>BSBN01000221.1:8747500-11247500 GCA_027924645.1 Cunninghamia lanceolata
AAACTTGCACATCATCTTTCTCTTCCTGAGGCAATTTTTTCTCTCACCGTGGCTATCTCCTTTCCTTCTATCTTAGACAAATTTTATTGCCCGCCCAATCACTTTATTAGCGAGTTGGCAAAATCGCGAACTTACAAACCAAATTTTATCACCTGCCCAGTCACTTTATCGATGAATCAGTAAAATCGTGAACTCACAAACTAGTTTTCAAGCTCGTGATTTCATCAATTTCTTGGTAAAGCCTCTAAATGAGCCATTTTTCACATGGAAGAAAACAAAGGCAAGGGAAAACTTATAATTAAAATTTTTTTAGAGAAAAGACCCCTATAAACTATCTCAGATCAAATTTAGACTGGGGATTTTGATTGCAAGGGAAAAAGTGGGGATTTCTAATGGATTTTTCAGGGAAAAATAATGCATTTGAGGGGATGGTTTTTCTGGGCACCAATAGGAGGCATAATGTGTTTTATGCTACTCAAATGCTCATTTGTGCCTCCATGCTCTTGACTAGGGTTGGTTTGTTTCTAATACATGATGACATTGAGGATATAGTGCATTAGGGAGAGGTTTATTTTAATTGCATTTTGGATCATCTACATGTGGCCAAGCTTCAATAGGTCTAGATGCAATGAGTAGTCTAGAAGAGTAGTGAAAATCTTGAAGGTGGTGTTATTAGTGGATGTGGTTATGATAGTGTCTGACTACTAGAAGGATGAGGATTTAGAAGAGGTGATTGAGGTTCCTTCTATGGGTAATGTTTGTGGTAACTATTGCAAATTTGATTGTGTATATAATTTAGGGAAAATGGGGCCTATGTAATTTTCCTTGGCCCTGAGGGTTAAGATATTAGTGAATGAAGGGTGTGGGTAGTGTTATATATATAGGGTTTTTTTTTAGGTGGATGGTTATGATAGTATACTATTTAAATTGGAATAATAGCCTTGGTGGCACAAAAACCCGAATTGATCATTGTTTAGATCCTAGGACTAACCAAGTTTATAATAATAAAAAATAAAAAATTAATAAAATTTAAAAATATGTAAACATATAAAATAAAAGAAATATTTTTATAGTTTTACTTCCAACTATTTTTCTTGTTTTTGTTGATACACCATTACACTCCTTAATGACATTGTAGAACATCTCTAGCATAACAATGTAAATAAAATAAAATAATTTTTAAATAGTTCTAAAGTAGAATAAAACTCTTAAGTAAATAAAATAACTCAAGATTATAGTTTTGTAAAAAGATGTAATATACATTTTACGAATATTTTAAAAACAACTATTAAATAACTTAAACTTTATATATATTAAAAGTAATTTACTGATGTTTTAAAAACAATTCTTAAGTAAATAAAATAACTCTTACTTAAAATTTTGTTTAATTTTAGATTTAATGGAACATTTTTGTCAATAATTTTTAAGGACCAATTTATGGTGATATTTGGGGAAATATCACAAAAAAAAATTCATTTTAGCATTATTAAATATTAGGTTGTAGGTTTTTTCTCTTTATTTTTTCCCCTAGATTTGAATTTTTCTCTTTATTCTTTTTACAAGATTGAAAAATGATGTTCATTCAAGATTTGTCATGATATTAAAATATAGCCATGCAAAATTTGAACAATATATAAGTTAAAGGAAAATAAATTCCCTTCTATATACAAAGCAATTTCATATGACACTTTGGGGTGTGATTTGCCATCTAACATAAAACATTACCTTTTATACTTGTAGTGTTTTCTTTGTAGGTTAAATTTTATCTTGATTTTCTTTTGATCGATGTTTATTGGCAATGTGATGTTTCACACAGACATGGAGTAAACAAAATTATAAAGTAGTAGTATAGTGCATAACATAGAACATGAATTTGTAATAGTATTGTACAGAATAAGGCATTTGTATTCATTCATAGATCACAAAAAATATAACATCATAGTACATGTCTTCAAATCATTTCATATCATATTCATCATGTCCCAACTATAAAATGTGAACTCAATATATAACTTTGCCAAGGTTAGTTGAGATACCAACCATTGGTAACCACTACGTAACTATCCAACCAACTGTCAGGATGGTTCCCGCTAACACTCCTAAACTGTACAATTAATTAACACTAATCATTTGGCCAAAATTTACTCGACTACAACTACGACCATCTACATCATACCCCCCACAAAATTAGTCATCTTCAAGACAACATTACAACAAAAATGACTAACAAATTAAGCTACTGGGAAGAAGGGGGATGTGTGGATGTCCTTGGATGAGTTGAGGAAATCAAGATGGGTGAACACCTCTCCAGTCGCAATTGACATTCTACCATGATCTCGTATTCCCTTGCTACCTTGACCATGCGTGCTGCCTCCAACACCTGCGATTTGGCCTACTCCACCTCTACTCCCTTAGCTACCAACTAAATCTCCATATCTTTCATCTTTTGTTCCATTTCCCTCATTCTCTCCTCCATCTCCTTTGTCTTTTCAGCAACATTCTTTTCTACTTCTACTATCCTAGCCTCCAAACTTGATGCTCATGCACTTTCTGTATTAGTGAGCTGAGCCTGCTTAGCTAACTGATCATAAAAAATTTTCATGTTATCTGACAATTCTTCCCTCAATTTTTGTACTGATTGGAGAGCTTTCTCCTTCTCTTCTTCATGACTTAGCGTTGTAACCTCATGCATTTTCATCTAGTAAAACACATCATTGAAAGCCCTCTCAATACTAAATATTGCCTCTATAACTTCACCATCTCATTCTTTGACCAATGGTCATTCTCCTTGCCATGCAATAGGCCTCCTCTTACAGTCCTCCTAATCGGGCCATCCCCTACTGGTGAAATGACATTCAAACTCTTGTTCTCACCCCACTTGGATGAATGCAAGAATCCTCTGTACCTCTTGGGCTACTAGATGTGATTATCCAATCTTGAGTTGCTTAGAGATTTCTCCTACTTCCTGCATTACCACTGCTACATTCTAGAGATCCTGTATATATCTCTACACTATCTCTAATGGATTTGAGGCATCTGGTTTAGACATGGTAAATGTCAAACTATCTAATCCATCCCAATCGTCCTCCTCCTCGTCAGATGGCTTATGTTGAGGTGAACTCATCACTGCTACAGGAGACTAATGTGATGGTCCCCCGGTCTCATGAATGAATGGTAACGGTTGTGCTGAACCATCTTATTGGGTACCCTCCTCTGGAACAAAACTTTGATGTAATTCTGCACTATCAATGATGGGTGTGAGGCCCTCATCTTGACCCTCTACCAAATCTAGCACCTCAAGTGTAAGCCCCACTATTTTCAGCCAACTATCAATTTGTGTCACTTCTGGTGCTCTTGGTAGTGTCAGTGACACTAAAGGTGGTGATGTGGATAACTCTACCCTTGGCTATATAATTGTGCCCCAAGATGTCTCTATACTTACTCGTGTTGGTGGTGAAGGTGTGTTCTCTATAGCTGATGGTGGTGGAGATATAACAACTAGTAGTGAAAGTGCCACTGGAGCCAATAGTATAGCTGTAACTGATGGTGGTGACATAGCTGGAAGAGCCATAGTACTATGTGTCTCTGTACTACATATCGGTAAAGTGAATGAAGCTGGTCAAAGTGGTGGTACTACAACTTCTACCTCCATCTCTCGTCCTATCAATGTATCTCCTCCAGGTGACACCTCCTCTCTCTCACCAACCTCCCTTGCTACTATTGTTGTTGTCCTTCTCCTTGTTACCCTTTTTTCTTCCTTTATTTCTTCTATTGATGAATCACTTATGGATGGGGAGGATTGGCCACTCTCTTCTTCCTCCTTGTATTCCTCTTCCTCTTCTTCGTTGTCTAGTGATGCTTCCCTTTGTTTTCTCTTCCTTGGCTGCTGCAAAGATTCTTCTCCATGTGTTGTGTCTAAGCCTTTCCAGTAAAAGGCTATGGGCCATCTTGGTTCTACCTGTGGGGCTGGTTCCAATCTACCCCAGTTGTTAGTGGGCACCTGTATGTGAACTGCATCTAGAAATAGTGCTATGGCATGCTGGGTCATGTAAAATACCTTATGTGATTGTGTAAGGAATTATCTTATTCGCTCAGAGAGTAACCTTGTCCAATTGTAGACTTTTCCATTACTCAGCCCAATCATGTACTCCACCATCCATATCAATACATCAGATGCTCAGCTAGCTCCTATTAGTGTACCTTTCATTAGGTCAAGAATACACTTCCTTCGGGAGTTGCCTGGAGATTATTCCTTAACCCTCAGTTCCCTGAACTCCAAATACTTTCTTTTTTCTTTTTGGCTGAGGTCACTTCTGCAAACCCTTCATATGACATTCTCCTTATGCTATTGGGTCATTCTTCCTGTTTTCATAATACTCGACCCAGTTGTTGGAATGCCCTTAACCCTCAAAAAAATCTTGCAGCTAATATGATACTATCACTTCACACCCTTTGTAGTCTATTATCAATTTATCATAGTGTCCACAATAATTTCCCACCATTGCTTTCAGGTAGGGATCAAATTCTTAGGCATTGAAGTATGGGAGAAAAATAACTTTTTCAACTTGAGCGTGTTTCAACCCAACCTTGAGGATATGGTTCTCTTCTATATTATCCACCATAGCTTGCACTTGTTACCTATTAGACTCTTCCAGGCAATGGCATTCACTCCTATTTCTGTACTGGGTCTCTTCTTCTTTTCGGATGCAATCTTTGGCCTGTAAGATGTGATTTTCTTCCCTTTGTCCATTTTGAAGTTCTTCAGCAATCTTCTATGTGTTTTTTTTCCAGAAAGACAATTATGGCAACTGCTCGGCCTCACTACAATGCTCGGTGGTAATTGAAATCTCAACAGTTTTTGTGTGCTTAAGAATTCATACGGCTTTGACCATCTCTCCCTAGTGTGGCCTCAATAAAGGCTTCATCGTATGCTAATTTTCCCTTCCTCCCATCGTATTGCCTGGCTGGGAATTTGTATAGCCTTGCTGACTTCTTCTGCCTGGTACAACCTATTCCTATGTCTGGCCTGCAATTTTTTTTCACAGAGTGTTCCTTAACTTCCTCAGGATGAATGAAGACTAGAGAGTGTTTTTTATGTTTTTAGTTTTAAGGATGTTTGGCATTTAAGGGCATATGACTCAGGTCATATGGCCTAAGTCATATGACTCAAGTTGTACAGCCTAAGCTGTATAGTCTAAGCCATATGGCTTAGGTCATACTTTCTCTCTCTTTTTTTTTAATTAATTTTTTCCATCATTTTTTAGTCTAATTTTTCTTTACCTTTACCTAACTTAGTCGACTCAATCCACTTAGCTGACTAAGTCCTCTTCTTGTCTTCCTCCATGATTTCCATTTCTGTCATGTGGCAGAAGATGCAGTTTATATATCCCTTCTATCGCAAGCAATCATTAGAACATCATTGATCAATTTTCTCCAACTCCCAGATCTAATCAAATATTGTATTTTCATCTTTAATGCTCCTCATATTCCACCCCATTGGTTCCTAAGTCCATTGGAATGTTTTACTGTCGGTGTTCATTTTGATGATCTTGCTCTTGTACTTGGATTTCCATATTCAACTTCTAGGAAGTGTTGTATGTGGAACTCCATCTAACTATTTTTTCATTCTTAATTCCTAGATTTCATCATCATATTGTGATCCTTCAACTATAAACATGCGCTCTGCTAAATACTTCCTAATTCAAGTTCTCACTTCCTTAGGCAACAAAAATTCAAACTTATCCTATACCTTATTACATTCCCTTATCCATTTTATCCATGTTTTCTCCTCTTTGTCTTGATTATCTTCATCTACCCATGAACCACTATCATTGTCGATTACGCCTTCCTAAGTTCCAATGTGTAATACTCTAGGTTCAAAGAACCTAGTCACAGGTTCAAAGTGCATGCTCTCGAAACACAATCCATCAATCAGATTTGATGCCTCTATCTGCACAGATTGGTTCTTTATTGTGTATCCCAACATGTTTATTTGTAAAGGTTCTTCCTTTCTCTCCTTATAGATCTTCATTTTGGACCTATTGATAGGATCCTTTAGTACTCTTTTGTGCAACCTTTCCAACTGGATTGCTCCGTTCTCTTTCACTTCATGGATCCTGAATGGTCCCAACTATCTTGTTTTAAACTTGCTTGGCTTGAGTTTGTTATGACCATTGTATTTCAGAACTAACTATCCTAGTTAGACATTTACCCATCGGAGGTATCTCTCATGCTAGTACTTTCTCTGCTTATGTGTTGTCTGTATCGTCTATTGTGCCATTACTTGTTGTTCATCCAATTTGTTCAACTGAAAGAGCTTTTCCTTCAAACTGTCTGTATCTTCAATCTTATTCTTGATAGCTATTCTCAGACTTGGCAACAAGTATTCCATAGGTACAACTGCTTCCTAACTAGACATGAGTCGGAAGCGTGTATGCCCAGTGGTCACCTTGTACATAGTATGGTTGGTAGTCATTCTTCCCAGTTTGTCTCCTCGATACCACAAGACTTGTGAATGACAGAGAGAAGTACTTTGTTAGTGGAATCTACTTGACTATTAGCTCTTGGGTAGTATAGGATAGAGAAATTATGCATGATCTTGAATTATGTCATCATTAATTGGATCATGTGGTTGACAAAATGACCTCCTCTATCACTAGTAATCTAAATCAAAATTTCATACCTTGTAAAAATTTATTCATACATAAATCTAGATATACTAAGTGTAGTATTATCTGGTAGTACCCGAGCATCTACCCATTTTGTTAAGTATTCTATGGCAACTATAATGTACTTGCATATGTGTAGGCGGCTCAACTTCAATGTTCCAATAAAATATAACCCCCATCATTCGAATAATTCTTGTGGCTGTGAGGGGAAAAGTGGTATGAAATTTCTCTTGAGGGGTTTGCCTATGTATAACATGCTACCACCCACTATCATGTGTCAGTATGTACAATGGGCCACCAGAGCCCTGCCAAAAAGACTTTTCCTGCTATTGCATCAGGTCCCATATGTCCCCCTACCAGTCCTTCATGTGCTTCCTATAGTACACTTGGGATCTCTTCCTCCATGACACATCATCAGAGTACTTTATCTAGTACCATCTTGTATAGTAGGCCATTAATTAGTAGGAATGTTTTTCTTTTCAATGCTATATTTCATCATTCAGCAGATGGTATATCTTTCAGAAAAGATGATGTTGACAAGTACTCTCCAATCTTCTCATACCATGAAGGTAGCACTATAATTTGGAACAAATGTGCATCTGAAAAATCTTCATTCAATCCATCTCATGGCTCGCCTGACCAAATTCCTGATAATTGATCAACAATAACATGGCTCTTTCCTTGACATACTATGATAGTGAATGTAAATTCTTGTAGTAGTAAGAGCCATCTACTTACCCTCCCCTAGATGATAGGTTTGTTTACTAGATACATGAGTGCCTAATGGTCCACATAGAATATGAATGGTGTCACCAGCAATTAGTGTCTAAATTTCTATATGGAGTACACTATTCCTAGTGCCTCCCTCTCTGTAGTACTATAATTTCTTTCTTCTTTGGAAAATAGTCGACTAGCAAAGAATACGAGGTGGTCCAGTCCTTGTACGCCCACTTGTGCCAATGTTGCTCCAATTGCATAATTGGAAGTGTCGAATGGACATGGAATTCTTTATTCCAATTTATGTATGCCAATATTAGTGATCTTATCAAGCATTCCTTCAGTTCTTTGAAATCTACTTCTTGTACTTTTGTTCACTCGAATACTTGACCCTTTCTTGTTAGAATCTCTAGTGGATATGAAATTTGGACAAAGTTCTTGATGAATCTTCTATAATACCTGACATGCCTAAGAAATGATTTTACTCCTATGACATTCAAGGTGGTTCCATTTGTTCAATCATCCGGATCTTGTCGGGGTATGTCTTCAGTTCAGCCTTACAGACTATGTGACCCAGTAATTTTCCTTGGGGTACCATGAACTGACACTTCTTTAGATTGAGTGCCAACCTTGCTGTCCTGCATCATTCCATGCACTCTTACGGTTCGTTTAGGTTTGTTTGTTGATCGCTGAATATGGACCAATCATCTAGAAAGGCCTTGAAGTTCCCCGTTCACATCTTGTCGAAGATGTACATGATTATTCTCTGGAAGGTTACCAGTGCATTGCATAACCCAAATGGCATCCTATTGCATGCGTATACTCCATCCTCAACTGAAAATGTTGCCTTTAGTTTGTCTTCTTTAGATACGCTGATTTGATTGTACCCTGAGAAGCCATGTATAAATGAATACATTTCATGCCCTATGACTTCTTCAAGTATTGAGTCAGTGAAAGGGATCGGGAATAGGTCTTTTATTGTTACTACATTTAGGCATCAAAATTCTATACATATATGAATCTATATAGATTCTTTCTTTATGGATATTACAATTAGCGACACCCAGTCACTTACTTCCACTTTGAATACGATTCCTACATCTAACATCCTCTCAATCTCCTCTTGCACTTTTGTTGTTTTGTTCATCTAGTATAGTCTCTTCTGTACTAGCTGTGCTCCTGGTACTAATGGAATCTAGTCTATGCATAACTCTAGAGGTATGCCTTTCAAGTCTCTGTATGTCCATGCAAAAACATCCTTGTATTCTATAAACATTCTGAATGCTGCCACCTTCAGCATAGGATTCTAGTCATCCCCTACCAGAATTGTACGAGGATTATCTTCCTCCCCCAAATTAACTTTCTTCAGATTTGGCTCCTTGTACTTGATCATTTTATCCTTTCCAAACTGGTGGGCTAGGGTGTCATCTCTCTTGGCCACTCCCTCCTTGTATTTCCCATTTTTTGGTGGAAAGGTTTGACTTGTCGATGCTAAATCTTCTTCTATCTCCTTTTCTTTGATTTGCGGCATATTGTAGTCTCGTTAAAACACCTCGTAGTCCTCCATTTGCCAGTAGAATAGCCCGTTCCGTGAGTTTGTCTTGTCCTCTGAGAATTCATGGAGGTCAAGAATACCTTCTTCATTTAGCTCTATGGTTTCTCTTTCTCCCTCCATTCTGTTTCCTTCCTCACCTTCTGAGTCTAATGATGGTAATTCTTCACTCACTATTTTATTATTAAGTCAATCACATATTTCTTTTTGTTATTCTCTATGGACAATGTATTCCTCTTCTAATTGTGATTGACTTTTTCTTCCATGAGCTATCATCTTCCCAAAAATGTGTCATATGCTCTTTTATGTACTAGAATGACTACGAAGTTCAATAGGAATGGTTGTGTGCCGATAGTCACTTTCTATGCCATCAATGTCCCTAATGGCTTGATGCCATGTTGATCTGCACCTACTAACTGGAATGTTGGTGGCCAAAGTGTGGGTTTTCCAAGACTCCCTTGTGTGTCTTCGGTTGGTATGTTGACTATTGAGCCTCTATCAAAAAATTGTATTTGCCAATATCTTTCCTCCAATCTCCATCTGTACAATCACTGGTTTCTTCTAGATGTACACCATCAGTAGCATAGGGTCGATGCTTTATTCTCCCTATAGTATATGTTCTATTATGATCTCATTCCTTCTGCCCTCCTCTTGTTGGTTGTCACCAACTATGTTTGTGATTGCTATCCTGAGTTGTGGCATAGTAAGGAGAAGGTCAGTTACCTTGATCGGTACAATGGTTTGGAGTATCTGTGATATGATGTTACTCTCAACCTATGCTTGCTGGGAGGTGCTTGGGATATATAGAGCAATCTTGTTTTCCTTCATCATCGCCTACTCCACCTCTGCTTTTGCTTCTTTCATTCTCTATTTTTCTATAAGTGGATCCAGGTAGATGGCCTTCTTTGCTCATCCTCTGGTAGTGACCACCAGTACTTGGTTTTTCTCTTCTACATTAATCATGTTGATGGCTTTCTAATTTGGGTAGTCATTATCTTTGTGTTCACCCAGTCCGCACCACTTACATAGTCTTCCCCAGGGTTATGACCATTTTGACATTCTCAGGTGAAGTTGCCCCATTCATTGCAATTTCTACACTATATCATGGGCCTCCCCTTACTATTGTACTATATTCTATTTCTTGGGCTATTATTATTTCTCCTTCTATTGTTCTGATAACCTCTAGGGGATGCATTTCTAGGGTTTTGGTGGTGTAGTTGGCAGAGTTGATGACTCTCCTTTTGTGAAGAGCACCTATGTACTTCTTTCTTTTAGATTAAATAAGCATTCCTTGACTAAATGTCCCATTACTTGGTAGATATCACAAAACAACTTCTTTGGATAGTTTTCTTTTATATGTCTTTCTCCATTGCAGTCAGTACACCATAGCTCTTGGCCCTCTTTCATTGTTTCTTTATCGGGCTTCAATTCTTTCATCATGTGAAACATATCTTTTCTTAATGCCTAGATGGTCTTTGATTCTCCATCACTACTATCATCATTAGTACTCTTGTCATCATCAGTCCTTTTCTTACTTTGGGAGGATGTCTTATTCTCACTTTCTATGTCCATTGCTTGATTATATGCTTCCGCGTATGATGATGGAGGTACTATTTTCATTTCTTTCTTAAGGACAGGAGTAGTCCTTCAATGACCCATCTATTCTTTAGTCCATCAGCTGGCTAGGTCTCCAATTTCCCCAGCAATTCCTTAAGCCTTCAATTATATATTCTTACGTTCTCCTTTTTTCCTTGCTTTGTGTTATAGATTTCCACCACAATTTTGTTATCATACCTTAGAAGTTTGAATTCATTTTGAAAAGCTTTCTTCAATTCTTGCCATGAGGCCTTTTGTGCCACCTCTAGATCCATGTACAAGTTTTTGGCTATGCCTCTCAGCGTCACTAGAAATGCTTTTATCCAGTAATCTTCATCCTCCTATCCATTTTCTACCCATATAGTTTCACATGTTTTACAGTGCCCCACTAGATGCTCTGACCTGTTCCCCATGAACTTTGGTAGTTTCTACCTCTTGCTTGCTGGTGGAGTCACCATTTTTCTCCTCGGATGCCCTCTCTATGTCTTTGAATTAGTAGGATTGGTTCTTCCATGACATTCTAGTGTCTTCCTTACACTCTCAGCCATGCATGGTTCCTTCCCACATCTATTCTCAGCATCCTCTAAAGTTTGAGTCTCCTCTAGTTCCTTTCAGAGCTCCCTCTGCACAGGGGACTTTGGGTCAAGTCCTCTGATCCTCGACCTTTCATCTAAAATGGACAATGCTACAATATGGAATATGTTATCTTCAAGTTCTTCTCTCAATTTCTTTCCATTTTCTTTTTCTTTTTCTCTATTTATTATTGGTGTTCTAAACTCTTGTTTGTCGACTCCCTTGCTGTGAAACTCAACAATGTCTTGATTTATTTCTTCATGATGTTCATTCCCTTTCTCAACAATTTGTTTTAATCTTTTCCTATATTCTTCTTGTTCTTTAAGTCTTTGTGATCTTATCAATATCTCTTCAGGTGTTTCTTGCCCACTTGGTATTTTATTCTTATCCTTGTGAAGTTGTATGGGCATGAATTGCTACTCATACGATCATTGGTTGTGTTGCACTCGATGATGGTTAGTATCATTCTCTTCCTCTTCTTGTTTCATTCATTCTTCATATCTTCATAGAATTTGTTGTTGTCTTCATTCTCTATCCCTTTCCTCTCAGAGATCTTGCAGGATCAACAAATTTCTTGCCAGCAACCTTCGTATTTGATCGAGAAGATAGTCTACTTCCGAATTGACTTCTAGATTCTCTTTAATGATTTTCTCTAGAATGTCTCTTCGGATGGCTTCATTTGTGATGTGTTGTCTCACTGACAAATCACACAGGAATACTAGATCTTCTATCAAATCATCTTCCCAATCATTTGGTTCTCATTCGTTGTCATTATCTCTTTCCTCTTGTATTCTTTGCGATTCTTCCTCTATTCTTTCTACTTGGTATCTGGTATATGTTTCCTCTTCTGATTGGATTGGTTGACCCATTATGCAGCCATCGTCATTGTCTTTCCTTTGTCACCAAGTACGCCCGACACGATTCACTTATCTCTGACGACACATCTCGTCATCGACTGATGACTCAACTTGTCATCAACTGACGACTCCACTTGGCATCGATTGAATGTCTCTAATGACTCCCCTTGTCATTGACTTGTCACCCTCAACCTGTATTTGAATAGGCAATAGCACCAAATGTTGACTAGCAATGTGATGTTTCACATAGACATGGACTAAACAAAATTATAAAGTAGTAGTATAGTGCATAACATAGAACATGAATTTGTAATAGTATTGCATAGAACAAGACATTTGTATTCATTCATTGATCACAATAAATATAACATCATAGTACATATCTTCAGATCATTTCATATCATATTCATCCTATCCTGACTACAAAATGTGAACTCAATATATAACTTTGCCAAGGTTAGTTGAGATACCAACCATTAGAAACCACTACGTAACTATCCAACCAACCATCGGGATGGTTCCCACTAACACTCCTAAACTATACAATTAATTAACACTTATCAATTGGATGACAATTGGCTGACTACAACTGTCTACAATCGATTTCTATAAGAATTGGTTGTTAAGCCACCCATGATCAAAATGATTGAAGGAAAGAAAATACAAAAATCAAATATTAGCCAAATAAATTGTATTCAACTCAAGAGAATGCAAAGCATACAGTGAAATTGATATTCTCATATGAGAGTGATGGGTGACTATATATAGAATTTACCACCCAAGAGACTAATACACTACTAATATGTGATAAGTGAAAAAGTCCCTTAGAAAACTTAACCTAGTGTAAAAAGGACCTCAATAGAGAACTAGCTAGGAAATGAACTAGTTAGATAAAGAACCTTGTTCACACTAACAACTACTTAATTTAAACTTAGCATAAATGCAAACAAAGATGAAAAGATGGGTCTTACCAACTAGGTCTAATGAGGTACCCATGTACAAATAGAAATCTCTCATAAAGTGGAGAAAAGGAGGAAAACCTAATGGGAGAAAATATAAACAAAGGAAGGACTCAAGCCTCGACAAAATATGTCCCAAAAAGAATAGCAACATCAAGATGAACATGAAGTACTCCACTAAAGCATGAAGAAGTTGTAAATAACTGCTAAAGAAGAACTAGTGTACTAGAAATCTCCACTGAAATAAGATGAAGATCAGGATCAAAGAGGCACAAATCTATATGAGTAACCCAATGATACACTACTTGAACATAATTTAAGATGGCACATAAGGAAATTTGATAGTTGAAGATATAGATGGCACACACAAGGTATGAATGGTCTCAAGAATGTTGATCAAGTTGTGAAGGATACCTCTAGGGTGAAACCAAGGAACCATTAGCACAAGTACTAATAGTATGGTGGATCCACTAAAGTGCATGAAGGAGTCATAGAAGAAACATAAGAAGATGCATAGATGAAGTACTTGCACCTAATAAAGGGTGGCAACACAAGGTACACATGCATAAAGGTGTACAAAGTTGTGATTGCAACTGGCACACATAACCACACCAATGGCACTTTATAAAATATTGAAAGTACAATCATGGAACAACATGACGTGTAAGATCCCCAAACCACAATATGGGACTTTATTTTAATGATTTTACAAATCAGATAGTTCTTATAACAAGAGCTTATAATGTTCAAAAGACACCACATGCTAAAATTCAATTCTCTAATAGAATGAGAGGAAACTGATAGCACCATGAAAAAGTACATGGAAAACATGATATTTCAAAAAAAGGGACCTAAAAAAGAGTTTGTACACCCAAGATATGGCCCATTGAAGTTCCGAAAATGAGAATTACATAGTAACAACATTGATAAAATAGAAATCTAGAAAAAAACTAGAAGCCCAAACTTAAAATCATCTACACCACTGCAATGTTCATAAAATTCAACCACATTTCAAAAAAAAATAATACTAAAAAAGAGCTTTCTATGACCAAGTTAATGTTGTTTGAAGATCAGGTGCAAAATAGAAACTACCAACAGTGAAGGGTAGATTCAAAAAAAAAAACCTCCACCAACTTTGGAAAATTGTTACCAAATATAGAGGCCTGCCAACTTTAGAAACTTTGCTAAACTAATTAGCAAAAGCCAATAAAAACTCCACTACATACATGTAGAACTCAAAATTTAGCAACTAGCTAAATTTACTCTAAAAAAATAGAGGTACATATACAAAACAACCACCAAATGACACAAACCCCAAGACTGGGCATAGATGTCGAGGCAGGTTCAGGGGTAACACATATTTTATTGGGCATGTTTTTTTATTAAAAAAAATCATTCTAAAAAATATATTAAAAAAATAAAAATGGCATGGGGGTGGGAAAACACCCCCGGCACCCTTAAAATGGTTAGGCCCAAGTGGCCACCAACTTGTTACAGCCTAGTCTATGAATAGGGGGTGGTACCCCTACGGTACCCCCATAGTCCATGGTAGGGACCAAAGGTCTACCACCATGCCATGGTAGAGTCGTGGTAGGGGGTAGGTACCCTCAAGTACCCCCCATTGCATGGGGAATGGGACAAGTACAACCCCCCCCTTTAATTTTTTTTTAATATAATGTTTCTAAAAGACAGGAAGGAAATTTTTTATTTCTTTTTTTTTTAATATATTTTCTTGTACCTATGCAGTACAACTCAAGGAGACCATATGACATGGACCTAGGGAAAAAATTGCCTTTTCTTCAAAATCCTCTTATTTTGACAAAAAGGTAGTTGATTTTAGATTTTTTGGGCCTTCTGAGTATGATGGCAAGGTCATATTTGACCTAAAATGCTCTAAACGATTAGGTACCCACCAGATCTGGCATGCAACTCTTGACTTCAAACCCTTGCAGATCTAGCTTTTGATGTCCAACTGGGATGAAATGAAAGAGAAATCTATCTATCTAAACTACTCTTGACTCAATGGTAAGCTCAGAATGTCTCCTGGAAGCTTCAAAAAACCTTCAACTAGAAAGTAAAAAAGAGAACCCCCTAGAAACTAGTGTTTTCTCCACACTTTTTATGATTATCTAGATCATTTGTGGATGCAAGAGAAGAGCATACTCATGTGCTTCAAAAATCAACAACCTTACACTCTCATATTTTAAAAAAAAATGCTAATCTACAACTTACAACCACTTTGATACCATGTAAGATTTGGTTGTGAAGCCACCCAAAATCAAAATGACTGAAAGAAACAAAATACAAAAATTAGATAAGAGCCAAATAAACTATATTCAACTCAAGAGAATGTAAAGCATACAATGAAACTAAGATGCTCATACTAAAGTGATCTGGGAGTCTATAAGATTTAGCACAAAAGAGATTAAAAATACTACCAATGTGGGATAAGTGAAAAAGTCCCTAAGTAAACTTAACCTACTGTGAAAAGGACCTAAATGAAGAACTTGCTAGGATATGAACTAGTTAGACAAAGAACGTTGTTCACACGAACAATTTTAAAAACTGAAAGCAATCCATAAGAAGATAAACAAATTTGAGAATGTTATAGATAGTCTTAATATTGAAAACAACCCATACAAAAAATATTTCATAAAATATAGGAAAATTAATGCAAATATTTATTAAAATATTGAAATATTACAGATAGCCTTAAGTTAATAAGTTTGAGAATTATTACAAATCTATGTAAATATATATAGGAATTAATTTACTTTATTACACATCTTTTAGATTTATATTGAAAATAATCCTCAAACATATTCATTTAAGTTTATTAATTACTTTAGATAAATATTAAAAAAGATATTTATATAGAAAATAAAATAAATTTTAAAGTTAAAGTTAAAGTAAATAATTTTTTTAGTTTCACTTGTAAAAATTTGGACATATGTTTATTGCATTAATTTTTTTATTGAAAAACTTTGCCTTGAGGGTTGTACCCATGTATTAATTTTAAAAAAATTATAGACAAGGTTATACCATTAATGGAGGGCCTATGTACAAAATTGCTTGAGGACTGAAAATTTTACAAAAAATTGAAAGGTAGTATAACATTCTAATTCTTATATATTCACCAGTATGATATTTATTTTACTCTATCTAGACCAGATCACTAGTAGTTTCAACCAAAAATGGCAACAAACTGGCATTTATCCTTACAAGCCAATATTGTCATCTCCATCATTGTTTGATGTGTCATCATTCATTTAAAATGTCTAATCAATCATAGTATAAGGATCAATGCCTGTGGCAAAATTGAAAAATGTGATGCCCCACTTTGTCGAGTGTTTGTAAAGGATGTCATTGTGGTTGAATGTAGATATAACAAATGGAACACATTCCACTATAGCAGAACTATTAAATTCTAGCCATTGTCTAGTTCTAGGGGAAAAGCCCAACTTAGTAATAGCAATTTCCAGTACTAAGTTGAGACCCACACACCATCGAGGCTTAATCAAATCCATAGATATAGATCTTATTGCATCGTTTGACTCCCCTACCTCTAACAAAATAACATCAAACATTGAAGCAATATTGATGTGTTAGAAATTAGGATCTTAGGATACTAATCATCATGAACAAAGTATAAAATAAATATAAATGTGAAGTATACAAGCATAGATTTAACACATTACACAAGATATACATGGGAAAAAATCTTTCAAGTAAAAAACCCATAAAGCATTGAATTTTATTAAAACACTTACAAAACAATCTATTAAGAAATAGATTGAATCTCTAGGGTTATACTCCTCTACATAGTTACACAAGGCCAATAATACCTCATATGCATAGTGATATAATTCACCATAAAACTCTAAATTCTCTTCCCTCTCAAATGAGATAACCTCCTTAAATATAGAAGGGTGGAAAAATAACTAAAGGAGTATTAGTCACACCCATTTGAAGAAAATATTTGTAAAGAATTAATAATCTAATAGTTATTAGATTATTAATTATTAAAGGTATATGCTTTATAACATAAGGTTTTATAACCTTATATTAGAACAATATATAAATGTTATAAGGGTATGACCTCTAATAACATTATATTCTAACACTCCTCTTAGTTTTAATAGATGCCATCGCATGTCAATTTCTATGAAAGAAAAATTGAAGTACCCTAGTAATGTAGATCTTTTGAGATAGTGATAACAAGGACACAAATATATGCCAAAATGAAGAGCATGTATTTCGAACTACATGAAAGTCATCTTGTCACAATTTATAATCTGTGTTTTAAAAAATTATGTTTAAATAAGGTCTTATAATGTTTCTCTTGGGGCTCAGAACTCCTCAAAACAACCCCCAAGGTTCATTACATAGTGCCCGTAGCTCTTATATAATATAATGCTTTTACAAGTGGAAGTTTTACATGGAGAATAATTTTCCATCTGCCCATAGGGTTTACGATGTCCTATGCTATGCTTGTTAGGTCTTACATCCAAGGATTTAGCCATTTCAAGGTGTTAAAATACCTACCCTATCTTATTTTATGCCTTAGGTATTAAATCTAGATGTACCATTGTTATGCACACTCCCCCAAAATGGCAACTATTTATGGCCAAGCATTGATTTGAATTTGGAGAATTTCAAACTGCACAAAATTTTGATGCTATATTTCATATATGATTAATGAGAGCATGTACTAGTTATTCTTGATCATAGTCTATCTTCCATATGATAATCAATCTTGTAGAACTGGAGAATAATATTAGGATGGAAATAATTTCTCTTGAATGAAGCACCCATAAACTTGAAATTTATTTTATTTATGGAAATAAGAGTCTTTGGTAAGAGTAAATAGCTTTGGTAATATATAATAAAGTGGGACTTGTAATAGTAGCCACATGAAAAATCTTCCAGTAATCTTCCTAAGGTACATTTATTCTTTTGTATGTTTGGATTAATATGGCATCAACCTTGTAAATCCTATGTAATTAATTACTCCTAATGTTATTTATAAATTTACATAAAGGAAGATGTATTCACTAAGAAACTATTTTGTTTTAGCCACATTTGGATCCTAGTACCTGGTGGGGGTTCAAGAGAAGCACCCTTGAAGGAATTTTTTTTAGAAAATTACCTTGTAAAATATTGTAGTTTGGTATTCAATTTGGACCATTCATCATTAGGTCACAAATCCGATGGTAGAAGTTATGTTAAATATTTTTCTCTATATGGAAACACTCTTTTAAGAAGGCATTGTATTATGGTTGGGGTGTTGTAGAGAGTTGAGAGTAGAAAATAGGTGTTACTGGATTGAAGACTAAAGAGGAGGTTGTTACTGATGTATTGTAAACTCTTTTGAAGTTAATACAAACTAGTGCATCTCTTCTTGTGTGGAGTTTTTTCTTCAAAGGATTTCTCCATGTAAACACTATGTTATGTGTTTAGTTTTTCTATTCCTTTGTTTCTTTGTATTACTAATTTGATTTCATGTAATTCATTTGGTTCTACACTAGATTTATAATAGTTTAAATCAGATTCCCATTCTATAGTTGTTCACCTTTATTTCCAATATTGTAGCTACTTTTGTAGTCCACTTTTTTATTAAAGGGCTATAGGAGATAGTTGTTAAAATATTACTCCATCCATGTGATAGAAACTACACCATATCTTGAAGACATAGATTGAGGTATATGTCCTATGAATAGGATCACCAAAATAGTTAGTAAAACAATAATCAATAATTTTTATTTTCAATGGAGAAAAGGCCCATAATTAATTTAATAAGAAGTAAGTCAACATATAATATGCTATGAGAATACTTAAAATATGATATGATGATCTTATCAAGGAGATCATATGGGTTTTCATAAGCATAAACATTTATAATTTTCTATGTTTCTAGAAATAAAATAAATTGCCATTAAACATATAGTAATGATTCATAAAAATATTAAAGAAATGGGTGAGCTATGCTTTCTAGGCTTTCTCCCTAAAGATTTTATTAGGGCAACAACCACCCATTACAAGTAGATGATTTTATACCCAATAAAATTATAGTTTTCAGAGCTAATATTGACATCTTTAGATAGTTATGAAAAATACTTATATATTGTATCAAAATGTCATCTTGGATGTGTTTTCCCATTTGGACATCCCTTTTAGCTCGCAGTATTACCCCTTAATGGACCTATCTTCTCCATGACATATAGGATAAAATTGGTTCTTAATTATATGCAATGCCCCGCCAAGAAACCCCAAAGAACAACTCAACTATACTATACAAAAATGACAATTTTTTTTAAAGGAAGAAATAACAAAGAAAAGTAAATCATATTTATTCATAACATCAAGTTAAGCTTATCCTCTAGGTTCCACGGCTGCATTACTAACAAACTACTAACATGACCTAACCAACATTATGAATTAACAAACAACCATAGTTCATTCTAAATCTAATTGCATCAATTGAATCAACACATATATTTCCATATTATATCACTCGATAAGTAATCATCAAAATCCTATATAAAGGATTACAAGTACATATACAATTTCCTTTACAAGAGAGTACACCATTACATTGTTTACAATATCACTTTCCTAATTACATTAGAGTACATACATAAAGATAATAGTACATGATTCAACTGATATATAGAACTCAAATATGAACATAATTATCTGTCTCCTCAAGCTAGAAAAAGTTCTAAAATCTAGTATAAGAGGTACATCCTTCTTGCACATGAATAATAGCATGGGAAACCAATGGAGATAAAGCACAACCACCTGACTATGTGGAACCCTAAGGTCCACCCCTCGTGCTAGGAGATAACAATAAGGTCTCACTACAGTAAACAATCAAGAAGACAATAGACTAACAAGTACAAGGACTACACAAGACTCCAATACAACATAGGTCAATAAGAACATCACAAGCAACTCAAACAACACTTCCAGAGGCCATCACACAATGAAAGGGGAAAATACAATTAGGGAATACTAGGCTACTGTAGGGAAAGTGTCATCGCATGGCCCTAACATGGGTTACCTTGCCAGTCTCTCACCAGATGCCAACCCCCATCTATGGTTACCCTAGCAGTCTCTCACTAGACACTGGCCCCATATGGTGACACATGCGGAACCAACATTCCTTTCATGAGGATAAGGAAGTTGATCTTTCCAACCAGGACTTCTCATCCCATCCTTATCCTGAATGAGCACTACAGGCATGGTTGAGGCATTCAATTATCTTATTTAGTGTGGAAAAACTACCCAACCCTCTAAATTTATTATTAAGTTATCACTTGGTTACCAACTTTCAATGGGTTACCCTGGCAAGCCACTTTGGGCACCGACCCCACATTGAAAGCCACTCCCCTACTTGCATCTAGAAGACCCTATCCATCAAGCAAGACAATTAACATCATAACGTCAAGTATACATATACAATTCAAGACATTAACCTTCTTGCAAACAAAACATAATCAAAGGACCAACTCTTAAATCATTGTCCCAAAACTTCTAGTTGAAACAATCACAACAACCATAAACAACACATATCTAGAGCAAGGCATGGGCCATCTTGCTCCCAAATCTCAACCATAAACAAAATACTTCCTCTTTATGATTACCGAGATCTTCCCATTATCAAACATAATACTTAACACAATTTTGATATCAATACATCCTTAAAGGAGATTATTACCTCATCATGATGCATTTACAACACAGAATGTACATCATTTCACATTATCATTTACCAAAACCCACATACATAAACAAGAGACATCATTATCTCAGGACACCTAAAAACATAGTTGCATTAACTCAAAACATAACATCCTAAGCCTCTGGAATCAACTTCCCAAATGACACAAACACTTGACACAACTAAAACACAATGGTCTCACATCAAATTCACTCTTAAATGCACATCATAAACTAAGATCCTTCAACAATATTTCAATTATATTACAACAAATGCAACATATGATATGATGCATTAAATATGGGTCTTTAAGCATGTAACATTAATCATAAGCTACCCATAAATCAACAAAACAATCACTCTACTTTTTAGACTCAAATATTATAGTAATCCTGGTATCTATGTAAGGTATTGATATAACCTAAATGTTAGGGATTTATCTAACCTTTGTTAAAAGATAACAACAATATAATTAATCATATCGAATTTGATACATATATGTGAACTTCATTATGAATGAAAAATATCAATTCACCAAGATCTGAATCATTTATAACAAATAGTTAGCACCTTTATTCAACATTAGTTCATTATTCAGAACTAGTTTCAGTTCATATTTATCTAAAGTCCCAAAGTAATAACTCTCTATCTAAACATTAATCTCAATAAATAAACCCAAAAGAAGTCTAAAGATTTGATTCCTTATCAAAGAATTTAACACCATCTCCAACCCAATTATACCTAAATATATGTACTTAGTTTCAAAGTAACTTCATTCATTGCTATACATAATAAATAATCACAAGAATTACTCAAAGTAGTACTAATACTATATCTACTACATTAATGCCATGAGATAATATCACAAACCTTTATTAAACAAACTACAAGGTTTACAATTAGAAATAAAAATAAATGCTCTAGCCATTCTAAAGGTTATCAAAGTCGTTCCTAAGGTTTTATATAATAATTAAGGTATCTACTTAATACTTATCTATATGGTTCATATCAAAGGCTTTACAATTATTAGACTAGTCAATATAATATGTAAAAATAATTAAATAGTTTACTTAAGAGGACCCTAAGAAAGGACTCCAACCAAGACATACTTCTCAAACCAATTATCTCCTCCAAGCACGATCTAAAAGTAGACTCACTCATCTGTAAATTTAAGATAATTACACTTGCAATATAGATAAAGTCTAAGAATGATCTTTTCTATAATATTCTTATAAATCTTGATAATATATTGAACTGTAAATATGGATCCTAGCTATTGATACACTAATACATGTCTATACAATTTACAAAACTTTACAAAACACATTATAAAATTCAGATTCAAAGATACAATTAAGTTAGAAAATATAACCAATATATTTAATGCCAAATAGATAAAAGTTCTAATAATGGTTTTATGTCCTTCTAAACTTACTTCTTTTCATATTAGAAAGAGATCAAGATAAAGCTTTTGACTCCTCTTTAGATGAACAACCAATGACAAATTTTTATAAGTCGATGCCACTAATACACAATTGATAACTTATATAGTTGAAAATACTTTGGTAGATAGTTACGCAAAAGATTGATGCATAGACAAGGTATGTGAACTGTTTGACATTCATCTCAAAGAGACGTCATTACTTGGATTGAAATGATTGTAGAATACACACATAATGGATTTGTAGATTTAATAACAACAACCAAGATGGCATAGGAATGTCTGTCACTAATTGATACATATCTCTGACTGGCAAACTGGGTAATGCTAAGTTTTGGATATGACTTTCATAGGTAAGAGCTGAATCCTATATAAAAATTTTAGAGGAACCCAGTTTGAAAATATAGATTTATTGGTGAGGTAACTAATTGTTTTAATAGAGACGAAACAGGTGAGAGGTAGACAGTTACAAAATAATCATATATCTAAAATGGAAAACTGGGTAAGGTTGATTTGTAGATATGAGCTAGATAACTAGGTCATGCACCATATATAAAAATTCTAGAGGAACTCAGTTCATAAAAATAAGGTTATGGCTAAAGCAACAGATTGTTAAAATAGAGACGATATGGGCAAGAGATAGACAGTCACAAAATATTCATATCTCCAAAACAACAAATTGAGAAAGGCTGATTTTCAGCTATGATTTCGATAGCTAGGTCATGCACTATACACAAACATTCTAGAGGAAGTTAGTTCATAAATATAAAGTTATGGCTAATGCAATAGATTGGGTTTAGAATATATAGAAGAGAATTCACAGAATAATATAAAGCTTGCATATTACAAATTTATTTCACTAAATCTAATGCAACAATAAACCAGTTTCATATCTCAGTCCATACCTAGAATATTACTTCTATCACATCTTCACAAAATTTCCCAACTCGAATCCATTTTCCCCCGAGTCTTTTCTTCTGGAAGCTATGGTTTATGGTGCCAAAAGAAAAATGAAAACTTCCTGAGAGAGAGAAAGAGACCATGAAAACACAAAACATATTCTCCTCCCTCAAATGCACAATCCTTTCCCAAATTATATCTTGAGATTTCAAAATAAAGTTGAGCATGCATAACCACCCCCATAATTTCTTCTAGAAGATTCTCCGTATTAAAGCCAATAAATTCTGCCTTTATTACTTTCTTACAATTTGCTATTTTAACAAGACAATAATTTCACTCTGATTTTTTTATTTTACAATTTACTAAATATATAAATTTCTATGACAACTCATAAATATTATAAATTTATTTTTATTTCCTCTAACAAAACATTTACTCGTTTATATAATAATTTTATCAATTATATTCCCATTTTAATAACACTTTATTTTCTTCATTATAATTATTATTATTTATTTACCTTAGACTATAATATAATATAATTTCACATAAACTTAAATTTACATAAAAGCATCTATATTTATTTATCAAAGTTCCCTCTTGGCTTAATAATTTTATTTTAATGAAGCAATTAACCAAAACATTAATCAAACAATTATAACCTAAATAATCCAATGCCAAACAATACCTGACGACCATGCACAATCAAAAAACATAACCACAATAATAGTGACTGACTATCATGCCCAAACTGACAACACTGGCTGGGTGCAAAATTGAATACTCATCCTTTTCAAGGATGATGGCTAACTACTGGACCATATGTTATCTCTATTCAACAATTTTCATTGGGTTTAAGGCATGCTCAAACCTATCAATTCAGGTGGAGTTGATGCCTGATACCTATAACCTACAACATACAACATGGTCTATGCACAAGTCTAATAAATATAAAATGGTCATGGAGTGAAAGAATCACAATGTCTTTAGATGCTCATGAATGAGTGGTACGACATTGTCTCTTTTTATACCACACAACAATTAGATCACCCTATAATGCAAAATCAGTTGCATAAAAATTGTTTCTAACTTATGACAATCATAGTAAAATCAACATCATAATCACGTAATCACCTGAATGTAAAACAATGTCAGAGCATATGGATTATCAGTGTTCCAATAAGGATTATCAATAAAACATGCTAATTGTCATATGAAACCACACATGAGAATAATCATGAATGTCACCAAAATATAGCATCTACCAACATCATATAATGTACAACATCAACTGTCTAACGTACCCTAAATATTCCTATTATTTTACCTTTATCTTCATGCTCCTTAGCCAGACTATCTGCACATCCAAGATGAGAATGGAGGGGCACTACATCCTCCCTCATAAAACTTGACTTACTCCTGGAAGTCATGGACTAGGTTGGAAACATAACATATTAGTATTGTAATTTTCTATTGCCAACATATGCATCAACTAAGCAATTGTTCATAAGATAGGCACAATCATTCAACAAAGATGGTCCAAGAAGGACATCAATTCCTCACCTTAAAACATATCATGTGATCTAATTATAACCAATCACATATATTTTGAGAATTTCAAATTATTTAGGGAATTGCATTCACATATTAACAAGGAAAAATATATCTCATCTCTTATTTCCACTATGGTTCCAACTAATTACCAAACATGCAAGTACAATTCTTCGTGGAGTCTTCCCTTGTACATACTATCAGAGGCTTGAAATGAACATGATAGAAACAACACTTAACACAAAATGGGGCCAACAAAAACAAAAATTCAAAATAGCCACCATAAAAATTAAAAAAAATGCAAACCCAAGTGGGGAAATAATCAAATTCAATCATAAGTTACAAAATGCTAGCAATTTTCAACAATAAATCAAGTATAAAGAAAAGAGTTTTGGTGACCACTCCTATCATAAGAGAGTTCAAAGAAAACAAATTCACTGTTAGCTGACCAACAACACATGAAACAACTATCAAAAATTCCAAAACAACCAATATTACAAACAAATCCACATCATGGTGTGACTAATTTTATCCACAAAAGAGTGTATCCACTACACAACACCCTAGGACTTAAAGTCTACAATGCATTAGAGAATGTACACCAAACACAAGGACAACTAATTTTTCTACATCTTCATATCTAAGAAACTTTTATACAAGAATTTAAGGCAACACAGTCCCTACTTATATACAAAAAAAATATTTTCTATCTTTAATGGAGTACAATTTCTTTTTACCAAGCTATGAACATATGCAATTACTTCCTTAAGCATGAAGATATTTACAGAGGGAATGTATGATGTCACACACAAGAATAATTCAAAACTCTAATTGACCTACAATATCACATTCATGATCTCATGGGTCCAACACAAGCTCCAATTTGATCTCTTGCACACAATTCTTACACAGGCATACACAATGATAAATTTCATAAACCACAACAAAACTTCCACATGAGGTCATGGCCAACTTGGAGATAGATATCAAATTATTAAGCAACCATGTAAAGAAACCCAACACATGAAAACATCACATAACCACATGAATCGCGATGCATGATGCCACCGAATGATTAAATTATTTCAATACTTACACATATACAAAAATAATTCAATTAACATAAAGATAGTATGGTGCTTCTACACCCATAGCTAAACATAATGCCCAAGTATGATTACTTCACCAAACTAGGGAACAACAAACACCACTGGCCTTTCACAACACCTCACACAGAGTGGGTATAGGATATTCACATCACTAGAGGGGGCGAATACCAAACTCCTAATTACATTCACTAATAGTAACCATGCTTCTTTCTTCTAAAGCACTAGAGACCACAAGAGTGATGGTGTTAGGTTGTCATTGATGTCAAAAGTGCTCAGGAGATGGTTAATGAGGTATTCATCATGATGTCTTCATATGTTTGAGGTAAATTCAGATGTGATCATTACTACTTCCCTGTGTTTGATATGTCAAGTTTATATCAGGAGATTTGCATCATAATGATATCTTTATTTATAACAGAATGGTCTTCATAGTGACAGCTGTGGCATGATCTTCATTTGATCACATTTGTATTGAGGTGTCTTTCAGGTTGTCATAGATGTTGGGACTGATCTTCATATCAGGACATCAAGATCATCAAGATAGTCAGGAGTTATGAAGAATAATTGCTTACAGGATCATAGGAATACATTGATGACACTATGTTTACAGTAGATGCCTTCCTTGTTGGATGATCAGTTAGATGAAATTATGTTGTTAATTGATTGATGCTTCTAATAGTTCACATGGTCTGAATTGGTTGATGATAGCTCATGGCACAGAATAATAAGTTGTAAGGCATTTGGTGTGATCTCAGTTAAGAAATAAATGTCATGATCCATCAGTGGAAATCACATATTCTTGGTAGGTAGGTTTCAAAAGAAATGACATATCATTCTTGGTTCATCAGTGACATTCACCACATACTATGCAGATCTGGTTATCTCAGGACATAGCAATGACAACAAAGATGGACAAGTTGCAAAAGTTGTTTTAACACATGATGATCAAATGGATAATAGTTCATATCATGATGCTCTCTATTGATTCAACGCTTTCTCTAGCCTCTATACTCGATCTAAGTCTTCAAAGCTTCATACCTTGTTTCTTCTTGTCATTTGTATAAAGTTTGGATAATGAGCAATAACATGCTCTAAGCCTTGATAAACTTTTCTCTGCCCATTACAAAAGAGGTTACTTTTTGTTATAAAACTGTGTTGACCTTTCTAACAGGTCACGGACCACTTAAGTGGTTACTCAAAGGGTCTGAGCATCGTGAACCACTGGCCCCTTCAACTATGCTGACTTATTAAACCGGTCTTCTAACAATAAAGTTTTGGGCGCCAACAGTCATATTTAAATCTTATGTCGAGCGCGTGGTGTATGTGTTTTATGCATAAAACAAAGGGGAGCACTAGGTACGTGAGCGCTAATAAAGGTTTGAATTATGTGGAGCGCACTTTACTCAAGTTTTTTATGAGTTTTTGTGAAGAGCCCGCGATGTGAATAAGTAAGTTTTAAAAAAAAAAAAACAAACACTCTAAATGACTAGCCCGATCCATGTTTGAAAAGTAATTTGCATCGTATTTTATGGGAGGTAAGGTTTATTAAATTCAATTTGGAAACATTGTTTTAAAAACATATCATTCAATGTTTCCTTTTAAGTAGAGCACAATTTATGGAAAGATTTTTGAAGTATTTATTTTAGAAGAAGAAGGAAATTTATCTAAGTCTTTTATGACTCTAGGTTGAAATTAGAAACCCTTTATTATTTTCTAATTTCATATGAAGTTATATGAAAAGGCAAGAAATGATTAAGAAGAAGAATTTTTTGAGGAGTTTTTATAAGGATTGTTTTTGGGAGTTTTTTTTATGAAGAATATCTTGAGACATTGGCTAGATTTTTTTAAGTGGATCAGATTAATTGTTTTTGAAAGAAGTTGAAAAGGTGATTGAAGATTTTAAAAAATGCAGAGAGGAATATGAAAGATTTGGAAGTTTTGAAGGATCATGCAAAGATTATGAAGATGTTTTTATAAAAGAAGAAAATTGTAGAAGATGAAGCATTGAAGTTATTGACAGGAGAAAATTAATTTATTCTCAAAGATTAATTGTTTTCTTGTAGATGAAAATATTTTGCAGATTGAAAAGTCAATTGAAGGAGATCAACATGATGAGAAGGATTTTATTTTTCTCACACAATAAATATCTTATACAGAGAAGATGAAATGGTGATAAAGCAATCAAGTTTTGCAGATGGAACTTACAGAAGATGAAAGGTGAAAAGACATTCAACTTGTATAAAATTGTTTTTCAGGTACATTGAAAGAATGACTTGCAAGACAGAGATGATATATACAGAGTAAAGTAGTGTTGTGAAGTGTTGTTGAAAATCAAGCAGTGTTGTTGAAAATCAAGCAGTGTTGTTGAGAATCAAGCAGTGTTGGTGTTGTAGAGTGGATCATGATACAGAATTGAAATATCTAAGTTTGTATATGATTTGGGAATGATCATTTGACAGACGCGTGAGAGAGAATAAATGTTATGTATTGAAACAGAGAAACCCTCTGAATTTGTGTTTTCAGTTTGTTCTGTAATAGGAGTTGGTGCTCCTTGAAGCTGGTGCTTCTAAACAATATGCCAGTGAGGCTTGTAGGTCAGTGAGACCTCAATAGTCAGTGAGACATAATATTCAGCCAGTGAGGCTTTGTAAGATGTTTTCAAAGTTAAGCCAGTGAGGCACTTCATGAGTGGTTTTTCTACCCAGAGAGGGTTTTCCACTCCAGTAATTCTTGTGTCTTGATTCATATTGGTCATCTTTCTATGGTTGTATGTTTTACTCATGAGTTTTGTTGATCATTCTCAGTTATGTGCATATGTGTTTGATAAAGTTATGTGCATATGTGTTTAACAACTCAATGATTACTTTCTCTCCTTATGCTCTCCAAGTTAAAAGTTTGAAAAAGATTTGAGAATTCACACAACACTGATTCACCCCCCCTCTCAGTGTTGTCCTTAACTCCTACAATTGGTATCAGAGCCCAGGTTCCCTTTTTGAAGTCTAATAGGCTCGGGTAGGTCGTGGTATTGGAGTAAAATGGGTAAGAAGAATAGAATTAAGATCTCAAATAAAGTTGTTGATCAAAGGATGGTAAAACAAGCCTCAGTTGTGCCTAGCAGTGAGTTGTTGCATTTGTCACCCTTGATAATTGATACAAAGAATGGTCATGTAGTTGAGAATTTTGATAAATTTAATGAAAGAAAAGATGTCATTGCTATTGATACTAATGATGAAGAAGAACAGGAATTTAATGAAGATATTTGTGAGGTTGATTTTGAAGGAGAGCTTCTATGTGCCCTAGATACAATTAAGCAACTTAGTAAAGAAAACAGGAGATTAAAAGATCATCTTATACAAGAGAAAGAATTCAAGGACAAAGTTGTTTTAGATCTTGAAGAGGCAAGAAACCTGATTGTAGACTTGAAGAATCAAGCAGGTGAATCAGACAAATTGATTGTCAGTTTGAAGACAGAGGTTGAGAAAGCTAAGAAGATAACTGATGAAACCAAATCTGAGTTGGAGGCTAAAAAGGTTGAATGTCAAAAGCTAGAAAAAGAAATAATTTCTTTAAGTAAAGAAATTGAGGATGCTAAGAAGCAATTAGAAAAGAATCTGAAATTTGAAGAGAGCACAAGCAGGTTAAATGAGATGTTGGGAAAACAAAAACAACATGGGGATACTTTTGGACTTGGTTATGAAAAAGGAGAGTCTTCTAAAGCTAGAGATACTCATAGAAGAAAAATTGATCAGCCTGATGCTCCTGAAAGAAAAGTGAACAATCAAAGAAGAAGTCCTCCTGTTAGACAAGCATACATGTACAGGTATAACCATTCATTTAATGGTTATTGTTATACTTGTAATCAATTTGGACACAAATTAGTTAATTGCAGAAGGAATACTAACATTGTATGTTACAAGTGCAATAATGCTGGTCACATTCAAAGAAACTGCAAAATGAATAGAAGGTATGATACTGCTTGGAAGCATAATATAAATACTCAATCATTTGATTATGATTACAGAATAATTTGTTATAATTGCAATTCTCCTGGTCACAAAGCATTTAGTTGCAGAAAAGTATCACCTGATTTGAAAGGCTGGGAAAAGAAAAAGACAGAAAAGGTTTGGAGGAAGAAAGAGCCTGTTAAGATTTGGAAGCAGAAACATAGTCAAGAAAAGTCAAATACTAAGCTTGTGCATCTTGTACAAGTCATTTCATCTGTTGCATAACAGATAGCATAATGTGAGGGGGAGTTGTTCTTGTTCTATTTTTTTTATCCCCAAGAAGTTACAGGAGGAGATCAGTTGAACTTGTTTTGTTTGTCATGCTTGCCTGAAATGTTTGAAATGAAGTTTCAGTGTATGTTAGGTGTTCATGATCAGTAACATGTTTAGTGGATCATAAAGTGTTCAAAAGCTGTCTGCACAAAAAGTTTGATGATGTTGTGACATTGATCCTATTTGTATATTGTTTGATACTTACATGATTAAGTTGTAATGATGCTTCTGTTAAGATGTTGTCAAGGAACTCTCACCTGGATTTGGTTTTGCAAAGTGGTGTTACAGGAAGAGCTTGATGGTGAAGGTTGTACAATCTTAATTGGTTGGCTGATTTGTATCATAGAGTCAAAAGGCACTAATTCTTGTTGATTGCAGTATGTTTCAGATGTGGTTATGTATGTATCAGTTTTGACAGTGTGTTGTAAATAGATGTGCAGAAACAACAGGATAGTCTTCATTTATTTAGATGGTCTTCATTCTTTGTCACGTCAGAAAAGGTGTGCAAGATTAGTTTGGTTACAGGATGATAGTTCATATCTGGAAATCAGTTTGTTGACTATATCTATGACTTTGTTGAGTTATGTTTTATGACATGTATCTTGGAGCTTTCAGGTGATTTGAAGATAGTGTCAAAAGAAGATAATAATCAAGAGATATTGAGGAGTTTTCTGAAGTGATAGTTTTACATGTTCCATTAATAATCTTCCTCATTAATATGATTCAGAAAGGTATGTTCAAATTGTGTGCCTCCAATTTTGAAGTGGTATCAGGACTGAATTATTACTATCATGGAAAACTTGAATAGTTTTTATAAAAAGTGGTCATCATATCATCTGATGTTTGGGAACTAATTGATGAGGAGTCTTCATGATTTTTTTTTGCCTGCAAATTTGTTCATCAAAGAGTATTGGTATGCTAATGATTTCTTTGCAAAAGTGTTCAGAAGGTTGAATGTTAGTAAATGGATGGTATGTCAGTAATTGGATGGTATACTTCAGGTGGATATGTTGCTTCAGGACTAATTCAGGAAGTGGATAAGTGTTCAGTTGAGTTGAGTTATGTTGGTTAGTCTTGTCAGTGTTTACCAATGGTATTTTTGAGTAGTAATTTGTTTATGATCTTTAATACATGGAAGATCTTGGAGATTTGTTATTTCAGGTTAAAAAAAAAAAAGGTTGTTGATTGAAGAAGAACTATTTGTTTTGAAAGTTTGTGATGTTATCAGGAAGGAGTGTGTCAGTCTTCATCTTCACAGTGGTATTGTCATCAGATTTCTCATATTGCAGGGTGATTGCAATTATCAAGCTATAACATCTTTTCAATGGAGTTGTTCTTAGGGGGAGATAATAGTCTTTGTCATCCAATGTCAAAAAGGGGGAGAAAGATAAATTGCATCAGATGGTTTTGCCATCAATGACAAAGGGGGAGATTGATGGTGTTAGGTTGTCATTGATGTCAAAAGTGCTCAAGAGATGGTTAATGAGGTATTCATCATGATGTCTTCATATGTTTGAGGTAAATTCAGATGTGATCATTACTACTTCCCTGTGTTTGATATGTCAAGTTTATATCAGGAGATTTGCATCATAATGATATCTTTATTTATAACAGAATGGTCTTCATAGTGACAGCTGTGGCATGATCTTCATTTGATCACAGTTGTCTTGAGGTGTCTTTCAGGTTGTCATAGATGTTGGGACTGATCTTCATATCAGGACATCAAGATCATCAAGATAGTCAGGAGTTATGAAGAATAATTGCTTACAGGATCACAAGAATACATTGATGACACTATGTTTACAGTAGATGTCTTCCTTGTTGGATGATCAGTTAGATGAAATTATGTTGTTAATTGATTGATGCTTCTAATAGTTCACATGGTCTGAATTGGTTGATGATAGCTCATGGCACAGAATAATAAGTTGTAAGGCATTTGGTGTGATCTCAGTTAAGAAATAAATGTCATGATCCATCAGTGGAAATCACATATTCTTGGTAGGTAGGTTTCAAAAGAAATGACATATCATTCTTGGTTCATCAGTGACATTCACCACATACTATGCAGATCTGGTTATCTCAGGACATAGCAATGACAACAGAGATGGACAAGTTGCAAAAGTTGTTTTAACACATGATGATCAAATGGATAATAGTTCATATCATGATGCTCTCTATTGATTCAACGCTTTCTCTAGCCTCTATACTCGATCTAAGTCTTCAAAGCTTCATACCTTGTTTCTTCTTGTCATTTGTATAAAGTTTGGATAATGAGCAATAACATGCTCTAAGCCTTGATAAACTTTTCTCTGCCCATTACAAAAGAGGTTACTTTTTGTTATAAAACTGTGTTGGCCTTTCTAACAGGTCACGGACCACTTAAGTGGTTACTCAAAGGGTCTGAGCATCGTGAACCACCGGCCCCTTCAACTATGCTGACTTATTAAACCGGTCTTCTAACAATAAAGTTTTGGGCGCCAACGGTCATATTTAAATCTTATGTGGAGCGCGTTGTGTATGTACTTTATGCATAAAACAAAGGGGAGCACTAGGTACATGAGCACCAATAAAGGTTTGAATTATGTGGAGCGCACTTTACTCAAGTTTTTTATGAGTTTTTATGAAGAGCCAGCAGTGTGAATAAGTAAGTTTTTTTTTAAAAAAAAACAAACACTCTAAATGACTAGCCCGATCCATGTTTGAAAAGTAATTTGCATCGTATTTTATGGGAGGTAAGGTTTATTAAATTCAATTTGGAAACATTGTTTTAAAAACATATCATTCAATGTTTCCTTTTAAGAAGAGCACAATTTATGGAAAGATTTTTGAAGTATTTATTTTAGAAGAAGAAGGAAATTTATCTAAGTCTTTTATGACTCTAGGTTGAAATTAGAAACCCTTTATTATTTTCTAGTTTCATATGAAGTTATATGAAAAGGCAAGAAATGATTAAGAAGAAGAATTTTTTGAGGAGTTTTTTTAAGGATTGTTTTTGGGAGTTTTTTTTATGAAGAATATCTTGAGACATTGGCTAGATTTTTTTAAGTGGATCAGATTAATTGTTTTTGAAAGAAGTTGAAAAGGTGATTGAAGATTTTAAAAAATGCAGAGAGGAATATGAAAGATTTGGAAGTTTTGAAGGATCATGCAAAGATTATGAAGATGTTTTTATAAAAGAAGAAAATTGTAGAAGATGAAGCATTGAAGTTATTGACAGGAGAAAATTAATTTATTCTCAAAGATTAATTGTTTTATTCTTAAAGATTAATTGTTTTCTTGTAGATGAAAATATTTTGCAGATTGAAAAGTCAATTGAAGGAGATCAACATGATGAGAAAGATTTTATTTTTCTCACACAATAAATATCTTATACAGAGAAGATGAAATGGTGATAAAGCAATCAAGTTTTGCAGATGGAACTTACAGAAGATGAAAGGTGAAAAGACATTCAACTTGTATAAAATTGTTTTTCAGGTACATTGAAAGAATGACTTGCAAGACAGAGATGATATATATAGAGTAAAGTAGTGTTGTGAAGTGTTGTTGAAAATCAAGCAGTGTTGTTGAAAATCAAGCAGTGTTGTTGAGAATCAAGCAGTGTTGGTGTTGTAGAGTGGATCATGATACAGAATTGAAATATCTGAGTTTGTATATGATTTGGGAATGATCATTTGACAGACACGTGAGAGAGAATAAATGTTATGTATTGAAACAGAGAAACCCTCTGAATTTGTGTTTTCAGTTTGTTCTGTAATAGGAGTTGGTGCTCCTTGAAGCTGGTGCTTCTAAACAGTATGTCAGTGAGGCTTGTACGTCAATGAGACCTCAATAGTCAGTGAGACATAATATTCAGCCAGTGAGGCTTTGTAAGATGTTTTCAAAGTTAAGCCAGTGAGGCACTTCATGAGTGGTTTTTCTACCCAGAGAGGGTTTTCCACTCCAGTAATTCTTGTGTCTTGATTCATATTGGTCATCTTTCTATGGTTGTATGTTTTACTCATGAGTTTTGTTGATCATTCTCAGTTATGTGCATATGTGTTTGATAAAGTTATGTGCATATGTGTTTAACAACTCAATGATTACTTTCTCTCCTTATGCTCTCCAAGTTAAAAGTTTGAAAAAGATTTGAGAATTCACACAACACTGATTCACCCCCCCTCTCAGTGTTGTCCTTAACTCCTACAAAGAGGAACTCAAGGCCTCAACAAATCAACAAGCACTAACATTTAGGAAACACATAGTATCAGATATAACATCACATTTTTAGAAAAGGAGAGAGAACACATAGCAAACACATAAGTAAAACAAGGCATAAAGAATTTATTTCTTTTAAAATCAACAAATAAGTCTATAAATTTATCAACCTTCTAACGCTATACTAAGGCACATAGGTGAGAGGTATTATTACCAACTCGCCACAAGGAGAAAAACACTTAACCTAGAGAAACAATAACAATCCAGAGGTCCCAGTGTTACAAACCAGGCTCTTATACCAAATGTAACACCCCGCCAAGAAACCCTAGAGAACAACTCAACTATACTATACCAAAAGGACATATTTTTTTACAAGAAGAAATAACAAGGAAAAGTAAATCATATTTATTCATAACATCAAGTTAAGCTTATCCTCTAGGGCTCCATGGTTGCATTACTAACAAACTATTAACAAGATCTAACCAACATTATGAATTAATAAATAATTATAGGTCATTCTAAAATCTAATTGCACATATATTTCCATATTATATCATCGGATAAGTAATTATCAAGATCCTGTATAAAGGATTACAAGTACATATACAATTTCCTTTACAAGAGAGTACACCATTACATTGTTTACAATATCACTTTCTTGATAACATTGGAGTACATACATCAAGATAACAGTACATGATTCAATTGATATACAGAACTAAAATATGAATATAAGTATTTGTCTCCTCAAGCTAGAACAAGTTCTAAAATCTGATATAAAAGGTACATCCTTCTCACACATGAACAACAGCATGGGAAACCAATGGAGATAAAGCACAACCACCCGACCATGTGGAACCCTAAGGTCCACCCCTATGCTAGGAGATAACAATAAGGTCCCACTACAACAAATAGTCAAGAAGATAATAGACTAACAAGTGCAAGGACTACACAAGACTCCAATACAACACGGGTTAATAAGAACATCACAAGTAACTCAAACAACACTTCCAGAGGCAATCACACAACGAAAGGGGAAAACACAATTAGGGAATGCTAGGCTGAAGTAGGGAAAGTGTCATCGCATGCCCTGACATGGGTTACCCTAGCAGTCTCTCACTAGATGCTAGTCCCCATCTATGGTTACCCTACCAGTCTCTCACTAGATGCTGGCCCCATAGGGTGACACATGCGGAACCAACATTCCTTTCACGAGGACAAGGAAGTTGATCTTGCCAACAATGCCTTCTCATCCCATCCTTAGCCTGAACGAGAACTACAAGAATGGGAGAGGCATCCAATTACCTTATTTAGTGTGGAAAAACTACCCAACCCTCTAAATTTATTAGTAAGTTATCACTTGGTTACCAACTTTCAATGGGTTACCCTACAAAGCCATTTTGTGCACCAGCCCCACATTGAAAGACACTCCCCTGCCTGACTCTAGAAGACCCTATCTATCAAGAAAGATAATTAACATCATAACGTCAAGTATACATATACAATGCAAGACATTAACCTTCTTGCAAACAAAACATAATCAAAGGACCAACTCTTAAATCATTGTCCCAAAACTTCCAGTTGAAATAATCACAACAACCATAAACAACACATATCCAGAGCAAGGCATGGGCCATCTTGCTCCAAAATCTCAACCCTAAACCAAATACTTCCTCTTTACGATTACTGAGATCTCCCCATTATCAGACACAATAGTTAACACAAGTTCGATATCAATACATCCTTAAAAGAGATCATTACCTCATCATGATGCATTTACAACATAAAATGTACATCATTTCACATTATCATTTACCAAAACCCATATACATAAACAAGAGACATCATTATCTCAAGACACCTAACAACACAGTTGCATGAACTCAAAACATAACATCCTAGGCCTCTAGAATCAACTTCCCAAATGACACAAACACTTGACACCACTAAAACACAATGCTCTCACATCAGATCCACTCTCAAATGTACATCATAAACTAAGATCCTTCAACAATATTTCAAATATATTACCACAAATGCAAAATATGATACAATGCACTAAATATGGGTCTTTAAGAATGTAGCATTAATCATAAGCTACCCATAAATCAACAAAGCAATCTCTCTACTTTTTAGACTCAAATATTATACTAATCTTGGTATCTATGTAAGATATAAACATAACCTAAATGTTAGAGATTTATCTAACCTTTGTTAAAGGATAACAATAATATAATTAATCATATTGAATTTGATACATATATGTGAACTTCATTATGAATGCAAAATACAAATTCACCAAGATATGAATCACTTATAACAAAGAGTTAGGACCTTTATTCAACATTAATTTATTATTCAGAACTAGTTTCCTTTCATGTTTATCTAAAGTCCCAAAGTAATTACTTTCTATCTAAACACTAATCCCACTAAATAAACCCAAAATAAGTCTAAATATTTGATTCCTTATCATTTAACACCATCTCCAACCCAATTATACCTAAATATATGTACTTAGTTTCAAAGTAACTTCATTCGTTGCTATACATAACAAAGAATCATAAGCATTACTCATAAACTAGTACTAATACTACATCTGCTATGTTAATGCCATGAGATAATATCAAAAACCTTTATTAAACTAACTACAAGGTTTACAATTAGAAATATAAATCAATGGTCTAGCCATTCTAAAGTTTATCAAATTCGTCCCTAAGGTATTATATAATAATTAAGGTATCTACTTGATACTTACCTGTATGGTCCTTATCAAAGGATTTGCAATTATTAGACCAGTCAAAAAAATATGTAAAAATAATTAAATAGTTTACTTAAGAGGACCCTAAGAAAGGACTCTAACCAAGACATACTTGTCAAACCAATCATCTCCTCCAATCATGATCTAAAAGGAGACTCACTCATCCATAAATTCAAGATAATTACACACACAATATAGATAAAGTCTAAGAATGATCTTTTGTATAATATTCTTCTAAATCTTGATAATATATTGAACTATAAATATGGATCGTAGCTATTGATACACTAACACATTTCTATACTATTTACAAAACTTTCCAAAACACATCCTAAAATTCAGATTCGAAGATACAATATAATTAGAAAATATAACCAATATCATTAATGCCAAATAGATAAAAGTTCTAATAAAGGTTTTATGTCCTTCTAAACTTACTTCTTTTCATATTAGAAAGAGATCAAGATAAATCTTTTGACTTCTCATTAGATGAACAACCATTCACAATTTTTATAAGTCGATGCCAGTAATACGCAAGTGATAACTTATATAGTTGAAAATACTTTGGTAGATGATTATGCAAAAGACTGAGGCATCGACAAGGTCTGTGAACTATTTGACACTCATTTCAAAGAGACGTCATCACTTGGATCAAAATGATTGTAGGATACACATAGAATGGATTTGTAGATTTAATAACAACAACCAAGATGGTATAGGAATGTCTGTCACTAATTGATACATATATCTGAACTAGAAAACTAGGTAATGCTAATTTTTGGATATGATATTCATATGTATGAGTTGAATCTTATATAGAAATTTTAGAGAGACCTAGTTCGAAAATATAGAGTTATTGGTGACACAACTAACTGTTTTAACAAAGATGAAATGGGTGATAGGTAGACAGTCACAAAATATTCCTATCTCTAAAATGACAAATTGGGTAAGGCTGATTTTTTTATATACTTTAGACAACTAGGTCATGCAGCATATATAAGAATTCTTGAGTAACCCAGTTCATAAAAATAAGTTTATGGCTAATGCAATAGACTGTTAAAATAGAGACAAAATGGGTGAGAGATAGACAATCACAAAATATTCATATCTCCAAAACGATAAACTAGGTAAGGTTGATTTTTGGATATAATTTTTATAGTTAAGTCATGCACCAATATAAAAATTCTAGAGGAACCCAGTTTGTGAAAATAAAGTTATGGCTAACGCAATAAATTGGGTTCAGAATATATAGAAGAGAATTCATAGAATAATATAAAGCTTGCATATTACAAATTTATTTCACTAAATCTAATGCAACACTAAACTAGTTTCATATCCAAGTCCATACCTGGAATTTTACTACTATCACATCTTCACAAAATTTCCCAGTTCGCATCCATTTTCCCCCAAGTCTTTTCTTCTAGAAGCTATGGTTTGTGGTGCCAAAAGAAAAATGAAAACTTCCTGAGAGAGAGAGATCATGAAAACATAAAACATATTCTCCTCCCTCAAATGCATACTCCTTCCCCAAATTATATATTTAGATTTCAAAATAAAGTTGAGCATGCATAACCACCCCAATAATTTCTTCCAGAAGATTCTCCTTATTAAAGAAAATAAATTCTGCCTTCATTACTTTCTTACAATTTGCTATTTTAACAAGACAATAATTTCACTCTGATTTTATTTATTTTACAATTTGCTAAATATATAAGTTTTTATGACAACTCATGAATATTATAAAGTTATTTTTATTGCCACTAACAAAACATTTACTTTTTTATATAATATTTTCATTTTAGTTTTATCAATTATATTCCTGTTTTAATAACACTTTATTTTCTTCATTATAATTATTATTATTTATTGACCTTAGATTATAATATAATAATATAATTTCCCATAAACTTAAATTTATATAAAGGCATCTATATTTATTTATCAAGGTGCCCTCTCAGCATAATAATTTTATTTTAATGAAGCAATTAACCAAAACATTAATCAAACAATTATAACCTAAATAATTCAATGCCGAACAATACCTAACGACCATGCACAATTGAAAAACATAACCACAATAATAGTGCTTGACTATCATGCCCAAACTGACAACATTGGCTGGGTCCAAAACTAGATACTCATGCTTTTCAAGGATGATGACTAACTAGGGGACCATATGTTATCTCCATTCAACAATTTCTATTGGGTTTAATGCACACTCAAACTTGTCCATTTAGGTGGAGTCAATGCCTCATACCTACAGCCTACAACACATAACATGGTCTATGAACAAGTATAATAAATATAAAACAATCACAGAGTGAAAGAGAATTGCAACGTCACTGGACGCCCATGAATGAGTGGTATGACATTGTCTTTTTTCCCACCACACAATAATCAGATCATCCTATAATACAAAATCAATCGCATAAAAATCAATTCTAACTTATGACAATCATAATAAGATCAACATCATAATCACCTGAATGTAAAACAATGTCAAAGCATATGACTTATTAGTGTTGCAACAAGGATTATCAATAAAACATGCTAACTATCATATGAAACCACACATGAGGGTAATCAAGAATGTCACTAACATGAATGTAGCATCTACCAACATCATATAATGTACAACATCAACTGTGTAACATGCCCTTAATATTCCTATTATTTTACCTTAATCTTCATACTCCTTAGCCAGACTCTGCACATCCAAGATGAGAATGGAGGGGCACTACATTATAACAATATTCAAATAATTAATATCAAATGTTATCAATCCTCTAGTCATGCAAACTCATCAAGGCTTTAATAGCTTAGAAGAGACATTAGGTTTATAATTTAAGTGAAGTTAATTTTCATAGCTCTAGAGATGGAAAGAATTTCGTTTAGGGCCTCTCTGAGGTATGTTTAATGTCTTTCCACTACCATCTTACCATAGTCCTAAAATCCTTGGGACCATATGAGTATGATATGATTGTTAGATAAGTTAACTAAAGGGAAATGAGAAATCCCAGTAACATCATTGTAAATATTGTTACCAGATCTAAATGACCTAGGTAAGTTAGAAACTCAATTATAAAAATGGCATATTTTCTTGAAGTGTCCATGCACTTAGTATTAAATGAAGTCAAATCAATTTAAACCACTAGACATAACAATTTAACTATGTCTTAAGAATGTTATTTTTTTATTATAATCTTAAATAGACAAAATATGATTAATCAAAAGTTTAACAAACTATATTCCAAGGAGGTGATGACAAATTAGATTAAGAGGATCTCTAATTTCTGGCCTTGGAGAATGGTACAAAAGAAAACCCTCTCACCCACAACTCTCACAAACCCACAAGAAACAGAGACTATCTGCTTTAGAAGTAAAACTCAACCTTCACAGATTTAGATCCACTCACATGAAATACAAATAAAACTCATAATACTTTGATTCAGACCCACTCACACGAAATACAAATAAAACTCATAATACTTTGTTTTGATTGAAATAACATTTCAAATAGTATTTCAATTAACATATCAGAAATGAAACTTATAATCAAGTTCTTAACCCACATCTTTCAATGGATTTCTAGATATTTCATACAACTCTACCTTCCCCTGGCATCCACTCTTCTCATTTCACTAAAAAACCTGCACCTTTATATCTCACAGAGTCTCTAATCTGCAACAACAAACCTTTTTCAAGTAACTCAGAGAGGCATCTCCCTCTTTACACCAACTACCCGTGCCCCTTCTTATTATGTGACACTTCATCTTATCCTCTTTCATTGCTAAAACTCTCCACACTCTTCCTTTTATTTCTATGTATAGTACTCACATACTATGGAAGCAATCCATTTCCCTTTTTTTCTCAAACTTCTATCTACTCTTCCCCAATTCTCGAAGAGAGAGATCATGTTATAAACAATATTAAAGGGTGCTATATTTTCTGCAGCCTATCTAAATGGATGCTTTGAATTCTAGTATTGTTGTTCAATAAAATAGATCGAATCATTTCATAGAGAAAAGTTATGTATGGTGTTTAGAATTCTAGTTCCTTTTCTTTTGTTTTCCTTCCTTGCTATTTCTTTTACTTCAAACAAAAGCATTGAAATAAGTATGCTAGGACCTTTTTTAAACTGCCACTTCATTTTCTTCAATCTAGCCGCCCACCTCCCCAATCATTGTGGATAAGCCTCTTCTTTTGGCATTTTGTGTTATATACCTTACAAACATTTTAACTTCTTTTCTTGTGCAGACTGGTCCACATAAGGTGTTAAATGTCATTTGATTTACTATGAGACATTATATTATTCACATATTCACTTGTCACAGCCTATGTAAAAGATATTATATTCTTTATGCTGTAGTGCCTAACCAATACACAAATATCCTGCCATATTGTTTCACCCGAACATGAATATGTGGAACAATTTGATGTATAATATCATGGTGCGTGATCTCCATGGAAGTTAATTTGGCATTCTTCTTAATTTTATGTAATTCTTTGGTGCTTCCATATAACAGCTTGTATGGAGATCCATCAATGCCTTGACTTCGAACAAACTTTTGTGTGCAAAGAGGCATCCACCATATGTTCACCACAATATTCACCAATATACCCATCAATAAGACACCCACAAATTTTATAACCCACCACTAGGAAAGGTTAAGATCTATGACTTTATCATCATGAAGAAAGATCAGCCACAACAACTGCCGCCAAAGTTGCCAATTAACTTCGACAAAATGCCAAAACTTAACCATACTAAAACAAATTGTAATAACTCTAACAAAACTAAAATATCATATTTTTGGTTGACACAAGATTGCATATTCACCTGAGACGCTCTTGCATAAGAGAACGCAAGGTTTAATGTTATCTTCTAGAAGGTTAGTCAATAAGTTCTACCTTCATATGGACAAGGGGAGCCCATTAAGTCAAAAATCCAATCATCAAGTTGCCTTTAAATATCATATTGTCCATAGTCATAGAAAGAATTGTAATGTATATTAAAGAGGGAAATACAAAATCTTGTTTTAGGTTTCTTGCCTAAGAGAAGAGACTACAACATTTTTAATTTTTTATATTATGGTATGCATATTCATGGTTGGAATTTTTTTTTTTGAAATAGAGTCAATTAGAGATGATAAAAAATATCTAATTTTAACTTTGAGCTATATAAGTATGTGAAATTATTATGAGGCATAATGAAGCTTGCAATTATGAGACTATTTTTTAGGTTTAAGTCTCCCTTAATGCCATAAGGCATTCATTATAACTAATGAATATAAAGCAAGATTAATTAAAGGATATTTTGAAAAGGAAATCTTAGGAACTTGAAAATGATGAAGATAAACCTATGCAACATGAATGATCAACAAAAAAAACTAAGAAAATATATAATATGATATAACAGAATATGATCATTAAGCTTGCAAAAAATTACATCATAGTATGAATAGACTTGGTAGGTTGGAAATTTAGTAGAGAGTGATATCTTGAGAGGATGACCTTTTATTGCCTCATTAATTAAATTTTGTGAAGATACATATCACTACCCACTCTTCTTAGATCTCACCCTTATCCCAAGGATGGTTTGTACAAATTTATTTTGTAGTATAACATATAGCTCTCCATTTTCACAACTTATACCCTTACCCTCTATATTGTAATTTTTTTTCAAGTCAAAGAGCATAAACAATTATCCTATGTTTATGACCTACAAATGTTGGCTCTTATCCATTCTTATTAAAATAAAGCATCATGGTAAAATTTTATGCAAATACCCCACCAAAGCTTGAAATTTCTTATCGAGAACGATTGCATGTAGGTCTAAATCTTTGACGATGTGAGATGGGTTAGACCAATTAACACTATACATGTGGATATATATAAGGTAGTCCTTATGAATTGTCTCTATGCATTCAATTATTTCCATCATCCCCATCTATTAAATATGAACCTCTTTTTTGTAGGATCCACTTGTTCTAAAAAGAATGACAAAAAACTAAAATACTCAACTTTTTTATTAGTGCTATCTACGTTCATAAATTATATGATTGTCCATATATAATGGATATAAAGATTCAAATGTCCTTAAGAGTTTCTGGAGAGTTGACTTTATGGTTTCAAAAATTAGAATCGACCTCCTTTAATAGAGCGTCTATTTCTATTTAGAAATGAAAATTTGACTTCTTTACGAATAGACTTTGATTTAGAAAAAATGTGATTCACTTTAAAGGATGAGACTCTCACATATTAATATCTTTCCATGCATCCTTTTTAATTTGAAATTTGTTCAAATTTAACCATGCTTTTGGAGTAAACAATAAATTCATCACATAATTTTAGGACTTATTCAAACTAAGAATAATGGGTAAACAAGTGACAATAAAAGTTTTAAAATTAAATTAAAATAATACTCTTAATTTTTGAATAAAATGGAGTAATTTTAAAAGATATGAATATGGTTAAAAAAAAAAAGAAGTTACATACCAAATCTATTTGCTCTCCTATCCTTCTATACATATTTGCCCCATAGTTCATAAACATATCATTAAATATAATAATGGAGAAAATTGACTCTTAAAAATATAAATGATTTTTTTTTTGCTTTTTTAATTTAGTCTTTACTTCTTATTAATCTTATTATTTTTTATTAGTCTTAGTTTATTAAATTATAAAAGAGCCTATTATTTTTAAAAAGGAAATGACTCTCTTAAAAAGGATAATGACTCTTTTTATTAATGATATGAGTCTCCTTTTAAAACTGAATCTATAAAGAGCTCCTTAAAAAAAGTGATAAGATTCTATTTTACAGTTATATAAACTATAAGGATATAAGGATGTGACTATTTTAAGAAAGGATGAGATTTCATTTGTCTTTATTTATAAAGGATGTGACTTATAATATATGAGCGAATTGTCTTTTATTATGAAAGGAAGTGACTTTTAGTTCTCTGTTGACCCCTCTCTATATAAAAAACTATGACTTTCCTTATACTAGTATATTCATATTTTAAAAAATATATCTATAGTACGTCAAGAGATATATTCCAATTTAAAGAGATTATACTGCAAGACTTTTCATATTCTTCAAACGTAATAAAGATTTCATTTCATAACTACCCAAGTTTTTCTATTTTTCTATCCATTTGGCTTCCACAATTTTTTTTTTAAGATTTCACTCCATAACTGCCCAAGTTTTTCTATTTTTTTTATCCATTGGGATTCCACAAATTTATTTATTTACACATTTTATGAATTTTGTTTACATGGAATTTGAATCTTAATTGTTTATAGGAATCTAAATCTTTCAGCCCTTGCTATGAGTGTAGAACGCCTCTTGGTGTAATTATGTATATTTTTATTATATAATGGAAACAATTTTAACTAATAGATATTTTATCTATATATGATGAAAATGATTAGTTTTATAGGATACAAATCAATAAATAATTTTATTGGCTAACTTTTCAAATTCATATTTTTATGAATAAGAGAGACAAAAAAAATTAAATTTAAATTATTAAAACCAAATAGTTGGCAATAACATTTCTATGCTGTATAAATATGTTAAAAAAAACATTAGTATGAAATTTCTCTTAGATATCACCTACAAAATATTAGAATTTCCTCACTTAGTTTTGATAAATTAATTTTGAAACAAAGTGAAAGTAAACACCAAATTTATTGCATAAATGGCCTTCCAAATGTGTTTATTGACAATAAATAGGTTTTCCATCAAGTTCTACATGTCTTATAGTATAACTTGTAAATATGATTATTAGAATCTTAGGATACTAATCATTATGAACAAAATATAAAATAAATATAAATGTGAATTATACAAGCATAGATTTAACACATTACACAAGATATACATGGGGAAAAATATTTCAAGTAAAAAAACCCATAAAGCATCATCTTATTAAAACACATACAAAAATAGTCTATTAAGAAATAGACTAAACCTGAGGTTATACTCCTCTACATACTTCCACAATGCCAATAATACCTCTTATGCATAGTGATATAATTCACTATAAAACTCCAAGTTCCCTTCCCTCTCAAATGAGAAAGAACCTCCTTAAATATAGGAGAAGGGATGGCAAAATACCTAAAGGGGTATTAGTCACACCCATTCAAAGAAACCATTTGTAAATAATCAATAATCTAATAAGTATTAGATTATTAGTTATTAAATGACATATGTTTTATAACATAAGGTCTTACAACCTTGTATTAGAATAATATATAAATGTTATAAGGGTACGACTCCTAATAACATTATGTTCTAACATGATGTTTTAACACAATACTTGTGAGTAGAAAATAAAAAAAAATCTCCAAAAACCATCTAAATCACATGGATCATTATCATCACCCTTACATTGAAGATTCTCTTTAAATACAAACCATATACCTCCCCAAGAAAGGAAATTTGCCTCTTCTTAAAATTTAGTCTAACAATGGTATCTGTGGTACACCAGAAAGGAAGCCTTTGACAAAGAGGGAAATGAAATCCATTTAATAGAACTATAACCATAGCTTGACATAATCCAACTTCATTAGTATCTCATCCTTCAAGGGATTAAATCACATAATTTTGCATGCTTTGATCTCATTCAACATTGTCGTTGAATGAAACCTACACTCTTTATTATTTAGAGTCATCACTAAATAAGTTGGGCATTTGACAAAGTCCATATAAGTTATCTCCCATAATGTATCTTATGTCATAATCTATGACAAAATTGGCCAAGGATTCTACATGATAATTAGCCACCCTATACACATGTTTAATGGTGAATTCCTCTAGTTTGTTTATCAAGGGCTAAATCTAACATAGAATTCTATTGATCTTCTAGTTTTGGGCACCATTGTTCCTTATGGAAATTACAATGACCATGGAATATTATTCTATATCTACTCTCTTTCCTTTGAATTAGATACATGTATACAAGCCTAATTGGAGAATCTGAGCCTCTTCTTCATTATTTTTTCTATGCCTAAGTCCTTTCAAGGAAGGACCAATCAAATAACTATCATGGTATCTCAATTGGAACCCTACCTTGAAGACACCAGGTTTTCCTTTGGATGCCACATCACAGTTGATCTTACACCATCCCTTAGGAAGGGCCATCCATTTGATTTCTTTTGTTGGATTTGAAAGCAAATTATTCCAATCATCCCCATGAATTAGGTAGTTTATTGTATTTTTCATCCATAAATTATGGGGGTTATTTAGGATAGCCCCACTATAATGGAGGTCATAAGGAGGACCTCCTCTCCCTCCACATATTTAACTTAGACTACTTATTCAACATAGAAGCCACATTTTACGTCCAAGAGCCACAACTTGGAATTCCAAATATAGATGTCACTTGGGGGATTTGAATTTTGATGTCCATCTTGAGAAGCTTATGGCCTTGTCATTTAAGTACAACCCCTTTGACATATTTTATTGCATTATTATTGAAAATAAAATAGCTAAAATAAAATAATTCTTAAGTAAAAAAAAATCTCAAAACTAATCTTTCTTGGTTTTTTTTACATAGATGTATTTAAGATATCTATAATGTTTATTAATATTAATGTTATGTTTATTATTAAATATTAATGATTTGATGTGTAAATGGTTGTCAAATTTAAGTTAAGGGGTTTTTATGTGTTGATAAAAGTGTGTTCTACACCTTGCATAATAATAATGCTAAAAGTATAAAAACAAAATTAATTGAGGTGCATCTAGAGATGTGGATACAACATGGGATAGCTATTCTTGCGGACACTTTTATATTGTATCAGGAATTAAGATAAATATTTATTGTCATTTTCATATTGGTAAAATATTTAATTTTTGAGTCATGATTTAGTGAGTTCATGGTTTTGAGGCACATGGCTAATGTAATACCACTTCATGGTTTCATGCAAGCTTGTTCTATAAAGACAAGCACATGGGTACTTATTGAGGTTGGATTGAGAATCTATTGTAAGTTGCATATGTGATTACATGAAGCATGGATTGGGATGTGTGGCTAAATGGTTCTCATTATCCTATTCACATGGATGGTTGTATCTAAGTTGCTTGATGCTTTAGAGCCCTTGTGTGGAGACTCTACAAGTGTATTGTAATCTTGTTCTTGAGATAAGGGTAAGTGTAGGATCGTGATGGGCCAATTAATACCACTAAGTGGAAACTAAAATGCTAAAAACATAATTAACTTCATGTCAAAAATTGAATAATTTATCAATATAATTGAAAATAAGGCAGTAATAAACATTGTAAAATATTGAATGTAGCTTTTTTTGTTAGTGAATGATGACCTTCTAAGGGTCACTCCCATTTAACTAAATAGAGAAACAAAAAATTGAAGAAGCTCATAAAGAGAGCCGTTAACAAAAATGATAAAATGTATTCCTTAAAAATAGGGGTGCATAATAATAACTACTAAACTTAGACCAACTAAAATCTATTATCTTGAGATTCTCACCTATCCATCTTAACATGGGAGCATAGAGTCATCATACATTTCTCATTACCTATTGATTTCCTTTTCCATGTAACCATTGTCCATTGAATATTTTCATCCATTGGTTGATCTGTTATAATAGACATGTTACTTTTCGAGGAGTCCTCCACCATTGAAGTGGTCTCATCAAGTTCTACTTCTCAAACAATCCTAGCATTTGAGGTGCCAATGTTAATAATTAAGGAATTGATTTCTTCACCATGTGATTCATTACCTAGTACTGTTGAAGTTGTAGTATTCTTTGACTTGGATGCCATCATTTCTAAGGATTTATCATTTCCCATTCAAGGAAGGGAAGAACCATGAATGGTTGTTGATGAGGATGGGATCCTTTTTTCCATCCATATTTGGAGTCCTTATTTTTTGGGGGGATTCCAAATGAGTAGTTTCCTACCTATAACATCATGGGAGCCTACTAATTCCTCTTTTTCTACAGAGTAATAGTTGATAGCAACATACTTCCACCATGTAGCTTGTCAATCAAGTTTGAATTTTGAGCAGTTGGAAGCTATATGGATTAGAGATTATTAGAGAGATTTTTAGAGAGATAGTTAATTTTGAGCAGTTGGAAGCTATATGGTAAACCCTCATAGTCCGAACTTTGATCCCAGCTATGATTAGAGATTTTTAGAGAGATATCACCCAAGAGATTTTTAGAGGTATCTATATCAACCAAGATGCGAGCAAATGTTGTATGAAGGAAACTTGAGGAGCCTCCATCAACAACTAGGAACTTTCCTAATTTGTTGCCAGTTGCTTCAAAATATGATTCAAACCAGAATTAGAGTGAAAGATTAGGGATTCAAATCTAGATAGGCATAATAGAGAAAGATTCAAAAATAGTGTTAAAAGTTGGGTGCCATAGTTTGAGCATGAGAAGGTGCTCATCAAAACTCCATTGATAGTCACAAAGAATTGTATTTTGGTCTTGTAAGTTGTCAAAAACCACAAGAACAAGGGTAGATTTGAATGTCACCTTTCAATATATTAGGACTCCATGTATCTATGATCCATTTGTGTACCTCTATGAGACTGGGCCAAAACTTAATAAATCTACCAATTAAACCATTCTCTACAAAATCATTTTTTATTTTAAATCACTTCCTTTTCAATTTCCTTTTCAATTAAGAGAGTTAAGTTTCTGACCTAATGGTAACAAGAAGTAAAACTAGGACAAGGAAACTTATTACAAAAATAAGGGAAAACTGACATAGCATAACCTAGCATATATGCCAGAAAATAGAGAATGATTTGATGCTCCTACATTGAAACCCTAGCATTCGGAGCAGTCAAGAGCAACATTAGTTAAATTGAATGTAACTTATTGTATACTACTTTTTAAAAAATTTAAAATAAGTTGGGTGAAAATTAGATATTTCAATGAGGTAGTACTTTCTTTTTTTGGAAAAAACATAAAATTTAGGTGCTTTTCTAGCCAACCTAAGTATGAGAAAAAGAATATTTAATTTTCTCCAAGCTTTGGAATTATGTACAAATGAAACATGAGTGGATGTGATGCATATTTTTTAAATTTTTTTTAATAAAGAAATTATTTATGAATTTTCTACTCTTGTTTTTTTGTAAATATTAAAAAATAATTTACTAGCCAACCTAACTTAGTCAAAAAATATGAAATTCGATACTTATTTTTTGCCTATAGCCAATAAAGCCTAGAATGTGATGCATCTTTTAGGTTTTTTAAAAAATGATAAATAGTTTAAAAGTTATGAGTGTTTTCAATATATATCTATCAGAAAATTAGACATAGGGTATTGTTTAGTTGAAAATATGATCTTGTTAATCTTTGGGGTTTAGATGTTTAAATCCGCCTCTCCACTATATATTGAAGGATCTAGGGTTGAATGGAAAGCATTATCATACCCTAGAGTCACTTTTAGATGTAGGGAAGCTTGGATTAGGGAATTAATTATAAATTTTTCCTTCTCCTATGCTCAATTGACCATTAAAACCCTAATTAAGCAACTATGACAACAAATTAATGAATTATAGAAAAACCTATTATAGACGGGAGTGAAATGCAGAATTACAGAGTACCTATTTTCAGGGTTCTAAAGCGGAACAGTCGAGGACACTAGAGTAGGTGCCTAAGTCTAGGGTACCTACTTTTTGGGGGAATCCGAACCTCCTTCAGACATTGATCAGCCGTCTAACTTTTATTTTTTGAAAATAATCTGCAGAGGACATTGGAGTGAGTGCCCTAGTCCCATAAGTACTCCTTTGTCTGACTTTTCTTCAGATCCTGAATCCCTGATGTCTTCCCACCCTTCCTGCAACTCCACTTTTCCTGGATGCGACACCTATAACCTACAATCACAAGACTTGGTTTGGGGGTTGTGGTGTTTAGAGGTTTTCCTCAGTCAAACCCTGGAGGACACTTATGTCTCCGAACACCATTGTCAGATAAAGAGGGTGTACCCTTGTGAGGAAGAGGCCAAAAATCAAAGGAATCAATGATAAAAACACAATGACATGTCACCTTGTAGTGAATCTTTCATGGAGGAAGATGCTCTTCATGCCATGAAGGAATTGATGCTCAAATCTACAAATATCAACACACAAAACACACAAGTCTCCTCTTGCAACACAATACAAAGCCTTGAATCACCTTGAGAATGCCTAGAGTTTACAATAACCATCTAGTTTACAAATGAATTCCTACACTTGCTTATATATGCATCTACAAGCATTCCCGCCAAGATATTAAAAATCAAACTTTACCGTGTCGGCAAAACAACCTTTTAACAGTCATAAACTGACACCTAGAAATTGGGGCTGCCCCAAAATAGGGCAGGACTAGGGCATGGGAGCCCAAGTCCTCCCCCCTATTTTAGGCAGGGTACAGCTCAAGGGGTCCACCTAGGTCCTATTTACTAAGGAACCTAGGTCTCATTCCATCGGGATGCTAAAATATGTACTAAAATGTCCTAAGTGCACTCTAAAGACCTGGGAGCTAAACCTTATGAGGGAAAAGCCCCCAAGGGGATATTTTTTGATGTTACATTTAGCCCCCACTTTAATGTATGCATGAACATGAGGCCCATACATGCATTAAATTAAGGTCACAAACACGACAAACACACCAAGCATGGAGAAGACACACCAATCACATGGAAAACAGTCACAGGAACGCAAAACACGGAGAAGATAGTTAATGCATGGAAGACACATTAATGCATGGAAGACAGAAATGATATATTTTCTTTTCTTTTTCTTCTTATATATATGAAATACAAATGCAAGTACTGGAAAGTAAACAAACCTCCCAAAATGCACGAAGCACTACTCGATGGCACTGGTCTCTGCATATGGGGCAACACACATGCAAAACCTCCCAAGATGCATGAAGCACTACTCAATGGTGCTAGTCTATGCATATGGGGCAACAAACACGCCATACAAAACAAGCATGCCAAAACACACACATTTGAAGACACGGAGAAAACAAGGCAAACAAGCGATGGTGTGTTCCCTATTTCTAGGATCATCACCATCTCAGGCACATTGCAGGCACACACTGATGATTGGTCTTCACCACAACAATCACCGAGGACATGATTAAGGGTTGAGTTAGTCATAGAACTACTCCCCGCCTCCATAGAGGACTTTTGAAAATGACAGAATGACGCAATCTGCTCTGAGGAATACACCATTCTTGCCTTCATAGAGGGCTTAAAAAAAGGATATGCTCGATATCCCGCCTCCAGAGAGGGCTTACATGATTGATTGATTGATTGCAAACAAACTCAGGATGCATGATGTACTACTCAGGTGCAGGTCTATGCATCTGAGGTCAAACACATTACTAACATCTATAACAGACAACTTACCTTATATATGCCCCCACCTTAAGGTGCTTGATATCAGTTATCGATATCAAGCACATTAAGGTAGGAAGAAAACACACAAGGGAACATCAACTTTCACAAAGCCCATGCCCGTCAGAGGTGACATGTACTTTACAATTGCTAAATGTTCCCACAAACACGTCCCTGCAAGAAACATGTTAGTGTCTACAACATCATGATAATCAACAACATCAATGCGTATGATTAACCACACAAAGAGCCAAGGTTACACAACAAATTTGGAGTTTGAGGATAACCAGGGGCTATATCATGAAGCTCTTTGAATCAAGTACCACCAAGGCTTGATTCAAAGGCAAACAAAGGTGCATAGAGCAGCAGTATTGTTAAGGTTTGTAAATGTGACAGAAACATCACAAAATTCACTATATGGAAAGAACGAGTGCTTCCACTAGACAAGTGTCAAATAAGATATACAACCCCATCGTCATATTAGGAACTATAGTCCATTTTTTGATTGCTCTCAAAAGGTACATAAGGTTCGCATCAATATAAATGTTTTTCATCATTCGACCACTAGATGGAAACACTAGAGGAAGGGAAACAATAAATAAGAGAGGAGAAAACAAGTGTCCTAGGAACAGTCATGTAGGAGGGTGCCCCCAAGTCACCAACCATGATGCTATGTATGTCAAACACAACACACAACAATGAAACCAGAGAGAGAAGCAATTTGGAAGAATGATGATACAAATAGAAGAAGGTCACAACAGAGGCGGTGGTATCCCAAACCTTACAGGAGAATCCAAGGTCATCCCAGGAGGCATAAACAACACATAACACATCATGGGGGGAGCACATTATGAGAGAGATAAAGGGTTAGATAGACTTACCTGTAGGGTCTTCATATTATATCTTGGAGCTTTCAAACCTCTTAGAGAGGTACTCAATCATGTATAATATAAAATTTGAGTGGCTCTTATGAAAGTCTTGTTTGTTATCATATGATGTTTGTTCCTTAAATCATTGTTTAAATAAGACTTTTTGTTTCTTATGAGGGGGAGAACCACTATTATTTCTAACTATTGATTGTTGTCTTGCTCTCTTCTGATTTTTGGTGAATTTTCATTGGTACATCTTTCTAGAATAGTAGAAGGATTCATCTTGTACCTTCTTGCTTGTTTGTATCGACTGTTGTTCTTTCTTTTCATAGTTATTTTGATTATCTCCTGATCCATATAAGGATAATGAAGGACAAACCTCAGAGTACATTCCATTTCTTCGTGGACGAGGTGGGTTATCTAGTTGTTTCTTATCTACTTCAATCATTCCCACAATACTATCATAGTCCAAGTAATCATCCTCGTCTACTTCCACTAAATCTTGTTCCACAATATTATTTTTAGTATGCTTAGGAAAAGGATTAGTGAAGATTTCTAAATTCTGATTTGGCAGAGCAACCGACTTGTTTCCATTATCATTCACACCCAATACCTAGATGACATTCGAATCAATAAGGTCCTATATCTCGTGTTTAAGATGCATACATCATTTAGTGTCATGTCCTTGTGTCTGATGATAATGACAAAAGGCATTAGTATCAAAGTAAGGTCCTTGTTTACTAGGATCAATAGGCTTAATCGGGGGAAGCTTTAGAATGTTATTAGTCACAGCTTGATTCATGATAGAATGCTAGGACTTAGATATCAGAGTAAACTTCCTCGGTTGATCCATTATTGCTTTGGATTGTTTATAGCAGACACATTTGTATTTGGTCCATTGATCTTGATGAAACCCCTGTTATTGTTCCTTTTAAAGTTGTTTTGTGATGATCCACCCATGGATTGTCCAACTCGAGCCGATGAGTTTTGGTTTTCATACTGACTAGACGAAAGTTGATAATCACGAAGGGCGGTGCATAAATGTTGAAACGAGTTGTACTTCATCAAGAGAATATTATCACGAATATTAGGTTGTAGATTTGTAATGAATATCTTCTAAACACCCTCACCTTTCATCTGATATTGAATCTGAGCATAAAGGCCTTGATATCGACTAATGAATTTGGTCAACTTTTCTTTCATACCTTATTTGCATTGAACCAAGTCGATAAGAGTGACTTGGGGTCCAATATTTTCTTGGAAATGTTGTGAGAATTGATCAATCAACTACAAAAATGAGTGAATTGAATTCAGAGGCAATGAGCAAAACCATTCTAAAGCAGTATCTTTGACAGATCATGGGAAAATGTTTGCTAACAAATTATCTTCAAAATAGAAATCACTACACATAGCTATGAATGCTTCCACATGCATATTAGGATCTCCTTTTCCACCATATTTTTCAAAGCGAGGAGTCTCAAACCTCTCATGCATAGGAGTTCTCAAGATTGCATATGATAACAAGTTACGAGCATGATATGCCGGTAGACTAGGTTGCAAAGAATTTGTCAAATTCGTTACCTTTTGTTGCAAAGTAGTCATGCCCTATAAAAGTAAGTTTAGGATGGCATCATTTGGAGATGCAGTTTATTGTGAGGAGTTTGAAGTGAAGTGAGGAGGTGAATGATCTTGAGACATAATATGTGGAGGTTGAGAATATGTTAACAGTAGTTGGCCATATTGATATGTGGAAGATGGTTGCGAGTATGTAATTGATGGTTGGAAATGAGTTAAATAGATAGGAGGTTGAGAACAATTATTCATAGAAGATGTCCCTTTAGGAATCAAATTTTGATAATTAAATCCCATATATTTGTAATTAGTGACGTTAGATACTCCAATACCAAAGGTAGCATTACTACAAGTGTTTGCATTAGTTGTTAAAATCGTTGATGTAAAAGTGGATACTCCTATATTTGGTATAGGTATGGAAACTTGAGTATGAGATGGTGATAAAATGTTATTTATCATTTGTGCACATTTGGTTATCAGCATGATATTGGTTTGCACGATATGTGTTAGACTACGAAGTGCATTAACACCATCTTGTCCTTGTTTTATCAATTCTCTTATGTTATGAATTGTAGGAATGACTTCTTTAGCTATTCTCTCATTTTCCATAAATAATTGAAATTCTGCTAAGTCTTTATCTAATTTTTTTATTTTTTCATTAGATACATTTCCTTCTGCCTCCATAGTGTTATCAATATCATGAAAAGTTTGTTCTTCCATTGAGGTTGGAGGATGTATAATATCTTGCACAATTTGTTTTTCTCCCTTTGTAAATAAGGTGTCCAAAGTAGCAACTTCTTAGAAAGCACTAGATCCCAGTAATCTTTTACTTCTTCTAAAAGGGATATTGTTTTTAGGATTATCTGTCATAAATCTTGTACAAATGCATACAACACATGCGCACAAACCAAGAGAACAAATCCTAGGAGAAGGATATGACTCAATGCCAATGAATGGAACAAATGATGCTATGAGGATTTTAGTCAAGGGAAGACAGTTATATGATTGATAATAGTCCAAAACAGCAGTGTAATCACTCTCAACACACTCTTGATGCAAATTCAAGATAATGCCAAGTCAAAGTATAGTGAAAATATGTCAAAATAGGCACTTTTTCACCAAAATTCAATGCAAAAGAGCATAACAAAGGGTGTTGTGAGGAAAATGATAATGGAAAAAAAATAATATCAATAATAACAGCCACTTGGTTCCAAAATACCCAACACAACATGTTTTTAGTGTAATTTAAGGTCAAACCCTAGTGAAATATAGCAAAATATGCAATTTTTCACGGTTTTCAACTCCAAGACCTAGAAAAAGGGGTTTTGTAATGAATTTAAGGAGGGAAAGTGAAGAATACCAATAATATCAGTCACCTCAATCCATAAAACTGATCACAACATGCTTGGGGTGCAAACTAGGTCAAACCCTAGGGCCAAAATAGCTAAAATGTGTAGTTTTTCATTGATTTTTCACTGCAAGAGCCTGTAAAAAGAGTGTTGTGAAGCTTTTTATGAGGGGAAGAAAATTATTACCCTGATATCAAAAAATTAGTATGAAAATATCTTTCACAACACTCTTGTGGTGTAATTTTGGAGAGTCGATAAGGCCAATTTTAGTGAAAATTGTCACTTTTGAAGCCCTAGGTTTGAAATTTTGGAACAAAATGTTATGCCAATGATTTGAAGTCTCATTTATGATGGAAATTAAATAATCTCAGCTATGAAAATGATTTTCAATCTTAATTATGCAAAATTCCAATGCAAATTTAATGAAAATGCACCAAAATTGCTTGTTTTTGTTGAAATTTTCCATGCAAAAATGCAAATAAATTAAATTTAAATGAAAATTCACACTAAAATGCAAGAATAAATCCAAATGAAAATTTGAATGATCCTCTAAAATTAGTAGAAAAATTAGATAAAAGATTTTTCCTACAAACCCTAGAATTTGTAATTATTAGGTTATATAAAATTGACAATATTTCCACAAAACCCTAGCAATTAAATGATGAAAATGCAATGCAAGATCTTCAATTTTTGTATTTTTATGTAGTTTATATCAGATCTGATGCAAAAATCATGAATTAGGAAAATTTAGGAAGAATTGACACAATTTAGTAAGCCCAACAATGCAATTTTTTTTTGTATTTTTCCAATTTTTCAATTTTTTTGAAATTTTCTCAATGCAACAAGGTAAATGAGAAAATGAATGAATAAAATCACATAAAATCTGTAGAAAAACACTCAGCAAGTTGAAATTTAAGTACAAAGACATGGGTTCACCAAAATGTTTAGTGGAAAATTGGATCTTGTTGATCTTTGGGGTTTAGATGTTTAAATCCACCTCTCCACTATACATTCAAAGATCTAGGGTTGAATGAAAAGCATTATCATACCCTAGAGTAACTTTTAGATGTAGGAAAGATTAGATTAGGGAATTAATAATCAATTTTTCCTTCTCCTATGCTCAATTGACCATTAAAACCCTAATTCAGCAAATACAACAACAAATTAATGAATTACGGAAAAACCTCTTACAAACAGGAGTGAAATGTAGAATTACAGAGTACCTATTTTTGAGGTTCCAAAGTGGAATAGTCAGGCACACTAGAACATGTGCCCAAGTCCTGGGTACCTACTTTTTTGGGGAATCCAGACCTCCTTCGGACACTGATCAGCCTTGTAACTTCTATTTTCTAAAAACAATCTGTAGAAGACACTAGAGAAAGCACCCTAGTCCTAAAAGTGCTCCTTTGTCTGAGTTTTCTTTAGATCCTAAATCCCTAATGTCTTCCCAGCCTTCTTGCAACTGCAATTTTTCCTGGATGCCACACCTGTAACCTGCAATCACAAGACTTGGTTTGGGGGTTGTGGTGTTTAGAGGTTTGCCTCAGTAAAACCCCAGAGGACACTTAAGTCTCTGAACACTATTGTCAGATAAAGAGGGCATGCCCTTGTGAGGTAGAGGCCAAAAATCAAAGGAATCAATGATAAAAACACAATGATATGTCACCTTGTAGTGAAGCTTTCATGGAGGAAGATGCTCTTCATGCCATGAAGGAATTGATGCTCAAATCTACAAATATCAACACACAAAACACACAAGTCTACTCTTGCAACACAATAGAAAGCCTTGAGTCACCTTGAGAATGCCTAGAGATCACAATAATAATCTAGTTTACAAATGAATGCCTACACTTGCTTATATATGCATCTATAAGCATTCCTACCAAGATATTAAAAATCAAACTTTACCGTGTTAGCAAAACATTCTTCTAATGGTCATAAACTGACACCCAGAAATTAGGGCTGCCCCAAAATAGGGTAGGACTAGGACGTGGGCGCCCAAGTCCTCCCCCCTATTTTAGGCAAGGTGCAGGTCAAGGGGTCCACCTAGGTCCTATTTGTTAAGGAACGTAGATCTCATTCCATCAGGATGCTAAAATATGTACTAAAATGTCCTAAATGCACTCTAAAGACTTGGGAGCTAAACCTTCTGAGGGAAAAGCCCTCAACGGGACTTTTTTTGACATTACAGGTATGTAGAGAAATAATAACTACCTATTAAAATTATTAGGACACATATATTATATTTTTAGAATCTTGATAGTTTCCTCTACAAACCTTTTTCCTTTTATTATATTTAGTTACAAATTTTTTTGTCAATTTCAAAGATGAAGTCATGGAAAATTTTAGGATAACCTAAATGGGTGGTTTAGCAAGTTTCTTTAGCATGTTTTGGGACTCCCTCTTGCCTAAATATAAGGTAATCGCAAGGTATTTTTCAAGGGAATCTAAATATAAGTCTAAATGTTAGAACTTTTTATCTAGTAATTTTTTTTGTCATTACCATTGTTTCATCCATCATGATCTCAAACTCACCCATAATATATTAAGATTGTATTTGCTTTTGGAGGCTATATTTTTTCCTTGAAAGGGTTTTCCCATGGTACATCTAGTGTTATCTCATGGGAATGCTTTGTTAATTTTTCATTGTGGATTTTGAATACTTGTTTTGTATTTGTTTCTCTCATGAGGGTTATGTGGAATTAGTATATTTTGCTACAATTTCCTTTCTTTTGATATCAAAGCCCAGTTTTTAGGTTGTATTAGGAGATAATTTCTTTATATTTTTAAACCTTTATGTGAGTTTAATCTTGTTTATACTTGAATCCATTCCAATGCAAGAAAATATTAAAGGTAAATTTCAAGGTTTCAAGTGTGTTTATAGATCTATGGTTTTATGTTGATTTAACAAATAATTTTTTGCGGGTTCTTTTTTGTTGAGGGTTTTTCAAATGACCTCCTAGAAAAAATAGATCTCACCACTAGATCCAAAAGGCCAAAAGGTCTATGGATCAATATAACTTGATCTATTTTGGATTTGGAAAAATTTTATCCATTTTTAAGAGATTGAAGGAATCTTTAATAGTCAAATCTTGTACAATCATACAAAATCTATATGGTTGTACAATGTCACTATAAAATGGTATACAAGTGGCATAATCTATATAATATTCTCTTACATAGGCCCCACGTCATATTTGGGTATGACAAAAAACTCCATTGATTTGATAGGTTGTCGGATATGAAGAATGATGTTATCAAATACATAAAACATATGATAGTTGTCAGGAGCATCAATAGTATAGAGTTTTTAAAAAGGGTAAATCTCTAGTCACATGGGTGACCTACCACCTAGTCCTTAGACTTGGGTTACTAAGGGGCCAACCACTATTTCTTGCCAGCTTACAAGTGCTAAATACCTAGCAGTCATCATCACCTCCACCACCGTTTCACTACCCCTACACCAATCAAGGGCATCACCTAGATCCACCACCACTATCAGTGGTGCCATCAATTTCCACCACTTGACAACTAGAAGTGCCATTGGAAGAGTGCTAAAGGTTTGTTTAGGTGCACCTAATAGAGTAGAATTTTTCTAATAGGCATAACTTTCACCCATGATATTAGATTTTCAACTACTTATAATCAATAGAAAACTCTTTTTGAGTTGTATATTGTGGTTTTTCATATTTTTCAATTCATGACAAAAAATTGTAGATGGAACCCACTTTTTCTCTCATTGATTTGATAGGTAATATCTTGTTCCTACACTATCTAATTTTGGACTTCCTATATGCAATAGAGAGCATTTTGTAAGAGTTTCACAATGGATCAAGTGTGGAAGTGTCGATATGTGCTTTGTTAACTTATATTTTATAGATTTGTTTGATGGGTTCCTAAACTATGGTACTTTATAGAATTTCTACAAATCAAATCCAAAGTTGACTTATTTTTTGAGTTGTGGAAAATATAAATATTAATATTTGGTTGTCTCTATTTTATATTATTTTTGATATAATATTAAACCTATATGTTGCATTGTGAGATCTATGAGTTGTACAATATTTTAAGTTGTTTATACTTACATGTTTCATAGATAACTCAAATATGATCCATCCATACCCTAGATCATTAAGTGTTGATATATATTCTATTGGTTGGCCTTATTTGGTCACTTGGTGCATTGATATGTTTGTCACTAGGAGGCAAGGAGATGGTGTTATCTAAGACATTTGCATTTTGAGACCTATAGTTGTTAACTATGATGTGTGAGAGACTTTGAATCTTAGTTCACTAGAATTTTTATGCAGGTACATTGAGGGTGGTGATCATGGTGTCATGGAGGTTCTCTATGCATGAAGCTTTGGCATGACATGGTAATTTATGTAGATACATAGTTGGTGGTGATGGCTTGGTATCTAGATTATAGGTGGTATCTTCTTGGTTTAGAGATCATGTTTCTATTTTATTCTTTGTGACTCGTCGGTGTTGCAATTGTGTTTTATTATGTGAGGGCCATGGGTGATCTTTAGTCAGGAGATGCTTATCATGATTCCATGTGTAGAGCTCGTATCATAGTTTAGTGGGAGCTTTGACATTGATGTGGACTTTTAGCTATGTGATGGGTGATCATCTATAGTGGTTATTGGTGTCATAAGGAGCTCTTGGGTTCCATCATTTGTATGTAGTGAGAGTTCATTTACATCTTTAGTTCCATTGATAGGAGATGCTTATTTTCATGTTATTTTGAGATGTTGACATCTTGGCACCATGGAGGACTCTTAGAAGTGATTTTTTAGTGGGGAATCTGTTAGTGTAGGTTTTTATTTTCCTAGTGGGTTAGTTATTTTCCCTATTTCTTAGTTTTTTCCTACACTTTTATTGAGTTTTCTTATGTTAAATAAAGTGAGTTTAATTAGTGAGTGGGTGATTTGAGGTGTCCACATCCTACAAGGGAGGTGGAATTTGCTATCTTGGGAAGATACTCTTGCTATGTTTATCCTATATGGTGGCTTCTCCCTATTGGTCAATTTTTCCATCTCTCCCTGGTATATATAAAATCACTACCTAGCTTTGTATTTAATATCTTGAATGCATTGTCTAGTTACTCTATCATTCTTTGTATGAACCTTTGAGCTATTAATGCAATTATGTCACATTGACATTTGCATATCTCTCAGAATAACTAGTTTGCTTCTATTTTGCATTTCAATTTATGTAACATTGAATCTCTCGTATAAAGTTCTTAGGTTTTACATCTTGTTCAAGATTTCTAACATGGTATCAAAGATTTTGTTTTCAAAATTCTAAGTTCATAGATTCCTAATTAAGAGTTTGAGCTTATTTTGTTAGATCTTGTAAAATCTTGTATGCTCTTCTCTTGTGCTTTTAACAATCTAGAGAATCTATAAGGATTTATGAAGATCCAATAACCTCTTATTTTGCATGCATGTTTTGTGAGATCTAGGTGATTGCAGTAATTTTGGTTATACTGGCAACATTCATGGTTGTTCCAATGCATCCAATAGGCTAGAGAGAGTTAAGATTCCCTTTCTTTTCATCATATTTGGAAATCATGTCTTAATGTTGCAAATAGGGGTTTTTGGCTCAAAATTGGAAGTCATTTTTCAATTGAAGCAACTTTTAGCACAAAGGACCATGTCATTGCATCCAGGAGGCTGAACAGATAAATTTTCATATATAATTTGCCCAGTTCTAGTGTCAGGATCCATAAAGGCAAAAAATAGTTAGAAGGCCATTTTGGCCACCAGCATGCCTTATGAGGTGAATTTATTGTAAAAAAAATTCAAAAAAATAAAAAGATATTAATATCTCTTATATTGCTAGTGTATAGAAGCAAACACAAGCACTTAAAGCATTGTTATTAAAAAGTGGCCTCAATCCTTTATGGGATTCAACCTCCTTTAAGGGGACAGACCCACTTTTAAAGGGTATGGCCCATTCATTGGATTCACACGCCTTTAAGGGGTAGCCATAGGTGTGGCCATATGCCCCCACCCCCTTTTCTTAAACCTGCAAAAATCACTCGCCCATTGAACATTCATTTGGCCTTAGGCCATTTTCTAATATTTTACTTCTAGTGTATAACCTTGAATAGTGCACTAGTACATTGGCAACTCCACCACCTTTGGTGTTATATTTGGTAAATTTTGTTATTTCTATTGATGGCCTTGTTTGATTGGAGGTATTTTAAATTTAGTAAAAATCCAAATTGATTGGCATCTCCTCTATATTTAGCAATTCCACTAAACTTCACAGTTCCCCTATTCTAGTGATAGTTCCACCAAATTTGGAGAAGGTTGTTTTTTGCACTCTAGACCCTCTCCAGTAATAAACACAATTTTGAAGGTAAACTTCTAAGTCTCCATTTTGGGTCATATTGGCTCCATTTTCTATGCAATTTTTTTATTTGGGTTAATTTTTTTATTGCTTTATGTACGAGTACAAACAATTTGAGATTTTGTTGTACATATTTTGCAGAAATTGCAGATTCTCATATGTGACATTGCATAGTTCTCATTTTGGGAACTTTGGATACTCATAAATTTTGTATACTACCTTAGATCAAGGTGATTTTTTTTAAATTACATGATTTTTTGAGTACTATGCATTGGTGCTATTATTTCCACTTGGTTTAATTCTAGTTTTCTACTTTGAGCATACACTCATTTGGTTGAGAATTTGTAAAGCATTGATATCAAGTTAACTCTGTATTTCTTTCTAGTGGAAATTATAATCACACTAAATATAAAGCTCAAAATCATATTTTCTTGGGGGTTCTTTGATTGAGTGACAAGGGAGGGTGTCTTGTGTGCTTTCTTTGAGTTTCTACATTGTCTTTTTCTACACAACTACAACAAACAATCTTTTTTCTGCACTAAAATGGATCAAATTATAGTTCCAATACTCACACCCTACATCTACTTTGATTGGAAATCTAAAATGACAATCTATCTTAAGAGGCAAGGGTTGTTTAGAGTAACAATGGGGCTTGAAACTAAACCTACTATAGATGTAGAAAAGCCTAAATGGTTTAATAAGTTAGATGAAACTTTTGAAACTCTATGTATGTTTGTATCTCTAGATTTTCTTTTCCATATTGAATTTGTTTCTATAGAAAATCATGTATGGAGCACTTTGGAAAAAATCCTTGGTACACAAGATGAAATTAGAGGACATCTACTAGAGAATGAGCTCATAGTATTAAGTCCTACCAGTTTTGATACTATTAAGGACTTCTTCACTAAGTTAAAGTCCATAAGATTGTAGTTGAGACAGTATGGAATTGAGAAGAAAGATTCTCAATTGATTTTAAGTATTCTTTACAAGCTTGTTTCTAATTATTTTGTGTTTGTTTCTAGATTTCATGCCATGAAAAGTGGCTTAAGAACCAATTATACAATGCCTTCTCTTGATGATTTTTCAAATGAACTCATAAAGGATCAAGATAAACTAGTTCAAATAGGCACAATTAATCCCTCTAAATCCCATCCCTTGATTGCAAATAAAGGCACTAAAGATCATAAAGGCTATGGTAAGAAGAACAAGAAACAATAGAATCAAGGAGAGAAGAAACAAGATCAAAAATTGACTACACCAAAAGAAGCTAATTAGGCCTCTTCTTCTAAAGGTAACAAGTCTAACAAGGAGAAGGAAAAGTGTGCCTACTATAAGAAACCTAGTCATGATGATCATAAGTGTCTTAAGAAGAAGATTGACCACCTAACACATCTTATTGAGAAGAACAATATCAAGGTGCCTGATTCTATCAAATAGAGTTAATCTCAAGAATCTACGAAGGATAGATAAAATTAAAGGGAAAGGAAAGGGCAAGGCCCTAATTGTTGTTGCTTCAGAGCCCAATACCTAGATTATTAAATCATGTGTTTCACACCACATGGCTTCTTCACAAGATTTTTCCTATTTCGAGCCATGTTCTACGCCATTTATACTAATGGGTGATGACACTCCTACTAAAGTGCATGGGAGAGGATATGTTGATGTGGGTGAAAGAACATTTCATGATGTTCCTGAAAGATGGGAAAAGAGATTTAATCAATTATGAACTTTAGCTAGATCAATCTTCCCAATCAAACATTGGAACACAAATCGACGAAGACTTTTACACTTGGCTATTGTCCTTAAGAGAGAGCTAAGCTGTCTAGGCTTTGTTTGTTTGTTAAGATTAAAAATATTGACAATAACAAAATCTCGGGTTATAAGTGATCAATTAGACTAAGTTAACAACATATAGATGTTACATAATAGATGTATAGAAATAGAAAGTAGACCTAGGAAGATAATAGAGAGAGGAACTTGGCATCAAACAATTGGAGTAGAATGTTGAGGACACTATAGTCGGCGTCTAGTGTCAGATGAGGATATAGGAGCTACAATATCAATGTGTACAAAGCAAGATCAGGTTTGGAACGACAAGTGGGAGAGGAAACTAAAACCAAAAATTAGGCAAAAAAGGGAATGGCACTAGAGATAGGTGCTAGTGTCCAGGGGGTTTGATCTAAAATTCCATCTGACAATCCTTATCCTAGATTATTCTATCTTTTTGTCACTATTTATTGTTAGAAACTCTAGTTGCAATATGCATACACAAAAGAGGGAAAATGGTTGTGCTATATGGGGGCTCTCCTTAGTCAAACTCCATTTTGGTGTTCTCACCTCCACAATAGTAGTGATGATGATGATGATAGATAGTGTGTGTTCACAATGAAAAGAGGCAAAACAAATGATAAAGATTGCAATAAACAAATACCATGAAATAGAGTTACCATGAGTATGAAACCCTTGATGGATTGTTGTCACACCGTGAATCACTTACAAGTATTTGATGGAGGAAGAAGCTTCCTCAAAGACCTACAAAGGGTTAGTGCATACAATAATAATCTTCACAAATAGAGAGCTTGTAGAAAGATAGAGAGAGAGAAAGAGAGATCTTGTTAGAGAGAAGTCTTATTCTCAAAATGAGTGAGAGAGGGTTGTTTATATATGAATCCCAAGTACTTTTCAAGGGCCCAATTGAGTTGAGGCTAACAAGGTGCATCACTTAACGCAACAAGGCCAACATTAAAGTAAGATCTTTTAGAACTAAACTGACAAGACACTAGTACCTAACTCTAGTGTCCTAGTGGGATTTACTCTTGAAGTGCTAGTTGACAAGGGACTTAACCTTCTTTCTTAGAAAAGTAGTGAAATATACATATATCAAGAAAAAGATAAACATACATGCTAAACAAAGTGCTAAACCTAGTGTCAAATTGTAAGAAATGACAATTTTTGACACTACATTCAGCCCCTGAACTTACGTTCATGTCCACACTAAAGTACAAAGAAACCAAATCTCTTCACTAAAACATTGAAGCTATATAATATCACTAAGATGAGAGATACTCTATCCCTAAGCATAGGATTCTACTAGTCTATGATGCTTAGTTAAAGAGTTTACACAGACATAAGATACATTTTGTATATGCAGATATATCTGAAATCTATAAAACACAAGATGAGGTAAAATTAGAACATACATCAAGCATAGATGGAGATAACATGGAGCATACACAAAGCATACATGGAGAATACATAGAAGATAAAATCGTACAACAACAAAGTTGGTAAAACACATACAAGCAAACAAGACATGAATTTTGAGTCAGCAAAGTAAGGAGACCTTAGTTTGAAAGGTTGTCCCAATACCATGCATCATCCCTAAAATATAACAAGCAAGAGGAATTCTAAAGAGGAGATATAAGAATGTAATGGGTCGATCAATTGCTTCAAGGACATAATGCATACAAATAGACATGGAAGTAATTAGTATGAATGAAGAAGAGTACATGACTTAGGCATTAGCTTTCTTTATCGCTAGGTGTAATATAGATCAAAACATGTTCATGGACCATAGGATAGAAAGTTTCATTATGCTAGGTGACCATGAGTGTAAAAAGGTCATATAAATCACATGGGCTAGCAAGTTGTGTTATGCTAGGTGGTTCATAGACTACATTGATCATAGGCAAGCAAGTTGCATTATGCTAAATGATGATTTATTGTTAACACTTTAGGGAGTGCATCAAATATCAACACCGCAAGGGGGTGTGATGAGTTAAAAGTATCACTCATCAAAATTCTATCCTTACATTCCCTTTTTCTATTCCATGCACCATCTTATCTATTATTTTACACTATAAAGATTGTAAAACTTTGTTTAAACTATGCTAATTCAAGATGTAATATTGAAATTGTTGTTATGATTAAAAGACTCATGTTTTGGTTTAAAATGATAAAGAACTATGCAAGAATGTCTCTTTTTTTTAACAAGAATCCATCTATAAGGAAAATAAAGGTTTTTGAAGAATTTGGAGATGTTCCTAACATCTCTAGAGCTGTACACAAGGTGCATTATAGGAACTCCAATATTTTGCCGAAGGGTTGGAGGATCTCTAGAGCTGGGTCAACAAGTCAGCAAAGCTTGTTGATCACATGACCTCTAGAGCTATGTACTTCTAAGATATATATATATATATATATATATATATATATATATATATATATATATATATATATATATATATATATATATATATGTCTCTAGAGCATTCTCTATAGAGTTGTGTTATAGACTGCATAGAATCTCTGGAGTTGTTCAAGAGCTATGGAGTTCTACATGTAAAAGCCATGGTTTTTGGAGAAGATTGTTGCAATGGATCATGAGAGACAAAGGACACCTATTACATGATTTTTTGCATAAATTGGGGACTTATGTTAGATAGTTGTTTTAAAATTTAATTCTTTTTATCAAGGCCTTCACATGTTGATTTATCCCAAGTTAAAACTCTTGATTTAAGGGACACCTTTAGTGTCACTTTAAATCTCTTTTAGTTCTGCATGATTATCCTTTTGATATAGATAGTTGCATGTCTAGTTCTTTGAATAAAGATATTTTCTATCTAAGGTAGAACTGGGAGTGAACTAATAAAATCTAGAGAGATGTTGTCATGAAGGATTATGTCCTTAATGCTAATCCTTTACAAGATTGGCAATCCAGTGCAACATGGGAACATTCTCATACTGTGGGTTTGTCTGTTTTGAGAATGGACCTTTGAAAGAGCTGGCTCCCATTAAATGCCCCTTTGGGTCTGTATCTTGATGAAGAATAGAAATAGAGAAATGTTGTATAAATTGAAACTGAACTGAAAAATCTATCCTAAAGGGGGTGATGCACCAATTTTTAACTTAAATTTGCAATATGATTCACAATTTATCTTCAACAAATTTGTTCATACAACTCAAACTAATAAATTTCACCACAAAAGTGTTTCATAGAAAATCTTGAAAGAACTTGCATAATCTATGACTTGTAATGAAATATGTACTTTGTATACTTGTATTCAATAAAAATGACACAGAAAAATTTAAAGGTTTCAAAATAAAACACAAAAAATCCTTTATGAAATCACTGAAGATGAAACTAGACACCTAAATCTGAATAGATGAACCCCTGATTTTATTGAAAATAGAAGGAATCTCTGCAAAATAACAAAAAATTGTTGGAAAAAATGAACTGATGCTCCTGAAAACTATAAAAGTGGTTGAGTTACAAGACAATCTCCTCTCTACAATATGTAAAGGCAAAAAAGAAAGAACTAAGGAAAAAAATCATAAACTTTTTTAATATAATACAAAATTGTCCCCAAAAAGTGAATGGTTAGTCAACTCTAGCTCAATTGAACTCAAAAATATGCATGAATGAGTTTGAAAAAGTAACTGCAAGTTGATGGGCAAGCACAAGTGAAAAGCCTAAACTTTAGGCCCCAAAACTCCTCCAAGATGAGCAAAAATAGCTTAGAACTCCAAGTCTGAAAGTCCTTGACCAAGAAATTGCCAAAAAATAGTCATATCAAAAATAGAACTCCAAATATCTCTCCCTACATGACCTTGCACTTCAGTTTGACTCCTCTCCTATTTTTGTGTGCCTTGAAAGACTTCTGATAAAGTCTAGAATGATATTTTTGGGAAAATACCAAAAATTTAAATTTAAATTTTTTTCGATATTTTTTACATCTTAGTAAATTGCATTTTTAGAGGCCTTTGGAGTAAAATCAAGGCAATCCACTACCAGGTAGCATTGGCATTAGCCTTAACAACACAAAACATGAGCTAGATAATTAGTTTATCTCTCTAACAAGTCTAAATTTTTTGAATTCTGATAAAGTAGCGAGGAGTTATGAGCCTGCCAAAAAGTTTTTTTTAAATATAACTACAAAGAAGATAGATGAATGGCCTACAAGTACCTATATCTGTATAGTGAGCAAACATGTTAGATAAAATGTAGAGGCTAAAGCCTCTCTCTTGACTATTTTGATCTAATATACTCTTCCTTCATGTTTCACTTTAAGCCACTTGCTTCTTGAAAGCATTAGAAAAAATCTCCTATAGCCTAGCCTAATTGGGGTATCAAGCAAAATTTGGTAACATTTTTTGTAGTCTCTATGCCATTTTTTCCTATTAAAACTCTCGTGGCTAGTTGCTTGTATGTTCATTGGGCAATAGAGTCATCTGTTAGCCTTTGCAACTCATAAAACTCCTTGAAAACTCAGCTGCTAGAAAAACAACAATAGTAGAAACAAAACTAAAAGAAAACTACCATGGCTCTAAATAGTGCTAGCTAACTATGCAACAACACTTCTTTGAAAAAAAACAAACCGAACTGAAAAGATGTGCCAACACTTATTTAACTGAAAAACTTCTACTCTACTATCATACATCTACAACCTTTTGATCTTCATAAACTTTGCTTCAGGTGAATCCCATTCACAGGAATAGGTAACATCTCTCCATTTAGCTTTGAAAGTTGAAAAACATTATTTTGCTTGCATTCAGTAATCACATAAGGGCCATCCCACATGGAACCAAACTTGGTATGCTTACCAAGTTTACTTTTAAGTTCATCTCGCTTGAAAACAAGATCACCTTCCTTGAAGACTCTCAAAACTGCTTTTCTATCAAAAGTCCTTTTCATTTGGGCTTGATGAACCTCCTGATTTCTCAATGCTTCTTTCCTTGTTTTCTCTAGTTCCATTAGCTCTGCAAGTCTAATTTCCATAGGCTCTTCCTCTAACATCTCTAGCTCTTTAATAAGACTTAGTGTAGGCAACTTGACTGAAATAGAAACTCTAGCCTCTTTACCATAGATAAGAACAAAAGGAGAGTTACTTGTAGCTCTTTTAGGAGTGATCCTATCAGCCCACAGGGCTAGCTTCAACTTTTCATGCCAAGTCCTTTGATTGTCCTTAATTGTCTTTCTTGCAACTAGTTCCTAATAGAAGTTGAGAACAAAACTTTCATTGGCCTCCTTCAATGCTACAACATCAGACCACTTAGTAAAATAATCGGTTGTTGTCAATATCCATTTGTTACCTACACTTGAAGGTGGGTTAATAGGTCCAATAAAATCAAGACCCCACTTAGCAAAGGGCTTTTCCACTTGGATTATATGTAAAGGTGATGCTACAAACCTTTGTTTTCCTATAAATAAGGAACATTTAGCACATTTCCTGACCCAACCATGAGTGTCTTTAAATATATTAGGCCAAAAGTATCCAACTCTCATAATCTTAAGAGTTGTTGTTCTAGCAGCAAAATTACCTCCAAAAGGTCCATCATTAAATTCTTCTAAAATTTATCAATCTGATTTGCTCAATACACCTTAACAAAACTCCATGATAATCCTTTCTATATAAAACTCCATCAATGGCAGCATAACGAATGTCCTGCAATCTAAATCATCTCCTCTTTGCATTGTCCAAACCTTTAGGAAAGTCACCAGCATTAAGATAATGAATTATCCACTAAATCCAATTTGTAGAAGCAACTGGAATAACAATTGATTCGTCATCTTCTAGCATCAAAATGGCCTGATTCTCAACTTCTTTGCTATCTATTTCACCTCCTGCTAGTTACTCACATAGGTCTTTGCCTCTAACTAACTTTGTAACCTTTATTTTAACATCATACTCCATTACTTTGGTTATCCAACCTGCCCATTTATCATTTATATCCTTACTAAACAAGAAATCTTTAATAGAAGGATGAGGAACTAGCAACTGAATTTTGTTGTTAGAGAGCATATGCTTGAATTATTTAAACATCTAATCATAGCTAGAACCTGTTTCTCAACAATAGAGTACTCTACTTCATAATCTTGAAGAACCTAACTGAAAAATGCAATGGGTTGTTCTAGTCCTTCATTTTGCTGACATAACATGGTTGAATTAGTATCAACACTTCTGAATGCATAAAGAATAAAATCTTTATCAAAATTTGGGTTTATAAGTGTTAAAGCTGCTGTAATGGCCTCCTTAATCTCCTCAAAACTCCTCTTACCTTCTTTAGTCTAGCTGAAATTGATCCCTTTTCTAAGCATAGAAGTTAGTAGTTGTAGAAGAGATGCAATATTAGGAATAAATCTTCTTACAAAATTTATCCTACCTAGAAAGCTTTGCAAGCCTTTCTTGTGGACTTGTAGAGGTAATGCTAGAATAGCAAAAATTCTTACAGGATCTATTGAAATACCATGCTTTGAAACAATGTGTCCAAGCAGTTTGCCCTCATGGATAGAAAAAATGCACTTTTTTGGATTAAGTGAAACCCCATATTCTCTACATCTCTCAAATATCTTTGTCAAATGAAATAAATGATCACTTGCATTTTTAGAAAAAATAGTAATATCATCTAGGTAAACCATTACAAACTTATTCATCAAACCATGGAAAGCCATGTCCATTTCTCTTTGAAAAGTAGCTCCTACATTTGATAGTCCAAATGGCATCTTCCTATATGCCATAGTTCCCAACTTTGTTGTAAATGTAGTCTTGAATTGATCTTCTTCCTTCACTAGAACTTGGTTATAACCTAAAAAAACCATCTAAAAGAGAGAATCTATCAGATCCAAATACTACCTAAAAAATTTGTTCCATAGATGGTAGCGGGTAATGATCCTTGAAAGAGACTTTTTTAAGGTCACCAAATTCGACACAAAGTCTAATTTCTCCATTCTTCTCCCTCACAGGGACAAGATTAGACACCCATGAGGTATGCTTGATTGGGAAAATGATATTACTTTCAATAAGATTATTTAAATCAGCCTTCATAAGATGTTCCAACTTTGGATTCAGAGGTCTTTGCTTCTATCTTACCAATTTTTCCTTTGGCTCTGGCTCTATAGGATGCTGAGCTAATTCAGGATCAAAACCTTTCAAATCATGGTAGTCCAAGCAAACACATCAGCAAACTCTTGACAAAGTAAAGCAAATGCATGTTTTTCCTCTAAAGTACATACCTTGCCCAACTTTAACAGCTTGCCTTTGAATATCTCAATCTACTCATAATGATCATGTTTAATGGATAAACCAGTTTTCTCTTTTCTGACTTGATCATCTGAGTTGAAGATTGACTCTAGAGTTACCAAACCTTTTAGCAACTTATTGGTCTTAAGTTGAATAATCTAATCTTCATACTGCTAAGACAATTTTTGCTGATTAGAAGCTGAAAATTCAGCTTCTTCAATCATGAAAATGATAATCTGTTAATCACTATCAGATACCTGACCATAAATGTTATTATCTAGCACAACAGGCCTGACAACAACTTTCACATAGTTCTGGATAGTAGCATTTTTTATTTCAATTGGAATATCAAACTCATCTCCCATGGCAACGAGTTTATTAGCTTGTTTATTTTGAGCTCTTGGTATGGATAGAAAATTAAATGCATCAAATGTCTCAATCATGACCCATACTCTATATTTATGTAGCTTTAGCAAGTCATATTTAGTGGCATGAATATTCCTTACTTGATTAACAACTAATTCACTATCTCTAAACACTTGAAGATACTTAACATTTTGCTTTGTACCCCATTCCAGGTCATGAACAAGGGCCTCATACTCAGCAACGTTTTTTGAATAGGTGAAAGAAAAGTGAAAAGCTGAAAATACCTTTCACCAGTTAGAGAAACTAGCACATGACCTTCCCTACCACAAACTTTGCTCCTTGATCCATCAAAGTACAAACTCCATAGCTCATTGGACTTCTATTTTTCCTACACTTTTGCATTTTTAATTAGATTTGGAATAGCAATACCTTGTTCTCGAATCATGTAAATGCCCAAGTTCACTTGTTCTATATGTTTAGTTGCATTAACCTTGTGATTCTTGGCTGCCCATTCATCTAAAAAATAGGTCTGCGATACTTTCAACAAGGGTGTTAGGATCTTGGACAACAAGCTAATCCTACTGATCCCAGTCACGAAATGTGAGATTTACATTAACATCACTAGGGTTATAAGGCTTAATATGATCTTTAGCCAACAATTCAGATTTTATTGTCACTTTTGTAGCATGTATGGTTCTAAAGAACAAATGCGACGAATCATATGATAAATATCCTCGTAACTTAGCTATAAAATCTCTAGAAAGACATAATGCAAAGTGAGCAGGAAGATATACTACATACACTTCTTGTGGAATTGTAAAATTTGGACAAGCATGTAATGTAAGATTTAAATCTCTAATATAAATTCCCACTATATTGATGGCCAATCCATCTAATTGAACAACTCCTTTTGAGAGTCGTTCATAAATCCAGGTGGTCAACAATCTTCTTTCGCATCACTGAACTACTAGCCCCTTAATCTATCATGCAATTTTAGACAAGATGATTCCCAATGATCAAAGTCACATTAAAAGGAGGTGTGTTGACCTCTTGGTTTGGCTGTAACATATTCACTAGTTTCTCTTTTAGTTGATCAATTACAATATTCACTTTTGGTTGATCCTTACTTGGCTCATTTGACACAGTGAGATTTCTTAATGCATTTTGTAATAAATCTCTTTGGCCAGGAAGAGCCAAAGAGTCCCACATTAAAACACTAATATTGGATTTCTTCATGTGATCTAAAATGTTAAAAGAAGGTGGATTTACCTTCTACTGTACTTTTGGAATAGCAGCCTCTCTCTACACTTATGGTTGTGTTTGAACTTTTTCCTGATCTTTGTTTGGTACAACTTGTTGTCTTGGAATATTTTGAACTTGTTGTAAGGAAATATGTGAAATACCTAGCTGTTCACTTGAAGAAGCCTAATTTTGCATCAGATTAGGTTGTTGTCCCAAATCTACATCCCTTTTCTTAGATCTTGTATTTGCTACTGCAGAGTTATAACATTGATTCTGACCTTGTCTTTGAGGTTGATTGACACCACAAAACTCTTCTCCCTACTAGTTCATCAAAGCCACTTCATTTTGACCATCTTCATTAGTCACTTGACCACTATTTTTCTGATCAATAGCAAACTTTTGCACCATAAATGCCTGATTTAACACTCCATTTGGACAAGATGACTGACTATGAGGCTAGTTACATGGAAAGCACCACTCATGGTCTTGAACCAGATTATTTTGCATGGGAACCAACTCTCTTGATGCACTTATAGTATTTGGATTATATGGTCAAAAAGGCCTTGGATTATAATTCCTTCTTTGGGGCTAAGGTTTAGCTTGATTTGAAGGCCTATTAGCTTGATATTGAGGTTGGTAAGGTCTAGAATTTTGGCTTTGTTGCTTCTTTATATTAACCAACTCATTACTAAAATTCTATAATAACCCTTTTATCTCCTAAAGTTCTTATAAAGGGGTTGAAACATGATTATTTTGAGTGGTATTTGTGTAACCCAAAGCTGGTATAATAGGTAGAACAGCTAAAGATGGGATTGGTAAAGGAATTGATGGCTGTATTTTGGGAAAGATAGGCAGTGATAGCCTTGGAGCTATTTGGTCTGCCTGAATTAGGTTGTTTTCATCTCTAATTGCAATCTCATAAGCAGCTGGTAATGAAGTTCCATTCATTGATTGTACCATAACAACAATGTCACTATTTAATGCTCTGAGGAAATATAAAAAAGAATGTTCATCTGTAGGTCTTACCAGTGTAGGGATTTGATCCCATGTCCTTTGAAATCTAAAATTAAAATTAGCAATATGCTCCTGGGGGGCTCTTTTTATTGTGCTTAGCTGCTCCATCAGAGACAAGTTATCTAACTTGTCTTCGAATTGTTTGTTTAGAGCATCTCCCAACAAGTCACAGGATGCGATAGAACCAATAGATAAGCCTCTAAATCATTGAAGGGCCCTTCCTTTCAGAGATGTAGCCATAAATCTAACTGTGACATTTTCTTTTGTTATGTGATGTACTGCACACAGTGTGACTACATCTTTTATATGCTCAATTGGGGTGGTCTAATCCTCACAAGTAAAGAAAGGTAAGCCTCTCAAAACTACTACAGGAATGTCATCATGTGCTGCAAGCAACAATGGGCTGCCAGTATTAAATGTAACAAATGGATATTATCTGGCCATTGGTGGAGCTTAAGGTATCTGCTGAGTCTGAATCTAAAGATCCATCACCAAGTTCCTTTGATCAAATTCTGTAGTCCATGGAGGAGTAGATCTAGTCCTTATTATTGGACTGGATGCCCTTGCAGTTCTTCTACCTCTTCTCCTTGGATGTGATAGCTATAAATAATCAAAAGAAGAAGAGCTTCCTCCTATTTGTACTTTTCTCATATGCTAGTTTCACTAGATCTACTTCAAAAATTAGAGATTAGAGTTGCCAGGTATAATATCTACCTCTAAAAGGCTAAAAATACTGTTGTATATACCAAAACAACAATAAAAATCTTGAATTTTTTTTCTTGAAATGAGTTTTAGGGTCCCACTGGGCATGCCAAAAAATGTTGTCATGAAGGATTGTACCATGAATGCTAAGCCTTTACAAGCTTGGCAATCCTATGCAACATGGGAACATTCTCAGACTGTGGGTTTTTTTGTTGTGAGAATGGACCTCTAAAATAGTCGGATCCCTTTAAATACCCCTTTGGATCTGTATCTTGATGAAGAAAAGAAATAGAGGAATACTATATAAATTGAAACTGAACTAAAATATATATCCTAAAGGGGGTGATGCACTAATTTTTAACTTAAATTTCCAATATGATTCACAATTACCCTTCAACAAATTTGTTCATACAACTGAAATTAATAAATTTCACCACAAAAGTGTTTCATAGAAGAGCTTGAAAGAACTTGCATAATCTATGACCTATAATGAAATATGTACTTTGTATACTTGTATTCAATAAAAATGAGATAGAAGAATTTAAGGGTTTTAGAATAAAACATAGAAAATCCTTTATCAAATCACTCAAGATGAAACAAGACACCTAAATCCGAATAGATAAACCCCTAATTGTATTGAAAATAGAAGGAATCACTGTAAAATAACAAAGAACTGCTAGAAAAAATAAACTCTTGCTACTAAAAACTATAAAAATGGATGAGTTATAAGACAATCTGCTCTCTGCAATATGCAAAGGCAAAAAAGTAAGAACTAAGGAAAAAAGCATAAGCTTTTTTTATATAATTCAAAATTTTTCCCAAAAACTGAATGGGTAGTCAACTCCATCTCAACTGAACTCGAAAATATGCATGAATGAGTTTGAAACAGTAACTCCCAGTTGATGGGTGAGCACAAGTGAAAAGCCTAAAATTTAGGCCCCAAAACTCCTCCAAGATGAGCAAAAATAGCTCAGAACTTCAAGTCTCAAAGTCCTTGACCAAGAAACTGCCAAAAAATAGTCATGTCAAAAATAGAACTCTAAATATCTCTCCCTACATGACCTTGCACTTCAATTTGACTCCTCTCCTATTTTTGTGTGCCTCGAAAGAATTCTGATAAATTCTATAATGGTATTTTTGGGAAAATATCAGAAGTTTAAATTTTAAATTTTTTTGATATTTTCTACATCTTAGTAAATTGCATTTTTTGAGGCTTTTGGAGTGAAATCAAAGCAATCCATCATTCAATAGTGTTGGCATTAGCCTTAGCAACCCAGAACTTGAGACAGATAATTGGTTTATGTTTCTAACAAGTCCAAAATTTTTGAATTCTGATAAAGTAGCGAGGAGTTATGACCCTACCAAAAAAGTTTTTTTTAATATAACCAGAAAGAAGATAGTTGAATGGCCTTCAATTACTTGTATCTACACAATGAGAAAACATGTTAGATAAAATGTAGAGGTTGAAGCCTCTCACTTCATTTTTTTGATCTAATATACTCTTCCTTCCTATTTCACTTTAAGCCACTTGCTAGCTGAAAGCATTAGAAAACAACTCCAATAGCTCAGCCTAATTGGGCTGCCAAGCAGAATTTGGTACCATTTTTGGTAACCTCTATGCAATTTTGTCTGCTAAAACTCTTGTGTCCAGTTACCTGTATGTCCATTGAGCAATAGAGTCTTTCATTAGCCTTTGCAACTCATAAAACTCCTTGAAAACTTAGCTGCTAGAAAAACAACAATAGTAGAAACAAAACTAAAAACAAACTACCATGGCTCTGAATAGGGCCAGCTAACTATGCAACAACACTTCTTTGAAAAAAAACAAACTGAAAAGATGTGCCAACAACACTTATTTAATTGAAACACTTCTACTCTACTATCATACATCTGCAACCTTTTGATCTTTAGAAATATTGCTTCAGGTGAATCCCATTCACAGGAATAGGTAACACCTCTCCATTTAGCTTTGAAATTTAAAAAGCATTATTTTGTTTGCATTTAGTAATCATATAAGGGTCATCCCACATGGCATCAAACTTGGTATGCCTATGAGGTTTACTTTAAGGTCATCCCATTTGAAAACAAGATCACCTTCCTTGAAGACTCTCAAAACTGCTTTTTCTATCAAAAATCCTTTTCATTTGGGCTTGATGAACCTCCAGATTTCTCAATGCTTCTTTCCTTGTTTCCTCTAGTTCTATCAGTTGTGCAAGTCTGATTTCCATAGGCTCTTCCTCTAACATCCCTAGCTCTTTAATTAGACTTAGTGTAGGCAACTCGACTAAAATAGGAACTCTAGCCTCTTTACCATAGGTAAGAATAAAAGGAGAGTTACTTGTAGGTCTTTTAGGAGTGATCCTATAAGCCTACAGAGCTAGCTTTAACTTTTCATGCCAAGTCCTTTGATTGTCCTTGATTGTATTTCTTGCAACTAGATCCTGATAGAAGTTGAGAATGAAAGTTTAACTGGCCTCCTTTAATGCTACAACTTTAGACCACTTAGTAAAATAATTAGTTGTTGTCAATATCCATTTGTGACCTACACTTGAAGGTGGATTAATAGGTCCAAAAAATCAAGACCCCACTTAGCAAAGGGTTGGTCCACTTGGATTGGATGTAAGGTAATGTTGCAAACCTTTGTTTTCCTGTAAATAAGGAACATCTAGTGCATTTCCTCACCCAAGCATGAGTATATTTAAATATATCAGGCCAAAAGTATCTAGCTCTCATAATCTTAAGGGCTATTGTTCTAGCAGCAAAATGATCTCCAAAAGGTCCATCATGAAATTCTTCTAAAATTTTATCTATTTGATTTGGCTCAATACACCTTATCAAAACTCCATGATAATCATTTCTATATAAAACTATATCAATGACAGCATAAGGAATGGCCTACAATCTAAAGTGTCCCCTCTTTACATTGCCCAAACTTTCAGGATAGTCACTAGTGTTAAGATGATGAATTATCCACTAAATCTAGTTTGTAGAACAAACTAGAATAGCAGTTGATTCGTCATCATCTAGCACCAAAACAGACTAATTCTCAACTTATTTGCTATCTATTTCACCTCCTACTAGCTATTCACATATGCCTTTGACTGTAACCAACTTTGTAACCTTGATTTTGACATCATACTCCATTACTTTGGTTATCCAACCTACCTATTTATCATTTAAATCCTTACTCAACAAGAAATCTTTAACAATAGGATGAGCCACCAGCAACTGAATTTTGTCGTTAGAGAGCATATGGCTGAATTTTTTCAAACTTCTAATCATAGCTAGAACATGTTTCTCAACAAAAGAGTACTTTACCTCATAATCTTGAAGAACCTGGCTGAAAAATGTAATGGGCTATTATAGTCCTTCATTTTGTTAACATAACATGGCTGAAATAGTATCAACACTTCCAAATGCATAAAGAATAAAATCTTTATCAAAATTTGGGTTTATATGTGTTGAGCTGCTGCAATGGCCTCCTTAATCTCCTCAAAACTCCTCTTTCCTTCTTCAGTCAAGCTGAAATTGATCCCTTTTCTAAGCATAGAAGTTAGTGGTTGTAGAAGAGTTGCAATGTTAGGATAAATCTTCTTACAAAATTTTTCCTACCTAGAAAGCTTTACAAGCTTTTCTTGTGGGTTGGTAGATGTAATGCCAGAATAGTAGAAATTCTTTTAGGATCTATTGAAATACCATGCTTTGACACAATGTGTCTAAGCAGTTTGCCCTCATGGACAGAAAATGCACTTTCTTGGGTTAAGTGAAACCCCATATTCTCTACATCTCTCAAATATCTGTCAAATGAAATAAATGATCACTTACATTTTTAGAATAAATAGTAATATCATCTAGGTAAACCATTACAAACTTATTCATCAAACCATGGAAAGCCATGTCCATAGCTCTTTGAAAAGTAGCTCCTATGTTTGATAGTCCAAATGGCATCTTCCTATATGCCATAGTTCCCCACTTTTTTGTAAATACAGTCTTGAATTAGTCTTCTTCCTTCACCAGAACTTGGTTATAACCTGAAAAACTATCTAAAAGAGAGAATCTATCAGATCTAGATAGTACCTACAAAATTTGTTCCATAGATGCTACCGGGTAATGATCCTTGACAGAGACTTTGTTAAGGTCTTTGAAATTGACACAAAGTCTGATTTCTCCATTCTTCTTCCTCACATGGACAAGATTAGACACCCATGAGGTATGCTTGATTGGGAATATGATATTACTCTCAATAAGCTTATTTAACTTAGCCTTCATAAGATGTTCCAACTTTGGATTCAAAGGTCTTTGCTTCTGTCTTGCCAATTTTTCCTTGGGCTCTAGCTCTATAGTATGCTAAGCTAATTCAAGATCAGAACCTTTCAAATCATGGTACTCCCAAGCAAACACATCAACAAACTCTTGACAAAGTAAAATAAATGCATGTTTTTCCTATAAGGTAGATATCTTGCTAAGATTTAACAACTTGTCTCTGAAAATCTCAATCTACTCATAATGATCATGTTTAATGGATAAACCAGCTTTCTCTTTTCTAACTTGATCATCTGAGTTGAAGATTGACTCTAGAGTTACCAAACCTTTTGGTAACTTATTGGTCTTAAGTTGAAGAATTTGATCTTCATACTACTGAGACAACTTCTATTGATTAGAAGCTGAAAATTCAGCTTCTTCAATCATAAAACTAATAATATGTTCATCACTATCAAATACCTACCAATATATATTATTATCTAGCACAATAGCTCTAAAAATAACTTTAACATAGTTCTAGACATCAATATTTTTTATTTTAGTTGGAATATCAAACTCAGCTCCCATGGAAGCAAGTTTATCAGCTTGTTTATTCTGAGCTCTTGGTACTGACAACAAATTAAATGCATCAAATTCCTCAATCATGCCCCATACTCTATGTTTATACAACTTTAACAAGTTATTTTTAATGGCATGAATATTCCTTACTTTATTAACCACTAATTCACTATCTCCAACCACTTGAAGACACTTAACATTTAACTTTCTAGCCCATTCAAGGCCATGAACAAGGGCCTCATACTCAGTAATGTTATTTGAATAGCTGAAAGAAAAATGAAAAGTTAAAAATATCTTTCACCACTTGGAGAAACTAACACAACACCTCCCCTACCACCAACTTTGCTCCTTGATCCATCAAAATTGTACAAACCCCATAGCTCATTGGATTGCTATTTTTCCTGCACTTTTGCATTTTTAATCAGATTTGGAATAGAAATACATTGTTCTTGAATCATGTAAATGCCCAAGTTCACTTGCTCTATATGTTTAGTTGTATTAACTTCGTGATTCTCAGTTGTCCATTCATCTAAAAAAAAGACTGTGATACCTTCAACAAGGGTGTTAGGATCTTGGATAGCAAGCTGATCTTGTTAATCCTACTGATGAAATGTGAGATTTGTATTAACAACACTGGGGTTATAAGGCTCAATGTGATCTTTAGCCAACAATTTAGACTTTATTGTCACTTTTGTACCATATCTAGTTCTAAAGAACAAATGTGACCAATCAGAGGATAAATATCCTCCTAACTTAGCTTTAAAATTTGTAGAAAGACACAATGCAAAGTGAGCAGGAAGATCTATTATATACACTTCTTGTGGAATTGTAAAATTTGGACAAGCATGTAATGTAAGATTTAAACCTCTGATTATTCCTATTGTATTGATGGCTGATCCATCTAATTGAACAACTCCTTTCAAGAGTGGTTCATATTTTAAACCCAGCTGGTCAACAATCTTCTTTGGCATCACTAAATTGCTAGCCCCTGAATCTATCATGTAGTTGTGGACAAGATGATTCCCAATGACCAAAGTGACATAAAAAGGAAGTGGCCTGACCTCTTGGTTTGGTTGTAACTTATTCACTGGTTTCTCTTTTAGTTGATTAGTTACAATATTCACTTTTGGCTAATCCTTACTTGGCTCGTTTGACATAGTGAGATTTGTTAATGCATTTTGTAATAAATCTCTTTGGCAAGAAAGAGCCAAAGAGTCCCACATTGAAACACTAATATTGGATTTCTTCATGTGATCTAAAATGTTAAAACAAGGTGTATTTACCTTCTAATGTACTTTTGGAATAGAAACCTCTCCCTGTACTTTTGGCTGTGTTTGAATTTTTTCCTGATGTTTGTTTTGTACAACTTGCTATCTTGGCAAAATTTGAACTTGTTGTAAGGGAATATGTGAAATACCTAGTTGTTGACTTGAGGAAGCCTAATTTTGCATCGAATTAGGCTACTATCCCAAATCTATAGCCCCTTTCTCGGATCTTGTATTTGTAGCTAGAGAGCTATAACACTAATTTTGACCCTATCTTTGAGGCTGATTAACACCACAAAACTCTTCTCCCTACCAATTCATCAAAACCAATTCATTTTGACCATCTTCATTAGTCACTTCCCCACTATTTTTCTGATCAACAACAAAGTTCTACACCATAAGTGCCTGATTTAACACTCCATTTGGACAAAATGATTGACTATGAGGCTAGTTGCATGGAAAGCACCACTCATGGTCTTGAACCAGATTATTTTGCATGGGAAAAAACTCTCTTGATGCACTTATAGTATTTGGAATATATAGTTGAAAAGGCCTTGGATTATAATTCCTTATTTGGGGCTGAGGTTCAAATTGATTTGAAGGCCTATTAGCTTGATATTGAGGTTGGTAAGGTCTAGAATTTTAGCTTTGCTGCTTCATTATATTAACCAACTCATTACTAGAATTTTGTAATAACCCTCTTATCTCCTAAAGTTCCTATGAAGGGGCTAAAACATGATTAGGTACAACAACTAAAGGTGGGATTGGTGAAGGAATTGATGGTTGTATTTTAGGAAAGATAGGCATTGACAGCCTTGCAGCTATTTTGCCTACTTGAATCAGGCTATTTTTATCTCTAATTGTAATCTCACTACAATAAAATTTGCAATTAGCACTTAAAATAGCACTAGATTTTAGTGCATTTGAGTTCATGAATTGGACACTTCTGCCAGTGCAAAACTTGACGCCAAACTGCATTTCACTTTGGCATTGGATTTAGCACCATATTTAGCATCGGATTTAGCACTGAATTTTTTTTCTTTGAGTTTGGCTTCTAATTTTGGTTCTTCTTTTGCTTCTTGTGTTGCTTCCAAGTTTACTTCCAGTTTTTCTTCTAGGTTTTCTTATGGTTTTGCTTCCAATTTTTCTTTTAGTTTTGCTTCCACTTTTGCTTCCAATTTTGCTTTCGCTTTTGCTTCCAGTGTTACTTCTAGTTTTGCTTCCAATTTTTCTTTCAATATAACGTTGGTTGTTGCATCTAGATTTACTTCCATTTTTATGTCTTTTGTTGCTTCTAATATGGCTTCTATTATTGCATCTTTTGTTTCTTCTAAAATTGATTCCATTATTACTTCTTTGTTTGCTACCTAAATTGCTTCTATTTTTCCTTCCTAGATAATGCCAAGTTTTTCTTTCAAGATTGCTTTTCATTTGCTTCTAGTTTGGCTTCCATTGTTACTTCCTTTTTTGCTTCTAAAAATACTTCTTGTTTTGCTTACATTTATTAATTTAATATATTTTATTTCAATTTAATTAGTTAAATATATCATGCCTTTTAAATAACTGATATGATTATAGAGTAAGTAAATTAAATAATATGTTTTATTTCAATTTAATCAATTAAATATATCATGACTCTTAAATGACTCATATGATTATAGAGTAAGTAATTTAATTATTTAACTCATATGATTAAATAACAAGATAATTATTATAACATGATCATCATCTATAATTAAAACAATTGAGTCAAATATCTATAATTTAATTGAATTTGACAACATCTATCCTGAGCAGTAAATTAAAATCATCATACGTAATAAATATCCATCCAAAAATCATCGACCACTTTCAATATATATAAATTGACAAGTCAATACTGATAATATCATCATCATATATAACTAAAACAAGTGAAAGTCAAATATTCCAGTAGATCAATAACATGTCAAAATGATACATGTCCAATAGTTGACATAAGTTAAAATGATACATAAACAAATGATATAAGTAAAAATGATAAATTATGCAACTCAAAATGATACAATTCAACATGATACATGTCCAAATGATATAAGTCAAAATGATACAACTCAATAATATGGTACTACAGGCCGTGAAAATGATACATATGATAGTAAACGTAAAAAGAGGCATCATAATGATATATCAGCAATGATCCATCATGTAGTCTATATGATCATGAATGTCACTGGCTACTACCAACAACTTCCTCATCATTATCATCACCATCATGATCATGATCATCATGATCATCATAATCATCATCATCATGATCATCATAATCGTTATCATCATCATCATTGGCCTCGGTGTCTTCTATATTTGTGTCATCATCATCCTCTGCCATGTGATCTATACCAAAACCAACATAATCTAGATCTATATCATGAGGATCATCTTGATCTTCTAGAAGACCCATGTTCTGCAAAAAAAATATTTAAAATGAAAAGATATTATTTATTTCATACAATAAATTATTTTTCTGTTATATATATAATATTACAACATATGAAATGAAACCATAATCATATTACATCATATCAAAGTGCACATACCATAATAAAATTTCAAAAAAGTTACAGCCAATATGTCATTCCAATGATGTAAAACATGCAACAATTCTAAGAAACATTAGTAAAGATCACAAAAAAATTTGTTATACAACTTAACTATCAACTATAAATTCTATTACATAAGCTTAAGTGCCACAAATTTCTTGGTCCATGTATGTTCTTTTTCATTATTAATGTAATAACTTGCATTAGATAGAAACATTAAAGAGTTTTTAAGTAGCAATTGATTAAATTCTCTTACATGTCGTTAAGGAATGCACAATTTTTTTCAATAATTATTTATCTTAAGGTTCATGAGTAACCTTAAGATAAAGGTCTATTTTGTTTGAAAAAAATAAAGTTAGCAATATGGCTTTATCCAGCCGATTTTAGAAAGAAAAAATGTTAGCCCTATTCCCGCTCATAGGTCTTCAATGTGAGTGGGAATAGGGAAAATTTGGGGATTTAGAAAGAAATATAAAGTTTGGGGTGTCTTCAAGATAGCCAGTATGGGCAAGGAGGTCAACCATGCACACATAATGATCAACTATAGGTTTAATGCAATAAGGGTTACAAATGTGATTAAAGTATGTATATCTCTCACCCACTAAACATGCATGGCTGCATGCACCTAGGATACAAGAAAAGCTTACAATGTTAGGATATGTTCTAGAGTGCTTAATTAATTCAAATATTTTGAGAGCATCCTTACAAAATCCATTTTGTGCATATCCTGCAATCATTGCATTCCATGAGATGACATCTCTTTGAGGAATTTTGTTAAACAGTTTACATTTCTTGTCTATGATTCCATATTTTGCATACATGTCTATGAGAGAATTTCAAACTATAATATCTCAGAAGAATCCCCCTACCGTTATGATTTTAAGGGTGTTCGTATCCTGTTTCAAAGCTCCCATTAGGGCACAGGCAGGGAGGATGTTGGCAAAGGTTGCGGAATTTGGATTTATAGCTGACAATTGCATTTGCTTGAAAGTTTCTAAAGCCTGCTCAACAAATCCATTTTGTGCAATCCTACAATCATTGCATTCCATGAGATGACATCTCTTTGAGTAATTTTGTCAAACAATTTGTGTGCCTTGTATGTGCTTCCACATTTTTCATAAATGTCTATCAGAGCATTTCCAACTATAATATCTAACAAAAATCTGCCTTCTATTATGCCTTGATCGATGTCCATACCTTGTTCCAAAGCATAGCATTTTGATACAGGTAGAGAGGATGCTGGAAAAGGTTGTGGAATTTGGATTTACACCTACCAATTTCATCTACATGAAATTTTCTAAGCCTTTTCAACAAATCCATTTTGTGCATATCATGCAATCATTGCAATCTATTAGACCACATTTCTTTTAGGGATTTTGTCAAAAAATTCACATGCCTTGTCTATGCTTCCACATAAATCTCTCTCTCTCTCTCTCTCTCTCTCTCTATATATATATATATATATATATGTATGTATGTATGTATGTATGTATATTCAATTACATTTTCTTGAAAGCTTTTAAGCCTTATCAACAAATCCATTCTTTGCATATCATTGTAGTCCATGAGAAAACATTTCTTTGAGGGATGTAATTTATTTTATGCACACAACTCACAATAAATTAACATAGATTGGTGGTATTTAAGAACCCCTTGAGAGGATTGTCGTTATGTTTCTAGGAGACCTGTTATCATAGGTTAACCGATGGAAAACTTGTGTAAAGGATTTAAAACAACAGGCTTCAACTGTGCAAATGCATCTAAGATGAATGTGTGGATCTAGATTCCTTTTAATTAATGGCATAGGAAACTACAAGGAATGTCAATTCTTATCCACACATTATAAGCTACAAAGAAATTGATTACAATTTGAAATCATTCACAAGATAATTTCTGCATAAATTCTATTCTTCTTTATTGAATTTTGTGCACAAGTCGTTGTGAAGGCTTTCATGATTGGAAGTGGCACTTGCAACTAAACATTTGATAGAAATCCACTTCCAATTATGCTATGATGGATGTCCATATCCTTATTCAAAGCTTCAATTTGTGCACAAGCAAGCATGATGTTGGCTAAGGTTGAGGAGTTGGGCTTTACACTTGCCATTAGGAAATCTGACATGGTGCACATTATTATAGTGTAAGCCTATTTTTCAGATTGCTTCATTTTGCATCATCAATAATCTCCACAAGAACATTATCCCTATTTAAAATGATGGAAAGGGTTCACATCTCACAACAATTTATCTTGTGAGAATCTTGGAGATAAATTTTGTTGCAGTGTGGCAATCAACACATACTCGAAGGTTCTTAACAACTTTAATAGTTATTCCATGGGGCATGTTTAACAAACCAAATGCAATTGCCAACTTTTCACCATGGTGGTAAAGAAATAATTCTTTTTCCCATCCTTCCACAACATTGAGTAAATTCTTGAATCTGGAAAATACCTTTCCACCTTCATCTTCCAAGCCAATTTCTCCAACTTTGCATAGGTTTCCTTTGTCTATGGATGTGACATGTCTCCTACACAAAAAGCATGTACCATTTTATGCCTTTCAATCCAACTACATTCGGGCATTTTTTTAATTCCTCTATCTTTCATCAATCTCCTTACCTCACCACACATGCCCACTTGTGGATAGATGTTTGAGAGAAAAACATAAGTTGTGTAGCATTTTTAGGATCCAATCAAAAGGCAGTGTTGTTGTAAATACTCCTAAGCCTATATTCATATGTGATCTACAAGTACCAAGAAAACACATCCATACAACTAGCATAGATTTAATAGGTATCTCAATGATAAAGTTTAAGGTGTCTTCAAGATAGCCAACATGGGCAAGGAGGTCAACTATGCACACATAATGATCAACTGTACGAGTAATGCAATAAGGCTTACAAATGTGACTAAAGTATGTACAACTCTCATCCACTAAACATGCATGGCTGCATGCACCTACAATACAAGCAAAGCTTACAATGTTAGGATATGTTCCAGAGTGCTTAATTAATTCAAAGATTTTGAGACCGTCCTTCCAAAATCCATTTTGTGCATATCCTGTAATCATTGCATTCAATGAGATGACATCTCTTTGAGGCATTTTGTCAAATAGTTCATATTTTTTGTCTACAATTCCATATTTTTTGCATATCCTGTAATCATTGTAGTCCATGAGACCACATTATTTGAGGCATTATGTCAAACAGTTCACGTGCCTTGTCTATGCTTCCACATTTTGCATGCATGTCTAATAGGACAGTTGCAACTACAACATTTGACAAAATTCCTCTATCCTTTATGTATTGATGGATGTCCATACCCTATTCCAAAGCTCCCATTTTGACATAGGCAGGGAGGATGCTAGAAAAGGTTGTGGAATTTGGATTTACACCAGCTAATTGTATTTTCTTTAAAATTTCTAAAGCCTTTTCAACAAATCCATTTTGTGCATATATTGCAATCATTGCAGTCCACGAGACCACATTTCTTTGAGGCATTATGTCAAATAGTTCACGTGCCTTGTCTATGCTTCCACATTTTGCATACATGTCTAACAGGGCAGTTGCAACTACAACATCTAACAAAATTCCTCTATCTTTTATGTATTGATGGATGTCCATACCCTATTCTAAAGCTCCCATTTTGACACAAGTAGAGAGGATGCTAGTAAAGGTTGTGGAATTTGGATTTACACCAGCCAATTGCATTTGCTTAAAAAATTCTAAAGCCTTTTGAACAAATCCATTTTGTGCATATCCTACAGTCATTGCAGTCCATGAGACCACATTTCTTTGAGGCATTCTATCAAACAATTCATGTTCCTTGTCTATGCTTCCACATTTTGCATACATATCTAACAGGGTAGTTGCAACTACAACATCTGACAAAGGAGGACTTAAGCATTCAGAAACCTGACCATGCCACCTTGTGTGGATTTGATGAATGGCTTGTATCCATCAAATCTAATGAACTCTTAAACATGCCTTCCTTAATTTGGACCAACAATGTAGAGACAATCCTCTAAAATAGAAGAATATAAAGTTGTCTTATTTTGTGTCTGTATTTGTATCATCATTACTATCTCCTTTGGGACATTATTTTTTACCATCAAGGGATGGATGATTGAGACTAGTCAACACAGACTTTATGGTTACCATCAATTCCATCTCTTTGGTATTGAAAACTATGGTTTCATTAATTCTATGATGGCAATGAGAGGATACAATGACTGCCCTAGATTTTTTGTAATGACAACAATCCTATTTAACACTAAATTATGATTCATTCCCATAGTGGGATCATCTCAGAGGAGTTTCAACAACTCATACTCATAGAGTTATGGTTTTAGGTCACATATGCTATGGGAACAACAAGGGATTCCATCTATGGTTACAATAGCTAAGACTGCCCTCATTTGTGACTATAACAAGGTTCTTGGACAACACTATCTTGCTCTTCACACTGGGTACTGTATAGGCCAAGATTAGGTTGAAGAAATCACTTGATGGTTACCTATATAGAGATACTAGACCCTAATACCCCCATACATTCTAAATATCTTGAGATTTATACAATACTCAACCAAGATGAAATTGTATCACTATACCACACTTAACTATGACAATCCCTTCTTGACAACAATTTGTAATCTTTAGACTATTGGGATCCTTGCCACAAATACATATTAGATCAATGAAACAAGGCTTTTAAACAAAATCCATAATCCCAAGTCTATATCCATCCCCTTGGCAGTCTCAAGGGCCATCTTGAGACAAAAAATGCTAATGTAGGGTAAGTGCACAAAGATGAGGGACCAAAATGGGGTCTTAAGTTGCAACTTTTTTTCTAAAATCAGGAAACTTTGGTGTTGGATGACAAATTTATGATAGCCACTCTCAAAATTTGAAGATGGAACAAAAACAAGAGTTGTAGTGCTCTGAATCTAGTTTTTATACTAATATTTTTTTCCAAAAATGGTTGAGATTAAGGGGTTCAAAAAGGGGGAGAACACAAATTGGTCCCGTTTTTCTCAAAAAAACATAACATAGCATCTGGTGTGCTCCCCTTAAAATGTTAATTTTTTTTTAGTATTTCAATAATTGCTTTAGTGAGAAATTAGCTAACACCATGTAGTATGTCCCTGATTTTTCTGATAATTTTTTCATGAATAATTGATTTTCTAGTAATTTTTGAAGTGGACACATCTTGAAAAATAGAAATTTGAGTGTGCTCCCCCCTAAACTTTTTGAAAACTAATAAAAAAAACAAAAAATTTGAATACATGTAGAATGGAGTCTAGTTTCTAAAAATATAACTTATTTCAAATTTTGATGAACAGTTAAAAATAAGTCAAAAATACTAGACACTGGTTTTTGACAAAAAATGGACACACTAACAAAAGAAATTCAAGATGAAACACTAAATGTACTCCAAATGTGAAAAAAATTATATGGTTAGATAGCTAATAGAGAGCTTAAGATTATGGTTGTATTTTTTGGATTTTTCATCGAAAAAAGTGTCATCCTGATGGGGAGCATGCTCTAGATTATGTGGTTTTTTCTACAATCTGGAAAACCACATCTTTGGACATCCTAAACACAGTCCAAGACTTTGGGTTGGAAGTCCAAGAAAAATCCAAGCCTTAGGCTTGGAAATAACCAAGGCAATGCATAACACAGTCATGTTATAACGTGATCGTGTTTTGTGCATTCACATAACAAAATCGCGTTTTGTGCATTCCCATAACACGATCATGTTATGGTGAACTTAAACAACTCTCTCTCTCTCCCTATATATCACTATCTCTCTCTACCTCTCAGAGAGAGAGGGAGCAGGAGGAGAGGGAGAAGGAGAGGGAGAGGGAGAGGGAGAACAGAAGGGGAGGGGGAGGGTGAGAGATAGAGAGAGAGGATGAGAGATAGATAGATAGAGAGAGAGCGGGAGTAGGAGGAGAGGGAGAGGGAGAGGGAGTGGGGGATGGAGAGTGGGAGCAGGAGCAGAGGGGGAGGGGGAGAGAGAGAGAGAGAGAGAGAGAGAGTTTTGATTTTGCAAAACATGCTCACCCTATCTCTCCTCTCTTTCTCCTCTACCTCTCCCTATCTATCTCCTCTCTTTGTACATATCTATCTCTTCCTATCTCCATATCTCTTACCTCCTTCTCCCCTATCATTCCTCTATTTCCCTATATCTTTGTCTCCCTGATTAATGAAGGAAATGGAAAAAAGAAAACTATGACTCTCTTTCTATCTCTCTCCCTATATATCACTTTCTCCCTATCTCTGTCTGCCTCTCATAGAGAGAGAGAGATTTTTGATTTTTCAAAACACGCTCACCCTATCTCTCATCTCTTTGTCCTTTACCTCTTCCTATCTATCTCCTCTCTCTCTACCTATCTATCTCTCACTATCTCCATGTCTCTTACCTCCTTCTCCCCTATCATTCATCTATTTCCCTATCTCTCCCTCTCCCTGATCGATGAAGGAAATGGAAAAAAGAAAACTCTCTCTCTCTCTCTCCCCCTATATATCACTTTCTCCCTATCTCTTTTTTCCTTTCAGAGAGAGAGTCTCCCTATCTCTTTCTATCTCTTAGAGAGAGGGAGAGTGAGAGAGAGAGAGGGAGGGAGAGGGAGAGGGAGACTGAGACAGAGAGGAAGAGGGAGAGTATGAGAGAGCAAGAGAGAGTGAGAGTTTTGATTTTGCAAAAAGCACTCGCATTATAGGCTCAGTAATACCAAGCCATAACACGAGCGCGTTATAACATGCTCGCGTTATGACTTGTGTGGGACCAAAAAGTCAAGTGGAAAATTTTTGGTCCCTCATCCTTGTCAATATATCATGTACTATTATGATAGTTATGATTGTCCTCCATCATTTCATTGTGCATTTGAAACTTGAGATGAGGATTGGGGAGGTCTCCATTGGTATTTTGTCGTAGACAATTTTGGAATAGAAGACCCCTATCTTATCAATAAGGAAGATTATATAAATCTTGAATAAAACAAGACAAGCCTCATGACTATCTTACATGTTAGCAAATTCACTGTGATAGTAGTAAGGTTAGTCAATAATTTCCACACCTTTATATTCAATCTCCGGATCATTAGGGGGGTAAAAGCATGGAAAATACTCATGGCAAGATCTTTAAAATAGGCATATTCAACTTTAGACATTTCTGCAAACCCTAGGAAGGTGGATGCAAACTTAGTAACTTTAATTACCACCACAAAGACTATCTCCTTTGTGACTATGACAAGGTAACACTGTCATGCTCTTTATGACAATCCCTTCTCCAATAGGTGATGGCCTAATAACATTTATCTCCTTTGTGATTTTAATGCATCTCTAGTGCACTATCATAGGAGTCATGATAGTCCTTATGTATCAGTGAAGAAGGTTTCCAACAAATCCAAAAAGAGGGCTTAAGATTACATACAAAGTCCTAGCCTTCATACCCTAGTCGCATATCACCACTCTAAGAAGACCTCAAGACTTTATGGGTTCCAAACATAACACAAACCCAATCCTATATGACTGTCACTACCCTAGGTCCTTCAAAACTCTTACATCATCATTCCCTTGGCTAGAAAGGGTCTTGAAACTCCATTGTCCCTGCTAGTCCGAACTTGGAATGGTCAATATAATGATTCTACTACAATTCATAGCTAGGGCTACACTAAGGAAGTCCCACCTACCCTAAGGAAGTCCTACCCACGCCTAAACTATGATGTATCCATGATCTTATCAAGCATGATCTTATGATAGTGTTTGGATTGAACCTGTATAGTTTTAGGGCATTCATACATCTTAGTTAGAGTGTGGTGTGTGAGGAATTATTACTAAATGGTTTTTACCATGCACATAAACTATACACATATCTGAAGATTGTAATATGCTATTATTGTGATGGAATCCTAGGTTGGAATGAAAGCTAGGCCTCAAACCATTTTAAATTGATTCCTTTCAAAAAAATCTGATATGAGAGCCATTGTGTCCTCAAATACCATTCCACTAGCCTGTGGACCTAGTGCAAGGTGTGCAACAAGTCTAAGAAGCAACAACATCCTTCTTTCTGTCATACTAAGAACCAAAAAATAATGGATTTAAATCATGGAACATATATAATTGATACCTTTAATGCATATTCCATGCAAGTGAGTTTAAAACTAAATATTTGGGTGTAGGAAAGGGCTTTTGAATAAAGGTTCATTAAAAAGAAAGAAAACAAATAGTTTTGAAATGGAAAAAAAAAACCACAAAATCTAAAGTTTTCCATATTCCGCTAAGTCCTTCTTTATCCACACATATACTTGGAGTGCAACTTTGATCTTCCTTCAAATCACCATGACTTCATAAGGAATCCAAAAATGGGATCAATCATAAGAAGGAGGCAAGCAAACAAGGGTTTGTTGTTCATTATTAGCCCATCAAACTTAAGCATATGAGATAGCATGGTACACACAAAATGTTGTGGATAATGACCACAAGATTAGGTTAATTGCAACCAATTTTTGTAAGCAAGCACAAGACTAGTATACTCATTATGATCCTAATGGCACCAAGAATGATCTTGGTAAACTGCTAAGAAATTTCCTTCCCAATTTCAATTGCCTTAAGATGGTGCATCATAATATTGTGGCATTAAAGGAAATAAGACAACAATCAGGAGAGATTGTGTGTAGGTATGATCAACAATCTAAGGAATTGGTGTTAAATATTGACCCAACTATAAAATGTTGAAATTTAGAAGGAATGATTTATTGGTATGCTAATTGCACATTTCCAACATGAACTAGTTTATCTCACTCCCCGTGATTAAAAAGTTGCCTTAAAAGTTGTGCTGAGATTATAAGAATTAGGGGAGGCCCCAACATATGATTCTACTACATGCCTAAAAAACTAATGGATAAATGGTCATGCAAATAGCACAACTTGCAAGTGAAACTCTTAATCAATGTGGTTTATGATGAACCAAGTGCAACACTAAGGGGCATACAACTACAAACTATCTAGTGGTGGGAGCTCAAGCTATTAATGCCACATAGTTCCCTCTTACTCAACACATACCTAATTGCACCATATGTCATGAGATTCATGAAATTGTCCACTACTATAAAAGTGAAAGGATGTTCCTATCAATTACTAGTACAAGGTTTGTCACACATCCACCCATGACACTACCACCTACATAGTAGTACAAGTCCTCCACAAGGCAAGAGGGAAACAAAATTAAACACAACCATGCAAGCCTTTCGGGGATTAGATCCATGGGTGTGTGATTAAAAAGGGATTTGGGTTGAAAGTTTGTGTGGGGAGTGCTCTTCTTATTCTGTATGCAAAATGTGGGAGTATAGATGCTGCCTACAAATTGTTTGAAGATGATCTGCAACAGGATGCAATGTTGGGGAATACAATGATTGCAAGATATGTCCAAAGTGGGTAGGTTGAGGAGGCCATTGGACTATTTTGCAAAGGGGTGAGGGAAAAAATGGAATTAATCAGTATATTTTCTCCACTGTTGTTAGAGCTTGTACCAATCTTTGTGATATCAAGTTTGGCAAGTAGGTTCATGCCCAAATGATTAAATTTAGCTTTAACTTAGATGTTTATGTAGGGAGCGCTCTGGTTACCTTGTATGCCACATGCAAAAAACTTGAGGATGCCCACAAATTATTTCTCAGACTGCATAAATTAGACTTGGTTTCATGGACTATAATTATTGTAGGATATGCTCAGAATGGCTTTGGTGAGAAGGCCCTAGATCTTTTTTATCAATTGTAGAGAATAGGATTAAAACCAAATGAGTTTATCTATGCTAGTATTCTACAAGTGTGTTCTAACATAAGACTAGTGGATAAGGCCAAAGAGGTGCATTCTTGCATCATGAAATCTAAATTTTGGAATGCCATATCTGTGAGGAGTGCCCTCATTATTGCCTATGTGAAATGTGGGAGAATGGAAGATGCTCGACAAGAGTTTGAAAAAATGCATGAAAGAAACATGATTTCTTAGACTACTATAATTGTAGGATATAACCAGCATGGCCCTTTTGATGAATGTCGTACATTATTTTCCCAAATGCAATTAGCAGGGTTTAAACCAAACCTTGTTACCTTGACCCATTTCTTGATGGTTGTACCTCTTCAACACAACCATAATATGGTCTAAGGATTCATGCTTATATCATCAAAATGGGATATGAATCAGACATTTCTATGAAAAATGCCCTCATTTCCATGTATGGGGAATGTGGGAACATTGAGGATGCATACAACATCTTTAATGAAATTTGTGATTGTAATGTCATCTCCTAGATTGCAATGAGTGCAAGGTATATACATAATGGAGATGGTGAGGAAGCTCTTTAACTTTTTTGTGAAATGCAACAGACAGAATTGAAGCCTAACCCGTTTACATTCACAAGTGCCTTGACTACAATTTATGACTTAACATCCCTCGACCAGGGAAAAGAACTCCATGCCTATATCACTAGAATTGGATTTGGATTAGATGTTTTTGTTGGGAATGCACTTATTACCATGTATTCAAAGTGTGGTAGCATAAATTATGCATGTGAAGTGTTCCACCAAATGCCTCAATGTGATATACTCTCTTGGAATTCAATGATTGCAGGGTATGCACATCATGGATATGGAAAGAAGGCCCTTCAGTTATTTGAACAAATGCAAAGAGTAGGCATGAAGCCAAACCACATTACTTTTGTTGGAGTTCTCTCTACCTACAATCATTGAGCTCTAGTTAATGAAGGTGTTGACCTATTTGATTCCATGAATTGAGACCATGATATAGTGCCAAGAGTGGAGCACTATGTCTACATGGTCGATCTTCTTGGTTGAGCTAGATACCTGCATGAGGCAGAACACATCATCAACACAATGCCATACAAAACTAATGACTACATGTGGTGTAGCTTGCTCGGTTCTTGTAGAATCTATGGAAATGTAGAGCTTGGAATACATGCAGCAGAATGTCTTCTTGAGTTGTAGCCACAAGATGAATTAGCATATGTGTTGTTATCAAATATCTATGTTGCAACTGGTAGGTGGGATGATGTAGCAAGAGTGAGAAAATTAATGAAATAGATGGGAGTGGAAAAGGAACCTAGATATAGCTAGATTAGATTTAGAAACAAAGTGCATGCATTTGTTGCAAGAGACACATTACGCCCTCAAAGGGAGAGGATCTATACTAAGCTTGACAAGCTAAGTCAGTAAATTAAGGAGGTGGGATACATGCCTAACACTAGATGTGTGCTACATAATGTTGACAAGGATTAGAAGGAATACTATCTTTGGTATCATAGTGAGAGGTTGACTATAGCTTTTGGGCTTATCAGCTTGCCCTTTGGTATACCTATATAGATTTTCAAGAACCTCCATGTCTGTGGGGATTGTCATGATGCCACTAAGTTCATTTCCAAGATTGTTGGTGTTGAAATCATTGTTAGGGGTACAAGTAGGTTTCACCATTTCAAAGATGGTGTGTTCTCTTGTGGGGGCTATTGGTAATGGCAAGGAGTACTATTTTTCACATTGGTACTATAGACATGATTAGGAATTATTGTGTTCTACAATAGGGTGTGGATTTTGGATACTAATGGTAGGTACCTTATTCAATCTAGTAGTTAGGATCAAAGGTATTCTCTGTTGACAGTGAGCTGCCCCCTTGTCAGTGAGGTGTCCAACGCTGACCTTAGGATTTGTGACATGGCAGTGAGCCTCCCATGGATCTGGGTTAAGTCTGGCATTTGTAGCAAGCATTGATAGTTTGATCTTTTGGTGCAATGGCAAACAATTCCAACAATTGGTATTAGAGCCATGGGTCATGGGTTAGAATCCATCATGTTGCATTGAGGGGGGGATTGTTGGTAGTGAGTTGCCTCCTTGTCAGTGAGGCATTCAATGCTAACCTCAAGATTTGTGACATGACAGTGAGCCTCCCGTGGATCTGGGTTAAGTCTGGCATTTATAGCGAGCATTGATAGCTCAAGCTTTTGGTACAATGGCAAATGATTCCAACATTCTCCTCTACTTATGCCCTTTGTTTTCCTCAATATTCCATTCTCTCATGGATTATGATGAGTTCTTGTAAACATATTCAAAACAGTGTTTTGATATCAACATCAGTACCCTAGAGGACAATTGAAAGTGATGTCAAGAAGGAGATTTTGAGCTGAAAAAAGGGTCCCCAAAGATATAAGAGTAATCATTTGTCACCTAAGAGAAATCTTATATTTAAGGGCACTAACTATGTGCCTCAAGAACCATATTTTTGGTATGGTGTAGAGCTAGTAAAAAAAATGCAATGGATGAGAATTTAATAAACCAATCCCCTGTACCCTAATTAAGGGGGAAGAAACATTTACCCACACAACCATTTAATATGTGTAATAAGTTATACTACTGATTCATGCTTGACTTTCTCAACCCCTTGAGTTTGCAAGGCTTATTTTGGGTTCATCTTTAGTGAGTATATCCATACATACAAGAAAACAAATACTAAGTAGTGGTGCTTCAATCCCATAGAGGAAATGCTTATTGTGTCACTTGTCTGGGTATGCCTCTTACTTTTCCTTAAGAACTTTGGAGTACATACAATCTAAAGGCAATAGACAACTTTGATGGAGACTTTTGTAATTACTGATACCCCCATTGAATCCTCTAAACAATCCCTATTATATACAAATGATGAAGGATACCTTCTACATTTTGATGGGAAAACCATGGGAAAAGATGCATGTTGATTAAAGCCTGATTGAAATGACAGTTTGAAGACTTGGAAGCATAGAGACAAAATGCACACTTATATAATTGTTTTGTAAAGCTAAAAAGGTGCATTCATAATGAGAGTGATTGAAGTTCAAATCTCAACACTGCAATAAGGTAACTAGGAGGACATGTGCACATGTCTAGGACTACAAATAATGGGAGAATTGAGTGGGATCTAGGGCCAACATAGGATCTAGGGCCAACATAGGATCAATAAACAACTCAACACAAGAAATGCAAATTGACATATTAACACAACAATATCCAACTATGTTATTGAAAGTCAACTACTGATACCTCATTTTCCCTCCATATTACAAAATTGGTCAACTTTTTGCTTTGTAACATTTCCTTTTCAAATTGTGTTGGATGCCAGCCATATTTCTCCTCCTGTCAAAACATGGCACATGGACTAGTTAAACTAATTAATATGCAATCATTTACTTTTTCATAGGAAATAAAAAATATATCATTTAACATATTAAATATACTTACAAATGTACAGATCAAGGCTTGTAAACCTTTCTAGCCACCATGATGCATGGCACGAAGTTTGTCAAGCCTAGCCTTCGAGGCCTTGTCCTAAAACATATACTAATTCAATTTAACTATGCACAAATAAAATTTAAAAATCATTTAATAAATTTGATATAATCTTATGAGAAAATTCAAATACATGCATACTCTCTTCATTGCACTTCCTGCATGCATCGAACTTCTCATATGCTTTTACAAGCTCTTTCCATACTTTCACACTTACGTCAATTGGCCTTTCTTTGAGCCTTAGCTCAAGAGGGATTTTTTTTATCTTGTTTGTTTGGTTGCACCAAAATCTCTTGCAGTTTTGAGACATTCATAGTTTTATCTTCTTTACAGACCAACCTATGCCAAATTCAGTCTCCATGTCATGGATAACTGCTTTTTGCAGGTACATGGGTATCTTTGAGAATGGCAAATGTAGATGGTCTTTGAACTGTTGAAGGCATGATTTCTTCAACCTATTCACAACCATTTTTTCCAGCATCTGTCATTCAGACTTCCCCTAAAACCACATCGTATTTTATCTTGGTATCATAGGTACTAGTGCAAGATGCAAAACATGGTGTGGTGGTAAAAGAAGTCTATGTCCCAAGAGTGGCTGGAACATTGGAAGCATCTACTCCCTATTCCATATTCTTAGAATTTATTCTTACTTATTTCCTCCTAGATCTTTTGCTTGATCCAAGACTGGTTGGGGAATCAATTGATTCCCTTTCATATAGTTGATTTGGTTGCAATGTTTTAGGGACTTTACTGGATTATTTTTCTATGTATCTAGCAAGCATTGTCAAGTCCACACCATCCAATTTGTTCACTACCTCTACCCCCAATATGGAAGCCAATGCCTCCTTATCTTTGTCAGTCTCATGTCCATATATATATATAATTTCTTCTTTTATATTTTGAAATAAAAAGCTAAAAACTAAAAATCAAAGAAACAATGGAAACATTTACAAATCTATAAATTGACAATGAATTACCTCATTGTGGCTAGAGTCTGCTCCATTTGCTCTCTTCCCTCTATTGCTTGACATTTTTAGGTGACCTAGGGTAAATTATTTTTGTCCAATCTATGGAGGCAAATGAAGTACACACTGCCAGGTATGAAACAATTGCCTATGAATTAATTGTTGCCTTGGGAGGGAATCTATAGTTTTGGGCCGAATTTTAGTTCACTCACCCTCGTCTCAAAAGCCATATCTCCTCGTATTGTCTCGACCAACCTCTGTTCCCACAGGACCTAGCTGTAGTGGGGTGGATGTAGTTTAATGACTTGAAAAATGCATTGGGGTTTCAAAAATGCATTCACTACTCTCGAAGGAAATAATGCAATGTCTACAATTTTACCCTCCTCCTTTGCAACCACATGAGACTTGAATGATTTGCCTATAAACACAACAATATTCACAACCCTTTCTTCACAATCCTCTCCATTTAATCCAAACAAAAATATTTGTGGGAATGAAAAAAACAAATTGTAACCTTACCAATGGTGTCACAAACTAAATCAAATTTCTCATCTACTTGCTCATAGCCAATCTCTCATTGGGCACCCTCCCCTCATCTCTTCCATCACGCAGTGTTTTTCCCCTTGTTTTCCTCTCTTCCTTCATGTGGCATTTTTATTCTCTCATTAATGTCAAGGGCTCAAAATTTCATGACCTAGGAAAGCATGTTACCAAGATTTGATGGATTGCACATTAGGCAATCAAATCTTGGTACTCAAAGGATCTTTGCCTCTCTCTTACACCATGCCCTTTATCTTCTTAATTGTTACAAACCCTACAAGAAAAAAAAGGGATGATTAAGTCTTTCAATATATCTATACATAAATTATAACATCAAACCCTCAACTAAAACTCCAAAATATCAAGTACCCTAGGTGACAAAACTCTCACATTTGAGGGAAAAAAACTAGAATAAATGTTGGATTTCATGGTATCTCAAAACTTCCCTCTCAAACTAATGAATTATTGTATATATGGTTTGAAAGAATAGAAACTAGTCATAGATTAGATGAAAAGATCAAGGAGATGCATGTTATAGGGTATAAAACTCAAAAATCAAAGGTCTTTTCGGGCCTTTTTCCAACAATATGAGAAAAAATCAAACTTTAAACATGTAGCATAGGTACCATATGACTCATTCACATACATCACATATATGGGACCACTAAGAAGGGAGTTAGGTTCTTAATATGAGAAATGATAATTGCACATAATGTTTAAGTTCACTTCAACAGATGGTTGGGGTTATGATAGCTAATGGAGGGTTTTCTTTTCAAAGGAAACCATACATTTTGGAGTGAAAGGTAATGGTGAAATATAACATAAAGTCCCTATAATTAAAGAATATCCAATGGCTAGGATTAACCTAACAAATATCTAATGATGTGATTTCAAAATTAACATCCAAATCATCCTTCCCTCCATCAAGAATTTAAAATTTTGGTGTCAAAGACTCTTTGAGACTATTTTGAGGGTTTTATAGCCACTTGGAGAGATATAGATAGCCTTAAAATGACCCATAAAAGAAAAAGAAGAGTCAAATATGAAATAAATGTCTTTTTGATGTGAATTTGTAGGCACCTTGTAATCATAAGATTTGAACTCTAGTTGTCAAGATTTTGTGTGTAAACTTTTTGTGAAGAGAAAAATGTTGCAATGTCCTATTTTGTTTTTCATAGTGTGTCTTAATGAAAAGAAAGTGTATTAACAAGATAATTTCAACAATATTCTCTTGGTGTGCAACTATTATGTGACTATTGTCATTGTTGTGTATTATACGATCTAGAGGAGGCCATGGAGAGAGGACATGGATGGCATAGAACTACTAAATCGTAGAGAGGAAAGTGGGTGGAAATAGATATGACAATGGAATTTGTAGATACAATAGAGGTAAGAAGAGAAAGTAACCTCAACCAAAGGAAGAAGGTATTTCTGAATTCACAAATGCTACAACATAGAGGAGATAAAGTCATTTTTCTATCCATGAGGCCTTTGAGGTCAAACTCATTGGTTGAAAATGCATAGGAATGGTGATTAAATGTGATTCTATGATCAAGGGAGAAGTTTGAAATTTAGGATGGCCAAAACATGATATCAATATGTCAAATATATGACTAAAGTGAGGTTTTGTGTTGGATAGCATATTTGTTGAAATGATATAATTGGTGTACTAAACATTATTTACTATGTTGTGTATTATAGGGGCCAAACAAGGCCATGGCAACGGATCGTGTCATATCAAATGAGATCACAATGGATGAAGCAGGACATCAGGTATTCAAATTTTGACTTAACTTAGGAAAAAATGATCTAATGGCATTTTATGATACATTCATCTTTTTTCATAGTATTATTGAAATCTATAATGTATTATCCAATCTTGACATAAATTAATGCATGTTGATTATTTTAGATGGAGATTAGAGAAAATGTAGAGCTTGAGCATTCAACTAGAAAAAGAACAAGATATGTACATGGATGTGGACCTAAAACTATTAAATCACATAGAGGACAGTGGGTGGAAGAGGATATGACAACCGATCCTGCAAACACAACAAATGATTGCACTGAACAAGAGGTTGGTCAGGACTATAGTACATGGGATGAATACTTTGAGAAAATTATTATTTGTGGATGTTCTATATGTCATGGAAAGAAACAGTTCAAATGGGCAATTGTACAAGGACATTACATATATTGTCAAAATTGTTGTCAAAATTGTGTTTTTTTTCAATTATTGTATAAAAAAGGTAGTCTATAAAATAATGTTCCATTTTTTAATTTATGTATATATGCTCATACAATTTATATTTTTATTTTTTAAGCCATATTTGATTATATTTCTTTAAAATTGATACATTTATGATTTATCCAATTGTTGCCAAACATTAAATAATGCTTGCATTTGTTGATAGGTAGAAGATGTTGATGAAACACATAGTAATACCCAAGATCCAACTAGGTTATTAAGATTTGGATGGGATGATCCAAACCATCCTTTAGACAATACCAGGGTGAAAAGAACAAGATTGAAGAGCTGATGAGATCTACATACATTGATGACATGCCACCTAGCCTTAATGATGATGATCATGATAGTGAAAATGTAGTGCATGAAGAAGGATTGAATGAAATGCTTACAAGTTTCTTTGGGGATGGAAACAATGATGACAATAATGATCATATGGTTGATAGTAATGATGATAGCAGGGGTAATTACCACCAACGTAATGTTGATGATAACAACCTGAAAGACTCCATTAAGCAAGCATCGAAGACACCCATGTTCAAATCGAGTGCAAGTAGAACTTCAAAACTAGCATGCACATTAATATTATTAGAAATCAAGTCACTATTTGGTTGGTATGACAAAGGATTCACTACCCTACTGAAGTGAGTTGAAATCTATTTTTTACTTTGCATTATCAATTGGTGTACATAATTCGTAAACATTCATCATCTTCGTTTATATTTCTTTAAGGGGATTTTAAAACCATATATTGTATATAAACAGTCCTAGTATATATTGACATATTGAACATGTTCATCATAAGTCAAATATTCAATTGATTTAATATTTGGCAATCTTACAGGGCACTAAAAACTAAAATATTCCCTAAAGGGAATGTGTTTCCATCAACTTGCAGAGAGGCATGTCTATTGTTGGTTGAGTTGGGGATTGAATATAAGCAAATTCGTTCATGTAAAAATGATCACATTTTATATAGAGATGAATATCAAAACAGGGTAGAATGTCATGTATGCAAAGACAAGAGATATCATACAAATGTAGAAGGTTTTATGTCTCATGCCAATTATACCTAGACTTCAACGAATGTTTCGTTGCAAGTTACTTGTACAATTGATGGAATGGCATGCAAAGAATAGGAGTGTAGATAGATTCATGCAAATTCTAGCTGACTCCAAAGAAATGGAACACATAGACTAAAAATGGCCAAGAAAATTCAAAGATGAACCCTATAGTATCAGGTTTGGTCTTGCAATTGATGGAGTGTGCCCATTCTCTTTTATGTGCTCAAATTATAGTGTTTGGCTAGTTAGATTGATAGTATACAATATGTCCCCATGGATGAGTGTTAGAAAGGAGCACCTTATGCTAACTCTCATTGTTCCAGGAAAACATCAAGTTAAAAACATGGATGTTTATCTTGCGCCTTTTATTGATAAGATGTAACTGCTATGGAAAGGCATAAGAATATATGACATATCATGTCCCCCATCAAATAGGTCCTTCATGTTGCATGGTGTGCTACGTTGGACTATTCATGATTTCCCAGGGCTTGGTGTTTGTTTTGATAAGATAAAATATTTACATATTTACACTCATAATTTATTTTCATCCCAATTTTCATTCTTAGTTTTATACTATTTTTTTGATGTTATTAACATTACTTATTAAATTGTAGGGCTTCAAACAAAGGGGATATTTGCTTGTCCAAGATGTCCTGAAGATTTTCAAGGGCGGTATTCTAAAGATCTACATAAATTTATTTATGCAAACAACAGTGTTTTTCTACCACTAGATCATAAGTTTTGAAATCGCCTGAAGAATCAATTTGATAGAAAAGGAAAAAATAGAGGCCCTCACATGATTATGGGTCCAAGTGATCTAATTAATAAGTATGAAGATGCTGAATAGAAAGATTGGGAGGATTTTTTTGATCTGGGTGATTCAATTGAAGACCCAGAACAAGTTGTAGTTAATATGCCAGAAGGAATGAAAAGGAAATCCATATTTTATGGGCTCCCTTATTGGAAGGATCTATTAATATCTCACCTTTTAGATCCTATGAACATCTTCAAAAATGTCCTAGATTCTATATTTCGACATATATCAGGCAAAGAGAAGGACACCTTGTCTTCAAGGAGAGATATTGCTCTTTCGTGTATGAAAATTGATAGAAAACATTTGTGGCCAAAAAGGAAAAATGAAACATATGTAGAAGCTCCATGGATTTTATAAAAAAAGAGCTAAACCAACTAAAAAATGTCATTCATTCAATAAGGACACCTACTAGCTATGAGTCATCATTGGCTAAATCTTTTAAAGTTGATGGACATATCATAGGATTTTAAACACATGATTTTCATAATTTTATGAAGGTATTATGTATCATCATTTAACATTTATTTGTAACATTGATTAAGTACTAAATATATTTTTATATTTTGTTGTTTGAGAAAAAAATTACTAATAACCTTTTCATAAATGTGTTTGATAGCATATCATGCCATTGGCAATTAGGGGGATTCATGTCTTATAGTTGACTTAAGGAATGCCATAAGTTGATTGTCAGCATTTACAAGGTATGTGGTTATATGAAATGTTCATGTGTGACAGACATAGAGATATTATATTGCATTTTAATTTTTTGACTAAAGGTTCATACTAATTTACTATTCTTATATTAGGTGGGTGACCTCTAAGGAGATCCATGAATGTGAAGTGACAAAATGGAAGAAGGAAATTGTAGAAATTGTATATGTATTTGAGAAGCAACTCCCTACAAGTTTCATGGACCTACAAGTCCATTTACTTATACACCTAGTTGATGACATTAAGTTGGTGGGTGTTGTATTAATGAGTTGGATGTTTTTGTTTGAGAGGTATATGAAAACTCTAAAAAGATATGTCTGACAAAAGGCACATCTAGAGGGTTGCATGGCTGAAGGGTATGTATCAAATGAAGCATTTTTCTTCTTGTGTGAATTCCTTGGTAAGGATTTTGAAGATGGGCCATGCTTCTGGGATGAAGAATGAGCATCAGATATTATTGATGAAGAAAAACCACAATCTAATGGTGTTCAAGTAGAAATTAGTAAGTAAATTCACGATCAATGTGGGTGTTTTTCTTGCAATAATTAATTTACTCTGTAATTTATTTGTCAAATTAACATCATGACATTTGGAGTTTGAAATAAACATGTTGACATGTAATAGGTGTAGAGGAAAGTGTTATACTTGACAAGTTCATTATGTACCACATAGACTTTATGAACAAATGGATTGATCTGTATGAACAAAAGAGAGAAGAAGTGTTAAAAGAAAGGAGACAGTTTAAGTGATCAAACCCAAGGAATACTCCACTTCCCACTGATCTGCTTGGGGAATGGGGAAATGATTGCACACTAGAATGGGTTACTAAACAAATTCAAAGTCAAATAGAAGATGCAGGTATAGATTCAAACATAACAGAAGATGAAATCAACATGTCTAGAGGATGTGAAAGAAAGGTATAGTTGGAATTTTACAAAATGTTGTTTCCTTACAGTTTTGACACTATTAACTATTTTAATATTCATCATTAAATTTATTTTCACTAAAATAAATGGTCTTTCATAGGTGAGGAAATATCCAACAATGTGGGCATATGGTCGACATTGTCATGTAGATTGTGTAGATGTAAAGAGACGATCCTTTGATTGTGGCATCATGGTTGACTTCAAGCAATCCAGTCAATCAAGCTCAAAAGATAAGAATATAATTGAAGGGAATCTACAATATGTTGGGAAAATACAAGAAATTATTGAGTTGTATTACCAGTCTTTTAAATGTTGTATTTTTAAGTGTAGATGGTATGAAGAGTTTGAGAGGACACGAAGACATAATACCCATATTGGATTGTTTTCTATAGATTCCCCATGTTTCCTACTAGAAGATAAGGAGCCTTATGTTCTACCAATTCATTGTGAGTAGGTATTTCCTTAACTCAAACAAGAAGCTGTAGTGATCATTAATCTATTAATTCATAGTTTATTGCAAATATATACATTTGTTTATTAATCAATAAAATTGTTATACCATACATCTAATATATGTATGTTTTTCATGTGCAAATATTTTTCTATGAAGATATTTTGAAACCAAAATGGATATTTGTCATACATTATGATCCAAGATTAAGGTATGTATTTGATGATGCATTAGTGGATACTAAGAAAAACAATGATGGCAACCATAATGAGGGAGAGGGATTAGAGAACATCAAAGAAATTGACATCCATGATGATGTTGAAGATGGTTATGTTTAGGCACAAGAAGACAACAATCCATAGTTAGATGATGTTATGGAAGACAACAATATGGATGGTATAGAAAATGACGATCCAAATACATCTGGTAACAATATAGATGGTCTACAGTCAAATTTCAATGGTGATGAAGATGATGCAGGTCAAGATGAGGATGATGATAATATTAAATACTTGAAAGAACATATGAACATTGACAATGATACACTAGATGATATTGTAGCAGATAATAATGTTAATGACCAAGACTTCTAAGTTTTCAAAATTATTTGCAATCCATGTTTAAAAAAGGATGATTCTTATGGCCTAAACTTTGAAATGCTTTAGTAATATTATTTGTGTCGATACAAATTACCTATTGTAATATCCTTAAATTGTTCAATCTTTGGTATGAATTGTGTTGATTGTCAGGAACATTGAGGGGGGGTGAATCAGTGTTCTATAAATCTTTTCTTGAACTTTACTTTTAACCATTTCAAAAGAATAACCAAATAGAAGAAAAATATACAACTGAACAACATCCACAAAAGCATGACACATAACACCAAAATTTTACATGGAAAAACCAAAAAGGGAAAAACCATGGAGAGGATTAGCTCTCATATATATATTGCAAACTTTACAAAAATGATGTTCAGGCTTTCACCCCATGGGCCTAGAACATGTTGACTCACAACCATGATGTACAACTAAGTTTAGTAGGCTCACTTCCTCAACCCTAAACCTAGAAAGATTACAATAAGGGATGTTAAACCCTACTAGAGGCTCACTATCAGCTTACTACCTTGATGACAATGACATGCTTCCAATCAGATCACACATGATAATTGAATACTACTTTAAGCATCTGCCACTATGCTAGGGTGCAGTCATTTAACAACTATATTCTGAATCCCAAGTCTTCATCGATGCTGATCCTCTAACTCCGCTCCTCTATTCACATCTTCACATCACACAAACTTTTAATTCTAAATCCACAACCTCAACTGATGATCATTGCTCTTATATATATCCGCATCATGATTTGATCCATAATCAGGTCAGCATCCAAGAAGTGAAACATGTACATAGAAAGATGTACCTTGTCGGTTAATCCAATGCACTATGGGTCATAGAGACCCAAATCTTCTGCCAAGCATGTTCATATAGGTCAGATCTAATCTTTTAATTGTTTACATAAGTCCTGCAAAGATTTACTCTTCTCCACACAATGATTTATCTCACCAGTTAGCCTATTCCTCAAGAACATGCTTGCCAACTTCATCTATTGACTTACAACTTATACTGCTGATCACAAAACACTTATAAAATCATGTCAAGGACTCTTTACATATTCCCTATCTCACCCTCAGAACTACAAGGCATCATATCATCTTGCGAAGAAATGTAAACCATTAGAACTCAGACTCTATTTCTGTCAAACACTATGCTGATACTTAGCAGCTTGTAGCTATCCTTCTGGTGAACTCCAGATCTCCTAACTCTAGAATAAGACACTTTAGATATGTGTTTACAACACTTTACAATAGTGTAGGAAAATACTTATCTATGGAGGAATGTAGACCACTTCACTAGACCCTGTTCACTGTTCCTGCTATACCTTTGCTTACTTGGACTTAGGTATTTCTTTAAGGTGACTTCTAGAGAAGATCATAACATAATCTCTAAAGCATAATACTGTCAAACACCAACTGACATCATACCTGAACCGCATCTACAATTCTTCCATTGCGGAGGCATACTATCCAACTTACTATTCTCTACTCTGTGCACATCCATACTTAGCCATTTTTGTCAACCAGACCTAGAATCTAACTTGTTCTTCTAGAGATATCTCTTTATGTCATGGTGATAGGTTCTTTAAGCCTTGTTTCCATCAATGACAACATATGGCTCCATACCAGAGCAGTGTCTCTTGCCAACAATCTCCCCTTTGGCATTGATGGCAACACTTAATGAAAGGGTCTTATCTCAAATACATCAACAAGTTCTTCTTCCTGCTTAGTCACTTTGTCATCTTTACCTAATTCTTGCTCTAGATTTACTTCTGGGACAGGTGTACCATTTCCACCATCTATTCCCGCATTGTCATGAGTGGTAGGAATATTGTTTTTTCTGAATATTTCCAAGGTGATTTCTTCTATCTCCTTGACTACTATGTCAATTTCTCCCAGCATCAACAAGTTCATCCTCGTTTTGATTCTAAATTTCTCTTTGGTTTCGTTAGAGATCAAATTATCTTCTTCTGGAGTGATTTCAAGACACAATCTTGTTAGAACATGTTTTCTCAGCTCAATATCTTTGGCTCTAGCAGTCTCCTTTCTAATGCTCAGAAGATTTACTAGGGTTTTTGGAATTTTAGAGATAATCTCAATAAGGGCTTTATTGAAAATGTTTAGATACTTCACAGTGGCTTCTTCTAGACTTCTTTTATCAATATCACTATATCCATCATAGTACTCAATCATGGGTTTTAAATTTCCCTCTATGGTGATAGATTTTATTACATCTGTGAGTGATGGACGCTTTTCCTTTTTCTGTGTTTTTCTAAGTTTATCCTTTTCAGAGGACTTTTCTTTGCTGATTCTAGAGACTTTGATAGCCTCAACTTTCATCTTCTTGACCTCTTCATCTAACTCTGTTTCTTCTTCATCCTTTTATTCCACACTGACATACAATCTTTTTCCTTTCATCTTCTTCCTCTTTGTGTCCTTTTCAGAGAGCTTCTCTGATGATGTTGCACCGGATGAAGTAGCAGAGCTTCGGGTAGATCTTTGAACTTTCTTAGACTTATCATGTTTCATTTGTGATTTTTCTGGAACTTGCACCAGTTTATTCCTTTTCTTTTCTTCTACTTTCTCTATTTTTTTCTCTTGATTCCTTGAGCTTCTCTTTAGTGATGCCATACCTTGCAGCAATTTCTTCCACCTCTTTTCTCACTTTTCTGGTGGATTCAACTTGTCTAAGATCAACATGGAGTTTCACTAATAGCTCCTCATATGTTCCAAACCTTTCTTCTTTGATATCGTTTGGTTTGCTAAGAAGGTGATAGGCATAATTTTCTAGAATTTGTTCATCTACCTCATAACCCATTGGCATTACCCACACAATTCTAGGTTCCACAACCTCCATTAAACATTGATCCTTAGTGACTATGAAACAATTGTGTCATTGTACTTATTAACAATTTTCTCAAGAATTCTTTCTCTAGAGTATAGCATGCTATGAAAATTCTTGAAAAATCCCCATAGGGCTGCTTTTTGCTCATTATAACTTCCCAAGTTGTTAAGACAATTTCCAATTTGCATAGCTACTAGTTTGTTGCTTAACCAAATCAATCCCTAATGATTAATGAACTCATTCAAGAAATAGAAAAATAAACAGATGATTAGTGTACCATACTTGAATGGGTAGTTATTTCTTTCTTTTGTCTTCTTTAAATTCTCTAGTAGTTGGGTTCACAGTAGTTCACATAGATCATAGTTTGCATTCTCCTTGATCATTTGATATGTTGTGTATATTGTGGTATCAAAATTTGAATTCTCCCAGTTTGAGAAGTAGACTTTATAACCTATGACCATTGAGGCAAATTTTACTATAGGATCCATGATATCATTTGTCATTAATGTCATTTTGTCGAATTGTACTCTGGTAGCATCGGTAACTGTTTGATTCTTAACTTCTTTTAATAATGGTACTCCTCTAGTGGAGTTTAGTCTCGTGACTGCTTGAATTGCCTCTTTCGTTATTTTTGAAGGGTTGCCCTTTTCCCAACCACATAAATTCATTGTGAATCTGACGAAGAACATACCAGACCCATTCATCCTCTACGAATATGAGAAAGTCTACATACTGGATGAATTTCTTCTCCTTTAAGGATTTATATTCTTCCTTTAAATCAAATTAATCATTGCATAGGTGTTTCACAAATAGTTCTAAAAAATTGTTTCCACCAGGTTCATCTAGGGCCACATGGATGTATTCCCTAACATCTTCCACATACAAGACTCCATAGGGTATCTTTGAAAATGCACCCATTTGATCCACTTCTATTGCCTTGTAAGGGTGTTTCTTAAACTTAGGCTGAGGGCACTCAGTGATATCTATAATTTGTGGAGTTGCCATAGCAAAGATTTAGTCGATTCACAAAATGAGATTTAATGAAAGTACCTTGTTTCGCTGAGTTAAGGTTTCCTTTCTTTGAATGATTCAAATTTTGATTGTCGTTGCTCAAGTTGGCTTTGATCTCTCTAAATTTGTGATAGATCTGAGTGTAAAGTGACTTTTTGAAAGCAAATATGTTCCTTTTATCCTCCACATGGCCTGACCTAGTTGTCAATAAATGCTCATTCCAAAAAGTTGTCAAAACCCTTAACTGTAGAATAAAGTTGATCAAGATCGCTTCGCAATATATCACATTGATTCATTTTCTTCTGTTCTTCTTCTAATATGTGTGTCACATCGGATTCCATGATACATCTTCATGCCAGATTTTGGCACCCAATTTTTGGCTATGGGATTTAAAATTTCTACATTGCTAACCCTAAGCCAGTGCTCACAGACTCATTCTTCAAAGAAGGTATCCACAATAGATGTTGGTGCATATTTGTCCTCAATTAAAATTACTTCTTTATCAATCCATACTTTGTCCATTATTTCAACCAGATCAACTTTCTCTTTTTCCTTGTCATTTGTCTACTCTGTTTCTCTTTCTTCAGAATAGTAATTTTTCTTCACATTTTTTCTTCTATGATATCTTACAATATGTTTGGATTTATTACAATTGAAACATACCACATTCTTTTGACCTTGGATCCTTCCATTGATTCAATTTGATCTGCATTGATTAGCCATGTGTCCAAATCTATTGCATCAAAAACACTTTCCATTTAATGACTAATTGTTCCTGATATTTTTAAAATTTGTTCTTACCGAACTTCTGCATTTATTTGATCTGTGTCCCATTTTATAGCATGCATTACATCTAACTTTACTTCTATATACAACATCTCTATGACCAATTCTATTGCAAGTGAAGCATTTACCTTTGAATGATTGTTCATTCCTCCCATTGTTGAAACTTTTCCTGCTCTAATTTCTACATTCATTTGCTCTATGACCAATTTTCTTGCAATTGAAACACTGACCAGAAAATGATGGAATCTTTTGATTTATTCTACTCCTACACTAAGTAGCCTTATGACCAAACGTATTGCATGAATTACAATAACCATTGAAAGATGGGTACCTTTGAGCATTTGGTTATCTGATCGGAGGTCTTCTAGGTCTTCTTCTTTGATTTCTAAACTGGTATCCTTTGTTTTCCCTTGACTCTGTCCTCATTTGATCAAAGTTTGAGCTTTCTCCTTTCTCAAATCCTAAGCCATGTTTGTCATTAGCATTCCTCTAGCTAGCAATCATTTTATCAAGCTTTGCAATACTTGTCTTGAATTTTTCTTCAAAACTTTTGGCCTTCTCCAGATCTATTTTTAAACTTATAATTTTTTTTCAAGTTTAGCACAATCTTCTAATCTATTCTTCCCAATCAAATTTAGATCCTCTTCTATTCTTGTTCTTTCTATAACTTCTTCTTTCAAATCATTTAGGGCTTCATTTGCTGATAACAATTGGTCACTGACTTCTTTGTATTTATCTTTGAATTTCTTGACTTGCTCTTTCAGCTTTAAGATGCATTCATTATCTTGTTTCAAGTTTTCTTTTAGATCCCTAACTTCTGTATTAGAGTTTTCAAGATCCGTAAGAGTTGCTTCTAGTTGACTATATCTTTCATAATTTCCATACCTTCTTGCTACCATGATCACACTATCCCAGATCTTCCTCAAGCTGTTAAACTTCTTCCGAGGAACCTCACTCTGATACCAGTTATTGATTGTCAGGAACACTAAGAGGGGGGTTGAATTAGTGTTCTATAAATCTTTTCTTGAACTTTTACTTTTAACCATTTCAAAATAATAATCAAACAAAAGCAAAATATACAATTGAACAACATCCACAAAAGCATGACACATAACACCAAGATTTTATGTGGAAAACCCAAAAGGGGAAAAATCACAGAGAGGATTAGCTCTCAAATATATATTACAATCTTTACAAAAATGATGTTAAGGCTTGGCCACCCCACAGGCCTAGAACATGTTGGCACATCGCCATGATGTACAACTAAGTTTAGCAGGCTCATTGCCTCAACCCTAAACCTAGCAACGTTACAATAAGGGCTATTAAACCTTGAGGGTTGTTAAAACCTACTGGAGGCTCACTGTCATCTTACTACCTTGATGACAACAACATGCTTCCAATTAGATCACACATGATAACTGAATACTACTTTAAGCATCTGCCACTATGCCAGGGTGCAGTCATTTAACAACTGTATTCTGAATCCCAAGTCTTCATCACTATTGATCCTCTAACTCTGCTCCACTATTCGCATCTTTGTATCACAAACTTTTACTTCTAAATCCACACCCTCAACTGACAATCATCACTCTTATATATATCTACATCATGATTTCATCCATAATCAGGTTGGCATCCAAGAAGTGAAACATGTACATAGAAATATGTACCTTGTCACTCAATCCAATGCACTATGGGTCACACAGACCCAAATCTTCTCCCAAGCATCTTCATATAGGTCAGCTCTAATCTTTCAATTGCTTACATAAGTCCTCCAAACATTTACTCTTCTCCACACAATGATTTATCTCATCAGTCGACTTGTTCCTCAAGAACATGCTTGCCAACTTCATCTGCTAACTTACAACTTCTACTGCTGATCACAAAACACTTCCAAAATCATGTCAAGGACTCTTTACAGATTTCCAATCATACCCTCAGAACCGCAAGGCATCATATCATCTTGCAGAGAAATGTGGACCATGAGAAGTTAGACTCTGTTTCTATCAAACTCTGTTAAACACTATGTTGATACTTAGCAGCTTGTAGCTATCCTTCCAGTGAACTTCAGATCTCCTAACTTTGGAATAAGACACTTCATATATGATTTTACAACACCTTACAACCACATAGAAAAATACTTATCTGCGGAGGAATGTGGACCACTTCAGTAGACCTTGTTCACTCTTCCTTCTATACCTTTGCTTACCCAGACTTAGGCATTTCTTTATGGTGACTTCTGGAGAAGATCATAACTTAATCTCTAAACAATAACACTATCAAACACCAACTGACATCATACCTAAACCACATCTACAAGTCTTCAATTGTGGAGGCATATTGTCCAACTTACTATTTTGTACTCTGTGCACATCCATACTTAGCCATTTCTATCAACCAGACCTAGAATCCAACTTGTTTTTCCAGAGATATCTCTTTTTGTCATGGTGATAGGTTCTCTGAGTGGTTTTTACCATAAATGACAACATATAGGTCCATACCAGAGTAGTGTCTCTTGCCAACAAATTGTTGGCAGAAAAAATTAGGATTACTTGGATGCAATTTCCTTTTCATTGCTTTATATTTTGCTTGAATGTCGACGTCTCAACCTAATCCTCATTTTGCACTAAGAAGAAACATTAGGCTTAACTCTACAATGGCCTCGATTTATTGTGAGGAAGTTATGATTGAGGATTTGATGACTACTACATATTTTAATGGGGAAGATGTTTTTCATCATGATGCACATGTTGCACATATGGATCGGCAAGACATGAATCTTACTACACAAATGCTTATATCAGACCTTTACGAATTTGAGCAATAATGTTAATTATTCAAATTTGATTGATGTTCTTCATAAGTTGTTAATGGATAATCCTTATGTGATGGAAGTATTAAGTGATATAGGTCGAAGGATAAGCTCATCAAGTTCCTTAAATAGTGTTTCTCCTCCCCTTCCTTCACAAGCCTCTTCATCTAGTGTGCCTCCTTCCACATCTTCTCCTACATTAGCCATGCCACATATTTCTTCTCTTCTCTATATTACTTATACATTTTTCATAGCTCCTATCATTGATCCTCTCATTGTACCTACTTCTCATATTGTACCTTCCACTCATCCCCTGATTGTGTTTACTTCTCACCCACTACTCATGTTCCCACTTCTACTATTGTCATTCCAACTTCATTCTTTGTCCCCCGATTGACCTACATTCCACCTATTATCTCATGTTGCCACTTCCACTCCCATTTTAATCATAACTCCTAATGTTCATCCTTCCAACATAGATGTCATCCTTAAAACAATTGATGAGATGCAAAGTAAAGTTACTGCATTACCCCTAGTAATCAAAGGATATCATAGGAGAAATCAAGCATAATCCACTTTCATTTGAGTTATTTCTTATCCATTTCTAGTTTGTTCGGTGGCCCCTAGTTTTGTAATGTATAGTGGTAAAGGGGACCTTATGACACAATTGAGAGTTTTTTTTTTATTATGTTTATGATGATAAACTTTTTACAAAGATCTTCCCGAGAAACTAAAAGGATTATGCAATTGAATGGCTTTATTCTCTTCCTCATAGTTCTATTCATTCCTTCAATGATTTGGCCAATGCTTTTGTACATCACTTTAATGTCAATATTGGTTTAAAGGTTACAATTTTAGATTTAGTAGGATGTAAACAAGGATCAAATGAGTGCAATCATGATTATATTATTCAATTTCAAATTTTATCAACAAAGATACACTATCAAATTCCTAATAATGAATTGCAAAGAATATTTGTTAAGGGCTTATTACCTACTATCCAAGAGACAATGTACCTAAAAAACTATTATTCTTCCATGGATTTGTGTGCAAATGTAAGAAGCATTGAATTAAAACTTCTTAAGTCTAATGCACTTAAATATAGACCTCATCCTTCAAAATTTCAATAGGAAAATTTAGTTTTCAAAAGGGTGAAAATAAGCAAGAAAATCAAAAAAATGCTCACCATGTTGTTAATTTATAGTCAACTTTAGATGTTATTTAATCTAATTCCCAAGGTGAACTGAGGGACAATCCTATATTATCTATTAATGTAATAAGATCATAGAATACATAAAAGAAAATATATATGTAAACTAAAACACATTCAAATATAGAAGGGTTCTAACATATATGACTAAAGGTTGGAGAACTAGATACTTTCTCAAAGAGTGGAAGGACCATTACAAATATTGGTAGGTCAAGGTCACTAAAGACCCTTGAAGTTTTCCTTCTAAAGATGCAACCATAATTGTCATCAACCTAAAATGTGAGGTGTGTGCTGAGTGTCATGACACTTTTTGTGTTTTAATTGTTGTCATGTAAGTATCTCATGAACACATTAGTGCACATATTGTATGCGTTGCATAAACTTTTATGCCTTGTTGATTTCCTATTCCTATGTACATGAATCTAATGTGGATGGTCTGCAATAGGCTATGTCAGGGGATGCTTCCTATTGGAACCCAAGTCATGTCTAGGAAGGATTATGCATCATAGAGTTGTGTAGAGCATTTTTGTAGGAATGTTAAAAGCAAAGGATTTTGTCATCTCAAGACTTTTATAGGCCAAGGAACCCTTGAATCTCTATCACATAGAACTGCCTTAAACAAGACTCCTTAACATAACCCCAGACAACAGATGCTGCAACTGTACCAAAATAGAACACTTGGTAAGAATCCAAGTGTATTCCCAACAAGGCCACCATCATAGTGAATTAAACATTCATTCCATAGAAATTATAATCTTTTCTAACTTTGGGTCCAAAGCCCTATTTCTTTGAAGCTGAAGCATTTGGATTTTAACAAGCTAAATTTGATCATGATGCAGAAGCTTCCGGAGGTCATAACTATTGACCCGAGGGTTTGTCGAAGCTAAAATTTGGTGGGCAAACACGTCTTGAAGAGTTTATTAAAAATCCCACTAATTTGGTAAATTTGGTAGGTCACTATTTTGACACATTTACAGAACCTTTTCTGATCATCTAGGGCCTCAAAATGAGGTTTTAATGTTTTTTTTAAGTTTTTTCAAGTTATTTTTCTAATTAGTTTTGAAGTTTTACATGCAATTAGATTAGAAAGTTTATGATTAGTCACTCTTTAGTTAGTTTTAAATAATCTGCCAAAAGGGGTAATTTCATTTTGTATAAATTTGGTATTTATTTTTAGTTGTAGTAGGATGGAATGGAATGAGAAGGAGGATTCAATAAATATTTCTAAGTTTCTAAGTAATTTTACAATAATAATGGTGTTGAATATTATGCTACATAATGTTTGGTTGCATCATATTACCCATTTTCTAGTTTTTCTTTGAATCTCTCTGAAGCTGCGTAAATAAGGAAACAATTTGCATGAACACATTAGAGTAAATCCTTACATTTCTAGATTCCTAATAGTAAATATGGGGATAAAGATATCACCCTTATCATTTATAACCTATTTGTTTAATATTCTTATGGAGATAATATCCTTTTTGAATGGTATTATAGTTTGGCAAGGGAGTGATTTACTCTCCCTTGACCCTGAATGTAGGGGAGTGGGAGAAGTTCCATTGGCTAAAAGCTGAGTGGCGGGGGCAAGTGGCCCTCAACTGCCACTAAGAGCAACTACCTGATAGAAATGGGGATAGTGGAAAAACAAGTTTCTGTTCTCTCAAAAGAGAGAAAGATAAGGAAGGAGTTGATAGGTTTTATGCTATGTTTTGCTATGGGAGAGTAGGTCAGGTTCACTAGGAAAAGAAGTATGAGCACCTGTAGAATCTCATTGAATTCATCTTCAAACCTTGTCACTGAGTAAGTGAAGCTGTGTCAATTCTTGTTTTTTTAAGTTTAGTATATTAATACTATGAATGCATAGAGTTGGCCAGGGCGAGACCCTGAGTTGTGCTCATTATCAATTTTTTTGTATAAGTATTGTAGTTCGAAAGGAAGAAATACCTGTTGTTTCGAGCTATCCCATAGCTTGTTGTTAACAACCTCTATTATCATTCTTGATTTCACTGTCTTGGCTTTATAGTCACGAACACAATATCACTTCTGTGAACTCTTGTTATATATATTTGTGTGTGTGTGTGTTTTGGTTTGACAACGAAGCTGTCATCTTTAGAATTATACCATATTACCTTATGTTTTGCAGAGCTTCAATAGCTTTGCTATCAATCTTGATCAAGTCTTCTATTTGATATGCAAAGGTATGTTGGATAGCTATGGCTATCGTAGTTTGTGATATGAGCTCACCAAGAAAGAAGGTGGTAGCTGACTCTGTTAACTATTAATAAACACTTTTGATAATTGTGTTATCATTCTGTATGGTCGAGTGGCCATTATTATATGCCTACATTTATTGTCATGTATGGCTAAATGGCAATTGTTTAATACTTGTGTTTTCATCATGCGAGACCAAAAGGTCATTGCTTAACACTGTCACAATATTTTGCAAGGCTGAATGGCCATTATTTATAACTATGTTACAAGCTTGCATGGATGTATGACCAATGCTTTATTACTAAATTATTACCTTGCATGGACATGTGGCCAATGCTTAACCATTGTGTTATTATTCCATATGACCGAATGGTCATTGTATTATAACTGAGATATTATCTTGCATGGGTAAATGATCAACTCTTGAAAATAAGATATCATTTTAAGCTAAGGCCGAGTCAGGTGGACGAAAGCCTATGATATAATCTACCTTTTATAATGACATGATGATGGATGTTAGGGTTTTTAAACCTGACTTATACTCGAATACTGCAATGGATTATAGTTTCTCTCTTTTAATTAAGAAGTATGATAATGTAGTCTACCAATGCCATAGTTGAACATGCTTGTGCATGACTAAATATTATGATGTCCCTTAGATGTGATAAGGGTCATCTGAATGAGCTCACTAAGTACATACCTTCATACTGACTGTATGCCCATGAGGCTATGAAAGTAAATGGAATTTATGAACTACTAGAGTGGTGTAGCTCAAGATAGTCCCAATGATCCTTGGTGTATGAATTGTATCTAAACCATTAGTCAAGTAGAATACCTTGAAGACCCTCATTCACTAAGGCTAAAAGTATAATTATTTTTATGAGTCTATAATGCAAAACTCTAGAAAACCTTGAGGAAGCTAAGAGTTCTTGACTCAAGATTAGATATTTCTAATAGTTTTAATGTTGATTTGGTTATATCCAATACAACTATTATCAAGATGGGATTAGAGGAGTATCCTCAACCCAAATGAGTTCCTTAGAGAACCTTTGAATTTGTTTCAATTATGTTTGTTGAGTTGATTAATCAAACTCTATGAGTGTAATGTTCACTTCATAGAATAGGGTAGGAGTCAGAGTTTCTTGAATTGCAATTGAAATAAGGGTGTGAGACTCTAAGAAACGTATCCAATAACCTAGTCAAATAGACTAAGGGTTACTTGATAGTTACACAACCCTTGAATATATGATTATTTATCTTAGCCTAGAAGATGGCACTAAGTCAAATTGACTATAGGATATGTTGTAAGACCAGTTATTTCTATTAATTCTGCAAGATGAGATAGCTTCTAAGTCAAATCAAGGTGTGTGAACAATTGACTACATTCATTGTGAAACATCTATTTATATTAAATCTTTGTCCAAATTAATGCATCTGTCTCTACATGCATTAGTAAGTTCACTATGCTCTAGATGACATAATGCTTCCTGTAATGTCATACATAGTTAGAGTGGATCTATAGTTTTACGATCATGAAGTATTATGAAGGACATGACACTAGAGACTCAGATGGAAAACCTATTGCATTCCTTATATCTATTCCCTTCATAAGGGTAGGGCCACTTCTAGGTAGGAAGTTGTGTAGGAGACTGTTGGTCTATGGTTGGAGGAAAAGCACTCGGGTGATGCTCTCCTTCCTAAGCAGAATACATTTCGAGGCTTAGGAAAATAGATATCAAGTTTTCCAGATCTAACATAATTCTCTTTATATGACTTATTAGTCTTGAGAATTAATTGTATACTTATCATTGTTGCAGAATTCAATAGTATGCTATTTGTGGAAATGTTACAATTTCAATTATCCTGAAATTAAATTTATTTGATTTATTGTCAATGATTATATATATATGAGTGTGTGTGTGTGCGTGTGTGTGTATGTATATATATATATCTGTGTGTGTGTGTGTGTGTGTGTGTGTGTGTGTGTTTATTTAATGGTAATTAAGTTGATTAATTTTGGGCATTATGAGTTGACATGTTACAATGAGGATGGGCTTAATAGGGACATAGATACATAGAGAATAATTTCCATGCAACTAGCATATTGAACAAAAAATCTACAAATTGATACTAGACAAACAATAAATAAACCCAACCCTACTCTAATACCATGTGAGAACTTAGAGGATCCTTTGATGATTACCTACACCAAATTAGCCACCTAAGATAAGAAAAGGCACACTTATCCTACAGAAAATATTCAAAACACAAATATGTGAAGCAAATACTTCAATGAAGAGTGAATTGATTGGGATAGTAAAATAGCTCACTATGAGATACATAGAGGGCATAATCGACTAAGAATAGACAATCCAATAATAGGAAAATCTCACTAAGAATAGTGGTGCTTCAAGAATAGGAAAAAAAACCACTTAAGTTAGACAAAGCTAATCTAGGTATGCCAAGTATAGCTCAAGGCTAAACATAGACTCCTAAATATGCACTCCTTAGTAAGATTAATATACACCAACACAAACAAGTACTCATCAATCAATTGAGATGTATGAGCATCAGTCATTTCCTAATATTAATTGTCATATTGAAGATGAAAATTTAAGATCCATAGATTGTGTGCTTGAAACACTAGAAAATACAATTTGACGTGAAGTGAATGTAACTATTTGAAACAATGCACAAAATATACCAAATCCAAATGGAATTCTTAAAAGAGATTTCAATAACTTTCAAATGCTTTTTCGACATGATCTAGATAAATCTGTTTCTCCAAACATGTGCTACATTTGCCAAGAATGTTACTTTGGAATAATTTTTTTCAAACACCTCAAGGTCCTATATGCCCTAGATGTCGACAAGAGAAAGGTAATAATTGATTATTTGCATCAAATAATATGGATATTGGCCCACAACCACAAGAACTTGTAAAATTGACACAAGTGGAAGAGATTCAAATCCAACTACTGATGACTGGAAATTACTAATGACAAGGATTAATGCTGAAAGAGACACTACAACCAATGAAGATTTTGATAACAATATTCATTTATTTTCCACCAATGATAATGTGCATGGTCATAACAAAAGAAAATTATACTCATTGAACTACCCAGTTACATGCAACATTGCTACAAAAGTCAGTACTATCGATGCACCAAAAGTAGGACAAAATGATGAACTTGATGTGGAATTGTTAATTGCTAACAATGCAAGAGTAATGTTAACTTCCAATATTTGGATAGAAGAAGGTCTTGTAAAGGGAGCTCTAGGATATGTTCAAGAAATAATATATAGACCTAGAATTGCACCACTAGAACCACTCACATATGTTATGGTTGAATTTGATAGTTACTCAGGCATTCCATTTGAAGATCAATGTCCTCAAATAAATACCAATTACACCAATACAAAGGGGTCATGCAATCCAAATACCCTTGAGACAAGCTTGGGCATTGATTTTACACAAATCATAAGGTCTCACTCTTTCAAAAGCCACTATTGATGTTGGACAAAAAGAAACAATAGGTTTGACTTTTGTGGCTATATCTCATGTTAAGTCATTACAAGGACTAAGAATAATTCCACCATTTACATATTACCATTATGAAAATATGAAAAAGGGAAAACAACTTTAGAATTGAAAGTTTGAGGAATAGACACTCAAATTATTAGAAGAAAACATGATTTGATGTACTCCTTACAAATCTATTTTTATGAATATCAAATATTGAATAATTTAGATTTTCTCTCAACTGTATTCCACATTTTCATGATTATTTAAAATACATGATCAATAATGTGATGTACTTCTTACAAATTTTTCTCAAATATTATGAATTAGTGTACCCTTTTTCACATTAACTTTTTGTATTGCTCGTATTCAAATCTACTCAAATATTAGTTATAAGTGATTTTCTGTTATGTAAAATGTTGCACTATTATTACTCAAACAAAACTTTCTTAAACATTTAAATACTATGTTTACATCTTCAAACTGAAGATGCTACTAGTATACCTATCTTTAGAAAAGTATATCTAAAATATGCCTAGAGCCTATTTTAGATATCTTTTTCTAAAGATAGGTATGCTAGTTATATACTTTGTAAAGGATGAAAAGAATATAGGGTGACTTGAAAAAATAGAAAAAATATTTAAGGTTGTTGTAAGCAAAATGATAGTATTTTCTTTGTTGCAATTATAAATTAGGTTTCTTTTACAATAATTTTATAAGTGTGTTACAAAATAGTTATTTCAATTCAAATTAATAAAAATTTGAAGTAAACAATTTGTTTTGTTCTTATTTAATAATTATTTTATTTTATTTTTTATTTTCCCTCTATTGCATTTTCTTAACCACAATAAAAAATTCTAATACACTAACTAATAAATAAAATTTACTTTCTCGGATTTCTCATGTGTCCATGTATGTATGTAGCAAACAAGAAAGTTCTAAACTAAAATAACCTAGCATACCTATCTTTAAAAAAATCTATGTAAGAGACGTCGAGAGACCACAATCGTATCTCTTGGTGTTTTTTACATAGATTAGTTTTATTTTTTCCATAATGATATCTCTCCACATCTTTTCCAAAATAGGTATGCTAGTTTTATTTTCTACATGGACACATAAATTTAAGTTTTTATTATGCCAAAGAGAAATTATTTTGATTATGCTGATATGTGGCATTAAGGGGATGATTGTGACCGTGTTCACAAAAATTAAAATGATCAACATATTTTTGTAAATTATCAAAAATTAAAATGAGCAACATATTTTTGTAAATTTTTTTTTTTGCTACGTAAATATAAAGTTTGTATTGATCCGAAGAAAGTATGAACATGCAGGTGCCTATAAGCCATTTACCTGCCACAGCCAGATGACAAAAAGACTCCTAAACCCTTCCTTGAAACTATAGGTTTTACAGTGCTTTACAAAATTAGCCTCTAGGCTTTCTGATCTGATATAGGGGACCATGCTATCCAAAATTAGCCTGTAGGCTTACTGGTCTGATATTAACTATCTTATTAACAAACTTACTAGGACTGAGGATTTATCTAAACAAGATATCAAAAGAGGCCGAGCTCGACAACTATGGCATGAAGCCTGTCTACCCATACCTCTTCCCCGGGATCCACATTCTCTTGCAGCATATTCTGGAGGAAGCTATAGACCTGGATGACATGATCCTGATGCTCCACCAGCACCAGGCCTTTCAGATCAAGGATAAAGGGCAGAACCTTCGTCACCTCCAGAGGGTCCTTGTTTGAGGCAATGTCTCTTGGGCGGGGGATGCCCACCCCTAGAATGGCCGCCTCCAAAATGCAATTGAGGCCCTGAAGGAATTCTGTTTTAAATACTTTCACCATCACAGATTTTGCTGCCACTATAGACACCCCAACATCTAGGATTGAGGCAAGGAAATGGGAAGAAATGTGGGAGGCGACCCTGTAAAACTCATCTGCTGTCAAGAAATCCGTCCCCAAGATTATTTTGACTGCCGGGAGAGCAAGCCCTCATGCCTACGTAGGATGCATTTTAACCTTAAGTCTGTAACTACTCCCTTGAATGCCATCTGCCTAACTGAACTCTCCAGCTATAGAGGAGTCGAAGCCCCCAGATTTATCAACCCATGCACCGAGATCTTTGCAATTTGAAGCCCGAGCCCTTCTCCATGCTGTCTGCTACTGCCACCGTCTACACCAACAGAGAATTGCTCGAAACTATGAAAATGGAATGAACTCCTGATATGTCTTTCTGTCTGTGCATAAGAGAGATCACATTCATTTAACCCGAACTTGTAATCAATGCAAGGAAAGGTCTGCCAGAGTGAGGCGTGCGACGACTCAAGTCAAAGGCCTGCAAATTCCGTAAGGGAGGAGATACATCTCCAATTCATAAAAGCCACAATAACTATTGAATACAAAGAAGAGGCCATAATAACTTTGAATGGCATCGACCCATCTAAGTGATCTTGGATTGGGTGCCCACCCTGCCACCCTATCATACTTCTTTAGCTAGAGAAATTTGACCCTAACTCCATCTGCCCCCTGATTAGAAAGAAGGTTTGCTTCTTAATTGACCTCCCTCTAAATGTGATTAATGGTGGTCAACTCACACCGATCCATCAAAGCCAAAGCTAATTCCAGTTTTGTGGCCAATTCCCAGTTTAGGAGTTTCCTTGTGTGCAACCCATTAATCACCAGAAGGGAGTCTCCCTCAATGGCAACCTGATGGAGATTTAGGTCATGGCAAAGCATTAAGCCTAAGATTAAGGTCTCCAGTTCCACTTCATTGTTGGTTCCATCTGCTAGTGGCTCTGTGAGACTACCAATTGTTTTCCCTTCCCAATTTTTGATGATGCAGCCAGCTCCTGATTTACCGGGATTCCCTCGTGATACTCCGTCAAAGTTTAATTTGAACCACTCAAGGTCCGGGGGATACCATTTGGCTAGTTTTCTTTTAAGCATTGATTGTTGTCCTCCTTCCAAACTAAGAGGCGGCAATATAAGGCCCTGCCAACCTTGTCTGATCTTGGCATCCCAGACTGAGAAGCTCTTTTGTGTTACATTGCCCAGTGTTGAGTTGAAAACCTCAACTATACTACTCTCGAGTTTATTTAGAAACGAAGGGAGAGGCATTTCTTTATCCTAAAAGAGTCTCCTGTTTCTCTCTTTCCAGAGCTCCCAAATCAGCAATGAAGGACTGATTTCCCATAGCTTGTGATACACCACTTTTTTGTATAAACTGGGCCAACTGGAAAGCCAATCAGACAGTCCCACTGGCATAGCCGATTTCTAGAAAAGTTTCTTCATTAGCCAATTCCAACATGTACTCATGTACGGGTAGCTGAGGAAGAGATGATTTCCATCCTCTGAGTAATCTTTACACAAACAACATCTTGATGGACCCTGAAATCTAAGTTTGGCTAACCTATCTGCTGTTAAGGCTCTACCTTGTGAGGCTATCCACAAGAAGACCCCTACCTTTGGTAGGCAATTGGGATTCCAACACAACTCTCTTAGAATTGCAAAGGCTTCCTCTTGGCAATTCGACAGTTTATTATATCCTTCTTTAACACTGTAAACTCTGTTTGGTGTGCCTACCCATCTGAGGATGTCCGAGCCCTGTCGGAAGCTAATCTGTCTGTTAGCCATGGTTTTATCAAATAATTCCACTTCTGCCTGACTTAACCTGAGGTTATGTGGACTCTTCCATTTGGCTGTCAGAAGGCCGTTGTGAAAAGATGGAGTCAAAAAATCTCTTACCTTATCCCCCCATGTCTGGGTTGTTATAGTCTTGACATTTGCCAAATCTACCTCATTGGCCAATTTAGGTAGTCCTTGCCAAGAATCATCCCAGAAATTAGCAGAATCCCCGCTCCTAATCTCCCATGAAAGATGTTCTGAAATGAGATTTCTGCAACTACAGATAAAATTCCAAATTCTAGAACCTAAGGGAAGCTCCCTGGAAGTGAAAATGTTGTCTATCCCTTCATCCAAATATTTTATTTGCACAATTTAGACCCACTTAAGATCTGGGTTGGAGAAAATTGTCCAAACTAATTTGGCTCCCATTGCTTTGTTTTGGAGCAAAAGATTTTTGATACCCAATCCATTCCTTCGTTTAGATTCACAAATTTGTTTCCACTTAACAAGAGGGTATTTGAATTGTTCAGACGATCCTTGCCAAAAAAGTTCTTCATCTTCTTATTCAATTCTTTGTTGGCTTTGCTTGACAGAGGTAAACAGGACATTAGATAGGTAGGTAGGGCAGAAATGACTGACTTGAGTTTCGTTAACCTCCCTGCCCAAGACAACCAACTATTTTTCCAGGAGGCTGCCTTGTTGCTGACTTTCTCCAGTAAACTATTCCAAATGTTACCTGGGCGAAGACCCTTGTCCAACGGGATCCCCAAATAAGTGCAAGGGAGAGATCCTTTCATAAAACCAAGGATCCTCAAAATCTGAGCTTCCACTCTCGCAGAAGTGTTGAAGAAAAAAACTTCTAATTTTTTAAGACTAACTTCTTTTCCAGAGGCAGTAGTGTACTTTTGGAGGATTGTGTTGAAACTTTGAGCCTCCCTGATTTGGGCTTTCCCAAACAGCATGGTGTCATCAGCAAATTGCTGATGGGTAATATGTGGAGTGCCACTTGTGACTTGAACTCCCACGATCTCCCTGAGGTTCCAAGCTTTGGTAACTGATCTGCCAAGCGCTTCAGCCATTAAAATGAAAAGAAAGGGGGATAGTGGGTCTCCCTATCTTAACCCACAAGAGACATTGAAGAAGCCCTCCGGAGTTCCATTCACGAGGACTGAGAATCTCAGACTTGCCACCCAGGAGAAGATCCAGTCTAGCAAATTCTTGGTGAAGCCAAATCCTTCCAAGACTTTAAACAAAAAATGCCAATTGACCCGATCATAAGCCTTTTTTATGTCAAGTTTTAATATCATTGCCTGCTTTCGCATGGTTTGTATTGAGTGGATGGCCTCCTCAGCAATAATTATCCCATCCAAGATGGACCTTCCTGAGATGAACCCTGTCTGCTCTTCTGAAATCAAATCTGGTAAAAGTGTTTTTAACCTGTTTGCCATTATTTTTGCTAAATTTTTTTAAAAAGTGTTCCACAAAGAGATTGGCCTGAAGTCGTCTAGAAGTTTAGGCTTCTCTTTCTTCGGTATTAGCACTGAAAAAGTGTTATTAACTTCTTTTAGAAGTTGTCTAGAGGTCCTAGATTCCTCTAAGGCCTCCACAACATTAGTGCTGATTATGTCCCAGTATTTCTGGAAAAAGATGGCTGGAAAACCATCGGGTCTAGGTGTTTTATCTGGATGGAGCTGAAAGAGCGCAAACTTCACTTCCTCCGAGAATTTTCTGTTTAGCATATCATTTTGTTCATCATTTACCAGCTTGGGTATATATCCCAAAAGCTCTTCTTGGGCTATGAGCAGGGAACCTTCCGGCTCATGCAAGAGGTTCTAAAAATACTCCACCACCGCTTGTTTGACCTCTTCCACATCCTCCACAAGTTTTCCATTAATGTCTTTTGCCCTAGAAATTCTGTTTACTTCCCTTCTTGCCTTTGTTGCGTTATGAAAGTATTTTGTATTTCTGTCCCCGGCCGATAACCAAACTTCTCGGGATTTTTGTCACCAAAACACTTCTTCTTTGGTAAGAATATCATTCATTTTTTCCATTAGCAATTTTTCTTGCAAGTAGCTGTGGTTATCCATTCCCTCTCTGATAATCTTCTCCAAGAGGGCTTTTAATTCTGATTCACATTACCTCTTCTCCTCAAAGATGTTTTTGAAGTTATTTTGATTCCATGATTTTAGATTCTGTTTAATAACCTTCAGCTTGACAGTGATGCTAAACATTTTGGAGCCTACGGGCTGCGTTTCATTCCACCATTGTTTGATTAGATCCAAAAAATCCTTGTGCTGAAACCACATATTTTCAAACTTAAAGGGACTCCTGACTGATCACTTTTCTCCCAATAATTCCAAGCGAATGGGGTAGTGATCTAACCCTGGTAATGGAAGCAACTGATAGTCGAGATTAAAGGGAAGACTGTAGAAGTCTCCTTTGAAGAGGAACCTATCCAATTTCTCAGCTATGTTGCAGAAGCCTAACCTTCTGTTTGTCCAGGTGAACTGCCCACCTCCCATCTGAATGTCACAAAGCTCATTTCTATCCACAAAACTTTCAAAATCTAACTGAGACTGAAGTTTCCTCCCTACTCCACCTTTCTTATCACTTTCTTTCAAAATTACATTGAAATCCCTGCCTAAAATGAAAAATTTGAACCCTAGGAATTTGCAGACTTTGTCCAATTCGTTCCAAACACTTCTTTTATGAATGTAGTTGTTAGGCCCATAAATGTTTACCAGAAGAAAACTTAGATTGTAGGCGAGGCTCCTTACCTTGCAGGCTTGCCAGCACTTGCTTAAAGCCACCTCTTCAATCAAGACTGTTTGTGGCTTCCAAAGAGTGAGCAGTCCACCTGAGGCTCCTTCCGCATTGACTCCACAAATCTTCCACTTCCTCAATTTGAGGCTGAGAGTTGCTCTTTCGTGTTCTCCTAACTTAGACTCTTGAATCAAACAAATGTCTGGTTGCTGCGAGTTCAGATGCTGCCACAACAGACATCTTTTGTTAGGGGCATTTAAGCCCCTAACATTCCAAGTTATGATTTTTATTGTTGTTCAGGAAGGGCATTCCCCTTCCCTACTTTCAATAGAGTTTGGATTTTCAGTTGCCCTGAAGCATCCCCATCCCACTTGAGGTTTTTCTTATTTGGAATCCTACCTTTTCCTCTGTGTTTTCCACAATCTGGCAATGTTTTGGTTGGTTCCTTGGATTTCAACCCTAACTCCCCTTGTTCTACGAGGTTATTCAGGGCTTTGCTTGGGTCTTCATTTTTAGTTAGGAAGCCTTCATTTCCCATCAGCTCGAAATCTTGTTCTGCAAGCCAATCTTCACCTTCAAAATTATCAATGTCAAGCTCCCCTCTTTTGGCCGCATTTGCAATGTCCACCAATTCATTGCCCACATTTATGAGGGAATCAAGATCCTCCTTGCGCACTATGTTACCAATCAGCTCAATTGCCTGCGACAATTTTTGATCAATGGATCTGATGCTCTGGGCATCATCAAGCCTCTGGGCTGATTTGGATTCCTTTTGAAGCTCCACTTTAAAAGGGAGAGGGAGACCTTCTTCGACATAATCTTCATCCTCCATGAGCTGTTTATTGGATGCTTGCTCTGAGTTTTCCTTTGGAAAAGGATCACTTTTCCACCCTAGCACTTTGACCAGAGTATCTATGGGGAGAGGGTTATGGATCACTTTCTGTGTCCAGATGCCTAATCCTGATGAAATCTTAATTTCACTTAGGATTCTACGATTTGGATTGCTTTCGATGCCTACATGAACCACTGTGCCTGACCCTTCTGGGTTGCCCCTTTTCTCCACACACAAAAAGGATCCCATGCCGTTACCAATTTCTTCCAAAACCCTGGAGTCCCAATATTCAAGGGGGAGGTTAGGTAAAATATACCAATCGTGAATTTTTTCCAAGCGGTATGAAGTTGGATCGAACCCGGCCTTCCATCGGCTGATGTAAAAGCCGCAGCCATCAAGAATCCAAATCCCTTCTTCAATTTGAGCCCTGATGGCTTCCGAAGGACAAATGACCATGAAATAATCATTTGTCATCCTCTTGAATTCCAATTCTATTCCCCATTTGTCATACCACCATGTCTCCAGACTTTGCCAATTTAAATCCTTCCCATGCCATTTCATTATTAATGCAGTATTTTCCAATTTCAAAACAAGATCCTGAAGATGATTAGCATTGAGGGTGATTAAGATTTCCTCTTCTCTGACGTCTTCCCTCCTTCCGTGATGTTGATCTCTAGGCTGCAAATTGCGCCTATGGAAATCCCTGCACCGACCATCACCTCTAGGGTTTCTTCTTCCCCTATATTGTTGATAGTTTTGCTATCTTTGATTCCAGTGCCTTGGGCCGCAAATATTTCTGTTCTATTGCCGCTCTCTTCTCAAAGGAAACCGGACATCGTGCCATTTTTGCAGGTCTTCCTCCTGCTGTGGAAAATTCTAACCACCACTGGCAAATCCACCATTCCTGTTAGCCAGTTCGAGCTCCCTTCGAGGAAAGCGTCTCCAATCTCTTTGCTCCATGAGGCCTCCTTTCATCCCTCTCTCTCTCCATTCTAGAATGGATCTCTCTGCAAATTTTCACTCTGCGAATTGTCGCTCTTCAAATCTTTGCGCCATCATTATTTAACATATTTTTGTAAAATTATAAAGTAAGTGTTTTAAATTTAAAATATAGCCTACATATTTTATTAAATGAATGCACCTAAAAATTATGAAGTAACTATTTTATATTTAAAAAATATATAACCAACATTTTTTTTAAATGAAAGCACATAAAAATTAAATTTAAAATATATAACTGCCATAGTTTTATTAAATTAATGGAAATAACAATAAAGCAAACATAAAGTAACAAATCTATATAAATACAAGTAATAGTCAAACATAAATCACAAAAAAATAAAATGAAATAAGATAGGGCAAAAGAATACTAGAGAAGCATAGAAGTTATATGAAGGTAACAGCATTATATTGAAATAAGGTAGAGCAAAAGAATACAGAGAAGCCTATGAGTTATTTGAAGGTAACTGCATTATATTTTATACTTTTTTGTATAAAGGTTTCAATTTTATTTTATTTTCTTTTCTGGAGAATGAAATCTAATTTGTGGGTTTTTATTCAGATTCTACAAAGTATATTGGACAAGTGCAAAAGTTATTTTAATGGTAAGTTGTTTTATTTACTATAAATTAAATAGTACATTTTTTTGTTATATATGTGTCACCATGGCGGTGATACCCTTTCTATTATAAATAAAAAGAGAACAAAACTGAATGGGCAAAAACTTAAGGGTGCATAGGAACAACTAGAAAAATCTAAATTATAGTTTTTTTCCTTACCCATCTTAACATGAGAACGCAAAGTCATCTTTCTTTTATCATTTTACCCTAATTTCTTATTTTTTCTCACTGTGGTCTATTAATTGTTGTCATCTCCCATTTACTCTAGTGAAGAGCCCTTATGCTTTTTTCATTTGCTTCTGACGGGTCCTTATCTATATGATATTTACTATGGTTTTCATTGGACATTGTTTCGTGCATATAACTAGTGGCTCTTGGAAGATCTCAGAGGTAGAAAATTTAGAAAAAGGAGATACTATACAATCACCCTCAATTGATTGATTTACATTACCACTAGAATATTCTTGAGCCCTTTGAGCCAGGGTGGGCGAAATCTTGGATTTATCTTCAATTTGTGAGCTAGCAAGCACAAGATAATGTTGGGGCTCGGCCCCTATCCACCAAGTAGGTTTACTCCTTGGAACTAACTTACCTTGCTTATGATCTTGCAATTTTTGACACTAGGGCTTAAGGTGATCTATTCAGAAACATTTCCTAAAACAAAAATATAATAGTACTTTGATTTACTATTGAGTTATTTTAATGAAAATACTTCAAATTAATATTTTACTATCATAGTTATCTTTTCTTTTGTGTTATTTATTTACTATAGAATAATTTCTTTTATAACTATATTTTATTAGGGTTCTAACATATGAAATATAAAAGGAGCAAAGTGTATTCACAATTATAAAATTTATTACAAGAATAAGCACATTCTATTTTGTTAGGGTTATCTTTTTTTTTTCTATGTTATTTTATTTACTGTACAATAATATAATTTATAACTATATTTTATAAGGGTTTTATCATATGAAATAAAAACAAATCAAAGTATATTCATGAAGGGCAGAGGTTATTTGAAGTTATATTTTATACATTTACTATAAAGGCTTGAATTTAATGGATAAAAGGATAAAAGTATATTCATGAAGGGCATATTACCTATTTAATTAGGGTTTTATCATATGAAATATAAACAAATCAAAATATATTCATGAATGAGACAAGTTATTTGAAGTTAAATTTTATACATTTACCATAAAGGCTTCAATTTAATTTATAAAAGGATCAAAGTATATTCATCAAGGGTAGATTAATTATTTTATTAAGGTTTTATCATATGAAATAAAAACAAATCAAAGTATATTCATGAAAATGGGAGAAACTATTTGAAATTATATTTTATACATTTACTATAAAGGCTTCAATTTAATTTATAAAAGGATCAAAGTATATTCATCAAGGGCAGATTACCTTTTGTTTTTTGTTTTATTTTATTTATTATACAATAATTTAATTTATAATTATATTTTATTACGGTTTATTATATGAAATAAATAAAGATTAGAACATATTATTGAAGGGGAGAAGTTAGTCAAAGTAAGTGTATTATATTTTATACATTTTAGTATAAAGGGTTCAATTTATTTTTCTTTTCTTTTCTAAATAATAAAATTAAATAATTTATAACTATATTTTTTTAGGGTTTTATCATATCAAATATAAAAAGATCAAAGTATATTCCAAGTAAGTACATTACATTTTACTATAAATGCTTCAATATAATTTTCTTTTCTTTAATGCAAAATTAAATTTAATAATTTATAACTATATTTTATTAGCGTTTTCCCATATCAAATAAAAAGGATCAAAGTATATTAGGGTTTTAATTTTTTGTTTTTTATTCATTGTTGTTTTATAAGAATAGGTGCCTTTAGGCATATTTTAAATATATATGTTAGTTTAAAAATTATTTTATTATGCCAAACAAGGGGTGGAGTGTAATGTGAGGTGTTAACAAAAACTATAAAAGAGCCGAGATGAAAAAATAATAAAAACTAAAACACAATCAATCTATATTATAAAATTAAAATAAATAAAATAACTTTTAAATAAATAAAATAACTTTTAAATAAATAAAGTAACTAGAAAATAAATCTTAAATAAATAAAATAAAATAAAATAATTCTAAAAATAACTTTATTATTTGTTTACTATTGCAATATTAACTCTTAACTAAAATTAAAATAAATAATTATTTCAAAAATAAATTCATTTATAAACTATAAACTATTTCACTTATATTATATTTTTATTGATAGATCTACATAATTATTTACTATACATAATAATTTCAATAATTTTTTAATTAAAATTATAAAACTATAAAACTAATAAAATAAATAAACTTATAAAATTAATACAATTACAAAATTAAAATATTAAATCAATAAATTATATATAAAATATAAAATATAAAATTACAATATTATTAAAACTACCATATCAATGTTTCCACAAATTTATGTAAAAAGTGTTTGTTTTAGTGGATCTATGATTCAAATCAAGTGTATTTTTTCTAAAAATAGGAATGTTAGTTTTATTACATTAATTACTTTATTTCTATATAAGAAACTATTTACTTTTGTATGTAAATTTTCATTTTTTTGTTTTCAAAAAACCACCATTCATTATTTCCTTATTTTTTTATTTTATTTTTACTTTGAAAAGTACAATGAATATATATTTTAAAATCGCTCTGCTTGGAAGCCGAGGGATATATAGCTGGTCCCAGTCTATCTATAGCTCCTAGCTGGTCCTAAACCTAGCTCGAGAAACCCATCCAATCCAAATCAATCTATATGGAGGGGCCGGTCTTGAGTCCAACTCATCCCCAGTCAGTCTCAGCCTCCATTGATCTAGGGCGTGGAGGAGCCCCTATATCTATATCCGGCCGCCTAAAGAAACAATAGGCAATCCGAAATCCCGGTGATTCAATGGGTTGGTTTACAATGAATATATATTTTAAAATTTTATTTTAAAAAATTAATTAAAAATAAGACTTAATGGCCCTTTCTCTTTAACACGTTTTCCATAAATATGCTAAAAATATCTATACCATCTCCATTATCTATTTCAAATTTTATTTTCTCCACCTTCATTTGGACCCTTATCTTAGGACCATTTTCTAGAATTGCGATTTTCTTTTTTTAACCATGATCATTTAAGAGAGACAATCAATATACTCAAAGGGAGAAACCCTTCTACATATTCTAACCACAAATATTTGAGTCCAACTGCAACACTAACTTTGGATTCCATTGATGATTTTGAGTTTTGGGGGTTTAAGCTAGTGAGAGTCAGGGCTCAAATGCAAGACAACTATTATTACTTACTCATGTTTGAAACAACAATTAGGTTAAGCTGCCATGGTTAGCAGAATTACACCTAGTTATAGGAGGAATCACCCCATCCTTGTAAACAACAAAAGTTTAATAAGTTTACCTTTACATACAAGACAACTTTTCTAGGCACTAATGGATTGTGGAAACTTAATAGTTTTATACTTAGGCACACAAAACAATACTTTTTCTATAATTTAACGCTTTAATGAGAAGAAAAAATATCTATATGTTATATTGAGAAAGAGGTTGATGTAAATTGAAGCGGAGTCCCTTTTGAAATATGAGTATTTAAATTTCATATTTGAAATATATAGGTATTAAATTTGATTTATGTAACAAGTGGTGAACTTTATATAGGAAGGCACTTCAATATTTGGTTGTTGAGGTCTCAAAAAATAATATCAACTGGATATAAATTAAAAGAGAAGGAATGACTTGTTAGAAATGAGGATTGATAAATATGATACATTGAGAATATATTTTGTTCATTAAAGAACAAATTTCTAGTTGGTTTAGGTTTAGAAGTTCTACACTAATGTTGCATAAAATCTACAAACTCAAACTATTTAATGTGATGACAATTTTTTTTTGAAGAGCATTATATTTTGATATGTAATATTTATGCACAATGAATTAAATTGATACATGTCCCATATGGAGCTATATTTTGACCACTATTACTTATATTTTTAAAATGAGATGATGAGTAATTTTAGATATTTTTGTATTTATTGATATATGTCAAGTTAGACTAAAATATTTAATTAGATGATAATAAATAACAAATTATTACATATTTATTAATAGTTTATATTCTATTATAACAATATCTTAAACACGTCTATCTAAAAGATGCCAATATCAATCTAGAGCTATTTTATTTACTTAAGAATTAACTTATTTTACTTTTGAATTATTTAATTATCTACATGAACACATAAATTTAAATCAGATATCCAATGTAAAATATTAATAAAAGATAACAAAAAAAAATTAATGCCATTTAATTTTTTACATAAGATATTTAAAAACACTTCCAAAATTATATTTCTTTTAACAGGTTTTCCATAAATATATTAAAAATATCTATCCCAATTTTTATCTCGATTACCTATTTTAAATTTTATTTTCTCCACCTTGGCTGCTCTTAACCACGCGTGGAGTAAGCAAAGCTCTCCATGTCAAACACCTATAAATGCATAGAGAGAAATCAATAGCATAAGAAATCCATTAATTAGGAAGCCTGGTAGTAGAAAGCAATGGAGCGACAATTTATTTCAGCAGTTGAAGAAGACGGAGAGCAGAGTGGTGTATCTGAGCTGTATGGGGATGTAAAGGAATGCATTTTTACAAAGCTTCCATTACAGTCAATCTGCCGCTCTCGCGTAGTTTGCAAAGAATGGAATTCTATTTTGTCCTCGCACAGATTTCTGTCTTCATTGCGCACCCAAAATCCATGGCTTCTTCTCTGTGGTGAAGAATCCGACGGAAGTTGGCTTTGTGTGGCCTACTGCTTTTCCACACAAAAATGGATGACAATCTCTCTTTCTTTCCTCTCAAATCCTGTGGGAGACAATGTCAGATGTTACAACTTACCAAGTGTAGGGCTGGGGTTACTGCTTTTTAGAAGAACCCCAGTATTACGTGTTTGCAACCCGCTCATGAAAATTTATACAGATATAGTAATCGATATGTTTTGCGAGTCTCAGCATATTGTACGAGGAGGAAATGGAGAGCCGTATTTGGTAGTGACGTTGGGGCACAGCTCGAGGAATTTTTCCTTCCAAATCTACCACTATTTTCAAGATTCATGGAAGCTTAAGTCTCAGTTTTCAGGGGAAACGGGCTCTAATATATTAGATCGTCAAATGGTTGAGTGCAATGGCGTTCTTTTCTGGAGGGCAGAGAGGCCTATGACTATTGCCGGTTACAATATCGAAGATGGTATTATTAAGCCTGTTACAATAGCTCCATTACCCACCCAACTTGTTGAAAATTATGATCTGTATGTTTTATCCATAGTTGCATATAGGGCATCCGTTCTAGTGGTAGCGACCTTCATGGATCAGTCAGCAAGCGATCCGTTACCTGAGGTTCTACTCAGGATGGGTATTGACTTTCATTTGCCAAGCGCTATGGGTATTGTTATCTGGGAGTTGTTTCAGGACGATGAAGATAAGTTGCTTTGGAAATGGAAAGAATTTGCAAGGATGCCTCCGGACTCTCTCCCTCAATATATTGGGAAGTGTGTTTGTGTGGGAGATTGGGAAGTGTGTTTGTGTGGGAGATTATCTGTGCGTCAGCAGTTTAAGTGTGTTCATATGTGTGGATTTCAATTTTATTTAGTGTAAGAGTTAAAAATCTAGGATTTCAATTTTATTTAGTCAAAAGTTAAAAATCTACATTATCACAAAAAATATTTTGCCGTGTTATTACATTTTTTATTTTATTCTTCAAACTTACAATATTTTAATACATTTTAAATTATAAAAGTATTAGTATTATTACATTTTAAGGAAATATTTGTGTTATTTAATAGACTTTGTAAAAGTTTAGTTTTATAGTTAGGAAATATTTTAGTCGTATTTTATTTTTACGAAATTAGATTATTTTTGAGATTTCAATTTTATTTACCCAACACATTTCAACACTCTTCAAAAATTAATTTTTCAATGATTGGAATTCAATTTGTCTATACAACCAATACCTAATCAACAAAAAAAATACAACTAAACAAATACTATATACAACCAATAGTTAATCTAACAAAAAAAATAACAACTAAACAAATACTATAATAACAACACTACAAGGCAGGCACTGGCCACTATGTGGCACTTGTTAATTATATACTTTTTATAAAGGATGAAAAATAATATAGTGACTTCAAAAAATAGCATAAAGATTTAAATAAGCAAAATGATAGTATTTTCTTTGTTGCAATTTTTAATAAAATACTTCTTCACAAATTAGTTCAATTTAAATTAATAAACATATGAAATAAACAATTTGTTTTGTTCTTATTTAAGAATTTTTTTTCTCTCTACTACATTTTCTTAAACACAATAAAAAAATTCTAATACATTTTGAACCATAAACTACAAAAGAAGATAAACTAGTATATTTATATTTAAAAATATATATCTACAGTACGGTGAGAGATATCTTCCAATTTGTTGGCGTTTATAAATTACTTGCAGTTAGAATATTTGAAATGCACATGAGTTAAATTAAAAAGACTGTGCTACGAGACTATGCTACCAGACTTTTCATATTCTTCAAACATAATAATTTCTATTTTTCTATCCATTTGGTTCCATGAATTTATTTATTTGCACATTTTATTTCTTTTCTTCTATCCATTTGGCTTCCAAAACTACCAAGTTTTTGTATTTTTCTATCCATTTGGTTCCACGACTACCAAGTTTTTCTATTTTTCAATCCATTTGGTTCCACAAATTTATTTATTTGCACATTTTATGAATTTTTTTTACATGGGAATATGAATCTTAATTGTTTACGAGAATATGAATCTTGCAGGCCTTGTTGTGAGTGTTGAATGCCTCTCGGCATAACAAGTTTTTTTATTTTTCTATCCATTTGGCTTCCACGAATTTATTTATTTGTACATTTATGAATTTTATTTACATGGGAATCTGAATCTAAATCTGAATTATTTACGGGAATTTGAATCTTTCAGCCCTTGTGAGTGTAGAACCCTTTCGGCGTAATAAATAAATAAAAATCATCAATTACTTGTTAAGATTTACCTTGGTTCACCATGCCTATGTCGGAAAAAATAATGAAAATAATATAGAAGAAGATAAATAATTTAATTAATTAAATTTACTTACTCAGATTTGTCATGTGTCCATGTATGTAGTAAATAAAATAGTTCTAGAAAGTAAATTAAATGAGCATACCTATCTTTAAAAATATATATGTAAAAATTGCCTTTTATTAGATGTGTGATTAAAGTAGGAATAGGTGCCTAATAGGCCTCAAGAATGATAACTAGATGTGTATACCTTTATGTAACCATTAAATTTTTTAGCATTGAAGAAGGTAAGAATGTTGGAGATGTAATTAGATTCCTTTTATCAAATGTGGAGCACCTCAAATTAAAGAGATGAACAAATAGTAGGTTACACAAACCCTCTCTTTATACTTGTTCTTCGGCTGGTATATTGAAATATACAAAACATCTTATATATTGGCTCGTAAATACAAAGCATCTAGTATACTAGTTTGCACTTCAAAGATATACATTGCTTTTTCTGCAAGCATTTATCTCAGTTTGTTTATTGAAGTTTCATTGATTATCTAGTATAACAAAGACATACACTGTTGGTTACAGTTGTTAATATACAAAGTTTCCTATTTTTTAGCTTGTGTATCACAAATATGGTATAGTGGCGAAAATAGATCTAAAATGTGAACGATTGATGTGATTGAACCTATTGAACTTATTAGACCAATGAAACTCTTTCACCTCTGGAATCAAGTGAACCCTTTCAACCAAATGAACCCGGTGAACCATTGAACCGGTTCAACCCTCGGTTCAACCTTCAGCTGAACATATTACTATCAGCCTTCTTGCAGTCAGCGTGTATATGAAAAGTGGTGAAAACAGACCAAAATTATGAATGAATGTTGTGGTAGAACCTATTGTACTTTTTGAACCGTTGAACCTCTTTCACCTTTGGATTCGGGTGAACCCTTTGACTGTTTTTGAACTTATTAAACTTATGAACTGATGAACCTCTATCTCCTCTGGAATTTGGTGAACCTATTGAACCAAATGAACCTGTTGAACCATTGAACCGGTTCAATCCTCGGTTCAACCATCGGCCAAACTCACTATTGTTGTGGTTGAACCTTGTGAACGTATTGAACCATTGAACCTCTTTCACCTTTGGAATCGGGTGAACCCTTTGTGAACCTGTTGAACCACTGAACTGGTTCAACCTATGGTTCTCCCTTTGAGTGATATCAGAAGATGAGGGAAGAATTATGCCTGAAGGAAAAGAAAGTGTTGAACCATTGAACCTTAAGATGGAGGTTCAATGGGTTCAAAAGGTTAAATGATTCAATGGTTCATAAGTTCAACAGCTACATCTGGTTTGAAGGTTCATCCGGATCGAAGGTTCATCGGAGCTCGAAGGTTCCACCAGTTCAAAGGTTCAACTAGTTCAATAACTTCAATGTTCAAGGTGGTTCAACGGTTCAATAATCGTAAGTTCAATAGTTTTGTTTGGTTCAATGTGTTCAAAGGTCAGATCTAAAATTTTGAAAGATGAAGGAAGAATTATGCCGAAGGAAAAGAAAAGCGTTGAACTGTTGAACCTTAAGATGGAGGTTCAACGGGTTCAAAAGGTTTAACAGTTCATTAGTTCGTAAGTTCAATGGGTACATCCAGTTTGAAGGCTCATCTAGATCGAAGGTTCATCAGAGTTTGAAGGTTCCACCAGTTCAAAGGTTTAACCAGTTCAATAACTTCAATGTTCAAGGTGGTTCAACAGTTCAATAACCATAAGTTCAATAGGTTCATTTGAGTTCAAAGGTCCAATAACCATTGGTTCAACGATTCTACCACAACAACAGTTCAAGTTTTTTGACCTGTTTATGACTTTACTTTTATCTGTTGGTTCGACTAGTTCAAACTCTATTATACCAATTTGTCATTATGCTTCAACTGTTGTATTTGCAAGACATGACTTGCTCTCATCAGATCTCTCTATTCCGCTCAGCTTGTTTTCAACTAACACAGACCCAACTATTCAAAGACTCTTGCTGGCAGTTACACACTGTGGAAGGTGAACTAACCAAAATGTGCTCCAGATTTAAGGTAACACTAAAACAAGTCTGTTTGCATAATTTTGATAAGCTTGGCAACAATCAAGTATTTTCTCTTCTCAAGCAAAGATTTTTAAGAACTAACAGATGTCTGCAATAGAATGAATGTTTTGATTTTGTATAGCTAACATGTGAAAAGAAGTGGTAGCTTTATGTGGTTTTAGGTTAGACAGGAGAAAGATAGAAGATGCCCCTTCAATATAAGCCATGGAGGTCTTCCCAGGAGTCAAAGTACCTAAAAACATATAGAATAAGGATATCAAAAGAAATGCCATGTACAAGGGTGATATCTGTATATCTATCTCAACAATTGTATAAGAAAATATGTTTCCTTGATGGGCTTGACCCCGTGTATATAAACAATTTGTACTGGATTGCTAAAGTCCCAGGCTAGACCAGAGGTTTTCTTCGCTCTATTCTTTCCTACAGGTGCCAAACAGAGCTATATTTTTTCTAATTGACTTTATATATTAATGGCTTCAGCCTTTTACCAATAAAAAAAATAAAATAAAATAAAATAACTCTTAGTAAATAAAATAAGTGTTCAAGTAAATAATAATAATAACTCATATATATTTAGAAAAAATTAAAACTATAAAATAATATTTTATTAATTTATTAGTTTGATTATTTTATTAATTATATAATTTTTTATAAAGGATGAAAAAGAATATAGTGACTTAAAAAAATAGCATAAAGATTTAAGTAAGCAAAATGATAGTATTTTCTTTGTTGTAATTTTTAATAAAATACTTCTTCACAAATTACTTCAATTTAAATTAATAACATATGAAATAAACAATTTGTTTTGTTCTTATTTAACAATTTTTTTTCTCTCTAATACATTTTCTTAAACACAATAAAAAATTCTAATACATTTTGAACCATCAAACTAAAAAAGAGATAAACTAGTATATTTATATTTAAAAAAATATATCTACAGTACGCCGACAGATATCTTCCAATTTGTTGGCACTTATAAATTACTTGCAGTTAGAATATTTGAAATGCTCACATGAGTTAATTTAAAAAGACTGTGCTGCAAGACTATGCTGACAGACTTTTCGTATTCTTCAAACATAATAATTTCTATTTTTCTATCAATTTGGCTTCCACAACTACCAAGTTTTTCTATTTTTCTATCCATTTGGTTCCATGAATTTATTTAAACAAGTTTTTCTATTTTTCTATCCATTTGGCCTCGACAAATTTATTTTTTTGTACATTTATGAATTTTGTTTACATGGGAATCTGAATCTTAATTGTTTACAAGAATCTGAATCTGCCCTTGTTGTGAGTGTAGAATGCCTCTCGGCGTAATAAATAAATAAAAATAATCTATTACTTGTTAAGATTTACCTTGGTTCACCACGCTCGGGAAAAAATAATGAAAATAATATAGAAGAAGATAAATAATTTAATTAATTAAATTTACTTACTCATATTTGTCATGTGTCCATGTGTGTATGTAGTAAATAAAATTGTTATATGAAAGATAAATAAATAAATAAATAAAATTTACTTACTAATATTTGTCATGTGTCCATGTATGTAGTAAATAAAATAGTTCTAGAAAGTAAAATAAACTAGCATTCATATCTTTAAAAATATATATGTAAAAATTGCCTTTTATCATATGTGTGATTAAAGTAGGAATAGGTGCCTAATAGGCGTCAAGAATGATAACTCTAAATATTTTTTTTATTGAAAAAAATATGGATTACAAAAGGTAAGGAAGTCAAAATACTACAAAGAAACAAAATATAGAGAAACATATACAGGAACAAATAATCAGCCTGGCAAGAGAAGCTATAGAACAACACTAATCTTGCCTCTATGACCTGAAGCTGCAACTCAAAAAACAATCTTACACACTGAAACAGATACAATCCATCATTGTCAAAAAAACTCCTATATGCATGAAACTGAGCTCCTACTCTGGAGCAATCTGTGCATGCCCAGAAAACTTTAGCTATCGACCATTAAAGCTCACTAAGTAGACCTGCTGATAATATATAGACCTAACTAACCATTAGGGGAGAGCTCTTCTAGAAAGCTATCTTACTAGGTGCAAGAGTGACTTCAATTCAAAACCCATTAATCTCATCCCATTCTCTATGATGCATTTATAGGAGAAAACACCTCGTTACCTCATATTTTTTAAATAGTCTGTGACATGGAAAGAATATCTACTTCCGTGTATGGTTAAAAATATCTAGATATATTCCAAAAAATACATGTTACAATGGGCTTTATAATGAAGTGCTAATATTTTTTCATCTTGTAGGGACAATCGTAGCAAATAGGGGCACAATGAGTTCCTTGGAGATGCGAATTCCCTTAATTGGAAGTCTTTCCACTAATAGCAACTCTGATATAAATGAATAAAAAACAAAAGGTTCTTGTGAATTTGAACTTTGAAATGGGCTCTCCTACTCCTCTTCCCACCCATGTTCCTGGTTCACAGGATTTATCTGTTGCTGGGCTCATTGCAGGGTCTTCTTTTGCTATTGGTTTAGCTGCAGCTATTGGTGCACCATTCGTGGGCTCAACTGCTTTTGCTGTTGGAGCACCATCTATGTCTACAACTACTACCTTATAGGGTTCGTCTGCTACTTTACATGTAGGGGGCAGTCTGCTCCTGTTGGGTTTTCTTCTGTTGATGGTGTGGCTACAATAGTTCATGTGCTCTCCATGGGATTAGTGGTTGGTGCGGCTGCGGCTGCTCGTGCCCTATCTGTGGGCTTAGTGGCTAGTGTGGCTGTTGATGTGCTATCCGTATCTATGGCTGGGGTTCCATCTGCTACTAGGGTGCCTGCGGATGGTGTGTTTTCTTTTGCTGCTAGTGTGGCTACACCTGTTGATGCACCATCTATGCATTCAACTGCTAGAATTATCGTACGAGTGCCGTCTGTGAATATGACTTCTACTTTTTAGGGATTGTCTGATGCTTCATTTATAGGGGTTCCGTATGCTATTGGGGTTTCTGCAGCTGTTGGTACGCCATCCATTTATAGGGTTGTTGCTATTGCTACTTTATCTTATGCAAAGATTGTTAACAATGATTCTCCTCAACGATGTGAGGAGTTTACTAATGCTACTACTATACTGGTATCTAGGAGATCTATTTCTCAGTTAGACTTGCCTCCCCCTGTAGTGGTCCTAGGGGATGAGGTTTTAAAAAATATTGACTATTTCTCTGAGTAGGGTTTGATTGGTAGATTTGACCATTGGTAGCCTTGGCTGGGTGATTTGAACCTCTGGATTTTAGAGCATTGGTGCCCTATCATAGAGAGGAAAATAGAAATTTACCCTTGTGCAAAGGGTTTCTTTGTAGTTGTTTTTGCTTTAGTTTCTGATCAAAATGCTATTCTTCATACTCAGGCTGCTTTTGGGGCAATCATGCCCTCCTTCTCAAGCCTTGGGTTCCCTCCTTTAATCCATTGACTGAGTCTTTTAATAGAATGCCTATTTAGATTCCTCTCCCAAATCTTCCATTGCATCTTTGGTGCAAATCTTGTTATGAGGGTATTGGTAATTCTTTGGGCTCTTTTATTATGGTAGATCAAGCGACTACCTTATTTTCTCATACCACATACGCTCATGTTCTTGTGGATCTCGATCTCTCTAAGCCTCTGCCGGCTGAGATTATGCTATAGGTTACTGATAATTTGGAGGTAGATTTCAGACTATGAGGGTTCCAGATTTTATAGCTATGGATACTACTGCTTGTGGTTTTACTGCTGGAATTGCTGGTGTTGCTGGTGGTTCTGCTACTAGGATTGCTGGTGTTGCTGGTGGTTCTACTATTAGGATTGCTGGTGTTGCTGATGTTTTTGCTACTGGGATTACTGGTGTTGCTGGTGGTTTTGCTACTGGGATTGCTGGTGGTTCTATCGCTGGTGTTGCTGGTGGTTCTGCTGCTGAGATTGTTGATGTTGCTGGTGGTTCTGCTGTAGAGATCTTAGCTACTGATATGTCTCGTGCTATTAATATAGGTACTCATGTTACTGGGACTGATGTTGTTGTGCCCCAAGCTCCACCCCCTTCCAAGGATTTGGAAAGAGTTTCTCCTTTTTCTCCTATTTCTATGGATGGAGATGATGTTCTTTGGACTATTGTCTAAAGGAGGAAGCGAGGTCTTCCCAAGCATGTTTCTTTGAACCGCACTCGTGCTAAGGGTGTTCGACTTGATCAGTCTGGTTCTGCTATTGTTTAGGTTGTTACTCCTTGCAACCTTTTTGCTTAGTCTATTGGGCATTGTTGTTGTTTTTTTTTAGCAAGGTTGCTTTGCCTATGCTGCTGGTCTTTTCTCTATGCTCGCTGAGTACTGTCAGTACAGTGTTTTCTTGCCCCCTGGGCTTGATTTTGTAAAAGGGTTCAGCCCTTGGTTTTAGCCACCTTATTTTATCAAAAATAAAAGGTTCTTGTTATCAATCAAATATGTACAGTATGCTAAGTTATTTAACTTAACTATCAGTTGACACATGAGAACACTCCTAGGCCTATGGGTTGCCTAAAAATTGGAGTGAACCTCCAGAGTGAGCTGGTTCTCCTAATGATTTTACTAATCTAATTGATTTGTAGAGGAAAAAGGTGAGAAGATGAACTGAAATGAAACAAACTTAAATAGAATTAGCTCCTGATTTCTAACTTATCTCGATACTTTTACTCACAAATAGTTCCTTAAACATGAACTCTCACAACTTCACTTAGAACATACAATTCAAAAATACTTTGTATGAATGTTCAGTTTGAACACAATCATACAACCTGAATCATATGAACAATTTGCAAAACACTTTCACAATAATGAAATATGAGAAAGGATAAATTACTCATTATCACAATGAGACATCGAGTCAATATTGTAATCACAAGGGAAAAAGAAGTGAAATAGAAGGGTTCTATTGTATTAACTAAAAGGAATACAAGGAAAAACATAAACTGAGTCAAATGCCTATCTACAAACTCACTGCCTATGTTCAAGAGAAGAAACAATGATCTCTAACTCCCCGAGAAGGAGCTAGCTTTCTCCAATATATACTTGCCCAAAAAATCTCAAAGAGGAAAAGATAGAAAAGCTCCTAAAAATACTTATGCAAATCCATTTTTGAGCTTCTCTGAAAAGATCTCAAAATAGCCTCTAAACTGCCTCCAAATAGACTACAAAATCTACCAAAAACACCTATCAAGTGGCCCCCACCAAAATCTCCTTTAAAACATACTTTATCTGCTAAAAAAAACTCAAATTTGTCCTTATCTCCTCCGTCTCGCCCAAAAGAAATCGAATCTAGAAAAGCAAGATTCATTTTCTTTATTTCACTTTAACTGCTTTAAATATTGTTTTAGAATGACTTGCAGTTTTAATTTCTCAATTTGGCCTATTTTGGTAAGGCAAATAAAATTATACAAGGCTCTTATGAATAATTTTGGCAAAATAATAAAATAAAAGCCTAAGTGGCTTTATCTCCATCTTGTAAAGCATGAGGCATCTCTTATTTGTTTTGATGTTGACTTGTCATAGAAAAGATGGTCAAGGGGACCCTAAAGAACATTGCCTAGGCAACAACTTTCCTTAATGCCCCCCACGGGTATTAGTCAATACATATGGAAATGAAAATAATGTGGTGAAAATCCCACATTCGACCTTAGGGCAAGAGAAAACCCTAAGACTAAACATGCCCTAACCCGACCTTCTTGGACTCATTTCACACTTTTCCTTTTCGAGAAAATGGGCTCTGCTTGCTGCCACCAACATAGCTATGGTTTGAACCACAAAAATCCTCCATTTTTTAGTTACAAGGCATTTTCTATGAAGTTTTCTGTAGGAAGATGAAGGTATAGTTCTTCCTCTATCTCGAATCATGACCTTTTCTTCATTTCTGAGGCATTCTTTGGGTTCCCTAACCATGATCATGATTCTCTCTAATATGTTTTTGTTCTCTACTTCTTTGTGTCTCCTGTGTGGGCCACCATGGATGAATGATCTAAGCTTATCTGGAGGCAATATAAAAGCAAAGAGTAGGTAAAACCCACGGCCCTGTGTATTTGCTGAAAGGTGAGTTCTAAACCTTCGAATCTTGCTTCATTCTTTAGTATATGAGACTTGATAAGGTACTAAAGGCCGCAACCAAACTAATGCTTTTGAGTGTTTTCTTGAACTCTCATGAGCTCGAACCCTTCACAGTTTTGTGTCTATGAGAAGAACAACTCCCTTTGTTGCATGCCCACGGCCATGCTTGGATGTAAATTCTAGAGGCTGACCAGGATAATATTGTGCACTGTCGGCCAAGACAAATCCTGGACACTCTAGACTTTGCAACCTATCAATTTGTAATTATCAGCCATCCAATATACAAAAGGCTAGGTCAGGAATCACCATAGTTAGATGGGAATACTTCCCAACCAGCTTCCATTACATGCTCTGTTGGCAATCCTATATCACGTATAAGCCAAATTTGACTAATGCTAGAAACACCGTCAGAATCCATGTATAGTTCCCATATTTAAATCTTCCTTATGATCCATGGACTCCATCATACTGAAATTGCACAATAGCATACTCATTAACAAGTTGAGAAATTGAAGATGCTCTGATTCTCTTTCTCAAGAACATATCTATAGATCCTGCCACTTTTATTTGGTCATACTTTATCTCCATGACAGAGACTGTTCCTTCTGGACACCCGTTTTGAAGCCCATTGTCTGAGATATTCAAGGAGGGTCTCCCTGCTTGAGCATTTGTCTAGCTCATATTTGAAGTTTTCTTCCTGTGCTCATATTGTTGTGTAGGATTGAGTGATATTTGATTAGCAAATTTGACACATAATATGTTGTCTCCATTCTTATGCTTGTAACTGTGGACTATTGTGGGATTAATGTAAGTGATGTAACCTTGAATGGCCATTGTTGTCATTTCTGAGCACTCTTGGTTCTATCTTTATGAAAGGCCACAGTTAATCCTTGTATTTATGAGCATTATGTAGCTTTGTTTACATGAGTTCAAAGGCTTTAATTTTCCTGTATCAGCTTTTAGTTGAAAACCCCAAATGGGTTTAAATTATGAGAAAGAAAAGAACCTTCTGCTACAGGTCATGGCTTTGTCTTAGTGGTTGTCCATACCTCATTTGGCTTGCACTATTCTTTTCTGCACTAAAATTTCTCATGAGCATCTTGTGTTATGTTGTGCCTTGCATCTTAGCTCACAAAGGTAACACCTAGATATACAGTTCCTCTCTATGGAAAATGATAAGTGTTTCTTATTTTATGAGAAAACTACTCTTTGTGTAGTACTTGGGATTGTATAGCTTGAATCTCCCATTTTTCCTATATCTATGATCTTGTTTTAAAAATGCATGTGGATTTTGGCATTACCTGTACCTTCTTTCTTTGTAATGATGCTACCCACTATACTTTTAACGAAAGCTTATTCACATATTTTCTCAAAATAGAAGAGTTTAGAAGCTAGAGAGAAAAAGAGAGATAAAACTTTGTCATACTATGAACTACTTCTAAAAAGGACACTATCACTATGCCTTTTCTTCATATGAAACTTCAGACTAAAAATGACCTTGAACATACAATGTTGTCCACCCTTTTGATGAAGACCTAAATAAGACATTTGTATGTTGTCCTTTATGTGTAATTATGATCATAATGGTACCTTGATGTATCAAATGAAGTATTCTCTGATGTTTCTGTTGTCCAATACAGTGACTATTATGACTATTCCCATAAGAGATATGACTGTTATAGTCATTTGAAACTTCAATGCACTTTATAATTGATGACTGCCCCTACGGTTCTAGTGTAGTGGGTGCTCCATATGTGTTATCAGTTTGCTAAAAAATGGATGTCATATCATATTGAAAGTTGAGGTTCCTTAAGTTCATTGACTGAGGCAACATGCTTCCATGTAGCACTTGCAACTGATTCGTTGTGTATTAATGCCTTCTTTCTTGACAATACTTTTCCTCTCATACAAAATAGCTTCTCTCTTTCTCTTGTATCATTGAACTTGGTTAAATTCAATCTATAACATGTGACATTTGCCTACTTCATTACTGCAACTATGCTTTCATAGCTATCCCAGCTATTCCATATATGCATCTATGATGTTCATGATAAACAGAGATAAACATATATTTACCTCTTGTATCTAGCTCTAGAAAAATATGAGATGTGATGGAAAAACTGTTCACTGGATTCTTTTCCTGTCACTCTTGAGACAGGAGCAACAAAAATTCTCTTCTTTTAAATGGAAAAAGCATTTCATGTAAGTTGTGCTCCATCTGTACACATGTTGTATATGTTCCTATCATATGTTTGAATAGTGTATAGCATACCTTTCACATGCTAGTTCCTATGGCAGCATCTATACATATGATTCTTTCAATTATCCTGTATTGATCATGGTTATTCTGTACTCTGTTTTGGAAATCATTAAGCTGTCTCAATGCTCATTTATGACTCTTACTTCTTCATATTGAACTGATAGTCATAGATGGGTAATGAGCACGAGATTCGTACACTTGGTTAATGCAATAGCAGAATATATCATTATTTCTATGTGTATACTTTGTATTCCATCCCCTCCTAAGAATCATGGGCAGCATGTTGGGCTCAACCCTTGTGGGAGCGCACTTAACACAACATGCTGAATTTGTCTTCAAAAAAGCAACATGATTTCACCTATACTTACACATGGAACAAACTTCTTAGATAAAATCAGTGAAGTACAATGATTGTTTCTTTTCAATCTCTCTTACATGTGAATGATATGTATCTTACTTAGTGCACTATAGGCAATGTATTATGCCTCTGTTGATAGGCACCTAGGGAACTCATATCTAGAGCTCTTACAAATCTCTTTCAATCTCGCAGGTTATTATGAAGATCGGGAGCAAGCATAGAAGGCAACCTTGGAAACCGAAGACATTGAATAGACAATGATGGCTATGATCCTTCCTCTTCCTATTTCTAGATGCACAGTATATTTCTTATATCTATACTAGTTCAGCTATTCTGACAGCTTGTGTGGGACATTTGATCTATCATGTTTTTGTTCAATGTAATGTTTATTTCTTCTATGTATCTCATTTGTAAAATGAATAATCATTGTAGTGAAATGAAATAATTTATCTCTCAAGCCACCTTTTTCAAATGAATGATGATTTGAAATTTTTTTCCTCTGTTGAACAACTAAATTGCAACATAACTGAATATCTCAAACACTCCACTATGCAAACAAATAATCATAATAGAAAATGTTATAATTTTTGACCTAAAATGAACTTGTTGTACTAGCTCTGCCAATTTGAGTTGTAGGCGAAAATTGGTAATAGTTCTATCATAGAGAAATAGGCCAAGGAACGCTTGAATCTCTATCACATAGAACTGCCTTAAACAAGACTCCTTAACATAACCCCAGACAACAAATGTTGCAGCTGTACCAAAATAGAACACTTGGTAAGAATCCAAGTGTATTCCCAACAAGGCCACCATCACAGTGAATTAAACATTCATTCCATAGAAATTATAATCTTTTCTAACTTTGGGTCCAAAGCCCTATTTCTTTGAAGCTGAAGCATTTGGATTTTAACAAGCTAAATTTGATCATGATGCAGAAACTTTTGGAGGTCATAACTATTGACCCGAGGGTTTGTCGAAACTAAAATTTTGACACATTTACAGAACCTTTTCTGATCATCTAGGGCCTCAAAATGAGGTTTTAATGTTTTTTTCAAGTTTTTTCAAGTTGTTTTTCTAATTAGTTTTGAAGTTTTACATGCAATTAGATTAGAAAGTTTATGATTAGTCATTCTTTAGTTACTTTTAAATAATTGGAAATTTTCATGGTCATACAGGTATGGATGTGAAATTACCAAAAATAGTAATTTTAGAAAGTTGCTAAAATCTGCCAAAAAGGGTAATTTCATTTTGTATAAATTTGGTATTTATTTTTAGTTGTAGTAGGATGGAATGGAATGAGGAGGAGGATTCAATAAATATTTCTAAGTTTCTAAGTAATTTTTGCAATAATAATGGTGTTGAATATTATGCTACATAATGTTTGGTTGCATCAGATTACCCATTTTCTAGTTTTTCTTTGAATCTCTCTGAAGCTGCGTAAATAAGGAAACAATTTGCATGAACACATTAGAGTAAATCCTTACATTTCTAGATTCCTAATAGTAAATATGGGGATAAAGATATCACCCTTATCATTTATAACCTATTTGTTTAATATTCTTATGGAGATAATATCCTTTTTGAATGGTATTATAGTTTGGCAAGGGAGTGATTTACTCTCCCTTGACCCTGAATGTAGGGGAGTGGGAGAAGTTCCCTTGGCTGAAAGCTAAGTGGCGGGGGCAAGTGGCCCTCAACCACCACTAAGAGCAACTACTTGATAGAAATGGGGATAGTGGAAAAACAAGTTTCTTTTCTCTCAAAAGAGAGAAAGATAAGGAAGGAGTTGATAGGTTTTATGTTATGTTTTGCTATGGGAGAGTAGGTCAGGTTCACTAGGAAAAGAAGTATGAGCACCTGTACAATCTCATCGAATTCATCTTCAAACCTTGTAACTGAGTAAGTGAAGCTGTCTCAATTCTTGTTTTTTTAAGTTTAGTATATTAATACTATGAATGCATAGAGTTGGCCAGGGCAAGACCCTGAGTTGTGCTCATTATCAATTTTTTTGTATAAGTATTGTAGTTCAAAAGGAAGAAATCCCTGTTGTTTCGAGCAATTCCATAGCTCGTTGTTAACAACCTCTATTATCATTCTTGATTTCACTGTCTTGGCTTTATAGTCATGAACACAATATCACTTCTGTGAACTCTTGTTTTATATATATCTATGTGTGTGTGTGTGTGTGTGTTTTGGTTTGACAATGAAGTTGTCATCTTTAGAATTATTCCATATTACCTTATCTTTTGCAGAGCTTCAATAGCTTTGCTATCAATCTTGATCAAGTCTTCTATTTGATATGCAAAGGTATGTTCGATAGCTATGGCTATCGTAGTTTGTGATATGAGCTCACCAAGAAAGAAGGTGGTAGCTGACTCTGTTAACTATTAATAAACACTTTTGATAATTGTGTTATCATTCTCTATGGTCGAGTGGCCATTATTATATGCCTACATTTATTGTCATGTATGGCTGAATGGCAATTGTTTAATACTTGTGTTTTCATCATGCGAGACCAAAAGGTCATTGCCTTAAAACTGTCATAATATTTTGCAAGGCTGAATGGCCATCATTTATAACTATGTTACAAGCTTGCATGGATGTATGACCAATGCTTTATTACTAAATTATTACCTTGCATGGACATGTGGCCAATGCTTAACCATTGTGTTATTATTCCATATGACCGAATGGTCATTGTATTATAACTGAGATATTATCTCGCATGGGTAAATGATCAACTCTTGAAAATAAGATATCATTATAAGCTAAGGCCGAGTCAGGTGGACGAAAGCCTATGATATAATCTACCTTTTATAAAGACATGATGATGGATGTTAGGGTTTTTAAACCTGACTTATACTGGAATACTACAATGGATTATAGTTTCTCTCTTTTAATTAAGAAGTATGATAATGTAGTCTACCAATGCAATACTTGAACATGGTTCTGCATGACTAAATATTATGATGTTCCTTAGATGTGATAAGGGTCATCTGAATGAGCTCACTAAGTACATACCTTCATACTGACTGTATGCCCATGAGGCTATGAAAGTAAATGGAATTTATGAACTACTAGAGTGGTGTAGCTCAAGATAGTCCCAATGATCCTTGGTGTATGCATTGTATCTAAACCATTAGTCAAGTAGAATACCTTGAAGACCCTCATTCACTAAGGCTAAAAGTATAATTATTTTTATGAGTCTATAATGCAAAACTCTAGAAAACCTTGAGGAAGCTAAGAGTTCTTGACTCAAGATTAGATATTTCTAATAGTTTTAATGTTGATTTGGTTATATCCAATACAGCTATTATCAAGATGGGATTAGAGGAGTATCCTTGACCCAAATGAGTTCCTTAGAGAACCTTTGAATTTGTTTCAATTATGTTTGTTGAGTTGATTAATCAAACTCTATGAGTGTAATGTTCACTTCATAGAATAGGGTGACAAGGAGTCAGAGTTTCTTGAATTGCAATTGAAATAAGGGTGTGAGACTCTAAGAAACGTATCCAATAACCTAGTCAAATAGACTAAGGGTTACTTGATAGTTACACAACCCTTGCATATATGATTATTTATCTTAGCCTAGAAGATGGCACTAAGTCAAATTGACTATACGATATGTTGTAAGACCAGTTGTTTCTATTAATTCTGCAAGATGAGATAGCTTCTAAGTCAAATCAAGGTGTGTGAACAATTGACTACATTCATTGTGAAACATCTATTTATATTAAATCTTTGGCCAAATTAATGCATCTATGTCTACATGCATTAGTAAGTTCACTATGCTCTAGATGACATAATGCTTCCTGTAATGTCATACATAGTTAGAGTGGATCTATAGTTTTACGATCATGAAGTATTATGAAGGACATGACACTAGAGACTTAGATGGAAAACCTATTTCATTCCTTATATCTATTCCCTTCGTAAGGATAGGGCCACTTCTAGGTAGGAAGTTGTGTAGGAGACTGTTGGTCTATCGTTGGAGGAAAAGCACTCGGGTGATGCTCTCCTTCCTAAGCAGAATACATTTCGAGGCTTAGGAAAATAGATATCAAGTTTTCTAGATCTAACATAATTCTCTTTATATGACTTATTAGTCTTGAGAATTAAGTGTATACTTATCATTGTTGCAGAATTCAATAGTATGCTATTTGTGGAAATGTTACAATTTCAATTATCTTGAAATTAAATTTATTTGATTTATTGTCAATGATTATATATATATGAGTGTGTGTGTGTGCATGTGTGTGTATGTATATATATATCTATGTGTGTGTGTGTGTGTTTATTTAATGGTAATTAAGTTGATTAATTTTGGGCATTATGAGTTGACATGTTACAACGAGGATGGGCTTAACAGGGACATAGATACATAGAGAATAATTTCCATGCAACTAGCATATTGAACAAAAAATCTACAAATTGATACCAGACAAACAATAAATAAACCCAACCCTACTCTGATACCATGTGAGAACATAGAGGATCCTTTGATGATTACCTACACCAAATTAGCCACCTAAGACAAGAAAAGGCACACTTATCCTACAGAAAATATTCAAAACACAAATATGTGAAGCAAATACTTCAATGAAGAGTGAATTGATTGGGATAGTAAAATAGCTCACTATGAGATACATAGAGGGCATAATCGACTAAGAATAGACAATCCAATAATAGGAAAATCTCACTAAGAATAGTGGTGCTTCAAGAATAGGAAAAAAAACCACTTAAGTTAGACAAAGCTAATCTAGGTATGCCAAGTATAGCTCAAGGCTAAACATAGACTCCTAAATATGCACTCCTTAGTAAGCTTAATATACACCAACACAAACAAGTACTCATCAATCAATTGAGATGTATGAGCATCAGTCATTTCCTAATATGAATTTTCATATTGAAGATGAAAATTTAAGATCCATAGATTGTGTGCTTGAAACACTAGAAAATACAATTTGACGTGAAGTGAATGTGGTAGTTGGACATGAAGTGAATGTAACTATTGGAAACAATGCACAAAATATACCAAATCCAAATGGAATTCTTAAAAGAGATTTCAATAACTTTCAAATGCTTTTTCGACATGATCTAGATAAATCTGTTTCTCCAAACATGTGCTACATTTGCCAAGAATGTTACTTTGGAATATTTTTTTTCAAACACCTCAAGGTCCTTTATGCCCTAGATGTCGACAAGAGAAAGGTAATAATTGATTATTTGCATCAAATAATATGGATATTGGCCCACAACCACAAGAACTTGTAAAATTGACACAAGTGGAAGAGATTCAAATCCAACTACTGATGACTGGAAATTACTAATGACAAGGATTAATGCTGAAAGAGACACTACAACCAATGAAGATTTTGATAACAATATTCATTTATTTTCCACCAATGATAATGTGCATGGTCATAACAAAATAAAATTATACTCATTGAAGCACCCAGTTACATGCAACATTGCTACAAAAGTCAGTACTATCGATGCACCAGAAGTAGGACAAAATGATGAACTTGATATGGAATTGTTAATTGCTAACAATGCAAGAGTAATGTTAACTTCCAATATTTGGATAGAAGAAGGTCTTGTAAAGGGAGCTCTAGGATATGTTCGAGAAATAATATATAGACCTAGAATTGCACCACTAGAACCACTCACATATGTTATGGTTGAATTCGATAGTTACTCAGGCATTCCATTTGAAGATCAATGTCCTCAAATAAATACCAATTACACCAATACAAAGGGGTCATGCAATCCAAATACCCTTGAGACAAGCTTGGGCATTGATTTTACACAAATCACAAGGTCTCACTCTTTCAAAAGCCACTATTGATGTTGGACAAAAAGAAACAATAGGTTTGACTTTTGTGGCTATATCTCGTGTTAAGTCATTACAAGGACTAAGAATAATTCCACCATTTACATATAACCATTATGAAAATATGAAAAAGGGAAAACAACTTTAGAACTGAAAGTTTGAGGAACAGACACTCAAATTATTAGAAGAAAACATGATTTGATCCACATTTTCATGATTATTTAAAATACATGATCAATAATGTGATGTACTTCTTACAAATTTTTCTCAAATATTATGAATTAGTGTACCCTTTTTCACATTAACTTTCTGTATTGCTCATATTCAAATCTACTCAAATATTAGTTATAAGTGATTTTCTGTTATGTAAAATGTTGCACTATTATTACTCAAACAAAACTTTCTTAAACATTTAAATACTATGTTTACATCTTCAAACTGAAGATGCTACTAGTATACCTATCTTTAGAAAAATATATCTAAAATATGCCTAGAGCCTATTTTAGATATCTTTTTCTAAAGATAGGTATGCTAGTTATATACTTTGTAAAGGATGAAAAGAATATAGGGTGACTTGAAAAAATAGAAAAAATATTTAAGGTTGTTGTAAGCAAAATGATAGTATTTTCTTTGTTGCAATTATAAATTAGGTTTCTTTTACAATAATTTTATAAGTGTGTTACAAAATAGTTATTTCAATTCAAATTAATAAAAATTTGAAGTAAACAATTTGTTTTGTTCTTATTTAATAATTATTTTATTTTATTTTTTATTTTCCCTCTATTGCATTTTCTTAACCACAATAAAAAATTCTAATACACTAACTAATAAATAAAATTTACTTTCTCAGATTTCTCATGTGTCCATGTATGTATGTAGCAAACAAAAAAGTTCTAAACTAGAATAACCTAGCATACCTATCTTAAAAAAAATCTATGTAAGAGACATCGAGAGACCACAATCATATCTCTTGGTGTTTTTTACATAGATTAGTTTTATTTTTTCCACAATGATATCTCTACACATCTTTTCCAAAATAGGTATGCTAGTTTTATTTTCTACATGGACACATAAATTTAAGTTTTTATTATCCCAAAGAGACATTATTTTTATTATGCTGAGATGTGGCATTAAGGGGATGATTGTGACTATGTTCACAAAAATTAAAATGAGCCTATTTTTATTATGCTGAGAGTTGCTCTTTTGTGTTCTCCTAACTTAGATTCTTGAATCAAACAAATGTCCGATTGCTGTGAGTTCAGATGCTGCCACAACAGACATCTTTTATTAGGGGCATTTAAGCCCCTAACATTCCAAGTTATGATTTTCATTGTTGTTCAGGAAGGGCATTCCCCTTCCCTACTTTAAATAGAGTTTAGATTTTCAATTGCCCTAAAGCCTCCCTATCCCACTTGAGTTTTTCCTTATTCGGAATCCTACCTTTTCCTCTGTGTTTTCCACAATATGGCAATGTTTTGGTTGGTTCCTTGGATTTCAACCCTAACTCCCCTTGTTCTACGAGGTTATTCAAGGCTTTGCTTGGGTCTTCCTTTTCAGTTAGGAAGCCTTCATTTCCCATCAGCTCGAAATCTTGTTCTATAATCCAATCTTCACCTTCAAAATTATCGATGTCAAGCTCCCCTCTTTTGGCCGCATTTGCAATGTCCACCAGTTCGTTGCCCACATTTATGAGGGAATCAAGATCCTCCTTGCACACTATGTTACCAATCAGCTCAATTGCCTACGACAATTTTTGATCAATGGATCTGATGCTCTGGGGCATCATCAAGCCTCTGGGCTGATTTGGATTCCTTTTGAAGCTCCACTTTAAAAGGGAGAGGGAGATCTTCTTCGACATAATCTTCGTCCTCCATGAGTTGTTTATTGGATGCTTGCTCCAAGTTTTCCTTTGGAAAAGGGTCGCTTTTCCACCCTAGCACTTTGACCAGAGTATCTGTGGGGAGAGGGTTATGGATCACTTTCTACGTCCAGATGCCTAATCCTAATGAAATCTTAATTTCACTTAGGATTCTACGATTTGGATTGCTTTTGATGTCTAGCCGAACCACTGTGTGTGACCCTTCTGGGTTGCCCCTTTTCTCCACGCACAAAAAGGATCCCATGTCGTTACCAATTTCTTCCAAAACCCTGGAGTCCCAATATTCAAGGGGGAGGTTAGGTAAAATATACCAATCGTGAATTTTTTCCAAGCGGTGTGAAGTTGGATCAAACCCTGCTTTCCATCGGCTGATGTAAAAGCCACAGCCATCAAGAATCCAAATCCCTTCTTCAATTTGAGCCCTGATGGCTTCTGAAGGACAAATGACCATGAAATAATCATTTGTCATCCTCTTGAATTCCAATTCTGTTCCCCATTTGTCATACCACCATGTCTGCAGACTTTGCAAATTTAAATCCTTCCCATGCCATTTCATTATTGATGCAGTATTTTCCAATTTCAAAACAAGATCCTGAAGACGATTAGCATTGAGGGTGATTGAGATTTCCTCTTCTCTGACATCTTCCCTCCTTCCGTGATGTTGATCTTTGGGCTGCAAATTGTGCCTCTGGAAATCTCTGTGCCGACCATCACCTCTAGGGTTTCTTCTTCCCCTATATTGTTGATAGTTTTGCTGTCTTTGATTCCAGTGCCTTGGGCCGTGAAGATTTCCATTCTGTTGCCGCTCTCTTCTCAGAGGAAACCAGACATCATGCCATTTTTGTAGGTCTTCCTCCTGCAGTGGAAAATTCTGACCACTGCTAGTGAATCCACCATTCCTGTTAGCTGGTTCGAGCTCCCTTCGAGGAAAGCGTCTCCCATCTCTTTGCTCCATGAGGCCTCCTTTCATCCCTCTCTCTCTCTCCATTCTAGAATGGGTCTCTCTGCAAATTTTCACTCTGCAAATTGTCGCTCTTCAAATCTTCGCGCCATCATTATTTAACATATTTTTGTAAAATTATAAAGTAAGTGTTTTAAATTTAAAATATAGCCTGCATATTTTATTAAATGAATGCACCTAAAAATTATGAAGTAACTATTTTATATTTAAAAAATATATAACCGACATATTTTTTTAAATGAAAGCACACAAGAATTAAATTTAAAATATATAACTACCGTAGTTTTATTAAATTAATGGAAATAACAATAAAGTAAACATAAAGTAACAAATCTATATAAATACAAGTAATAGTCACACATAAATCACAAAAAAATAAAATGAAATAAGATAGGGCAAAAGAATACTAGAGAAGCATAGAAGTTATATGAAGGTAACAGCATTATATTGAAATAAGGTAGAGCAAAAGAATACAGAGAAGCCTATGAGTTATTTGAAGGTAACTGCATTATATTTTATACTTTTTTGTATAAAGGTTTCAATTTAATTTTATTTTCTTTTCTGAAGAATGAAATCTAATTTGTGGGTTTTTATTCAGATTCTACAAAGTATATTGGACAAGTGCAAAAGTTATTTTAATGGTAAGTTGTTTTATTTACTATAAATTAAATAGTACTTTTTTTTTGTTATATATGTGTCACCGTGGGGGTGATACCCTTTCTATTATAAATAAAAAGAGAACAAAACTGAATGGGAAAAAACTTAATGGTGCATAGGAACAACTAGAAAAATCTAAATTATAGTTTTTTTCCTTACCCATCTTAACATGAGAACGCAAAGTCATCTTTCTTTTATCATTTTACCCTAATTTCTTATTTTTTCTCACTGTGGTCTATTAATTGTAGTCATCTCCCATTTACTCTAGTGAAGAGCCCTTATGCTTTTTTCATTTGCTTCTGACCGGTCCTTATCTGTATGATATTTACTATGGTTTTCATTGGACATTGTTTCGTGCATATAACTAGTGGCTCTTGGAAGATCTCAGAGGTAGAAAATTTAGAAAAAGGAGATACTATACAATCACCCTCAATTGATTTATTTACATTACCACTAGAATATTCTTGAGCCCTTTGAGGCAGGGTGGGCGAAATCTTGAATTTATCTTCAATTTGTGAGCTAGCAAGCACAAGATAATGTTGGGGCTCGGCCCCTATCCACCATGTAGGTTTACTCCTTGGAACTAATTTACCTTGCTTATGATCTTGCAATTTTTGACACTAGGGCTTAAGGTGATCTATCCAGAAACATTTCCTACAACAGAAATATAGTAGTACTTTGATTTACTATTGAGTTATTTTAATGAAAATACTTCAAATTAATATTTTACTATCATAGTTATCTTTTCTTTTGTGTTATTTATTTACTATAGAATAATTTCTTTTATAACTATATTTTATTAGGGTTCTAACATATGAAATATAAAAGGAGCAAAGTGTATTCACAATTATAAAATTTATTACAAGAATAAGCGCATTCTATTTTGTTAGGGTTACCTTTTGTTTTCTATGTTATTTTATTTACTGTACAATAATATAATTTATAACTATATTTTATAAGGGTTTTATCATATGAAATAAAAACAAATCAAAGTATATTCATGAAGGGGAGAGGTTATTTGAAGTTATATTTTATACATTTACTATAAAGGCTTGAATTTAATGGATAAAAGGATAAAAGTATATTCATGAAGGGCAGATTACCTATTTTATTAGGGTTTTATCATATGAAATATAAACAAATCAAAATATATTCATGAATGAGACAAGTTATTTGAAGTTAAATTTTATACATTTACCATAAAGGCTTCAATTTAATTTATAAAAGGATCAAAGTATATTCATCAAGGGTAGATTAATTATTTTATTAGGGTTTTATCATATGAAATAAAAACAAATCAAAGTATATTCATGAAAATGGGAGAAGCTATTTGAAGTTATATTTTATACATTTACTATAAAGGCTTCAATTTAATTTATAAAAGGATCAAAGTATATTCATCAAGGGCAGATTACCTTTTGTTTTTTGTGTTATTTTATTTATTATACAATAATTTAATTTATAATTATATTTTATTAGGGTTTATTATATGAAATAAATAAAGATTAGAACATATTATTGAAGGGGAGAAGTTAGTCAAAGTAAGTGTATTATATTTTATACATTTTAGTATAAAGGGTTCAATTTATTTTTCTTTTCTTTTCTAAATAATAAAATTAAATAATTTATAACTATATTTTTTTAGGGTTTTATCATATCAAATATAAAAAGATCAAAGTATATTCCAAGTAGGTACATTACATTTTACTATAAATGCTTCAATATAATTTTCTTTTCTTTAATGCAGAATTAAATTTAATAATTTATAACTATATTTTATTAGTGTTTTCCCATATCAAATAAAAAGGATCAAAGTATATTAGGGTTTTAATTTTTTGTTTTTTATTCATTGTTGTTTTATAAGAGTAGGTGCCTTCAGGGATATTTTAGATATATATGTTAGTTTAAAAATTATTTTATTATGCCAAACAAGGGGTGGAGTGTAATGTGAGGTGTTAACAAAAACTATAAAAGAGCGAGATGAAAAAATAATAAAAACTAAAACACAATCAATCTATATTATAAAATTAAAATAAATAAAATAACTTTTAAATAAATAAAGTAACTAGAAAATAAATCTTAAGTAAATAAAATAAAATAAAATAATTCTAAAAATAACTTTATTATTTGTTTACTATTGCAATATTAACTCTTAACTAAAATTAAAATAAATAATTATTTCAAAAATAAATTCATTTATAAACTATAAACTATTTCACTTATATTATATTTTTATTGATAGATCTATATAATTATTTACTATACATAATAATTTCAATAATTTTTTAATTAAAATTATAAAACTATAAAACTAATAAAATAAATAAACTTATAAAATTAATACAATTACAAAATTAAAATATTAAATCAATAAATTATATGTAAAATATAAAATATAAAATTACAATATTATTAAAACTACCATATCAATGTTTCCACAAATCTATGTAAAAAGTGTTTGTTTTAGTGGATCTATGATTCAAATCAAGTGTATTTTTTCTGAAAATAGGAATGTTAGTTTTATTACATTAATTACTTTATTTCTATATAAGAAACTATTTACTTTTGTATGTAAATTTTCATTTTTTTGTTTTCAAAAAACCACCATTCATTATTTCCTTGATTTTTTTGTTTTATTTTTACTTTGAAAAGTACAATGAGTATATATTTTAAAATTTTATTACTAGGCTAGATCTCGCTCTGCTTGGAAAGCCTAGGGATATATAGCTGGTCCCAGTCTATCTATAGCTTCTAGCTGGTCCTAAACCTAGCTCGAGAAACCCATCCAATCCAAATCAATCTATATGGAGGGGCCGGTCTTGAGTCCAACTCATCCCCGGGAGGGGTTGGTTATATGGCTGGCGATCTCGCTGAAGCGGTGCTCCCCAGTCAGTCTCAGCCTCCATTGATCTAGGGCGTGGAGGAGCCCCTATATCTATATCCGGCCGCCTAAAGAAACAATAGGCAATCCGAAATCCCGGTGATTCAATGGGTTGGTTTACAATGAATATATATTTTAAAATTTTATTTTAAAAAATTAATTAAAAATAAGACTTAATGGCCCTTTCTCTTTAACACGTTTTCCATAAATATGTTAAAAATATCTATACCATCTCCATTATCTATTTCAAATTTTATGTTCTCCACGTTCATTTGGACCCTTATCTTAGGACCATTTTCTAGAATTGCGATTTTCTTTTTTTAACCATGATCATTTAAGAGAGACAATCAATATACTCAAAGGGAGAAACCCTTCTACATATTCTAACCACAAATATTTGAGTCCAACTGCAACACTAACTTTGGATTCCATTGATGATTTTGAGTTTTTGGGGTTTAAGCTAGTGAGAGTCAGGGCTCAAATGCAAGACAACTATTATTACTTACTCATGTTTGAAACAACAATTAGGTTAAGCTGCCATGGTTAGCAGAATTATACCTAGTTATAGGAGGAATCACCCCATCCTTGTAAACAACAAAAGTTTAATAAGTTTACCTTTACATACAAGACAACTTTTCTAGGCAATAATGGATTGTGGAAACTTAATAGTTTTATACTTAGGCACACAAAACAATACTTTTTCTATAATTTAACGCTTTAATGAGAAGAAAAAATATCTATATGTTATATTGAGAAAGAGGTTGATGTAAATTGAAGGGGAGTCCCTTTTGAAATATGAGTATTTAAATTTCATATTTGAAATATATAGGTATTAAATTTGATTTATGTATCAAATGTTGAACTTTATATAGGGAGGCACTTCAATATTTGGTTGTTGAGGTCTCAAAAAATAATATCAAGTGGATATAAATTCAAAGAGAAGGAATGACTTGTTAGAAATGAGGATTGATAAATATGATACATTGAGAATATATATTGTTCATCAAAGAATAAATTTCTAGTTGGTTTAGGTTTAGAAGTTCTACACTAATGTTGCATAAAATCTACAAACTCAAACTATTTAATGTGATGACAAATTTTTTTTTAAGAGCATTATATTTTGATATGTAATATTTATGCACAATGAATTAAATTGATACATGTCCCATATGGAGCTATATTTTGACCACTATTACTTAGATTTTTAAAATGAGATAATGAGTAATTTTAGATATTTTTGTATTTATTGATATATGTCAAATTAGACTAAAATATTTAATTTGATGATAATAAATAACAAATTATTACATATTTATTAATAGTTTATATTCTATTATAACAATATCTTAAACACGTCTATCTAAAAGATGCCAATATCAATCTAGAGCTATTTTATTTACTTAAGAATTAACTTATTTTACTTTTGAATTATTTAATTATCTACATGAACACATAAATTTAAATCAGATATCCAATGTAAAATATTAATAAAAGACAACCAAAAAAAATTAATGCCATTTAATTTTTTACATAAGATATTTAAAAACACTTCCAAAATTATATTTCTTTTAACAGGTTTTCCATAAATATATTAAAAATATCTATCCCAATTTTTATCTCGATTACCTATTTTAAATTTTATTTTCTCCACCTTGGCTGCTCTTAACCACGCGTGGAGTAAGCAAAGCTCTCCATGTCAAACACCTATAAATGCATAGAGAGAAATCAATAGCATAAGAAATCCATTAATTAGGAAGCCTATGACTATTGCCGGTTACAATATCGAAGATGGTATTATTAAGCCTGTTACAATAGCTCCATTACCCACCCAACTTGTTGAAAATTATGATCTGTATGTTTTATCCATAGTTGCATATAGGGCATCCGTTCTAGTGGTAGCGACCTTCATGGATCAGTCAGCAAGCGATCCGTTACCTGAGGTTCTACTCAGGATGGGTATTGACTTTCATTTGCCAAGCACTATGGGTATTGTTATCTGGGAGTTGTTTCAGGACGATGAAGACAAGTTGCTTTGGAAATGGAAAGAATTTGCAAGGATGCCTCCGGACTCTCTCCCTCAATATATTGGGAAGTGTGTTTGTGTGGGAGATTATCTGTGCGTCAGCAGTTTAAGTGATAATACAAATCATCCAAAGGTGTTTGCATACAGTTTAACGGAAGGGTTTTGGCAATGTCTTCCTCAATGCCCAAGTCAAAACTTAGAGATTTACAGCATGATGTTGTCATTCGAACCCAATCTCATTCTTAACCGGTTTTTTAAACCTCGGGATGGATCTTCTATCCATTTCCTTCGTCCACTGCTTCGGACCAGCCATTGCTCTCACCGTTAGCCTGATGAAAACCTTACAGATTGAACTTCTCCTATGACACACTGTTCTCACCGCTAGCCTGATCTCAAATTACCTATCTACAATATACGTTTCTTTATGATCTCCATGTTGGAAGTATAAAGTCATGTTAGAGACTAGGTTAATACAAATTCTAGTCATTAGATGTAAAGAGATACAATTCAAGGTATCTTTTGTAACCATTTCAATGAATTATACGCCTTGAAAAATTTTAAACATGAAATTAATAAACTAAATTTAGAGTTCTACTTGGGAAAAGATTAAGGTTTGGATGTCTTCTCATGTTGCTCTTGTTGTGCTTTCTCTTGTTGTTGCTCAAGTTGTAAAATTTAAAGGCACATGGACTAGTTTGAGTTTGAATTGGAAGAGCTGGACTCCAGCTGAATTATGAAGATATAGATTTTGAATATGTTTATGAAATGGATTGTAAATTCTATGAGGATGAGTTTAGATTAGTATTAGTATTATTACATTTTAAGGAAATATAAAAGTATTAGTATTATTACATTTTAAGGAAATATTTGTGTTATTTAATAGACTTTATAAAAGTTTAGTTTTATAGTTAGGAAATATTTTAGTCCTATTTTATTTTTACGAAATTAGATTATTTTTGAGATTTCAATTTTATTTACCCAACACATTTCAACACTCTTCAAAAATTAATTTTTCAATTATTGGAATTCAATTTGTCTATACAACCAATACCTAATCAACAAAAAAAATACAACTAAACAAATACTATATACAACCAATAGTTAATCTAAAAAAAAAAATAACAACTAAACAAATACTATAATAACAACACTACAAGGCAGGTACTGGCCACTATGTGGCACTTGTTAATTATATACTTTTTATAAAGGATGAAAAATAATATAGTGACTTCAAAAAATAGCATAAAGATTTAAGTAAGCAAAATGATAGTATTTTCTTTGTTGCAATTTTTAATAAAATACTTCTTCACAAATTAGTTCAATTTAAATTAATAAACATATGAAATAAACAATTTGTTTTGTTCTTATTAACAATTTTTTTTCTGTCTACTACATTTTCTTAAACACAATAAAAAAATTCTAATACATTTTGAACCATAAACTACAAAAGAAGATAAACTAGTATATTTATATTTAAAAAAATATATCTACACTACGATGAGAGATATCTTCCAATTTGTTGGTGTTTATAAATTACTTGCAGTTAGAATATTTGAAATGCACATGAGTTAAATTAAAAAGACTGTGCTACGAGACTATGCTACCAGACTTTTCATATTCTTCAAACATAATAATTTCTATTTTTCTATCCATTTGCTTCCACAAATTTATTTATTTGCACATTTTATTTCTTTTCTTCTATCCATTTGGCTTCCAAAACTACCCAAGTTTTTGTATTTTTCTATCCATTTGGTTCCACGACTACCAAGTTTTTCTATTTTTCTATCCATTTGGCTCCACAAATTTATTTATTTGCAAATTTTATGAATTTTTTTTACATGCGAATATGAATCTTAATTGTTTACGAGAATATGAATCTTGTAAGCCTTGTTGTGAGTGTAGAATGCCTCTCGGCATAACAAGTTTTTGTATTTTTCTATCCATTTGGCTTCCACGAATTTATTTATTTGTACGTTTATGAATTTTGTTTACATGGGAATCTGAATCTAAATTATTTACGGGAATTTGAATCTTTCAGCCCTTGTTGTGAGTGTAGAACCCTTTCGGCGTAATAAATAAATAAAAATCATCAATTACTTGTTAAGATTTACCTTGGTTCACCATGCCTATGTCGGGAAAAAATAATGAAGAAGATAAATAATTTAATTAATTAAATTTACTTACTCAGATTTTTCATGTGTCCATGTATGTAGTAAATAAAATAGTTATACAAAATATAAATAAATAAATTTTACTTACTGATATTTGTCATGTGTCCATGTATGTAGTAAATAAAATAGTTCTAGAAAGTAAAATAAATGAGCATACCTATCTTTAAAAATATATATGTAAAAATTGCCTTTTATTAGATGTGTGATTAAAGTAGGAATAGGTGCCTAATAGGCCTCAAGAATGATAACTAGATGTGTATACCTTTATGTAACCATTAAATTTTTTAGCATTGAAGAAGGTAAGAATGTTGGAGATGTAATTAGATTCCTTTTATCAAATGTGGAGCACCTCAAATTAAAGAGATGAATAGATAGTAGGTTACACAAACCCTCTCTTTATACTTGTTCTTCGGCTGGTATATTGAAATATACAAAACATCTTATATATCGGCTCATAAATACAAAGCATCTAGTATACCAGTTTGCACTTCAAAGATATACATTGCTTTTTTTGCAAGCATTTATCTCAGTTTGTTTATTGAATTTTCATTGATTATCTAGTATAACGAAGACATACACTGTTGGTTACAGTTGTTAATATACAAAGTTTCCTATTTTTCAGCTTGTGTATCGCAAATATGGTATAGTGGCGAAAATAGATCTAAAATGTGAATGATTGATGTGATTGAACCTATTGAACTTATTAAACCAATGAACCTCTTTCACCTTTGGAATCGGGTGAACCCTTTCAACCAAATGAACCCGGCGAACCATTGAACCGGTTCAACCCTCGGTTCAACCTTCGGCTAAACATATTACTATCGGCCTTCTTGCAGTCGGCGTGTATATGAAAAGTGGTGAAAACAGACCAAAATTATGAATGAATGTTGTGGTAGAACCTATTGTACTTTTTGAACCGTTGAACCTCTTTCACCTTTGGATTCGAGTGAACCCTTTGACTGTGGTTGAACTTATTGACCTTATGAACTGATGAACCTCTGTCTCCTCTGGAATTTGGTGAACCCATTGAACCAAATGAACCTGTTGAACCATTGAACCGGTTCAATCCTCGGTTCAATCCTCGGTTGAATCTTTTAGGCCTTGTTGTGAGTGTAGAAGCCTCTCGGGTGTAACAAGTTTTTCTGTTTTTCTATCCATTTGGCCTCGACAAATTTATTTATTTGTACATTTATGAATTTTCTTTACATGGGAATCTAAATCTTAATTGTTTACGGGAATCTGAATCTGCCCTTGTTGTGAGTGTAGAATGCCTCTCGGCGTAATAAATAAATAAAAATAATCTATTACTTGTTAAGATTTACCTTGGTTCACCATGCTCAGGAATAAATAATGAAAATAATATAGAAGAAGATAAATAATTTAATTAATTAAATTTACTTACTCAGATTTGTCATGTGTCCATGTATGTATGTAGTAAATAAAATAGTTCTAGAAAGTAAAATAAACTAGCATACATATCTTTAAAAATATATATGTAAAAATTGCCTTTTATTAGATGTGTGATTAAAGTAGGAATAGGTGCCTAATAGGCGTCAAGAATGATAACTCTAAATATTTTTTTTATTGAAAAAAATATGGATTACAAAGGGTAAGGAAGTCAAAATACTACAAAGAAAGAAAATATAGAGAAACATATACAAGAACAAATAATCAGCCTGGCAAGAGAAGCTATAGAACAACACTAATCTTGCCTCTATGACATGAAGCTGCAACTCAAAAAACAATCTTACACACTGAAACAGATACAATCCATCAATGTCAAAAAAACTCCTATATGCATGAAACTGAGCTCCTACTCTGGAGCAATCTGTGCATGAGCAGAAAACTTCAGCTATCGACCGTTAGAGCTCACTAAGTAGACCTGCTGATAATATATAGACCTAACTGACCATTAGGGGAGAGCTCTTCTAGAAAGCTATCTTACTAGGTGCAAGAGTGACTTCAATTCAAAACCTATTAATCTCATCCTATTCTCTATGATGTAGTTATAGGAGAAAACACCTCGTTACCTCATATTTTTTAAATAGTCTATGACATGGAAAGAATATCTACTTTCGTGTATGGTTAAAAATCTCTGGATATATTCCAAAAAATACATGTTACAATGGGCTTTATAATGAAGTGCCAATATTTTTTCATCTTGTAGGGACAATCGTAGCAAATAGGGGCACAATGAGTTCCTTCAAGATGCGAATTCCCTTAATTGGAAGTCCTTCCACTAATAGCAACTCTAATATAAATGAATAAAAAATAAAAGGTTCTTGTGAATTTTAACTTTGAAATGGGCTCTCCTGCTCCTCTTCCCGCCCATGTCCCTGGTTCACAGGATTTATCTATTGTTGGGCTCATTGCAGGGTCTTCTTCTGCTACTGGTTTGGTTGCAGCTATTGGTGCGCCGTCCGTGGGCTCAATTGCTTTTGCTATTGGAGCACCATCTATGCCTACAACTACTACCTTACAGGGTTCGTCTGCTACTTTACATGCAGGGGGTCAGTCTGCTCTAGTTGGGTTTTCTTTTGTTGATGGTGTGGCTATGGTTGTTTCTGTGCCATCCATGGGATCAGTGGCTGGTGCGGCTACGGCTGTTCGTGCGCTATTCGTGGGCTCAACGGCTGGTGTAGCTGTAGATGTGCTGTCTGTATCTATGGCTGGGGTTCCATCTGCTACTGGGGTGCCTGCGGATGGTGTGTTTTCTTCTACTCCTAGTGTGGCTACACCTGTTGATGCACCGTCTGTGCATTCAACTACTGGAATTACCATAGGAGTACCATTCATGAATATGACTGCTACTTTTTAGGGTTTGTCTGATGCTTTATTTATAGGGGTTCCGTATGCTATTGGGGTTTCTGTGGCTATTGGTACATTATCCATTTATAGGGCTGCTGCTATTGCTACTACATCTGATGCAAAGATTGTTAATAGTGATTCTCCTCAGTGATGTGAGGAGTTTGCTAATGCTACTACTATTCTGGTATCTAGGAGATCTATTTCTCAGTCAGACTTGCCTCCCCCTGTAGTGGTCCTAGGGGATGAGGTTTTAAAAAATATTGAGTATTTCTCTGAGTAGGGTTTGATTGGTAGATTTGACCATTGGTGGCCTTGGCTAGGTGATTTGAACCTCTGAATTTTAGAGCATTGGTGCCCTATCACGGAGAGGAAAATAGAAATTTACCCTTGTGCAAAGGGTTTCTTTGTAGTTGTTTTTGCTTTAGTTTCTGATCAGAATGCTATTCTTGATACTCAGGCCTGCTTTTGGGGCAATGATGCACTCCTTCTCAAGCCTTGGGTTCCCTCCTTTAACCCATTAACTGAGTCTTTAATGCCTTTTTGGTTTCCTCTCCCAAATCTTCCACTGCATCTTTGGTGCAAATCTTGTTATGAGGATATTGGTAATTCTTTGGGCTCTTTTATTATGGTAGATCAAGCGACTACCTTATTTTCTCATACCACATACGCTCGTGTTCTTGTGGATCTCGATCTCTCTAAGCTTCTCCCGGCTGAGATTATGCTACATGTTACTGATAATTCTTGGAGGTAGATTTTGGACTATGAAGGTATTCCCTTCCGATGTCATAGATACTTTGCTATGGGTCATCTGGCTTCTAGGTGTCCTCACTTAAAGATCCCTCATTCTTCCTCCTAGTGGAAGAATTCTTTGCATGAACATCTTATAGTTGGTGCTACTAAGGATATTTCTGGGTTAGAGGCGGTTGAATCTTCCTTTGATGATGATGGGTCTACTCCTGATATTGAGAGTGTTCCAGATTTTATAGCTATGGATACTACTACTTGTGGTTTTACTGCTGGGATTGCTGGTGTTGCTGGTGGTTCTGCTACTGGGATTGCTGGTGTTGCTGGTGGTTCTACTGTTAGGATTGCTGGTGTTGCTGATGTTTCTGCTACTAGGATTACTGGTGTTACCGGTGGTTCTGCTACTGGTATTGCTGGTGGTTCTATCGCTGGTGTTGCTGGTGGTTCTGCTGCTGGGATTGTTGATATTGCTGGTGGTTCTACTGCAGAGATCTCAGCTACTGATATGTCTCGCACTATTAATATAGGTACTCATGTTGCTGGGACTGATGTTGTTGTGCCCCAAGCTCCACCCCCTTCCAAGGATTTGGAAAGAGTTTCTCCTTTTTCTCCTATTTCTATGGATGGAGATGATGTTCTTTGGACTATTGTCTAAAGGAGGAAGCGAGGTCTTCCCAAGCATGTTCCTTTGAACCGCACTCGTGCCAAGGGTGTTTGACCTGATCAGTCTGGTTCTGCTATTGTTTAGGTTGTTGCTCCTTGCAACCTGTTTGCTTAGTCTGTTGGGCTTTGTTGTTGTTTCTTTTTTAGCAAGGTTGATGTGCCTATGCTGCTAGTCTTTTCTCTATGTTCGTTGAGTACTGTCAGTACAGTGTTTTCTTGCCCCTTGGGCTTGATTTTGTAAAAGCGTTCAGCCCTTGGTTTTAGCCACCTTATTTTATCAAAAACAAAAGGTTCTTGTTATCAATCAAATATATACAGTATGCTAAGTTATTCAACTTAACTATCAGTTGACACATGAGAACACTCCTATGCCTATGGGTTGCCTAAAAATTGGACTGAACCTCCAGAGTGAGCTAGTTCTCCTAATGATTTTACTAATCTAAATTTTTTGCAGAGGAAAAAGGTGAGAAGATGAACTGAAATGAAACAAACTTAAATAGAATTAGCTCTTGATTTCTAACTTATCTTGATACTTTTACTCACAAATAGTTCCTTAAACATGAACTCTCACAACTTCACTTAGAACATACAATTCAAAAATACTTTGTATGAAGGTTCAGTTTGAACACAATCATACAACCTGAATCATATGAACAATTTGCACAACACTTTTACAATAATGAAATATGAGAAAGGATAAATTACTCATTATCACAATGAGACATCGAGTCAATATTGTAACCACAAGGGAAAAAGAAGTGAAATAGAAGGGTTCTATTGCATTAACTAAAAGGAATACAAGGAAAAACATAAACTGAGTCAAATGCCTATCTACAAACTCACTGCCTATGCTCAAGAGAGAAGAAACAATGATCTCTAACTCCCCGAGAAGGAGCTAGCTTTCTCCAATATATGCTTGCCCAAAAAATCTCAAAGAGGAAAAGCTAGAAAAGCTCCTAAAAATAGTTATGCAAATCCATTTTTGAGCTTCTCTAAAAAGATCTCAAAATAGCCTCTAAACTGCCTCCAAATATACTGCAAAATCTGCCAAAAACACCTATCAAGTGGACCCCACCAAAATCTCCTTTAAAACATACTTTATCTACTAAAAAAAACTCAAATTTGTCCTTATCTCCTCCATCTTGCCCAAAAGAAATCAAATCTAGAAAAGCAAGATTCATTTTCTTTATTTCACTTTAACTGCTTTAAATATTGTTTTAGAATGACTTGCAGTTTTAATTTCTCAATTTGGCCTATTCTAGTAAGGCAAATAAAATTATACAAGGCTCTTATGAATAATTTTGGCAAAGTAATAAAATAAAAGCCTAAGTGGCTTTATCTCCATCTTGTAAAGCATGAGGCATCTCTCATTTGTTTTGATGTTGACTTGTCATAGAAAAGATGGTCAAGGGGACCCTAAAGAACATTGCCTAGGCAATAACTTTCCTTAATGCCCCCCACGGGTATTAGTCAATACATATGGAAATGAAAATAATGTGGTGAAAATCCCACATTCGACCTTCGGGCAAGAGAAAACCCTAAGACTAAACATGCCCTAACCCGACCTTCTCAGACTCATTTCACGCTTTTCCTTTTTGAGAAAATGGGCTCTGCTTACTGCCACCAACATAGCTAGGGTTTGAAGCACAAAAATCCTCCATTTTTCAGTTACAAGGCATTTTCTATGAAGTTTTCTATAGGAAGATGAAGGTATAGTTCTTCCTCTATCTCGAATCATGACCTTTTCTTCATTTCTAAGCATTCTTTGGGTTCCCTAACCATGATCATGATTCTCTCTGATATGTTTTTGTTCTCTGCTTCTTTGTGTCTCCTATGTGGGCCACCATGGATGAATGATCTAAGCTTATCTGGAGGCAATATAAAAGAAAAGAATAGGTAAAACCCACGGCCCTGTGTATTTGATGAAAGGTGAGTTCTAAACCTTCGAATCTTGCTTCATTCTTTAGTATATGAGACTTGATAAGGTACTAAAGGCCGCAACCAAACTAATTCTTTTGAGTGTTTTCTTGAACTCTCACGAGCTCGAACCCTTCACAGTTTTGTGTCTATGAGAAGAACAACTCCCTTTGTTGCATGCCCAGGGCCATGCTTGGATGTAGATTCTAGAGGCTGACTAGGATAATATTGTGCACTATCGGCCAAGACAAATCCTGGACACTCTAGACTTTGCAACCTATCAATTTGTAATTATCAGCCATCCAATATACAAAAGGCTAGGTCAGGAATCACCATAGTTATATGGGAATACTTCCCAACCAGCTTCCATTACATGCTCTGTTGGCAATCCTATATCACATATAAGCCAAATTTGACTAATGCTAGAAACACCATCAGAATCCATGTACAGTTCCCATATTTAAATCTTCCTTATGATCCATGGACTCCATCATACTGAAATTGCACAATAGCATACTCATTAACAAGTTGAGAAATTGAAGATGCTCTGATTCTCTTTCTCAAGAACATATCTATAGATCCTGCCACTTTTATTTGGTCATACTTTATCTCCATGACAGAGACTATTCCTTCTGGACACCCGTTTTGAAGCCCATTGTCTGAGATATTCAAGGAGGGTCTCCCTGCTTGAGCATTTGTCTAGCTCGTATTTGAAGTTTTCTTCCCATGTTCATATTGTTGTGTAGGATTGAGTGATATTTGATCAGCAAATTTGACACATAATATGTTGTCTCCATTCTTATGCTTGTAACTGTGGACTGTTGTGGGATTAATGTAAGTGATGTAACCTTGAATGGTCATTATTGTCATTTCTGAGCACTCTTGGTTCTATCTTCATGAAAGGCCACAGTTAATCCTTGTATTTATGAGCATTATGTAGCTTTGTTTACATCAGTTCAAAGGCTTTAATTTTCCCGTATCAGCTTTTAGTTGAAAACCCCAAATGGGTTTAAATTATGAGAAAGAAAAGAACCTTCTTCTACAGGTCATGGCTTTGTCTTAGTGGCTGTCCATACCTCATTTGGCTTGCACTATTCTTTTCTGCACTAAAATTTCTCATGAGCATCTTGTGTTATGTTGTGCCTTGCATCTTAGCTCACAAAGGTAACACCTAGATATACAGTTCCTCTCTATGTAAAATGATAAGTGTTTGTTATTTTATGATAAAACTACTCTTTGTGTAGTACTTGGGATTGTATAGCTTGAATCTCCCATTTTTCCGATATCTATGATCTTGTTTTAAAAATGCATGTTGATTTTGGCATTACCTATACCTTCTTTCTTTGTAATGATGCTACCCACTATACTTTTAAGGAAAGCTTATTCACATATTTTCTCAAAATACAAGAGTTTAGAAGCTAGAGAGAAAAAGAGACATAAAACATTGTCATACTATGAACTACTTCTAAAAAGGACACTATCACTATGCCTTTTCTTCATATGAAACTTCAGACTGAAAATGACCTTGAACATACAATGTTGTCCACCCTTTTGATGAAGACCTAAATAAGACATTTGTATGTTGTCCTTTATCTGTAATTATGATCATAAAGGTACCTTAATGTATCAAATGAAGTATTCTCTGATGTTTCTGTTGTCCAATACAGTGACTATTATGGCTATTCCCATAAGAGATATGACTGTTATAGTCATTTGAAACTTCAATGCACTTTATAATTGATGACTGCCCCTACGGTTCTAGTGTAGTGGCTGCTCCATATGTGTTATCAGTTTGCTAAAAAATGGATGTCATATCATATTGAAAGTTGAGGTTCCTTAAGTTCATTGACTGAGGGAACATGCTTCCGTGTAGCACTTGCAACTGATTCATTATGTTATGATGTTTTCTTTCTTGACAATACTTTTCCTCTCATAAAAAATAGCTGCTCTCTTTCTCTTGTATCATTGAACTTGGTTAAATTCAATCTATAAGATGTGACATTTGCCTACTTCATTACTGCAACTATGCTTTCATAGCTATCCCGGCTGTTCCATATATGCATCTATGATGTTCATGATAAACAGAGATAAACATATATTTACCTCTTGTATCTAGCTCTTGAAAAATATGAGATGTGATGGAAAAATTGTTCACTGGATTCATTTCCTGTCACTCTTGAGACAGGAGCAACAAAAATTCTCTTCTTTTAAATGGAAAAAGCATTTCATGTAAGTTGTGCTCCATCTGTACACATGTTGTATATGTTCCTATCATATGTTTGAATAGTGTATAGCATACCTTTCACATGCTAGTTCCTATAGCAACATCTATACATATGATTCTTTCAATTATCTTGTATTGATCATGGTTATTCTGTACTCTATTTTGGAAATCATTAAGCTGTCTCAATGCTCATTTATGACTCTTACTTCTTCATATTGAACTGATAGTCATAGATGGGTAATGAGCACGAGATTCGTACACTTAGTTAATGCAATAGTAAAATATATCATTATTTCTATGTGTATACTTTGTATTCCATCCCCTCCTAAGAATCATGGGCAGCATGTTGGGCTCAACCCTTGTGGGAGCCCACTTAACACAACATGCTGAATTGGTCTTCAAAAAAGCAACATGATTTCACCTATACTTACACATGGAACAAACTTCTTAGATAAAATCAGTGAAGTACAATGATTGTTTCTTTTCAATCTCTCTTACATGTGAATGATATGTATCTTACTTAGTGCACTATAGGCAATGTATTATGCCTCTGCTGCTAGGCACCTAGGGAACTCGTATCTGGAGCTCTTACAAATATCTTTCAATCTCGCAGGTTATTATGAAGATCGGGAGCAAGCATAGAAGGCAACCTTGGAAACCGAAGACATTGAATAGACAATGATGGCTATGATCCTTCCTCTTCCTATTTCTAGATGCATAGTATATTTCTTATATCTATACTAGTTCAGCTATTCTGACAGCTTGTGTGGGACATTTGATCTATCATGTTTTTGTTCAATGCAATGTTTATTTCTTCTATGTATCTCATTTGCAAAATGAATAATCATTGTAGTGAAATGAAATAATTTATCTCTCAAGCCACCTTTTTCAAATGAATGATGATTGAAATTTTTTTTCCTCTGTTGAACAACTAAATTGCAACACAACTGAATATCTCAAACACTCCACTATGCAAACAGATAATCATAATAGAAAATGTTAGAATTTTTGACCTAAAATGAACTTGTTGTACCAGCTCTGCCAATTTGTGTTGTAGGCAAAAATTGGTAACAGTTCTATCATAGAGAAATAGGCCAAGGAACCCTTGAATCTCTATCACATAGAACTTCCTTAAACAAGACTCCTTAACATAACCCCAGACAACAGATGCTGCACCTGTACCAAAATAGAACACTTGGTAAGAATCCAAGTGTATTCCCAACAAGGCCACCATCACAGTGAATTAAACATTCATTCCATAGAAATTATAATCTTTTCTAACTTTGGGTCCAAAGCCCTATTTCTTTGAAGCTGAAGCATTTGGATTTTAACAAGCTAAATTTGATCATGATGCAGAAACTTCTGGAGGTCATAACTATTGACCCGATGGTTTGTCAAAGCTAAAATTTGGTGGGCAAATGCATCTTGAAGAGTTTATTAAAAATCCCACTGATTTGGTAAATTCGGTAGGTCACCATTTTGACACATTTACAGAACCTTTTCTAATCATCTAGGGCCTCAAAATGAGGTTTTAATGTTTTTTTCAAGTTTTTTCAAGTTGTTTTTCTAATTAGTTTTGAAGTTTTACATGCAATTAGATTAGAAAGTTTATGATTAGTCATTCTTTAGTTAGTTTTAAATAATTGGAAATTTTCATGGTCATACAGGTATGGATGTGAAATTACCAAAAATAGTAATTTTAGAAAGTTGCTAAAATCTGCCAAAAAGGGTAATTTCATTTTGTATAAATTTGGTATTTATTTTTAGTTGTAGTAGGATGGAATGGAATGAGAAGGAGGATTCAATAAATATTTCTGAGTTTCTAAGTAATTTTGCAATAATAATGGTGTTGAATATTATGCTACATAATGTTTGGTTGCATCAGATTACCCATTTTCTAGTTTTTCTTTGAATCTCTCTGAAGCTGCGTAAATAAGGAAACAATTTGCATGAACACATTAGAGTAAATCCTTACATTTCTAGATTCCTAATAGTAAATATGGGGATAAAGATATCACCCTTATCATTTATAACCTATTTGTTTAATATTCTTATGGAGATAATATCCTTTTTGAATGGTATTATAGTTTGGCAAGGGAGTGATTTACTCTCCCTTGACCTTGAATGTAGGGGAGTGGGAGAAGTTCCCTTGGCTGAAAGCTAAGTGGCGAGGGCAAGTGGCCCTCAACCACCACTAAGAGTAACTACCTGATAGAAATGGGGATAGTGGAAAAACAAGTTTCTTTTCTCCCAAAAGAGAGAAAGATAAGGAAGGAGTTGATAGGTTTTATGTTATGTTTTGCTATGGGAGAGTAGGTCACGTTCACTAGGAAAAGAAGTATGAGCACCTGTAGAATCTCATTGAATTCATCTTCAAACCTTGTCACTAAGTAAGTGAAGCTGTGTCAATTCTTGTTTTTTTAAGTTTAGTATATTAATACTATGAATGCATAGAGTTGGCCAGGGCGAGACCCTGAGTTGTGCTCATTATCAATTTTTTTGTATAAGTATTGTAGTTCAAAAGGAAGAAATCCCTGTTGTTTCGAGCTATCCCATAGCTCGTTCTTAACAACCTCTATTATCATTCTTGATTTCACTATCTTGGCTTTATAGTCACGAACACAATATCACTTCTGTGAACTCTTGTTTTATATATATATATATATATATATATATATATATATATATATATATATATATATATATATATATATATATATATATATATATATATATATATCTATGTGTGTGTGTGTGTTTTGGTTTGACAACGAAGCTGTCATCTTTAGAATTATACCATATTACCTTATCTTTTGCAGAGCTTCAATAGCTTTGCTATCAATCTTGATCAAGTCTTCTATTTGATATGCAAAGGTATGTTCGATAGCTATGGCTATCGTAGTTTGTGATATGAGCTCACCAAGAAAGAAGGTGGTAGCTGACATTGTTAACTATTAATAAACACGTTTTATAATTGTGTTATCATTCTGTATGGTCGAGTGGCCATTATTATATGCCTACATTTATTGTCATGTATGGCTAAATGGCAATTGTTTAATACTTGTGTTTTCATCATGTGAGACCAAAAGGTCATTGCCTTAAAACTGTCATAATATTTTGCAAGGCTGAATGGCCATTATTTATAACTATGTTACAAGCTTGCATGGATGTATGACCAATGCTTTATTACTAAATTATTACCTTGCATGGACATGTGGCCAATGCTTAACCATTGTGTTATTATTCCATATGACCGAATGGTCATTGTATTATAACTGAGATATTATCTCGCATGGGTAAATGATCAACTCTTGAAAATAAGATATCATTATAAGCTAAGGCCGAGTCAGGTGGACGAAAGCCTATGATATAATCTACCTTTTATAATGAAATGATGATGGATGTTAGGGTTTTTAAACCCGACTTATACTGGAATACTGCAATGGATTATAGTTTCTCTCTTTTAATTAAGAAGTATGATAATGTAGTCTACCAATGCCATAGTTGAACATGGTTGTGCATGACTAAATATTATGATGTCCCTTAGATGTGATAAGGGTCATCTGAATGAGCTCACTAAGTACATACCTTCATACTGACTGTATGCCCATGAGGCTATGAAAGTAAATGGAATTTATGAACTACTAGAGTGGTGTAGCTCAAGATAGTCCGAATGATCCTTGGTGTATGCATTGTATCTAAACCATTAGTCAAATAGAATACCTTGAAGACCCTCATTCACTAAGGCTAAAAGTATAATTATTTTTATGAGTCTATAATGCAAAACTCTAGAAAACCTTGAGGAAGCTAAGAGTTCTTGGCTCAAGATTAGATATTTCTAATAGTTTTAATGTTGATTTGGTTATATCCAATACAACTATTGTCAAGATGGGATTAGAGGAGTATCCTCGACCCAAATGAGTTCCTTAGAGAACCTTTGAATTTGTTTCAATTATGTTTGTTGAGTTGATTAATCAAACTCTATGAGTGTAATGTTCACTTCATAGAATAGGGTGACAAGGAGTCTGAGTTTCTTGAATTGCAATTGAAATAAGGGTGTGAGACTCTAAGAAACGTATCCAATAACCTAGTCAAATAGACTAAGGGTTACTTGATAGTTACACAACCCTTAAATATATGATTATTTATCTTAGCCTAGAAGATGGCACTAAGTCAAATTGACTATAGGATATGTTGTAAGACCAGTTGTTTCTATTAATTCTGCAAGATGAGATAGCTTCTAAGTCAAATCAAGGTGTGTGAACAATTGACTACATTCATTTTGAAACATCTATTTATATTAAATATTTGTCCAAATTAATGCATCTGTCTCTACATGCATTAGTAAGTTCACTATGCTCTAGATGACATAATGCTTCCTGTAATGTCATACATAGTTAGAGTGGATCTATAGTTTTACAATCGTGAAGTATTATGAAGGACATGACACTAGAGACTCAGATGGAAAACCTATTTCATTCCTTATATCTATTCCCTTCATAAGGGTAGGGCCACTTCTAGGTAGGAAGTTGTGTAGGAGACTGTTGGTCTATGGTTGGAGGAAAAGCACTCGAGTGATGCTCTCCTTCCTAAGGAGAATACATTTCAAGGCTTAGGAAAATAGATATCAAGTTTTCCAAATCTAACATAATTCTCTTTATATGACTTATTAGTCTTGAGAATTATGTGTATACTTATCATTGTTACAGAATTCAATAGTATGCTATTTGTGGAAATGTTACAATTTCAATTATCCTGAAATTAAATTTATTTGATTTATTGTCAATGATTATATATATATATATATATGATTGTGTGTGTGTGCGTGTGTGTGTACGTATATATATATATCTGTGTGTATGTGTGTGTGTGTGTGTTTATTTAATGGTAATTAAGTTGATTAATTTTGGGCATTATGAGTTGACATATTACAACTAGGATGGGCTTAACAGGGACATAGATACATAGAGAATAATTTCCATGCAACTAGCATATTGAACAAAAAATCTACAAATTGATACCAGACAAACAATAAATAAACCCAACCCTACTCTGATACCATGTGAGAACTTAGAGGATCCTTTGATGATTACCTACACCAAATTAGCCACCTAAGACAAGAAAAGGCAGACTTATCCTACAGAAAATATTCAAAACACAAATATGTGAAGCAAATACTTCAATGAAGAGTGAATTGATTTGGATAGTAAAATAGCTCACTATGAGATACATATAGGGCATAATCGACTAAGAATACACAATCCAATAATAGGAAAATCTCACTAAGAATAGTGGTGCTTCAAGAATAGGAAAAAAAACCACTTAAGTTAGACAAAGCTAATCTAGGTATGCCAAGTATAGCTCAAGGCTAAACATAGACTCCTAAATATGCACTCCTTAGTAAGCTTATTATACACCAACACAAACAAGTACTCATCAATCAATTGAGATGTATGAGCATCAGTCATTTCCTAATATTAATTTTCATATTGAAGATGAAAATTTAAGATCCATAGATTGTGTGGTTGAAACACTAGAAAATACAATTTGACGTGAAGTGAATGTGGTAGTTGGACGTGAAGTGAATGTAACTATTGAAAATAATGCACAAAATATACCAAATCCAAATGGAAATCTTAAAAGAGATTTCAATAACTTTCAAATGCTTTTTCGACATGGTCTAGATAAATCTGTTTCTCCAAGCATGTGCTACATTTGCTAAGAATGTTACTTTGGAATAATTTTTTTCAAACACCTCAAGGTCCTATATGCCCTAGATGTCGACAAGAGAAAGGTAATAATTGATTATTTGCATCAAATAATATGGATCTTGGCCCACAACCACAAGAACTTGTAAAATTGACACAAGTGGAAGAGATTCAAATCCAACTACTGATGACTGGAAATTACTAATGACAAGGATTAATGCTAAAAGAGACACTACAACCAATGAAGATTTTGCTAACAATATTCATTTATTTTCCACCAATGATAATGTGCATGGTCATAACAAAAGAAAATTATACTCATTGAAGCACCTAGTTACATGTAACATTGCTACAAAAGTTAGTACTATCGATGCACCAGAAGTAGGAAAAAATGATGAACTTGATGTGGAATTGTTAATTGCTAACAATGCAAGAGTAATGTTAACTTCCAATCTTTGGATAGAAGAAGGTCTTGTAAAGGGAGCTCTAGGATATGTTCGAGAAATAATATATAGACCTAGAATTGTACCACTAGAACCACTCACATATGTTACGGTTGAATTTGATAGTTACTCAGGCATTCCATTTGAAGATCAATGTCCTCAAATAAATACCAATTACACCAATACAAAGGGGTCATGCAATCCAAATACCCTTGAGACGAGCTTGGGCATTGATTTTACACAAATCATAAGGTCTCACTCTTACAAAAGCCACTATTGATGTTGGACAAAAAGAAACAATAGGTTTGACTTTTGTGGCTATATCTCATGTTAAGTCATTACAAGCACTAAGAATAATTCCACCATTTACATATAACCATTATGAAAATATGAAAAAGGGAAAACAACTTTAGAACTGAAAGTCTAAGGAACAGACACTCAAATTATTAGAAGAAAACATGACTTGATGTACTCCTTACAAATCTATTTTTATGAATATCAAATATTGAATAATATAGATTTTCTCTCAACTGTATTCCACATTTTCATGATTATTTAAAATACATGATCAATAATGTGATGTACTTCTTACAAATTTTTCTCAAATATTATGAATTAGTGTACCGTTTTTCACATTAACTTTCTGTATTGCTCGTATTCAAATCTACTCAAATATTAGTTATAAGTGATTTTCTATTATGTAAAATGTTGCACTATTATTACTCAAACAAAACTTTCTTAAACATTTAAATACTATGTTTACATCTTCAAACTCCAGATGCTACTAGCATACCTATCTTTAGAAAAATATATCTAAAATATGCCTAGAGCCTATTTTAGATATCTTTTTCTAAAGATAGGTATGCTAGTTATATACTTTGTAAAGGATGAAAAGAATATAGGGTGACCTGAACAAATAGAAAAAATATTTAAGGTTGTTGTAAGCAAAATGATAGTATTTTCTTTGTTGCAATTATAAATTAGGTTTCTTTTACAATAATTTTATAAGTGTGTTACAAAATAGTTATTTCAATTCAAATTAATAAAAATTTGAAGTAAACAATTTGTTTTGTTCTTATTTAATAATTATTTTATTTTATTTTTTATTTTCCCTCTATTGCATTTTCTTAACCACAATAAAAAATTCTAATACACTAACTAATAAATAAAATTTACTTTCTCAAATTTCTCATGTGTCCATGTATGTATGTAGCAAATAAAAAAGTTCTAAACTAAAATAAACTAGCATACCTATCTTTAAAAAAATCTATGTAAGAGACGTCGAGAGACCACAATCGTATCTCTTGGTGTTTTTTACATAGATTAGTTTTATTTTTTCCACAATGATATCTCTCCACATCTTTTCCAAAATAGGTATGCTAGTTTTATTTTCTACATGGACACATAAATTTAAGTTTTTATTATGCCAAAGAGACATTATTTTTATTATGCTGAGATGTGGCATTAAGGGGATGATTGTGACCATGTTCACAAAAATTAAAATGAGCAACATATTTTTGTAATTTTTTTTTTGCTACGTAAATATAAAGTTTGTATTGATCCGAAGAATGTATGAACATGCAGGTGCCTATAAGCTGTTTACCTGCCACAGCCAGATGACAAAAAGACTCCTAAACCCTTCCTTGAAACTATAGGTTTTACAGTGCTTTACAAAATCAGCCTCTAGGCTTTCTGATCTGATATAGGGGACCATGCTATCCAAAATTAGCCTATAGGCTTACTGGTCTGATATTAACTATCTTATTAACAAACATACTGGGACTGAGGATTTATCTAAACAAGATATCAAAAGAGGCCAAGCTCGACAACCATGGCATGAAGCCTGTCTACCCATACCTCTTCCCCGGGATCCACATTCTCTTGCAGCATATTCTGGAGAAAGCCATAGACCTGGATGACATGATCCTGATGCTCCACCAGCGCCAGGCCTTTCAGATCAAGGATGAAGGGCAGAACCTTCATCACCTGCAGAGGGTCCTTGTTTGAGGCAATGTCTCTTGGGCGGGGGATGCCCACCCCTGGAATGGCCACCTCGAAAATGGAATTGAGGCCTTGAAGGAATTCTATTTTAAATACTTTCACCATGATAAATTTCACTGCCGCTGTCAAGAAATGTGGGAGTCGACCCTATAGAACTCATCTGCTGTCAAGAAATCTATCCTGAAGATTATTTTGACCGCTGGGAGGAGCAAGCCCTCATGCCTACGCAGGATGCGTTTTAACCTTAAGTCTATAACCGCTCCCTTGAATGCCATCTGCCTAACTGAACTCTCTAGCTGTAGAGGAGTCGAAGCCCCTAGATTTATCAACCCATGCACTGAGATCTTCGCAATGAAGCCCAAGCCCTTCTCCATGTTGTCTGCTACTACCACTGTCTACACCAACAGAGAATCACTCAAAACTGTGAAAATGGAATGAACTCCAGATATGTCTTTCTGTCTGCGCATAAAAGAGATCACATTCATTTAACCAAAACTTGTAATCAATGCAAGGAATGGTCTGCCAGAGTGAGGCGTGCGATGACTCAAGTCAAAGGCCTGCGAATTCTGTAAGGGAGGAGATACATCTCCAATTCATAAAAGCCATAATAACTTTGAATGGCATCGACCCATCCAAGTAATCTTGGATTGGGTGCCCACACTGCCACCCTATCATACTTCTTCAGCTAGAGAGAAATTTGACCCTAATTCCATCTGCCCCCTGATTAGAAAGAAGGTCTGCTTCTGAATTGGCCTCCCTATAAATGTGATTAACGGTGGTCATCTCACACCGATCCATCAAAGCCAAAGCTAATTCCAGTTTTGTGGCCAATTTCCAGTTTAGGAGTTTCCTTGTGCACAACCCATTGATCACCAGAAGGGAGTCTCCCTCAATGGCAACCTGATGGAGATTTAGCTCATGGCAAAGCTTTAAGCCTAAGATTAAGGCCTCCAGTTCCGCTTCATTGTTGGTTCCATTTGCTAGTGGCTCTATGAGACTACCAATTGTTTTCCCTTCCCAATTTCTGATGATGCAGCCAGCTCTTGATTTACCGGGATTCCCTCGTGATGCTCTGTCGAAGTTTAATTTGAACCACTCAGGGTCCGGGGGAGACCATTTGGCTAGTTTTCTTTTAAGCGTTGATTGTTGTCCTCCTTCCAAACTAAGAGGCAGCAATATAAGGCCCTGCTAGCCTTGTCTGATCTTGGCATCCCAGACTGAGAAGCTCTTTTGTGTTACATTGCCCATTGTTGAGTTGAAAACCTCAACTATACTATTCTTGAGTTTATTTAGAAATGAAGGGAGAGGCATTTCTTTATCTTGAAGGAGTCTCCTGTTTCTCTCTTTCCAGAGCTCCCAAATCAGCAATGAAGGACTAATTTCCCATAGCTTGTGATACACCACTTTTTTCTATAAACTGGGCCAACTGGAGAGCCAATCAGACAATCCCACTAGCATAGCTAATTTCCAGAAAAGTTTGTTCATTAGCCAATTCCAACATGTGCTCATGTAAGGGCAGCTGAGGAAGAGATGATTTCTGTCCTCTGAGTAATCTTTACACAAACAACATCTTGATGGACCCTAAAATCTAAGTTTGGCTAACCTATCTGCTGTTAAGGCTCTACCTTGTGAGGCTATCCACAAGAAGACCCCTACCTTTGGCAGGCAATTGGGATTCCAACACAACTCTTTTGGAATTGCAAAGGCTTCCTCTTGGCAATCTGACAGTTTATTGTATCCTTCTTTAACACTGTAAACTCCGTTTGGGGTGCCTACCCATCTGAGGATGTCCGAGCCCTATCGGAAGCTAATCTGTCTGTTAGCCATGGTTTTATCGAATAATTCCACTTCTACTTGACTTAACCTGAGGTTATGTGGACTCTTCCATTTGGCTATCAGAAGGCCGTTGTGAAAAGATGGAGTCAAAAAATCTCTTACCTTATCCCCCCATGTCTGAGTTGTTATAGTCTTGACGTTTGCCAAATCTACCTCATTGGCCAATTTAGGTAGTCCTTGCCAAGAATCATCCCAGAAATTAGCAGAATCCCCACTCCTATTCTCCCATGAAAGATGTTCTAAAATGATATTTCTGCAACTACGGATAAAATTCCAAATTCTAGAACCTGAGGGAAGCTCCCTGGAAGTGAAAATGTTGTCTATCCCTTCGTCCAAATATTTTACTCGCACAATTTGGACCCACTTAAGATCTGGGTTGGAGAAAATTGTCCAAACTAATTTGGCTCCCAAGGCTTTGTTTTGGAGCAAAAGATTTTTGATACCCAATCCATTCCTTCGTTTAGATTCACAAATTTGTTTCCACTTAACAAGAGGGTATTTGAATTCTTCAGACGATCCTTGCCAAAAAAAGTTCTTCATCTTCTTATTCAATTCTTTGCTGGCTTTGCTTGACAGAGGTAAATAGGACATTAGATAGGTAGGTAGGGCGGAAATGACTGACTTGAGTTTGGTTAACCTGCCTGCCCAAGACAGCCAACTGTTTTTCCAGGAGGCTGCCTTGTTGCTGACTTTCTCCAGTAAATTGTTCTAGATGTTACCTGGGCGAAGACCCCTATCCAACGGGATCCCCAAATAAGTGCAAGGGAGAGATCCTTTTGTAAAATCAAGGATCCTCAAAATCTAAGCTTCCACTCTTGCAGAAGTGTTGAAGAAAAAACTTCTGATTTTTCAAGACTAACTTCTTGTCCAGAGGCAGTAGTGTACTTTTGGAGGATTGTCTTGAAACTTCGAGCCTCCCTGATTTGGGCTTTCCCAAACAGCATGGGGTCATTAGCAAATTGCTGATGGGTAATATGTGGAGCACCACTTGTGACTTGAACTCCCGCGATCTGCCTGAGGTTCCAAGCTCTGGTAAGCGATCTGCCAAGTGCTTCAGCCATTAAAATGAAAAGAAAGGGGGATAGTGGGTCTCCCTATCTTAACCCATGAGAGACATTGAAGAAGCCCTCCGGAGTTTCATTCACGAGGACTGAGAATCTCAGACTTGCCACCCAAGAGAAGATCCAATCTAGCCAATTCTTGGTGAAGCCAAATCCTTCCAAGACTTTAAACAAAAAATGCCAATTGACCCGATCATAAGCCTTTTTTATGTCAAGTTTTAATATCATTGCCTGCTTTCGCGTGGTCTGTATTGATTGGATGGCCTCGTGAGCAATAATTATCCCATCCAAGATGGACCTTCCTGAGATGAACCCCGTCTGCTCTTCTGAAATCAAATCTGGTAAAAGTGTTTTTAACATGTTTGCCATTGTTTTTGCTAAAATTTTGTAAAAAGTGTTGCACAAAGAGATTGGCCTGAAGTCGTCTAGAAGTTCAGGCTTCTCTTTCTTCAGGATTAGCACTAAAAAAGTGTTATTAACTTCTTTTAGAAGTTGTCTAGAGGTCCTAGATTCCTCTAAGGCCTCCACAACGTCAATGCTGATTATGTCCCAGCATTTCTGGAAAAAGCTGGCTAGAAAACCATCGAGTCTAGGTGCTTTATCTGGATGGAGCTGAAAGAGTGCAAACTTCACTTCCTCCAAGAATTTGTTGTTTAGCATATCATTTTGTTCATCATTTACCAGCTTGGGTATATATCCCACAAGCTCTTCTTGGGCTATGAGCAGGGAACCTTCCGGCTCATGCAAGAAGTTCTAAAAAGGATCCACCACCACTTGTTTGACCTCTTCCACATCTTCCACAAATTTTCCATTAATGTCTTTTACCCTAGAAATTCTGTTTACTTCCCTTCTTGCCTTTGTTACGTTATGAAAGTATTTTGTATTTCTGTCCCCAGCCGATAACCAAACTTCTTAGGATTTTTGTTGCCAAAACACTTCTTCTTTGGTAAGAATATCATTCATTTTTTCCATCAGCAATTTTTCTTGCAACGAGCTGTGATTATCCATTCCCTCTCTAATAATCTTCTCTGAGAGGGCTTTTAATTCTGATTCACATTGCCTCTTCTCCTCAAAGATGTTTTTGAAGTTATTTTGATTCCATGATTTTAGATTCTGTTTAATAACCTTCAGCTTGACTACGATGCTAAACATTTTGGAGCATACGAGATGTGTTTCATTCCACCGTTGTTTGATTAGATCCAAAAAATCCTTGTGCTGAAACCACATATTTTCAAACTTAAAGGGACTCTTGACTAATCCCTTTTCTCCCAATAATTCCAAGCGAATAGGGTAGTGATCTGACCCTGCTAATGGAAGCAACTGACAGTCGAGATTAAAGGGAAGACTGTAGAAGTCTCCTTTGAAGAAGAACCTATCTAATTTCTCGGATATGTTGTAGAAGCCTAACCTTCTGTTTGTCCAGGTGAACTGCCCACCTCCCATCTGAATGTCACAAAGCTCATTTCTATCCACAAAACTTTTAAAATCCAACTGAGACTGAAGTTTCCTCCCTACTCCCCCTTTCTTATCACTTTCTTTCAAAATTACATTGAAATCCCTGCCTAAAATGAAAAATTTGAACCCTAGGAATTTGCAGACTTTGTCCAATTCATTCCAAACACTTCTTTTATGAATGTAGTTGTTAGGCCCATAAACATTTACCAGAAAAAAACTTAGATTGGAGGCGAGGCTCCTTACCTTGCAGACTTGCCAGCACTTGCTTGAAGCCACCTCTTCAATCAAGACTATTTGCGGCTTCCAAAGAGTGAGCAATCCACCTGAGGCTCCTTCCACATTGACTCCACAAATCTTCCACTTCCTCAATTTGAGGTTGAGAGTTGCTCTTTCGTGTTCTCCTAACTTAGACTCTTGAATCAAACAAATGTCCGGTTGCTGCGAGTTCAGATGTTGCTGCAACAAACATCTTTTGTTAGGGGCATTTAAGCCCCTAACATTACAAGTTATGATTTTCATTGTTGTTCAAGAAGGGCATTCCCCTTCCCTACTTTCAATAGAGTTTGGATTTTCAATTTCCCTGAAGCCTCCCCATCCCACTTGAGTTTTTCATTATTCGGAATCCTACCTTTTCCTCTGTGTTCTCCACAATTTGGCAATGTTTTGGTTGGTTCCTTGGATTTCAACCCTAACTCCCCTTGTTCTACGAGGTTATTCAAGGCTTTTCTTGGGTCTTCCTTTTCAGTTAGGAAGCCTTCATTTCCCATCAGCTTGAAATCTTGTTCTGCAAGCCAATCTTCACCTTCAAAATTGTCGATGTCAAGCTCCCCTCTTGTGGCCGCATTTACAATATCCACCAATTCATTGCCCACATTTATGAGGGAATCAAGATCCTCCTTGCGCACTGTGTTACCAATCAGCTCAATTGCCTGCAACAATTTTTTATCAATGGATCTGATGCTCTGGGCATCATCAAGCCTCTGGGCTGATTTGGATTCCTTTTGAAGCTCCACTTTAGAAGGGAGAGGGAGACCTTCTTCAACATATCTTCGTCCTCCATGAGTTGTATCTATGGGGAGAGGGTTATGGATCACTTTCTGCATCCAGACGCCTAAACCTGACGAAATCTTAATTTCACTCAGGATTCTATGATTTGGATTGCTTTCAATGCCTACCCGAACCACTGTGCCTGACCCTTCTAGGTTGCCCCTTTTCTCTGCGCATAAAAAGGATCCCATGCCGTTACCAATTTCTTCCAGAACCCTGGAGTCCTAATATTCAAGGGGGAGGTTAGGTAAAATATACCAATCGTGAATTTTTTCCAAGTGGTGTGAAGTTGGATCGAACCCGGCCTTCCATCGGCTGATGTAAAAGCCGCAGCCATCAAGAATCCAAATCCCTTCTTCAATTTGAGCCCTGATGGCTTCCGAAGGACAAATGACCATGAAATAATCATTTGTCATCCTCTTGAATTCCAATTCCATTCCCCATTTGTCATACCACCATGTCTCCAGACTTTGCCAATTTAAATCCTTTCCATGCCATTTCATTATTAATGTAGTATTTTCCAATTTCAAAACAAGATCCTGAAGAAGATTAGCATTGAGGGTGATTGAGATTTCCTCTTCTCTGACATCTTCCCTCCTTCCGTGATGCTGATCTCTGGGTTGCAAATTGCACCTCTGGAAATCCCTGCGCTGACCATCACCTCTAGGGTGTCTTCTTCCCCTATATTGATGATAGTTTTGCTATCTTTGATTCCAGTGCCTTGGGCCGCGAAGATTTCCGTTCTGTTGCCACTCTCTTCTCAGAGGAAACTAGACATCGTGCCATTTTTGCAGGTCTTCCTCCTGCTGTGGAAAATTCTAACCACTGCTGGCGAATCCACCATTCCTGTTAGCCGGTTCGAGCTCCCTTCGAGGAAAGCATCTCCCATCTCTTTGCTCCATGAGGCCTCCTTTCATCCCTCTCTATCTCCATTCTAGAATGGGTCTCTCTGCAAATTTTCGCTCTGCGATGTCACTCTTCAAATCTTCGCGCCATCATTATTTAACATATTTTTGTAAAATTATAAAGTGTTTTAAATTTAAAATATAGCCCGCATATTTTATTAAATGAATGCACCTAAAAATTATGAAGTAACTATTTTATATTTAAAAAATATATAACCGACATATTTTTTTAAATGAAAGCACACAAGAATTAAATTTAAAATATATAACTATTGTAGTTCTATTAAATTAATGGAAATAACAATAAAGCAAACATAAAGTAACAAATCTATATAAATACAAGTAATAGTCAAACATAAATCACAAAGAAACAAAATGAAATAAGATAGGGCAAAAGAATACTAGAGAAGCATAGAAGTTATATGAAGGTAATAGCATTATATTGAAATAAGGTAGAGCAAAAGAATACAGAGAAGCCTATGAGTTATTTGAAGGTAACTGCATTATATTTTATACTTTTTTGTATAAAGGTTTCAAGTTTATTTTATTTTCTTTTCTGGAGAATGAAATCTAATTTGTGGGCTTTTATTCAGATTCTACAAAGTATATTGGACAAGTGCAAAAGTTATTTTAATGGTAAGTTGTTTTATTTACTATAAATTAAATAGTACTTTTTTTTTTATATATGTGTCACCATGGGGGTGATACCCTTTCTATTATAAATAAAAAGAGAACAAAACTGAATGGTAAAAAACTTAAGGGTGCATAGGAACAACTAGAAAAATCTAAATTATAGTTTTTTTCCTTACCCATCTTAACATGAGAACGCAAAGTCATCTTTCTTTTATCATTTTACCCTAATTTCTTATTTTTTCTCACTGTGGTATATTAATTGTTGTCATCTCCCATTTAGTCTAGTGAAGAGCCCTTATGCTTTTTTTCATTTGCTTCTGACGGGTCCTTATCTGTATGATATTTACTATGGTTTTCATTGGACATTGTTTGGTGCATATAACTAGTTGCTCTTGGAAGATCTCAGAGGTAGAAAATTTAGAAAAAGGAGATACTATACAATCACCCTCAATTGATTTATTTACATTACCACTAGAATATTCTTGAGCCCTTTGAGGTAGGGTGGGCAAAATCTTGGATTTATCTTCAATTTGTGAGCTAGCAAGCACAAGATAATGTTGGGGCTCTGCCCCTATCCGCTAAGTAGGTTTACTCCTTGGAACTAATTTACCTTGCTTATGATCTTGCAATTTTTGACACTAGGGCTTAAGGTGATCTATTCAAAAACATTTCCTACAACAGAAATATAATAGTACTTTGATTTACTATTGAGTTATTTTAATGAAAATACTTCAAATTAATATTTTACTATCATAGTTATGTTTTCTTTTGTGTTATTTATTTACTATAGAATAATTTCTTTTATAACTATATTTTATTAGGGTTCTAACATATGAAATATAAAAGGAGCAAAGTGTATTCACAATTATAAAATTTATTACAAGAATAAGCGCATTCTATTTTGTTAGGGTTACCTTTTGTTTTCTATGTTATTTTATTTACTATACAATAATATAATTTATAACTGTATTTTATAAGGGTTTTATCATATGAAATAAAAACAAATCAAAGTATATTCATGAAGGGGAGAGGTTATTTGAAGTTATATTTTATACATTTACTATAAAGACTTGAATTTAATGGATAAAAGGATAAAAGTATATTCATGAAGGGCAGATTACCTATTTTATTAGGGTTTTATCATATGAAATATAAACAAATCAAAATATATTCATGAATGAGACAAGTTATTTGAAGTTAAATTTTATACATTTACCATAAAACCTTCAATTTAATTTATAAAAGGATCAAAGTATATTCATCAAGGGTAGATTAATTATTTTATTAGGGTTTTATCATATGAAATAAAAACAAATCAAAGTATATTCATGAAAATGGGAGAAGCTATTTGAAGTTATATTTTATACATTTACTATAAAGGCATCAATTTAATTTATAAAAGGATCAAAGTATATTCATCAAGGGTAGATTACCTTTTGTTTTTTGTGTTATTTTATTTATTGTACAATAATTTAATTTATAATTATATTTTATTAGGGTTTATTATATGAAATAAATAAAGATTAGAACATATTATTGAAGGGGAGAAGTTAGTCAAAGTAAGTGTATTATATTTTATACATTTTAGTATAAAGGGTTCAATTTATTTTTCTTTTCTTTTCTAAATAATAAAATTAAATAATTTATAACTATATTTTTGTAGGGTTTTATCATATCAAATATAAAAAGATCAAAGTATATTCCAAGTAAGTCCATTACATTTTAGTATAAATGCTTCAATATAATTTTCTTTTCTTTAATGCAGAATTAAATTTAATAATTTATAACTATATTTTATTAGTGTTTTCCCATATCAAATAAAAAGGATCAAAGTATATTAGGGTTTAAATTTTTGTTTTTTATTCATTGTTGTTTTATAAGAATAGGTGCCTTTAGGCATATTTTAGATATATATGTTAGTTTAAAAATTATTTTATTATGCCAAACAAGGGGTGGAGTGTAATGTGAGGTGTTAACAAAAACTATAAAAGAGCCGAGATGAAAAAATAATAAAAACTAAAACACAATCAATCTATATTATAAAATTAAAATAAATAAAATAACTTTTAAATAAATAAAGTAACTAGAAAATAAATCTTAAGTAAATAAAATAAAATAAAATAATTCTAAAAATAATTTTATTATTTGTTTACTATTGCAATATTAACTCTTAACCAAAATTAAAATAAATAATTATTTCAAAAATAAATTCATTTATAAACTATAAACTATATCACTTATATTATATTTTTATTGATAGATCTACATAATTATTTACTATACATAATAATTTCAATAATTTTTTAATTAAAATTATAAAACTATAAAACTAATAAAATAAATAAACTTATAAAATTAATACAATTACAAAATTAAAATATTAAATCAATAAATTATATGTAAAATATAAAATATAAAATTACAAAAGTATTAAAACTACCATATCTATGTTTCCACAAATCTATGTAAAAAGTGTTTGTTTTAGTGGATCTATGATTCAAATCAAGTGTATTTTTTCTAAAAATAGGAATGTTAGTTTTATTACATTAATTACTTTATTTCTATATGAGACACTATTTACTTTTGTATGTAAATTTTATTTTTTTTGTTTTCAAAAAACCACCATTCATTATTTCCTTGATTTTTTTGTTTTATTTCTACTTTGAAAAGTACAATGAATATATATTTTAAAATTTTATTACTAGGCTAGATCTCGCTCTGCTTGGGAAGCCGAGGGATATATAGCTTGTCCCAGTCTATCTATAGCTCCTAGCTGGTCCTAAACCTAGCTCGAGAAACCCATCCAATCCAAATCAATCTATATGGAGGGGCCGGTCTTGAGTCCAACTCATCCCCGGGAGGGGTTGGTTATATGGCTGGCGATCTCGCTGAAGCGGTGCTCCCCAGTCAGTCTCAGCCTCCATTGATCTAGGGCGTGGAGGAGCCCCTATATCTATATCCGGCCGCCTAAAGAAACAATAGGCAATCCGAAATCCCGGTGATTCAATGGGTTGGTTTACAATGAATATATATTTTAAAATTTTATTTTAAAAAATTAATTAAAAATAAGACTTAATGGCCCTTTCTCTTTAACACGTTTTCCATAAATATGCTAAAAATATCTATACCATCTCCATTATCTATTTCAAATTTTATTTTCTCCACCTTCATTTGGACCCTTATCTTAGGACCATTTTCTAGAATTGCGATTTTCTTTTTTTAACCATGATCATTTAAGAGAGACAATCAATATACTCAAAGGGAGAAACCCTTCTACATATTCTAACCACAAATATTTGAGTCCAACTGCAACACTAACTTTGGATTCCATTGATGATTTTGAGTTTTTGGGGTTTAAGCTAGTGAGAGTCAGGGCTCAAATGCAAGACAACTATTATTACTTACTCATGTTTGAAACAACAATTAGGTTAAGCTGCCATGGTTAGCGGAATTACACCTAGTTATAGGAGGAATCACCCCATCCTTGTAAACAACAAAAGTTTAATAAGTTTACCTTTACATACAAGACACAACTTTTCTAGGCAATAATGGATTGTGGAAACTTAATAGTTTTATACTTAGGCACACAAAACAATTCTTTTTCTATAATTTAACACTTTAATGACAAGAAAAAATATCTATATGTTATATTAAGAAAGAGGTTGATGTAAATTGAAGGGGAGTCCCTTTTGAAATATGAGTATTTAAATTTCATATTTGAAATATATAGGTATTAAATTTGATTTATGTATCAAATGGTGAACTTTACATAGGGAGGCACTTCAATATTTGGTTGTTGAGGTCTCAAAAAATAATATCAATTGGATATAAATTAAAAGAGAAGGAATGACTTGTTAGAAATGAGGATTGATAAATGTGATACATTGAGAATATATATTGTTCATTAAAGAACAAATTTCTAGTTGGTTTAGGTTTAGAAGTTCTACACTAATGTTGCATAAAATCTACAAACTCAAACTATTTAATGTGATGACAATTTTTTTTTAAGAGCATTATATTTTGATATGTACTATTTATGCACAATGAATTAAATTGATACATGTGCCATATGGAGCTATATTTTGACCACTATTACTTATATTTTTAAAATGAGATGATGAGTAATTTCAGATATTTTTGTATTTATTGATATATGTCAAGTTAGACTAAAATATTTAATTAGATGATAATAAATAACAAATTATTACATATTTATTAATAGTTTATATTCTATTATAACAATATCTTAAACACGTCTATCTAAAAGATGCCAATATCAATCTAGAGCTATTTTATTTACTTAAGAATTAACTTATTTTACTTTTGAATTATTTAATTATCTACATGAACACATAAATTTAAATCAGATATCCAATGTAAAATATTAATAAAAGATAACAAAAAAAAATTAATGCCATTTAATTTTTTACATAAGATATTTAAAAACACTTCCAAAATTATATTTCTTTTAACAGGTTTTCCATAAATATATTAAAAATATCTATCCCAATTTTTATCTCGATTACCTATTTTAAATTTTATTTTCTCCACCTTGGCTGCTCTTAACCACGCGTGGAGTAAGCAAAGCTCTCCATGTCAAACACCTATAAATGCATAGAGAGAAATCAATAGCATAAGAAATCCATTAATTAGGAAGCCTGGTAGTAGAAAGCAATGGAGCGACAATTTATTTCAGCAGTTGAAGAAGACGGAGAGCAGAGTGGTGTATCTGAGCTGTATGGGGATGTAAAGGAATGCATTTTTACAAAGCTTCCATTACAGTCAATCTGCCGCTCTCGCGTAGTTTGCAAAGAATGGAATTCTATTTTGTCCTCGCACAGATTTCTGTCTTCATTGCGCACCCAAAATCCATGGCTTCTTCTCTGTGGTGAAGAATCCGACGGAAGTTGGCTTTGTGTGGCCTACTGCTTTTCCACACAAAAATGGATGACAATCTCTCTTTCTTTCCTCTCAAATCCTGTGGGAGACAATGTCAGATGTTACAACTTACCAAGTGTAGGGCTGGGGTTACTGCTTTTTAGAAGAACCCCAGTATTACGTGTTTGCAACCCGCTCATGAAAATTTATACAGATATAGTAATCGATATGTTTTGCGAGTCTCAGCATATTGTACGAGGAGGAAATGGAGAGCCGTATTTGGTAGTGACGTTGGGGCACAGCTCGAGGAATTTTTCCTTCCAAATCTACCACTATTTTCAAGATTCATGGAAGCTTAAGTCTCAGTTTTCAGGGGAAACGGGCTCTAATATATTAGATCGTCAAATGGTTGAGTGCAATGGCGTTCTTTTCTGGAGGGCAGAGAGGCCTATGACTATTGCCGGTTACAATATCGAAGATGGTATTATTAAGCCTGTTACAATAGCTCCATTACCCACCCAACTTGTTGAAAATTATGATCTGTATGTTTTATCCATAGTTGCATATAGGGCATCCGTTCTAGTGGTAGCGACCTTCATGGATCAGTCAGCAAGCGATCCGTTACCTGAGGTTCTACTCAGGATGGGTATTGACTTTCATTTGCCAAGCGCTATGGGTATTGTTATCTGGGAGTTGTTTCAGGACGATGAAGATAAGTTGCTTTGGAAATGGAAAGAATTTGCAAGGATGCCTCCGGACTCTCTCCCTCAATATATTGGGAAGTGTGTTTGTGTGGGAGATTATCTGTGCGTCAGCAGTTTAAGTGATAATACAAATCATCCAAAGGTGTTTGTATACAATTTAACGGAAGGGTTTTGGCAATGTCTTCCTCAATGCCCAAGTCAAAACTTAGAGATTTACAGCATGATGTTGTCATTCGAACCCAATCTCATTCTTAACCGGTTCTTTAAACCTCGGGATGGATCTTCTATCCATTTCCTTCGTCCACTGCTTCGGACCAGCCATTGCTCTCACCGCTAGCCTGATGAAAACCTTACAGATTGAACTTCTCCTATGACACACTGTTCTCACCGCTAGCCTGATCTCAAATTACCTATCTACAGTATACGTTTCTTTATGATCTCCATGTTGGAAGTATAAAGTCATGTTAGAGACTAGGTTAATACAAATTCTAGTCATTAGATGTAAAGAGATACAATTCAAGGTATCTTTTGTAACCATTTCAATGAATTATACGCCTTGAAAAATTTTAAACATGAAATTAATAAACTAAATTTAGAGTTCTACTTGGGAAAAGATTAAGGTTTGGATGTCTTCTCATGTTGCTCTTGTTGTGCTTTCTCTTGTTGTTGCTCAAGTTGTAAAATTTAAAGGCACATGGACTAGTTTGAGTTTGAATTGGAAGAGCTGGACTCCAGCTGAATTATGAAGATATAGATTTTGAATATGTTTATGAAATGGATTGTAAATTCTATGAGGATGAGTTTAGAAAGCTCAAAATTTGGTAGTAATCTAAATATTTTGATTATTAAACCTAATCCTAAAGACAATCTTGATTTAAAAACTAAACAACCAACTCACAATGGTTAGTGGTTTGCTTCAATGTTATACTAAAGTTTAAGAATTTTCTATATAATTTCATATGTGTCTTTTTGGGATTTCAATTTTATTTAGTGTAAGAGTTAAAAATGTAGGATTTCAATTTTATTTAGTCAAAAGTTAAAAATCTACATTATCACAAAAAATATTTTGCCGTGTTATTACATTTTTTTATTTTATTCTTCAAACTTACAATATTTTAATACATTTTAAATTATAAAAGTATTAGTATTATTACATTTTAAGGAAATATTTGTGTTATTTAATAGACTTTATAAAAGTTTAGTTTTATAGTTAGGAAATATTTTAGTCCTATTTTATTTTTACGAAATTAGATTATTTTTGAGATTTCAATTTTATTTACCCAACACATTTCAACACTCTTCAAAAATTAATTTTTCAATTATTGGAATTCAATTTGTCTATACAACCAATACCTAATCAACAAAAAAAATACAACTAAACAAATACTATATACAACCAATAGTTAATCTAACAAAAAAAATAACAACTAAACAAATACTATAATAACAACACTACAAGGCAGGGACTGGCTACTATGTGGCACTTGTTAATTATATACTTTTTATAAAGGATGAAAAATAATATAGTGACTTCAAAAAATAGCATAAAGATTTAAGTAAGCAAAATGATAGTATTTTCTTTGTTGCAATTTTTAATAAAATACTTCTTCACAAATTAGTTCAATTTAATTAATAAACATATGAAATAAACAATTTGTTTTGTTCTTATTTAAGAATTTTTTTTTTCTCTACTACATTTTCTTAAACACAATAAAAAAATTCTAATACATTTTGAACCATAAACTACAAAAGAAGATAAACTAGTATATTTATATTTAAAAAAATATATCTATAGTACGGTGAGAGATATCTTCCAATTTGTTGGCGTTTATAAATTACTTGCAGTTAGAATATTTGAAATGCACATGAGTTAAATTAAAAAGACTGTGCTACGAGACTATGCTACCAGACTTTTCATATTCTTCAAACATAATAATTTCTATTTTTCTATCCATTTGGCTTCCACAACTACCAAGTTTTTCTATTTTTCTATCCATTTGGTTCCACAAATTTATTTATTTGCACATTTTATTTCTTTTCTTCTATCCATTTGGCTTCCAAAACTACCAAGTTTTTGTATTTTTCTATCCATTTGGTTCCACGACTACCAAGTTTTTCTATTTTTCTATCCATTTGGTTCCACAAATTTATTTATTTGCACATTTTATGAATTTTTTTTACATGGGAATATGAATCTTGTAGGCCTTATTGTGAGTGTAGAATGCCTCTCGGCATAACAAAGTTTTTGTATTTTTCTATCCATTTGGCTTCCACGAATTTATTTATTTGTACATTTATGAATTTTGTTTACATGGGAATCTGAATCTGAATTATTTATGGGAATTTGAATCTTTCAGCCCTTGTTGTGAGTGTAGAACCCTTTCGGCATAATAAATAAATAAAAACCATCAATTACTTGTTAAGATTTACCTTGGTTCACCATGCCTATGTTGGGAAAAAATAATGAAAATAATATAGAAGAAGATAAATAATTTAATTAATTAAATTTACTTACTCAGATTTGTCATGTGTCCATGTATGTAGTAAATAAAATAGTTATACAAAAGATAAATAAATAAATTTTACTTACTGATATTTGTCATGTGTCCATGTATGTAGTAAATAAAATAGTTCTAGAAAGTAAAATAAACAAGGATACCTATCTTTAAAAATATATATGTAAAAATTACCTTTTATTAGATGTGTGATTAAAGTAGGAATAGGTGCCTAATAGGCCTCAAGAATGATAACTAGATGTGTATACCTTTATGTAACCATTAATTTTTTTAGCATTGAAGAAGGTAAGAATGTTGGAGATGTAATTAGATTCCTTTTATCAAATGTGGAGCACCTCAAATTAAAGAGATGAACAGATAGTAGGTTACACAAACCCTTTCTTTATACTTGTTCTTCGGCTGGTATATTGAAATATACAAAACATCTTATATATCAGCTCGTAAATACAAAGCATCTAGTATACCAGTTTGCACTTTAAAGATATACATTGCTTTTTCTGCAAGCATTTATCTCAGTTTGTTTATTGAAGTTTCATTGATTATCTAGTATAATGAAGACATACACTATTGGTTACAGTTGTTAATATACAAAGTTTCCTATTTTTCAGCTTATGTATCGCAAATATGGTATAGTGGCAAAAATAGATCTAAAATGTGAACGATTGATGTGATTGAACCTATTGAACTTATTAAACCAATGAACCTCTTTCACCTCTAGAATTGGGTGAACCCTTTCAATCAAATGAACCCGGTGAACCATTGAACCGGTTCAACCCTCGGTTCAACCTTTGGCTAAACATATTACTATCAGCTTTCTTGCAGTTGGTGTGTATATGAAAAGTGGTGAAAATAGACCAAAATTATGAATGAATGTTGTGGTAGAACCTATTGTACTTTTTGAACTGTTGAACCTCTTTCCCCTTTGGATTCGGGTGAACCCTTTGACTATGGTTGAACTTATTGAACTTATGAATTGATGAACCTCTGTCTCCTCTGGAATTTGGTGAACCCATTGAACCAAATGAACCTGTTGAGCCATTGAAATGGTTCAATCCTCAGTTCAACCATCGGCCAAACTCACTATTGTTGTGGTTGAACCTTGTGAACATATTGAACCATTGAACCTCTTTCACCTTTGGAATCAGGTGAACCCTTTGTGAACCTATTGAACCGCTGAACCGGTTCAACCTATGGTTCTCCCTTCGAGTGATATCAGAAGATGAGGGAAGAATTATGCCCGAAGGAAAATAAAGAGTTGGACCATTGAACCTTAAGATGGAGGTTCAATGGGTTCAAAAGGTTAAACAGTTCAATGGTTCATAAGTTCAATGGCTACATCTGGTTTGAAGGTTCATCCAGATCGAAGGTTCATCAGAGCTCAAAGGTTCCACCAGTTCAAAGGTTCAACTGGTTCAATAACTTCAATGTTCAAGGTGGTTCAATGGTTCAATAATCGTAAGTTCAATAGTTTTGTTTGGTTCAATGTGTTCAAAGGTCAGATCTAAAATTTTGAAAGATGAAGGAAGAATTATGCCGAAGGAAAAGAAAAGCGTTGAACCATTGAACCTTAAGATGGAGGTTCAATGGGTTCAAAAGGTTTAACAGTTCATCAGTTCGTAAGTTCAATGGGTACATCTAGTTTGAAGGCTCATCCAGATCGAAGGTTCATCAGAGTTCAAAGGTTCCATCAGTTCAAAGGTTCAACCGGTTCAATAACTTCAATGTTCAAGGTAGTTCAACGGTTCAATAACCATAAGTTCAATAGATTCATTTGAGTTCAAAGGTCCAATAACCATTGGTTCAACGGTTCTACCATAGCAACAGTTCAAGTTTTTTGACCTGTTTAAATCCAGAAGCAATAATTGCAACAACTATGGACTGTGGAAGTTTAATGAGTTTGATTAACATCTTTACTGTTGCATCAGGCACTATGGCTTTGATCTGACTTCTCAGAATATAGTGTCTGAACTTCTTTACTTCTCTCACCAATGCAAAAGCCTACCTCTCCGTATCCAAATATTTCAACTGAGCATCTTTCAGTGGAGCACCCATGAAAGCAATAGACTTTTCTTCATTTTCTTCTCCTTTCTGCATTAAAGCTATTGTACATGAATGTTTTGGTGTAAAGGAATATATATAAAAAGGTTTAGTGTAGTTTGGACTGGCCAATACTAGAGCATCATAAATAGCTGCTTTGATGTCTTCAAATGCTGCTTTGGCCACTGGTGTCCATTCTATCTTGGCATCCTTTTTCAACATGGCATTCAATGGTTGTACAATTTCTGCAAACCCAGTAATGAAGTTTCTACCAAAATTAATTTCACCAAAGAATGATTTTAATTCTTTCTTACTATTTGGTAATTGTAATTTATTATTTCCTTCCACTCTATCTGGATCAGTAGAGATTCCATTTTCTGAGATGATGTGACCCAAAAGGTTCCCCTTTATTACTCCAAAGACACACTTCTTCAGATTTAGGGAAATTCCATACCTCTTGTACCTTTTCAGTACTTTTATTAAGTCATCTGCATGAGTAGATATATCTTTAGAAAACACAATTAGATCATCTATGTAAATCACAATGCATTTACCTGTTAATCCATAGAATGCAATATACATTGCTCTTTGAAATGTTGCACCTGCATTGATTAATCCAAATGGCATTCTTCTGTATGCATAATTCCCCCATTTACATGTGATTGTGGTCTTTATCCTATCCTCCTTATCTACCAAAACTTGATTATACCTAGAAAATCTGTCAAGGAAAGACATCATTTTAGCACCATTCACTGCTTGTAAAACTTCATCTAATGGAGGTAAAGGATAATTAACTTTCTCAGATGCCTTATTAAGATTTGTAATATCAACATAGAGTCTGATGTCCCTATTTTTTCTTTCTCATGGGTACTAAGTTGGCTATGCAGGTAGAATGTCTTACTAGAAAAATTATCCTTGCAGATAATAATTTCCTTACCTCTTTGAAAATCAAGGGCTCTAGTATGGTGTTTACTGGCCTTTGTTTCTATCTAAATGGTTTTACCCTTGGCCTTAATGGAATCACGTGTGTTATGATAGAGGTATCATATGTTTTCAAATCTTCATAAGTCCATGCAATAACATGCTTATACTCTTTCAATACCTCTGGAATCTCTTTTCTCAATTCCTTAGAGAAAGCTTTTCCAATTAAAACATTATGAGGATTTTGTTCAGTTCCTAAATTAATAGGATCACATTTACCCCCTTCTATTTTAGGTAGATCTTTTTTCTTAACTATCCCATCGAAATAAAAGGTTCTTTCTAGTTCTATTACTCCCTTGGGCAAGAAATTACTTTTTAAGTCAGTTATATCTTCTTCATCCCAAGATACTTCTGGTCTTTCTTGTTCATCAATAAATTGAGATTCAAACACATCATGACTTGTTATAAAATCAAGAATTTGCTGATCACCTTCAAACACTTGAAAATTGGTCACATTATTAGGTATACTTGGGATATTCACTAATTCTACTACAAATCTCTTTAATCCTGACATAACTAAGAGCTCAAGGGTACTAGTCGCAACTGCTAAAGCATCTAAATGTCGATTTAACTCTCTAGGGATATGTATGATATTGAAAGCATAAAAATGTTCAATTAAATCCCAAACTTTATATCTGTAACTCACCATCTTTTGATAATTGTAAGCATACAACTTTTTGACTTGTCTGATAACCAATTTAGAATTAGACATAACCTGTAGAATTTTAACCTTCTTTTTAAGTGCCATAATCAATCCATGCACTAATGCTTCATATTCAGTTACATTATTGGTGTAGGGAAATTGCAATCTAAAAGCTGCCAAAAAGGACTAACCACTGCGATCAATGAGCTCAACCCATACCCCTGCTCCCTATTTAGACTTTCATCCATCACATTTTAAAGTCTACATGTCATTCTTTTTATGAACTGGACCCTTTGTTTTTACAGGAACTATTTTACTTACCTCACATTTTGCAAGAGCATCTGTATTCTTCTACCCTTTTGTCAGAGGTATAGGTATCATTGTAGTCTCTGTCTATTTTTGAAATTCAAAATTTTTGATATCTTTTACTTTTGCCTCTTCACTTGGATTTTTAAGCAAACCACTAGCATCTTCATGAAAATGCAACTCAGGTTCATTAAGAATACATTTTCCCTCTTATTTTCCCATTAATTCTCTACATTTTCTGTGCTGATAGTCAATTATGTCTCTGCATATTCCACATTCTTCCTCAGAATGAGCAATCTTATGAACTCTGTACCACTTCCTATACAAAACACATTGGATAGGAACTCCCTGTTGGATGCATATTTTCATTTCTTGTCTCATGATTTGACTGAAGTCACTCACAACATTATCCTCTTCATCAGAAGAACCATGATCAGATCCAACAAACACTTTTATTCCACCATCAGTAGGTCTTGTTTCAAATTCGAAGGCTAAAATTTCTTCTATTTGAACTCCTCTGTTTGAAACCCTATAAACACCCAGTTCAACAGAAGCATACAATACTTCATTTTTCCTATTGTATTATGTGATCATATGTTTCATCCTAGGTTCAACCTCTATTCTAATTTGGTTTGGAATGCCTCTCCAAGGCAACCACATGTGAGAGAAGTCTGTCGCCATATATCCGTTTAGAGTTTTAGACCAATCCCTACTCAACAACATACCATAATTGACCAGAATGTTTACAAATTGGATGCCAATGAACTGACTCACCCTAGGATCTAAAGCTAACTGCATTTGAATATGCATTAGTTTACCTACCACATTAAATTCAGACTTATCCAATTAAGTAACAACCTTGGCAGGTTTTGTAGGGGTAAGTCCTAAAGTTTTACATATTCTTAATGGCATGACATTAGTCGAGGCTCCTTAATCTACCATACAATTATGTAAAATCTTCCTAGAAACTCTCAAGGTTAGTAGAAAAGGAAGAAATTCCTTCTTTTCTATGTACAAATATTACTACATTAGTGTTTGCAGGGTGTTCGACATTCTTACCTTCATCTTTGGTTTACACATCCTTACCATGAGTGTTTGTATTAACTAGATTATCTCTTGGTCCTGACTCATCTAAGGATTTCATGAACATAGTTCGTACTCCTAGACTCTTCAGTAACTCATATAAAGGTACACTAACCTTTATCTTTTTAATTTCCTCTGACAAGTAATTCATTAATTTTGAAGCTTCATTAGACTCTATTTTCGCTGCCTGAACCTTTAATGATGCTGAAGCACTGGTACTATGATAATTTGATTTTAGAGGCACTGGGTTATTACTTGCATGCTAATCAGGTGGGGTGTTAAGGTTGTTTGGAGGTATGGAGGTAGTAAAAGGGCCTCGTGGCTTACTATTATTCCTCAAGTTATAGGTATGATTCCTATTGGACTGTTGAAATGCTCGATGAGGCTCTTCATTATCTTTACCTATTTTCTTATTATGTCACCAACATTTATTTCTAACTCTTGAGTATTTGCAATACAGTTTCTTAAAATCCCTCCTTCAAACTTTGATTCAAGTCTATGCCTTAGCACTTGGTTTTCCATTTGAGGTGTCAATACTCCCTCATTTACTAATTCTTCAATTCTTTCTTCCATGGCCTTGACCTGCTCCAACTCATACCTATTTTCCTTCATTCTTAATTGACAATAATGTATGTTAAGACTACACTTACCTCTCTGCTAGGGCCATGGCCCACTTGGCAACTGTTTGCCTAATTATGTCTTCCCCTCTTTGTATGAATTCTTTGATCCAGTCTTCAAACATGTTAACTTCAACTTTCTTACCCTCCATTTCATTTATTTTCTCATTTGACAAAATAGGTAACTCTGCAAGTAATTCAAGCATATTAATATTAGGGTCAAATATCCCTTGAATGAATTGTTGTAGTTGGACAATGTGTCCTTTCAACTGCTCAAACTTGCCTTTATCTTTCCTTATCAACTCTATGGTTACCTTGTTCATATCCTCCATTTCTGTAATATGTTGTACCCTAGTCACGTACCCCATATTCGTTTGAATTATATTATAATATCTCAAGCTCATTTCTCATTTTACTTTATCTATCATTGGTACGGCTAGTTTTAAGGTCCTTGTTCCAGAAGGATCCCTCCTTATTGCAGACATTGTTCTTGCCTTTCTCTTTTCTTTCTTTTGTATAGCTCCTCCCAACAGGCTCTTTATGTCTATAGGGACCAACTTTACCTCTATCTTTTCTTGTCTTATTTCTTTTCCTATCCAAGATGGCACTTCTTTGTTGGTTTCTGCCCTTTTCTCATGTCTTACCTCTTCTTGGGTTTTTTCCACCTCTATTTATTCTTGATGCTATTGTGGATTCTAATATTGTGGAGGAGGTAGCTATTCTTGATATTTCTCTTGAGGTACGTGCTCATCACTTTGTCGTTACTCTTCTTTGTTTACCTTTTCTTCTTCTTCTACCTCAGTGCCTCCTCCTATTTCTACTTCTGTATCTTCTTATTCTAAACTTTCACTTGGATTACCTCTTACATTTTTTGTTCTTTCACCTTCACCCTCCTCTAGTTGGTCTCTTTGAGACTCTTGTTGTTGCTGTTGAGGTGGCTGCTGTTCATTCTATTCCTTATTAAGAGGCACTATGGAACCTAAAGATTCAATAGCTTCTCTCTCTTCTCCTCTTTGATTAATGTTAATACTAGAAACACCTAATGAAGTTGGTGCTTCCACTAGTACCTCAACTTGACTAGGTACATTCTTTTGTATTTCAGGCACATTTGCATGTCTTGACTCTTTGGTTTGTTTGGGAGGCTCACTTAGTTGTGTACTTGACTCAATGGCATATGTTTCCTCTATTTATTCACTTCTCTTTTCTCCCACTTCCTCTTCTATTATCTTTTGTGCAACTACATGTACATCTTTAATGATATTTGGTGACACTAAACTGTGAAAAGGATCTACTATCTTAAGGTCACCTTCAGGCTACTCTTCTTCGATACCTTCTTCATCACTAGTATCATCTTGGATATCTACAATTTCACCTTTTGCAACCTCTCTAGAATCTTAGGCTTTTCACATTTGCATCGCTTCTTTGATCAATTCTTGTTTGACCTTGATGTAGCTCGGTACTCCTTTGTGTGTGGAAGTAGTAGATACACACTTTTGCCTTACTCCTACTAGTGGAGCATCCACAATTATAGTAGCTATTTGCACTTTTCCTTTTGGGGTATCTATAATTACAACTTTCACTGGACCCTATTCTATTGAAACCCTTGGTCCTTGTATCTGCTACGTAGTACTCCCTTGGTATGATGTCTGTGCTTCTACAAATGTACTTGAAACAATTTCCATGGTGATACCAAGCGTGTATGGATCCATGAGTGTTGCATCCTTATTTTTATTAGCAATTGTACTTTCAACAATTTTCCTCTTCTTTTCATAAAAACACAACTCATCTTTATTTTCTCTGTCCCTCTTCTTTCCTTTCTTTGGATATGTGGCTGTTTTACCTTGAGCTTCAAGTTTTTATATCTTCTCATTCAACCATGTTTGAGAGAACAATATCACTGGTTTGGATATATTATCCAAATATGTTTTTTTTGGTTCTTCCCAGTTTGGTTCACTAATAGGGACTTGTGCCAGCCCTCTATTTTCATAACTTTGATGTAATATTTTCCCATCATCTTCTATGATCTCCTAAGGTACATCTATTCCCCCTATTGTTTTCCTCCACTCCAAAGTTAGTCTTTGGTGAGCTCTCTTTCTTACCTCTTTTGCATCTTCACAATCAGACCAAAAGTCTTCAATGTGAACTTGATGCCTGTATTTCTTATCAATATACTTATGGATCCTATGAACAGGATCAAAATGTCTTGCCAATTCAAACTCCTCAAATCCATAATACCTCAACTCTTTTTCTGATTCCTTGGCTACCTCTTCATTGTAACATGTATATCCACCAATTCCCCATGGGAATTTTATATTTCCTCTGCCACACTGCCTCTTGTACATTCCAAAAACATTCACTATTTGTTGAGTGAATTCAAGAACAACTAGTTTATCTAAAGGATATCTTGGTAGTTTAAATGGTTTTCCTTCAAATATTTCAGTTCTAATTTATGTGAAAGTAGGGAATTGAATGTACCAAGAATTATACCAATTTATGGCACTCATTGCTTTTGTTGACAGTCTTTTATCTCTCTATACTGTCAAGACTCGCATCATATGAGTGTAAAATGCATCATTAACCCTTGCATACTTCCTCATTGTATTCTTTTCTTGAAGATCAGGGTAATGATCATGTATACTAACTTTTGTCTTGGATTGTTTCCCAAGGTACCCACTCTCTCAATCCCTACTAGTGGTGGTATCTTCACTGCACATGAGTAAATCATATATGAGGACATATAGAATTGCCTATTCTTCTTGAATCCCATTATTTGCCTCCAAATAGTACTACTAATAGCCTTTGCCTAGTGGGTTGCTCCTTTCTTCTCTCTTACGAATTGGATGATATGAAACATCCATGGCTCAAACTTCCCTACATTTCAGAATCCAACAATCCTTCTTAACAAAGTGATCATTATATACACTTCTTCATTGAAATCAGTTCTATATAAGTTCTTGGGTACCCTCACTACAACTTTTGGTTTATTCTCTGGTGAATACCATCCATAAAAGATTGCCCTTTTGGAATCCATGTCATTATTTTTTTAGTCTAGGGAATATTGGTCTCGATCAATATCCCTCATTTGCTCCTAGATGTCTAAGCCAAATGTTTTAGTTATGCCCTCTGTGGATAAGTCTACAACAAGTACACCGTGGTGCATCATTCTCCTTGTAGTCGTATCATATTTGTCTATGCAATCTAACACCAGGTCCTTGATCTCCATTACCAAAGGAAAATCTGCGACTTTATACAATCCAGAATCCCAAATATTTTTCATGACTATACCTAATTTTCTAGAATATGTCTTCAACATCATATTCTTTGATAGCTATATCTGTGACCATTGCTCGCATGGTAGATATCAGTGATGGATATCCTCTATGCAATAGAAAATCCTCCACCTCTTTCTTTAATCCTTTTTCCTTTTCAACCTTTTCTGCCTTGCCAGTGGCCTTTATGTCTAATTTCTTTTGTTTTGGTGCCATCTGCCAAGAAAAAACATGCATTTTACGATTCCATTTGTGCACAATCCTAGGGTTTTACCATAGATTTTTCGTCCTTTACTTTTACCCTAGGGTTTTTTCATTTCTACTACATAAGGGATTTTACAGCATTAACCAACGTTTAAAGCTCTTTCTTATGACTAATTACATCATATAACTTAATTTGCATCATTTTCATTTACTGTAATAGCTATAACTAATTTTTTAATTTCAACCTTAACCAAACTATGACTGCGTTTGGATACATACCTAAATCCGCTTCCCTAACCGTTATACCATTAGATTTGACACACTTTTACTATTCTCCCATAGCACTGTAGAGATGACTCCGTTAACTTGAATTCACCTTTCTTTGTATGTGCTCTGCAATTTTTATCTTTGTATGCAATTTGTGAGTAATAAAACCCAATCTGCATTCACTTTTATTTCTCTTTGTACCTAGATTTTACTACATTTGAGGGCATTAATTACAACCCATACATGTGTTCAAAGCATGTCCATTTCAAATTTGTATCTATTAGCAACATGTTTCCTATTTTTTGTATTTCAAATGCAAATGCGTCACTTAAATTGTGACTGATTCCTTTTCTTCACATTACAACCCTTTGTATTTTGCTATTGTATATGAGGTGCAAAAAAACATGCACACAAATCCAAACCTCAACCGTTAATTAACCGGAATGACATTAATTTCAATTCTGGGTTTGCATTTTATCACTTGTATATCAGTTTGTATATTAGTTTGTTTATCAAATACTAACTCCCATGCATACAATTCACAGACCTCAGCAGTTTATTAATCATACAAAATTAATGTTAGTTCCACCCATGTATCTTTACTTGTGTATCAGCCCCATGTATAATGTATACAAAAGAATAACATGCAAACAAAAGAACGGACCTTACCATGTTACAAATCACATTTGACTTACTTTCGGGTCCGCCTTCATATCTTCACTTTGCATATCACAATGTATATCAGTGTGTATATGATAATTTATGTTGACATGTATATTATAACACGCGAAAAATGCAAATATTTTCACACTTTAATTCTTACCCTTTTTGCTGCGAATGACCATACTCTATCTTGCAATTAATGTTTAATTCACAATCATGACTTAAATCTAAGTAAATAAAAGCATATCCATAGTATTTACTCCAATTAGACCTTTGGCACATATGAATTTATTTACTCAACACTGGGTGACGAGCTCACATAACCTTCATTAATGGTAAGTTATTTTGCATATCAAGCCTAGCTCTATTTAATGGCATTGATTGTGAGGAGTTTTATTTCATTTTTAGAATTACATTTGCATCAATCATGGACACTCCCATTTGTCTCCATAGTGTAGGAAGGATGACTGCCTTCTTGGGCCTTATTTCTGACACCCGTTTGAGGAAACTTATCATACAACATGAGGACCCTAGGTTTCACGACCTGGAATTGGAAGAAGTCAAAATGATCCTAGGTAGGGATTTCTTGGTTAATGAGGACTGCTACAAGGTGAACTCAGATACTGCCTCTTGGTTCCTTGCATCCTTACTGGATTTAGGTGTCAACAAAGTTGAAATTTTCTATTATTTCAAGACATCTTCAGGGTGGAATATCAACTTACAGACATAAATGTGATAATTGGGGTCGAGATGGGAAATGGCATTTTGCGAGCTTCAGAGCTCGCACTGGTTTCTACTCCTTGTGCTCAATTTCAAAGACTACCTTTCTTATTAAACATGTCCAACTTGGTCCTGGCACGCCATCACCACTGGATGACAATTGGTTTGAATTTCTTGTGTTTGTCTTAGGGTTTGGACCTAGTGGAGAATGGTGACTGGGTTGCACATTTCACAGACTTGGGTAGGACAGGGAATTTTTATAGCAATCCTTAACTGGTAGACTTAATCCTGACAATTTTGCTCTTTTCGCATCAATTTTGTACTTTTGGCAATGGTGGACAACATTCCCCCCTTTTTAATTGTAAATCCCTTGTATATGATGAATACAAACGATACTGGTTAAGCATTTTATGAATTACATTGCATCCTATTTGATTTTATGCATGCATTCTGCCTTTTGTGTTTTAAGTACATGAATTGTCTAATGTAGATGTAGACGTGACCTATACTCCATTTTGTTTAACCTTTCCAATCATTTTTTACTTTGCATTTGTATATAAGATACAATTTGTTAAACATACAAACATTTAGAAATGATGTATTCATTCTTTCCTCTATGTTTATTTGAACTTTCTTTTCAAATCTGGCTATATATGTCAGATTATGCATGAAATATACAAATAAGATGTTGAATCCCAATACACTATTTTGACATTAATTTTGATGTCCATATATGCATTTTTCACCATTTTCATATTGAATAAATGAGTGTATACATACAAATGTGATATACAAATGTGACTGCGGGACTGAATATTTATCCACTTTACCCTTTTGAACCCAATCGGGTACTAGCTTATATATTTCATTTTGACCACTTAAGATACAAAAGACAAACACTGATAGACTAACTCCCCATACAATGTGATGACACAAAAAGTATTTCAGATACAAGGGATTTGTATATAAAATACAAATTTAATCAACACTACACTTTCCAAAGAAATCTATATATCCCATAGAAAATAAGGAATTATGAATTGGTTCAAAACAAAACAACCCTAGACCAAATCTCCTGTAGATTCACTGGTAACTTCAATCTTTTAGTTGAATGTTAAACACTTCAAGCATCAGGTATTTTTTCCCTTTACCACCAAGCAGGACTAGACCACAAGCAAAAACAAAAAGCCACAATAGGGGTCCTCATTTTCCTAGAGCTTGAAAAGGGGCATGTTGTGAGCATAACAACTAGCAACCAAATAAACCAACCAAATTTAAACAATTAAGGGAACAAAGTGAAATAAATTCATAATTTCCCACTTCCATGTATATGAGAACATTATTTATCATAGAATGAATGTATTAAACAATGTATATGAACTTTCAAAAGAATTTAGGTGTGTGCAATTAATTCATTCCCTCCTTCAGCAAAATAAGAAAGCAGTAAAAATTTGCATTAACCTACATAGTTGGGTTTAACCTTTTAAGCCAATCCTGGGTAGAGCCTTGCTGCCAACAAGTGTCTATAGCCCCAGCAAGGTTATCACCTATAATTCCCCTAGATAGAGCCCCACTTCTAGCAAGTGTCCATAGCCCTAGTAGAGTTATCTAGATGACCTTAAGAGAATAAATTCTCTACTTCATTGATTTTCCTTTTGTGTATAAATGCTTGTATATAAAGTATATCATTTCAGCTCATTATTTGCACAATAATAGGATCTGTCACATAAGGCTAGGAATTATAGTGGTAGGAAAGGCCAACCTTTCGATTTTTCACTTAATGCAAACGTCTACCACCCCCATACTAATTCAAAGAATCTTAATGTTTGCATTTATATGACTCTTTGAATGCTTCATGCTACAGACATTGAATAAAATCCCTCATAGAATAAACAATAAACCACATCCATGAAAGTTCACAAGCTATGCATAAATTTCAAATGATTACCCGAACCTCCAAATTTTACTATTTTTAGTGGTTGCCTGCCTGCTCCTGTATACTCTGAATGAAAATAAGGACCCCAACCGAAAACAAAAACCAACCACACCCAAACAACAAAACCAAAACAACAGAAAGGAAAAAAAAAACAAAAACCACCAAACAAACCAAAAACAAAACAAACAAAACAACAAAAACTATACAACATTTACAATATGGTACACAATCTAGCTCAAGTACACAATTTAGGCTTGAAAATAATGTTTAAGTTGCTGACCATTAATAGGTAATGGTACATCTGTTGGCAAGAGACACTATATGGATTCATGGTTGTTGTCATTGATGGCAACAAAGGTCATCCCACATATCCGCAAGTCATAATGTGTCTCTACCGGAAGTCAGAATAAAGAATGTTGTGGTCCGGTGAAGAAGAACAGAGCATATGGCAAGGTCCGACAGATTGGTCCGGATCTCTCAGAGGAAGTGTCTTGGTGCAGTGCAGATTTGGGGAAGTCAAGAGGACTACCTTGAGTGGTATATTCCAAGGATTTAACCTCCGGTGATGGACAAGGAAAAAGATATGAATGGTTGAGTACCGGATTCCTGAGAGACAGTGAAAACAGAGGAAGAACTGACTGGCAGAGTATCAGACTGCTTTCCGGATGTGTTACTGTTGATGACAGAGGTTGTGAAGGCATGAATCATGTTTGGCCGACATGATTAATGATATCTACAAGTATATGCTTGATCCGCATTGCTTGGTGAGGAAGGATTCAGCCGACAGAATGAGAGTTTATAAGAAACTAGACTGTTCCGGATGCCGACTAGAAAGGTGATGAAATTACTTGTGCGGATATATATAGAGGATGGATTTAGTTGTGAAGTGAGGTGTTGTTGTGGAGATATATGCGAATAAGTCCAGATAAGAGCAGAGGTAGCAAAAAGGATCCGGTATGTGAAAGATAGCAGAATAAAACAGAGGAAAGATGAAGTGCAACAGATCAGTGTACTGAGCCTAACCGGAACTGAACTCCAGCATATGCAGATGCTTCCAATCAGTTCAAGACTGTGATTCTCATCACTTTGTAGACAGTGTGTCTTCTTGTAGGCAGTGGGCCTCTTGTGAGCAGTGTGCTCGGGCAGTGAGCCCTAATTGGCAAGTGCCATTTTTGTAATTTCCTATTCTTCTAACAGAGAATAATTTTGGGTTAATCACCCCGTGGTTTTCTCCCTTAACAGGGTTTCCATGTCAAAAATACTGTGTCATGTGTTTCTTATTTCATGGTTAATGTTTGATTTTATGCTGCATCAATTAAAAGGAAAGTTCAATAAAGGAAATAATTAGGATAACTGATTCACCCCCCCCCCTCTCAGTTATCAACAATTGGTATCAGAGCCAAGTTCCTCCTAATAGAGCCTAACAGCTTGAGGAAGATCTGGGATTTCAAATGGATGCATATGGTTTAAGGGAGCAACTCAAGACTGCTCTTGAGGATCTTGAACAGTCAAATTCTGAAGTCAGTGAATTAAAGGAAAGACTCAAACAGGCTGATGAATTCATGAGAGAATTAAAAGACAAATTAAGTCTCTCTATGAAAAAGAGAAAGGAGCTGCTTCAACAGTTGGCAAGACAAAGTGAAGAAAGCAATACAAATGAAGAATTGACTGAGCAAACCAAGTTATGTGAAAAGTTATCAAAAGAAGTCATTATGTTAAGACATGAAATGGAATCAGGAACTATAAAGTTTACTCAAGAGATTGAAGAAAAAAGAAAGGCTGAAGACAATCTAAGACAATCTCTTAAAGAAAAATCAGAAGAATGCCACCAGATGGACAGGATTATCAGACATCTTGAATCTGATCTTGAAGATGCCAAAGATAATGAAGGAAAACTTGAGGATCAAATTGCCTCTCTCAAAAGAGACCTTCAAACAGCAAATGAATATAAAGAGAAATTCAAGATAAGTTCTGCTCAACTTGAAGTTCTTCTTGGAAGTCAAAAGAGGACAGATGACAAGTATGGTTTGGGATATGAGAAAGGAGAAAGCTCCGGATCCGGTCAGAAGAATCTTGGATCAGAAAATCCAAGGAGCAGGCCTAGAAGACCTCCGGTAAGACAGCCAAATGCTCAAAGATATCCATCCTTCAATGGATACTGCCACAGCTGCAACCACTTTGGTCACAAAGCTAATCAGTGCAGAATGAGAATGAATCAGATTAATTCATCCTTCTCCAGACAGTGCTTCAACTGCAAAAGGTATGGACACAAATCCCATGAATGCAGAATTATGCAAGTAAACAAATCATTCAAAGGTAGATGCTTCACATGCAATAGAGTAGGTCATATTGCTAATCAATGCAGATCAAGAGGATATCAGTCAAATATGCAAAGAAATGTTATTTGCCAAATCTGCAATAGGTCCGGTCATAATGCTAAAGTCTGCAGAAACAAGAATCAGGACAAAAGAGGTCCGGTGTATAATCAGAATCAAGACAAGGGTAAACAAAAGATGAATGCGGATGAGGTTAGGAATCAGATGAGCAAGATTTGGGTGAAGAAAAGTTCAGAGAATGTAGAGGTTGGATCCGCACCAGACTCTGGTGCTGATATCTCTTCCGGAAATTAAAAAGTAAGCTCAGGCTCAGGGGGAGACTCAAAGAAAATCTTGTTCCCCCAGCCAAACAAGTGGTGCCGGATGTGGCACAAGATGCGGATCAAAGGGTTTGTAGATATGAGTCTTGAGATACTTCAGTCAAGTTTTCAGAGGTCCGCATGGAGTTATGAAGAAGCTGTGATTGATCAAATAAGACCTGTTCAGGGAGATGCTCCGGTATGATAAAGGATTACAAAAAGATCCGGAAAGATCCGGAAATGCACTATCTTGTTCTGTGGATTGGACAGAGTGTTTGGGATGTTCTTGCAATATGTTACCTCGATTCATTCATGATTGAAAGATCCGGATGATATCCACAGATCAGGACTAATCCGGGATACTCCAAACTATCCAGACAAGGCAAACCGGAATGATGTAGGTGAAGCATTTATTGCAGACAGATATTAGGGTTCGCGGAGCAATTTAAGGGATTTCTCAAAGGACATTTGCTCATTCTGCACTCGAGAAGAAGCGAAAAGTGGAGCTCTGCAACAAGGTTCATCAAGCACACCAAGGATCTCCTGCCGAAGCTATTGCATAAAGAAATCAATCCAACCACTCCATGCAAACCGAAGGCGCATAAGGTATTCTCCGTTTTTCATTACCTCACTGCAAATCTTTGAAGAATGGCTACTCCAAACATAGTTAAGATCTCTGATAGACCTCGCCCCTCATTCAAGAAACATCCCTACAAATCATTGGAGGTAGACCCACTAGGAGCCTTCTCTAGTGTTCCTCACGGAGTTTTACACACCGAAGACATTAGGGTTTACATACATGCAAACATTGAGGAATTTGGGGAATTCAAATTAAGAGACCTCTATCACAAGCAGCTGATAGACAATGCTTTTGAGCTTAAACCAGAGTATAAGGATATTCAGAAGAAACAATTTGAGCAATTTATTCATTTCCCCTGCTTTGAAGAAGATGAATGGGTCCGGTATGTACTGAGTAGGATGCATGACAACTTTCTATGGCTAGATAGACCCTACAAGATCACAAAAGAGGCAATTAGAGCAGTAACTGGTCTATACTCTTCTGGAGGGGTACCTATCCTCAAATCTGTCAAGAACAACATTGTAACTGAGGCCACCGGATCAAAATTTGACAAGAGGGCAATGACCATTGAAGATATTTCGGATCCGGATATCAAATATGCATCAATGATAATAGGATACAAGATCTATCACTCCAGCAGGGAGAATTCTGTATCCGGAACTGCAATATACACTGCTTATGAAATGCTAAGAAAGAATGCAGAATATGATCTCTGCGAACTACTGCTAAGCCAATTAATGGAAAACATACAGAAAATCAAGAAGGATAAGAAGAATTCCTTTAAGTATGGTACTCTTATTGTATGTCTATTCTTCTACTTCATGAATGAGCTACCCGGAACAAGTGGATGGGTATGGCAGAATGACAAACCTGTTGCAGTCCAGATAAGAGACTATTTGCATGGACTTGGGGATGCAAAAGCGAGAAATACAGCTCTATGGGGATACTTCAAAAACTTTCAGAGCATGATGCAAGCAAGAGAGAGAATTCCCCAGTCTCTCATTGAGAAATACAAGGACTCAGTGTGCTTTATGGTTGACACTGATCAGTGCCTAATGGAGGCAGTGGAGCCAAGGACTGTCTGGATCATGCCCATGGGGTATGAAGTTGATGAACAGATAGTGGAGTTGCATGTTCAACACATGCTAAGTCAGCCCAAAGATCCTAAGGCAGAAAGGTTTGGAACCTTTGAGGAGCTGAGTGTAAAAATACATGTAGAACTCAGGGAACCTGAGATTAAAAGAAAAGTAAGAAAAGAAGTAGAGCACATTGCTCAAGGCCTAGGCATCTCAAAAGAAGCACTTGATGCCAGCCGGGAAAAGAGGAGGAAGGCTGAGGAAGAAGAGAAAAGTAAAGAAAGTGCTCCGGTTGAAGCTCCCACCCGGACCAGATCATCAAAGAGACCTGCACCTCCCACAACCAAAAGTTCAAAACTGGAAGTTCAGGCATCCGGTAAGAGATCCAAGACAAAAGCCACAAGGGCTTATGGAAGCCAAAAGGATGAAGAGGAAACAGAATTAGATGAGGGAGTAAGAGAAGTAAAGAAACAGAAGAAGAAAGGATCCGGTAAGCCCTCCACAGGCCAAGACAAGGATGAAATGGCAGAAGGATCTGTTGAAAAGCCCACTCTGTCTCTAGAGAGCATAATCAAGTCGATCACGGTGGATGGAAACCTTCAACCAATGACTGAATCCTATGATGACTTCAGTGAGGCTGACCAAAAGACTCTGCAGGAAGCCACAGTTAAATATCTGAACATATACAATAAGGCTTTCATTGAGATCATATCTCTCATTCCTAAAAGCCTAGAGAAGGAAATGGAAGTAAGAAAAAATAATGCTCATGCTAAAGATCTTGAGATCCGGGAGCAGATAGCTATTCAGCTATATCCTCAAATTGATCCCAAGACAATGAACATTATCTTCAAGGACTGCAAAGATGAGTTCAGAAGCAAAGCCAGGATGAATCAACTCATGCTTGGTGAGACTGACAAAGTGGCCCAAGAAACAGAAGAGATCCTCCGGAAGGCCTTCAAAAGGTTCAATCTTCCTGTTGTAGAGGATTTAGGTACAGAAACAACTGAGGACTTGGGACCCTCTGCTCCAGAAGAAGTGGCCCATGAACAAGCTAGCATCTCTCCTCCGGTTTCCCCCACAGTCTCCGGATCCAAAGAAGAAGAGCAATTACAGGAGAAGGAAGCAGTGGTGAAAGACAAAGAGGTTGACAGTTCTAAGACTGCAGAAGAAAAGAAACACCTGTCTCCGGCAAGAGACACTGCACAAACTGTTCAACAATTTTTGAGCAAAGAAACTCTAGAGATTGATGAACCGGAGCTTCTAAAAGGCCCATTTGATTTTGACTCTCTCTCTCCGGTACAAACAATGAAGATAGCTTCATTTGCAAATGCCAAGGCAAATGAAAAGCTCCTGAAGTCTCATATGGAAGACTGTGAGTTGATAGAGGCTGCTTCCGGAGTACTTGTAAAAATCATGCCATCAATCCAGATAGATCCGACAGCCTCCTCTTCCGGTAATCTAAAAACCTCAGTCAGCAGTGTTGATACACATTTTGATTCTCTAGAAAAATCAGCTGAAGAAAAGGTCCGGAAAGAATTTTTGGATAAGAGATTTTCAGAAATATTAGAATTAATCTCTAAAGATAGGAAAATTGTAAGCATTGGAATAAAGAGCTTAGAGAATGCTCTGAAGGATGGCGGTGACATCTATAAATTTTGTATATCCTGGTCAAAGGCAACAGCAGCATTTGACAAGAAAATAAAAGAGGAACAGGATAAGCTACAAAGCTTATCTCAAAGTTTTGATCCTCTCTCTTCTTCTATAATAAATCAAGAATGTCAGACTATTGCAGTCTTGAATGAAATAAAGAATCTTGAGAAGGAAAGGAAGAACATCACCAACCGGATGGGAGAACTTAGAAGGATTATAATCCCTAAGTTGGAAACTATGCATGAGGCCATCAGTGATGCTCAGACCACCGCCCAAACAAAAGATCCGATAGATCTCAAGCGGGCAGAAGCGTTTGCATTTTTGTTAAGTGGTCACATTTCAATTTTGGACAGAATGAAGCAAAGTTGGGCTACAGAAATGATTCAATTGCAGACATCCTTTGCAGACATTCTTCAGTATATGTGAGTATGTAAATATGCGGCTATGTATAGAAAATTTTTGAAAATTTTGGTGTGCGGACCCCACCCTTTGTCATTGATGTCAAAGGGGGAGTGAGGAGCAGTGAAAAATGAGGAATCCAACTAAGGGGGAGTTCCGGAAATTGTATATAAAGACAGAGCATCAGCAAAGGGGGAGCATAGTGAAAACACTTAGTCATTTTTCACTAAGTGTTGCCATCAATGCCAAAGGGGGAGATTGTTGGCAAGAGACACTATATGGATTCATGGTTGTTGTCATTGATGGCAACAAAGGTCATCCCACATATCCGCAAGTCATAATGTGTCTCTACCGGAAGTCAGAATAAAGAATGTTGTGGTCTGGTGAAGAAGAACAGAGCATATGGCAAGGTCCGACAGATTGGTCCGGATCTCTCAGAGGAAGTGTCTTGGTGCAGTGCAGATTTGGGGAAGTCAAGAGGACTACCTTGAGTGGTATATTCCAAGGATTTAGCCTCCGGTGATGGACAAGGAAAAAGATATGAATGGTTGAGTACCGGATTCCTGAGAGACAGTGAAAACAGAGGAAGAACTGACTGGCAGAGTATCAGACTGCTTTCCGGATGTGTTACTGTTGATGACAGAGGTTGTGAAGGCATGAATCATGTTTGGCCGACATGATTAATGATATCTACAAGTATATGCTTGATCCGCATTGCTTGGTGAGGAAGGATTCAGCCGACAGAATGAGAGTTTATAAGAAACTAGACTGTTCCGGATGCCGACTAGAAAGGTGATGAAATTACTTGTGCGGATATATATAGAGGATGGATTTAGTTGTGAAGTGAGGTGTTGTTGTGGAGATATATGCGAATAAGTCCAGATAAGAGCAGAGGTAGCAAAAAGGATCCGGTATGTGAAAGATAGCAGAATAAAACAGAGGAAAGATGAAGTGCAGCAGATCAGTGTACTGAGCCTAACCGGAACTGAACTCCAGCATATGCAGATGCTTCCAATCAGTTCAAGACTGTGATTCTCATCACTTTGTAGACAGTGTGTCTTCTTGTAGGCAGTGGGCCTCTTGTGAGCAGTGTGCTCGGGCAGTGAGCCCTAATTGGCAAGTGCCATTTTTGTAATTTCCTATTCTTCTAACAGAGAATAATTTTGGGTTAATCACCCCGTGGTTTTCTCCCTTAACAGGGTTTCCACGTCAAAAATACTGTGTCATGTGTTTCTTATTTCATGGTTAATGTTTGATTTTATGCTGCATCAATTAAAAGGAAAGTTCAATAAAGGAAATAATTAGGATAACTGATTCACCCCCCCCCTCTCAGTTATCAACAACATCCTCACTAGTTAAAGTTTTAAGCCTAATTGTATTATCTCCTATGATCTCTAAAATTTGTAGTGGACCTAACCACAACTTGTCAAATTTCCAATGATTTCCTTTCTTCTCATGGGATTTGTCCCAACATAAAACCAAGTTTGATATTTTAAATGTCTTAACTCTGGTTCTCTTGTCTAACCATGTTTTAACCACAGCCTGATGTTTTACAAATTTATCAATGGCCTTGTCTCTTTTTTCATCTAATTGTAGTAACTGAACCATCCTTGCTTCCCTATGGTCATCAAAACCTATATATTCTTGCAAACTTCCATGTAGGAATTCTTAGGTTGACTGGGAGTATGGGATCAGTCCCATATACTAAATGATAAGGAGCATTACCTAATGCTGCCTTGACTTTTGTTCTATCTACCCATAACACATATTTCAACAATGTGTTCCATTCTTTATGGTTCTTAACAATCAACTTTTTAATGATATCTAACAAGATTTTATTAGTTGATTATGCTAATCCATTACCCTGAGGATAATAATTGGATGAAAATTTAGGAACGATCCCTTATTTAAATGCCCATTTAGAAAACTTTAAAGAAGAAAAAGCAGGGCCATTGTCACATACTAGAAAGTACGGTGCTCCAAACCTAGTGATGATATTTTCCTCTAAGAACTTGATGACAACCTCGGTAGTAGAAAATTTGCAACATGTTGCTTCTGTCTATCTTGTATAGTAATCTATTACTATTAATATGAATTTGTGTCTAACTGATGATGGAGGATTAATAACCCTAATAAAATTAAGACCCCATTGTGCAAATGGTCTGGACTCCATAACAGGCTGCAATGGATGTGTCTGATACCTTCCTTTATCTGCTGTAATATGACATGTATGACAAATCATGATGTGTTCTTCTATATCTTTGAATATGGTGGACCAATAGTAACTTGATCTCAAAATCTTATGTGTGGTTGCTAAATGAGAACCATGTGTTGTCCCATATTTGCCATGGAGTTCTAGCAATACCTTGTCTACTTCATCCCTATTCAAACATCTTAAATATATCCTTTCATGATTTCTCTTAAATAACAAGCCCCTTGTATCATGTATATCTGGGCTTTTATCTTCAAAGCTCTCCCTTGTGAATATTTCATTTGGTTAGGGTATTTTCTTGATATGAGAAAGGTGGCCAAATCATCATACCATCCTATTATATTGTTGGTATTCCACACATACTATTGCTTTATCAGATTAGGATCAGTATTGGCTATGGTTTGCTCTAGGGACTGCCCTCTGACTAACTTCATGGGAATGATCTCCATATCAAATTCTTGCAAACCTGTTATCCACTTCGCTCTTTTTTCTCCAGGTTCATTTTGCATCAGTAGCATCTTTACTACTGCATCAGGCACTATGGCTTTGATATGACTTCTCATAACATAATGTCTAAACTTCTTTACTGCTCTCACCAAAGAAAAATCTTGCCTCTATGTATCCAAGTATTTCAATTGAGCATCTTTCAGTGGAGCGCTCATAAAAGCAATAGGCTTTTCTTCATTTTCTTCTCCTTTTTGCATTAATGCTGCTACACATGAATGTTCTAATACAAAGGAATATATATAAAAAAGGTTTAGTGTAGTTTGGACTAGCCAATATTGGAGCATTAGAAATATCCTCTTTGATGTCTTCAAATGTTGCTTTGGCCATTGGTGTCCATTCTATCTTGGCATCCTTTTTCAACATGGTGTTCAATGGTTGTTGAATTTCTGCAAACCCACTAATGAAGTTTCTAACAAATTTAATTTTTCCAAAGAATGATTTCAATTCTTTCTTACTGTTTGGTAATTGTAATTTATTAATTCCTTCCACTCTATCTGGATCAATAGAGATATTATTTTTTGAGATGATGTGTCCCAAAAGTCCCTCTGTTACTCTAAAGACACACTTCTTTAGATTCAGGGAAATTCCATACCTCTCACACCTTTTCAGTTATTTTCTAAGTCGTCTGCATGAGTAGATATATCTTTAAAAAACATAGTTAGATCATCCATGTAAATCACAATGCATTTACCTATTAATCCATGGAATGCAATATCCATTGCTCTTTGAAATGTTTCACTTGCATTGATTAATCCAAATGACATTCTTCTGTATGCATAATTACCCCATTTACATGTGAATGTGGTCTTTAGCCTATCCTCCTTATCTACCAAAACCTAATTATACCTAGAAAATCCATCAAGGAAAGACATCATTTTAACACCATTCACTGCTTGTAAAACTTCATCTAATGGAGGTAAAGGATAATTATCTTTCTCTGACGCCGTATTGAGATTCCTAAAATCAACACAGAGTTTGATGTCCCCATTTTTCTTTCTCACAGGTACTAATTTAGCTACCCAAGTAGAATGTCTTACTAGAAAAAATATCCTTGTAGATAATGATTTCCTTACGTCTTCAAAAATTAGGGGCTCTAGTATGGCGTTTACTGGCCTTTGTTTCTGTTTAAATGGTTTTACCCCTGGCCTTAATGGAATTAGTGTGTGATGATATCTAGGTATCATATGTTTTCAAATATTCATAAGTCCATGCAATAACATGCTTGTACTCATTTAATACCATTGCAATCTCTTTTCTCAATTCCTTAGAGCAAGATTTTCCAATTAAAACATTCTAAGGATTTTGTTCAGTTCCTAAATTAAAAGGATCACATTTAAACCCTTCTATTTTAGGCAGATCTTTTTTCTTAACTATCCCATCAGAATTGAAGATTCTTTCTAGTTCTATTACTCCCTTGGGCAAGAAATTACTTTTTAATTCAATTATATCTTCTCCATCCTAGGATACTTCTGATTTTTCTTGTTCATCAATAATTTGAGATTCAAACACATCATGACTTGTTATAAAATCAAGAATTTACTAATCGCCTTCAAACACTTGAAAATTGGTCACATTATTGGGGTATTCTCTTTAATCCTGACATAGCTAAGGGCTCAAGGGTACTAACCACAACTGCTAAAGCATCTAAACACCAATTTAACTCCCTAGGGATATGTATGCTATTGAAAGCATCAAAATGTTCAATTAAATCCCAAACTTTATATCTGTAACTCACCATCTTTCGATAATTGTAAGCATACAAATTTTTGACCTATCTGATAACCAATTCAGAATCAGACATAACTTGTAGAATTTTAACCTTCTTTTTAATTGCCATAACCAATTCATGCACTAATGCTTCATATTCAGTTACATTATTGGTGCAGGGAAATTGCAATCTAAAAGATGCCAAAATGATCTTACCACTAGGATCAATGAGCTCAACCCCTACCCCTGCTCCCTGTTTGGACTTTGATCCATCACATTTTAAAGTCCACACGTCATTATTTTTATGAACTGCACCCTTTGTCTTTACATGAACTATTTTACTTACCTCATGTTTTGCAGGAGCATCTGTATTCTTCTGTCCTTTTGTCTGAAGTATAGGTATTATTGTAGTTTCTATTTGTTTGTGAAATTCATAATGTTTGATACCTTTTACTTTTACCTCTTCACTTGGATTTTTTAGTAGGCCACTAGCATCTTCATGAAAACGTAACTCAGGTTCATTAAGGATATGTTTTCCTTCTCGTTTTCCAATTAATTCGATACATTTTCTATGCTGATAGTCAATTATGTCTCTACATATTCCACAGTCTTTCTTAGAATGAGAAATCTTATGAACTCTGCACCACTTCCTATACAAAACACATTGGATAGGAACTCCCTATTGGATAGTCACCAAACTACCCAATTTGACTTGTGGAAGTAAGATTAATTCCTTGAGTGGACACTTGATAGGGATTCATCAACACAAGGGTTGAATGACAAACACCCCTTCTAGGTGTTTGTGATAGTGGACCTAATTTTGTCCCTGTTTCACCTAAGTGGGTGACAACCCACGAAGAACTATCTGGGATGGGAAATCACCCTAGAAAGGGTTGCATACCCACTTGTAGTTGCATCAAACATAGTGCAAGACAGAACTACATATTCACAAATCCTAGTGTCAGTCGCATCTAGAGGGTACCTTGATCATGTGGATATAGGGTATGTAGGTAGTCTAGATGCCGAAGGATGCCCCCAGTACTCAAGTCCCCCGAATATAGGGTATTCTTTTGTAATAAACTTTGTGACCCCAAAATCTTAACATAAGAAGATTAAACTAGATAAACTAAAGAAGTCTTTAGTGCTTAGATGAATCCTCGAGAGGATTGACCTTGTACCTAGTCAGTTGCCAAAATCTGAGGGAGGATACAAGATCCTCAAAATACTTTTATTGACTGAACTTATGGAAATTTCTCGGTGTAATATATGGGCCTATTACGTAATTTCTTGTAAGTGACCTAGGATCCAAATTGATCTCGATGAGTCTAAGTCTCTAGCCAGAGCATATTAATGATTCTTGTCCTTATTAGCTTGTATGGCTGTTGAGTTTACCTATCTCGTATTGGATAGATTTTTAGTCCGTTTGACTAGTATAGGCCCATTTGGACATTATTTAATCTACCTCATATTGGGAAGTGATATGGTCCATAAGACCATGTTTTATATGAATCAATTTGCCCAAAGGATAGAAGCGCCCATTTGGCTTTATCTCAATGTGTCCCATTTGGGACATCTTAGCTCGAATTGGCTACTTGATACTTCCTGAGCACTCAGACTAAACTAAAAGTTCAAAAAGACAAATGCTAAGATCTAGATATCTAGTTAGAAAAATGAACAAGAATCTTATCTAGAACCAAACCCTAGATCACATCTAAGAAACATAATTTTTTCCCCCTAAGGTCCCTAAATTGAGTCCCTACATACTCCCTAAAAAACATTGATTTAGGGTCACTCCCTGAAGACTTTGTTGTAGGGTCACTCCCAAGGAAACTACTACTCCCTAAAGACTATGTTTGAGGGTCACTCCCAAGGAAGCTACTACTCCCTAAATTGAGAACAAACTCATAAAAGATTAAAGTATGACAATCCTTCTATTGTCTTAAAACTTACATTGAAATTCACACCTTTGATGATTGTAATTCTGCCTCTTCACACTTCCTTCTGATGATTGGATCATTTAGGCACACTCTACATTTGATCACTACCACATATATGTCTTCAAGATGAAGTAGGGCATCTACAAGTTCTACTCTTTCTCCTTCAGTAGCACATCATAATCCATTCATTCTACTCGTTATCTTACTTGCAAACCTTATTAATCACACCTCACCTAACTCATTTTGATTTACAATTTATACATGATATTACATTGATTACATTGCTTGTAGGCTAGAGACAACATGCAAAATAAATTTACAAGTCATCCAAACTACACACAACATGAAATGTGTAGAGGACAAGTACTAAAAAAGACTACACGCTACACAAGCAGATGACCCATGCCTTGCAGACATCAATACTTGCTTAACTAGGTCCAAAAAATCCTTCAAAGCATCAAACATCAAGGAATTACATCCGCACACTCCGCTCATTTGAAAATAGGATAGCCTTAAGAAAAGACATATGAAACTTGAAGTATAACAACCATAACAACTTGAAAACCTTGTGCAGTACTAGAAACAAGAATGATCTTCATGAAACTTTTTCAGATGAGTCTACAGGACTCATACAACATCTCCAAACACTCCTTTACCTCCACACATCAAAGATTTTGTGCCGCACATCTTCAACCATGAACTCTGAGAACAAGTCATCCAAAACACACAACAACATATTGTCATTAAAAAACAAAGCTTGTGGACCACCAAGAAGCTTAAAACTGCAAGGAAACATGTAATGCACATCCATAAACATGTCCACAAAACTACAAAGACAACCATTCAAAATCTGGAGGAATGTTGAGCATTCCAGTAGGCCTTTAACACCACCTTACTCTATTAGGACACATGTCGTTACTCTATCATGCATAACTTTCACAGTGGAAGGAGAAATGATCTAAAAATTTGGAATTATCACCTTCATTGCACCTTGAACATAGTTCTAGATCCGCATAGCCATAACTGCTAATGCAGAGGAATGTAGAGCAATCTCCTAGAGAGTCTTCAAAGGTAGTCATCTTGTAGTAGCAAATATCACCAACTTCTAGAGGCCAAACCTTCTTTGTATCAACACATGCATTTTTAGGAATAGTAGGAGAGATCATACAATATGCTTCAGGCCACCAGTAAAATCTTCTCAACATCAGCAACACATCTAATCATCTTAGTGCGTCTAATTCCCATATTAATGTATCTTCTTGATGGATCTGATTCCCATCTTAATATGTTTTCTTGATGCTTCTAATTCCCATCTTAATACAACTTCATACTTGTAGCGTCCTTACTATGTCTAGTAAACTTGTTGACAATCACACAATTTAGAGGAAAAACCTAATTGAATAGTCCACTTGAACCTTTGGAAAGACCCTCATTAAATTATCGACCAGGGCTAGTAAGCTTGTGATGGTACTAGCATGTATGTGCTTTTAAAGATTTAAGACTACCTAACGCATCCTAGTATAGTGTTAGACTTGCTAGAAAATCTCAAAACTGCATAATGATAAAGGAAGTAATGGTGACACTATTGCTATGGGTACATATAATATAAGACAACAACTAACTATTGTCAAGAAATGAATGCTAAGGTTGAACTTGATACTAATAATCTAAACCTACACTCCAGAGTACAACGAGTTTAAGAAAACTAGAATAACTTAAAGAATCTAATTAATCAAGCATTTATAAAATAACTATTACAACAAAAGTAATCATACCAGAAATGAAGTGAGGGACAATTACCTTGAGTGGCCCTTGCTCAAGTGACTGTCTCCACTGATCTAACTCAAATCTAGCTTCTTAGATTGACACAATCGTAACAATTCAAAATCATTCAATGCACAATCTCCACAATATAACATAAGATTCTGCTGAAACATCTTATTCATGAATTTATCATTGAATAATAGACATTGTCTATGTAAAAACAACTAACTAAAAAAGATCTGATAACTATATCTGCTAATCAAACAACTTACAACTTACTCTACCTCAACCACTGAGCCATACATATAGGCATGGGGGAACTTTATTAAAATAAGGTCTCTCAACTAAAATCATAAATCACCACTCCCTATATATTGGAGTGTGATAAATGGAAACCAATCAATAATTGAAAAAGAACGAAGAGTCCAAATGAAACTGAGATTCTTGCTGTAACAAAATTGGAACGTGGATTGGTTGAATCAATCACGTTAGATTCTTGACTGCAACAGAGTTCTTTTCCTTCAATCACCTTTATTTATTGTCATCATGATGCACAATCATCTTCATTAAGTGCCTCTATGTTGTAGTTGCTGCACTTAGTTTATTCTGGAACCTCCCATGCTCTGCTATCTGGAAACTCTTTTGGCTGTGGGATGCACCTTGCAATTGTTGTGGGTTATAGTCTATCTCCTCCAACTGTAAAGAGTTAGTTCACAAAACATGCACACAATACTAACAACCATAGCCACGCATATATATCCTTTACAATTCATACATATCCACACATAATCATGTAATATCCATCATATCATAACCATATTTCCATATACTTTAAATCAGGTTTAGGGTTGCATAATGAGCATAAAAGATAGCATATGTAGGAATATGTATAAGATAAATGTCTAAGAATGTCTATGAACTTGTATAAAATTATAAGAAAACTAGCTAATGATTAGACTCATCATTCCCCCCAACTACCCATTTGCTTGCCCTCAACCAAATTAACTAGGGCTGGAGGTTGTAGTGCAAAGTGATTTCCCTAAAGTCTGTGATAGAATCCACTCCTTCAACCTGTTTCAAATAAAAACCTCTGTGACATGCCAATCTGTTCGTTCTGGTAACCTCTTCTCTCTCACATTCCTCATTCTTCTTCCTTGTCTAGTGTGGTACCGAGTATAGGAGCATTGGTGGCTAGAATGTAAGTAGCACCCATTCAAGTCCCTGACCTCTGGCAATATCCATATATAACTTTGTGCTCTTTCAAACATGTTCATAAAATTATAAACGAAGTGAGGTTCTTCTCTCTACAATTTAGGGGTTAAGCTATCCCATGTTTCTTTCACAAACTAGTAGGAATGATGGATGAGTCCAATAGTCAAATGTTGTATTCCTTCATAATCCTGCAATCTCAAGTTCATGATTTTTCTACCTACACCTTTATGGTCCAAAAGTTGTTTCCATTCTGCAATGACCAATTTAGGGGTTCTAGATTCCTTCCTTATTGGAAGAGAAATTGATTTCTCTCTCTCCATATATTCTTGCATAGCTTCACCCCTAAACTTTTCATTCTTGAAATAAGATTCTAGTGCCCTTAATTGTAAATCTCCCACAAAAATTAATGGGTTACATTTTGTGTCTTCAGGCACAACATAATTATGTAAATCGTAATCACATAACTGATCCTGTTCCTTTGGTGTGGCATCAACAAAAGCTTTTAGAAAAGTAATTCTTCCACTCATAGTAACTAACTTATTACTGATCAACTTATTGAATTGATAACTTAAAACTTTTCTTGTAAAAACAAAGCATAAGTTCTGGCTAGGGGTTTGCCTTTAACAATCTGGATGACTTTATCTTCTACCTCTTCCACCTTGACTGCTAACCTTCTCAATTCAATATCTTTTCTCTCCATTGCCTTACTATGCTCTGAGATCATTATTTCTTTTTCTTTCTTCCATCCCTCCTATTGTTTAGAAAAGTCTTGAGTATCTTTCCACAATTGGTAACCTAGGGACATGGTTGTGTGATAGGTTAGAGTTCTTGTGGAAGGAGGTCTTCTTTCTTCAGTGACTATTTCCTTGTTTCCTACTGTAACTATTGCTAATTGTGCAAGTAAATCTAATTTTGACCCTTGCCCATACGTATTTAATTTTTCCTCCAATTCTTGAATCTTTACTCCCCTTTCTTTGTCCCTTTTCTCATATATTTTTACCAGTTCTTCCAATTGTTTGATCCTTTCAAAAGATTCTTGCAATTCCTTTCTGACATTTCTTTCTTCTTACAACAATTCCTCATCTCTCAAAAACTATTCAGCACCATCCCCTATGGATTCATAACCCTCATTGTTAGGGTTAACTGGGGTTCTCTTCCTAGTGTTCTTGGCAACAAGAAAATCCTTTTATTCTAATTTATAGGTGGTGGATATATACCATTTTCTTTTCATGGGAACATGTACATTTTCAGTCACCCCTTAGTTCTGATTCAATATCCACTATCACAACACCTTTTTCTTTTCCTAATTTCTCAACACTTTCCTCATAGAACCTTTCCTTTTTAGGTGGTGTGAACACCTTAGTTGTGTGGGTTTATTTTTCTGCACCTTTGAAGGTGCAGAAGAAGAATCACCTCTCTTCTTTCTGGTTTTTGGTGTTTTACTAGAAGATAGGGTTTGATGTACCTCTCTTGTTGTAGGTTGATCAAATGTTGTATGTGGTGATTTTTCACATTTTTCTCCCTTGATTCTCCCTTGTTGTGAGTGGGTGAAGTAGTAGGTGAAATAGGAAGAGTTTCCCTTAAAGATGCAGTAGGTGATTCTATGTTTCCTGGTACTGTTGGTTCCTCAAGAATGTCATTAATGTTCCCACAAATTAAAAATCTCTCTTAGGACACCTATGGGTGTTGAGCCCTAAGGCTCCTTTTCACTAACAAGATAATCAAACAATCATGTGAAAGAACTGAATCATTTAACTTCCATTGGTATTCAAACCCCATTATTTTTAACAAATTATAAAGAAAATTGGGTACATTGACTAGTCTATTGTGACAGAGGTGACTCAATAGCTTAAAATGCACAATATATAGAATGGATTGTTTACCATCACAAGTAATAGACTTAATAATGTAAACAACCCAAGAAGCCCATACCCATGGAAGTGATAATCTCTTGGTACCTTGTGATGATGAGTCAAGGTTCTCTCCTACCTCATTGAACTCATCCCTATAGCTAATACATTTGCTCTGATACGGAATTCCTCTCCATTCATGGGTAGACCAGACACTTATGAAATTGTAGTCTCTGAAGCATCTACTCACAAACCCTTGATAGTGGCTTCATCATGTTGTAATGTTGTTTCAAATTGCCTTATTATGTCTTCATTATGCTCTATGAGTTTCAAGAAATAATCTAGCCATCCTGCTCTTGTGAAAATTAGCAAGACTAACCCATCCTCCAATATTGGATGATGTACTATTGGTTCCCTTCTAATAAGATCACCTCTCATGTTGCTAATTCAGCTCAAAGTTGAAATTTAACAACCCTTTGCTCAACCCTCTATATTTGTTATACTTGCATGCACTTTATTCACTTGCAACTTCTACTACTAAGCTTAAACCAACTTGAATTGGTTCAAAATTTTAGAAAGTTGACAATAAAAAGGTTACATATGCAGGTAGGGAAAAAAAGGGTTTGTATGGTCTGTCTACATTTTATATTTGGTGGATTTGGTGGAAACCAATCCTTTTTTGAACATATACTATCTCCCCCCAAACTAAAAATTGGAAGTGACCTCACTTCAATGCATTGTACGAGATGAAGGGGATGATTAAAAAATATGGAAACAAGATTAAAATGACAATCATGTCGAATTAAGTGTGAGTACATATAGAATGTATTGGAAAGCTATGTTAATTATGAAAGGTTAGTATGCATACCTATTATTTGAAGTGAACAAGACTTCGCAAGTGTGAAGTTTTGTGAAGAGTGTCCGCAACATGAATGTGATTGGACATTGGATAATTATCATGGGATATGGAGTAAATGATAGGTTGACATGTGTGAATGAGTTGAGCAAGCTTGCATGTAGTGATATGATGGCCGGTGGCTACATGCACTGGAAAAATGGAATAAATACTAATGGAATGCAATTAACTTGGCACAAATTTTGAATTCTTTGACAGATAGTTGTTGCAAGTACCTTCATCACCAAGTCCCGAAGTGAACTGTGGTATCTTTTATTTTACTTTCTATAGGTCCCTACTACATAGTGAAGCTGTCTTTAAGAAGATTATGGCACTTGTGTTGTATGTGCACGTGAAAAAAGATAAGGAATTATACCTGGGTGATTTAAGGAGGTAAGCTGTGTAGCTGATCTGCCAAGTCACTATGAGAACTAGTGGTGTCTACTGCTGAGTTGTTATCTAATGGTAACATATCAGTGTCAGAATAAGGGCTTAGACCATAGCAATGCTTTAGAGAAAGAATAAAATCATCTCAGTTTGTTGGCTCTATGTATATCTTAAATCTGTGGCCATTAACTAGTAGTGAGAATCTGACTGCATCTATGGTCTATAATTTTACTGGTCCATTGGGGAGTACCTATTGTATTTCATAGGGTCCTAAGAATCTAAATTGTAGCTTGCCCTTATAATCTTTGTATTTGGAATCATATAATAAAGCCTAGTCACCCACATTGAATTCTTTAGTCTTTATAAACTGATCATGCCATTTAGTCCTCTATTTTTAATTATCTTTGTGTGATGCATAGCCTCTATTCTAATTTCATCTAGCCCATTTAAAATATGTAGCCTCTCCTTTTGTGCTACTATCAAGTCCATGTCGAGTTCTACTCTTGTTCTAAGTGTCTTATATTCAAATTCTATTGGCAGAACTACTATTTTTCCATACACTAGTTCATAAGGTGTGAAGCCTATAGTTGTTTTCTATGTTGTTCTATATGGCCACACTACTTTTGGTAATTTGGCTACCTAGTCTTTCCTATGAATGTACAATGTTTTGGTTAGAATATTTTCAATCTCCCTATTTTTAACCTCCACCTAACCATTGGCTTGGGGGTGATAAGGTGTTGACTTTTTATGTCTGATTTCATTTCTTTAGCTAATTTATAAATGAGTTCAGAAATGAACTGGGGACCTTGATTAGTTACAATTTCTCTAGGGACTCCATACCTAGTAAATATGTCTTCATACAAGAACTTAGCTACAGTCCCATCTCTTGCAAACTGTAATGCTTTGAATTCAACCCATTTTGTCAGAAAATCTGTGCAAACCAAAATATACTCTTTCTTACTAGATGCTGGTGAAATTAGGCCAATGAAGTCTAACCCCCATTTGTCAAATGGTGCTAGTGCTAGCTATGGCTGCAAAGGCATCTCATCTCTCCTTATTGGTCTAGCCATTCTCTGACATCTTTCATAGCTCCTTGTATACTTTATTGAATTCTTATGGAGAGTTGGCCAATAGTAACCTATTGTTAAGATCTTAAATGTTGTCCTTTTGGATGCAAAGTGACCACCATAGGGCTCATCATGGCAAGATTTTAGAATGTCAAAGACCTCATCTTCTCTTATACATCTCCTCATAATATTATCTCGACCAATGTAGGATAGATAACCAACAACCTAAGAGTATGGAAAGCTTTTATGCACCGGCTATTTTTTTTCTCTATGAGAGAAATGTGATGGTATCTATCCTACCACTAAGTAATTTTAAATATTAGCAAACCATGGTGTGTGTACATTGAGAGAAAATGAATGCTCATCTAGAAAAGAGTCATCTACAACATCTTCTTCTAGTTGTGTGAGCAATCTAGACAGAACATCTGCCACCACATTAGCTTTCCCAAGCTTATCCACTATTGTTATATCAAACTCCTGTAGTAAGAGCAGCCATCTAACTAGTCTACCTCCAACCACAAGCTTGTTCATTAAGTACCTTATTGAAATATGATCTATGTGGATATTTATTGTCATCATGATGCACAATCATCTTCATTAAGTGCCTCTATGTTGTAGTTGTTGCACTTAGTTTATTCTGGAACCTTCCATGCTCTGCTATCTAGAAACTCTTTTGGCTATGGGATGCACCTTGCAATTGCTGTGGGCTATAGTCTATCTCCTCCAACTGTAAAGAGTTAGTTCACAAAACATGCACACAATACTAACAACCATAGCTAAGCATATATATCCTTTACAATTCATACATATCCACACATAATCATGTAATATCCATCATATCATAACCATATTTCCATATACTTTAAATCATGTTTAGGGTTGCATAATGAGCATAAAAGATAGCATATGTAGGACTATGTATAAGATAAATGTCTAGGAATGTCTATGAACTTGTATAAAAATATAAGAAAACTAGCTAATGATTAGACTCATCATTCCCCCCAACTACCCATTTGCTTGCCCTCAACCAAATTAACTGGGGCTGGAGGTTGTAGTGCAAAGTGATTTCCCTAAAGTCTGTGATAGAATCCACACCTTCAACCTGTTTCAAATAAAAACCTCTGTGACATGCCAATCTGTTCATTCTGGTAACCTCTTCTCTCTCACATTCCTCATTCTTCTTCCCTGTCTAGTGTGGTACCAAGTATAGGAGCATTGGTGGCTAGAATGTAAGTAGCACCCATTCAAGTCCCTAACCTCTGGCAATATCCATATATAACTTTGTGCTCTTTCAAACATGTTCATAAAATTATAAACGAAGTGAGGTTCTTCTCTCTACAATTTAGGGGTTAAGCTATCCCATGTTTCTTTCACAAACTAGTAGGAATGATGGATGAGTCCAATAGTCAAATGTTGCATTCCTTCATAATCTTGCAATCTCAAGTTCATGATTTTTCTACCTACACCTTTATGGTCCAAAAGTTGTTTCCATTCTGCAATGACCAATTTAGGGGTTCTAGATTCCTTCCTTATTGGAAGAGAAATTGATTTCTCTCTCTCCATATATTCTTGCATAGCTTCACCCCTAAACTTTTCATTCTTGAAATAAGATTCTAGTGCCCTTAATTGTAAATCTCCCACAAAAATTAATGGGTTACATTTTGTGTCTTCAGGCACAACATAATTATGTAAATCGTAATCACATAACTGATCCTGTTCCTTTGGTGTGGCATCAACAAAAACTTTTAGAAAAGTAATTCTTCCACTGATAGCAACTAACTTTATTGAATTCTTATGGAGAGTTGTCCAATAGTAACCTATTGTTAAGATCTTAAATGTTGTCCTTTTGGATGCAAAGTGACCACCACAGGGCTCATCATGGCAAGATTTTAGAATGTCAAAGACCTCATCTTCTCTTATACATCTCCTCATAATATTATCTCGACCAATGTAGGATAGATAACCAACAACCTAAGAGTATGGAAAGCTTTTATGCACCGGCTATTTTTTTTCTCCACGAGAGAAATGTGATGGTATCTATCCTGCCACTAAGTAATTTTAAATATTAGCAAACCATGGTGTGTGTACATTGAGAGAAAATGAATGATCATCTAGAAAAGAGTCATCTATAACATCTTCTTCTAGTTGTGTGAGCAATCTAGACAGAAAATCTGCACCACATTAGCTTTCCCAAGCTTATCCACTATTGTTATATCAAACTCCTATAGTAAGAGCAGCCATCTAACTAGTCTACCTCCAACCACAAGCTTGTTCATTAAGTACCTTATTGAAATATGATTTATGTGGATAAAGATTGGATAACTAGTGATGTAATGCCTAAACTTGTTAATGACATAGAAAACTGCCAACATCTTTTTCTCTATGACAATGTAGTTAAGTTCTGCTCCTTGTAAGTTCTTGCTGATGTAATAGATAGCATACTCCTTATTACTTTCCTTTTGTCCCAATACAACTCCTGTAAAAAAATTAGAAGCATCAGTGTGTATGTGGAAAGGTAATGTCAAATTTGGTCCTCTCAAGATAGGTGCTTTTCTCAAAACTGTCTTAAGTGTCTCAAAAGAGTTCTAAAATCTTGTGGTCCAATCAAACTCTATCTTTTATGAGTTGAGTAAACAAAGGTGCTGCAATTTTACTGAAGTCCTGAATAAATCTCCTATAGTGGCCTGCATGTCCCAGAAAGCTCCTGACATCTTTTTGTTTCTGTGGCATAGGAAGTGTAGAGATGATCTCAATTTTATGGGGATCTACTTGAATTCCTTCACTTGATATAAAATGTCCTATAAAAATCCTGAGTCATCATCATAAAACATTTCTCATGACTCAATGATAGATTCTATTCTTGACATATTTTTAGAACTTTCTCTAGATTGCTGAGTACCTTTTCATATGCTTCTCCATAGGTGGTGAAGTCATCCATGTAGATCTCCATGGAATCATGAGCATAATCTGAGAAGATACTTAGCATTGCCCTCTAGAAAGTGCCTGGAGCATTACATAATACAAAGGGAAGAAAAAATAAGCATATGTACCCCAAGGGCATGTAAATTTGGTTTTATCCTGGTCCTCTGGAGCTATCTTTATCTAGTTATAGCCACTAAATCCATCTAAGAAGGAGAAGTACTTTTTACCTACTAGGGAATCAAGTACTTGGTCAATGAAAGGTAGTGGAAATTGATCCATTCTAGTGGCTGTGTTTAGCTCCCTATAGTCCACACATACCCCCCATTTTCCTCCTTTCTTAGGGACAATAACTAAAGGTGACACCCATTAATTGTTAGAAATAGGGTAAATGAAGCCTGCATCAAATAATTTTTGTAGCTCAGTTTTAACTATTTCTCATAAGGTAGGGTTCATTCTCCTTTGAGGCTATCTAATTGGCTTGAAACCATCATTTATGTAGATCATATGCATGCACAATTCTAGATCAATTCCCTTCATGTCATGGTAGTCCCATGCAAAGGCTGATGTGTGTGCCTGCAACACAATGTTTAGGGAATTCTATTGTTCTTTAGTTAGGGCATTGTTAACATTCAACATTTTACTTGGCATGATTTCCAATGATTTGGAAGCTGATTGCACAGATGAAAGGTCATATCCGCTAATGTTGGGGACACATTCTTGTGGCAATAAAGACTGGAAAAGTTGGGACATTTCTTCTGAGGAATTTCTAGGTATAATGTTCTGCAGTGGATCTTGTAGACATGATAGATAGTCTTGTTGTTACAGGTCCCTACTACAGTTATTCTGTATGATGTGGTCAATTAAGTCATCCTCATCTTGGGTTGCCAATAGGGGGCTACATTCAATGGTCATGAGAGTTTGTAGGGAATAGTGGTGTTCTTCATCCAAGGTAGGTCATATAATTTGCTCTAGATTTTCATGAGGTTGGGCTGGTGGAAAGAGGACCATTTTTTTTGTTATAGTTCCATTTGATATTATCATGTTCCTAGACCTACAACCTATGAATGCATCAGTTCTTGCTAACCATGGTCTACCTAAGATAAGTGGATATCCTACAAGGTTGATCTTTGGCTACAAGAGTATGAAATCTGCATGATACTCCCAGGAATCTAATGCTATGACTATGTCCTCAATGATCCCTTCAGGTTTTACCGTTGACCTATCTACCAACTATAAAACAATTGGTGTAGGCCTAAGGTTAGATAGTAGAAGTAGTTGCATTATTTCCTTAGTCATGACATTAATGGTTTCCCCTAAGTCAATCAAGGTATTTTGATAAGGGTCCCATTTATCTTGACATCCTCTACTAGACTGCCAGGGTTTGTGTATTTAGGGACAGTTACATTCCCTAGGATAATGTCATCAAGGTTCCTTGGGACATGTATTGTCTGAGGGTCCTTCCTCTTTCTCCCTGGCTTTTTAAGACTAAGGTCTCTTACTATCTTGGTATAGATTGGGATATCCTTGATAGCTTGAATGAGGGGTATTTTGCTACTGAAATTCTTAAGTTAACCTAATAGGTCTGTCTCAACTTGGGTATGATGTTTTGGAATGGCTAAATGCTTAAGGAAATGAAGCTCTAGATTTGAGATAGTATGATTTACCTGATTTGACCCAAAATCTAGAGGTGAATTGTCTAAAGCTTTAGCTATGGGTTCCTCATTTACCATCTCAGTGATTTGAGGAGATGAAGGCCCAACTAGTGTTTTTCCTAACCTAAGGTGGAAATCACTCACCTCTACCCCATAAATGGGGTATTGAATAGCCTCATTAGTGTATGCCTATTGGACATGCTTGTTATTGGGGTTAGATGCAAGTTGGGTAGGTAATTGTAGTGCTCTTGGTGGCTGAGATGTTGGGATTGATGGATTGGGCATAATAGCTCGCTGTTGTGGCTAAGAAGGTAGTAAAGGTTGTGGGTAATTCATATTTTGTTGCTGCCACTATTGTCCCTTTTGCCATTGTGGTTGCCACTAATTTTGCTATACTGGCCATTGAGGATTGTAATTGGAACCTTGGAAATTTTGCTGTGGCCATCAATTTGGTTGCTATTAGTTCTAGTTTTGCTAAGGGTTTTTCCATTGTTGAGGGTTTTTCCATTGGTTTTAGGTATTTGTCCAAGGTTAGGGGTTCCAACAAGAGAAATTATGATTACCAATTGGAAATGATGTATTAAAACTTAGAGGGTCTTGTGGCATACCTTGTCTTGGTTTCCATGGCTTTCTTTGTGCAACATAGAACAATTGCCCAACTTCACTTTCAAATGGCTGAAAATGTAGTTTCTCTTATTTGTCTTTTGTAATACTAGCCACCCTTTTACACTTGTAGTTGGCTTTCCTTTGTCTACAATTGATGCAGTATTTAGTAAGTATTGTTTCAGCCTCCTCCTACTTCTTCTTCAAATGTAGAGTGTCCAACTAAGTAGCTAGGTGACTTATAATACCTTCTTTCATATTGGTTAGTAGGTTGATAAACTCCACCCTTGAAACCACATTAGATGTCTTTCCAATGGTAGATGTTCTTCCCCCTCTTATCTTTTTGGTAAAGGACCTTGAGTAGTTCCTACAAACTTTGCAGATATCATCAAAGGGTAATTGAGACACATCCCCTGCCCCAATATGATTAAGGGCATCCATGCAATCATCATTGACTCCTCTCAAAAATAAAAACTTTAGTGATTCTTCTAAGAACCAATTCTGTGGGTTTTTCTTCAGGCATAATTGGAAACTTTCTACATAATCTTCCAATGGTTCATCCTCTTTTGGAGTCATTCTAAAAATGTCATCTCTCCTCCTATCAACTCCTCTAAAATAATCTTAGTATTTTTCCAAGAATTTTGTTTTCATTGTGTCCCAATCTATAATAGCATCTTTGTCCAGTCCAATAAACCATCTCATAGCAACATCCTTCAAAGTTGCAGAAAATAGCTTAAGCCTATGAGAATCAGTTGTGTAGTCATAACTTCTACATAGGACATCAAACTAAAACAGGAATGTATCTAGATCCTCGGTCACCAAACCATAGAAGACTAACAAAGCTAAAGGAGGTATATTCTTTAGGGCAGCAACCCTCTCTTGGTTGGTAATTGGAAATTCAAAAGTCACATGTTTTGGTGGATCATCTATTGCTGCATCAACCATGATTTGGAAGGTCCCCTCTGTGTTTTCAATAGATGTTGGTGAAAGGGAAAGTTCTTCTTCAAGAATACCCTTGCTCTGATCATTGTGGTCACCAATATCTATTCTATCTTATTGGTTTGAAGGGAGAAACCTTCCCAAAGCATCTCTCTACCTCCACAAACAATAGGTATGACTTTTTACAATAATGGCTCATGTACAGTGTTAGTAAAATGTTCTGGTATTTGAAGGGATGAAACCTAAGTATCTTATTACTGAAAGAAAAATTTTAAACTAGGAAAGCTTGGAAATAACATAAACTGATCTTTGAAAGTAGCACCATCCACCACAACGGTGCTAAAAATGTAGCGTTCTTACTATGTCTAGTAAACTTGGTGACAATCACACAATTTAGAGGAAAAACCTAAATGAACAATCCACTTGAACCTTTGGAAATACCTTCACTGAATTATCAACCAGGGCTAGTAAGCTTGTGATGGTACTGGCACTGTATGTGCTTTCAAAGTTTTAAGACTACCTAACTCATCCTAGTATAGTGTTAGACTTGCTAGAAAATCTCAAAACTACATAATGGTAAAGGAAGTAATGCTGGCACTATTGCTATGGGTACATACAATATAAGATTACAACTAATTACTGTCAAGAAATGAATGCTAAGGTTTAACTTGATACTAATAATCTAAACCTACACTCTAGAGTACAATGAGTTTAAGCAAACTAGAATAACTCAAAGAATCTAATTAATCATGCATTTATAAAATAACTGTTACAACAAAAGTAATCATACAGGAAATGAAGTGAGGGATAGTTAGCTTGAGTTTCCCTTGCTCAAGTGACTGTCTCCACTAATCTAACTCAAATCTAGCTTCTTAGATTGACGCAATCATAATAATTCAAAATCATTCATTGCACAATCTCCACAATATCACATAAGATTCTATTGAAATATCTTATTCTTGAATTCATCATTGAACAATAAACATTGTCTATGTAAAAACAACTAACTAAAAAAGATCTAATAACTATATCTGCTAATTGAACAACTTCCAACTTACTCTACCTCAACCACTGATCCATACATATAGGCATGGGAGATGTTTATTAAAACAAGGTCTCTCAACTAAAATCATAAATCACCACTCCCTATAAATCAAAGTGTGATAAATGCTAAGCAATCAATAATTGAAAAAGAAAGAAGAGTTCAAATGAAACTGAGACTCTTGCTATAACAGAACTGGAATGTGGACTGGTTGAATCAGTCACATTAGATTCCTGACTACAATAAAGTTCTCCTTCATTCACCTTTATTTATTGTCATCATGATGCACAATCATCTTCATTAAGTGCTTCTATGTTGTAGTTTCTACGTTCAGTTTATTCTAGAACCTCCCCTGGTCTGTTGTCTAGGAACTCTTTTGGTTGCAAGCTGCACCTTGCAGTTGCTGTGGGCTACAATCTATCTCCTTGAGCTATAAATAGTTAGTTCACAAAACATGCACACAATAATAACAACAATAGCTAAGCACATATGCTTTACAATCCATACATATCCACACATAATCATGCAATATCCATCATATCATAACCATATTTTCATATACTTTAAATCAAGTTTAGGATTGCCTAATGAGCATAAAAGATAACATAGTTTAGGAATATGTATAAGATAAATGTCTGAGAATGTCTATGAACTTGCATAAAAACATAAGAAAACTAGCTAATGATTAGACTCATCAATAATCAACTCTGTATTGATCAAGGCAAGACATCCAACCATGACTTCAGTAACCTCATTATATTCAACATGACATCCAACCATGAACTATATCTTCTTTGTTGGATAGGACATGACATCCAACCATGAACTGTATCTTCTCTTCTAGATAGGACATGACATCGAACCATGAACACCATCACACATCCAAGATAGTGTTGACATCAATGACAACCTTAGTAACCATATGTGTAATAATTAGTCTATGGAATTGAGGCCATTTTACCTATAGAGCTCAAGCCCCCTTCTCTTAGAGTTTCTATGCAACATCTCATCGATGGAGAAGAGTATAAAATTGCTAGATCACATGAGTTAGAATTACTAGATGAGAAGCATCTTATAACACTCAATCATATCTAGGTCTATCAAAACCACCTTTGTTGCAGCCATAATAAGAAGATCAAGGAAATATAGTTTCAAGTAGGTGATCTTGTTCTAAAAGAAAATTAGAGGAATCAGTAGGATTGAGACAAAAAGGGAAAGTTTGAACCTAATTGGTTGAAACCCTTCATTGTTAAAACAATATATGGATCATGAGCTTATACATTATCAACACCTGATGGAATTCCTTTTGATGAACCCATCAATAGTGTTCATCTTAAGAAGTTCAATGCTTGATCCTTAGAGTATCCGTAGTAGAAAATCTAAAAAATTAAAAACTAGAAAAATCCAAAAATATAAAAAAAATAGAAAAATACAAAAAAATAAAAAAAATAGAAAAGTACAAAAATACAATAATCCATCCTCTAGTGAAAACCTGGTAAAAAAAGCACCTTGGATAAGTACCATTGATGCAGGAGCATCCCTAGTTCAAGAGCAATCTTGTATCAACCAAAAACATTTGCATTTCATTTTGTTTGCAGTTCAGTTTGTTTCTTTTCAATTTTCGGTTCAGTTTAGGCAGTTTGGTCAGAAGAAGATTCTACATTTTGGTTCGGTATTCTACCGTAGTTACATTTCAGACCTTACAGAGCTAGACTTAGCATCTACACTCATTCATCTACATCATATCCAGAATTTAGAGCATTTGGATAAATTTCTGGAAAGACATCGCTATCAGAAGATCAATTATTTTCTTAGAGCAGAGCATTCTAACAGTTCCAGACAATCAACTAAAGGAGAAACCTGCAAAAATATCTCCCAATCTTTGGAGCCTAATGACACATCATTCGATGATCTTTGGTTCATGGCTGATGTTCCCCAAAGATCCACACATCATTCCATCCATTTTTCAGGGGGGTTCTATGCATTTAGGTTTGACCTATCTATGTTCACACGTTACATCTCTTCATTGGAGTTTGTGACCTTCTTTGGCCGACACTGAGGAATCTATTGTTCCAAACTTGATATATATTGATGTAATAGAACCTTAGGAAAATAGTTCAAGGAGATACTAAGTTCTAGATAGATAGCTTATTCATTTTCTAGCGAAGGAGCTTTAAAGCTTTATTTTGCGCATGTATGTAATCAGGCTTGTGAGCCCTAATTGTAAGCCCACATGTTGCTAGCTGATCTTTATTTGAATTTTATGATACACTGAATGACTGAATCTGCATTTGTTCTATTTCTTTGAGTTGTTTCTATTGTGTTTAGTCTTGCTGCATGGTCTAGACAGTTCATTATGTGAACCCTCCTATCGTGAATGCACCAAGTGGTATCAGAGCTAAAGTTTGAATCTTTGGGAGTGAATTGAGAAATATTGGTGAGGGAATTCCGTAAGATATTTCCGTGGATAGATCGCTAAATTGAGGCAGGTTACTTGTGTTGCAACTGATCACCAATTGTGAGGTAGTTGTCACTTTGTAGCCCGATTACTGAACCTGAGGCAGTTTGCACTTGATCCTAGGAAGAATGTTGCCAAGGAGAGTTGTTGCTATTGGAACAATAGCTGGTAGAATGGATGAGATGATGGAGATGATGAGAACAATGTGAATTTGATTGGATGTTGTTGAAGAATATAGGTGAAGAGGATTAACATCGAGACCTAATGTTGAAAGTGGTGATAAGAAGAATTTCAATCTACTAAACAAATTGGCAAAACCCTAGGAGGTGATGAAGAAGAAGAATCAGATCAAGTAAAGATGTTGCGATCTATTTCAAAGATTGGAAAGAGACCTAGAGTTGATGTGCTGAACTATACTGGTAATTTAAACCCTAAAGAACTGATTGACTGGATAAATGACATGGAAGAATACTTTGAATCTGACGAAATTGAAGATCTAAAGAAGGTGAAATTTGCAAAAACAAAATTGAAAGGACATGCTTCTATATGGTGGAAAAAAGTTTAGTTGGAAAGAAATAGAAGAGGAAAAGAAAAGATTATGAAGTGGGACCAGATGCTGACAAAGTTGAAGAATCAGTTTATACTTGCTGACTATGAGTTGGAGTTGTTGAAGAGATTGCAAAACCTGAGACAATTAAGGAGAAATCTATGAAGGAGTACACTGAAGAATTTCATGAAATGATCATAAGAATGGGACATAGTGAAGCAAGCAAGAAGAAAATGGCTAGTTACATCAATGGACTGAGATTGAACATTCAAGAAGAGCTAAGCTTAATAAGGATGACATCTTTAGAGGAAGCATATCAGTTTGCCCTGAAAGTTGAAGAGAAGCTGAATAAAAGACATGATCAGAGATAGAGAGGCAGAGGAGGTAGATTTTAGAGAGGTAGGACTTATTTTGGAGGAGATAGATCATTGGCAGAGTGGAACAAGTTTGACAACCCATTGAAGAAGGATGACAGAGATAATAATGCTTACCGGAGAGATGACATAAACTTTTATCAGAGAGGAAACCCTAGTACATACCAGAATGGAGAATATAGAAGAGAAGGAAGAGGATTTGATAAGAGTACATTCAGAGGTACTTGTTTCAAGTGTGGAGGTGAAGGACATAGAGCATTTGAATGTAATCAGGGTAGTATAAGCAAGAAAATAGAAGATAGAGGAAGAGAAGCCAATGTTGAGGAACTTGTTGAACTGGGTGATCCCTGTTCAGTTGGCAATCCAAAGAAAGGAGAATCATTGGTGATGAGAAGAGAACTATTTCAAGTTGAAGCAAATGAGGAACCACTGCAGAGGAAGAGTTTGTTTAGAACCAAATGCAAATCAGGAGGTAAGTGTTGTAAAGTTGTGATTGATAGTGGTAGTTTAGTTAATCTAGTTTCAGAGGAGATGGTGACTAAGCTGATACTGAAAAGATTGAAACACCCTACGCCCTACAAGATAGCATGGATTTAGGATGATCATAAGGTACTGGTGAGTGAACAATGTTTGGTGAAATTTCATATTGGATCATATCATGATGAAGCCTTGTGTGATATTATGCCTATGGATGTTTGTCATATCTTGTTGGGTAGACCTTGGCAGTATGATAGGAAAGTTATACATGATGGGAGAAAGAATACATATACTATAACATCAAATGGAAAGAGAATTACTTTGATTCCTTTGGAGGATGATCCTAAGAGTGAAGTATGTGGGAACGCTAGAATTTATTTGGTAGATGGAAGAAAATTTCTGGATGGTTTGAGACATGAGAAAATGTGTTATGCCTTGATTCTTAAGAAGCCTAAAGCATTGAAGAATCACAACCAAAGGAGATAAGAGAGTTGCTGATAGAGTATGAAGACATCATATCAAATAATGTACCTGAAGGATTACCACCTATAAGGAGTATCGGTCATCACATGGATCTTATATCGGGAGCAAGTTTGCCTAAAAAAGCAGCACATAGAATGACATTGACAGAGAATGAAGAATTGAATAGACATATACAAGAATTGTTGAGGAAAGGTTTGATCAAAGAAAGTTTAAGTCCTTGTGCAGTACCTGTAGTGTTAGCACCTAAGAAAGATGGAGAATGGAGAATGTGTATTGACTCTAGAGAAATAAACAAGATCATAGTTAAGTATAGATTTCCTCTACCTAGGATGGATGATATCATGGATTGTTTGAGTGGAGTAAGATATTTCACAAAGATAGACTTGGAGAGTGGATACCATCAGATCAAAATCAAAGAAGATGATGAATGGAAGACTACTTTTAAGACAAATGAGGGATTGTATGAGTGGTTAGTGATGCCTTTTGGATTGACAAATGCACTGAGTACTTTCATGAGATTGATGAATGAAGTCTTGAAGAAATTCTTGGGTAAGTTTGTGATTGTGTATTTGGATGATATTTTCATTTTTAGTAAGACAAAGGAGGAACATTTGTGGCATATTAGACAAGTTTTGTGAAGGTTGAGAGAAGAGAAATTGTTGATAAACATCAAAAAGTGTAGTTTCATGAAGGAAGAACTAGTATATTTGGGATTTGTGATTTATGCGGAAGGATTGAAGATGGACCTTGAAAAAGTAAGAGCGATTGTTGAATAGCCAACACCAGAGAGCATTGGAGAAGTTAGATCATTTCATGGATTGGCTAGTTTCTACCAGAAGTTCATCAAAAATTTTAGTTCAATTTGTAACCCTATAACAGAGACAATGAGAGGTGACAGAAAAGATTTTAAGTGGACATCTAGAGCAGATAAGAGTTTTGAGTTGTTGAAGCAGAAAGTGACAGAGCAACTTGTTTTGGCATTACTGGATTTCAATAAGGTATTTCAAGTTGATTGTGATGCAAGTAGAAATGTAATTGGAGCAGTATTAAGTCAAGAAGGTAGACTAGTAGCATATTTTAGTGAGAAATTGAATGATGCAAGGAGAAGATATTTAGTTTATGATCAAGAGTTCTATACCATAATTCAAGCCTTGAAGAAGTGGATACATTATTTTTTTCCTAAGGAGTTTGTGTTGTATACAGATCATCAAGCTTTGTAGTATTTGAATAGTCAAGGTAAGTTGAATCAGAGACATATGAGATGGGTAGAGTTCATGAAGAGTTATATATTTGTGTTGAAGCATAGGAGTGGAAAATCAAACAAAGTTGCTGATGCATTGAGTAGGAGAAGAAACTTGTTGACAGAGATGAGGGTTCAAGTGTTGGGTTTTGATGAATTGAAGAATATGTATGAGGGAGACACTAATTTTTAGACCCTTGGAAAGCATGTAAGGAACCTGTTGTGATAGATAGGAGTAAGTGGTTGGATTATTTCATTCGAGAAGATATGTTGTTCAAAGGAAATCAATTATGCATACCTAGAAGTTTAATGAGATATAATTTGATCAAGGAGAAACACAGTGGTGGATTGGCAGGACATTTTGGCATTGATAAGATAGTGGGCTTGGTGAGTGAAAATTACTTTTGGCCTCAGATATATAAGGATGTTTAGAGATTTGTATAGAGTTGTAGAGTTTGTCAAGTTGCAAAAGGGAGTAGTCAGAACGTTGGATTGTACAAACCTTTGACAATACCGAAGAGACCTTGGGAAGACATAAGCATGGATTTTGTAATGGGATTACCTAAGACATAGAGAGGACATGATTCAAGATTTGTAGTTGTGGACAAATTTTCAAAGATGGCTCATTTCATACCTTGTAAGAAGACAACTGATGTAGTGCATGTAGCGGACATATTTTTCAAGGAGATTGTGAGATTACATGGATTACCTAAGAGTATAGTTTCATATAGAGACACAAAGTTTGTTGGATACTTTTAGAGGACACTTTGGAAGAAGATGAAGACAAATTTGAAGTTTAGTTCTACTTTTCATCCACGGACTGATGGACAAACAGAGGTAGTGAATAGGAGTTTGGGAAACTTGTTGAGATGTTTGGTTGGAGAGAAGGTTGGAAGTTGGGATTTAATTCTTTCACAAGAAGAGTTTGCATACAACAATTCAGTAAATAGGAGTACCGGAAGAACACCTTTTGAGATTGTGACTAGAATGAATCCTAGAGGAGTAGCAGAATTAAGAGATATTAGCATGGAAGAAAAAAGGAGTACAGAAGCAGAAGAATTTGTAGATCATATGATGACAATGCATAATCAGGTGTAGAAGCATTTGGAAGATATGGATAGTAAGTATAAGAAAAAGGAAGATGAGAAGAGAAGACATAAGGAATTTGAAGTCAGTGATGAAGTAATAGTGTACTTGAGAAAAGAAAGATTTCCAATTGGGATATATAACAAGTTAAAGATGAAGAAGTTTGGACCTTGTAAGATACTTAGGAAATTTGATTCAGGAAATGTATATGAAGAAGAGTTATCAGAGACCTTGGGTATATCACCTATTTTCAACATTGCCGACCTTTATCAGTTTCATGAAGTAGAGTTCAGTGACAACATGGAAGAAGACTTGAATAAGTAGTTACCACAACAAGCACCAGAAAAGATTGAAGAGATCTTGGACAACAGAGTTGGATGCAATACTAGAGGAAGACAATACAAAGAATACCTTGTGAAGTGGAAAGGCAGACCGAAAGATGATTCATCATGGGTTTCTCAAGCTGAGGTGGATCGTCTTGGTTCTCCCCTAGCCCCAACAAAGTGAGGGACTCACTTTTTCAATAACCCCAGATGTCTGATGCAGGAGCATCCCTCATTTAAGAGCAATCTTGCATCAACCAAAAACATTTGCATTTCATTTTGTTTGCAGTTCAGTTTGTTTCTTTTCAATTTCAGTTCGATTTAGGCAGTTCAGTCAGAAGCAACTTCTACATTTTGGTCTGGTATTCTACTATAGTTACATTTCAAACCTTGTAGAACTAGACTTAGCATCTACACTCATTCATCTACATCATACCTAGAATTCAAAGCATTTGGATCAGTTTTTGAAAAGATATCACTATCAGAAGATCAATTATTTTCTCAGAGCAAAGCATTCTAACAGTTCCTAACAATCAATTGAAGGAGAAACCTGTGAAAGCATCTCTCGATCTTTGGAGCCTAATGACACATCATTCAATGATATTTGGTTCATGGTTGACCTTCCCCAAAGATCTGCACATCATTCCATCTTTTTTTCGAAGGGGTTCTATGCATTTAGGTCTAACCTATCCGTGTTCACACGTTACATCTCTTCATTAGAGTTTGTGACATTTGGCCGATGTGGGTGAATCTATTGTTCCAAACTTAATATATATTGATGTAATAGATCCTTAGAAAAGTAGTTCAAGGAGATACTAAGTTCTAGATAGATAGTTTATTCATTTTCTAGAGAAGGAGATTCAAAGCTTTATCTTGAACATGTATGTAATCAAGCCTATGAGCCCTAATTGTAAGCCTACATGTTGCTGGCTGATCTTTATTTGAATTCTATGATACATTGAATAACTGAATCTACATTTGTTCCATTTCTTTGAGTTATTTCCATTGTATTTACTCTTGCTACATAGTTTGGATAGTTCATTTTGTGAACCCTCCTATCATGACTGCACCAACCATAGTGAAGACTTGAAAAACATACACTATGTGTAAATGTCAACATCCACCATCTATTAAGTTCTCATCTATATCACTTCATTCCATCCCATAATAAAAATCTTTCCATCCATCCATAATAAAGTCATTGACCTACACATTTCTATATACCCATCTAGAATGGCTTGGAAATTATCAGTGTCACTTGTTATCTACTCGTCTTTGCACTTCATATTAAATCCATTCATTATTCTCCATAATAAATCCTATACCTTACTAGAGGCATCTTTCCTTAACTTAGTTCTAGGATTGGATCCTTGTTGTCTTGAGAGGAATTGTCACTTTTCACACATTCTCCGTAAACATTTTCCATCTATCATAAACCATAATAAAACTCAAACATTCACTTCATCCATCTATCACAACCCATCCTATTCACCTATCACCCCACCTTGACTAACTCAAGAAAAAAACAAACTATGCATCCTATGAAAGCTCAAGTACTTATCAAATCAGAAGCTAAAAGACTACTCTTGGAGCAGTGCACTTGCTCGCATACCATTTTCCCATTCTACTAAATCCATTATCCTAATCCAAAGCCTTTAATAGATGTATCCTTCCTACAATAAGACCCTATCTTCTATGAGCACCCTCTTTAGAAAGAGATATGATGGCTATGTGTATTGGTTTTGTCAGTTGTTCAATTTATTTTGGTTTATCTTTTGTTCCTTTCTAATACCTAATCAAGACTATCTTGATCTTTCTATATCTCAAGGTATGTTACAATAAAGTATGGACTTGGTAATTGTCATTGCTTTCATATGCTATGTTTGTGGGATGTTCTTATTATCCTACCAAGGCTAATATTTATCTTATATGTATTGGAATTAGCATCTTGCATACCAATATCCTTTGCATCTAAGGCCATTCAAATAATTTTTTGCATTAGGATCATTCTATGCTAAGACTATTTCCATTCACATATCCAACAAGGTTTTATTATGTCTAGTATGGATAAGGAGAAACCATTTGTTTGCAGAGTCAACATCCTATGTATTGGATACACCATCACCTTAGTCTTATATACCTTGGTGCATAATATACATATGCTATATCAAAATAAGGATTGCTTTTTACATTTTATGAAGCATAACCAAAGAAAAATCACCCCATCCATCTGCCCATATATCCTAATAAAATTCATAGCTTTCACAAAGTTTGATTAACCATCTTTTATATATTCTTTACATCATTTCTTCTATCCATACTAACATCATCACTATATTCTTCTTTTGCATTTATAAAAATCCTGCCAAAAGCATACATGTTAGCCATAACATTATAAGTATCAGATATCCATAACATCATATATCCATAGTCTATCCATAGTAAATCCATAACATCATGTATACATCATAACATCATATATCACATGTCATCCATGTAGCATTAGTAAGTAACTCATCTAGCTACTACAACATGTCATCCATAGCATAAGTAAGTACATCATCTAGATACTATAGTATGCCATCCATAGAATCATAAGTACATCATCACATAAATCGAAGATCAAAATACATATCAACCATATCATAATGTCATCACCACATCATATATAATAATTTATAAGTATCATGTATATCATTAATACCACATCATATAAATCACCAAAATCATGTCATCTCTCATATATATATCATAAAAATAAATTTCATGTACATGTCTATACAAATGGTTACATGAGCCATAAATATACCAAACTATACAAAAATCTGATATGTATCATCGTGTCATACATAAATATATGTACATCATAATAGTCACCAAAATATCTACAAATATCTACATAAGTGAATCATGTAGAACTCCCCTCCAAAGGCTTGGCACTAGTCTCTGATGGCTGTAGTCCTATGAGAGTAGGCTTCTGTGGTCTCAGTCTTTATGGTGGTGGAGGCCCCATGACTAATCCTTTCGATCTTCCTAATGAGGAGGCCCTTGATCTACTCCTCTCTGTAAATCTAGGTTTTTCTAATCAGGTGGCATGACACTATGATATAATCCCCTGTAATACCCAACCTTCTAAGTTAGTCTAACCACCTAGTGCTATACCTAAGAGAGCTCTATGACTAGGGCTAGTGTAGGCTAGTCCATGCCAATCATACCTATGGCTGTATCTCTCTCCTGTATAATCTACTGTAACTGGGACTCTGCCCTAAGTCTCACAGTTACAACCCCATCCCTCTCTGCCATCACTTTGGCCATGTCTCCTATGTTTCACCTTGGTTCCTGTACTTGTAAGCACCAAAACCATGCACAACCTCCACAAGGAACCCTATGATGATTTATAATCCTTGTCATGTACATGTAAGCATGAAATAACATCCTCTCAATAGTAATTCTCTTGGTGACATGTCTTTCTTTCATCTTGTGTTGTTTCCCCCCTCTCTCTCTCTCTCTCTCTCTCTCTCTCTCTCTCTCTCTCTCTCTTTATTGTTGACGCTTTTTGACACTTTTCGACACTAGTCAATTTGCATTTTCTAAGCTTGTGACCCTATTCCTAAGCCTTGTGTGCATCTTCTAGGTAAGTTTTCACCTCTCCTCAGTGTTTTTCATCTTCTCCACCCCTTAGAATCCTTCTAGAGGTCCCCTTAGCCATCTCCCACTTTTAGCTTTTAGTTTCACTCAACCAATCCAAATCTCCCATATTATTTCTAGATCTTCCCTTGAGAGTTCCTACTTTGTAAGTGGAGATTTAGATTTTCACACATGATTGACCTATTTTTGGAGGCAGATCCCCTTCTTTTCTCCTCCTCTTCCATCTCCCATCATCCATGTCAACCCAAGTGCCCTCCTCTACGGGTCCCCCTAGGCAACCTGACTAGTGAAAGGGGTGATACCTGGGTGACCCTTTTGTGCTTCAAGCCACAAAAAAAATTTAGTTTCTAACTCGAAAAAGCTATGTTTTCACCCATTTTTCTTCTTGTTTCCATGGATTTTCATGCCAAATATAGAGTTAACTATTTCATGCACCTACACATGCATAATTACCTCTATTTTATCTTAAATTAATAACTCATGCATTCTCATACATTCCCATGCACTCCTTCTTCTTCACTTCTTGTTGAGTGATAAGATTTTACTAGGTAGATCACTCCAATTTTAGCCCAAATCACTCTTGAATCCTTTGTGTTAATTCTCCAATCAAATTGTGTTAACTCTCCTTCTTCACCTCTCATCCCTTATTCTAACCTATAAATACCCCCTCCCTCAAGCACAAAAGGAGGCAATTTCATTTGTGCACTGAGAGGAACCTCTTGCAACAATATAATGAAAAATGCACAAAATAATAGAAATAGCAGAAACACAGAAGGAATTTATTGATCATAGGGCACTTCAAGGGGGTAACCTCCTTTGAGAAAGCTCAATACAATAAATTTGTGGATGCCTTCATTGGCCTCAACACGTACTTATATACTAAGTCTAATCTAAACAACTATTACTTCCCATGAATGTGGGATAATACAATATACTCATGGGATGACTTACAAAGCATATGTGTCCAACATCAATATATTAACAAAATAAAGAGTAGGTTAAACATGGGTTCCTAACATCCCCTCCCTCTTAGAAAAGCTTTCTCCTGAAAGCTTAAGATGTGGAAATTATTGCTAAATCTAAAGGAGTGGTTCCCATGTAGCATCCTCTGGTTGCATTCCATGCCACTAGATTAATACGTCTTTGATGGATCGAGAGTGAAGTTGATGAGTGCGCCTATCAAGGATTGCATCTAGCTCCAAAATGATGGATCTTTCATTATCCAGTTCTGGTAAAATAGTTTGTGCTCTGATGTTGGTGCCAAGAAATTTCTTTAGACAAGAGACATGAAATACTAGATGAACGCAGGAAGAAGGAGGAAGCTCCAATTTATAAGCAAATGACCCAATCTTCTAAAGAACCTTATATGGCCCATAGAACTTTGGAGCTAGCTTATGACGCCCTTTGAGTTTTAGGGATGACTGCTTGTATGGATGTAGATGAAGAAAAACCATATCACCTACTTAAAAGTGCGCTCAGAATGGTGCTAATCGGCTTGTTGTTTCATTTGATTTCTTGCCATGTGAAGATTGTCCTGTAAAATGCAAAGAATATGATCTCAGGTTTGGAGAACTGTGTTGATAGCTTGAACTGGTGAACTACTAGGGGTGTATGGAAGGAGCACTGGTGGTGCCTGACCATAGACTGCTTCATATGGAGTCATTTTAGATGCAGTGTGGTAGGAGGTATTATACCACCATTCAGCGAGAGGGAGCCACTTTGCCCACTAATGCTATTGTTCTAAGGTGAAGCAACGAAGATAAGTTTCCAAACATTTGTTGATAATTTCATTCTGACCATCTTTTTGTGGGTGATACCCTGGACTCATCTTTAGTTTGGTGCCAATGTGTCAAAATAGTTCTGTCCAAAAATGACTGGTGAAAGTTGCATCACGATCTGAGACAATGGAAGAAGGGATGCCATGAAGATAAAAGATCTAGTCCATGAAAATTTGTGTGAATGAGGAGGTGGTATAGGGATGGCTAAGGGCACAAAAATGACTATATTGGGAGAGGCGATCAACCACAACCAAGATCACTGTCTTCCCTCTAGATTTAGGGAGCCCCTCAATGAAATCCATAGAAATATCTGTCCAAATCCATGTAGGGATGGGTAGGGGTTTGAGCAATCTAGGAAGGAGTGTCATTTCACCCTTATTGCATTGGCAAGTATCACATTTAGCCACCATCTATTGAATTTCCCTTTTCATTCCCTTCCAAAATAAGTTATGTAGTGCCCACTCATAAGTTTTGAGGAACCCAGAGTGCCCTACCAATGGAGAAGCATGGAGTTGATAGAAGATAGCTTGTTGAAGATCTGTGCTCTGGGGAAGCACTAGATGACCCTTGTATCTTAGAAAAGCACCATCCCAAGAGTAATGTGGTACAACAGAAGGGTTATTGGCCAACTGCTGGATGATTTGAGATAATGAAGATTCATTGACATAGCCCTGCTGAACATATTCCAACCAATTTGGAACAGGTATAGAAATAGCTGAAAGAGAACCTTGGTCATCAAATGTGCAAGAAAGAGCATCCACCACAATATTGTCCTTACCCTTCTTGTAAGTGATCTCATAGTCATAACCCATGAGTTTGCTAACCCATTTCTGTTGTGCTAGGGAGGAGACCTGTTGTTCCAGGAAATATTTCAGACTCTAGTGATGAGTCTTAATGTAGAAATGATTCCCTAGTACGTATGGCCACCACTTTTGTACTGCATTCTAAATAGCCATCATTTCCTTCTCATATGTAGAGAGTACTAAATTCTTACCAAAAAGGGCTTTTTTGGTGAATGCAATGGGATGTTCATCTTGAAGGAGAACAACACCAAGTCCATTGCCGCAAGCATCACTCTCAATAGTTAAGGTCTTGGAAAAATCTGGCATAGCCAGAATAGGTGTAGTACACATAGCTTGTTTCAATTTTTCAAATGCACACTTAACAACATGTGTCCATGTAAAAGCATCCTTTTTCAACATAGCTATTAATGGGGCTACAATCTTCCCATAATCCTTGACAAACTTGTGATAGTAGCCAGTCAGTCCCAAAAAACCATAGAAGCTCTTGAGTGTCTGAGGATGTGACCAATTTTTCATGGCATCTATTTTGGCAGGATCCACTCGAACCCCTTGGGTTGAAACAATATGCATGAGATAATCCACTTCCTCCTAGCCAAAAACACATTTAGATTGTTTTGCACAGAGATGATGATCAGAGAGAAGTTGTAGTATAAGATCCAGATGTTGGAGATGCTCAGCCCATGTTTTTCTATAGATGAGGATATCATCAAAGTAGACCATAATGAATTTATGCAAGTAGGGCCAGAATATTTTATTCATTAATGCCTAGAATGTTAAGGAGCATTAGTGAGGCCAAAGGGCATGACTAAAAACTCATAGTGGCCATCATACATGTGGAAATCCATTTTAGGGATATCATCCTCATGAACTCGAATTTGGTGATACCCAGAATGAAGATACAACTTGGATAAAAAATGAGCGCAATGAAGCTCATCAACAATAGGAATCAAAAACTTATCCTTGATTATGATGTGATTAAGTGCCTGAAAGTGAATGCAGAGGTGCCACAACCCATCTTTTTTCTAGACAAGAAGAACTAGTGAAGAAAAGGAACTGGTACTAAGGCGAATATTACCTTGATTCAGTAAGTCACGAACAAGCATCTCAATCTCTATCTTTTGGTGAAATGGGTAGTGGTAGGGCCTGATGTTGGGAGGAATGCTTCCATGAAGGAGCTGAATACGGTGGTCCTCTAGTCATGAAGGTGGAAATCCCATTGGTTCGGCAAAGACACATGCATATCTATCCAAAATTTGTTGTAGATCTGAAGGAGTAGCGGAGACTGCTGATGGTTGCATCTGAATGGAATCGAGCTGAGTGATGACACCATGTGAACTCTTCTTAAGGAGCTTTTTCATGCAATGTGAATTGATGATGTTGAGAGACCCTAGTTGTAAGCCCTTCAATGTGTGTTTGTGCTCATTATCTAAAAACTACATCCAAAGTTCAACAAAATCCCATAAGATGGGTCCAAGTGTGTGTAACCATTGAGCACCCAAAACCACATCACATCCATGTAAGGACAAGGTAAAAATGTCAGAGCATAGGTTATAATCTCCAATTGAGATATGCACATTGTGACACTTTCCTTTGCAAGGTAATGTGCCCCCATTGGCAATCATGACTTCAAAGCTGGAGCAAGGATGGACAAAACAATAAGCCTGTTTGGTGATCCAAGGGTCAATGAAATTATGAGAGCTACCGTAATCAATTAGTATTGTAAGAGGGAGCTTCTTGAAGTAACCCTTGACCCACATGGTTTGTGGGGTGGTGACTCCTGCTAAAGCATGAAGAGAGATCTTTGGGTGGTCTTCTTGAGAAGTAGGGTCAACAAGCAGCTGCTGAGTTTTGACTTGATCATCTACTATATCCTGAGCATCTTCATAGATTTTAGTTGCAGGTGGAGAATCCACATCCAAGAGATAGAGATTTTTCTCAACACATCTATGTCCTCAAGTGAATTTCTCATCACAATTATAACAAAGCCCTTTTTCTCTACGTGCCCACATCTTTGCTTCAGTCAAATGCTTGATAGGAGTAGTTCTAGGAGCTGGCGTGATTGTAGGTCTTTGGGAAACCATGTTTTTGAATAGAACAAAATTGGATTTGGAGCGTTGTTGAGCTATGATCTTTTCCTTCGCCAACTTAGCCAACCCTAGGGCTTCCATCATTGTGCTGGGATGGAACATTCTAACCTTAGATCATATTGCATCCTTCAGACCATTGACAAAACAACTCCTGAAGAATTCATCAGACAATCCCTCTATGTGATTGGCCAGTTTCTCAAATTCTGTCTAATATTCTCTCACAGTGCTAGTTTGGCAAAGTTTAGTGAGTGCCCTTGTGAAGTCATCAAAAGCACTAGGGACAAATCGTTGCAAAATGAGTTTGCAAAAATGTATCCATTTTGGCTCTTCATTAGCCTTAATGTACCAATGGAACCATTGAAGGGCTTCATGTTCCAAATGAAAGGATGCAAGCGGGACTTTGTTGACATCAAAAGTATTATGCAGACTAAAATATTGTTTTGCCTGGTATATCCATCTAGTCAGATCATCACCATTGGAGCGAGGAAAATCAAGCTTCGGCCCATGAAAATTATTGGAAGAATAAGACCCAGCGTCTACAAAAGAGTCTAGCTACCATCTACTATTCATCGCTGATTTCTGAAGATTGAGGCCGAGAATTTTTTCATCCAAATCTTGGAGTTTGATCTTGAGGGCTGCAAGTTCATCCTCCATGTTTTTTGCTCCTGCGTGGGTGACAATCATAACCAGGAGATTTTTTTTTGGGAATGGGTAGAAAAACAAAAATAGAAACTTTTTTAGTAAAGGAAAATTTGGATTTGGGAGAAACTCTGATGGGTAATTAGGGTTTGACTAGGTTTTGGACACTTCTTGAGAGACAGGGAAGCAAAAAATGGGGATTTCAGAAGCGGGGTGAAAGAATGGGAAAATTTGTCCAAGAGGGACAAAGGAGCAGAAATAGGAAATGAACACTGTTGCAAAATTTGAAGGCTATTGGGTGAGAATTGAAGAAGTTATGGCAAAATGTAAAAATAGACAAATGTAGGATTTTTGGCTTCAATAAGTGGAATTTGGGATAGGGTTTTCAAGGAAGGAAATATGCAAAATGAAATTCTAGGGGTTCTGGTGAATTTTGAGAGGAAATGGAGCTAAAGCAAGGAAGATATGGTGAAAAAACTTTTTTTTTTTGCAAACAGCTCGACGAATTTAATTTGTGATTTGCCGACTGTCAATAGATATGGGCCCGAGGTATGTTTGGCTTCCTAAAGGTTCAGGGGATTCACTCGGCTACTAATGCTGTCTAATGACTTGCGTATTGGGGTAGTACCCCTCACTCCATGGCTTAGGTAAAACTAATAACCACTTTGCCACAAATAACAGCTCTTGGTTTACCTCATGGATTGGAACTAGTCAATCAGGTAGGGGCCATTGCCCTTTTCGTTGGCAGGTCCTCTCAATGGGCCAACTACTTCAGGGTTCCTGTGGTACTCCTCACAATGAGTTTTAGGGCTATGCCCAGGCACTTCCCATAGTTAAACGGATAGGGATTATTCCCTGATCTAAACTTGCAATTGAAATGAACAATACAGATGCAAAAGAAAGAACTACTGCAAAAATCACAACGACTAGAGGCCACTGCGGAAAAATTTTTGGTATAACTTCCACCCAGCAAGCCCAAGAAAGTGCTCTAATACCAGATGAGAGGAACCCCCTACAACAATATAATGAAAAATGCATGAAAGAATAGACACACAGAAGGAATTTATTGATCACAAGCCACTTCAAGGTGGAAACCTCCTTTGAGCAAGCTCAATACAATAAATTCATGACTGCCTTCATTGGCCTCAACACGTACTTATATACTAAGTCTAATCTATACAACTATTACTTCCCATGAATGTGGGATAATATAGTATACTCACAGGATGGCTTACAAAGCATATGTGTCCAACAACAATATACTAACAAAGTAAAGAGAAGGGTTAAACATGGGTTCCTAACATGCACACAACTCTTGCAAGTTATTGCTCTCCACATCAAGCATTCTCATGCTCATAGAGGACATAGGAGCCTTTTTTTTCATTCGTTGCTTCATCTAGATTCATATAAAGCTCATCATGCATCCATACGTTGATCATATCAAGCCGTAGTGCTCAACAAAGCTCTCATTGAGCTCTTTTTGCAAAGTTTCAAAATCTTCTTTTGCTTCCATTATGATCTTGTCACCAAGAGGATTCCCCATTACTACAAGAGGATATGAGGTTGCTATCACAAGGATTTATGAGGGTAGTGGAGGCTCATACATCTCTAGATTCCTTTATGCTTTCTTTTAATGCATAGTAATTAGATAACAAAAATTACTCTTGGGATTAGTAATCTTGTTGCTTTTTCCTGGATAGGATAGATAGATCTTACATTCTTAGAGTAATTTTCTTTCAAAGTTCATAGATTAATTCATTTAAAAGCAATTTCCCTTTTCTTAGATTAATTTGTTCCAAATATTTAGAAAACCCCAAAAACATAGTTTACATTGCATTAGGTAAATTCATTATAGCTTGCATACATCTTTCAATTTCTAGATTAAAAATAAGCATATTCAATTGTAAAAACATTAAAAAAGCACAAAAACAAGTTTTGCATTCATTTAGACTTGCATTCATAAAAACCCAAAAAAAGAACAAAAAACATTAGTAACTTAGAAAATTTGCAAACCCTTGATTCTATCACAAGGTCAACCATAGTCAAATATTGGTTAAAACCCTTGATTCCATCACAAGGTCAACCATAGTTAATGCATAATCAAACCTTAGGTCAACAAACCCTAAGTCAAACCCTAGGTCAAGTCAAGATTAGATCACAATCACCTATCTCTTGTCTCGACTCACGAATGTACCCTAGATTAAGAGGTAAGTGGGTGAGGGAAATCCTTGACGAGGTAGAGGAAATCCACCCAAGACCGCAATAGGAACCCACTAGTCATCCAACAACAAGAAGTATTTAGACAACTCTTAGTACAAAAAGCATTCATCCAATAGTTTAAATGCCAACAAACAATCAACGAAAACAATAGCTTACCCACACAAAGGTGGAATATCATAAACCCTAATAGGAGAAGAGTGGCTAGTAACCCTTTGGGTCATATGACTATCTTTACAACCATGATCATTGAACAACACATCTACACAAGCACACAACATAGGCCCCAAGATGTGCCAACCCCTCTCCATGAAGTCTAACTCTCCAATAAGATAGACCACTCCCATGTCTTACCTCCTCTCAACTAGCTACTTCCATGAGAGTGAGAGTGATGTGGCACTTCACCCATGGAAATGAGGGAAGGGTTCATGTGCACACCAAAATATGACTCGACAGCCCCAGGCCATTGATGTCACAATTTTGAGTGTAAAATACTTGTGTGGTAGCCTAATATATATCTATGATGTAGCCTGTGCCTACTATAATGCTACTCTCACCTCCTCCCACTCTTTATGGAGCCTAACTACTACTAGCTCAGCCTACTACCTCTTGTGCACCTCTACATATAGTAGCCTTTGTAATCTCGCTATCTCTGTCTCCCCTCCTCCACATCTTATACATCCTGCTCACCCATGGCCGCATCCTGCTAGATGGCCTCTACCTATACCCACTCCTCTTGTCTTGAAGCCTCCTTAGCCTCCACTCACTATCTCTATCATCAAGCCCAGCTTGACTCTACTGCTAACTCTCTAGAAACCATCTCCCTTGATCTCCTCCTATGTCATCCTATTACATCCCCAGGGATTGTCAACCTCACTGTCCTATGTGCTAGCCACCATCTATCATACTCAGGTGTCATCCTTGGATTTGGCTCTCCACCCACAGGATCCCACTGTACTAGAGCAAGTGTGTCAAACTTAGCTAGAGACTCATCGACAACTATCTCTGGACCCCAATCAAGTACCTCTCTTTGGGTCCATGCAAAAATAGCCTCCTAAACCAGCTTTGGTTGGGTCACTCAAATTATCTAAGTACTTTATTTGGAAGGCATCTCTCAATGATATACATAGTCCTCCCAAAATGATACCTCCCCTATCTCTAATATAGGAGGTTCTTAGAATCATCAAACCACACCTCACAATCATGCCATGGTTGCCATATAACTATGTTAAGCTCATCCAAAACCCAACACTAGTATGTAAACTCCCTAAACTACCTGTGTCTCACAACCCCCTCATATAGATGAAAAAAAGCCTATCCATGCTCCCTCTGACATGTTGATATATAGGATGCATCACAACTATGTGCTCCCATGTTCAAACATGAAGCAAAGTGAATCTTGTAGCCAAGATAGAACCATATTGATATACTACCTGGTGCCTGTCATGATAGAGATGACCCAACAAGCAAGGCCCTAATACATATACTATCCCCTTAGAAAACATGCCTTCTAGGAACCGTCCCCATCCAACTAAAAACACTTGTGATCATCTTTGAGGCATCAAGACCCCTCCTATCAGTCCAACCACCACTAACTATAATCTATCAAAACATCCTTGCATCTAGCTTGGACATATCTCTCCATCCTTAATACCTAGATCCCCAGTCATCAAAAGATGAGATAGTGCACTCTCTCTAATATTGATGTCATAGACCACCTTCTTTCAATATATCAGGATGTAGAGTATCCTCCATAAATCCTATAAGGTATGTTAGAAATGAAAGCAACACTACTTTAATGGAATCTGATTCAAATAAATTTCTATTGAAGTAGTGTTGCTTTCATTTCTAACATTTAGTATCAGAGCCTAGCTAGCCTTGACTCTTGGGTGGTAGTGTGGAAGCTATAGCTGCAGTGGGAGATTTGGTTGTGTTTGTTTTGTAGATCTTGTGTTTTTATTATGGTTGCATTCACCATTGCATCAACCTCTTGTTTGAACATTGAGAAGTTCAATGGAACAGGGTATGAGTTGTGGAAGTTGAAAATGGAAGATTTGTTGGAAGAAAGAAACCAATGGTTTCCTATTCAAAAGGAGAAGAAACCTAACGATGTCTTTCAAGATGAGTGGGATAGACTGGATAAGAAGGCATGGGGAACCATCCGGTTGTGTCTTTCAAACTCTGTCCTGTTGAATGTCGCAAAGGAAGAGACTGCATACAAGTTGTGGAAATGGTTGGGTGAGATCTATCAAGCCAAGAGCATGGTAAATAAACTTTATTTAAAAAGAAAATTGTTTTCCATGAAAATGTGAGAAGGTGAATCAGTTATAGAGCATTTAAATTCTTTTAATTTGTTCATGAGTCAGCTTGATTCAGTAGATGTTGAGGTTAGTGAGGAAGATAAATGTATCTTACTTCTTTGTTCTTTACTTGAGTCTTGGGAGAATGTTATCCTTGCTATCAATGCTAACCTTGCAGATCTGAAGTTGGATGCTCTTGTTTCAGTGCTACTATCACAGGAATTAAGGAAGAAGAGTTTGAATAGTTCAAGGGATGCTCTCAGTATCAGGGGAAGGTCTAAGGAAAGAGGACCTAAAGGAGATTAGAAAGGGGCTAAGGACAAGTCCAAGGGCCAGTCTAAGACTCTTGGTAAAAAGAATAGAGTTAAGTGTTGGAACTGTGGTAAAAGGGGACATGTGAAGGAGTGCAGAAACCCCAAGAAACAGTGGGAGAGTGCTTCAGATAAGTCCTCAAATGCAGGTGAAGAATTTTTACTTTCTGCGTGTAATCTTGTTTCTAATAATCACTGGTTGGTTGACTCAGGATGCTTGTTTTATATGACTCCGCATAAGGAATGGTTCTCCTCATATGAAGAATATGATGGAGGTAATATCTACCTTGGTTACAACTCTACATATCCAATTGTTGGGAAAGGAAAGGTATTGTTGTGTTTCAATGATGGGAGGATTAAAACCCTCCCTGGTGTTTTGCATGTTCCTGGATTAGCTAGAAATCTAATTTCAGTTTCAAAGTTGAATGATTTGGGAATGCATGTGACATTTGACAAGCATGGCTGTAGATTGGTGAGAGGGAACTTGGTGGTAGCGAAAGGGAAGAGATTTGGGAACTTGTTTAAGCTTGAAGCCACTATATTTTGTAATGCCTCCTATGTATCTAAGGCCACTACTAAAAATACATGTATGTTGTGGCACCGTAGATTGGGCCACACAAGAAATAATGTATTAAAAACTATTAAGAATAAAAATTTGTTGGATGGTTTCTCCTATTCTAATGAGCACTTTGATTTCTGTGAGCATTGTGTGTTTGGTAAACAAAACATAAAATCATTTCCTTTAGGAAGTAATAGAGCAAAAGAGAAGTTAGAAATTATTCATACGGATGTGTTTGGACCTGTGGATAATGAATCTATCAGAAAATCTTGTTATTTTGTAACCTTCATTCATGATGTATCTAGATTTACATGGATTTATTTTATGAAGCATAAATCTAAAGTTTTCACTAAGTTTAAGGAATTCAAAGTCTTAGTAGAGAACCAATCAGGTTTAAAGATAAAAATATTAAGATTTGACAATGGAGGGGAATATTTCTCTAAGGGATTTGATGAGTTTTTCAAGCATGCAGGTTTAATAAGACAAAAGGCAACTCCGTATACACCATAGAAGAATGGTGTTGTCAAAAGGATGAGCCGAACAATTATGGAAAGTGCTAGCAGTATGCTTAGTGATGCACAATTGCATAAATGCTTTTGGGCAAAGGCTGTGTGTACTGCTTGCTACTTGATAAACACATCTCCTTGTAAGGCTCTTGATTCGACACCTTATGAAGTGTGGACAGGTAGGAAACCTTTTATTTCACATTTAAGGGTTTTTGGTTGTGAGGCTTTTGTTCATGTGCCTAAGGAAAAGTGATCTAAGTTGGATCCAAAGGCTGAAAAATGTACATTGATTAGATATGGTGATAATGTAAAAGGTTATAAGCTTTGGAATCCACTAACCCACAAGATTATCTTTTCTAGAGATGAAATTTTCAGGGAACCTAGAGCTATTTCTAAACCTGAGTAGCCAAAAGAAAAAGATGAAAAGGGAAAGAGAGTGCACTTTGCGTTAGAGCAACAAGATGCACCTCAAGAAGAATAGAATGATGGATTGGGGGGTGAAGAAGAAGAAGAAGATTCAAGTAGTTCTGATGAAGATGAGTCTGTAGTTACAGAAGAAGTTGTTGCAAATGATCATGCAGAAGAACAAGGAGAGTCTCTTACTCCACCCATGAGGAGATCCACAAGACAACAAAATCTAGTTGATAGGTATAGCCCACTAGATTTCTATTGTGTATATGCTTTATTGAGTATTAACGATGAACGTAGATCCTACAGGGAAGCTATTTTTGTAGATGATAGTGAGTCTTGGTAGCTAGCCAAGTAGGAGGAGATGATGTCTTTGGACTCTAATAACACCTAGGATCTTGTTCATTTTTCCAAAGGAAGAAAGGCCATAGGATGTAAGTGGGTCTTCAAGAAGAAGTTTAGAGTAGATGGGTCATTGGAGAATTACAAGGCTAGACTGGTAGCCAAGGGCTACTCCCAGAGAGAGGGAGTTGATTTTGGTGAGATATTCTCTCTTGTTGCTAAATTGACTTCTATTAGATTTCTCTTATCCATTGCTGCAGCTTATGATTGGGAGATTGAGCAAATGGATGTTAAGACTACATTCTTGCATGGAGATCTTGAAGAAGAAATTTATATGCAACAGCCTACAGGTTTTGAGGTAAAAGGAAAAGAACATTAGGTTTGAAGGTTAAAGAGGTCTCTTTATGGTCTAAAATAGTCCCCCAGAATGTGGTATCAAAAGTTTGATTCATTTGTTTTAAAATTGGGTTTTGTTAGAAGCGAGGAGGATCATTGTGTTTACATTCATTGTGTTAATGATTCTATACTGGTTATTGCTTTGTATGTTGATGACATGTTTTTCAAAATACTAAGGGTATGGTCAGTGAGCTTAAAGCCGAACTTTTAGGTGCATTTGAGATGAAGGATCTTGGTGCTACAAGATATATTTTGGGAATGGAGATCAGGAGGGACATAGTTAATAGAAAGCTTTGGTTGTCACAAAGTAAGTATGTGAATACTATTTTGCAGAGCTTTAGTTTGCAAGACTATAACCCAGTTAGAGTTCCTTTACCCATTGGTACTAAGCTTTCATGAGATATGTGTCCAAAGACTGAGGATGATCTTGAGGATATGTCTAATGTGCCATATGCTAGTGTTGTAGGGAGTTTGATGTATGCAATGGTTTGCACTAGACCATATATTGCCCAAGCAGTGGGAGTTTTGAGAAGATTTATGTTTAACCCTAGTAGACAACATTGGAACTATGCAAAGAAGGTGTTTAAATATCTTGTAGGTACTCCTGATCATTGTTTGGTTTATTTTGGTACTAATAGTGCTGATAAATCTTTGGACATATAGGGTTTTGTTGATGTAGATTGGGCAGGTGACTTAGACAGTCGAAGGTCCACTAGTGGCTATGTGTTTACTCTGTTTGGAGGTGTAGTGATTTGCATGAGTAAGAGGTAGCCCACAATTGTTTTGTCCACTACAGAAGTAGAGTATATGGCTGCTACTCATGTATCTAAGGAGGTAGTTTGGTTGAGGAGACTGTGTATAGGTATTGGGTTTTATTGCAGGATCATTTAGATTGGTTGTGATAGCCATTGTGCTATCTGTTTGGCCAAGAATCCCATGTATCATGCCTGGACTAAGCATGTTGATGTTCAGTATCACTTTGTTCAAGAGTTGGTTGCAAATGGAGAGATTGAGCTGAAGAAGATAGACATTGAGGAGAATGTTTCAGATTCATTGACCAAGCCTGTGAGCACAGAGTTCATGTGGTGCAGAGAGGCCATGGGCCTTGTGTCTAGTGCCTGATTATTTTTCATTTGATTTCCTATGGGTTGATTTACAATGTATAATGTCAAGTGGGAGAATGTTGGGATAAGGTGCCATTAACGTTGTAAATCCCATTATTGTATTATTCCATTTATTATTTGTAATTACCCATAAGGTATGTACAAGTTTCACCGGCGGTGGTAAAAATTATTTACTGTCCATGATAATTATAGAGTTACTACATGGTAAGTCCCAGAGTTACCAGTGGTAGTTACGGGATGTCATTTACTATGGTAAATGGTAATTGGTCAAAGTGGGGTGCACATGTGGAGGAATAATCTATTTTTAGTGTTATGACGCACGCCATAGATGTTGTAAGAAGGTGTAAGAGATTCTATGACAATTGTAAGTTGTCATAAGAATCTATGACACTTATAATAGCATATGACACGTCATAAGATGCTATTAGTGGCTATTTTTAGTCCCAAGGTGTTCAATCTTGCATGGGCACTTTTTCCCAAGTGTAGGATGCATGTATGATAGCATTTATGACCCCGTAAGAGCCTATTCTTGGCCATGGACGCCCAAGGTTGTATTGTTGAATCTTGACAAGTGTTATGGGCTTGTAATAAGTCATTTAATGTCTTGAGGTTGTTTAAATTCTATAAAAACCATAGCATAGTAGATGAGGTGCATATAACAGTTTACAGGTACCCAGGTTCTACCAGAGTGAATGTTGAAGGATAGAGGAAGTGAATGTATTTTTAATCTCCTTTTGTGAAGCTAATACAACTTGGCCTCTTTTCTTGGTGGAGTTTTTTACCCGAAAGGGGTTTCTCCATGTTAAACACTTGTGTTATGTGCTTCATTCTACTTCTGGTATATTTATGTATTGTGGGTTTTATGTTTTGATTACAATCTCCATTGTTAATGCACACTTAAAAGATTGCTGAAATTTATTTGAATCAGATTTCCATTGAAGTAGTGTTGCTTTCATTTCTAGCAAGGTAATGGTAATCTGTCTAGTGGGAAGTAGGAATGAGCTGTGCTCACTGTACCAAAGCTCCACCAAATCAGTCATCATCACTCAATGCATCCTAACAGGTGGCATGTGTGCGACATACCACAATCCTATCACCTCTAAGATCCTCATCCTTGTCTAAGTCATCCACTAGAGCTAATGTTATTGAATGTCACTCTCGAGACATTAGGGGTGGAAGTACAACATCAGTCATAAAAAAACACTTTGTTAGTTCCTTCAAAAACTAGAATAAACCTACTTTAACTCATTAGTGACCTCTTTTCTCATTTTTGCCATTTTGGTTTCAATTGCACAATGCTATCCTTCATTTTCCTAACTCTATTCTTCATTAGTTCAACACTATTTTTCAATAGCGCCATTCTAGCTTTCACTTGCGCTAGCCTAATCAAATGTGACTCCTAACCTAGCAAATCAATTGTGACCAATTTTCTCACTAGCTCTATCCTATTTATCAAAAGTGGCTTATTTTATCAAATGTACCACTTTGTGGATCACTTCCACCATACTACTAATCATTAGCACAAACCTAGAAAATCCCTAATGCAAATCATATGTGGCTCCTTTTCATCAAGAGTGTCATTGTGCATCATTAGCGCCACAAAATTCCTCATTTGTGCTAAACTTTCTAACACTATACTTTTGATCTAACCTAATCTACCCCTTTGACCCTCATTTATTACCCTCATAAATGAAATAAATGACTAGAGGATGAGTTACTGGCCCTGGTACTCCAGTTGTCCTACTGTATGTCATGACCCTCTCTGTGTGGTTATCTGACCTCAAAATGCCTGCCATCTCTGCAAATGTCTCCTGCTTTAAGCTCTCAAAATCTCCTTAATCTCTAAATGACAATTTCTAAACTTATGAGAGTGCAAATGAGTTGAAAATGACCCCCTAGAGCCTACTTGTAGCCTTCCTAGCTGTACTTCTTCCCTCCCAAGCCCTAGTTTTCCTCATGTCTCCCCTCCTTCATCATGGCAACCTTCAAATCCCTATTCTATCAATTTCATTCTATTTCTTCTTTTTTGTCCTCGTCTTCTTTTTCTTAATCGAGAGTCCACCTAGAAAATTTTAATTTTCCTAGTTACCCTCTCGAGGGGGCATCCTACCTCTATCACCCGTTACACTAGGCACAATATTCAACATGTTATTCACATTATCAGTAATTCTTTGAAACAACATCATAAAATGCATTGTCTCAAAGAGGGGTAAAATGCAGACACCTAAAATCACTAACGCATTATCATCATGTCATATGCATCATTCTCTCCAATTTCTCCTAATTTAATGTTAATTAAATGATTCCTAATTGTTTAATTAATTCTCCTTTTTGTTAATGTATTCCCCCTTCCACCAATAATTAAATAATTCATAATTGTTTTTAATTAAATCAATCTTTCCCTCCAATTTTATTCTTCTATTTTACATTAATTAAATAATCCTATTATTTAATTAATTCACCAATTTTATTCTTCTATTCTACAACAATTAAATAATTTTGGCTAATTATTCCTCTTAAATTATAATAAATTATTCTAATTTATTTAAGTTGACTTTTCTTATCTCTGAAATAAATAAAATCAAATATTATTTATTTCCTATTTTCCTCCATCATGCACAATAAATTAAATAAATTTATTTATTTAATTAATAATTTATCTTCTCATCTCCTAAATTTATCTTTTTCTTCTAAATATCTTCCATGCACATAAATTAAATAAATTATTATTCAATTTTATCTATTGCATATCAAAAATCAAATCATGCATTGAGTTTAATTGGCTTTAAATATTTGTTTTTATCAATCAATTTAGTAAATATTAAATCAATTCTATTTTATGAAAATCAAATCATTACTTTTGTCTTAAAAAACAATTAACTCTTTAAAACAAGCTTTTTTCATATACACATGTCATGCTCACATTCCTTCATGTCTTCTCAATTTATCTCATCCATCGATTCAATCTAATTTTCTCCATCGTTGATCGAAGTCTTTTGAAAGCTATAAATATGTCCCTTCTCTCATTCGCAAGCCCTCCATGAACTTTGAGCTTTTGGCATCCGTATCTCCAGTGCTTTGAGTATTCCTTGAGCAAATTTGCATCCATTGAGGCTATCATTCATCCACACCTTTTGCAACTATGATTATGCTTAATTAATAGAGAAATCCACATCAATTCCAAGGAATAAATATCAAGTAGTAATACCTTTGTTATTTATGCATTATGGATTTATTTATGCACTTGATCATTTTTTGAGTTATGGTTGATTTTGAATTTAGATCTTTGATTATTATTGTCTCCTATGCTTTCCAATTTCATCATATACACAAGGTTATTGGGTTGATCAAGTCCAATAACAAAGTAAAATAAAACAAAATAACAAATAAAAGAAAAGTAGCAGACACTTACTAGACCCACAAAGCACTCCATAGATTTTTTTTTCAAATTAGCTCTAATACTTTTAAGGAATGAGGTTAATTGAATTTTCATTTTTTAGGGATGAAGATTTGTTCAAATAAATTTTAGTTTACACTCAATTATTAATAACATGTTGAGATTAATATCTAATTGTTTATGAACTTCCATTTCATAGAAAATTTGTAAAGGTTGGCTCTTGCCTTGTAAAAAATTGACATGTCCCCATGTTTGATGCTAAGATAACTTGTGGGATATTGGTCCATAGTGTTACTTAAGTTAGATTTAAGTGACAAATTTAAGTGTTAATTTTGGCAAGAAGCAATATAGTAGCATTGCCTTATTAAGCCAAGTAACCAACTCAATAGAGCAATTAGGCAAAAAAAAAGATGCAATATATAATATTGAAATAAGTTTATCTTGATATATTCCTTATTATTGTTTGTAATTTATCTAGTAGTCATCAATCATTTGAATATGTGTAATATATTCTATTTTCCTTATCTCATTGAATTAGTGGTGTCTTGTAAATCTATTTAGGGTAAGTATTGTCCTTTATAGATTCTATAACTCAACTTCAAACCCAAGTAAAACATAGCCATTCAATAATTGATAATTCAAATTAGATTTGAGAGGGTAGAACTGTTGCAAGTATGTGCCTAATTGGTGTTGTCATTGGTGTCAACTATGCTTTCATTTTGTTACTTGCTTGTAGATGTTGAGGATATTGAGAAAATTAGATCCTCTGGTAAAAACAGCGAGTTGCAGTGGAAATAATGTACTACATAAAGAATAATAGTCTAGAAGAATGCTCCACATTTCTTGTAGAATGAATATCTTTTTCTGCAGATTGGAAGTTATTTAGAAGTCTATCTGAAGAGGTTATATTCTAGGTTTGAGCCTCCTATATGAAGATTTGAGTGAGTTATGTTCACCAGTGTGAAAACTACTTTTTCTGTATGTTTGGTGATGACAGGGAGAAAGTGTTATGCTCTGCATTCCTTTGCATTGAAGTATTGTGGTTTTAGAATTAAGTTTTTTATGATGTTAAGTGCCTTAAACATCAATGGTTCATGACTTGGTGGTCCATAAGCGATCTTTTCCTTATGACAGTGGCTGACAGTGTTATTCTTGTGCTCTGGGTTAAAGAATCTAATATAGGTAAAGTGTTTAGGTATTGTACGAATGTTTCTGATGACTATAATGTGCTCGTGGATGTCTCCTAATCATGTTCCTACCTTTAGGTTGGTCTGCGGAGAGAAATCTAGATCATGGTTGAAGAATGTTCTTAGAAGACTTAGTGTTCTCACAAGTCTTGACCGACTTGGTTAAATTCACAAAATGTGGAGATGCTTTGAAGATTGTATAAGCATGTCATGGTCTGGAAGATTGAATTTGAGTCCCAGCTAAGGTGTGGCATGATCCACATATATCTTTTCATCTTTTTCTTAGCTAAATTTGTATTAAGTCCATACCTATCTTATGTATGATTGTAATGACAACCTTGGAGAATGTTCCAATGGTTGATGAATGTGTTGCTAACCTTGATGTACATTCTAGGGTTGATGACTTGTATAAAAGCTTGTAATGTAATTGTGGAAAGCATGGGTTGTGGAAGAATGAAGAGATAAGTGTGAAGGAATAAAAAGAAAAGTAGAGGAGCTATATTGAACTTCAATGAAATTGAACCCAAGCATGGAGTAGATGCTATCAAATTAGTTCACCAGCCTTTGGCAATGAGCCACCCTTTGGTGGTGAACCGTTCTTTGTAGTGAGCAATTTGGGCAGTGAGCCCTGTACGTAGGGATCCTCTATTTTTTAGTATTAATATAACATATATATTTCTATGGGCTAACACCCACCATGGTTTTTCCCTTCTAGGGTTTTCCACATAAAAATCTAGTGTCTACTATGTTGAATGTGTGATTGTGATGAAAATTACTGTTTTGTGCTTTCATAGTTAAATATTTCTATCAGTAATTGAGTAGTTTATGGTTTGATATTTATATGAAGCTAAGTTTTTGTGACAACTAATTCACCCCCTCTCAGTTGTCCTATGTATTTCAATAATTAGTATCAGAGCAGGTTCCTCAGAAGAAAGCTTGCCAGCTTGAGGTTGATTCAGGATGTAAAGCAAGGATGGATTATCTTTCAATTGTTCCAAGTGTGGGGAAGCTAGGCACTATGCTTCCAGATGTCCAAAAAAAATTCATGATGAAGAAGGCAAACATAGAGTATCTAGGAAAATATTTTATAATGTTGAAGAAGATGAAAATGAAAATGATGACTATTGTCTTAATTCAGAGAATTGTAAAGATGATGAGAGTTTTGATCCAGAGGCAAGTACTGGCATAAGGAACTATTGGGTTATTCATAGTAGCTGCTCAAATCATAGGATTGGTGATAAAGGCAAATTTATTGATTTTGTGAAGAATGACAAACGACTAGTTAGATTTGGAGATAATTGTACTGGTAAAATACATGGAAAAGGTTCAATTAGTTTTGATGGAAAATAACATACTAAAGATGTTCTCTATGTTGAAAGTCTAAGACAAAATCTCCTGAGCGTTGGTGAATTGTGCAGAGAAGGATACAACTTTATATTTCAGAATGACGCCTTTGAAATCAGAGATAAATTTGAAGTTGTAATAGCTAGTGGAAAAAGGACAAAATAAAATCTTTATCATCTTAGAGAAGGTGACATTATCTTCTCTATAACTTAGAACCATGAAAGTTGGCTTTGGTATAGGAAATTGTGTCACATTAATCCTAATGACCTAGTAAGGATAAGCTTAGCTCAAGCTATGAAAGATCTACCATAAGGGATACATTTTAGCAATTTCACCTGCAAGATGTGTCAAGCTGAGAAGCATACTGAAAGAAACCTATAGATTGAAGAAAAATTCTCAAATGAATTGCTGGAACTTATTCATACAAATCTTTGTGGTCCCACAAGAGTGAAAAGTCTCCATGATGATAGATATTTTATGTTGTTTGTTGATGACTATTCTAAGATGACTTGGGTAAGTTTCCTCAAAGAAAAATTAGAAGATATAGAAGAATTTAAAACCTTTAAATCTATGATTGAAGATAAGTTGAATATGAAGATCAAATGCTTGAAGACTGACAAAGGAGAAGAGTTTACCTCTGGGAAATTCAATATGTTCTGTGAAACTAGTGGGATAAAAAGACAGCTATATAAAGAAGATAAAATGATGTAAACAATGAGAAGAACTATTCAAGAAGATGCTAAGACAATGATTAAGGAAGCTAACCTACTATAAGACTATTGGAAATAAGCCATGCATACTGCTGTCTACATTCTAAATAGAATTCAAGTCAAGGGTAATGATACAAAAACTCCTTATGAATTGTGGTATGGTAAAAGTCCTTCAGTGAAGTATTTTAAAGTTTTTAGAAGAAAATGCTATATCAAAAAAAGAAGTGGTTGGGAAAAGCAATGCTGAATATGATGAAGGGATCTTCCTTGGATATTCTACCAAGAGTAAGGCCTATTAGTGTTACAACAAGAAATTGAAAAAGATCATTGAAAGTGCAAATGTTAAGGTTGAAGAGGAAGGGACTGAACAAAAAGGATTGCAGACAAATGAACACAAATCTACTAAAATAAAAACAAATTGGTACTTGATTGCCAAATCACCAACTGAAGCCTACAAATCAATGAAAATTCTTGAAGGCAAATATTTGTCCTCTATAAGTGAAGGATCCAAGAATAATCTTGAAAACCTTGAGAAATATGAAGATGAAAGTATGGACTTGAAGGGAAACTTAACGGAAGCAAATGAATACATCAAGGAGCTAAGTAAGAAAATCAAAGATCTCAAGAAAAGACTCAAAGAGAATAATGAAGAATTAAGCTTAACAAAAGAAGAAAAAGAAAGAATTGAAGAATGTCTGATAAGCAAAACCACAGATTACATAAATCTTGAAGAAGAAGTTGTTGATCTGAAAACATATCTAAAACACTCATGGGCTGAATGAGAAACTCAGTGAGAGTGCTGCCAGATGGAATAGGAAAATGGCTATGGAAAGTTAGGGAAAAGAGGATATGTTGTCTAAGATAAGTGGAAGTTCTAGAGAAAATCAAGAAGAAAATGTTAAATTCAAGAAAGATAAAGGCAAACAGACTCAAACTCCAAGGAATATATTCAAAAGACCACAAGTCAGGCAACCAAATGCACAAAGATACCCATTTTTCAATGGCTATTATTTTAATTGAAAAAAGTTTGGTCATAAGGCTACTCAATGTAGGAGTAGAATAAATCAGAATGCTCCATCATTCTTTGGTCAATGCTTCATTTGCAAGAAAATTGGTCATAGATCAAATGAATACAAAAGTCTAGTAAGGAATGGCTTTTACAATACTCAATCATTTAATGGAAAGTGCTTTGCATGCAATAGATTTAGACATATGGCTAATCAATGCAGATCAAGGATGAATTCATTCAAAGGAAGGAATCAAGGACAGGGAAGTATTGTGTGCTATGATTGAAATAAGCTTGGACACATGGCAAAGTTTTGTAGAATCAAGAATGTGAAAGGAAACTACTATGCTAAAGAAAGGAAAACTAAGCATAGGAATGATAAGGGAAAATAAAAAGTTGATCTGGTTGAAACTAAGAAAGAAATGGGAAAGATCTAGATCAAGAAAGACGTGACTGAAGTTAAAGATGGATTTGCATCAGCTTCTGGTGTAGATATTTCCTCCATGAAGTAAATTAGGAGCTCTGGCTCAGGGGGACTCTTATTAAAAATCTTTCCTCCCTAGACAAAAAGATTGATGCTAATGATCCAACATGAAGAAAAAGTACAAATCCATGATTGGAGGTTTGCTTTATCTAATTCTAACTAGATCTGATATTATGCATGTAGTTTGTCTTGTTATAAGATTTCAAGATGATCCAAGATAATCACATGTGATGGTAGTCAAGAGAATCATGAGGTATTTAAAAGGCACTCCAGAACATGGCTTATGGTATCCAAAGGATAATAATTTCAATCTTAGTGCTTATATAGATGCTGATTGGGCTAGAGATATTGATGATAGGAAAAGTACAAGTGGAGGTGCTTTCTTTTTGGGCAACAAATTGGTTTCATGGCTGAGTAGGAAACAAGACTCAATCTCTTTATCAATAGTAGAAGAAAAATATATTACAGCAGCATGTTGTTGTACTCAAGTGTTATGGATGAAGAAGACTTTAAGGGACATAAGAATTGTATATGATGATCTAGTTGTAATCTTCTGTGACAATACAAGTGCTATAAATATGTCAAAGAATCCAGTGTTGCACTCAAGGACAAATCACATATCTATAAGGCATCACTTTCTGAGAGAAAAGGTGATAGAAAATGAAGTAAAGTTGGAATATGTGTCCACAAAGGATTGCAAATATCTTCACTAAGCCTCTGCCCAAGGATACCTTTGAGTATCTCAAAGAAAAGTTAGGGGTCATTACCCCTCCTACCCTCAACTAAGATGCATAAGAATGCATCAATCTAGAGGTGTTCAAGTCTCATTCTTTGATCTAGATTGATGTTTTGGGAGCTACCTCTCAGGGGGAGTAGCTAGATGTGTTGGTAATAACCTAGTTGGATCAGAGTAGCAAAATGCAAGTATGTGCCCTTTGCCATTGATGTCAAAGGGGGAGAGAAATCATGTGAAAAAATTAGGAGGGGAAAGAATGCAGATGTGTAAAGAGAAAGGGGGAGAATCTTGTCTTGATGGTCTTTTCAGTTTTTCACATCATATGTTGCCATCAATGACAAAGGGGGAGATTGCTGAAAGTATGTGCCTAATTGGTGTTGTTATTGATGTCAACATATCTATGTTGTCATTGGTGTCAATTGTGTCAACTATGCTTTAATTTTGTTACTTTCTTGTAAATGTTGAGGATATTGAGAAAATTAGCTCCTCCAATAAAAATAGTGAGTTGTAGTGGAAACAATGTACTACATACAGAAGAATAGTCTAGAAGAATGCTCTGCACTTCATGTAGAATGAATATCTTTGTTAGTGGATTGGAAGTTATTTAGAAGTCTATTTGAAGAGGTTATATTCTAGGTTTGAGCCTTTGGTACGAAGATTTGAGTGAGTTATGTTCACCAATGTGAAAACTACTTTTTCTATATGTTTGGTGATGACAGGGAGAAAGAGTTATGCTCTGTATTCCTCCACATTGAAGTATTTTAGTCTATGGTTCTAGAATTAAGTTTGTTATGATGTTAAGTGCCTTAAAATTCAATGGTTCTTGATCTAGTGGTCTGCAAGCGATCTTTTCCTTATGACAGTGGCTGACAGTGTTATCCTTGTGCTCTAATTTAAAGAATATGATATAGGTAAAGTGTTTAGGTATTATGTAGATGTTTCTGATGACTATAATGTGCTTGTGGATCTCTCCTAATTATGTTCCTATCTTCGGATTGGTCCGTGGAGATAAATCTAGATCATGGTTGAAGAATGTTTTTAGAAGACTTAGCGTTCTCACCAGTCTTGGCCGACTTTGTTAAATTCACAAATTGTAGAGATGTATTGAAGATTGTAGAAGCATGTCATGGTGTGGAAGATTGGATTTGAGTCACAACTAAGGCGTGGTGTGATCCACATACATCTTTTCATCTTTTCCTTAGCTAAATTTGTATTAGGTCCAGACCTATCTTATGTATGATTGTAATGCCAACCTTGGAGAATGTTCCAATGGTTGATGAATGTGTTTCTAACCTTGATGTACATTCCAGGGTTGATGACTTGTATAAAAACTTGTAATGTAATTGCAAAAAGCATGGGTTGTGGAAGAATGAGGAGATAAGTGTGAAAGAATAAAAAGCAAAGTAGAGGAGCTATATTGTACTTCAATGGAACTGAACCCAGGCATGGAGTAGATGCTATCAAATCAGTTCACCACCCTTTGGCAGTGAGCAATTCTTTGCAGTGAGTAATTTGGGAAGTGAGCCCTGTAGGCAGTGAGCCTCTATTTTTGGTATTAATATAACATATATATTTCTGTGGGCTAACACCCATCATGGTTTTTCCCTTCTAGGGTTTTCCACATAAAAATTTGGTGTCTACTATGTTCAATGTGTGATTGTGATGAAGATTACTATTCTGTGCTTTCATGGTTAAATCTATTTATCAGTAATTGAGTAGTTGATGGTTTGATAGTCATATGAAGCTAAGTTTTTGTGACAACTGATTCACCTCCCCTCTCAGTTGTCCTATGTATTTCAACAAGAATATATGTAGATCAATTATGACTCAATACTTGTTGTTATCCTGAGTCAAGTGAACATAGATGCACACCCATTCATGGTAGCTTGAAAATGACACCAATTGTTTGCCAACTCTAGAACATCATTTAGGAAAAATCATGCACACTTCAACTCATACTTTAAATATTCACTAACATATTTTCTAGGATAGTGCTCTCATGCTCATAAAACATTAATATCATAATATATTCTATTACGATATCAATCAAAATAATTGTACAAAAATTTTACTCAATTACCCTTATTAATCCTCCCCCCAAAGAAATAAGTTAGAACAACACTTACTAAAATAATCAAATCATATAGTTAATTTTAAGTCAAAGCACTAATAAGAATGACTCTAAGATAGTCATTGCACTCAAATCTAGAACAATCTCTCGATCAAATCAAAAAGTATTAGGACTACTATGGCTTCATAAAGAATATTCTAAATAAAATATTCTAGCAAATGAACTTACAATAAGAAACATCATAAGATCTTCATGTAATTACTATTTCTAGTTCACCTTTCGAGAGTGGATGGAAATTCAATTTTAGCTCCTAGAGACAATTCTCCTAAAATTTGATCTCTAGTTATAATTGTTATCACTGGGAATTGCAACCGTATGCAAGGCTAATAAAGCCTTGCAATTCCATGTAACATGGGATTAATTCAGGTTGTGGGTGCCCTATAATGAAATTAGACCTCCAGATTATGAGCTGGTTCCCTTCAAATGTTCTATTAAGATGTATGTTTCTACTATTTTGGAAAAGGGAAGAAAGAAACTAAGTGAATGCTAAAGGTAAAATGCTGACGCATCTGATTTGGATAAAAATAATGCAATCTGATCCATAATGTTTACCCAGAAATATGACTTTTATACAATCCAAACATGGCATAAATATCACAAAAGTGATTCTAAGGAAGGTTTAAAAAACAAGTTTCTATGAAGGAAAAGATTTTTTTACAACACAAAAATACTATTTCTGGTTAACACAACCTAAGACCTGTGATGAATATATGCTTTAACATTGTAAACAAGGAACTGAGACAATAATTTTAAAGGTTTAATGATAAAATACAACAAAATTTCATCAAAATCACTTCACTAAAAGCACTAAAAGGAAAGGTAATTTAACTGATCTCAAACAAAACAAAGGAAAGTTCTCCAAAGAAGATAAAAGTATAACCCGTAACCTGCTGATCTCTCAATAAAACTGTAAAAGTGAGCTACAAGAATTCTTCAATCTGTCTGAATCAGAATGAGAATCAAGAACTAGAAAAAAACAAATTTTTTCTTTACAATATATAGGTTTTCTCTCTCCAAGAGGCATGCAAAAAATATGGACTTGTAGATAACTACCTCTAAAAATAGTCATTCCTGAGCAACCTCAAAAATCCTCAAAATTAGGGCCTAAAATTGCCACAAATTGATCAAAAATAGCTTCAATTTGGGTCTCTCTATATGCTTGACCAAAAAGTTGACCAAGGACCCTAAAATACTCCTAAAAGTCATGCAAAACCTCCTAGGTGGCCTAATTAACTCCACTAATCAATTTGCATGATTTTGCATGGGCAAAATTGACTGTGAGTAAATAATAAAGTAATAGAATATTACTTTATTATTGGTTACAATTTGTTCTATTTTCAATTTTACATCTTGTGAAAAATAATAAAGTAATTTATAGAATATTACTTTGTTATTTATTTACAATTGATTTATATGTAAAATCGTGCATGATTAGAAGAAAAATATCACTCCTTATCACTCCAATTACATTTGCCTATTTTGCATGATATGAGCCAAAATAGGACTTTAGAGATTAATACCATCCTTATAACTCCTTGTGAGAAAATACACTCACTTGCATGATAAAATATACATTAAGGAAATTTTTTTATCCTTATCACTCCATGATCAATAAAAAGAAACATTATCTCTCTCTGCAAGATAAAAATAATGAGTCACTCCATGCATCATGACACTCCATGCATAGGACAATATGCATAAACATCCTTATGACTCCCCTTTTCTGCCTTAGTGCACATATATTACATTTTCTAAACCATCTTATATCTCCATATGCAACTACCCTAACTGCCATTTTTGTCCTCTTTTGATAATTCTTCAAAGCACAAGGAATATTCCCTTTGACCTCCTTTGGTTGTCTTGCATGACACATGTGTTTGTTTAAGGGAATCTTGTTTTATCAAAAAAACATATGATGAAAAGGAACCTCATCGACCATGCAATGCCAACCCAAGGTAATGAATGATATTTGAAAATTTGTATAAAGCATAATGCACATCCTTATAACCACCGACCACCATTTGATCTCAAATAATATGCAAGGTTCCCTACTTCCAGCCACCTCTAACAATGATGCTAGGTAATAGATGATTGATGTTTTGACCTCGATGACATTAGATAAGGTAATTATTTTCTTTTGTGGAGTCAATACACACTTGGGAGAAAAGAACCTTTCAACAAAAAAGAAGAAAACAACCCTAAAGTTGCTCATTCTTCACTTGGCATATTTTTTACTTGCTCTGCAACCTTGCTCCGCCAACCTAGGGTTTGAAGGTTTGAGGCATATATCTAGTTTTTCACTCCTCTCAACGACATCCTTGACTGCATCTTGGAACTTTGTATCTTAGTAAAGAAGGTAACACTGCTTGAGTTTTATCTGAAGAATTTATTTGATTTGTAGCTTTCTTCCTTCATGGCTACGACCTCCTTTATTCATGGTTCTCTCTATATGATGTGCATTCTTTAATACCCTCCTTGTTGTTGTTTTTGCATCTTCTTCTAATTGCAACTGTAACCTGTTCATGGTCTTCATCTGTTCTTTGAAAGTTTCAAGGCCACTGTGAGGCCGTGGAAAGATCTTTCCTCCTATCAGCAAAAGGGTAAGCACTTGTCATTTTCATCTCTATAGCTTCATTTGTCTTTGGTTTTACTCTTTGTAGAATGGCAAGTTTATTGGTAGATATGGGTATTGTATTTTATAGCAAAAAATGCTATATCACTGTCGGCCATGACTGTATATATCTTCTTTTTGCTTTTGACTTGTCTGTAGATGAAAAAACAACAAGGGTGTGAGTTTATTTTAAGATGAGGGTTTCGACATCTTTTCTCCATTCTCAAAGTCTCTACCTATTATGGTCATGCTCCTTAAGTAAATAGGCATTAAAAATGTGTAACTGTTGTGGTTTTGTGAGCTTTTCAAGCTAGGGTTTCAACCCTTCTTACACTTTCATCTCTTCACAATGCCACAACCATGCATGGTCTTTATTGTTATTTCTTTCTTTTCTGATTTGTAAAGAAACAATGGTTGAACCTTCTGTCAAGGGTTTGCTCATTTTGCACTTTCATAGTTTCCAACTATTATGGCCATGACTGTATCATCTTTCTTTGTCAACAACTATTTGACTATGTTTGCAAAAATGTCATTAGGGTTTGATATCTTGACATGGGTATACATTTTTAATGAGCAACTTTTCCTTTTGTATAATACCACCTTGACTATGGTGTTGTCCATCTGTTGGTAAAAGCATTTAAGAGTTTGAGGTATTAGCAAATGAATCTTCACACAACATCTTCTTCCTTCTCTTTGTGACTGTCGTGGCATTAATGATGATACATTTTACCTTGTCTGTCTCACTGTAGCTATTGGGCATAAGCAATTCTTGATATTCTATAGGACAATAAATCATTTGATATTCTGTAGTATACATTAGCACTCCTAGGAAGTTCACCTAAAGCTTAGATGGTGTCTTTGGCTTATTTACATATCTCCTTAGGTTGCTAACTGTAATATGATGGACTGTCTATCATGCGGAATCATCTTTGACTGTGTGCTATCATGACATAGATATCATACTACCTTCTCTTTGTCTATCTGTGTCATTCTTAAAATGCACCTGTAGCATGCTTAAAAAATGTTCATATCTCCTTGGTTATTTTGCATTCTTTAAATATACCTGTAGCATATATACATGTTCTTATCTCTCCTTACACTTGTAGCTATCCTTGTGCATACTGACTACCTATCTCATGATTTCGATGTTATGTATCATGTATATCAAGCATTTTTATTCATCTTTGACCATGGTAATTGACTACTATGACTGCATCATGATGGCATAATAGCATAAAGGAAAGAGGACTATTTACCTTGTGAATTTCATGTTCTTTTGTCAATCATCACTGTAGCACTTGATGTAAGCCTTATTCTTCTTCTGTTGTTCTTCCTTCATCATTGATGCACTTCTATAGATGAGTATGGTAACTTGTGATATATCTTGACTATCTCTTGTTTGTATAAGCTACTTCATTGGTCACTGTCTTGACTATTCATGGTGAAAGTGACTGTATCTCTCCTTGATCTTGCACTGTATCTCTCTTTTAGATGTGGCATCTTCTTGACTGCACCATGGCATCACTGTATCTCCAAGGTGTATAAGATAAGGTTTGTTTGATCAAAATAGATGATGAAATGCATGGAATCCACCTTGTTATCTCTAGGCTGTAGCATCTTAACATTTCACTATGCTCAATTTATTTGAATCCTTCTTTGACTAGGCATGATTGTCTCTATGAGACATTTTCAGCTAAAATGTCATTTAACTATTAAACTTTGATCATCTTTTGCAATAGGAGAACAATATGAGGAAAGTCTAGTGTAGAATGTTGTCTCATCTTTTAATTATACTTGTATTATTTATTGCATAGCAAGGCATTGAATGATATCCCTACTTTTGATGTATTTCATATGGACCTAAGCTCTTGATAACATAGCATGAGGAAACAACCTATGATGTAATTTGTCCATTACTCTTGATATCTTTCTTGACTAAGTAAGAAAGAAGCACATTGGGCTCAATCGTTGTGGGAGTCACATTTAATCCACATGCTTATTTTGTCTTTAGATTAGCATCAAAACTTGTCCTATACCTGCACAGTGAACAAACAAGTTAGCATAATAAGTACCTGATAACTGATTGATTTTCTTCATGATTTCTTCCTGATTTGTGTCATTATCTGATCTAATTTCTCATCTAAATATATGATGTGATAAGTAGATGTCTTTGTTTGATAAAAGCATGTGATAATTTTAAGCATCTAGAGCACTAACAGGGTTGTCCCCAGAATTTTGCAGGTTCAACTGATGATGGCTTGGAGTGAAGACTGAAGACTGAAGACTTGAAGGCCAGCTTGAAAAACAATCTCCATCATCAGGCAATGATGGATGTTTAACCTTATCACATGTTTATTTCTTTCTCTTTTATCAAACAGATACATAACTTGCATGTCTACAATTGCTCAGTCTAGTTACTCCCACGGCTTGTGTGGGACAAATTTGAACACCTCTTTTAAACATGATCGGTCAGTTTCTCTTATGCATATGATGTATATGTATTTCCTTTTTCAATCAATGCATGAGATAAAGTAATAGATTCTTGAATGTATGTTCAAAACATGACATGAAATAACAGTGCAATACAAATATCTTTCTTTCTTTTATTCAAAATTGATTAACTGAATAATCAATTTAACTTATACCTCCTAAAAGGTCAAACTATGTAGAACAACTATATCTCTTGAATGTTTGATTGCTTGATAATCAAGCCTTTTGTCATGATAACTTATCAGTTCTGATTGGACTAATGGGTTATCCTGACAACTGGATATTCTCTTCTACTCTGTCAAGGCATCAAGCATTCAATGAATGCATAACTTTGAAGTTTTCTATTATTCCTTCTGAACAATTACAATTAGGTCCAAATAATTTTAAGTGTAAATAAAAAATTAGTAACATTTCTGGTGACCTCTCAGGGATGTTTTCCAGGTAAACATTTTAGAACCAGTAGCCTTGCCTTCTCATTGGGCATAGAGTCATTTTTGCCCTGAATTTATAGAAATTCTTTAACTCACACTAAATGAAAACAGTAGCATCAACTAACTAAAAACTGAAACTAAAACTAATTTGCTTAAAACAAAACAAGCAACATGTGCAAAAGTACTTCTTGGAAATGAAATATTGAACTAAAATTGTACCTACCCTACTCTAACTAGCCAAAGGTGCTAGTCAAACAAATCCATTAATGGTTTGGTTGAAATAACCTCCCTTTCTAAGTAAGGAAGGATTTTCTGCAATGTGATTTGCTATTAACATGATATGATTGATAAGGACATACCTTATAGAATGCTACAAAACTTTCTAAAGAATGGAAACAAACTCACCAAGAATCTGAACTTGATCATGCATATCTCTATTATGGGGTAAAAAGATGATATGATTTTGCTGTTCTGAGGTTGAAATCTATTCAGTTGGTACAATAGCAAGCTATACGTAATTTTTCAGCTCTTTTTTGGCTAAATTCCTGATGGGACAACTTCTTGTAATGATGAATTTTCTACTTATGCTCCTAGTTTCCTTATTGAGGTCTGCTGTCCTGTTTTCACTTGAAATTTCAACTTGATTTGCAACAGTTAGCTCATATGAATGAAATGAAGGAAAGATTGACTCTCTAACCTGATCCTGTTGATCATATATTGTTGGCTCATCTGACATTAGTTGATCACAAAGGTTAACACAAAAGACTTCTATGATGCCTAACAACATGTTCTCATCTAACTCACAATCTTGCATTGAATCCAAATGAGTTATATTATCCAGTCGTTTGGTACTAGGCATAGATTTAGGAGGTTCATCAAATAAGTTAGCTAGATCATAAGATTTAATCTCTATCTCTTTCACAAGAACATGTTCAACCTGATCTTGTTTGCCATCTAAATTTGACACAAAGGACTCAAGATCATCCCAAAATGAAATTTCATCAGAGTCTTCTTGAATTTTTGGTAAAAGAGAACTATTTATTACCTCATAAGAACTCTCAACCAGCTGTGTAAGTTGCATGATAGGTTTACCTGTACACTCTTCTACTTGATCCAATATCAGATTGTCAGACTACTTAGCTTTAATCAGCAACCCTTCATTTTGTTTGATGTCTTCCTATTGTTTTTTTATTTCTGCTTGTGGTATGAGCTCTTCATTAGGCTTAATGAAACTAGGTAGCTAATCAAATAAAGAAATCAACTCCTCCTCCACACATGGGGCTTTCTCCAATGGAAATTGGGTATCCTATCTTTGCATTTGAAGATTTTGTCCTTCCAATATTTGCATCCTACTTTCATTAATCTTGTAAATAGTATCAGAAAACTTTTCAAATGATTCAAAATCTAAAGGATTGAGTACCAAATCTGAACCACCATCTCCTTCATAGTTATTATACTCATTTTCAACTTGGGATACAGTAAAAACAATAGCAACCTCTTGCTCCATATCTGATTTTTTTGATCTGGTGGGACAAGAAGGGCTACAAGAAACCTCAACTGTTGGGTTGAAACATGGAATCTTGATAGGCTCCTATTCAATGTGCCAACTTGGAATCTTGATTGGTTTAGAAACTACTACCTTTTCCTCTTCCTGATTTTGGATTGGTATGGAAGGGGTAGCCTTAATAAGATTTGGCATTTTGTAATGAGGATGCTTGGTCCAAGAAGGCTGCCATGGTTGCTCAGGACTATGATGACTTGGTTCAGGCAGTTGATGTGATTGATATTGAGAACTAATAAATTGCTTTTGAATGCAAACAAGTTCTTGAGCAAAATCACAATTTCTAAAATTTGGAATTTGATACCTACTAACCTCATTTTGAGAATGCTGATCCAGAATGAATGAAGCTATTCAGATGTTCTGCTTTTGTATTTGTGCAAGCAAATACTTCATCTGTGCCTCTTTTGCTTCAATCTATCTTGCAAGATCTTCTTCAAATTATATCCTTTGTGCCTCTAATTTCTACTCATGGAGATAGGCCTAATAATCTAGTTCCTCCTACTGTTGCTCATATTCTTGCTGCCTCTTGAACTCCTCTATCTGCTTTGTCATTTCTAATAGTGTTTTTCATATCATTCATGTTGTTCCTTATATCTTCAACCCTTTGGGACTGATTTTGAACATGTAATTATTGATATGAAGGATGAGCAGGGGTGGGTGGGAGGTAAACATGTTGGGCATGTTGATTTATTTGTAAATCAAAGGAATTAGGAATGAAATCAGAAGTATGGATGATCTAATATGGCTTATAAGATGAAGGATTGACAGTATTTTCATGATATGATGGGTGATATGACATGTTTCCATGAAGGAAAGTCATGTTTACTCATTCAAAAACTAAAAAAACAACTGAAACTTGATCTTGTGATACCTCTCATAGGTTGCAAAATCTAATCTATAAAACTAGAAAGATAGAGTCACTAAGTACTTGAAAAAAACCTCTAAAAAAGGCTAATAAATCTACTGTTTGTACCAAAATAGCAAACTGATAAGTTCTTTTTGAACTAAAAATTAGTTCAATGTCTCACCGGGCGTGCCAAAAACTATTATCACTGGGAATTGCACCCGTATGCAAGGCTGGTAAAGCTCTGCAATTCTGTGTAACATGGGACTAATTTTAGGTTGTGGGTGCCCTATAATGAAATTAGACCTCTAGATTATGGGCTGGTTCCCTTCAAATGTTCTATTGAGATGTATGTTTTTACTATTTTGGAAAAGGGAAGAAAGAAACTAAGTGAATCCTAAAGGTAAAATGGTGATGCACCTGATTTGGATAAAAATAATGCATTCTGATCCACAATGTTTACCCATAGCTTTGACTTTTACACAATCTAGACTTGGCATAAATATCACAAAAATGATTATAAGGAAGGTTTAAAAAATAGGTTTTTCTGAAGGAAAATATTTTTTCACAACACAAAAATACTATTTCTGGTTAACACAACCTAAGACCTATGATGAATATATGCTTTAATGCTGTAAACAAGGAAGTGAGACAATAATTTTAAAGGTTTAATGATAACACACAACAAAATTTCATCAAAATCACTTCACTAAAAGCACTAAAAGGAAAGGTAATTTAACTAATCTCAAAGAAAACAAAGGAAAGTTCTGCAAAGAAGATAAAAGTATAACCCGTACCCTGCCAATCTCTCAATAAAATTGTAAAAGTGAGCTACAAGAATTCTCCAATCTGTTTGAATCATAATGAGAATCAAGAATTAGCAAAAACAAATTTTTTCTTTATAATATATAGGTTTTCTCTCTCCAAGAGGCATGCAAAAAATATGGACTTGCAGATAACTGCCTCTAAAAATACTCATTCCCAAGCAACCTCAAAAATCCTCAAAATTAGGGCCTAAAACTGCCACAAATTGAGCAAAAATAGCTTCAATTTGGGTCTCTCTATATGCTTGACCAAAAATTTGACCAAGGACCCTAAAAATACTCCTAAAAGTCATGCAAAACCTCCTAGGTGGCCTAGTTAACTCCACTAATCAATTTACATGATTTTGCATGAGCAAAATTGATTGTGAGTAAATAATAAAGTAATAGAATATTACTTTATTATTGGTTACAATTTGTTCTATTTTTGATTTTACAACTTGTGAAAAATAATAAAGTAATTTATAGAATATTACTTTATTATTTATTTACAATTGATTTATATGTAAAATCATGCATGATTAGAAGAAAAATATCACTCCTTATCACTCCAATTACATTTGCCTATTTTGCATGATATGAGCCAAAATAGGAATTTAGAGATTAATACCATCCTTATATCTCCTTGTGAGAAAATACACTCACTTGCATGATAAAATATACATTAAGGCAAAAAAATTTATCCTTATCACTCCATGATCAATAAAAAGAAACATTATCTCTCTCTGCAAGATAAAAATAATGAGTCACTCCATGCATCATGACACTCCATGCATAGGACAATATGTATAAACATCCTTATGACTCCCCTTTGCTACCTTAGTGCGCATATATTACATTTTCTAAACCATCTTATATCTCCATATGCAACTGCCCTAGCTACCATTTTTGTCCTCTTTTGATAATTCTTCAAAGCACAAGGAATATTCCCTTGGACCTCCTTTGGTTGTCTTGCATGACACGTGTTTGTTTAAGGGAGTCTTCTTTTATCAAAAAAAAGTATATGATGAAAAGGAACCTCCTCGACCATGCAATGCCAACCCAAGGTAATGAATGATATTTGAAAATTTTTATAAAGCATAATGCACTTCCTTATAACCACTGACCACCATTTGATCTCAAATAATATGCAAGGTTCCCTACTACTGGCCAACTCTAATAATGATGCTAGGTAATAGATGATTGATGTTTTGAGCTCAATGGCATTAGATAAGGTAATTATTTTCTTTTGTGAAGTCAAAACACACCTGGGAGAAAAGAACCTTCGAACAAAAAAGAAGAAAACAACCCTAAAGTTGCTCATTCTTCACTTGGCATATTTTTTACTTGCTCTGCAACCTTGCTCCACCAACCTAGGGTTTGAAGGTTTGAGGCATATATCTAGTTTTTCACTCCTCTCAACAGCATCCTTGACTACATCTTGGAACTCTATAACATTAGTAAAGAAGGTAACATTGCTTGAGTTTTATCTAAAGAATTTATTTGATCTGTGGCTTTCTTCCTTCATGGCTGCGACCTCCTTCTTTATTCATGGCTCTCTTTATATGATGTGCATTCTTTAATACCCTCCTTGTTGTTTTTTTTACATCTTCTCATTGCAACTGTAACCTATTCATGGTCTTCATCTGTTCTTTGAAAGTTTCAAGGCCACTGTGAGGCCATGGAAAGATCTTTCGTCCTGTCAGCAAAATGGTAAGCACTTGTCATTTTCATCTCTGTAGCTTCATTTGTCTTTGGTTTTACTCTTTGTAGAATGGCAAGTCTATTGGTAGATATGGGTATTGTATTTTATAGCAAAAAATTCTATATCACTGTTGGCCATGACTGTATATATCTTCTTTTTGCTTTTGACTTGTCTGTAGATGAAAAAACAACAAGGGTTTGAGTTTTTTTTAAGATGAGGGTTTCAACATCTTTTCTCCATTCTCAAAGTCTCTACCTATTATGGTCATGCTCCTTCAGTAAATAGGGATTAAAAATGTGTAACTGTTGAGGTTTTGTGAGCTTTGAAGCTAGGGTTTCAACCCTTCTTGCACTTTCATCTCTTCACAATGCCACGGCCATGCATGGTCTTTACTGTTATTTCTTTCTTTTCTGACTTGTAAAGAAACAATGGTTGAACCTTCTGTCAAGGGTTTGCTCATTTTGCACTTTCACAGTTTGAAACTGTTATGGCCGTTACTGTATCATCTTTCTCTGTCAGCAACTATTTGACTATGTTTGCAAAAATGTCATTAGGGTTTGATATCTTGACACAGGTATACATTTTTAATGAGCAACTTTTCCTTTTGTATAACACCACCTTGACTGTGGTGTTCTGCATCAGTTGGCAAAAGCATTTAAGAGTTTGAGGTATTACCAAATGGAGGTTCACACAACATCTTCCTTCTCTTTATGACTGTCATGGCATTAATGATGATACATTTTACCTTGTCTGTCTCATTGTAGCTACTAGGCATAAGCAAGTCTTGATATTCTGATGACAACAAATCATTTGATATTCTATAGCATACATTAGCACTCCTGGGAAGTTCTCCTATAGCTTAGATGGTCTCTTTAGCTTATTTGCATATCTCCTCAGGTTGCTAACTATAATACGATGGACTGTCTGTCATGTGGAATCATCTTTGATTGTGTGCTATCATGGTATAGCTATCATGCTACGTTCTCTTTGTCTGTCTATGTCATTCTTAAAATGCACTTATGGGATGCTTAAAAAATTTGCATATCTCCTTGGCTATTTTGCATTCTTTAAATATACCTATAGCATAGATACATGTTCTTATCTCTCCTTGCACCTGTAGCTATCCTTGTGCATATTGATTTCCTATCTCATGATTTGGATGTTATGTATCATGTATATCAATTATTTTTCTTCATCTTTGACCATGTTAATTGACTACTATGACTGCATCATGATGGCATAATAGCATAGAGGAAAGGGGACTATTTACCTTGTGAATTTCATGTTCTTTTGTCAATCATCATTGTAGCAATTGATGTAAGCCTTATTCTTCTTCTGCTATTCTTCCTTCATCATTGATGCACTTCTGTGGATGAGTATGGCAACTTGTGATATATCTTGACTATCTCTTGTTTGTATAAGCTACTTCATTGGTCACTGTCTTGACTGTTCATGGTGAAAGTGATTGTATCTCTCTTTGAGCTTGCACTGTATCTCTCTTTTAGACATGGTATCTTCTTGATTGCACCATGGCATCACTGTAGCTCCAATGTATATAAGATAAGGTTTGTTTGATCAAAATTGTTGATGAAATGCATGGAATCAACCTTGTTATCTCTGGACTGTAGCATCTTAACATTCCACTATGCTCAATGTATTTAAATCATTCTTTGACTAGGCATGACTATCTCTATGAGACATTTGCAACTCAAATGTGATATAACTGTTAAAATTTGATCATATTTAGCAATAGGATAACAATATGAGGAATACTTTGTGTAGAATGCTATTTCATCTTTGAAATTATACTTGTATTCTTTATTGCATAGCAAGGCATTCAATGGTATCTTGCTTTTGATGTATTTCATATGGACCTAAGCTCTTGATAACATAGCATGAGGAAACATCCTATGTTGTAATTTGTCCATTACTCTTAATATCTTTCTTGACTAAGTAAGAAAAAAGCACGTTGGGCTCAACCCTTGTGGGAGCCACATTTAATCCACATGCTTATTTTGTCTTCAGATCAGCATCAAAACTTGTCATATACCTGCACAGTGAACAAACAAGTTAGCATAAAAAGTACCTGATAGCATTGATTGATTTTCTTCATGATTTCTTCTTGATTTGTGTCATTATCTGATCTGATTTCTCATCTGAATGCATGATGAGATAAGTAGATGTCTCTGTTTGATAAAAGCATGTGATAGTTTTAAACATCCGGAGCACTAACAGGGTTGTACCCAAAAATTTGCAGGTTCAACTGATGATGGCTTGGAGTGAAGACTGAAGACCGAAGACTTGAAGGCCAATTTCAACAGCAATCTCGATCATTAGGCAATGATGGATGTTTAACCTTATCATGTGTTTATTTCTTTCTCTTTTATCAAACAGATACATAACTTGCATGTCTGCAATTGCTCAGTCTAGGTACTCCTATGGCTTGTGTGGGACACATTTGAACACTTTTTTTAAGCATGATTAGTTAGTTTCTCTTATGCATATGATGTATATGTATTTCCTTTTTCAATCAATGCATGAGATAAAGTAACAGATTCTTGAATGTATGTTCAAAACATGACATGAAATAATAGTGCAATACAAATATCTTTCTTTCTTTTATTTAAAATTGATTAACTGAATAATCAATTTAACTAACTCCTGAAAGGTCAAACTATGTAGAACAACTATATCTCTTGAATGTTTGATTTCTTGATAATCAAGTCTTTTGTCATGATAACTTATCAGTCCTGATTGGATTGATGGGTTATCCTGACAACTGGATATTCTCTTCTACTCTGTCAAGGCATCAACCATTCAATGAATGCATAACTTTGAAGTTTTCTATTATTCCTTCTAAATAATTACAATTAGGTCCAACTAATTTTAAGTGTGAACAAAAAATTAGTAACAATAATTATGTCATAGGACTTGCCAATTAAAACAATACTTCTCACTCTAGCAAGTCCATAAGGCAATTCTAGTAACATCAGATTCCTTCTATCCATAGTTGAAACCATATTATTGGTACAGCTAGATGCATCACAAGAAACTAAAAGAAAGCATTACATACAAGAATAATTAGTGGAGGTGCTAACAATCCAAAATGAAATTAATTAAACGAAAACCACCTCAAGAAACTAGCCAAGTTTTGTTAAACATAACCAATGATAGAACCACACTAAAGGTTCTGAATGAATGTTTGTGACATACTTATGATTAATTATAAAATATTACATTAGGGGTTTAATCAAAGTAATCCAACATGAAACCAAGATTTGTCATTTAAAATCATAGAGATTTCCATATAAATAGGAGACCAAAAGGAGATGACTATATGTTAACTTGTGAAATCTTCCGAGATACTCATTAAGTTTTAGAGACAAGGGCACATCAAATACCACTACTTTATCTTGCTAATTAAGTTATATGAACCCATCAAAAGTGTAATGAGTGGGTTAACAATTTACCGTCTTCATATGGAGATGATCATACAACATGAGTAATAAGCTTCTCTAATTTCATTACTTATATATCCCGTGACCTTGAATTTCAAAGAATGAGCTTGGGATGTCTAATATAAATGTTGGATGTAGGACCTTGAAATTGAAAATGCTTTAGAGATGTATGAAAGATTCCTATCAATTAGAACCCCTCTAATTGCCCATTCATCCTTTGCTTCCTTTCTAATTTGGAGGAAGACCATCACCACTAGTAGGAACAACAAACCGACGGCAAATTATTTTTATGAATTTATCAATGAAATGATGAGACACTAAAACAAGCAAATTATTTCACTATCTTAAAATCCATGAAAACTAACGACTTTCAAGATGCACATCCATCACCAACAAGACAACTAAATGCTGATAAGGTAAGTATGAAGATCGACGTAGCCTAGCAAAGGTAACATGAGTGGTCTACAAGGAAACTTCCACTAATATTTGTCTCCTATCCTCACACTAGCCACTATTTCATATTTACCATTTTCCACAAGTTTACGCCCTTAACTTTGAACATCCTCACCTTGTACCAAGGCTTAAATTTGATAGTTGTATAACTGTATTTAAAGATTTTAATTGTAAAATACAATAAAAATAAATATTTAACTATATTAGCATACATGTAATTTGTTTTAAAAATTGTAGAAAAACCATTAATATGAATATATATATATATATATATATATATATATATAATTATATAATTTTTAAATTCTTTAATAGAAGCTTCTCTTATTTTTTAATAGAAATTTCTATTATTTTAAAAAAATCCCAAATTTTTATATTTTTACAGAAGTTTTTATTTATATATATATTTTTTATTTTTAAATTCTTTAAAGAAATGTCTTTTATTTTTTAATAGAAACTTATATTATTTTTAAAAAAATGACAAATTTTTTAGGTTTTTAAAAGTTGTTCTTAATATTGCCAATGACGGTGTGGTTCAGTGGTTAAGTCGCTTGGTTGTAGTGGCGACCACCAGAGTTCAAACCCCCGCTGGGCCAATGAGCTCACAAGGATTTACGCCTTCGCTGGGCCAATGAGCTCATGGGTTTGAAGTGTTCTTGCTAGGGGATGAGGTCCCCCATGTTGTGGCCTCACCGGTTCATTGCTCCGGGCAAAAGCATTCACATGGAGCTGGAGGGCATGTCGCACCAGTGTCGCCGGTCACGTTAAAAAGTTTACTAGGCACATTATCTTTAAAAAAAAGTTGTTGTCAATACTCTTTAAGTTTTTTTATAGAATATTTTATATTCATTCGCTTTTCCAACACATCAAGCCTCACAATTATTAAAAACTAGAAACAATTAGAATGCATACATTATTTGAAATACCTTGGTATGAAAACATTAAAACCATTTGTATTTTGTTAATATTTTTTATAAAATTTGATTTGCATTAAAAAAATTTAATTGTCATGACAAAGGCAATAATGAACGTTAAACTATAGGGAAAAAATTTCTTGACAAACAAGGTGGACTATCAAATTTAAGCCCTACCTTGTACATATGACACATGAAATCACAAAATATACAGATCAAAGCATTTAACCTCTATGCTACATTTTTTAGAAAAGAATTAAACAAATCAAGAGATAAAAATGACCCTTATTTCTAACTCTTAAATAAAAACTAAAAAAATTAGGATACGACACTTCATATAGCTAGCTATGCCTCAAATTCTTCTATATTGAAGGATGTTTGAGGAACACCAAACTGGCTTCTTCCCAAGGTAGAAAAGTAACAGAGGGATTCTTTTGCATTGGATGAAAAGTTATATGACACCATGTGAAAGATATCTATTTTCCAAAGCTCGGTCTGTGCTCCTAGCCTCTATTGCTACAAGATTGTACCCTGTGATAATTGTGCAGGCACTTGCACTAGAAACTATGCTTGGTCATCATATTTCTATTCAAAAATAAAAACTACTGTAGACCTCTATCTTCATTTCTTTTCACTAGACTGAGACTATATATTTGCATATATAATGAATATCTATATCATTTGTATTAAGGCCTTTGAATATTGCAAAGATTTATGTATTCATTTGTGGGTTGAGATGCATATCTTTTGAATGCTTGGGATTTATCAAGGCAAACTTGTTTAGTAAATTGATTGCATTTAATTTTTTTAAATTTTTATAAAATATACTTTATTTAATATAAAAATGGTACAAATAATCTCTTGCATTGATGAAAACATAAATAAAATATTTAATATCTTGCATTTGATGAAAATATAAATAAAATATTTACAATTAGCAAAATTTAAATGATGTGGGTTTTAATACAAATTTCACAATGATCATCACGACTTTATAAAGTCGAAGTCCTTTTGATAGACATTCTCGGAAAGAACATAATGTATTGGTGGCATCTTCATGGGAAGCATCAATTTAATATCCAAATAGTGTTCGAGAGTGGTCTTGTAGTATTTACAACTTGTTTAGACATTTGAAAAAAACTTGGATTTTATGATAGCACAAACCTAGCAAACATTGATAGAACTTTTAACTTGATCTCATATAGATCTAATGTACTAGTAATGTCCTTTATAAAAAAATGTTTTCAATCCATACTAATGTGAATGTCTTGTATATATAAATAATAATAAGATGCTCCATATATGGCCTTGATGTTTTTTTTTTGTATTGAAGATAGTGCAATAATATTACCACAAAAGGAGTAGAAACTTTACATATATGTGGCCAAGGGGGCCACCAAAAAAAGATTTCCAGACCAGTTACTACATACTACATAAGATTATAATAGCATATCACATCATATGTCTAGGAGCTGCTTATAACAAACTTTATGACTATTATGGCAATACTAAGGAGACCTAATTTACATCATCCAATTCTTCAAAAGCCTCAGTAGGATCATATTGGGACAAAGGAGCAGCCTCACAAAATTCCATAGATGTAGTCTATGTGTCAAGATTAGTTTCAAAGTGTAGACTACCATCATCATCAACATATAACTTCTGGTTCTCTAAAATGGGCCAAGTGTCCTATGAGATAGAAGAAACCTTTTGATCTACCACCATCATCTTCCCTATAATGACTAATTTGCTAAATTTTTGATGCAGAAGCTCCCTTTTCTCATTGAAGGAATGGCAGGTCATATTAAAATCATGGAAACCCTATTCTACAAAATCGTCAGCTACCATAGGCCCTGAAAGATCCTCAGATTTAGTCTCCTTGGCCATAGTCTTTAGTTTTTTTTCCACTGCAACAACCACCTATACATATAAATCAATTTGTGTGAGTCTCATATTAGACCCAGAAAGCAATCTTGGTTTGTCTTGGAAATGATCCTCATTTCTCTTTTTCCACAATGCCCATAAAATTTTAGTTGTCATAACTAGCCAAAAAAGATTAATTTTTGTATCAAAGTCAAAATTAAAACCAAGTAAAATTCTAATTCTTTCCATTGAATTACAAATAGACCAATACACAATATTCCCCAAAAATAGATTCCAAACTTGAGCAGCATAAGAACATTTGAAAAAAATGTGATCACAAGACTCAAAAACATTACGTAATCTACATACATAACTATTAGCCCCGATAGGAAGTTTATTTAACAACAAAAGCCATCTGAAACACCCCTTCTTAGGTTTTAAAGACCTACCACAAATGGTCTTAAAAACTTGACTTAACTTCTTAAAGCTTATGATACAATTCCAAGACTTGGCACAATGCTCTAGAATTTGATTAGAGTTATTGAGGATCTTGTAGATCCTTCTAGATTCACACATTGCTAGTTTGCAACCATCCTTCCAAATCAGCCTACTCAACCAATCCCCTTCACTCAACAAATCTGACTGACCAGGATCCTTTAAGTAGGTTGTAACCAACACCGAATATGTTCTTTTCTAAGACTCTTTCAGACCAAATTCCTCTTTCAGTTTTTCCCATCTCTTATAGTCATTATCATCTAACAAATCATTGAAGTTAGAAATGCCTTGTTTGTGCCACTTAAGACCAGAGCACCCTTGAACGAGAGCTAGAGGTCTATTGTTATGTTTAAGAGTCCATCAAATAGAGTTGTGAGCACCCCACCGAAATGAGGACTCACCACTTGCAGGGAAATAAACGAATCTCCTAATACTTTCCCAAGTTATCCAAATAGAAGCAAAAACCACATACCTAGCACGTTTAACTTTGAAGTCCCCAAAAAGGTAATCATGAAAGTACAAATTGCTCCATCCTAGACTCCCCCTTGGTCTAGCCAATTTGATATTGTTCCTAACTAACACTTTCCAGGGCTCATTGCCATCTAATGAGTTAACAATCCATTTTGCCACCAATGCCATACCTTGGAGTCTAAGATCCTTCAATCCAAACCCACCTAGCTCGTTCCCAACATAGAACCATTTCTAATTAACACAGTGCCTTTTACCGTTACCTTTCCCATCAGACCAGAGAAAGGCCCTAATGAGTTTTTGAATACATTCTGTTTGCAAATTAGAAAAAAGCCACATTAAGGCATAAAACACAATGTAGGCTGATAAAACTTTTTGGCAAACTTGAAACCTTCCTACTAGGGATAGAGCCTATCTATTCCACCCTTTGAGTTTAATCACTACTCTTGCATATAGCCAGTCCCACATTTGTTTTAGAGATGGATCCAGGGCAAAGGGAATACCTAAGAACCTAACCAGTTTCTTAGGCCCACCCCATTGCCAAACCTCCAAGTCCAACCACCCAGGAGGAGAATCATCCCAATCAATGAGAGTGGACTTGCTAAAGGAAAATTTAGTGCCTAAGGCTATACAAAATTTACCCAATCCAATTTTCAAATTATTTAGATTCTCTTCCTCTAGGACAAGATAAATGGCAGTGTCATCTACGAACTGCATGTTCAACAAGGGGAACCATCTAGGAGCTCAATACCTTTTGAAGAGGCTAGGAATTTTGTCCATTCTTAAGAAGTAGTAACTTGGACTTTAGATGCAATAACAAATAGAGTTGGTGCCAAGGGGCACCCTTGTCTTATTGATCTCCCCATTTGAAATGGGTCAGTAAGCTCTCCATTTACTTCAATTTGAGTAGAGGTATCATTGAAAAGCATTTTCACCATTTTAATAAATTCCCATGGAAAACCAAAAGCCTGAAGCACTTAAATTATGAAAGACCATTCTATTTTGTTGTAGGCTTTCTCAAAGTCTAGTAAAAGAATTCTAGCATTTTATCCAGACTCCTTAGCCCAATGAGTTGCTTCCCAACTAGTCAATAGATTCTCCAGGATGTACCTTCCCTTTATGAACCTTGTTTGCCTTACATTGATAATAGTGGGCAAAATATCTACTAGTCTCCTTGCCAACACCTTAGCAATAATATTGTAAGATACATTGAGCAAGGTGATAGGTCTCCAATTCTTCAAGTTGGATATATCCCCTCCCTTAGGCAATAGTCTAATAACCCCTCTATTTATTTCCTTGCCCAAGGAGCCTCTTTCAATTGCCTCATCATAAACTTCTAGTAGATCATCTACCACCCATTTAAATTTGACTTTGTACAACTCCACAGGAAGCCCATCGATCCTAGGAGATTTATTGGAGCTCATAGAGAAAATGGCATTCCTAATTTCATCCTTAGAAATTCTCTTCTTCAGCTTGCTGGCCATATCATCATCAATTTTCTTGGGGCAAATATCTGCACAGAGTTTTTGGGCCTCCCAACAACTATGACCCCCATCTTCTTTTTTGAACAAGCATTCATAGAAATTTTTAAAAACCTCCTTAATACCATTCTGATCTACATACACAGTACCATTCTCTGAAATCATTTCCACATGCTCTTGTCTAAATTTATTTCTCAAAATCTTGAAGAAATATTTGGATCCTCTATCTCCATCATTAACCCAGTTAAGTCTAGCCCTAATTTTGGCACTTTGAGCTCTCAAATTTTCAAAATACCTGAGCCTGTTTTTTATGGCCCACACTGAAGCAACCAAACCTTCATTAAATGGATTCTCCTAAGCCTCCTTTTCTGATTCCAAGAACTGGCTTTGAATCTCTCTTTCTTCTCTTCTCCTATCCAAGGCAAAATTTTCCCACATAGTTGGAACATTCCTTGACAAGCTTTAACAAGCTCAGTCCAATAGTTGTTGGCAGACTTATGAATCTGATAAAACTTTACAATGTTCCTTAATGAGACAATTCCATGTCTACAGTCCTCATTGTATAATAACATGACATTGAGTTTGAAGGGTTTAGGAAGTTTTTCTTTGGCTAACATGTCATGGGCTATAAAAAAGATTTTAGCACAAATTGGGTGATGGTCTGATAGAGAACTAGGCATAACTTTTACTACATTATCTCCTTGAGGGCATTTAAACTGAAAATATTCTTTGTTAACATAAAATCATCCAATCTATAGTATATTCTCTTGCCACCAGCTTGTGTATTGTACCAGGAGAACCATATGCCTTTACTCCTGCACTTGGAACCTTCTAAAGGATCTATTAGCCTAAGGGATTTCTTTAATCTAAGCCAAAATTATTTCTCATTACCTTTCCAATCCAAATTCATCCCTCCCATCTTGTCTTCCTTATTTTCCACCATATTAAAGTCCCCAACAAAAATCCATGGAATTTTAGGGAGATTGGAGGCAAGCCAATCCCACAAAATGCCCCTCTCCTTGTAATCATTTGAGGCATAAATAGAGAAAACACCAAATTTTTCTCCATTCTTATCAATGCTGACCCATGCAGCCCTATTACATGGAGAAATCCCAGTTTGTAAAATAAAAGTACCCCAACTAGGATTGATGAGGATAGAAATACCTCCTTTGCCTTTATTATGACAAGTGTACACTTTAATGGAGTCCTTCCAAATAAACCTTGGAGCATTATCTAACTAAAAATTCACAACTTTGATTTATTGCACTTTAATGGCCTTAATGTTTTACTTTTAACTACAATGTTAATATATAAGTCAATACATAAGAGCTATTAGTTCATTGAATTTTTTCCCCTAGAAAATGTGCATATGAGTTTGAAATTCTTGAATTTATTTCATCTTCTAAGGGTTCAATGTTTCTCTCAAATAATTTGTAAATTTATAAAATAATTTCTCTTGTACATCAAGGATTCTATTTAGAATGAGACAATTGGAATGAAACAATGCTCTTCTAAGCTACCCATTAGGTTCTTTTAGGCTCTGATACCAAAATGTAACACTACTTTTCCCTAGAGTTATTTAATTATTTATATCAGATTTGAATGTACATATTACTAGAGTTAAAAAAATTAAAGTATGCAAGGTTACCAATTCCAATGTAAATTGCAACATGTGATAATTTAATAAGAACTCTAAAGTAAATAATTAACATAGCCAATTGAATAACAAAATCCATAATTAGAGTAACACTAAAACCCATAATTCCAATATCTTTTATTAACATTAAGTTTAGTACTTATCTAAATCAAAGTACTTGGATCAACCACTCTCACCCTAAGAAGATTTCAGTGGTCTTGGCCCTAGCTATGGTGCAATTGGAGAACCTGTGTAAAAATATAGTATGTGCCTACTTGTACCAACTGCTATACCTACTTGTCCAATGTTCAAAGTTGTGCCTACTTGCACCAACTGTTGTACCCACTCGTACAATGTTTAAGCCCTAGCCAAGATGATCTTGGGTTTACTATGTACCTCAAGTTGGACACACTTTGTGTGCCCCTTTCTCTAGTGCCCATAGGTAACCAAACCACTTCTTCCTTGAGTGTTCTCCATGCCCTTTGCAAGTCTCACAAAATGCCTTATATAATCTTTTAAGGGGTGGTTTCTAAACCATCACACCCTTTCACAAAGGTTGTCTTTAATAAACATAATTATTACTCCCTTTTAAAAAGGGTTTTTATAAATATTATTTATTTATCTCCATTTTAACCAAAGGATCATAATATCCTTTATTTTGTCATCTCCCTTTTAATTATAAAGGCTTAAATAAACTTTATCTTCTTATAATTTTAAAGGGTTATTCATAAAATAGCTTTCTTTTCTATTTTGAGGAAAAAGTCCCATAATAGTTTTAGAGACTTGCAACTTGCTCTATTACACTTAAATGCTACAAATCTCATAAACACTCAACCAAGAAGCAATAAAATGAATAGAAAGAACCATCCAAGGTGCACATATACAAACTCAAGAAGGATTAATAAAACAATAAATGCAAAGGCTAATGGACATGAAGAGACATCATTTTTGTTGTTACGGTCCTCCCCCCTTTACATTTGGCTCAAGAAAAACTTCCATACATAATGATGAAGCCACCACAAACATCATGACTGAATCACCATGAAATCGGTGCAATTGCTATGATTTAAGTGTAACTAGCATGCCTCTAATATAATTATCATGAGATGATGTGTCTATATTATTGGAACCCATTTTCACAAGCCTAAAAATTTGTAAATTTGTCTATCACATGTCCTCTTTGTGCTTTGCCTGCTAAGCCCATCGTTAATAACCAATTTGAGAATTCCTTCGATGGCCCCCTTAGTCATTTTTGGCTTGGTGTTGTTCTTCACCTTCAAACATGTATTTAGTGCTAAAAATTGTAAAAATCCAAGAATTTTCTAAGTATAAAGAGTCTTTTTTTAAATTTTTTTTGCCATTTTGTAGGTTTATAGAACTTCTAGGGACTTTGACAATCTACCACCTTTCCTCCTTTCCCTTCACTTTCCACATTTCTATAGTTTAGCACATTTGTAGACTTTCTATGAACTTTTGCACCTTTGGCAAAAGTCTGTCCCTTCCATGTTTTCCCACATTTCCACTTCTTCCATTTTGCATAATTATGAAGCTCATCTAGATGTATGAACTTCCCTCCTGATCCTGCAAACTTGTTTCTTCCACTTCCTTCCCTTTTCTCTTTTCCCGTAGACTTGTAGGTTTCCCATGGAATTCTTCCACTTTTCTATTTTGGTCTAAAGTCTAGATGATCCTTGCATTATTTGCAAATATTGTAGACTTTCACAGAGCTAGTCATTTGTGGGATTTTCTTAGATTTCTAACTTTTTAGTTTAAAGTCTAGATGTCTAGATGGACCCCACATTTTCCCAGACACTTGAGTAACTTGTGTTTTGTAGGGTTTTGTTGCTCATTTTCCTTTTGGTCTAACATCCCAACTTCCAAGAAACATGCCCACATCTGACCTCCACTTCCATATCAAGTTCCCACAAATCCACCAAATTCTTCACCCACTCCATTGAACTCCCTAGAATTCCATTAATGGCCAAATTTGACCCTTTAAAACTATACAAATGCACTTATCCTCTAAAAATTCCATTTCTCATCCCAAGGGCACATATCCACATGTGTATTGTAATGAAGAATGAAAATGATGAATTGATCAAGATGAATGTTGTAATTGAGAGCCTAGTTTCCGCTAGTCTACACATGGGTACTAGGCTATCCATTTTGAATGAGAAATATGTTTTTCTTCTAACAAATCACCCTACACTTGGATCGAGGTAGATTCTAGTAGATCTGGTATACTTACTTGCATTTATATCTTTCACTGGTAACAAAATCTTGCAACCCCTAATGAGACAAGGAGAATGTGGTGTAATCATGGTAGGAGGGTTCACATAATAAACTATCTAGACTGTGAAACAAGAGTAAACACAACAGAAACAACTCAAAGAAATGGAACAAATGCAAATTTAGTCATTCAGTATATCAAAGAATTCAAATAGAGATCCGTCGGCAACATGCGGGCTTACAACTAGGGCTCACATTCCTGATTACATATATGCGCAAGATAAGGCTTTGAAGCTCTTTCGTACAAACCTAAACTATGGAATATGAATCAATTGCTAACTAATTTCCTAAGGATCTATTACATCTTTATATATCATTTCCAGACCAATAGATTCCTCTGTGTCAGCCAAGGAAGATCACAAACTCCAATGAAGTGTTGTAACATGTTCACAGATAGGTCAGACCTAAATGCATAGAACACTTCCTCAAATGAATGGAACATGCAGACATCTGGGGAAGGTTGGCCATGAACCAAGGATCATTGAATGATGTGTCATAGGATCTGCAAGTCAAGGAATGATCCGCAAGACTTCTCCTACAGCTGATTTGTCTAAGATTATCAGGATGCTCTGCTCTAAGAAAATAGTTGATCTTATGATAGAGATAACTTTTCGGTAGCTTATCCAAATGCTTTTAATTCTTGATATGATGTAGATGAATGAATGTAGATGCTAAGTCTAGATCCATAAGGTGTGAAATGCCAAAACCAGACCACAAGATGAAAACTGTTACTGACTGAATTGCCTGAACTAAACTGGAAAAATGAAAGAACTAAAATGGCAACAAACTGAAATGCAAATGTTTCTAGTTGATGCAAGATTGCTCTTGAACTAGAGATGCTCCTACATCAGACATCTGGGGTTATTGAAAAAGTGAGTCCCTCACTTTGTTGGGGCTAGGGGAGAACCAAGATGGTCCACCTTAGCCTGAGATATCCATGATGAATCTTCTTCCTGTCTACCTTTCCACTTCACAAGATATTCTTTGTATTGTCTGCCCCTATTGCTTCGTCTAACTCTATTGTCCAAAATGTCTTCTATCTACTCCGATGCTTGTTGTGGTAACTACTTCTTCAAGTCTTCTTCCATGCAGTCATTGAACTTTGCTTCATGATACTAATATAAGTCTACAATGTTAAAAATAGGTGATATACCCAATGTCACTAGTAACTCTAGTTCACATTCATTTCCCATATCAAATTTCATAAGTATCTTACAAGGTCCAAACTTCTTTATCTTCAACTTGTTATATGTCCCAATGGGAAATCTTTCTTTTCTCAAGTACACCATCACTTCATCTCCAACTTTAAATTCCTTATGTCTTCTCTTCCCATCTACCTTATCTTTATACTTGCTATTCATATCTTCCAAATGCTTCTTCACTTGATTATGCACTATCTTCATATGATCTACAAATTCCTCTGCTTCTGCACTTCTCTTTTCTTTTGTACTAATGTCTCTCAATTCTGCTACTCCTCTAGGATTCACTCCGGTCACAATCTCAAAAGTTGTTCTTCTAGTAATCTTATTTACTAAATTATTGTATGCAAACTCTATTTGTGAAAGAACCAAGTCCCAACTTCTGGGTTTCTCTCCAACCAAACATCTCAACAAATTCCCCAAACTCATATTCACTACCTCTGTCTGTCCATCTGTATGTGGATGAAAAGTTGAACTAAGTTTCAAATCTATCTTCATCTTCTTCCAAAGTGTCTTTCAAAAGTACCCAACAAACTTTGTATATTTGTCTAAAACTATACTCTTAGGTAATCCATGCAATCTCACAATCTCCTTGAAAAATAGGTCATCTACATGCACTGCATTAGTTGTCTTCTTACAAGGTATGAAATGAGCCATTTTTGAAAATCTATCAACCACTACAAATATTGAATCATGTCCTCTCTATGTCTTCAGTAATCCCATTACAAATCGATGCTTATGTCTTCCCAAGGTCTCTCCAGTACTGTCAAAGGTTTATACAATCTAGTATTCTGACTACTTCCTTTTGTAACTTGACAAACTCTACAACTCTGCACAAATTTTCTAACATCCTTATGTATCTGAGGCCAAAATTAATGTTCATTTACCAAAGCCACTATCTTATCAATGCCAAAATATCCTGCCAATCCACCACTATGTTTCTCCTTGATCAAATTATCTCTCACTGAACTTCTAGGTATGCACAACTGACTTCCTTTAAACAACATATCTTCTTGAATGAAATAATCCAACCACTTACTCCTATATGTCACAATATCTTCCTTACATGATTTCCAAGGTTCTACAAAATTAGTGTCTCCCTCATACATGCTCTTCAATTCATCAAAACCCAACACTTCAACTCTCATTTCTGTCAACAAGTTTCTTCTTCTACTCAAGGCATCAACAACTTTGTTTGATTTTCCACTCCTATGCTTCAACATGAAAGTATAACTCTGTATGAACTCTACCCATCTCATATGTCTCTGATTCAACTTACCTTGACTATTCAAATATTGCAAAGCTTGATGATCTATATACAACACGAACTCCTTAGGCAACAAGTGATATCTCCATTTCTTCAAGGCTTGAATTATGGCTTAGAACTCTTGATCATAAACTAAATATCTTCTCCTTGCATCTTTCAACTTCTCACTGAAATATGCTATATGTCTATCTTCTTAACTTAACACTGCTCCAATTGCACTCCCACTTGCATTACATCAACTTGAAATACCTTATTGAAAACTGGTAATGCCAAAATAGGTTGCTCTATCACATTCTGTTTTAATAGTTCAAAACTTTTATCTACTCTTGATGTCCACTTAAAGTCTTTTATGTCACCTCTCATTGTCTCTGTCATAGGGTTACAAACTAAACTGCAATTTTTGATGAACTTCTGGTAGAAACTAGCCAGTCCATGAAATGATCTAACCTCTCCAATGCTCTCTGGTGTAGGCCATTCAACAATTGCTCTCACTTTATCAGGGTCCATCTTCAATCCTTCTGTAGAAATCACAAATCCCAAATATACCAACTCTTCCTTCATGAAACTACACTTCTTGATGTTTATCAACAATTTCTCCTCTCTCAAACTCTGCAAAACTTGTCTAATATGTCACAAATGTTCTTCTTTTGTCTTACTAAAAATTAGAATATCATCCAAATATACAATCACAAACTTGCCCAAGAATTTCTTTCAGACTTCATTCATCAATCTCATGAAAGTACTCAGTGCATTTGTCAATCCAAAAGGCATCACTAACCACTCATACAATCCTTCATTTGTCTTAAAAGTAGTCTTCCATTCATCTCCTTCTCTAATTCTGATCTAATGGTATCCACTCTTCAAATCTATCTTTGTGAAATATCTTGCTCCACTCAAACAATCCATGATATCATCCATCCTAGGTAAAGGAACTCTATACTTAACTATGATCTTGTTTATAGCTCTAGAGTTAGTACACATTCTCCATTCTCCATCCTTCTTAGGTGCAAGTATTGCAGGTACCGCACAAGGATTCAAACTTTCTCTAATCAAACCTTTCCTCAATAATTTATTTATCTGTCTATTCAATTCTTCATTCTCTTTCGGTGTCATTCTATGTGTTGCTTTGTTAGGCAAACTTGCTCCTGGTATAAGATCCATGTGATGACTGATACTCCTTATAGGTGGTAATCCTTCAAGTACATTATCTAATATGATGTCTTCATACTCTGTCAATAACTCCTTTATCTCTCCTGGCTGTGATTCTTCAACTTCTTTCTTCAATGCTTCAGGCTTCTTAGGAATCAAGGCATAACACATATTCTCATGTCTCAAACCATCCAGGAATTTTCTTCCATCTACCAAATAGATTCTAGTATTCCCACATACTTTACTCTTAGGATCTCCCTCTAAAGGAATCAAGGTAATTCTCTTTCCATTTGCTGTTATAGTATATGTATTATTTCTTCCATTATGTATATCTTTTCTATCATACTGCCAAGGTCTACCCAACAAAATATGACAAACATCCATAGGCATAATATCACACAAGACTTCATCATGATAACATCCAATATGAAATTTCACCAAACATTGTTCACTCACTAGTACCTTATGATCATCCTAAATCCATGCTATCTAATAAGGCTTAGGGTGTTTCAATCTTTCTAACTTTAGCTTAGTCAGCATCTCCTCTAAAACTAGGTTATATAAACTACCACTATCAATCACAACTCTATAACACTTACCTCCTCATTTGCATCTAGTTTTGAATAGACTCTTCCTCTACGGTGGTTTTTCATTTGTCTCTACTTGAAGTAGTGCTCTTCTCATCACTAATGATTCTCCTTTATCCAAATTGCCAACTGAACAGGGTGATTCAATAGGTTCTTCCTCAACATAGGCTGCTCTTCCACTATTTCCTGCCTTCTTGCTTGTACTACCCTGATTACATCCAAATGCTCTATGTCCTTCACCTCCACACTTGAAACAAGTACCTCTGAATGTCCTCTTATCAAATCCTCTTCCTTCCCTTCTATATCCTTCATCCTGGTATGCACTAGGGTTCCTTTGAGCTGGTAAAAATTTATGTCATCTCTTCGGTAAGCATTGTTATCTTTGTCATCCTTCTTGAATGGGATATCAAACTTGTTCTACTCCACAAATAATCTGCCTCCTCTGGAAAATGTCCTATTTCTCTAAAATTTACCCCCTCTGCCTCTCTGTCTCTGATCATGCCTCTTATTTATCTTTTCTTGAACCTTCAGGGCAAATTGATATGCTTCTTCCAAAGATGTCTTCCTTACCAAGATTGGTCCTTTTTAAATGTTCAATCTTAATCCATTGATGTATCTAGCCACTTTCTCCTTGCTTGCTTCACTATGTCCTGACCTTATGATCATATTATGAAATTCTTCAATATACTCCTTCATAGATTTCTCCTTCTGTCTCAGGTTTTATAATCTCTTCAATAGCTCCAACTCATAGTCAATAGGTATAAACTGATTCTTCAACTTTGTCACCATCCAGTCCCACTTTACAATATTTTCTTTTCCTCTTCTCTTTCTTTCAAATTGAACTTCTTTCGACCATATAGCAGCATGTCCTTTCAACTTTGTCTTTGCAAATTTCACCTTCTCCGAATCTTCAATTTCTTCATATTCAAAATATTATTCCATATCATTTATCTAATCAATCAACTCTTCCAGATTCAAGTTATTAGTATAGTTCAGAACATTGACTCTAAGTCTCTTTCCAATCTTTGAAATAGCTTGCAACATCTTTACTTGATCTAATTCTTCTTCTTTATGACCTTCTAGGGTTTTACCTATTTATTCCATAGATTGAAATTCTTCTTCATCATCACTTTCAACATTACGTCTCGGTGTCAATCCTCTTCACCTATCTTCCTCAACAGCATCCAAACAAATTCAAATTGTTCTCATCAATTCCATCATCTCATCCATTCTATTATCTAGTGTACCAATAGGAGGAACTCTTTATGGAAGAATCCTTCCTAGAATCAAGTGCAAACTGCCTCAGGTTTGGTGATCAGGCGACAAGCAACAATTGCCTCTCAATCGATGATTGGTTGTGCACAAGTAACCTACCTCAAATCAGCGATTTGCTTACAACAAGATCTTATAGAATCCCCTTCGCGAAGTTGCTCTAAAGAAATGGAATGAACTATCCAGACCGTAGGAGGATTCATAGAATGAACTATCCAGACCGTGCAACAAGAGTAAACACAATGGAAACAACTCAAAGAAATGGAACAAATGCAAATTCAGTTATTCAATATATCAAAGAATTCAAAATAGAGATTCGTCGGCAACATGTGGGCTTACAACTAGGGCTCATAGGCCTGATTACATATATGCGCGAGATAAGGCTTTGAAGCTCTTTCACACAAACCTAAACTATGGAATATGAATCCACTACTAACTGCTTTCCTAAGGATATATTACATCTTTATATATCATTTTTGGACCAATTGATTCCTCCCCATCAGCCAAGGAAGATCACAAACTCCAATGAAGAGATATAATGTGTTCACAGATAGGTTGGACCTAAATGTATAGAACACTTCCTCAAATGAATGCAACAATGTGCGGACCTCCAGGGAAGGTCAACCATGAACCAAGGATCATTGAATGATGTGTCATTAGGATTTGCAAGTCAAGGAATGATCCGCAAGCCTTCTCCTATAGCTGATTTGTCTGAGATTGTCAAGATGCTCTGCATTGAGAAAATAATTGATCTTATGATAGCGATAAATTTCCGGTGGATTATCCAAATGCTCTAAATTCTTGATATGATGTAGATGAATGAATGTAGATACGAAGTCCAGATCCACAAGGTGTGAAATGCCAAAACTAGACCACAAGCTGAAAACTACTACTGACTAAATTGCCTGAACTAAACTGGAAAAATGAAAGAACTAAAATGCCAACAAACTAAAATGCAACTGTTTTTGGTTGATACAAGATTGCTCTTGAACTAGGGATACTCCTGCATCAGAATGCGTAATAATTAAATGCTATAAATATAGGAGAAACATATAATTGAAAGGGTTGGTCCTTGATCCAATTTCCCAATAGTAAGTGTCTCAAGATGGTTCTAGGGTATTAAGTGATGTAAGTCTAGTTTCTGAGAGGATGGGATAGATTTTGTAAACCATATGAAGGGTATTCAATGAACACAATACATGTAAATGATATGTTTCTATGATACTTTATAATTACTTAGGGGGTGATCAAACCTAGTTGTGGATCCTCTCTTAGCACATTTGCTAGTACGAATGTAATGGTGGTTAGATGAATGTGTGACAACTTGTAATTCATTACAAAGATTTTGTGATGGTCTCTCCTTTGCTCCATGTGGGTTCTTGTAGTACTGAGATGGATTATTAAGTATGCCCATTTGCATGAAGTGTCATATTTGATTTGTATGTATATACATATCTAGTTATATTTATGCTTTGTAAGTGTCTTTCCTTTTCCTTGTAGGTTATGAATCTATTGCCCAATGGAGTAGGCACCATTCTCATTAGTGAGAGGCTAAACATATTTTATTTAATTAGATCACTCTATCCTTAGTAGAATAGGGTTCTACATTCTTTCATGATTTGGTATTATAACTCAAGGAACATTCTAAGTGACCTCAAACATCTAGATTGTTAGAGAATCATGTCATGCATACCTAAACCTTGCACTTGTATATGAAAACTTAAGTGGATTAATTTGTGGGGATATAGTACTAATATTATCTATAGTTGCATATCCAAGGTTGTAGTTATCATCTTAATAAGATGTTTTATAAGAAAATAGTTAGTCTTTGACCTAGTGACAAATATTAGGGTCAAACGTGCATTGGGTATAGTTGTTGTTTCAGCATGATTAATATTAATCAATTAAATGACTTGTTAAGGACATGTTTAGAATACCCTCCTATGTCTAGTTGAGCTCAAAGTGAAGGAGAGAATACCCACTCTCAGAAATTAGCCTTTATTCATTTATAATCTATTGATGAGGCCATGTCTCATCCTCTTGAAGACAAGTCCCTAGCCTTGAGGATAGGATAATAATTTAGGATTATGGACCCATGATTTTGCGACCCAATAGAATGGTGCCATTTTTAGGGAGGAAATAAAGGGTTGAAGCTAATTGAAGAATCTAGTAGTGTATGACAAACCAAAAACATTTCCTTCCCTAGAAACCCTTTTTGGTCCAAGGATATCCTCTTTTAAAGAGGTGCTAACTTAGTTGTCATACTTTTAAAGTTTTTTTTTTATGATCTATGCCTATTGGTGGTGCTACATCTCATATTTCATGTTGGTGTACTAGCAAGTTAAAGCACATTAATTTTTTCTTCTTCTTGGTGAACTTTGTTTCTTCCTTAAGAGAAACATCTTCTTGTAAGAGATGTATTCTTCTTTCAACTTGTTATGAATTTGTAATCATGGCATTTAGGTTTGAAAGTTTCTCTAAGGCCACTCCTTCATATCACCCTACTTAAATGATTCAAGCCTTAGGTATTATGTTGATGAATACAACTCATAATACTATAGTGATACATGTTACTCTAACTTTAGTAGTCATACTCCATCTCCAATCTATTCCCAAAAACTACAAGTTTCTTTGTAAGTTCATAATGAGATTATTAGGTAGCACAAATAAATTGAAATCCAAATCAAACTATTGGGTATGTGCATGGCAATGGGGGACCAAAAGGGGGTCAAAAGTGGTCACTTTTTTTGTGAAACCAGTAAAAACTAATCTTGGATGAGAATTTGAAGATAGCCACGCTTGAAATTAGAAGATATGATAAGAACAAGATTTGTAGTGCTCAGAATCTAGTTTCTAAACTACTATTTTTCTCTAAAAATGATGGAGATTAAGAGGTTCAAATAGGGGGAGAACACAAAGTGCTCTTGTTTTTGTCAGAAAATATAACATAGCTCTCTTGGTGTGCTCCCCCTAAAATTTTGACTTTTTAAAAGTATTTCATGAATCATTTTGGTGGAAAATTAGATAACATCATGTAATTTATTCTTAATTTTTGTGTTGATTTTTTAATGAATATATGATTTTTTATAAATCTTCAAATTGGAGACATCTTGAAAAATGAAAATTTGAGTGTGCTCCCTCCTATTTTTTTTGAAAACTAATCAAAAATATTTTTTTCAATCAGTATAGAACTAAGTCTATAATCTAAAAAAGTAATTTGTTTCAAATTTTAATAAACATGTAAAAAACAACACCATAAATACTAGACATAGGTTTTCTGCAAAAAAGAACACATTAATAAGAGAAATTCATGATGGAAACATTAATGTTATCATATTTTTAAAAAAATACATGGTTAAAAAGATAATAAAAAACTTGATGTCATCCTGACATTTTTCACATTGACATTAAAAAACGTGTTAACCTGATGGAGAGCATGCTCAGGATTTGGTTGATTTTCTAAGTTTTGTTAAAAACAAGTCATTGGTGTCCAAAAGGTAGGTCCAACCCTTTGGGTTGGGTGCCCAAAGCAAATCCAACCCTTAAGGTTGGAATTTTCCAAAGCAAAGAAAATCACGCTCACACTATATAGTGCACTATAGCATGCTCATGTTTTGTATCAATTAAAATATTTTGGATGATAAGTGTAGAAAATTCTTCAACTTCATTCACTCTAGAGTAGGCTCATGTTGAGGAAGAAACAACCATTATAGTATTGGTTGATGATGAGTAGGAAGACTTAATACATCCATAAATTCAAATAGAAGAGGCAATGTTGAAACAAGTAGCATCATATGCACCTTGTTAGACGAGGAGATAGAGTTAGAGAGGGATAGAGGAGAGAGAGAGATGGGGAAGGAGAGAGATAGAGAGGGGGAGAGAGATAAAAAGATAGAGTTAGAGAGAGGGGGTCTATAGAGAGAGCAAGATAGAGATAGGGAGAGAGATATAGAGATAAAGAAGAAAATAGATAAAGAGATTGAGTGGATAGAGAAATAAAGAGATAAAAGAAGAGAGAGATAGAGAGATGGAGAGAGTTATAGAGAGATAGAATGATATATAGAGAGAGGGATGATAGAAAGGTAAAAATATAAAGGGAATATAGATAGAAATACAGAGAAAGAGCATTAGAGACAGGGAAAGATAGAGAGGGAGAGGTAAAACCCTTTTCTGTGGGGTATGCTGGGTTGAAGAACAGGGGGTCAAAATGTCAGAAGTACATTGAGCATTATACCAGCGATGACATAAATATTCAAAATTCTAAAATATAACATGTCATTTTTCTTCTTCTGATCAAAGGTATAATCATGAAGGATATATAATAAGAAGTTGTAAGAAACATCAATGCACGTTACATGATTCAAGACTCAATAGGAACATACTTTTTTGACAGAGAATGCTCAAAAGCAAGATGGATGAAAACATTTAATTTTAGACAATGGAAATTGTTTGTCTTGAGGTAGCTATTTCACATATCTAGACTCCTGCAACAATGATTGGAACTGCAATGCAAGGCCAAAGACCCAAAATCCTGATATTCCTAAGATCTCTGTAATGTTCTATTCTTGAAGATTGCTTGTTTGTCATCTTTGATGAATCACATTACAAAGCTCACATCTTGCTGATACCAACAGCTACAATATATTAATTTGTAATATTAGCCACACCTTAAGGTAACACACCAAAAAAGGCCCTAGAATATGATGGTCAGCACAATCCTAGAGATCTCATAGAATATCATATACCATTTTCATAAATTCCTCTAGCACATCAAAGTGACCTAAGAGCTTTTCAGCCTGAACATGTTCATAAAAAAATTAGTAATCTCATTTGAAATACGTTTTGATGCTTGAAAATGGATGAGACCTAAAAGATATTCATGCAAATTCTTGGCAAACAATCAAAGGGATGCATTATTAAGTTCCTCAACACAACCAATATAAAATATTAGCCTCAAACTTGCATATATTATTAAGTTCCTCAACAAAACCAATATAAAAGATTAGACACAATAGAGTTGCTACTGTAGGTCTACAATTTTATATAGCATTACTGGGTATAAATAATAGTATTTTGTCTATAAGAACAAAAGAATTGCCATCTATAGAGACATGACAATGCATTTAGAAAAAGAGGGACTCTATTACCTCAAGCGATAGATGAAAATGTATGCATAAAAATCAGAATAGTAGAGAAGACACTAGTAATCTTTTTCTTTAGTTCCAGGGTAGTTTGAAAGCAATGCATCTACAGATTCATACTACATAAAATGTATAACCAAAAAGTCTATATCATATATTATTTAATAACAAACATATATTAGAAAATAGAATTTTTTAAAAAGTGTTTATTTTAAATCATACAAAATCAAACATATCACAGATCATTACAATTTAAATTAGAAGTATATAAAACCACCACATAACACTTAATTACCATAGTTTTTGTTATCCATCATTCTTTCAATTTTCTTAATAACTACTATAGTTTTAAGAAAATATTTACATAGGTTTAAAGAATTGATTAAGAATGAGCTTGGGTTCAAATGACAACATCCTCCTGTAAATGTCTAAGTTTTGACTTGGGCATTAAGGAAGGCATTGCCAAAACCCTTCCCTTGAATTATATGCAAACACCTTTGGATCATTTGTATCATCACTTAAACTGTTGACGCACAGATAATCTCCCACATAGACACCCTTCCCAATATATCGAGGGACAAAGTTTGGGGTATCCTTGCAAATTCTTTCCATTTCCAAAGCAACTTATCTTGGTCATCCTGAAACAACTCCCAAATAACAATACCCTTAGCGCTAAGTGCCAGAATATATGGGTCAATACCAACCTTGCGTAAAACTAAGTTCACTTTGCCAAAATATAATGGAATGCTTACAGGCACCCAGTCTGATGGATCCAATAAGGTTACTACTAGTAGAACAAATGACACATATGGAGCTATTGTAATGACACTAAAATAATGTAGAAGTTGGGTGGGTAATGGAGGTATTGTAACAAGCTTAATAAAATCATTTTCAATAATGTAACTGACAATAGTCATAGGCCTCGCTGTCCTCCAGAAAAGAACACCATTGTACTCAACCATTTGATGATCTAATATATTAAAGCCTATTTCCCCTAAAAATTGAGACTTAAGCTTCCATGAATCTTGAAACTAATGGTAGATTTAGAAGGAAAAATCCATCGAGCTGTGCGACAATGTCACTACCAAATATGGCTCTCTGTTTCCTCCTCATACAGTATGGATAGAGTAGCCAAACACATTGATTTGTATATTTGCGTAAATTCTCATGAGTGCGTTACAAACACATAATTCTTGCATAAAAGAGTAACCCCAGGCCTCCACTTAATAACCACTTGTCATATCTGATATCTGATATCTGATTTGAGAGGAAAGAAAGAGAGATAGTCATCCATTTTTGTGTAGAAAAGTAGTAGGCCATACAATACCCATTTCCTTCCCTTTTTTTACCACAAAGAAGAAGCCATGGATTTTGGATGGGCAATGAAGACAAAAAACTGTGCGAGGAGAAAAGAGAAATCCATTCTTTGCAAACTAAGCAAGAAAGGCAGATTGATTGTAATGGAAGCTTTTCAAAAATGCATTCCTTTACACTCCTACATAGCTCAAATACTCCACTCTGCTCTCCATCTTCTTCAACTACTGAAATAAATTGTCACTCCATTGCTTTCTGCTACCAGGGTTCCTGTTAGAAATGAAAGCAACACTACTTCAATGGAAATCTGATTTGAGATAAATTTTAGCAAACTTTAACTGTGTGTTATTAATGGAGATTGTAAGAAAACATAAACCCATAATACAAAAATATACTAGAAGCAGAATGAAGCACATAACACAAGTGTTTAACATGGAGAAAACCGTTTTGGGTAAAAAACTCCACCAAGAAAAGAGGCCAAGTTGTATTATCTTCACAAAAGGAGATTACAAATACGTTCACTTCCTCTATCCTCCAATCTTCACTCGGGTAGAACGTGGGTACCTATAAACTATTACATTCCTCTCATATACTATGCTATGGTTTATATAGAATTTACACAACCTCAAGACATTAAATGACTTCTTACAAGCCAATAACACTTGTCAAGAGTCAACAATACAACCTTGGGCGTGCATAGCCAAGAATAGGCTCTTACGGGGTCATAAATGCTATCATACATGCATCCTACACTTGGAAAAATGTTCCCATGCAAGCTTGAATGACTTAGGGCCAAAAATAGCCACTTACATCATCTTATAATGCGTCGTATGCTATTATTAGTGTCATAGATTCTTATGACAACTTACAGTTGTCATAGAATCTCTTACACCCTCTTACAGCATCTATGACATGTATCATAACACTAAAAATAGATTATTCCTCCACATATGTACCCCACTTTGACCAATTGCCATTTACCATAGTAAATGACATCCTGTAACTAGTGCCGGTAACTTCGGGACTTACTATGTAGTAACTCCGTAATTACCGTGTACAGTAAATAATTTTTACCACTACTGGTGAAACTTGTACATCCCTTATGGGTAATTACAAATTACAAATAATAAATGGAATAAATACAATAATGGAATTTACAAGGTTAATGGCACCTTATCCCAACATTCTCCCACTTGACATTATACATTGTAAATCAACCATTAGGAAATCAAATGAAAAATAATAAGGCACTAGAAACAAGGCCCATGGCCTCTCTGCACCACACGAACTTCTCTATGCTCACAGACTTGGTCAATGAATCTGCAAAATTCTCCTGAGTGTCTATCTTCTTTAGCTCAATCTCTCCATTTGCAATCAACTCTCGAACAAAATGATACTAAACATCAACATGCTTAGTTCGAGCATGATACATGGGATTCTTAGCCAAACAGATAGCACTCTGGCTATCACAACCAATCTGAATGTTCCTGCAATCAAAACCAATACCTATACATAGTCTCCTTAACCAAACTACCTCCTTAGAGACATGAGTTGCAGCCATATACTCTTCTTCTGTGGTGGACAAAGCAACTATGTGTAACGCCCGCCTTGAACACCTTAAAGAATACACACTTCTGCAATATGAAATAGGAAAATTTTTTTTTTTAAATGATTAAGCAACGTTAACACAACTACTTACAACATATTCTCTAAGGGTCCAAGGCTGCATCACTTAACAAATCAACTAACATAATTTAACATACATCAACAACTGATCCAATTCCATACTCAATTTACATAACTTATTCACATTCATTGCAATCATCAAATAACGGAATCTGCATGATTAAATACATAACTGAAATGCTTTCATATATGTACATCAAGACATCATTACATTGCCACTTTTAGTCTACATCAAAAGTTACATACATAAGAATGTTCTGTTACACAAATCCGGTACAAGGTTATACACATACATCTTCATCAACTGGTACAAGCACAACTGAAACAAATCCTTTTCTGCATAAGATCCTGACAAGAGAACCAATGGATAAAATAGCTCTTCCACCCGACCATGTGGAACCCAAAGGTCCACCCCCCGAGCTAGGAGTTAACATGAGGTCCCAACACTGACAGTCAGGTAGACGAAGGACAAGCAAGAACAAAGGACGACCAATGCCAATGCAACACATGGCTATAACAATACAGTACAACATAACTTAACTTAACTTTCACTTCACTTCCAGAGGCGACACCAAACAAACAAGGAGAGACCGAACAAGGAATGCTAGGTTGTAGTAGGGAGAGTGTCATCGCATGGTCCTAACATGGGTTATCCTGACAGCCTCTCACTAGGCGCCGGCCCCCATCTATGGTTATCCTGACAGCCTCTCACTAGGCGCCGGCCCCATAGGGTGACACATGCGGAATCGACCTTCCTTTCATGAGGACAAGGAAGTCAATCATGCCAACCAGGCCTTCTCTACCCATCCTTAGTCTATACAAGCACTACAGGCCATGGGAGAGGAATCCATTAATCTTGTTAATGTGAAATCTACCCTTAACCCCCTAATTCATTTTTAGGTTATCACTTGATTAATCTACTTCCAACGGGTTATCCTGACTGCCACTCTGGGCGCCGGCCCCACGTTGAAAGCCACTCTCCTTCCTAACACCTAGTAACCCTCAAAACATCATGCAAGACTTATAACAATACACGTAAATGAACACTGCAAGGCATAAACCCTCTTGCATCAAAATAGAATCATAACATCAGTTGTTATCCAATACTTTTAACATTACATAACTTTATTCTTTTACAGATTTCAGATCTCTCCTTACGACAAAACAATGCAATAAGATCACATGAGGTTTGATATCTCATCCTGAGATTATTACTTTACAAGACACAACATTCAACCTTGACAGAACCTCATTGTACTTCATACTTTGTTTGATACACATAAACGCTATTACATCGTAATTACAACATTAACAATACACAAGCTGCAAATACTCAACAATGACGACTTAGCCTCTGGAATTCGGGTTTAAACAACCTCAAATCGACTTATTACCACACTCAATCAATTCAGTTCAAAATTTAGGAGATAAAATACTATCATTCATTCTCAGTTCAATGCAAACAGCTTCTGAAATAAAATCAACATTATATTACAACAATTAAATTAATACCTTGCAACAAAATCTCTAACTAATCTTTATTTTGTTTCAAAAGATAGACAAATTGATTAACTAAAACATTACAATAATAATAAAAGAACCACTTAATTTTTGCTTACCATTTGACACTTTCATAACGATACGATCTTTATATACTATCCTTCAATCTTGTCCAATTAACTTTATTCTATAAAGGATAATAACGCTAGGAGAGATATCTTACGGCTGAACGATAACTACACGAGGAGAGTTCAATCACGAAATGTTTGTTAACCTTCATACGATCTTGCAGACGTTCTAGCGAGCTCAACCAAATAGATTCTTTTATGATGATCTGAAGTTATCTCCGAAACTGATCTTATCCATAGTGATTTAATTCCTTAGGGAGAATGGTCGTAAAAGTGCCCTATGCGAACAGTTTGAGATACTTTACTGCTGAGATGTAAAATTGCTATTGACTGTTTCTCCATAGAAATGGATAGCATCAGACCTTAACCAGTCATTTCTGACAGACATTGACCTCACCACACTCTGTAGGTTTCAACAGTTGAACGCTGTATGAGCTCCGTCGAATTTCTTCACTGCACTGGCCTTCGGAGGAGCGCCAATCTGCATCTTCGAGATATCTTGCTAGGTTTGTGTTGGTAGAGTAATTTGTTTGCTTGGGAATCCAGTGACAAGAGCAAGAATGCGAACTGAGGTGGGACGTTCACATGAAAAGCTCCAACCAGATATGTTACAAGGGATAATAAATATAATTAGACTAATGTAATTTGTCAAGCGCTGGACCACCACCTATATTTCATCCCTTTCTAAGGCTAGTGTTTGCTTATAATCCAAATGTCCTTTAAAACTTTCCAGATCCACAGAAACAAAGGTCTAAAAGAATGCCACTGCTCAAGCCATAGTTCAAACTGTTAACTATTGTAGTGTCATTTAGAAGATTGGTAGAACCATTTATTAACAGAAGGGACAAGACAAATACCGAGGCTGCATTATTCATCTCCTCGAGTTAAATGTATACCTTAAACTTTAATATTGGAATCACAGTTAAATCTGCGGTGATTGAAAGGGTTATGATTGCAGTGGCTGCAAATATACCCAAGGTAGCGATTGGCTGGTAACAGCGATCTAGCAAATACATAACATAATGCATTTCAGGCAATACTCCTCCAGATTCGCTGTGAAAGCAGTAGTAATCGATGCAAGACAAAATAGACAACACTTAGCCAATGAATTCGTTCAAGGCAAGGGCGATCTTTCCCGGATGATTATAATTCGCTCAACTGATAGTAATCAACTGTTTGCAGGCCAGCATGACTTCAATCACCCTAGCTATGGAGTGGACGGGTCAGATATAACAACTTTTCCAGTTTTGCAATGCAGGAAACCTAATTTATTAATACAAGCAAATTATAAGGACGGCACTTTGATAAGTTCTCAAGTGAAATTGTTAAAACAGATTATAATACGGCTGGAACCAATAATTAGATAACAGTTACGGGTGAGAGCAAACTTTGACAACTTTTACAGCAGGTTGGTTGAGTGACGCAGGTTTAATGATCCTAGTGGTGGTGGTAATTGTATATCTGTTGACACATCTTAAGTAGGTATTCATTTCGCTCTCCGATCTTTGCAAAATTCAATTCTATAAATGCAAGTGTGTAAATGCTATGAAGTGTTGATTCTATTTAAGTGACAGCTGTTCAGTGGTGGAGAAGAATCCATTTAGGTGTCAAGAAGCTGCTCGTTATAGGTTACTAACAATTTACTGAATGAATCTCTGCATTGCATATGTTGACATGGAACATCTAGTGCCAACGCTGGATGCAGAGGGCAGCCCACCTCGCACAGAAGCCAAATTGTCATGGATGGCTGTTTGTTTCCCCTTATTGGTGTAAAGACCAAGAAGATTGACAGAGACCTCCTTCGGCAGTGGGGAAACCAAGGTTTAACCAGCCAACGAATCAGCCTGTAGACCTTAGAAACAGCAAACAAACAACCTCCTATACCTTAGAAACAGCAACGAACCGCTGGTGGACCTTTCTGTCCCTGGCAGATATGCAAAGGACGAGTACAGAATTGGTGTCTAACAAGAATAAAACTCCAGCTAGGGAGTAAGCTAGACAACGGAGTATAGTGTAATACTAAGTAAATGGCAAAAGGAGGGATTCGAACTTCCATTCACAGCGAATTGCAACAAGGCAGCGGACCAAATGTCAGTCCACAAAAGAAATGAAACCAACACAACAAAAAGAGACACTAAACATGGAATGCCGTTACACTACGCCAGAGGAAAGCGAAATGACAAGGCTACAGGAATTTGGTGGACGATTCAAGGGGCAGCATTGTCTGGAGGAATAGGCGAATGAAAAGGCATTAGAACTTTCACTCCAGACAAAATAAGGCAGCGAACTCTCTTAATTGCCACCTCCCCTTCACGCCATAGCATAAACTCACAGTATACTCTGATATTACCGATCCTCTACAGAATAGATTGAGTCTACTTTCATTTGAGATGAAATAAGGCAGCGAGCTAACTACAACCATTACCTCCCTTTCACTCCCTGGCGTTGCCACTTACAGCGGTACACAAAATCATCCTTCCATCATGAATAATACCAAGGAACAAAAGGATGATTAACATATCAGGCAAAACTCGTCAGCCAGATCTTATTAAACAAAAGAGCTTCAAGTTGCAGACATAACCCTATGGACAGTGGCTGGCAGGTTATCCCTAACCTATGCGTTAAATTCAAACTACTTCACATTAGTCCCACGCCTGACATATGATGGTATCGCCTGTCTATTTCTGTTTTGCACTTGCATCATAGGTGCAACGCTTATACTAACTTCCGGAAAACCAAACAAGATACAGATTTATGATGAGTGGTTTCGAGTCATATAAATCAACAAAGCCATGGCCTCGCAGGAGTAACCCATCATGAAGAGAAAATGAGTTTTGTTCTGGCTATTAAAATGAAATAAAAGCTACAGAGCCACGGCCCAGTGAAGGTTCATGATCTGTAATGCAGCGTACCCAGTACAGTGCCTTTGAAGCCGTGAGAAGTAAAGCGTAAGGGTTTTGAGATGCTCAGGACAGGGATAAAATTGTATGCAAACTCCCAATCAATATACACGCTCAATAATGAGCATATACGCAGTAATAGTCACGGCTAAAGAACAAAGTGTGTAGAGAAAAGAACAGATGAAGGAAATGTAGGAAGTAAAAGAGCTACCTTTCGTTTCTGTGGAATCATGGTGTAACTACGAAGTATTCCCTCAATATGACCATGTATGGCACCTCAAGATAGAAGATCGACATAAGGGTTCATAAAACAAAAGGAATACGTCAGAGAGAATGCTAAAACCGTGGCTTGAAAGGCTGGTTCCTTCTCAGAAGATGAAAGAAATCAAAGAGTATGAACTATATTTGTATCAGATAAACCTGTATTGCTGTGGTCCAATGGCCTAAGGAAAAAGCTTCGGAGTCCTCCATTCAAAACGAATGGGAACCAGTCAGCGGACTATCTAGCATTATCGGCCCATACAAGAACTAAAACCATCACAGCAAAACAATAACATGAAATGGTGAGAAAATGAGGCTCCCGGGACTTTCAACTAAATCAAATAATGATAATACAATAGCAGCGCTTCCTATGTTATCATTCCAGTTATAAATATCCCTAAGGGATACCAACAGAATACAACTAAACCTCAAGTAAAAATTGATATACAGCGAGTTTCCAGACCAGTTTCCGGCTTAAACACAGAGAAGAAAATAATAACAACATTAATCTGATCTTACAGGGACGACTAGCTAAAACCAACAGCGATCTACGGTGATCCTATCGAGGTGTCTGTCACATCTACAAACCCTACCAAGATTCTGCCGGTCTGAGAGTGCATACGGACTGATTCGGCAACCAGTGAAAGGAAGGCAATCGACCAATGGAGTCCTTGAGTAGAAAGGAACGATTTGAAACCCTAAGAGAGGATGCTGTTCACACACAGAAAGGACAGACTGCCGAACTATGCGGAATCAAACAAACTATAAAAACATTTGCAGATTGAAAGGAAGTCCAGAGATAAGGCAATCGACGGAACCTGATTTCGCAATCACCGTGACGAACCCGCTCCAGTTGTTGCAGTTCTCCGCTGCTTCTTTCCTTCTCCCTGTCATGTCCTCCTTGTTGCACCGACCCTTCTTTTATAACTCAGTCTCCTTCACTTCTCCTAGGGCTTCCCACAAGACTCCGAGAAACTTCCTTTTTTAAGAATATGTATTTTTTTAATTTAATATAATGATTCCCAATTATTAGATACTTTATTTTATTATTATTTTTCTTTATAGCCGACCTAAAAATATTGTTTTTAATAAAGTAGTACTATTTCGACATTCTATAATTTTGTACTATCCTTTAATTTATTTTATTAATCAAATTGTGAAACACAATTTACAAGTGTGGCTATAACTATTTATTTATTTAAATATTTATTATAAATAATATTATATCGAATAATACAAACTCCTTACAACTTATTTATCAACAACACTTCTATTAAAATAATAATTTATTTATAACTTAAATCGACAACTAACGGCATTATGCCCATTTAACAACACTTATACTCTTCCGTAGAATAATTCTAATTAAAGCACAACATTGCCACACATACTTAAACACCTTTGAACTTGGTTTGACTCCAAAATACAATATTACCTGACGGTAAGACATGGGCGAATGAAAACCAATAACCACAAGGCTAAACTGACGACGAAGGAACACTGACTAGGGACCTCACGTTAACTCCAACAACTAATCCATTGGCGAAGGCACGCTCAGACCTGTAATCAGGTGGAGTCGATGCCTAGTACCTGCATCCTGCAGCAACGCACGTTAACCATAACAAGATATACATATACATCACAAGCAGTCCTATCGTGAATGGAAATCGCAGTGAGGTAGGGTACTCGAGAACGAGTAATACAACACTGTTCCATTCACGCTTATAAATAACAATCAACTATATTGAACAGAGTATCAGATTACTAATCTACGACATAAAATGATCAACTAACTTCCAATCCTTGTAATGAATAACATCAAAGCATCTAAAACATCAGTTCATTTATCAAATTGTAAAGCATCAAATGGCATAATCCAACATCAACATCTGTTATCTTAACAATTAAGTTCACAATGAAGTAACAAGATAACAAGAGATCCATCTTCTACGGTCTAGGACACTATAAAGTTTAAGCAAACATCAATCTGATGGACGATGAGACGAGGGGCACTACATCCTCCCCCCCTAGGATCAGGCTTACTCCTGGAAGCCTGTGAACAAATATGGGTGAAATGTATTGAGTTTGGGCATTTTTCACAACACTATGCAAACATGGAAGCATACACTGTGCATGAGATCTATTAACAGAAAGGTCTTGATATACTGACTTTACACCTTTAGCAGCATGGTACCAAAATTTATCATTTTTATAAGCACTATATACATGATTTAACACACCTACATGAATTCAAATTACCATGAATCACATCTCAAGGCTGCACAAGGATCCATCTGGACACTGGTAACTGACCTACTAAGGCATGTCACAAAATCTATGAGCCAACCGCCAACATCTATCCCACACAATCCATACCACACACTCTGAGACTTGATGGTGCTAGGGCACACACACATGGTTAGCCCATCCAAACAAGACAACAATGACCTAACTCCTACAGCAAAATTTAATTAGCCTCCAAGAAATAGTCCTAGCCTCGGATATCCCCATCCTCAAGGTTCCCTGTATCTACTTCCTCGTATACGCTCACCAAGTCTGCCTCATACATCCTTGGAGAGAAATCACAATACGACACACGGCCAACATCGAAAACAATAAGGAAAAACTAGTTTAGCCACCAAAGTCAGATACAAATATAAAATAAAGATTAAATTTCATCAATAAAACAAGAAATGCGCGCAGTTCAACACTAAACCAAATGTAACCACAAGGGTTACGCACAAATGAAGATCACAAGGTGTGGCTAAACCATCGCAATCAAATATAAACAAAATGTCGGCCTTTTCAATTAATAGAAAATCATCAATAATTATAAAGAAAATACACAATCTTCGAAATTGCACTATACAACACTGCGCGACTAGGTACTAGTCACCAAACGAGGAAGGAGGGAACAACGTCAGGTTATCCTCAACTTTTTATTCCATACAATAAGGACTCTACATAAGCACCACGAAAATCCAAGAATACATACTTCACACGAGGAGGTACAAGCATCTAGTCCTCTACCTGACAACTCCTCTAACCAACCAAAGCTCCTTAAGGATAGGATGATCGTCAAGAGACACCTCTCGACTCTTCCCTAATTCCAAATTGTTCACCATCATGGCAAACAACTGTCAACCTTGACTCATGCATTTCTTTGACCGTATGGCAGATATCATATGCGGGGGAATGGATCTCTACATGCCAACTACCTCTACCTTAACCTCTAGGCATCTACCTATGTACATACTGCCAAGGGACACCCTCACGCTGTTAGGCAAGGATGACAAAGGAAGAAGAAAGTCTACAGAGTTTAAGCAACTAGGACAACATAATGGGACTATACACACCCAGAGTACCCAGTGTTTAAAACCTGGCTCTGATACCAGATGTAACGCCCGCCTTGAACACCTTAAAGAATACACACTTCTGCAATATGAAATAGGAAAATTTTTTTTTTAAATGATTAAGCAACGTTAACACAACTACTTACAACATATTCTCTAAGGGTCCAAGGCTGCATCACTTAACAAATCAACTAACATAATTTAACATACATCAACAACTGATCCAATTCCATACTCAATTTACATAACTTATTCACATTCATTGCAATCATCAAATAACGGAATCTGCATGATTAAATACATAACTGAAATGCTTTCATATATGTACATCAAGACATCATTACATTGCCACTTTTAGTCTACATCAAAAGTTACATACATAAGAATGTTCTGTTACACAAATCCGGTACAAGGTTATACACATACATCTTCATCAACTGGTACAAGCACAACTGAAACAAATCCTTTTCTGCATAAGATCCTGACAAGAGAACCAATGGATAAAATAGCTCTTCCACCCGACCATGTGGAACCCAAAGGTCCACCCCCCGAGCTAGGAGTTAACATGAGGTCCCAACACTGACAGTCAGGTAGACGAAGGACAAGCAAGAACAAAGGACGACCAATGCCAATGCAACACATGGCTATAACAATACAGTACAACATAACTTAACTTAACTTTCACTTCACTTCCAGAGGCGACACCAAACAAACAAGGAGAGACCGAACAAGGAATGCTAGGTTGTAGTAGGGAGAGTGTCATCGCATGGTCCTAACATGGGTTATCCTGACAGCCTCTCACTAGGCGCCGGCCCCCATCTATGGTTATCCTGACAGCCTCTCACTAGGCGCCGGCCCCATAGGGTGACACATGCGGAATCGACCTTCCTTTCATGAGGACAAGGAAGTCAATCATGCCAACCAGGCCTTCTCTACCCATCCTTAGTCTATACAAGCACTACAGGCCATGGGAGAGGAATCCATTAATCTTGTTAATGTGAAATCTACCCTTAACCCCCTAATTCATTTTTAGGTTATCACTTGATTAATCTACTTCCAACGGGTTATCCTGACTGCCACTCTGGGCGCCGGCCCCACGTTGAAAGCCACTCTCCTTCCTAACACCTAGTAACCCTCAAAACATCATGCAAGACTTATAACAATACACGTAAATGAACACTGCAAGGCATAAACCCTCTTGCATCAAAATAGAATCATAACATCAGTTGTTATCCAATACTTTTAACATTACATAACTTTATTCTTTTACAGATTTCAGATCTCTCCTTACGACAAAACAATGCAATAAGATCACATGAGGTTTGATATCTCATCCTGAGATTATTACTTTACAAGACACAACATTCAACCTTGACAGAACCTCATTGTACTTCATACTTTGTTTGATACACATAAACGCTATTACATCGTAATTACAACATTAACAATACACAAGCTGCAAATACTCAACAATGACGACTTAGCCTCTGGAATTCGGGTTTAAACAACCTCAAATCGACTTATTACCACACTCAATCAATTCAGTTCAAAATTTAGGAGATAAAATACTATCATTCATTCTCAGTTCAATGCAAACAGCTTCTGAAATAAAATCAACATTATATTACAACAATTAAATTAATACCTTGCAACAAAATCTCTAACTAATCTTTATTTTGTTTCAAAAGATAGACAAATTGATTAACTAAAACATTACAATAATAATAAAAGAACCACTTAATTTTTGCTTACCATTTGACACTTTCATAACGATACGATCTTTATATACTATCCTTCAATCTTGTCCAATTAACTTTATTCTATAAAGGATAATAACGCTAGGAGAGATATCTTACGGCTGAACGATAACTACACGAGGAGAGTTCAATCACGAAATGTTTGTTAACCTTCATACGATCTTGCAGACGTTCTAGCGAGCTCAACCAAATAGATTCTTTTATGATGATCTGAAGTTATCTCCGAAACTGATCTTATCCATAGTGATTTAATTCCTTAGGGAGAATGGTCGTAAAAGTGCCCTATGCGAACAGTTTGAGATACTTTACTGCTGAGATGTAAAATTGCTATTGACTGTTTCTCCATAGAAATGGATAGCATCAGACCTTAACCAGTCATTTCTGACAGACATTGACCTCACCACACTCTGTAGGTTTCAACAGTTGAACGCTGTATGAGCTCCGTCGAATTTCTTCACTGCACTGGCCTTCGGAGGAGCGCCAATCTGCATCTTCGAGATATCTTGCTAGGTTTGTGTTGGTAGAGTAATTTGTTTGCTTGGGAATCCAGTGACAAGAGCAAGAATGCGAACTGAGGTGGGACGTTCACATGAAAAGCTCCAACCAGATATGTTACAAGGGATAATAAATATAATTAGACTAATGTAATTTGTCAAGCGCTGGACCACCACCTATATTTCATCCCTTTCTAAGGCTAGTGTTTGCTTATAATCCAAATGTCCTTTAAAACTTTCCAGATCCACAGAAACAAAGGTCTAAAAGAATGCCACTGCTCAAGCCATAGTTCAAACTGTTAACTATTGTAGTGTCATTTAGAAGATTGGTAGAACCATTTATTAACAGAAGGGACAAGACAAATACCGAGGCTGCATTATTCATCTCCTCGAGTTAAATGTATACCTTAAACTTTAATATTGGAATCACAGTTAAATCTGCGGTGATTGAAAGGGTTATGATTGCAGTGGCTGCAAATATACCCAAGGTAGCGATTGGCTGGTAACAGCGATCTAGCAAATACATAACATAATGCATTTCAGGCAATACTCCTCCAGATTCGCTGTGAAAGCAGTAGTAATCGATGCAAGACAAAATAGACAACACTTAGCCAATGAATTCGTTCAAGGCAAGGGCGATCTTTCCCGGATGATTATAATTCGCTCAACTGATAGTAATCAACTGTTTGCAGGCCAGCATGACTTCAATCACCCTAGCTATGGAGTGGACGGGTCAGATATAACAACTTTTCCAGTTTTGCAATGCAGGAAACCTAATTTATTAATACAAGCAAATTATAAGGACGGCACTTTGATAAGTTCTCAAGTGAAATTGTTAAAACAGATTATAATACGGCTGGAACCAATAATTAGATAACAGTTACGGGTGAGAGCAAACTTTGACAACTTTTACAGCAGGTTGGTTGAGTGACGCAGGTTTAATGATCCTAGTGGTGGTGGTAATTGTATATCTGTTGACACATCTTAAGTAGGTATTCATTTCGCTCTCCGATCTTTGCAAAATTCAATTCTATAAATGCAAGTGTGTAAATGCTATGAAGTGTTGATTCTATTTAAGTGACAGCTGTTCAGTGGTGGAGAAGAATCCATTTAGGTGTCAAGAAGCTGCTCGTTATAGGTTACTAACAATTTACTGAATGAATCTCTGCATTGCATATGTTGACATGGAACATCTAGTGCCAACGCTGGATGCAGAGGGCAGCCCACCTCGCACAGAAGCCAAATTGTCATGGATGGCTGTTTGTTTCCCCTTATTGGTGTAAAGACCAAGAAGATTGACAGAGACCTCCTTCGGCAGTGGGGAAACCAAGGTTTAACCAGCCAACGAATCAGCCTGTAGACCTTAGAAACAGCAAACAAACAACCTCCTATACCTTAGAAACAGCAACGAACCGCTGGTGGACCTTTCTGTCCCTGGCAGATATGCAAAGGACGAGTACAGAATTGGTGTCTAACAAGAATAAAACTCCAGCTAGGGAGTAAGCTAGACAACGGAGTATAGTGTAATACTAAGTAAATGGCAAAAGGAGGGATTCGAACTTCCATTCACAGCGAATTGCAACAAGGCAGCGGACCAAATGTCAGTCCACAAAAGAAATGAAACCAACACAACAAAAAGAGACACTAAACATGGAATGCCGTTACACTACGCCAGAGGAAAGCGAAATGACAAGGCTACAGGAATTTGGTGGACGATTCAAGGGGCAGCATTGTCTGGAGGAATAGGCGAATGAAAAGGCATTAGAACTTTCACTCCAGACAAAATAAGGCAGCGAACTCTCTTAATTGCCACCTCCCCTTCACGCCATAGCATAAACTCACAGTATACTCTGATATTACCGATCCTCTACAGAATAGATTGAGTCTACTTTCATTTGAGATGAAATAAGGCAGCGAGCTAACTACAACCATTACCTCCCTTTCACTCCCTGGCGTTGCCACTTACAGCGGTACACAAAATCATCCTTCCATCATGAATAATACCAAGGAACAAAAGGATGATTAACATATCAGGCAAAACTCGTCAGCCAGATCTTATTAAACAAAAGAGCTTCAAGTTGCAGACATAACCCTATGGACAGTGGCTGGCAGGTTATCCCTAACCTATGCGTTAAATTCAAACTACTTCACATTAGTCCCACGCCTGACATATGATGGTATCGCCTGTCTATTTCTGTTTTGCACTTGCATCATAGGTGCAACGCTTATACTAACTTCCGGAAAACCAAACAAGATACAGATTTATGATGAGTGGTTTCGAGTCATATAAATCAACAAAGCCATGGCCTCGCAGGAGTAACCCATCATGAAGAGAAAATGAGTTTTGTTCTGGCTATTAAAATGAAATAAAAGCTACAGAGCCACGGCCCAGTGAAGGTTCATGATCTGTAATGCAGCGTACCCAGTACAGTGCCTTTGAAGCCGTGAGAAGTAAAGCGTAAGGGTTTTGAGATGCTCAGGACAGGGATAAAATTGTATGCAAACTCCCAATCAATATACACGCTCAATAATGAGCATATACGCAGTAATAGTCACGGCTAAAGAACAAAGTGTGTAGAGAAAAGAACAGATGAAGGAAATGTAGGAAGTAAAAGAGCTACCTTTCGTTTCTGTGGAATCATGGTGTAACTACGAAGTATTCCCTCAATATGACCATGTATGGCACCTCAAGATAGAAGATCGACATAAGGGTTCATAAAACAAAAGGAATACGTCAGAGAGAATGCTAAAACCGTGGCTTGAAAGGCTGGTTCCTTCTCAGAAGATGAAAGAAATCAAAGAGTATGAACTATATTTGTATCAGATAAACCTGTATTGCTGTGGTCCAATGGCCTAAGGAAAAAGCTTCGGAGTCCTCCATTCAAAACGAATGGGAACCAGTCAGCGGACTATCTAGCATTATCGGCCCATACAAGAACTAAAACCATCACAGCAAAACAATAACATGAAATGGTGAGAAAATGAGGCTCCCGGGACTTTCAACTAAATCAAATAATGATAATACAATAGCAGCGCTTCCTATGTTATCATTCCAGTTATAAATATCCCTAAGGGATACCAACAGAATACAACTAAACCTCAAGTAAAAATTGATATACAGCGAGTTTCCAGACCAGTTTCCGGCTTAAACACAGAGAAGAAAATAATAACAACATTAATCTGATCTTACAGGGACGACTAGCTAAAACCAACAGCGATCTACGGTGATCCTATCGAGGTGTCTGTCACATCTACAAACCCTACCAAGATTCTGCCGGTCTGAGAGTGCATACGGACTGATTCGGCAACCAGTGAAAGGAAGGCAATCGACCAATGGAGTCCTTGAGCAGAAAGGAACGATTTGAAACCCTAAGAGAGGATGCTGTTCACACACAGAAAGGACAGACTGCCGAACTATGCGGAATCAAACAAACTATAAAAACATTTGCAGATTGAAAGGAAGTCCAGAGATAAGGCAATCGACGGAACCTGATTTCGCAATCACCGTGACGAACCCGCTCCAGTTGTTGCAGTTCTCCGCTGCTTCTTTCCTTCTCCCTGTCATGTCCTCCTTGTTGCACCGACCCTTCTTTTATAACTCAGTCTCCTTCACTTCTCCTAGGGCTTCCCACAAGACTCCGAGAAACTTCCTTTTTTAAGAATATGTATTTTTTTAATTTAATATAATGATTCCCAATTATTAGATACTTTATTTTATTATTATTTTTCTTTATAGCCGACCTAAAAATATTGTTTTTAATAAAGTAGTACTATTTCGACATTCTATAATTTTGTACTATCCTTTAATTTATTTTATTAATCAAATTGTGAAACACAATTTACAAGTGTGGCTATAACTATTTATTTATTTAAATATTTATTATAAATAATATTATATCGAATAATACAAACTCCTTACAACTTATTTATCAACAACACTTCTATTAAAATAATAATTTATTTATAACTTAAATCGACAACTAACGGCATTATGCCCATTTAACAACACTTATACTCTTCCGTAGAATAATTCTAATTAAAGCACAACATTGCCACACATACTTAAACACCTTTGAACTTGGTTTGACTCCAAAATACAATATTACCTGACGGTAAGACATGGGCGAATGAAAACCAATAACCACAAGGCTAAACTGACGACGAAGGAACACTGACTAGGGACCTCACGTTAACTCCAACAACTAATCCATTGGCGAAGGCACGCTCAGACCTGTAATCAGGTGGAGTCGATGCCTAGTACCTGCATCCTGCAGCAACGCACGTTAACCATAACAAGATATACATATACATCACAAGCAGTCCTATCGTGAATGGAAATCGCAGTGAGGTAGGGTACTCGAGAACGAGTAATACAACACTGTTCCATTCACGCTTATAAATAACAATCAACTATATTGAACAGAGTATCAGATTACTAATCTACGACATAAAATGATCAACTAACTTCCAATCCTTGTAATGAATAACATCAAAGCATCTAAAACATCAGTTCATTTATCAAATTGTAAAGCATCAAATGGCATAATCCAACATCAACATCTGTTATCTTAACAATTAAGTTCACAATGAAGTAACAAGATAACAAGAGATCCATCTTCTACGGTCTAGGACACTATAAAGTTTAAGCAAACATCAATCTGATGGACGATGAGACGAGGGGCACTACACTATGGGCTGCCTCTTACTCATCCAATTCACTGCACCTCCAAATAGAGTAAACACATGGCCACTAGTGGACCTTCGACTATCGAAGTCACTTGCCCAATCTTCATCAACAAAACCCTGTATGTCCAAAGATTTATCAGCACTATTAGTACTAGAATAAATCAAACAATGATCAGGAGTACCTGCAAGATATTTAAACACCCTCTTCGCATAGTTCTAATGCTGTCTACCAGGGTTAGACATAAATCTACTCAAAACTCCCACTGCTTGGGCAATATCTGGTCTAGTGCAAACCATTGCATACATCAAACTCCCTACAACACTAGCATATGGCACATTAGACATATCCTCAAGATCATCCTCAGTCTTTGGACACATATCTAATAAAAGCTTAGTACCAATGGGTAAAGGAACTCTAACTAGGTTACAGTCTTGCAAAATAAACCTTTGCAAAATAGTATTCACATACTTTGTGACAACCAAAGCTTTATGTTAACTCTATCCCTCCTAATCTCCATTCCCAAAATATACCTTGCAACACCAAGATCCTTCATCTCAAATGCACCTAAAAGTTGGGCTTTAAGCTCACTGACCATACCCTTAGTATTTCTGAAAAACAACATGTCATCAACATACAAAGCAATAACCAGTATAGAATCATCAACACAATGAATGTAAACACAATGATCCTCCTCGCTTCTAACAAAACCCAATTTCAAAACAAATGAATCAAACTTTTGATACTACATTCTGGGGGACTTTTTTAGACCATAAAGAGACCTCTTTAACATGCAAACACAATGTTCTTTTCCTTTTACCTCAAAACCTATAGGCTGGTGCATATAAATTTCTTCTTCAAGATCTCCATGCAAGAATGCAGTCTTAACATCCATTTTCTCAGTCTCCCAATCATAAGCTACAGCAATGGATAAGAGAAATCTAATAGAAGTCAATTTAACAATAGGAAACAATATCTCACTAAAATCAACTCCCTCTCTCTAGGAGTAGCCCTTGGCTACCAGTCTAGCCTTGTACTTCTCCAATGACCTGTCTACTCCAAACTTCTTCTTGAAGACCCACTTACATCCTATGGCCTTTCTTCCTTTGGGAAAATGAACAAGATCCAAGGTGTTATTAGAGTCCAAAGCCATCATCTCCTCCTGCATGGATAGCTTCCAAGACTCACTATCATCTATAGAAATAGCTTCCCTGTAGGATCTAGGTTCATTGTTAGTACTTAATAAACCATATACACAATAGAAATTTGGTGGGCTATACCTGTCAACTGGATTCCGTTGTCTTGTGGATCTCCTCACGGGTGGAGTAAGAGACTCTACTTGTTCTTCTATGTGATCATCTACACTAACTTCTTTTGTAACAACAGATTCATCTTCATCAAAACTACTCGAATCTTCTTCTTCTTCTTCACCCCCCAATCCATCATTCTATTCTTCCTGAGGTGCATCTTGCTACTCAAAATCCAAGTTCACCTTCTTTACCTTTTTATCTTTTTCTTTTGGCTGCTCAGGTTCAGAAATAGCTCTAAATTCCCTGAAAATAACATCTCTAGAAAAGATAATCTTGCAGGTTAGTGGATTCCAAAGCTTATAACCTTTGACATAATCACCATATCTAATGAATGTACACTTTTCAGCCTTTGGATCCAACTTAGATCACTTTTCCTTAGGTACATGAACAAAAGCCTCATAACCAAAAAGCCTTAAATGTGAAATAGAAGGTTTCTTACCTATCCACACTTCACAAGGTGTTGAATCAAGAGCCTTACAATGAGATCTATTTATCAAGTAGCAAGCAGTACACACAACCTTTGCCCAAAAGTATTTATCCAACTGTGCATCGCTAAGCATACTTCTGGCCCTTTCCATAATTGTTCCGTTCATCCTTTCTGCAACACCATTTTGTTGTGGTGTATATGGAGTTGTCTTTTATCTGATTATACCTGCATGCTTGCAAAACTCATCAAATTTCTTAGAGCAATATTCCCCTCCATTGTTATATCTTAAAATTTTTATCTTTAAACCTGATTGATTCTCTACTAAGACTTTGAATTCCTTAAACTTAGTGAAAACTTCAGATTTATGCTTGATAAAATAAATCCATGTAAATCTGCATACATCATCAATGAAGGTTACAAAATAATAAGATTTTTTGATAGATTCATTATCCACAGGTCCAAACACATCCATATGAATAATTTCTAACTTCTCTTTTGCTCTATTACTTCCTGAAGGAAATAATTTTCTATTTTGTTTACCAAACACACAATGCTCATAGAAATCAAAGTGCTCATTAGAATAAGAGAAACTGTCCAACAAATTTTTATTCATCATAGTTTTAAGTACATTATTGTTTGTGTGGCCCAATCTATGGTGCCACAACATACATGTATTTTTAGTAGTGGCCTCAGATACATAGGAGGCATTATAAATTGTAGTGGCTTCAAGCTTAAACAAGTTCCTGAATCTCTTCCCTTTTGCTACCACCAAGTTCCCTCTCACCAATCTACAGCCATGCTTGTCAAATGTCACATGCATTCCCAAATCATTCAACTTCGAAACTAAAATTAGATTTCTAGCTAATCTAAGAACATGCAAAACACCAGGGAGGGTTTTAATCCTCCCATCACTGAAACATAATAATACCTTTCCTTTCCTGACAATCAGATATGTAGAGTTGTCACCAAGGTAGATATTACATTCATCATATTCTTCATATGAGGAGAACCATTCCTTATGTGGGTCATATGAAATAAGCATCCTGAGTCAACCAACGAATGATCATTAGAAACAAGATTACATGCAGAAAGTAAAACTTCTTCACCTCCATTCGAGGAATTATCTGAAGCACTCTCCCACTATTTCTTGGGGTTTCTACACTCCTTCATATGTCCCCTTTTACCGCAGTTCCAACACTTAACTCTATTCTTTTTACCAGGAGTCTTAGACCAGCCCTTGGACTTGTCCTTAGCCCCTTTTTGATCTCCTTTAGGTCCCCTTTCCTTAGACCTTCCCCTGATACTGAGAGCATCCCCTAAACTATCCGAACTCTTCTTCCTCAATTCCTATGACAGTAGCACTAAAACAAGAGCATCCAACTTCAGATCCACAAGGTTATTAGTGATAGCAAGGATAACTTTCTCCCAAGACTCAGGTAAAGAACATAGAAGTAAGATACATTTATCTTCCTCACTAACCTCAACATCTACTAAATCAAACTGACTCACCAATAAATTAAAAGAATTTAAATGCTCTACAATTGACTCACCCTCTTTCATTTTCATGGAAAACAATTTTCTTTTTAAATAAAGTTTATTTACCATACTCTTGGCTTGATAGATCTCACCCAACCGTTTCCACAACTTGTATGCAGTCTCTTCCTTTACGACATTCAATAGGACAGAGTCTAAAATACACAATCAGATGGTTCCCCGTGCCTTCTTATCCAGTCTATCCCACTCATCTTGAGAGACATCCTTAGGTTTCTTCTCTTTTTGGATAGCAGACCATTGGTTTCTTTCTTCCAACAAATCTTTCATTTTTAGCTTCCACAACTCATACCCCATTCTGTTGAACTTCTCAATGTCCAATCGAGAGGTTGATGCAACAATGAATGCAGCCATAATAACAACACAAGATCTACAAAATAAATGCAACTAAATCTCCCACTGCAACTACAACTTCCACACTACCACCCAAGAGTCAAATCTTGCCAAGCTCTGATACCAAATGTTAGAAATGAAAGCAACACTACTTCAATGGAAATCTGATTCGAGATAAATTTTAGCAAACTTTAACTATGTGTTATTAATGGAGATTGTAAGAAAACATAAACCCACAATACAAAATCATACCAGAAGCAGAATGAAGCACATAACACAAGTGTTTAACGTGGAGAAAACCCTTTCGGGTAAAAAACTCCACCAAGAAAAGAGGCCAAGTTATATTATCTTCACAAAAGAAGATTACAAATACATTCACTTCCTCTATCCTCCAACCTTCACTCTGACAGAACCTGGGTACCTATAAATTGTTATATTCCTCTCATCTACTATGCTATTGTTTATATAGAATTTACACAACCTCAAGACATTAAATGACTTCTTACAAGCCCATAACACTTGTCAAAAGTCAACAATACAACCTTGGGCGTCCATAGCTAAGAATAGACTCTTACGGGGTCATAAATGCTGTCATACATGCATCCTACACTTAGAAAAATGTTCCCATGAAAGCTTGAATGACTTGGGGCCAAAAATAACCACTTACAACATCTTATGACACATCATATGCTATTATTAGTGTATGGTGCAGTAGCACCTAACACAAGGTGGCCTCCATGAGGCATTTAGTTCATGTTTTGTTTTAAAATAGGTTTTGTGTTGAAATAAGGTTTATTGGACCAATGTAATTTCCTTTCTATTTTTAAGACCCTAGTGACTTAGGTCACTTTTGTCAAGTTGTTAGTTTTAGACGGTTGGTTTCTCCCAGCTGCTTGGAGTTAGTTAGTTTTTCTCCTAGCCACTTGGAATTAGTCCCCCAGCCACTTGGAATGGGTTGGCATTCTTCTGGGCAAGTTTATAAACCCCAGAGAAATGAATCAAATGCATATTGAGGATATTGTAATTGAATGCAATTGTGCGAATGTAATCGAGCATTGTGAAGGAGAAATTGAACTGTTCTGTGTTGTCTATTTGTTTCCATTCTCTGTAAATACAAAATTGCATAATTGTAGATTTCTTTTCCTTTCTTTATTTCTGTTTTGCAAAATGTCAATGTGAAGCATTCAACTGGTGAGATTTCCATCGAAAGTAGTGGAATGGCTTTGTTGTACAATATGTGTTTTTTGTTTCCTGTTATGTTTCATCATTTTGCGGCACAGAGGATTTGGACAATGCGAGATGCACAGTAGACGACCTAGCATCTCCATGTTCTAGGGTTTCATCGGAGGAGTCAAGCTTCACTGATATTGAGGGCCATTAGACACATTTAGTGTGTTGGCATAGAGAAACTGAGGTTTGCCAAAGAGAGGCTCACACCGATGAAAGGAAGCCGCGGTCAGAGTCATTTTGTCAATGGATCAGTCGGACAGGAGTATAAGTTCCACCGATGTTAGGCATATCGGTGTATCAGCCCATAGAGATTAGAGCTCCCTGATGTTTGAAGTTTCACTGACGAGTGTGGTCTGAAGGTTGTCATCAGTAAGATTGGTGTGTTGGCAGAAGAGTTTTCGAGTGTGTTAATGGTATGTAGTCTCGTCGACGATGGAAATGTTTCGGTGGTTCATTTATTAGTTTTTGCAAATTGTGAGGAATTAGATCTCGGTCTGTGGAATCCACTGTGCACTCCCCATCATATTGGTATTAGAGCTAGCAAAAGCTCTAGGCAGAGGTGTTGTATATTTTTTTTATGTCACTGAGAAGGCATATGAAGAGTTGCTCATGCCATCTAGTTGTGAGAAGGAATAAGATTCTTGTAGTGTGTGGGTAGATGATGATGAGGTCTGTCGTGACCATTCACCAATAGAGATTTGGCTGGAAGAGGGTGCAGAGTGAGGCCACTGTGAGAGAGAGTGGTAGTGCATCTCTAGGATTTGCTATTGGACGAGAGGAATGGGTCTATGAAGCAACGTGTAGGATGGATAGCTAATTGAGCATTGTGCTGTAGTCGTTGAGGATTTGCAGGAGTGTTGGCATTTGGGTGCTGTCTGTGAATGTTTATGTCAGATAGAGAAAGCAAAGGAGAGGCTAGCAATATGCCTCCAAAGGGAATGACCACCGAAGTGGTCAAAAAATTTAAAGAGATGGAAGAGATGATCAAAACTAGAGTCAGGGAAGCACTCCAGGCTGAATTGAAGGCAATGAAGATAGGAAAAAGGATAGAGGAAGGTTCAGATGTTCTTGTCATAGAATCTCTTACACCCTCTTACAGCATCTATGATGTGTGCCATAACACTAAAAATAGATTATTCCTCCACATATGCACCCCACTTTGACCAATTACCATTTACCATAGTAAATGACATCCCGTAACTACTACTGGTAACTTTGGGACTTACCGTACAATAACTCTGTAATTACCGTGGACAGTAAATAATTTTTACCACTGCCAGTGAAACTTGTACATCCCTTATGGGTAATTACAAATTACAAATAATAAATGGAATAAATACAATAATGGGATTTACAAGGTTAATGGCACTTTATCCCAACACTTCCTAATTAATGAATTAAGTATGCTATTGATTTCTTTCTATGCATTCATCCACTCCCTTTCATAGGTGTTTGATAAGAAGAGATTTTCTTAGTCCACTTGTGGTTAAGAGCAGCTGACGTGGAGAAAATAAAATTTGAAATAGATAATTGAGATAAAAATTTCAGTATAGATATTTTTAATATATTTATGCAAAACATGTTAAGGAAATATAACTTTGGAAGTGTTTGTAAAAATCTATCTTAGGTAAAAAATTAATAAGGGAAAGGGCCATTAAGTCCTATGATCTATATTTTACAAAGGGCCGTTAAGTTCTATCTCTTATTAATTTTTTACATTGGATAAAATTAAAAAATACATATTTATTGTAATGTAAAAATAAAACAAAAGAATTAAAAAGATGATGAATGTTGGTTTTTTTAAAAATGAAAATGAAAATTTACATACAAAAGTAAAATAATTTCTCATACAGAAATAAAGTTAATAATGTGGAACTTTGTTAATAGGAAAAAATGTCGCAAGTAGGGGTAGGTGAAGGAGGATGCATGCTCCCTTCAGCGGTTGCTGGACAATCTTCATGGGCGGTGGAGGAAGAAAAGACATTTTCTTCTAGGCATATTCAAGAAAGGGCACAGAAGGAAGAATGGTGGGTTAAGGAGAATCCTGCCCTAGAAAGAAATGCTACGAGAAGACCAGGTAAAACCTCAAATCAGGAATAGTTTTTTAGGGGAAACCCTAAGTTTTTTGGAAATCCATCAGAAGGGTTTATAAGAAGATGCTTTCCTTCAAGGGGGAATGTTCAAGATTTTGGAAAGGATGGCGATGGTAAAAGTCTTTTTAAGGCCAAAAGAAAGAAATCTATGGCGATGGTGTTGGATTCGAAGCTCTTAGGGCCTTCAATCAAGAAATTGGGTGACTTAGGGTTAATAGTCAAATGGTTTGGCTGGCATTTCAACAAGGATAGTCTAGAAAAGTGGTGGAAGGAGAAGTGGGGAGAAGATTTCAGCTTCAAAACCTGAGAAAAAGGGTTTCTCTTGGTTACTTGCCCATCGGGTGAGGTGAGAAATGAGATCTTGGAAGGTATTTGGCTTATGGATGGTTTTGGCTTCTACATTCAAAAATGGGAAATACAATTTGCTCCTTGGAAGCATCACATGGAATATTTGCAAGAATGGTATGAGCTTCCTAATCTTCCCATAGAGTTTTGGCAGCTAGAAATCTTAGAAGAACTAGGCAATTGTTTGGGTCATTTTGTGTGTGCAGAAGAATGGGAGGAAGAGTCCAGTGGTTTGAATTTCATCAGAATTTGCATTGAAGTAAAACCGAACAGCACTCATTGGCACATTCTTGAAGTGATTACCGATTGGGGTCAATTGGATCAACAAGTAATCCTGAAATAGAAGCCTTCGGGGTGCTTTTTAAAAACCCTATTGTGGAGATCTTGGGATCTTCCCAAGATGAGGAAAGCAAAATTGATCCAGGATGAAGGAAGGACAGAAGAAAATTTGGGTTTCCAAGGTAAAGCGGAAGGCTCAACCAATTCAAATAGGCTTAATAAGGATCAGGAGCTTCCCGAGAAGGGAGAAGGTTTGATGGAGGTAGACCAGGGCTCAGGTCAGAGAGTGTTGAATTTTGAGATGAATGAAAAAATTGGGGATGCTATGCTTTAGATTGACAACAATTTTGAGATGAAAAATATGGATTCTCTTTTGGAAGTAAGGAATTAGTGGCCCTAGCTCAAGAAGCTAAAGAAGCCTTTAAGGGAGGTATGCATGATGAAGATTTGGATTCAATCTGGGAAGATCATGATGGTTTCACAGAAGAAGGCCTCAAACTTGAGGTTAAAGATCTTTCAGACCTCCCTTGGGGTTAGCAGAAGCTTGGGATCTGCCAGAAGGATGCAGTAAAGGTTTCCTCAGATTGTGGTGATGCGAGGAAGTGGGGAAGGCCGCCTAATGTGAAGAAACTCAAGCTAGATGGTGAGGCAAGTGGGCAGAAGAAGATTCTAGATATGTTGAAAGTAGGGAAGGGTGGATCCCTTCCTGAAGAGAGATGAAAATTCTAACATGGAATGTTAGGGGCTTAAATGCCCCTAACAAAAAACATCTAGTGAAGCTTCACTTGGAGGTTTCTCAAGCTGACATTTGCTTAATCCAAGAATCAAAACTCAATATGAAGAGGTTGACCTTTTAAGTTGAAAGCTGGGTTCATGGAAGTTTTTGACAGTCAACATTATCGGACAAGCTAGGGGCCTGATAACGATGTGGTGCCCCAATAAGGTTCTTCTAGAATTAGTAGATAGGAAAAATAGATGGTTGGCTTGTAATGTCAAAATTTTTTCTTCTAACTTAAAGTTCTTGTTAGTCAATGTGTATGGCCCAAATTCTTGTTTGGAAAAAAGAGAAATTTGGAGAGAGTTGGAAGTTTTGTTGAATTCAAGGGAATTTGAATTTATTTGCATTGGAGGGGACTTCAATGCAATCCTTCACTCAAAAGATAAGAGGGGAGGAGTTGGAAGGAAGCTCCAATCATAGATAGACTTTGAAGAATTTGTAGACAGTAATCATCTTTTGGAGATTCCAATGGCCAATGGGTCTTACACTTGAACCAATAGAAGACTAGGTTTTTGTGCAATTATGAAGAAGTTGGTTAGATTTCTCTTCAAAGGTGATCTTATGAATATCCCCTTCTCTTTGGAAAGTAAAATTCTACCTTTTTTGGGTCTGACCACTTCCCTGTGTTGCTCGAGATTGACAGTGAAAAAAAACCCTTTAGATGTCTGTTCAGGTTTGAGAATATGTGGTTTAAAGATATGGACATTTTAGGCATGTTGGAATAGTGGTGGAGGGAGGCTTAGGTTGTTGGGTCTAAGATGATCATTTTAGAAACAAAGATGAAGCTAGTAAAACACAAAATTAAGAAATGGAATAAGCTTCATTTCAAAAATATCTTTGAAGAGGAAAGGGCCGTTGAAGATAATTTGAGGATTCTAAATGATGAAATTCTCAACTCAGGTATTGATAATACTAAATTTCTAAAAGAAAAAGAGCTCAATAACTTAAATTCAATTTTGGAAAAAGAAGAGATTTTTTGGAGGAAAAAATCTAGGGAACTTTGGTTGAAAGAAGGATACAAAAATACAAAGTTTTTTCATAATTCCTCTAGGGCTAGAACGGTGGCTAATAGAATCTCCAGCATTAAGCTCTTGGATGGGAGGATTTGTGACAAGTAGGAAGAAGTAGCAGCTGTAGCTGTAGGTTTTTTTCAAGATCTTCTTACTGAAAATGATGGTTCTAACCTTAACCAAAGTTTTTTTCTGGACTGCATTCCAAATTTGGTTTCAGAGGAACAAAGGAGAATGTTATTCAATAGTTTTTTTGAGGAAGAAGTTAGAACTGCTCTTTTTCAGCTTCATTCGGATAAGGCCCTAGGTCCTGATGGTTTCCCAGCAGCATTTTTTCAACAGAGTTGGGCCTTTGTTGGGCCAGATGTTGTGGCAGCCTTAGAAGATTCTAGGGCATCAGGTATGGTGCTTAAGGTGATCAATAACACCTTCGTTGCCTTGATTCTAAAAAAAGATAAACCAGAGAGATTGGAAGACTTCAAACCAATTTCTTTGTGCAATATAGTCTATAAGATTTTAGCTAAGGCAATAGCTAACAAAATTAAAAGGTTGTTGCATTTCCTCATTTTCGAGGAACAAACAGGGTTTGTTCTGGGTAGGTCTATTTTTGATGGGGTCATCATAGTGTAGGAAGATTTGCATTCAATCTCAAAAACTAGGAAGCAAGCGATGCTTCTGAAGTTGGATATCAAGAAAGCATATGACAAGGTAAGTTGGAGGTTCCTTTTCAAGGTTTTGGAAGCATTTGGATTTCAAAAGGAGTGGTTAGATTGGATTTTCAATTGGATATCTTGTCCAACATTTTTGGTTTTGGTGAATGGGACTCCAGAAGGCTTCTTTGAGGTCTCTAGAGGACTTCGGCAAGGTGATCCACTGTCACCATTTCCATTCATCCTAATGGCAGAAGCTTTGGGAAGAGCTTTGTCTAGGGCGGTAGAAACAAGTTTGATTAAAGGAATTCAAGTCACCAACGGAGTAGCCCCCATTTCACATCAACATTTCATGGATGATACCATGCTCCTAGGCTAGGTAAGAGTGGTGGAGGCACAAGCCTTCAAATAGATCCTGCATCAGTATTCATCCATTTCAGGGCAAGAGGTAAGTTTTGAAAAATTTGAAGCCTTTTTCTTTTTTACAGAGCCTGTTCTAGAAAGAAGTATTTTACAGATTCTAGGGTTTAAACAGGGTCAGTTGCCTAGCAAGTATTTGGGGTTTCCTTTGGCCTCTAGGGTGCAGTTAGGGAAATTATGGGACCCGTTGATTTCAAAGATTGAAGGGAGACTCTCTTCTTGGAATGGTAAGTGGCTATCCTAGGTAGGAAGACTCACAATGATCAAGGTAGTGTTAGCAACAATGCTAGTGTACATGATGTCCTGCTTTCCTCTCCCATCTGGGGTAGGCAAAAGATTGAATCATAAATTGAAGAATTTCTTTTGGCAAGGAACAATAGATAAGAAAAAAATTCCTCTGATTAGCTAGGAGAAGAACTGCAAATCGAAGGAGGCAACAGTAACAGGTATTAAAAAGCTCATAACTTGGCACTTGGAGCTAAGTTGGTTTGGCAAATCTATGTCGATCAAAGCCTCAGATGGGTCAAAATAGTGAAAATGAAATATCTGGATGAAGGAGATATTAGTATCTTCAGTATGCGATCTTTGCCAAAGGGGTCAAGAGTATGGAATTACATTAGCAATTGTAGAGATTTAGTCTTGGATTTCCTTTCTTGGGATGTAAGGAATGGACACTCTGTCCTCTTTTGGGAAGATTCTTGGAGTGGGTGTGGTAGACTGGTAAACTTGGATTGCCTCAAGCATGTTAAGGAAGTCACCTCTTTTCATTCGGGCAAATATGTCAGGGATTATGTGGAGTTTCTTCCTAACATTGGTTTTTTTGCTTGGAAATGGAAAGATGTGTGGCAGTTGGGTTTGAGCTTAGCAGAGACCAAAGATTTTGAAGATGCTGTCAAGGATAGAAGGCTGAACTTTAGAGAAGGTAGGGATGAACTGAGATGGATAGGTGTAGCTTCGGGGGCCTACAATGTGAGGGATGGGCACATAATCCTTATCAGTCAGCAGGAGGTTGCCTCAGATCTGCCAAGCGACCTTTGTTGGAGTAAATTCTATCTTCAGAAGGATGGAATGTTTTCCTGGGCAGCAATTCAAGGGAGAATTCTTTCAGTGGATAGATTTCTCAAACTAGGTTATAGTGGCCCTTCTAGGTGTGTGCTTTGTAAAGCTAATGAGGAAACGGGGGATCATCTTCTAGTTACTTGCCCCTATGCAGCTAAGTGTTGGTATTGGTTATGCGGTAAACTAAAACTTAGCTTGGTGCTGCCTAGATCTATGGTCAATCTTTTCTCAAGTTGGCCGATTTTGTTCAAGAACTCTATTTTTTCTGGTCTATGGTGGACTTGCTTGCCCTTCCCTCTTGGTTTGGAAAGTTTGGAAGGAAAGGAATTATAGGATTTTTAAGGAGACAGCCACTCTCATTTGGACTTTCCTCAATAAATTGGAAGCCAAGATTGTGAAAGTAGTGAACTCAAGGTTGGATTAGGGGGGTAACCCCAAGTCCTCCTTTTTGAGTTGGGATGCTCCTATGAGATGAAAATGGTCTAGTCTCAGGATCCTGCCTTCCTTTAATACAAGTAACCCTGGTCCTAGATTAAGTCAGGTAGATGTTAAGTGGAATCCGCCAGATTTTGGATGGTTTAAACTCAATTTTGATTCAGCTTCTAGAGGTAATCTGAGGCGTTCAGGGGCAAGATGTGTAGTGTCAGACTGGGAGGGCACAATATAGCCAAATTGGTGATTCCTTTGAGTGAGGGTACTAATAATGTGGCAGAATTGTAGGCTGCCAGGCTAGGTCTTCTTTTATGTTTAGAACTCAAAATTGAGAAAGTTATGATCGAAGGAGATTTAATGATTGTTCTTAATGCTTTGAGAACTAAGACTTGCCAGAATTGGATTCTGCATGCTATCCTAGAAGAGGCCTTAGAAATTAGGGTTAAGGAATTAAGCCGAGAGGGTGGCAGGGTGGGTGCCACCTCACCTTGTTGAGGTGGCCATCTCAGTGGGGCGACAGAGAGGTTTTTTCGGGGGCAATCATGTAAGCACATCGATGGCGATAGGGAAAGGTTGGCAAGGATGGCATCGTGCATTGTTAGGTTGGCTATCAGATTTTTAGGCATGTGATTAAATGGGTTTGAGGCTCGTTCATTTCTCTAGGTTTGTGGTTTGTGATGGTGATATTATTGAAATTAGTTGTCAAGCATTCTTCATTATTTGAAGCAAGGGAAGGGTGGTGTTTTTTATGTTCGACTCCTAGTGGTAGGTCAGAAAACTGTTAATGACATTTCCTCCCCTGCTGATTATTATTCATCCCCTTCCTACTAGTTTTCTAGAGTGTGGCGGCATGGAATCTCCAGTGTGTCTCACTGTGAAGGTCTGTCAAATGGATTTCAAAGGTGAGATAATGGAACAAAGGCTCAAAAGGGTTTTGAAGGAGAATGATATCTTCTTTGTCAAAGCGACGAAGATAATCCTTGGCAAGAGCTTTGTCTCTGGTGGAGAAAGATATCAGGTGGACTCTAATATTTCTTCCAGGGTGGTGTCAGTACTTTTGGATATCTCTACCCCTAAGGATGTGGTCAAACTTCTAGTGTAGCATCTATTTAAGGTGACTTTCCTGGAGGGGTTAGACATGGTGCTTGATGCAGCAGCAAGAGGCGGGCTTCCGAGGCTACAGGATTTGCCCAAAGCCATTTGCTGGGGGTTGTGATTAAGTATTTTCCTTTCATTTTAGATATTAGAGGAGCTGAGTTGGTGGTGCATAGGTCCAGGGTGCAAAGGGGGAAGGATTTCCTGATGAAATTGCTCAATCTTACCCCAATTGATGGCTTTGACTGGGTGGGGGAGTTTTGAGACTACCTCTTCGAGGAAGGCGAGCTCTGAGGTTTCTGTGTTGGTTGATGGGTGGTGGCAATCATTCCTTTTCTCTATGCAAGTGCCGTCCCATGGTTTAAGGTGTGGATAGTAGTATGTTATGTTTCTATGTTTATAGGTATGTCAGTTTAATCTATAGCTAGGGAGACATTTTGGTGCTATTTCCTTTAGTCACTATTTTTTCTCTAGTCTGGTGGCTCTGCGTGGCCCTTTTGGCCTCGGTCCTATGTGACCTCTGGTTATTTTAGTTATGTTAGAATGGTCCAGTGAAACAGTCTCTTTTGGATATGGTGGCTTGAATAGCTTTTCTATAAATTTGAAACTTTTTTATATATAATATAAATATTTGCTTACCGATAAAAAAAAAAGTTAATAATGCAATAAAACTAGCATATCTATCTTTGAAAAAAATGTTTCATTTAAACTAGTATATATAATTAAAAAATATATCTAAAGTATGCCAGGATATCTCTTTTCCATAGTTTATTTTTTCATTGTTTTTATTTTTTAATTTTTCATTTTTTTTTATATTTTTGGTGATTTGAAAAGAAATTGATAATAAGAAAATCATAAAAACTATGGAACCAAAAAAGAAATTGGAAAAAATTAAAAATAAAAATAAAAAAAGAAATAGGAAAAAATTAAAAATAAAAACAAAAAAGAAATTAAAAATAGGAAAATCACAAAACCTATGGAACCAAAAAAGAAATTAGAAAAAGAAAAAAAAAAGAAATTGGAAAAAAAAAAAAAAAAAAAAAAGAAATTGGAAAAAAGTAAAAAATAAAAACCAAAAAACAAATTGAAAATAAGAAAATCACAAAAACTATGGAACCAAAAAAGAAATTGGAAAAAATAAAAAATAAAAAATTGTAAGAATTTTAAATTAATAAAGATTCTAGAAATCTTATAAGTTTACATAGAAATTCCAGAATCTTTCTAACTCCCATCCGTGTTGTTGTGAATGTAGAATGCCTCTCGGCGTAATTAGAGATCCACTAAAAAATAAGGGTCTTTTTACATAGATTTTTAGAAAGATAGATATGCTAGTTTTAATAATTTTGTAAGTCTTTTTTTCATTTATAATAGCATTTTACTACTTGCTACATAAAATAGGTAAACTATCTCCACTCAAAAATAAGGATCTTTTTACATAGATTTTTAGAAAGATAGATATGCTAGTTTTAATAATTTTGTAAGAGTCTCGATCTTATTTTGAAATCCAATATCTCACATCCCTTTGTAGATTTAATTCAATTTATATTGTGTAATACTCATTGTAATATATTATTGATATTAATATGGTTATTTTTTTGTCTTCATTGTATTTTGTTTTCTTTGTAGTATGGCTACTATTTTGCTATTGTTTTGTTGTTTCTTATCTGCATGTAAAGGGTATTAGGATTCCTTCATTTTGGTTTTCTTTGTAGCATGGCTACTATTTTGCTATTGTTTTGTTGATTCTTATCTGCATGTAAAGGGTATTAGGATCCCTTCAAAACCTATTTTACTCCTTTTTAATAAAAAAAATGAAATTATATAAAATAAGATATTAGTATGATTAATAAATTTTATTCATTATATATATATATATATATATATATATATATATATATATATATATATATATATATATATATATATTAATAATTAAAATGAATTTACTTAATAATATATTTGTTGATATTCTTATGTGGATTTAAATGGTTTTAGGATCCTTTCAAAACTTATAGTATGGCTTTTTAATTTAAAAAAGAATGAAATTACATAAAGTAAACTATAAGTAGGAAATTTAGAGAGATATCTTGTTTTGCCCTCCAATATCTCACTTTTCTTTGTAGATTTAATTCAATTTATGTTATATAATATTCATAATAATATAATTAATATTAATATGATTTTGAAGCAAACATTTTATCCAATCTTTTCTCCTCAGAAAAAAATCTCTTAAACTCCATACAAGCTCAATATACCTTTTAGTTGGTTGCAAGCTTCTTTAGTGGGTTCAAGGCATACAAATTACGCCTTTTCATCTTGGAAGTTTGGAAATTACCCCTTTTCATCTTGGAAGTTTGGAAATACATCTGTTGAATTTGTGATATAACATACTTAGAACATACTTAGAAGTTAATGTCTAGACATAAAAACTCTTCTCTTGACATGATAATATCCCCTGTTTAAATACTATTACAAATGAAATATATATATATATACCTACCTACCTGAAAGACACATGATATCCATGGAGGGAATTCAAAATCCCAAAGTAATATTGTTGAGACAACAACTGCATTTTCTCTCCCAAGAGAAATGCCCTTCTCATCATTCCAATATCTAGTGTTTGGGAGCATATAATGAATCAATTATCATCATCTCTATGAACTTGCCTTCTTTGTTCTGTGGTGGGTGGATGCATGAGGAACATTGATATAATTTTTTAATTAATTATAGTTTAAAATAATTATAGTTTAAAATAAATAAGGTTTAATTAATTAGGGTTTAAAAAATAACTATGATTAAAAATAATATATTACTATATTTACTATTATATTTATTATTATAAACATTCTCATAATATTATAATAATATAATAATACAAATGTAATATTATTATATTTAGTAATGTTATAAGATATAATTATATATTAATTTAATTAAAGTTTTATAATAATGTAATAATAATAATAATTTAATGTTATTATTTTAATAATGTTATGCTATATAATTTTTATTTTAAATAATTAAGATTTTTAATAATGAGTATTATAAAATAGTTAATGTTTATTTAATAATATGAATATAATATTATATTATAGTTAGAATGAAATATATTAATATAATATATTATAATTATAATTATATTATGGGGTTGACCCTGTAGTGCAATGGTTAAGTTGTAAGGGCAGTAGATGCACTACCTCAGGTTTGCATCCGATGAAGTTTATGTGGGGTTGGTGGATGAAGGATGGTAGACGTGGTAGTAGAAGGTGTTGGAAAACCCTGTGGCAACTTTGTTCAGAGGTGGCTAATGGTGTAGTGGTGGGTGTTAGGGTTAGTAGTAAGTGGAAAGAGCCATGAGAAGTTAGAGTGAAAAGTTGTGTGGGGTTGGTGGATGAAGGATAGAAAATGTGGTGGAAAAAGGTGTTGGTAAACCCTATGGCGGCTTTGTTCAAAGGTGGCTGACAATGCAGTGGCAAGTGTTAGGGTCAACAGTAGCTGGAAAGAGCCACGAGTAGTTAGAGTGAGAAGTTGTGTGGGGTTGGTGGATGAAGGATGGTAGATGCAGTTTCATAAGGTGTTGGCAAGCCCTATGGCAGCTTTGTTTAGATGTGGTTGATGGCGCAGTGGTACGTGTTAGGGTTAGTAGCAAGTGGAAAGAGCCGTGAGCAGTCAGAGTGTAGCCAAGGCGATGGAAGCCGTGTTGGGGGAGGATATAGTGGCTATAGCGGTGGTGGTGGAGGCAGCAAAGGAGCTAAGGAGGATGGAGGAGGAGGATGGAGGAAGAGTAAGGAGGTGGAGAGAAAGGAGGAGTTGTGAGTAGTTAGAGTGTGGCCAAGGTAGTGGAAGTTGTGTCGAGGGAGGATATGGTGGCTATAGCACTAGTGTTGGTGGCAGTGGAGGAGCGAAGAAGGAGAGGAAGAACTAAGGAGGAGGACGGAGGAGGAGGACAGAGGAAGAGTAAGGAGGTGGAGAGAAAGGAGGAGTAAAGAGGGAGGAGAAGAGGAGTTAGGGGCAGGTATCAGAGGAGCAGAGGAGATAAGAAAGATCAGAGGGAGGTAGGAGATGAAGAGGTGTAATATTTATAATTAAATATTTTTATTTATTATTATTTATTAATATATTTATTATTATAGACATTCTCTATAATAATATCATAATATTGTTATAATATAATAATAAATATAGTAATAAATACAATAAAGAAAATTGGTGCCAGGTTGTGGGGTGTAAGAGTTGTAGGTAAGTTCATTCACACTAAGTTAACAGATGTAGTCATAAGGGCAATGGACAACATTGACACCAAGCCTATGCATGGGCTAGCTTTGGGAATCATCAGCCTGAATGAGGAAGGAAAGAAAGTGAAACTTCATAAGGCATGGGCTCTCTTCAAAAAAGATGTGGAAAAGGGATACAACATTGAGAAATTCATGGTTTTGTCTTGGGGCAAATGTTGGGCTCATTGAGCAGAATGTTGTAGCTAGGCTAGTAGATATTGCTGAAGGCATAGGGTATCTTTACCACTGAATGTAATGCCTAGCTCTTTTATGTAATTTTTGTTGTTTTATCTATATAGCCTAGCTACCCCCATACTTGGTAGCACTTCCCTGAAAAAAAGTACAATAATAAAATATTTATTTATAAATATAATATTATTATAATTATAATATTATATTTAATTGTAATTATAATATAATATGCTATATAGTTTTGATTTAAAATAATTAAGATTTTTAATAATCAATACTATAAAATTGTTAATGTTTATTTAATAATATAGATATAATACTATATTATAATTACAATTAAATATAATATTATAATTATAATAATATGCTGATAAAGGGCGTGGTTCGGTGGTTAAGTCACTCGATTGTAGTGGCGGCCACCAGAGTTCAAACCCCCGTTGGGCCAACGAGTTCGTAGGCTTTATGCCTAAACCCTTCACTGGACCAATGAGCTCGCGGGTTTGAAGTGTTCTTGCTAGGGGATGAGGTCCCCTGTGTTGTGGCCTCACCGGACACCAAGTCACATTAAAAAGTTTACCAGGAGCATTATAAAAAAAATAATTATAACAATATAAATATAATATTATTATATTTAATAATGTTATGTTATATAATTTTGATTAATGAGTGCTATTTTATTATATTTAATAATGTTATGCTATATAATTTTGATTTAAATAATTAAAGTTTTTAATAATGAGTACTATTTTAGTGTTTATAATAATTAATATTATATTAATAATAGTATTATTAATATATGTATATTAAGGTATTATTATTAATATATTATATAATATATAATAATATAATATAATATTGTTATATTTGATAATGTTATGTTATATAATTTTTATTAATGAGCGTTATTTTATTATGTTTAATAATGTTATGCTATATAATTTTGATTGAAATAATTAAAGTTTTTAATAATGAGTACTATTTTAGTGTTTATAATAATTAATATATTATATAATATATAATTATATAATAATATAATATTATTATTATTATATTATAATAATGTAATAATATAATATAATATTGTTATATTTGATAATATTTTTGATTACTAGGTAAAACAGGTTTTGAAGGGAGCTCGAAACCCTTTACAACAAGTAGCATTCCATACACAAAAAGCCAACCAACAATAAAAAACTAGATAAAAGTATAGAAAAAGGTAGCAAAACATAAAGCCACATAAACTACAACTTCTTTAGTGTATCAGCTACTTCCAGCTCTTGTTCATAAAACTTATCATGTAGTTTGACAAGTTAACCAACTCATTTTCATCTTCAAACTACTTCCTTTTGCTACCACTAGTCCAAGTCAATGGGCCCCATTTGTCATCATGCACAACCTGTTTATCCGTTTCTTTATTACCAACATTCTTATTAGCAATTGTAATTTCCTCCAACACTGGGATATCCTTCATAGTAAGATCCCTAACCTGGTCCTTTCTAAGCTTCATTAACTTGTTAATGAGGAGGCACATCCCCTGAAGACTATTCTAAATAGTGAGCTTACTAATTTTTATAACCTTCTCCAGGTTCTCATTAACACCAACCAACATCTCCTCCAAGTACTCAATCCTTTTACCATACTCCTTCATCTATGGAGCTCGCATTCCATCTCCTCCAATCTAGGAATTGCATCTCAGACCTAGAAAATCTCTTTGTCCTGATCCACAGTGGTTTTCCCCTGATCCAAATTGTCCTCCAGAACCCTCAATTTGATGTTGATACAATTGATTTCCACAAAAAATGACTTCATCAACTTGTGTTGACTATTAACCACTTCTCCCACCATACCAAGGGCTTCATCCAAGTCATCCATATTGCTAGCCCTCACAACAAACACCTTAAAGTCTTTTGGAAGATTTTGAGTAGGATCAAGGATCTCTGGGAAAGGAATGCCAATGTTCGGTTCCTCAATAGATAGGCCTTTACCCTTATCGACACTCCCATGCTGTCATGGCACCCTTTTACCCATGTCCATCCCATGTTCTACAACTGGGATAGAGGCTTCCCCCACTAGTTTATTTTTCCCCTTCTTCATAGAAACATGGCTTTTACCTTTATCGGTAGGTTTCCTTTTATGGCTCCCCATTCTCCCCTTTTTGGCCTCCAGCTCTGAATCCTCACCCATCTGGGAACCCTCAACCAAGAGATTGGAGCATCCCTCCTATTCATTCTCTTCCTTTTTTTCCTAAACATCTCAACACTACCCTCCAAGTTATCTTCTTCCACCCACTCCTCATCCTCTAACTAGGTCTTTGAATCACTGGAGAACAAGAACACCTTCCTCTTCGAAGAGGATTTACCCCTTAACCCAACCTTGGGGGTGTTATTTTTCATGCATTCCATAATGAGAAGGATTAATCCTTCATGGAGAACTGAGATCTTAGGGTTTCTAGCATTCTCCTTAATAGAAAATTCCATAGAAGCCAACAAGTAGAAAGAGATGTTAGGGTTAGCCGGCAGAAGATATCAATTAAATGCAAATAAAGATTAAACATAGAAATGGAAATACACAGAAATAATAATAGCGAGAGACAAGTTTTAACGTGGTTCACCCAAACTCGAGCTACATCCACCAAACAGAGAGTCCAATATTATTATCCAGTAAATCAAACCGATTACAATCAGCAATCCCTGCAACTCAATACCGCTGCAAAAATGCTACAATACAATATCAAAACCCTAACCCTTAGCCGCTTTTTATCAAGCTTTTTGTCGGTTACAAAATAGGGTTTTCTTATGTCGGTCAATGAAAAAATTAACTCCCGGTGCATTATAAAATAATAAAAAACCGTGTGAGGTTTCGGGGGCATTGCCCCCGAGCCCCCACAGGGGCGCTGCCCCTCGACCCCGCCCTGTATCGCGACAGGGAATGCGCCAGGGGCGCTGCCCCTGGACCCCGCAAGGGGCGCTGCCCCCAAACCCCACAAGGGGCGCTGCCCCTTGACCCCGTAGGAATTTGGGGGGAAACCGCGCCAATAAAAGTGGGGAAAATATAACCTCCGAGTCTGATTAGGCTCCATATAACAACAAGAGAAAGAAACTAGTATCCTATGGCAAAAATGATTAATCATATTAAAATGATAAGCATAAAAACAATAAACCTACCATCAAGGGTTATATATATCTCATAATAACCTCTACCACCTTGGCCCAAAATTTGATAATGTTATACAATATAATTAAATATTAATTAAATTAATGTTTTATTAGAGTTTCATTCCAACTGCTACTAGGTTATATATTAATAAATAATATATAAAATGTTCCCATTACACTTTCTTTTTGATAAATTGTTTAAAAGGTGCCTCAAGAAGGATATCTCCACCTATTTTATATCTATTATTTATTAATATATATAAACTAGTGATAGAAGAAGTGTAATCATCATAAATCTCATTGCTAGGATAAACATTACAAATAAATATTCTAAAAGCAACAAACATATCACTAGGGATGAGTGAAGGTGGATCATCATCATATGTGGGTGAAGGTATAATGTGTATCTATATCATATGTCCATAGGTTTAAAATGAGAGAAAATTACCATTATACACACTATCAAGTATAAAAGAAGTTAATTTATTCCAAGAACATGAATCTATGGAGACAATCTAGCATAACATATAAGAGATGTATCATTAAAAGTTTTAATCATTTAATGTATAGGTGAAGGAGGTAAATCTATATTTTCTATGGACCTCCTTGTAACATCCTGCCCTGTGAACCCCAAAGGGTAAGGGCTAAAAGAGGACAAGATAATTTTTTTTTGACATAAATAGATAACAAACAAATGATACGGTTGCCAATTCAAAAGATCAATAGCATTCATGCACAAGAGGTAGATCACTTTAAAACCTTACTATTGTACAACTATAATGCACTTACTATCATAACAATAAAGTTGCCTATGTAGTCACATTGATACCAAGTCGAGCCATATAACAAAATATTCATATAAGCATTGCAACTAGAAAATTATTAAAGATGAAAACAAAGTTTATTCTATCATTGGTTCCACATAAATCTCAACTCTGGGAATTGGAGACCATTATCACTAAAGCATTCGAATGGTATTGCCAATCAAAACATACTCAATCATTAATCACAACATTTGAGTAAGAGTTTTAGAATGAATTTATGCTAGAAGATGACATGAGAGAATCCATCAATGCCAATAGCTAGATCATGAGAGTGCACAATTTCATTAAATTCTGGTAGAGTTTGATGTCACAAAATAAGAGACTTAACCAAGAAAGAAGGTGGGATGATCTTATGAACATCTACTAGGTAACTATAGCTGATAAAACCATCCATAAATTTATTTCTTAACTAAGGAAAGTCATATCAAACCAAACAATATCTAGGGCAACGAGAGGGCATGCAAACGATTTGACAAAATGAATCAATAAAATGTGATCTCATGCAATGCAATAGTTGCAGGACGTATACAAAATGGATTTGTTAAAAAGGCATTAGAAACTTTTAAGCAGATGCGACTGGTGACATCAAGCCAAATCCCAAAACCTTTGCCAATATCTTCGCTACCTACCCAAAATGGGAGCTATGGAACAAGGTATGGATGTCCAACAAAGAAGAATGGATGGAAGAATTTTACTAGATATAATAGTTGAAAATCCTCTGGTTGACATGTATGCAAAAGATGGAGGTAAAGACATGATGCATGAACTATTTTACAAAATGCCTCAAAGAGAAGTGATCTCATGGAAAACAACCATTGCAGGTTACACACAAAATGGATCTGTTAAAAAATCTTTAGAAACTTTTAAGCAAATGTTGAATTGGTGTGCATAAAGTCAAATTCTCAAAACTTTGCTAGCAAGAGTGATCTTTTCTTTAGTGAAACCTCAGTTTGAAAATCAAGAGAGCAGGTTAGTTGTGGTGAGTGGGTTGGCTGTCACCATACAGACAGGGGACCCAATCTGTAACGCCCGCCTTGAACACCTTAAAGAAATACACACTTATGCTATATGAAACAGGAAATTTTTTTTTTCAAATGATTAAGTAATGTTAACATAGCTAATTACGACATATTCTCTAAGGATTCAAGGCTGCATCACTTTACAAATCAACTAACATAATTTATCATACATCAGTAACTGATCCAAAACCATGCTCAATTAAATAACTTATTCACATTCATAGCATATCATCAAATAATAGAATCTGCATGATTAAACACATAACTGAAATGCTTTCATATAAGTACATCATGACATTATTACATTGCCATTTTTAGACTACATCAGAATTACATACATAATGAAGGTTCTGTTGCACAAATCTGGTACAAGATTGTACACATACATCTTCATCACTGGTACAAGTACAACTAGAACAAATCCTTTTCTGCATATGATCTTGACAAGAATAACCAATGGATAAAATAGCTCTTCCACCCGACCATGTGGAACCCTAAGGTCCACCCCCCTAGCTAGGACTTAACATGAGATCCCAAACACTGACAGTCAGGTAGACGACGAGCAAACAAGAACAAAGGACGACCAATGCCAACACAACACAGGACAATAACAATACAACACAACTTAACTTCCAGAGGCGACACAAAACAAATGAGGAGAGACCAAACAAGGGATGCTAGGTTGTAGTAGGTAGAGTGTCATCGCACGGTCCTAGCATGGGTTATCCTGACAGCCTCTCACTAGGCGCTGGCCCCATAGGGTGACACATGCAGAATCAACCTTCCTTTCATGAGGACAAGGAAGTCAATCATGCCGACCAGGACTTCTCTACCCATCCTTAGTCTAAACAAGCACTACAGGTCATGGGAGAGGAATCCAATAATCTTATTAATGTGAAATCTACCCTTAACCCCCTAGTTAATTTTAGGTTATCACTTGATTAATCTACTTCCAACGGGTTATCCTGACTGCCACTTTGGGCGCCGGCCCCACGTTGAAAGCCACTCTCCTTCCTCACACCTAGTAAACCTTAAACATCATGCAAGACTTTATAACAAAACACGTATATGTACATTGCAAGGCATAAACCCTCTTGCATCAAAATAGGACCATAACATCAATTGTTATCCAACACTTTTAACATTACACTACTTTATTCTTTTACAGATTTTAGGTCTCTCCATACAATAGATGGTACAATAAGATCACAAGTGGTTTGATATCTCATCCTGAGATTATTACTTTACAAGACACACAATCAACCTTGACAATACCTCATTATACTTCATACTATGTTTGATCCACATAAATGCTATTACATCGTAATTACAAAAACAACAATACACAAGTTGCAAACACTCAACTGTGACAACTTAGCTTCTAGAATTCAAGTTTATCCACTCTCAATTCGACTCTTTACAGTCAACAGAAATACTTAACTTATACTGTTTAATACAGTTCCAAAGTCAACACTACAATTTCTTCTCTGTTCAATGTAAACAACTTCTGTAATAAAATCAACATTAGATTACATTCTCTAATGTTACTGTTTATTACAATCCTACTGTCTTGTAAAGGAATCGTAAATGGATCCTATTTGAATGGAACGTGAACAACTTGTATAGATTGTCAATGAAGAGTAAAATGGCTATTGACGGTTTTGTCATCAAAATGGATAATAGCTGATTAGTCTAACAACTTCCTCAACTTGCAAATTTGATGGTATCCAATAATCACAAAAATAACGGAGGCAATAGGTTTGATGGTTAAGTTTTACGGTATCCAAGGACGTTCTTATAGAGGACTAATAGAGATGTAATCATCTAATAACCCGATCAATGAATAACTAATGAACTGGAGAATGTTTGTGATGTGGTCAAAGAAGATAAGGATTTTGCCAACACAGCAATCTTATTTCAACTCAGTAAGTGAACTGCATTTGTTAGTTTACTGGAAAAGCTTTCTGCCTGCAAGAAGAACTATGTCGATGATTTTTCCATCACACTGTCGCTGCCGAGTCTGTTATTGAATTTCTGATATATTCAAGTGTTGAGGATTGACCAAAAATGAGACAGTAAGCTATCAGAAGCAGACAATTACTCAAATTACATTTGGAACCATTACTACATTACACCAACAGTTGGTTATTATTGGTGCATTGTTGACCATCTTGCCCTCGCTAGTTATCTTGAGGACACCCCAACTTTTCAGAAGTGTGCCAGCCAAGACAAGGGCGATCTACAGATTTAATCGACTAACTGTTAGATTTCAATGTTTATCATATAGGAAACCTAATCTCTTAAGGCATTATTCCAGCCAGATGCGCCATGAGAGCAATTAGAAATCGAGGCATGACAAATATACTACACACTTAGTCTATGAATTCATTCAGATAGTGCAACCTCGCTTATCTACCCAGGAAAGTAATATTCGCTCACATTGATGAGGTACTGTTGAGTTTTGTAGATTGAATTAGATTTAACCTCAAAGTTTTAACTTGATTTGCAGAACGTCTTTGCTCACACTTAAACTTACTACAAAACTGTGTTTTGATAAACCTATCAAGGATTTTTCCTTTCACCGTTCCCTATAGAGTGCCACGGTAGTAAGAAGTGCTCTAGAAGATCTTATTAGCATCTAAATGGGTGTAGTGTTGGGTCATTGGTCACAAGCTATTGACCATCAGAATAAGACAACGTCTCATAAAACTGAATGTATGCAGGGATTATATGAATGAATGTACAGAATTTAACCTCCAATACTTGCGAGCTGTGATTTTCTAAGATGCTTTTTTTTTTCTTGCCGTTTCTTGTAGAATGCCACAGCCATAAAAAAAACACTTCAAATAAACTTATCACCATTCATAATGGGTGCAGCATTTAGTTTTAAGTTGCAAGAGACAACATAGGAAAGGATCGATGCATTATATTGAGCTGTAAAAGAGATTTACACATTACAGATTATAACTACCCAATCCACTACCTATTTCTGTTCCCTTTACTAATACTAGAGTTCGGTGACATTTTAAATCCGGCCAGTTAGGTATGCGCAGCCCTATCGTCACATAGTTGGTGTTTTTGATTACAAGGAACGCCATTTCATAGAGTCCGTTTATGGCAGAGAAGACACAGCGAATTGTTTTGTAGGCCAGCATGATTCGATCACCCTAGCTATGGAGTGGACTAGTCAGAGGAACATCACGAATGACTGACGGAGGCCACAAAATGGACAGGTTGAAACGACTTCAGAAACTTCAATCAAGGTGAAAACAAAGTAATGGCAGCAATCTCCCCATCACGCCTTGGCATTACAACTTGCAACGCTTCCTATATAATTCGGTCCACTATTAAACAATACCAAACGCAATAAAAACAATAACTAGAATCTCAGCAAAATCGCTAACCAAGTTTCTCAACAAAAGAACTTCCATCTCAGACATTTGAACGATAATCTGTGCGGCTCCTAGGATAACCCTAACCATTGATTAATTGCAACTGCTGTATTATCAAATATTATGTCTCTAGAAATTGTTTGCTAACCCTAGATAAGAGAAACCAAATGTTTATTAGCTTCTCACGCAGGCCTCAACATATAAACCAGAGTATACGAGCCTGTAATGACGGAAGTATGCGGGAAAACCACTATGTGACCTTTGGTTTTGCTTCAAAACTCTCACAACAGCACCGACCAGTAATACGATTTCAACGCCGGTTAAAGTTTGTTGAAGGTAGCGATGGCAAAAAAGGAAATGGAAGATATTGCAACCAAATTTGTGACAGAAAACTGGTTTCTAAACAAATCTGGAACGGCCTTCTCAAGGCGCCAATGCCATCTGCCTACTGGGGTAAAAACCAAATCAGAGAACACTTCAATTGCGAATTTAATGTATTTATCTATGATGGGGCTTTCTAAGAATGATATACGACTCCCTATTCATAGCCTGGTACGGTCTCTTTTCAGAAGTAAGGTTCCGCAATACACCGAGGGCATACCACACAACATGGTGTCATTTTACATCTACAAACCCTACCAATATTATGCCAGTCTGAGAGTGCATACAGAATGATTCGACAAACAGTGGAAGGAAGACAATTGACTTACGGGATCCTTGAGCAGAAAAGAAGAATTTAAAACCCTAAGAGAAGATGCTGTTTAAACACAGAGAGGACAGTCTACAGACATGAACTTTGATGGCACAACACAGAATACAAACTGATTTCAGATCAAACTATTTGGAATCAAATAAACTACAACAGCATTTGCAGATTCGAAATAAAGTTCAAAGATAAGGCATTCGACGGAACTTGGCTACGCAATCAACTCGACGAATCTGCTTCAATCACTGCAGTTCCAAGCTGCTTATTTCCTTTCACCTGTAATGCTGTCCTTAATGCCTCTACCGCTCTTTTATAACACAGTCTCTCTCATCTACCAAGGAGGTTGGCATGTGATCCTGTGCATCTCTCCTCTAACAAATATATTTTGTTTAATTTAAAGATCCCCAAATATTATTTATTTTATTTTATTATTATATTTTCTAAATGTAAGCACATAATTTCAGACAAAATCTAATTTCTTTATAGCCAACCTAATATATTGTTATTAATAAAATTGTACCATTTCGCCAATCTATAATTTTGTAACTATATTTTAATATATTTTATTAATCAAGTTGTAAATCACAATTTACAACATGATTACAACTATTTATTTATTTAAATATTTATTATAAATAATATTATATCAAACAATACAAAATTTCTTACAAATTTATTTAACAACAACACTTCTAATAAAATAATAATTTATTTATAACGATAATCGACAACTAACGACATTATGCCCATTTAACAACATTTATACTCTTTCGTATAATGATTCTAATTAAAGCACAACATTACAATACACACTTAGACACCTACAGAACTAATTAGACTCCAAGGTACAGTATTACCTAACAGCAAGACATGATCGAATGACAACCAATAACCACAAGGGTAAACTGACGACCAAGGAACACTGACTAGGGACCTCACGTTAACTCCAACCAACTAATCCATTGGCGAAGGCACGCTCAGACCTGGTAATTAGGTGGAGTCGATGCCTGGTACCTGCATCCAACAGCAACGCACGGTTAACCATAACAAGATATATATATACATCACATGCAGTCCTATAGTGAATGGAAATCGTAGTGGGGTAGGGTACTTGAGAACGAGTAATACGACACTGTTCTATTCACATTTATGAATAACAATCAACTATATTGAACAAGGTATCAGATTACTAGTCTACAACATAAAATGATCAACTAACTTCCAATCCCATATAGTGAATAACATCAAAGCATCTAAAACATCCAGTTCATTTATCAAATTGTAAAGCATGAAATAACATAATCCAACATCAACATCTGTTATCATAACACTTAGGTTCATACTGAAATAGCAAAATAACTAGAAATCCATCATCAAACAATCTAAAATACTGTCATAATGTCTAGTACTACTAAGCAAACATCTGTCCGATCGACGACCAGTTGAGGGGCACTACATCCTCCCCCCTAGGATCAGGCTTACTCCTGGAAGCCTGCGAACAAATATGGATATAGCTCTCGCATTCGGAATGTATCTTCCCAGGTCGCTGAAGTCTCATCACTAGGATCCCATTGGACCCTTACCTGCTCTATGACTCTGCCCCTGAGAGCGAGTCGCCTGTGCTCCAAAATGCCTACGGGCTCTAAAGCTAGCTGCCCGTCCTCTACCTGTAAGGCATTCCAATCAAGAACATGTGAAATATCTGGATGATAAGGTCTAAGAACAGAAACATGAAATACGTCATGGATGCATGACAAGCTAGGTGGCAAAGCAAGACGGTATGCAATAGGACCAATTCTTTCCAAAACCTCGAATGGCCCCACAAAGCGTGGCGTGAGCTTAGAGCCTTTTCCATAACGGTTTGGACTCTTTCGCGGACGCACCCGCAAGAACACCCGATCACCAACTGAAAACTGATGATCAAGTCTGTGAGCATCTGCATATTTCTTCTGTCTATCCTGAGCTGCCACTAGATGCTCTCTGATGTGATCAACCTGTTGCTCCATCTCTTGGAGCATCTATGGATCTAGGAGAACTCTATCCTCAAGGCGATGCCAACTCAATGGGGTACGACAAGGACAACCATATAGGGCCTGAAAAGGAGACATGCCAATGGAACTGTGGTACCCATTATTGTACGCAAACTCCACCAAATATAAATAATCTTCCCAACGGTTTTGCTGATCCATCACATACATTCTGAGCATGTCCTCAAGGACCTGATTGACCCTCTCAGTTTGCCCATCAGTCTCTGGATGATAAGCTGAACTGAAGTTCAATTGAGTCCCCAACGCATGCTGAAGGGATGTCGAAAGAGCTGAAGTAAAAATTGGATCACGATCAGAGATAATCTTGCGAGGAATCCCGTGCAATCTGACGATATCCTCCATGAAAATTTTAGCCACAGATGATACATTATATGAAGATCAGACAGGAGAAAAGTGTGCTACTTTTGTAAGCCTGTCTACAGTGACCATTATTGCATCATGGCGACGAGAGGACATGGGTAAACCAACTATAAAATCTATTGAAATGATGTCCCATTTCCATTCCGGAATAAGATGTGGCTGAAGAAGACCTGCGGGATGCTGATGTTCCGCCTTAACCCTCTGACATTCTAAGCATCTCGAAACAAAATCAGCAATATCCCTCTTCATTGCAGCCCAAAAATATATCTGCCGAAGGTCTGCATACATCTTCTTGACACCTGGATGAGCAGAATAAGGTGCCCGATGAGCCTCAGTCATAATTAGGGTGCAGAGACCCTCTGTAGAAGGCACATAAATGCGACCTAAATGTCGCAAGAGACCATCCGACTTGATAGAATATCCAGCATATCTACCCTCCAAGGCTCTACCAGACTCCACTTCAGCTTTCACTTCTTGATACCATCTATCTGCAGGGAGTGCTGCAAGAATCTGTCCTCTCAAATCCACTCCAAGAGTGATTGATGAAAGTTCATGTCTTCGACGACTAAGAGCATCCGCCACCACATTCTCCTTACCTTGGATATATTTTACCTCAAAATCATACTCACATAGAAACTCCATCCACCGCCTCTGTCTCGCATTTAGGTTTGGCTGTGTAAAAATATACTGTAAACTTCGGTGATCACGTGTAGCTCAAACCGATGCCCCAGTAAGAAGTGTCTCCATCTTACCAATGCATGTACTACTGTAGCTAACTCTAGGTCATGTGTAGGATAGTTCAACTCATGATCTTTGAGTTTACGGGACTCGTAAGCTATCACACGACCCTCCTGCATTAAAATTGCTCCTAAACCTTCCAAAGATGCATCAGTACATACCACAAAATCTTCAGCAGGATCAGGCACTACTAGAATAGGTGCATTAGTTAACCGCTCCTTAAGACTCTGAAAGGCTGCTTGACACTGTTCTGACCAAATGAACTTCTTTCCTTTTCTCTGGAGAGAAGTTATAGGGTGAGCTATCTTTGAAAAACCTTCCACAAATCGTCGATAATAGCCTGCTAAGCCCATGAAACTACGAACCTCTGAAACATTGGTAGGAGCCGACCAATCCATGATGGCTTGAATCTTTGAAGGTTCCACTACAATACCCTTGTCCAAAATAACATGTCCCAAATATTTCACTTCAGTTTGAAAGAAATCACATTTAGCCAGATTTGCATACAACTGATTTTCTCTTAAACATTGCAAAACCTGTCGCAAATGTTCTTCATGCTCCTCCATAGACCTTGAATAAATCAATATATCATCTAAGAAGACAAGAACGAATCTATCCAGATAGGTACGAAACACACCATTCATCAGGCTCATAAATACTGATGGCACATTTGTCAACCCAAAAGGTATAACAGTGAACTCATAATGCCCATAGCGAGTGTGAAAAGCTATCTTGTGGATGTTAGCCTCAAAGATGCGCAACTGATGATATCCAGATTTTAGGTCTATCTTGGAGAACACCTTAGCTCCCTTGATCTGATCAAAAAGGTCATCAATTCGTGGCAATGGGTATCTATTCTTCACAGTCACCTTATTAAGCTGTCGATAGTCGATGCACAAACGTAGAGATCCATCCTTTTTCTTCACAAAAATAACTAGTGCTCCCCAAGGAGAGACACTTGGACGAATGAATCCCTTCGCTAATAACTCTTCTAGCTGCAAGCGAAGCTCCTTAAGCTCCTGAGTAGTCATCTGATATGGAGCTCGTGAGATAGGTTCTGCTCCGGGAACAAGGTCTATCTTGAAATCAATATCACGCTTCGGTGGCATACCTGGAATCTCGCTAGGAAAGACATCTTCATACTCCTTGAGAATGGGATGATCGTCAAGGGATGTCTCCCTATTTTCTCCAAAATCTAAGTCATTAACTGTTACAGCAAACAACTTGCATCCTTGACGCAAACATCTCTTCAATTGCATAGTAGAAATCATGCACAAGGAGATGGGTCTCTGAATCCCAACCACTTCTACTTCTTTGCCTGATTCATCAACACACCTCACTAATTTGTGGTGACAGTCTATCACTGCTCGATGAGCATCCAACCAATCCATTCCCAACACTATGTCATAGGATCCTAATGGTATAATGCGAAGATCTGCTGTGGTAGATAAAGGACCTATCCTCAACTCGCAACCATACACAAGAGAGTCTACTGATACCCTAGATCCAGAGGCCAATTCCACTTGCCACTTAACATCTTGCTTTGCTGCCACTAATTTGCAATGCTCCACTATAGAAGGGGAAATAAAAGAATCTGAAGCACCAGAGTCAAAAAGAATAGAAATGGTAATACCTCGCAAGACGCCTGTAGTCTCCACAATGGTACCTTGGTGCTCCGCTTGGCGATTATCCACCGCCGCAAACACCCTATGTGACCTGCCTACATCACCAACAGTGGGCTCTGAAACTGCGGGCCTCTGTCCAAATCCTGAAGTATTCTTACACGGACACTGTCTGGCAATGTGGCCCTGCTGGCCGCAAGAGAAACATCCTATTCCCCTACCAAAACCTCCACCGCCTACAGGAGCATTTGACTGCTGAAAACTACATCTACTTGCTGCAGATTGTGTACTTTGCGCTGGTTGACTGGCACGATCACGTTTAACTCTCTGCCAACTTCGATCCTTTCTGGAATGAAATCTACTACCTTGCTGATACTGAGAGTGTCTTGATTTCGTCTGGGAAAACTGTTGTTGTTGATGTCCACTCTTAGAAGGTACATGTTGACTCCTCGAGTTACCTACTGCATGAGACTGACCACCTCAGAAACCTGAACCTGCTCGAGATGAGCTACCAACCTGTACACCTGTATGACCCCCTAGGGCCATGGTCAAGTTCTCTTCCACCAGTCGAGCCTTCTCAACTGCTACCTCCATGGTCTTCAGCTCAAAAACACGAACTCCTCCACTGATGCGTGCATTCAGACCTCTAATAAAATGTTGAACTAACATGGCCTCGTCGTTTCCAATGCCTGCATACTACTTGAGTTCATAAAACCTGCACTCATAGTGTTCCACTGTCATGGCCATCTGTCTCAACCCATGGAACTTGTCTGCTTGACGTTGCCTCCAATGGTTAGATAAAAATCAAGCTCTGAACCTTTCCAGAAATAGTTCCCATGAAATTGTCGCAATATCTAGATGCAACTTTTGTTCCTCAAGATGCCACCATGTAGAGGTGAATCCTCTTAGATGCATGATGGCACATCTTGCCTTAGTGTTGCTACCATATGGATGCATAGCAAAGCATCTCTCCAAATCAATTAGCCAAGTCTTTTCTTCCAACCCGCTACCGGAGCCATCGAATGTAGGAGGACGGGCTCTCATCAGGTCTCTCATGTGGCCCGCAAGAATAGCTTCTTGTTTAGCAGTGTTCTCTCTCCTTCTAAGAGATCGTTCTCTTTCTCTCTCTTCTAGTTGTTCCACCTCCTACCTAGGACCAAGACGAGCAAGCACCTCCTCTAGGAGCTGGCGTAGTTGAGCACCCTTGGGCTGATCTTGATTCTCTTGATTCTCACTTCCACCTTCTTGTGTACTTCCATGAGGGGAACTAGGAGGAGGGCTGATATCAACACCTCTCCCACGACCCCTACCTCGTCCACGTCCTCGGCCTCGTACCCTAGGCATCTTCCTGGACAACACATCCAAGAACCACTTCAGGTTGTTAGGCAAGGACTATGAATGAATATGTTCTTCAGAGTTTAAGCAACTAGCATAGCTTAATGGGCTAATTATAAAACTAGAGTACCCAGTGTTAGTAACCTGGCTCTGATACCAGATGTAACGCCTGCCTTGAACACCTTAAAGAAATACACACTTATGCTATATGAAACAGGAATTTTTTTTTTTCAAATGATTAAGTAACGTTAACATAGCTAATTACGACATATTCTCTAACGATTCAAGGCTGCATCACTTTACAAATCAACTAACATAATTTATCATACATCAGTAACTGATCCAAAACCATGCTTAATTAAATAACTTATTCACATTCATAGCATATCGTCAAATAACAGAATCTGCATGATTAAACACATAACTGAAATACTTTCATATAAGTACATCATGACATTATTACATTGCCATTTTTAGACTACATCAGAATTACATACATAATGAATGTTCTGTTGCACAAATCTGGTACAAGATTATACACATACATCTTCATCACTGGTACAAGTACAACTGGAACAAATCCTTTTCTGCATATGATCTTGACAAGAATAACCAATGCATAAAATAGCTCTTCCACCCGACCATGTGGAACCCTAAGGTCCACCCGCCGAGCTAGGAGTTAACATGAGATCCCAAACACTGACAGTCAGGCAGACGATGAACAAACAAGAACAAAGGACGACCAACGCCAACACAACACATGACAATAACAATACAACACAACTTAACTTCCAGAGGTGACACAAAACAAATGAGGAGAGACCAAACAAGGGATGCTAGGTTGTAGTAGGGAGAGTGTCATCGCACGGTCCTAGCATGGGTTATCCTGACAGCCTCTCACTAGGTGCCGGCCCCCATCTATGGTTATCCTAACAGCCTCTCACTAGGCGCCGGCCCCATAGGGTGACACATGTGGAATCGACCTTCCTTTCATGAGGACAAGGAAGTTAATCATACCGACTAGGCCTTCTCTACCCATCCTTAGTCTAAACAAGCACTACAGGTCATGGGAGAGGAATCCAATAATCTTATTAATGTGAAATCTACCCTTAACCCCCTAGTTAATTTTAGGTTATCACTTGATTAATCTACTTCCAACGGGTTATCCTGACTGCCACTTTGGGCGCCAGCCCCACGTTGAAAGCCACTCTCCTTCCTAACACCTAGTAAACCTTAAACATCATGCAAGACTTTATAACAAAACACGTATATGTACATTGCAAGGCATAAACCCTCTTGCATCAAAATAGAACCATAACATCAATTGTTATCCAACACTTTTAACATTACACTACTTTATTCTTTTATAGATTTCAGGTCTCTCCATACGACAGACGGTACAATAAGATCACAAGTGGTTTGATATCTCATCCTAAGATTATTACTTTACAAGACACACAATCAACCTTGACAATACCTCATTATACTTCATACTATGTTTGATCCACATAAACGCTATTATATCGTAATTACAAAAACAACAATACACAAGTTGCAAACACTCAACTGTGACAACTTAGCTTCTGGAATTCGAGTTTATCCACTCTCAATTCGACTCTTTACAATCAACAGAAATACTTAACTTATACCGTTTAATACAGTTCCAAAGTCAACACTACAATTTCTTCTCTGTTCAATGTAAACAACTTCTGTAATAAAATCAAAATTAGATTACATTCTCTACTGTTACTGTTTATTATAATCCTACTATCTTGTAAAGGAATCGTAAGTGGATCCTATTTGAATGGAACGTGAACAGCTTGTATAGATTGTCAATGAAGAGTAAAATGGTTATTGACGGTTTTGTCATCGAAATGGATAACAGCTGATTAGTCTAACAACTTCCTCAACTTGCAAATCTGACGGTATCCAATAATCACAAAAATAATGGAGGCAATAGGTTTGATGGTTAAGTTTTACGGTATCCAAGGACGTTCTTACAGAGGACTAATAGAGATGTAATCATCTAATAACCCGATCAATGAATAACTAATGAACTGGAGAATGTTTGTGATGTGGTCAAAGAAGATAAGGATTTTGCCAACACAGCAATCTTATTTCAACTCAGTAAGTGAACTGCATTTGTTAGTTTACTGGAAAAGCTTTCTGCCTGCAAGAAGAACTATGTCGATGATTTTTCCATCACACTGTCGTTGCCGAGTCTGTTATTGAATTTCTGATATATTCAGGTGTTGAGGATTGACCAAAAATGAGACAGTAAGCTATCAGAAGTAGACAGTTACTCAAATTACATTTGGAACCGTTACTACATTACACCAACAGTTGGTTATTATTGGTGCATTGTTGACCATCTTGCCCTCGCTGGTTATCTTGAGGACACCCCAACTTTTCGGAAGTGTGCCAGCCAAGACAAGGGTGATCTACAGATTTAATTGACTAACTGTTAGATTTCAATGTTTATCATATAGGAAACCTAATCTCTTAAGGCATTATTCCAGCCAGATGCGCCATGAGAGCAATTAGAAATCGAGGCATGACAAATATACTACACACTTAGTCTATGAATTCGTTCAGACAGTGCAACCTCGCTTATCTACCCAGGAAAGTAATATTCACTCACATTAATGAGGTACTGTTGAGTTTCGTAGATTGAATTAGATTTAACCTCAAAGTTTTAACTTGATTTGCAGAACGTCTTTTCTCACACTTAAACTTACTACAAAACTGTGTTTTGATAAACCTATCAAGGATGTTTCCTTTCACCGTTCCCTGTAGAGTGCCACAGTAGTAAGAAGTGCTCCAGAAGATCTTATTAGCATCTAAATGGGTGCAGCATTGGGTCATTGGTCACAAGCTATTAACCATCAGAATAAGACAACGTCTTATAAAACTGAATGTATGCAGGGATTATATGAATGAATGTACAGAATTTAACTTCCAAAACTTGTGAGCTGTGATTTTCTAAGATGCTTTTTTTTTTCTTGCCGTTTCTTGTAGAATGCCACAGCCATAAAAAAATGCTTCAAATAAACTTATCACCATTCATAACAGGTGCAGCATTTAGTTTTAAGTTGCAAGAGACAACATAGGAAAGGATCAATGCATTATATTGAGCTGTAATAGAGATTTACACATTACAGATTATAACTACCCAATCCACTGCCTATTTCTGTTCCCTTTACTAATACTAGAGTTCGGTGACATTTTAAATCCGGCCAGTTAGGTATGCGCAGCCCTATCGTCACATAGTTGGTGTTTTTGATTACAAGGAACGCCATTTCATAGAGTCCGTTTATGGCAAAGAAGACACAGCGAATTGTTTTGTAGGCCAGCATGATTCGATCACCCTAGCTATGGAGTGGACTGGTCAGAGGAACATCACAAATGACTGACGAAGGCCACAAAATGGACAGGTTGAAATGACTTCAGAAACTTCAATCAAGGTGAAAACCAAGTAATGGCAGCAATCTCCCCATCACGCCTTGGCATTACAACTTGCAGCGCTTCCTATATAATTCGGTGCACTATTAAACAATACCAAATGCAACAAAAACAATAACTAGAATCTCAGCAGAATTGCTAACCAAGTTTCTCAACAAAAGAACTTCCATCTCAGACATTTGAACAGATAATCTGTGCGGCTCTTGGGATAACCCTAACCATTGATTAATTGCAACTGCCGTATTATCAAATATTATGTCTCTAGAAAGTGTTCGCTAACCCTAGATAAGAGAAACCAAATGTTTATTAGCTTCTCACGCAGGCCTCAACATATAAACAAGAGTATACGAGCCTGTAATGACAGAAGTATGCGGGAAAACCACTATGTGACCTTTGGTTTTGCTTCAAAACTCTCACAATGGCACCGACCAGTAATACAATTTCAATGCCGGTTAAAGTTTGTTGAAGGTAGCGATGGCAGAAAAGGAAATGGAAGATATTGCAACCAAATTTGTGACAGAAAATTGGTTTCTAAAGAAATCTGGAATGGCCTTCTCAAGGCGCCAATGCCATCTGCCTACTGGGGTAAAAACCAAATCAGAGAACACTTCAATTGTGAATTTAATGTATTTATCTATGATGGGGCTTTCTAAGAATGATATATGACTCCCTATTCACAGCCTGGTACGGTCTCTTTTCAGAAGTAAGGTTCCACAATACACCGAGGGCATACCACACAACATGGTGTCATTTTACATCTACAAACCCTACCAATATTATGCCGGTCTGAGAGTGCATACAGAATGATTCGGCAAACAGTGGAAGGAAGACAATTGACTTACAGGATCCTTGAGCAGAAAAGAAGAATTTAAAACCCTAAGAGAAGATGTTGTTTAAACACAGAGAGGATAGTCTACAGACATGAACTTTGATGGCACAACACGGAATACAAACTAATTTCAGATCAAACTATTTGGAATCAAATAAACTACAACAGCATTTGCAGATTCGAAATAAAGTTCAGAGATAAGGCATTCGACGGAACCTGGCTATGCAATCAACTTGACGAATCTGCTTCAATCGCTACAGTTCCAAGCTACTTATTTCCTTTCACCTGTAATGCTGTCCTTAATGCCTCTACCGCTCTTTTATAACACAGTCTCTCTCATCTACCAAGGAGCTTGGCACGCGATCCTGTGCATCTCTCCTCTAACAAATATATTTTATTTAATTTAAAGATCCCCAAATATTATTTATTTTATTTTATTATTATTATTTTTTTAAATGTAAGCACATAATTTCAGACAAAATCTAATTTCTTTATAGCCGACCCAATATATTGTTATTAATAAAATTGTACCATTTCGCCAATCTATAATTTTGTAACTATATTTTAATTTATTTTATTAATCAAGTTGTAAATCACAATTTACAACATGATTACAACTATTTATTTATTTAAATATTTATTATAAATAATATTATATCAAACAATACAAATTTTCTTACAACTTTATTTAACAACAACACTTCTAATAAAATAATAATTTATTTATAACGATAATCGACAACTAACGACATTATGCCCATTTAACAACATTTATACTCTTTCATATAATGATTCTAATTAAAGCACAACATTACCATACACACTTAGACACCTGCAGAACTAATTAGACTCCAAGGTACAGTATTACCTGACAGCAAGACATGATCGAACGACAACCAATAACCACAAGGGTAAACTGACAACCAAGGAACACTGACTAGGGACCTCACGTTAACTCCAACCAACTAATCCATTGGTGAAGGCACGCTCAGACCTGGTAATAAGGTGGAGTCGATGCCTGGTACCTGCATCCTGCAGCAACGCACGGTTAACCATAACAAGATATATATATACATCACATGCAGTCCTATAGTGAATGGAAATTGCAGTGGGGTAGGGTACTCGAGAACGAGTAATACGACACTGTTCCATTCACGTTTATGAATAACAATCAACTATATTGAACAAGGTATCAGATTACTAGTCTACAACATAAAATGATCAACTAACTTCCAATCCCATATAGTGAATAACATCAAATTATCTAAAACAGCCAGTTCATTTATCAAATTGTAAAGCATGAAATAACATAATCCAACATCAACATCTGTTATCATAACACTTAGGTTCATACTGAAATAGCAAAATAACTAGAAATCCATCATCAAACGATCTAAAATACTGTCATAATGTCCAGTACTACTAAGCAAGCATCTGTCTGATCGACGACCAGTTGAGGGGCACTACACAATCATCCTTCTTGATGTAGAAGAAGAAGCCTACATTGTTCCCCTCTAAGAGAAGCATTTCGATGTAGAGGAAAACCCCCCTTAGGGAAGGATGTACTACTGCCATTTCTCACCAAATCTATGTTTATCACTCCATTGCCAATATTGTAACTGATGCCTACTGCAGGAGAGGATATCCACCGCCGCCATTGGAGTTGTGGCTCTAAAAATAGAGGATTCTATTAGAGTTTCATTTTTCCCTTCTTAACCACACCTCAAATTTGAGTAATGTCTAGGGTTCACCACTGAGAGGAAAAAGAAAAGACCATACCAAGTCAACTCTCTCCTACACGCCACCCAAGCCCAATTTTCCACATCCAATTAATTCGATCAGCTACCCCAAAGATATTTTTGGCTGCAACATTAAACATTTACCAACCTTTTTCAAAAAAGCCATCGTATGGCAAAGGGAGGGTTGTTACACTCCTACAAGGTGTGCCATAATGTATATCCTCACTAGTTATGTACTCACAACTATCACAATCCATATGATCATCATTATGTTCATGCATAAATTACGTAAGTGTATGTGATAGGTATGGATGAGCACTAATCAACTCCATGAAGGAAGGAAACTCCATAGAAGACATATCCCTAGCCTTAACATAACGTGCCATAAGAATATCTATTATTGAAGTGCTGTAAAATAACTAAAATATCATGTAGGGAATTCAAAGAAATTTTATTTTCCACTCCAATATCTAGCATTTCTTTGTAGATTTATTTTGATTTATGTTGCGTAATATTTATATTAATATTGATATTTATATGATTATTTATGTTGTCCTTCATTGTATATATATATATATATATATAACAATGAAAAAAAAAAATATGAATATTACACAATATAATATATTACTATTTAGATTATTAAAAATATAGTAATATTTAAAACTTATGCATAAATATATATAATATAACATAAATATAAACATGTTATAAATATAAATATATTATAATGATAATTCTGTTTATTTGTATAATCAATAATTTAATATAAATATTATCATTAATATATTATGAATTATAGTATTTAAAATAAGAATTTTATAATTATTATATACAAATATTTTAATATTTAAATTGCTATAATGCTTCAATATTTATTTAATAATAAAATGTATATTAATTCATATTTAATATATATTTTAATATTATTATGTGCATTTAAAGGGATTTAGGATCCCTTCAAAACCTTTATTAGTCTTTTTTAATAATAAACAATGAAATTACATAAAACAAGTGCCACATAGTGGGGAGTACCTTTCATTGTAGTGTTGTAATTATTAGTTGTAGTTATAGTTATGTTTTAGTTTTATTTTTTGAATTCATTAGGTAAAGTTGAAATTTACTTTTTGTCAAACCAACAAAATTGTTATTATTTATATTTATAATATTAATAATAATATTAATTATATTATTAATATTTATTATAACACTTCATATATTAACTTAATTGATATTATAGTATTATAATATAGTATAATATTAATTGAAATAATATTTGACTTAATTTCTTCTTAGAATAAATATTTGTTGTATAGACAAATTGGATTCCAATAATGTTAAACAAATAATTTTTTAAAAGACAATATAAATATTATAACAAAATTTTAATAGTTATAGTATAATTTATAAAAAAATTTAGTTTAAATATTAATGAAATAGTATAATTAATTATTTATTGATAATAAACAATGTTTATATTATAAATATGATAATAATATATTTATATTATTACATTATTCTAATATTATAATATTTTTATATAGTATTATATTATATTTTTGTTTATTATTATATTGTTATATTATATTATATTTATGTTTATGCTTATTATTATATTATTATACAATTTTTTTTATCAGATAAAGTAGCTTGGGTTGCACCTTGTATTAAAGTATATAAAATATAAACATTACAGAGAGCTACAGGGGATTTTGAACAATCCACCCTACATCCAAAAAGCCCCCCAACCAGTCATACATAATCTGAATACAAAATGATGCCCCAGCTACAAAATTGGCATCTCCATTGATGCAAATACCCAAACTATTAACCCTATCCTAATATCTTCTCTAAGCTATCAACAAGAAAACTAAAAACATATACATACTATCCTGCCATACATATAAAGACTCGACACTATGACATTACTCCTCTAGAATTACTAGGTTTTCATGCTCCTTGACACCACTAGAACCCCTGAGCCCTTCCTCTACAATGTAGGTTTGAAGCCATGCAGAACCATCATTCGGCACCATCTTTAGGTTTTGTTTTAGAAATCAAATTCCCCTCACAGCTACAATGCGGAACCTCGACAACATGCTTGGATCATTGCAGAAGACCACCGGGTACCTCTCGGGTGACTGCCCCTACCTTTTGATTACATAATAATCTCTAGGCAAGGGAATTCCTCTACCTTCCTCATAGTTGGCTAATACATCCTCCAGCCCTCCTAAGAATTTTCTCCAAATCAACTTCTACACAACCCTTGAGCTATCTCTTTAGTCTCCCCTACCTCCAGGATCACTACCAAAAACATGGATGCTATGTATGAGTTTACCCTATGCCTATGGAAGGAGGTGAGAAAAGATTCTCCCAACACCATCCTAACTGCATGTAGAATTAATCCATGCTTGGTCTTAAATAGTCCACTCAAGTGCCTCTCCGTCACCACTCCAAAAAATGCCACCTGCCTCATGGAGCATTCAAGAATAATCGGGGTGTCCATATTTGAGTGATTTGAGATTACCGCCACCGATTCACAATCTTTAATGCATTCTTCCCATCAACCCCTGGTGGGATTAAATGGCTTGGCCAACCCCATTATCATGCTTGCCATTATTGAATGGACAAGTCTCTCAACTAATGTCATCATGAAACATTAATGGAATTTGTCCTAGTCGCATGCTTGGCTAGCCCATCTTCCTCGTCGTTCCCTTCTCTATAAACATGTGAAACTTTATACTTCTCAAATTCCCTAAGTAGCTATGTAATGGGATTTATCCACTGTCTTAGCTTCCAATTAGGGGTCCACACTAATCTAATTGTATTAATAGTAAGAAGAGAATATCCCTCCAAATGCACTCTATTTAAATTCAAATTCCTTGCACTTTGCAAACCTATTAGAGCTGCTCTGAATTTGGCTTTGTTATTGGTTCCAATTCCCAGGGGGACTAATTTTTTATCTAAGATTCACCCTTCGTGATCTCTGATGATGCATCCAACTCCACATTCACCCGGGTTCCCTCTTACCACCCCATCAAAATTGACCTTATACCATCCCACATTTGGAGGCTCCCAATGCACATTTTTTCTATCACCCTTCTCGAAACCAATCCCCGGAGCCCCATGAATGGGGGTATATTATTATACAATATTATTATAATATTATAATATCAATTAAGATAATATATGAAGAAGTGTTAATAATGGATATTAATAATATTATTAATATTATAACTATAAATAATAATGATTTTGTACCTTTGACAAAAAGTAATTTTGAAGTTTAGGTAATGAAGTAAAAAATTAAATTCTAAAAAACTGATGATTTTTCACTCAATCCATTTAGGCATGACTTAACTCATGGTAGGTAAGATTAGTGTTCATAATTTGTTTACTTGCCACATCTTCCCCTCAAACAGAATTTCTCTCCACATTTATAGGTGTTTGTTGCACTCTCAGACAATCTGTAGAGAAGAGGTCATTTTTTTGATCCAATCACAATAGAGATAAATCACTTTTCATTGATTTTTTTGTTAAAATTTTATCATCTTGACATAGGAAAAGTTCAAATTTATATCAAATTTTCCCAACAATAAAAATAATCCTATGTCTTGATTGGTTCAATATTAATAGATTAATAACTAGATAAGCCTCAATAGATGCAATAGTACTACTGAAGGTACTAATAAACAAACTATCAAGTAGGGAATTTAGAAAGATATCTTGTTTTGCAATCCAATATCTCACATTTTTTTTCTATATATTAATAATAAAATTTATATTAATTAATATTTAATATATTTTTTGTTTTTAAAGTGGATTTATTTTACTATAATATAACATAAATATAAATACATTATAAATTTGTATAATAAACACTTTGATATATAGTAATGAATAAATATTAAATAATTTTCATAAGGTTGAATATTATATTAATATAAATATTACACAATAAAATAAATTAATATTTAGATCACATCTAAATATTAATTTATTTTATTGTATCAATATTTCCAGATAAGGGTGTGGTTTAGTGGTCATGGCTTGGGGATTGGTCTCGACAATAAAGCCATGGGAAGAGATCCCCCTAAGTGTCTCTCTAGGTTTGGACCAAGCTAAAAACTGAGTACATAAATATTATAATTACAATGAAAGAAAATAATAAAATTTATTATAACATAGTAAATGAAATATTCATATATAATCAAACCCATAATGTTTTTGGGTTTATGTAGTACTCAAACTAAGAAACCCAACATGAGCTTCAAAATGATGATATGCCTCATACTTTTATACATTCAATATACTCACTTAGGGGAGTTTTGTTGCACTAAAGGGCATGCATGCTTATTGTCATACTATAAAATTACTTTTTCTAATAAAAACTTTAAATATTGAATAATTATGCCATGAAATCTTTAAATCTTGAAATGTATGGAATATTTATACCATGAAAGAATATGTGAGAAAAATGGGATAAGCATATTATGAAGTCTATCACCCAATTTTAGATAAGGAACATAATAATGTATGCCATGTGTGTAATGCCCCTACAAGAGAACCAACAAGGAACCCTAGAATTTTGTTTTTTGTTTTTAGGGAAACTAAATAAAAGCCTAGCTCTCAAGAATCCTATTCTAAATTCTAAAACATAATTATCACAATGACAAACATTAAAGGATTTCTTCCCAAGGTTAAGTATTCACTAATTTAATTAATTATTACTAATGAGAAAGCATCAAGTCTATTTCTTGTTTATCTCTAAGAAGAATAAGATTGGCCCAATTAAAAAAAAATCTTTTTACCTTCGTTGTAGGAAGGCCAAATGGTCAAGGGTGGAACATAGGTATCAGAGCAGGGGTCTCAACTCTGGGAGCTCTGGGGAAAAATTGTATGGTCATTGTTTTAACATAGTTATACTTTGTCACTAGGATGTCACGTAGGGAGGAGAGAGCCGACTCTCCCTCTAGAGCTCCAAGTGGAGCACAACCACATGAGGGTCTAGCTGAGTCCCATCATTTTGAGAATATAAATTAGGATAGGGGACATGACTATGGACCCTAGATTCTTAAGGCCTTGCAGTGCCTAATATGGGTGCTTGAGGAGAGACTACCTCCAATTGCGGGGGTACCTTGAGTGGATTGACCTGGGGAAGGTGAGCACATACCTAGATTTCATGAGTGGAGTAGGAGTCCCCCGTGTATGTGATAGGTGATTATAGAGGTGGTCAACGATGAGCCACCTCACATTCCCTTGCCTCGACCCACTCAACCACAGATAGAGTTGGATCAAACATAAAGAGTTTCCCAAGGAACGAGTGATGAGATTTGAGAGCTTCTTCAGTTACAGCCCCCTACCTTTTCTAGAGCCACTGACGAGGTGGAGGCTGAGTCTTGGTTTCTTAGCTTAGAGTCTTGGTTGCTTAGCTTAGATAGATTTTCTATACATCAGTTGAGGGTACCCGCTTCTATCTAATGGCATCAGGAGGAGCAAAAGCACAACATGTCAATAGACACTTTGACTTGGGAGACCTTTTTGGAGTGCTTCAGGGTGCATTACATCTTTGAGCACTTTAGGCAGAGGTGTATAGATGAGTTCCATGACTAGAAGAGGGGCCTCACAGTGCCCAATATGAGAGTAGATTTTGTGAGCTCCAACAGTATGTAGATTACATTCAGGATGAGAAGTTACTCATCATCGATTTCATTAGTCTCCCAAACCCCAACATTGTGGGATCAGTACATATGGCTAACCCAATGGACTTTAGAGATGCTATAGAGAAGGCCTTCATAGCAGAGGAGGTATATGGGAGGTCCTGAGAGGCACAATAGCAATTTAGAAACTGTAATTAGGGAAAGCAAGACTCCACCACTCCACAATATACACATCCCCCTAAAAAGGAATTTAGATCCTCTGAAGGCACCCCAATGATAGCAGTAGTAGTAGAGATAGAGACCAAGGACATAGCAGGTACATAGAACAGTCATACTAGGCCATGGCAGTCTCAGGGACCCCATAGAGATCAAAGGTTGCATAGATAGCTAACTTTTAGGGGATGATCTAGCAATGTTAGTAGAGGTGGATCATCCTAGTTTGGTAGGACCCTATCCATGCATGGTTGTACTTAAGATGAGCTTGTTTGTTTGTGGGGGGATCGAGAACCTAGCTAGAGAGTGCCCAGAGGGCTTTAGAACAGGTGGACCCCACCTGATAGGTTTTGAGGAGAAAGTAGGAGATGTGGGGAGGACCCATAGGTTTTTTATAGCAGTTGAAAACTGCCAGACTGATCATCAGGCCACCATTATTGAGGCACCAGGTATGATTGGGGATATATATATATATATATGTTCATGTTTTTTTTAATTTCAGAACATATGATTCCTTTATATCTCCCACTATTGTGGAGCATTGCAGGCTAGTGGCATGTAAGAAAGATGATAGGTCGGAGGTGGAGTTAGCACCAGGGGCTAGAGTGGTTATGGACTTTGTGGATAGAGATTGTCAGTTAGCTTCTGGGACCATTACTACATCAGTGGATCTTCAGATTACACCCTTGGGATCTTACAACATAGTTCTGGGTATGGATTGGCTTGATGCATGTCAAGCTAGGATAGACTATAGACATAAGATGATTGAGTGTTTTGATGATCATGTTGGAAAATGTCACTCAAATTACTAGTTTGATTTTCCATCGACAGTATTATGTATTTGTTCCCCATCAGTCTAATTGTTCCTTTTTTGTGAGACCTTATTCCTAATCGCCTTGATGGACCAAGGACACCACTAATTGCTTTGGTGTTATGTTCTTATTGACAAGAGTTATTTACTTTGATGGGAGTCTATAAGCGGTCCCTTCGACGACTTGATACAAAGCTCATCAGTGTGACCTTGTGTGTCAGTGGGACTTCAAAATGAGTCTCTTCAATACTCTGATGCCATCGTGGTAGCAGGACCACATCAAGTTATGATATTCATTGAAGTGACTTAGTGACTTTGTCGAGACTCTGTCTTAAGTCTCTTCTATATGGCTACTATTTCGCAAGCTTGCAGGCTCCTTGGCGGGGCCTGAAAAAAGTCATGTGCGAGTGCACTATTGGCAATAGTATAACCCACTAGCCCATGGGTGCTTGGGTGGGACCTGGCTAGACTAAGCGGGAGAATGGGGATTGGATGGAGGATGTATGACGTGATAGTGAAGACCATGGTCAAAGCTTGGCCAGTTAACAATATCAGAATGACATTGAAAGTTTGACGAGAGGCTATTTCTTGTCTCTTTGATGTCCAATGAAGTGTTGGTGAAGTCTGCAATGACAGTTAAGGCTTAGTTTGATAGTTTGACAGTTAATCGATTAGTAACCATTTTCTTCAGGAACTAAATCGACCAGTTTCTGGAATGTCATGGATTGTAGAATGAATAGTTTCCTTTGGTAACCAAATGATATCAGTCTTGGTTGTAACTATGTATAAGAATCATCAAATTGTTTAGTGTAGTGTGTTAGAGGCTAATCCGAGAAATGTTGTGCCGCCCTTTGTGGTTACTATGAATTAACATATGAAAGCAAAAAATTGTAACTTTGTATGTAAACTCTATTTACTTTAATACAAAGTGTTTTTCTTGGTGTGTTGGTTTTCTCCCATAAGGGTTTTCCCAAGTAACTTTGGTGTTGATCTATGTATGATTCTTAATCTATCTACTCTATTATTTTGATTTAATGTGCATCTCTGAATGAACTGTAATTGAAATTGAAAGTACATTCTACATTTCTCTTCTACAAATTAGCATTAGGAAGGCATTTCCACACTTAGCTTTCCTTACAAGTGGTATTAGAGTCTAGCCAATTGTGTTATCCTTGTGGTTGAGTTGCATTTTTTGTGCTAATTTGGTTGAGTGGGAGTTTTGCAAAGAAATCAATTTGTCTTGATTACAGATTTAAGATGGCAAGCACATTCGAAAGAATAGAGATTAAGAAATTCAACAATGGAAATTTTGAGTTGTGGAAACTCAGAATGGAAGATTTTCTCATGGATCATGAGTTATGGACTATAGTGTCCTCAACCAAACCTGCAACAACCTTGCAAGATGATTGGGATGTAATAGATTAGAAGGCCAAGTGTCTGATCAGATCGTGCTTGGTAGATTCAGTTCTTCTGAATGTCCATGAGGAGAAGACTGTGAAATCTTTGTGGAAGAAGCTTGGTGATATTTATCAAGGGAAATCTTTGGTAAATAAGTTGTTCTTGAGGAAGAAGTTGTACTCTTTGAAAATGGAGGAAGAAGCATGTGTTGCAGATCATTTGAATGCATTTAACATGATCATTGCTCAATTGACATCTATGGTGTGAAGATAGAAGTTGAGGATCATTGCATGCTCATGTTGTGTTCGTTACCTGACACATGGGATCCCTTGGTAAAGTCTACTGGGATTACAACAACCACTTTCAAGATGGAAGATGTGGTTGCTTCACTACTGTCAGAGGAAATGTGAAGGAAGTCTTCTGAGATGGCTAAGAAGGCCCTTATTGTTCGAGACAAAACAAAGGAGAAAGGCAAGAAAAAAGACAAGAAGTCTAAGTCCAAGTCAGATGGGAGATCAAAGTCTCTTGGCAAAAAGTTCAAGGTGAAATACTAGAATTATGGACATATTGGACATATCCAAAAAGATTGCAAAGAGGAGAAAAAGAAGAAAAAGAAGAATAATTCTTCTGATAATGTTTCTTCTTAGAGTGAAGCAAATGCCTTTGTTGCAGCCTTGGTGACTCAGGCATCGAATGATATTTGGCTAATTGACTCAGGTGCATCCTTTCACATGACATCTCATAAAGATTGGCTTTCCAAGTACGCAGAATACAAAGGTGGAAGGATGTATCTGGGTGATGATTCTCACCTTGAAATTGTTGGCCATAAAAGAGTCAGAATTAAGTTCCCTGATGGATGAATCAAAGGAATCAATGATGTAATCCATATACCAAGTTTGGCTCATAAATTTATTTTTGTTAGTAAGATGGATGATGTTGGCATGTAAGTTTCTTTCTCAAATGGTGGTTGCCAAGGGTCCATGCATAGGCATTCTATACAAGCTAGACACACATGTTGTTTATTGTAGCAGTGTCTCTGAAAAGCTAAGTAAAGTTGCTAACATAGGGAAGGAGAACAAAGTTCCTTTGGGTGTGAATTCCTTGGAGGTGAAACTCCTAGTAGAGAAGACCATGCTATGGCATCATAGACTCGGTCACACAGGTGAAAAAGGCTGAAATTCCTTGAAAAATAAAAACCTGGTAGAAGGGCTTGAAGATTGTAACCTTGAGTTTGAATTTTATGAACATTGTATTTATGGAAAGCAACATCGTGTTTTTTTTTATGTAGTAGTCCCCATAAATCTTCTGGCATATTAGATTATGTTCACTTTGATGTTTTTGGTCTAGTGAATTTCGCTTCATTGTCGAAATCTAAATATTATGTTTCTTTTATAGATTGTTATTCAAGAAGGGTATTTGTATATTTTCTAAAAAGTAAATCAGAAGTGTTCATTTTGTTTAAGGTATTTAAAAACTTGGTAGAAAATTAGATTGGTAGAAAAATTAAATGCTTCGGATGGATAATGGCGGTGAATTTTGTTTTGCAAATTTTGAAAGTATTGCAAAGACCATGGGATTAAAAGGCATAAAACAACACCTTATACTCCACAACAAAATGGAGTTGTTGAAAGGTTGAATAGGACACTGATGGAAAGGGCAAGAAGTATGTTGAGCAGTGTTGGTCTAGAGCAAAATTTTTGGGCTAAGGCTGTGGCTACAACATGTTATTTGGTAAATAGATCTCACACTTCGGCTCTTGTTAACAAAACGCCTTTGGAAGCATGGTCTGGTAAAAAGCCTTCTTTAAGACACATTAGAGTCTTTGACTGTGAGGCATATGCATATGTGCTGAATGAAAAAAGATCTAAATTAGAAAACAAGGTTGTAAAATGTATCTTTATTGGCTATGGCATTGGTGTGAAAGGATACAAGATTTGGAAACTAAATACTGAGAGGGTATTGTACAACAGAAGTGTAATCTTTCATGAGTTGAAACCTTCTTCAGTTGATCTACAACTAGAGGTAAAAGAAGAAAAGAAGGATGTTGTTGAAATCCCTCTTACTCTCGAGAAGGAAGAACAACGAATTCCTAGTGTACCTGAAACTGAGGAGAGCTCGAGTAGTTCTAAAAGCTTTAAAGAAGAACTAGAACCTCAGTGTTAGCCTGTGAAGAGGTCTACACGAGAGAAGCAGCAACCTGAAAGGTTTGGATATTCTATGATGGATTTTAGTTGTGCCTATGCTTTGATTGCTAACCCTAATGAGACTAGGACTGTAAAAGAGGCAATTAATATGTTTGATTTAGATTCCTGGTTGGAAGCCATGAATAAAGAAATTGTATCATTGAAAAAGAATGAAACATGGGATTTGGTACCTTTGCCTGAAGGTCAAAAGCATGTTGGCTATTAATGGGTATTTAAAAAGAAAATTGGTCTAGATGGCAATGTTGAGAAGTATAAAGCTATCTTGGTTGCAAAAGAATATTCCCAAGTAGTGGGAATTGATTATGGAGAAATATTCTCTTGTAGCTAAGATGACATCTATCAAATTTCTATTGTCACTTGCAGCAACATATGACAAAGAGATTGAGCAGATGGATGTGAAGACAACATTTCTTCATGTAGATTTGGAAGAAGAAATTTATATATCCCAACTTGAGCACTTCATTGAAAAAGATAAAGAACATCTGGTTTGCAAGTTAAAGAAATCTCTATATGGTTTAAAATAGTCACCTAGAATGTGGTACCAAATGTTTGACACATTTGTGTTGTCATTGGGATTTGTGAGATCAAAATTAGATCATTTTGTGTACTATAAAATTGAAAATGGTTGTTTAATTATTATTTCCATGTATGTGGATGATATGTTATTCATTGGAAATAGTAAGGATATGATTTTTGAATTAAAATCTCACTTGTCAACACAGTTTAAAATGAAAGATTTAGGTGCAGCTAGGTACATTCTAGGGATGGAAATTAGAATGGATAGTACAAATAGAAAACTTTGGCTCAGCCAGAGCAAGTATATTAATAGTGTCCTTGAGATATTTAATATGATAGATTGCAAGCAGTTAGTTGTTCCAGTGTTGCAGGGAATGAAACTCTCTATTGAAGATTGTCCAAAATCTCCTACTGAGATGGAGGACATGACTAGGGTGCCTTATGCAAGTGCAGTTGGAAATTAATGTATGCAATGGTCTGTACAAGACTAGACATTGCCCAAGAAGTGGGAGTACTTAGTTAATTTATGGTAAGTCTAGGAAGACCGGATTGAGATGCTGTGAAAAACATTTTTAGATATTTAAAGGGTACTGTTGAGTATGCCTTGTGCTATCATGGTAATCTGCTAAATCTAAAAGTTTAGTTAGTATTTGTGGATATGTGGATTTTGATTAGACAGGGGACATTAATAGTAGAAGATCCACCAGTGGATATGTATTCACATTATTTGGTGGTGTAGTTAGGTGGATGATCAAGCAGTAGGCTATAGTCGCTTTGTCCACTACTGAGGCTAAGTATATGGCAGCAACTCATGCCTGTAAGGAAGCCATTTGGCTTAGACATTTGTGTTCTAATATTAGGTTTGATGCATGGTAGATTACTATTTGTTGTGATAGTCAAATTGCTATTTGTTTGCCGAAAAATCCCACTTTCCATGCCAGAATGAAGCATATCGATCTTCAGTATCATTTCCTTCATGATATGTTAGAAGATGGAAAGGTTAATCTGGAAAAATTGGATACTCTGGAAAATGTTGCTGATGCATTGACGAAGCCTGTGAGCATAGATAAGTATAGATGGTGTACTAATTCAATGGGCCTCGGGGCCTATGACATGCAGTAACTTCAAGCATTAAAAGAAGCCAGTAAGTTCTTTGTCAAGTGGGAGCATGTTGGAAAATGTGCCTCAAATTACTAGCTTGATTTTCAAATGGTAGTGTTATGTATTTGTTCCCCATTGGTATGATTGGTCCTTTTTTGTGGGAACTTATTCCTAATCCCCTCGATGGATCGAGGACACCACTACTTGCTTTGGTGTTATGTTCTTATCGATAGGAGTTGTTTACTTTGGTGGGAGTCTATAAGCAGTCCCTTGATGACTTGATACAAATCTCATCAGTGTGACCTTGTGTCGGCAAGACTCTAAAATGAGTCTCTTCAATACTCTGATGCTGTTATGGCAATATGGACCACATTGAGCTATGATCTTCAACGAAGTGACTTAGTGACTTCAGCGAGACTCTATCTCAAGTCTCTTCGATATGGTTATTATTTCGCAAGCCCGCAAGCTCCTTGGTGGGGCCTAATAAAAGTCATGCATGAGTACGCTATTGGTGATTGTGTAACCTGCTAGCCTGTAGGTGCCTTGGTGGGACCTAGCGAGACTAAGCGGGAGAACAGGGATTGGATGGAGGATGTATGACATGGTGGTGAAGACCATGGTCAAAGCTTGGCTAGTTAACAATATCAAAATGATTTTGAAAGTTTGGTGAGAGGCTATTTCTTATCTCTTCGATGCCTAATGAAGTGTTGGTGAAGCCTGTAGTGATAGTTACAGTTTAGTTCGACATTTTGATGGTTAATCGATTAGTAACCATTTGCTTTAGGAATTGAATTGACTGGTTTCTGGAATGTCATGGATTGTCGAATGAATAGTTTTCTTTGGTAACTGAATGATATCAGTCTTGGCTGTAACTGTGTATAAGAATCATTGAATTGTTCAATGCAGTGTGTGATAGGCTGATCAGAGAAATGTTGTGCCACCCTTTGTGGTTACTGTGAATTAACATCTGAAAGTAGAAGAATGTAGCTTTGTATGTAAACTCTATTTACTATAATGCAAAGGGTTTTTCTTGATGTGTGCGTTTTTCTCCTATAAGGGTTTTTCCACGTAAACTCTAGTGTTGATCTATGTATGATTCTTAATTTGTCTACTCTATTATTCTGATTTAATGTGCATCTCTAAATGAATTGTAATTGAAATTGAAAGTACTTTCTGCATTTCTCTTCTACAAATTAGCATTAGGAAGGCATTTTTGCACTTAGCTTTCCTTACAGGTCATGGCACATCAGTGGCTTTATTAGGAGTGTAGAGACCCGTATCCCTTCATATGATATCTGCTATGAAGCTGAAGTGGAGCATGTGTAAGGGGTGTCAGATGTTCTCTATAACAAGTAGTGACAGATCAAAGGGATTGACAGAGATATCTTTAGATGATCAGCCCATCCTCTGGGAGTTTGTAGATGTTTTTTCCTTGGAGTTGACAGGGATGCCACCCCACCATGAGGTGGACTTCCATATTCATTTGGTTCTAGGGGCACAACCAGTCTCACAGGCACCTTACAAGATGACTACTCAGGAGCTCAATGACCTCAATATTTAGTTGGAGGAGCTATTAGAGAAGGGCCACATCCATCCTAGCATCTCACCTTGGGGTGCACTAGTCATCTTCATCAAGAAGGAGGACGAGCCCCTTCACTTGTGCATCGACTACAGACAACTAAACAAATTAGTGATAAAAAATCATTATCCCTTGCCCAGGATTAATGATCTATTTGACTAGATGAGGGGAGCTAGAATGTTCTTCAAGATAGACCAGAGATCCAGTTACCATCAACTAAGGATTGTTGAGGCTGATATTCATAAGACAACTTTCCAGACTCGATGTGGTCATTATGAGTTTACTATGGTACCATTAAGATTGACGAATGCCCCATTTGTCTTCATGAGTTTGATGAATAGGGTGTTTCACACCCTCTTGGATTCATTTGTATTGATCTTTCTGGATGATATATTGATTTATTCTTAGTCAGAGGAGAAGCATGAGGACCATTTGAGACAAGTATTCTAGTGTTTGAGGAGACACCATCTTTATACCAATTTGGCTAAGTGTGCATTCTTATAGTCCAAGGTTTAGTATTTAGGTCACATTATTTCTGGTGATGATATCTCAGTAGATCCATTGAAGGTTAGAGTTAGTGTAGAGTGGCCAACACCCACCAGTGTTACAGAGGTTAGGAGTTTCATGGGTTTGGCTAGTTATTATTGTAGGTTTGTGGAGGCGATCTCTAGGATAGCACACCTTATTACTTCCCTTCAGTGCAAAGGGAAGAGATTCAAGTGGACAAAGCAGTGTGAGAGGGCATTTCAGACCCTCAAGGAGCATCTTACTAGTTCTCCCATTTTAGTTGTACTTGATCCGACTCAAGATTTTGTGGTATGTAGAGATGCTTCTTTGGATGGTATAGGCACAGTTCTTATGTAGGAGGGTCGCGTTATCACATATGAGTCACAGAAACTCAAGACCCATTAGAATAATTACCCTACCCATGACTTAGATCTTGTAGTAGTAGTACATGCTCTCACTAGATGGAGAGATTTTCTCCTTGGGCATCATTTTGAGCTTCATTCTGATCACTGTAGCCTTCAGTACATCTTCACTCAGCCAAATTTGAATGAATGATAAAGATGATGGATGGAGTTCTTGTGTGAGTATGATTTTGATGTGCACTATATTAGAGGGAAGGAGAATGTGGTGGTATATTCCTTGAGTAAGAAATTACATGAGATCATGGCCATGATAGTGGATTCTGATTTGAGGTCTTGCATCCTACAACAATTACTAGAGGACTAGTGGCATTAGGAAGGTCAGTGTGTAGTGCAGCCATAGAGGGCCCTTGAGGGCAAGTATTCAAGATTTGTTCTTGACAAAGATGGTTTGTTATGGTACATGGGACATATTTATGTACCATATAGTGGGGATGTATGGAGATTGATTTTGTCAGAGGATCATAGAGCATTGCATGTAGCTCATCCAAGGGTTAAGAAGATGTACACCAATCTTTGTTAGCTATATTACTGGTCAGGCATGTGTATAGACATCACAGAGTTTGTGGCTTGATGCCTTGAGTGCCAAAGGGTCAAGGCTGAGCACCAACAACCTGCAAGATTACTATACCCCCATGAGATTCCAGAGTGGAAGTGGGATACCATGTCCATGGATTTTATAGTTGGTCTACCCTTGTCCACCATACACCATGATGCCATCATGGTGATGGTTGACAAGTTTACCAAGGTAGCCCACTTCTCGCTAGTTTGCACCTCTTATACAACATTTGCTGAAGCACCGATAGTCTTGAATGAGATTGTTAGATTACATGGGGTACCTCACAGAATTATTTTAGATAGGGATCCAATGTTCGCTTCTACATTTTGGATAGCAGTTCAGCGAGCCTTGGGTACCCAGTTCAATTTTAGTACATCTTATCACCTTGAGACAGATGGACATACAAAGATGGTGAACTAGGTGTTAGAGGACATGTTGAGGTTGTCTTATAAATCATCAGTCTAGATGGGAGGAGTACTTGTATTTAGTTGAATTTGACTACAACAACAGTTTTCACAGTTCATTGGGCATGGCAACATATCAAGCGTTGTATGGTAGACCATGAAAGACCCCTTTGAGTTGGGATCATTTGGAGAATAGAGTTGCTATTGGCCTAGAGTTGTTACATGATATGGAGTGATAGGTGACAGTGATTCGACAGAGGTTACATGAGGCTTAGGATTGATAGAAGAAGTACATAGATACTTGGAGGACAGATCAGAGTTTTTTAGTGGGTGATAGAGTCTTCTTGAGAGTGCAACTACATAAGAGTCCAATCCATTATGGAAAGGGCTCCAAGAGAGCACCTCATTTTGTGGGCCCTTTTGAGATTTTGGAGTGGATAGGACCATTTGACTATTGTTTAGCCTTGCCACCTAGCCTTTCACATATCCATGATGTATTTTCATGTTTCTATTTTGAAATGTTATATCCATGATCCTTCTTAGGTACTGGATTGGGCTACTCTATAGGTAGAGGCAGACAAACAATTGATATTAGAGCCTATTCATATCTTGTCTCATCGGATGCTAGGCCTTCGAGGTCGAGAGCTAGACCAAGTCAAGGTCTAGTGGGACATATATAATGAGACTGCTGCCACATGGGAGGACACATCTTGTATGAGGACTCTTTATCTTCATCTTTTTGAGGACTTCTAGGAGGAAGTCCAAACCTAGGAAGTCAGATGTAGTACCCTGAGTCCTTGGTACTACCATTATGGCGGGTAGTGATTTCATTTTTTGTTCCTTTGATTCTACAATGAGGTATTGTATGTTTGGCTCTTATGTATATCTAACTATGGCCATGAGTTACATACTAATTGAGACATCTAATTTTAATTTGGATCATGATTGATACATACTTTTATATTTGCATATCCTCATTTGACCCTATATGATGCTTTCTAGATTATGTTTTGTAGCATTATATGATTCCTTGGGTTATGATGTGTGGATTCATATACCTTGCCGTGGATTGTGTGACTCATTGATATATATAGTTTGCATTTAATTTGTGAAATATGTTGTCTCATATTATTGTGATCTTGATTTCATTGTTTATATATATATATATATATATATATATATATATATATATATATATATATATATATATTCTCTTATGTGCACTTAGATTTATTGAATTAGCCTAGTGAATGAAAGATTCTTACATGTTGTAAGAATGACTAAAATATATGTATATGAAGTAGTGGATGGTTAATTGTATCTTTGCTTTGGCTGTTGTTTTCATAAGTGACAATGTGGAAACAAGCGTGCTGGTTTGAGCTAGTGGAAATGGGGAAAACACTTAGAGACCCATTGTGGTTTCCCAGTAAGCTAACCTAGCCTATTTGGAGAGCCTTAGGATCATTGTATGGTCATGTGTATGTGAAGTCTATGTCTTGTGAAAGTGTGCCTTGTGAAAATGTGTCGTGTGAAAGTGTCTTGTCTTGGAGATACGTGACATCATTGTGTACTATCATGGTATTGTTATGTGGAACATGTGATTTGATAGGTGGTTCATCATGTGTTTTGCATGTGTGTTGTAAAAGAATTGTGAAGTGTTCTTGTTGTGGGGGGGAGACTAAGTAACCCTTCTATCATGTTAATAACTAAAAATTTATACCCCTTTGTTAAGAAAAATTAATCCCTTGTCCTAGACCTAGGTGGGCCCCTCTAAAAAACATAATAAAATTAAGAAAAAATAATTGTTAGATACCTTTTATGAGCATTTTTATTAATGATGGGCATTAAATTTTTTTATTATTAAACAAAGGGTCCTTGGAAAGGACACATGTTGTCCACTTAAGGTGACACATGTTGTCCACTTATGGGGACACATGCAGCCTCTAAAGACATGTAAATAGCTGGAAAAAGAAGGTAAATGGGAGAAAAAGAAAAGAGGAAGTTAGATGTTTCTATTTTTTTTACACATTACACTGTAAAAAAAAATTTGGGGGAGAAGGAAACACAAAAGGAGAAATTGGAGGAGGAAACAAAAATCTTTGTGAAAATTTGGGGGAGAAGGAAACACAAAAGGAGAAATTGGAGGAGGAAACAAAAATCTTTGTGGAGCTTAATCAACTCACCAATATAGCTGGGAATACTAGGCGGGACTCTAACTCATATACTGTGAAATCTAATTTGAGGTAATTCTATAACTTGGTGTCCTTTATTTTTTGGTACTGTAAAGAAGAAAAGAAATAATAGAAATGACTCAATAAAATTAAAAACAACCCTTTTAAAGGTTTTGGTACTATGTTTTGTAGGTTGTTACATGAAGATTTGTTGTGTGTTAAAGTGTTGTTGCATGTTGTGGATAGTACAGTGTTGTTTTAGTTAAGTTTGGAATTTATTTTCTGTTGTAATGCCTCTTGTGTGGGGAAGAGAACATGATATGTTTGTAGGAAATTTAATATGGGTAAGAGTACCTTGAATTGTGTTACGAGAAAACTGAAGTTAAGGGTAAGAGTATCCTTGGGAATACTTCCGTAAAAAGTGGCTAAGAGTACCCAATGCATATACTTATTGAATTCAAAGGGTAAGAACACCCAACACAAAGGCCTTGTTGAATTAAATGGGTAAGAGTACCCAATAAGTGTAATTGATGGGTATGAGTACCCATGAGGAATGGAAGTTGTAAATAATTTTGGCTAACTTTTCCTACATGTTCATGTCATCTCTATACCCCTCTGTGCTTCGTGTGAACTATGTAACTAAACTTGTGAATGCATGTTGTATTGTCTAGTGTTCTCTAGATATGTGACTCTGTGTGTTTCAGCGAAAGGGTGTTTATAAATTACCTGGGGTTTCCTAGTGTTTTCCCCTAGCTTGGGGGTGGACAACTCCTATCCTTGGCTCAGAGGTGAGCCTCCACTAGCTGAAGAAGCAATGCTATCAATTGTGCACGTCCCTATAGGTTAAAGGAGATGGAGTTCTATGGTTGGAATTCTCAATGAGAGTTTGAATTTTATTATTGTTGTTCTCAAAAAATGTAGAAAGCATTATACTTATTATGTAAAACAAAAAGAGCAAACCATTGCATCTGCTCTTTACTATAGAAAGAACAATAAATTAAGTGAATTAAAGAACATTTCCATTTGTTTCATGATGGTAATGTAATTTGTGGATTATTAAGATTATTGTAGATTTAGTTAATGTTGTAGTAAAAGTTAGCCAGAATTATTTGCAACTTCCATTCCTCATGTGTACTCATACCCATCAATTCCACTTACTAAGTACTCTTACCCATTTAATTCAACAAGGCCTTTGTGGTGGGTGTTCTTATCCTTTTAATTCAATAAGTATATGCATTGGGTACTCTTACCCACATTTTATAGAAGTATTCTGAAGGGTACTCTTACACACAACTTAAGTTTTCTCATAACACAATTTAGGGTACTCTTACCCATAATAAATTTCCATCATGCAAATCATGTTCTCTTCCCCACACAAGAAGCATTACAGTAGAAAAAATTTCCAAACTTAATCAAAAAACCATGTACTATCCACAACATGCAACAAGACTTTAACTGTAATGCCCCATGCAACCCACAACAAGAGAAAACAACATGAAACCCTAATTTGTTTTTTTAAATTATATATATATATATATATATATATATATATATATATATATATATATATATATATATATATATATATATATATATATATATATTCTTGGAAGAAGAGATAGATTTCATAATTGAGGGAAAAAAACTCTCTTATTTTAACCTAACAAAAATTTCATAATCAACACACTAACATATAGTAAAAGGTTTTTCCAAAACTAATGGTGTATTTTGCATTTTAATAACAAAGAATGTATAAAACCTAATCTTTAACTAAATTTATTTTATCTATTCAATTAAAGGAAGAATAAAAGCCTATCCTTGACTAGTTCTTAAGAAGGAAGGGAATTAACTTAATTAATGTTACCTTTTGAGTCGCCCCTTATTTATTTATTCATTGGTAATATTTCCCAACCAAGAGCTAGTTTACCATGTTTTATTTTTGGTCATACCTATGTTTTGTAAATCGGCTCTTGGTCCTTCAATTTGTATCCGTTTGTTGTCTTTGTAGACAAAGTTGCTTAAGGTTTGAACCTTTGAACCTGAACCATTCTCAAAGTTCAAAGTTCAATGGTTCAATATGTCTGAAGTGTCTCATAAAGCAAGCTGTCATTTTTTTTGTCTTATGCATCTTTGAACTTTCAGGTTGAACTTGAACCTTCCGCTCGTACTCTATAGTGGGGTTCAAGGTTCAATGGTTCAATGGTCTTAAAGTTCAACACTCTCTATCTTCTTATAAGTCGGGTCATGTAGTTACCTTGTGTAATTAATATATCGTTGAACCTTCCACTTGTACTCTACAGTGGGGTTCAATGGTTCAAGGTTCAACAGTTCATTGTTCCATAATTGGAAGGCTTTTACCAAAGCCGTGTAACTTTTTTTTGGTCTATATAATCCTTGCGTCTTTGAACCTTCGTATTGAACCATATCTTTACAAGTTCAACGATTCATGAGTTAAGTTCCTTTTTCCGCAAGTCAGTCCTTTGCTTATCTATATGGTCCAATTGACATGTTTGAACCACCACATTGAACCACCGCATTGAACCACATCCTAAAGGTTCAATGGTTCAATAGTTCAAAGATTTGGTGATTTTGGTCCCGTTTGTTCCCGCGGCTTTCTAAGTCAAACTTAGAGGGAAAGTTGGAGGAAATTATGTCAGAAACTCATTATGAAACCGAGAGCTCTAAGTTAGCGGAGGCTACGGATAATCATTATACTTCATGATGGCACGTGAATAATACTTTCTATTAATGAAGAAATCGGAGTTCACGTCTTTTCAAATATTTTTGGCACGTATTGTTCCAAGCGATAATTATTCATTCTAGTTAGTGCCATTATTAACCAAGAACAAGCCAAGTTTAGCAAGTAAACATACTATGCAACATGGAGGAGGATAGCGTCGGAAGTGTAAGGCTCTTTTTATTCAAGTTTTCGTAGTGAATTTAGATATCTTGAAGGTGAGTTCTATTTCCCATATGCTATTCCTAGTTCTTATGTTGGAAAGAAGAATCTCTGGAATTTTTGTTGTTTTCAAAATTCAAAGTGTTTTATTGTAATCCTCCAACTATGTCTTTGAAATCTACGTGTTTGGGGGATGAACATGGCCCTGGTCTTACTTATTCTCACTTAGAATTTCGAGATACTGCACTGGTTCAATATGATTTGGAGGAATTTAAAGAAAGAACTAGAAACCTTGTTCAAACCCCTACAATGAAGAAAATCATAGACAGCAGTTTAGTTGAAGCTGCAGCTTTTCCTTAGGCTATACTGTGCCTAGAATTGGTTCAAGAGTGTATAAATAGGTACGACCCCCATGACAGATGTATTAGAAAGCAAGCGGTGATGTGTTATTTTATGTCAACAGACAAACCCTTACATCTGTGATGAAGATACCGCCTAAAGAGGCGTATTCCAGCCTTGACATTACTTCCTCCTATGGGCATTTCTCAGAGAAGAAATTGAATTATAAAAGTGTAATAGCGAGAAACTAGCTGTTGAAATTTCAGAAGGGTGGTTCAAGGTTACCCAGGCCAATTACTAGAGATCATTTGATAAAAGAAGTAAGGGATATTGTGGTATTGTTACATAGACTGAAAGGCAGTTAGCATGCCTACTATTGGGACGATTGGATGTACTTTTTCATCCAAGTCATCCTTCAAGGGGAATAATATTTGGATTGGGCTGAAATAGTGGTTGACTGTCTACATCAGGGTTTGAGTAACTGTCTGGGTGACAGAGATTTCTATATGTCTTCGTACCTGTTCTATTGTCTAGCATCTACAAGAGAGTGGTTTGACCTGCCTCATGCGCCCTTAGCTGAGAACAGTAAGATTTATGAATATTATTCTCAGTTGCAGAGAAGGAATTGCTATGAAAATTATAAAAGGGTTAATGATGTCTTCACTGGGAAAATGACCTATGAACTGGCAGGCAATCCGGGTAAGAGAATGTCCAATGAAGCAATGCAACTGATCAGTATCTATGGTAGCTTCTTCATTCAGTTTTCTGAGTTCACCTACATCAGAGTTGGAGGATTTGATGGTGAACCTCTAAAGTAACCTAGATATGTGTTTGACTGTTTCGTGCTAATGGAGGTATGTAGACAATTAGCACATGTAGATAAGAAATTCCCATCAAAAAAGGGTTTTGGTATTTCTTTTCCTATTGAACTTGGGCATTATTCGTGCCAATCAAAATCTGATGCTTTGAATTTGGAGGTGAACCTTAAAAGGTTCAATTTTCAGTTCTTCACTGCCAGGTCTCAATTTGACAGTAAAAGATTTGTCAGAGAGAACCTAGATCCTGGAACAGGGCATTCACACCTTCCTAAGCTAGAGGATTACTGGGAAGACTATACAGATGAATTTTAAGTTAGAAGAAGGCTGTGGTGTAGGTTTTCTTTGGGGTAGATAATTACACTCAATTTAAACATGGATATTTCTGGAATTTCTGATCATGAACAGGTGATTGACCCACAGTTTGAGAGAGTAGAACAATTACCCATCCCAGAAGTTGACTGGAGCAAAAAGGAGGAAGATAGAATTGAAATTAAAACTCTCCCGGTGATAAGAAGAACTGAGAAATGGTTGAGAGAAAAGAGACAGGAAGGGCTTTAGGATATAAATACCCAACAAATCTCCTCAATGATTGGATCACCACTTTCCATTAGCTCTTCTAATCAACCTATTGCTATCTGTGGTGCAGGTGCATCCAAGCCATCAACTGAAAGAAGCCCTACCACTAAGAGGTCCAGAAGAGTTCTCACAGATATTCTGCCATCTCATGTTACCAGGTTGAGGAGTAAAGGGAAGAGAAAGAAACAGGTTTCTGAAACAATAATTGTTGATTTGAATTTAGAGGAAGATCCAGAAGAACCTATGGGTGACAAAGAGCTAAGTCCACAGAGAACAGAAGAGGTTGACACTGGGCCACAGCCAGGGGCCATTCTGGAGACCCCTGAAATATTAATGATTTCAAATGAATCCTCTAATGGAGTGAACCCCGAGAAGGCAACCTCAGCCCCTGCACCAAAGTGGCTAGAGAGTTCCATCTCCGACAAAAAAAAAGTGATCCCTTTTGTTGTCCCTTTGGAGGACATGGTAAGTAAATGTTTGGGGAAAACTCCCAAGTCCAAGAAACTCAAGACAACCTCCAGAATAAACATTGATCCAAACACTGGTAACTAGAGTGCTGAAATTGCTAAGCCAATGACTGAGGAAGAAGTGTAGGATCCAACAGTGCACGATTTCACTGTGGAGAGAGTGGATCTCAGTTTTGCTTCTAGAGCTGTAGATGTCCACCACCTTGAAGCTTCTACTAACAGGATGGTCATTCAAACATGGAAAGATGAAAAGGACAAGAGGGAGTTGAAACAAACTCTGAGTTCAATGGTAGAGTACATTGAGGCTATTAACAACCTTGACCCGCAGCCGATCTCACAGCTTCCCCTGTCTTTTGACCTAAAATCTCCTGTCAACCAAAAGATGTTAGATCAGGTTCATAGAAGCAAAATGGTGACAAAAACATTCAACAGTTGGTTGGATAACATTGAGAAGAAAGGAACTGAATACATCTATGAGCTCAAGGGCATATATGATCTGACTGCTACCACCGTTGAAGATCTTAAAGCACAGGTTGCTGTTTGGGCGAAAGATGAGGGCAAGTGGGTGAGTGTAATAAACCAAATAGATGAGGTTCAGAAATATGGGCTGGAGAAGTTTTTGGTAGAAAAGAACTTGACTGGTGTGGACAAGGATTTGTTATATGTGAACAAGAAAAATATTGAATGGAGGAATTCCATATCGTGGCAAGGACACTTTGAACTCACAAAACTGATTAAGGATATAACAGAATTCACTCAATCCCTGTAACGTGACTTGCAATGTATTGATGTTCAATACATAAAAGATGATGGAAAACCAGTGGAAGATGTCGACGCAGTGGTACAATCATTCAAAGATAAAATCAGCTTTGTCAGAGAAAATGACAATATTTTAACTAAGGATTTCTCCTGGATTTCTAAAGTTGAGTCATTGCTTTATCTCTATATAGACGGACTTCCAGAACACAAGAAAAATTTCTGAAAATGCGAAGGGAAAAGGAAGTTTGGAGGTCAAGAATGAAGCATATAGGTATTCTCAACTTCCTGAAGATTCAGGAGTTCGTTGCTGCTTTTCAGGAATGGAAGACCCAACGTGCTTCCCAGGCCACCGATAACAAATCCGAAGATACAAACCCATCCTCCCAGTCATGACCTCATTGGCTCATTTTCTTGATTTCAGTTCCTCTATTATGTTATTTTCAGCAATCTTGATCTTTAAAATCAGTTGTTAAAAAACTAAATCCCGTACGGGTCAGAGTTATGTTAACTCTGGGTTTGATTTACTCAAAGACATGATTAACACATTCATATATATAGGTTTTTAAAATCTTTGAAGGATAGAAAAGTTTAGGAAAAGAAAAGAAGAAGGAATTTTGGCTAAACTGTTCATAGTTTTACATTATGTGATGATTGTTTGAGTAATTTTCATCTGTGAATGAGAAGAAGAAACAATTACTACTTATTTGGATCTGTGCATCTGAATGTGTGGAATTTTATTTTCTGTGTGAAATCTCCTTTCATCTGGTAATTGCTCTTTATTTGGACAACTCGTCATATGTGTTCTATTATTTATTGGTTCAGCAAGTTCGTATGAATGTATTCATGTATTTGAATCTACAAAAAATAGAATCTATGCATTCTATTGCTCATTGTTACTGTATAAATTTATTGCATTCATAACATAGTTATGTATGAATGTTAGTTTGCCTTAAGCATTTTCTGGTTAAAAGTGTGTTTGGATAGTTGAATAGATAAATTCATTGAAAATCTTAAAGGGAGCTATACCTAACTTCAGAGGGGAACTAATTTAAAAGGTTCACCCATTTGTTGCTTAACTCATTTGTTCTTCAAAAGAGGGGTATAGAGTTAGAATAAATTATTTTCAGAACAAGGACAAATCTGTTAGCCAACAGTTTTTGGCGACTCTGCTGGGGAATATATAGATAAAATAATTAATTAAAGATTGGTCACCTGAATATGATGCAACAATGGTGCTTCCACACGAAAACATAATTCCTGTTCTGCAACCCAATCTTGGATTTCAAGACAAGCAGGAAGAGATTATTGGCTAGTTGAATACCCTTGCTTGGCGTACTCGTCGGAATAGTGAAGATTACAGAAGAGCAAGCAGAGTATTAGAACAAGAAGAGGAATTGGCCGATAACCTGAGATTGCTGTTACTCAGGCAGAGAAGAAGGAAAGCATGAAATGCAGCAAGAAATCAAGTCCTTGAAGCACAAAGAAATCAAGAACAACAAAGAAATCAATAACTACCTGTCTAGTTTCAATATTTTAAGCTGGATTCTAGACCGTATACCAGGTCTTTGAGAAGAGAGGGAGTTGAGGACCCTACCTTTCAAACACTACAAAATCTTAATTTTCCTTATATCCCTACTCGTTCAAGAAGAGCTAGAAGTAGACCCCCTAGCCCTCCCAAACTTGCTACTTCCCCTGTCTGTCAAGCTTTAACCCTTGCAGGCACCGTTATCCCCTTAGCTATAAATTTTCTACCCATGGCTCAACCTTGGGGAGCTGCCATAGGGCCTCTAAACCTAGGGGCTAACCTAAATCCATTACCTAAAAATGCAAGAGAAAATTTACCCCGGTTCAATGGAGACGGTAAACAATCACCAGAAGAACATTTGTGTGCTTTTGCTGCAGCATGCAGTGTGTTAGGTGTACAACACCAAGATGTTGCCATAAGGCTCTTTGTGCAAACTTTGACTGACACTGCGGCACAATGGTTCTACCACATAACTAATTCCTCAATTTCAAATTGGAATGATATGAAGACTGCTTTTGAAAATAGGTTCAAAAGTGCAGAGGACGAGCATTACCTCCTTGCACAGCTGACTCAGCTTAAGAAAGAGATTCATGAACCTATGAGGGAGTTCGTGGCTAAATTTAATAGAATTGTGAACAAGATCCCTGCTACTAAAAGACCATCTGGCAAAAATCAAAAATGTTTTTTTGTTAATTCCATGCCTCCTAATATTAGCTTCCATCTCAGGAGAGGTGTAATTGCTGATTTACCAGCTACACAAGCCTTAGCAGTCGGATTGGAGGATGATCTCATTATGGCCGGTAAATGGAAGAGAGAGGTCCAGGTGCCAAATGCCCAGCCCTCATCATCTACAAATCCTGTAGTGCAAAGGTTGGTTAATGATATGATTGCCTTAAAGAGGCAACTACCTAAAACTAGTGCCCCCTTCCAACAACCGTATCAAGATATAAGTAGAAGGAATTTGAATCAACAAGCAAATACTAGTAGAGCTTTACCCCTGACATCAGCACAGCCAAGACTAGCTATTGAAGCTCCTCCTGGGAGGGGAAACATGTGTATTTTTCACTTGACTACCGACCATGATGGGAATTCTTGCCTAGAAATGCTCAGGTATACTCAGATGACTGCTACCCAAGATATGCTAGGGGAAGCCACAGAAGAAGAAAGGAACTTTGAGGAACCTGGCGGCTCTGAGATACACTTCCTGGAATATGAATCTGATTCAGAAAGGGGAGATGAAATATTGGTAACCCTTGAAGATCCTTCATGTGCCATGCTCACTAGGAGTCAGAGGAATATGAGACCCTCTAATACTCAAGAAGTACCTGGCAAAGGTAAGGAGCCTTTAACTAGAACTCATGATGCTAATTTGAAGGCTCAGGAAAATAGATTGCTACATAGAAATGATCTAGATGCTTCTTTTGATATTGTAGATTTCTGTAAGTCTGTAAAAATTCAAATTTCTCCTATTGAGTATCTGGTGCAGGAGCACCCCTACAAGATAGGATATAGGTTCATTGTCCGCATGACAGGACATTAGTCTATTTTTAGCATGTTTGACTTCATGATGTAATAAGGTCCATTGGACCAATGCATATGTATTAGATCAGCCTAGGAGAGTGTGCAGGCAGTTAGAGTTCGTTATCAGGTTGTCTGAGCTGTCTTCTCCCAGTCGCTTGGAAGCTCCCAACCGCTGGGAACCGAGTTGGTAGTACTCGTAGGATATTGCTATAAATAACTCAGATCAGTTAGGGTATGATATGATATCAGAGAGAGTAGTAGTTATGTTATGTTGTACTGGTGATTGAGTGAGATCCAGAGATCAGTCCAGACATTGTGAAACATTGTTGTAGAAACAGGACATTTGTGTTTCATCTAAATAAGATCTCATCAATTGCATTATCTGGTTTATCAGCTGTTTATGTTTTGATTTATGTTCTGATTACAAGTTAATGGATTCTTTCAACCCTTCCACCGGTTGATTCTGTGAATCGGTGGGATGGTCATGCATGTTAGTTTAGGTTGTATTTTAGTTTTCTGTTTATGCATTTCATTGTGTGGGAGATCGATTGGTAGCATGCTGTGAATCAACCTAGCATCCTCATGTGCTAGGATTTAGGAAGATAAACTGTTAAGTTTTGATCTGAAGGTGATCCGGCCCGATCATCATATTTTCTTTGTGAAATTGTGCAGTTCTGTGAGTTTGCGTGCAGCTGACAGATATACAGGGATCTGCATGTGCTTTTCCAGACGGAGTGAATCGCATCGACATCTGTGAGTATATCGCTATCCAGATCGGGTTATGAAGCTGACGAAGACTGTATGTTTCAAGTGCATCAGGATGATGTAGGTTGGATATATACTCAGTGTGTATATCATCGTCAGGATCATCTTTCGTGTGTATCCATCGTCCGCATGTCGCTATCGCATGCAGGAGTGAAAGTTCACTTTTTGGCTAAGGACCGGAAAGGTCATCATCAGGATATTGAAAAGATCACCGGATATTCATTATCATGTTGCGGAGGATATAAGTGTCTTATATCCTGTTGACATCATCATCGGGTGCAAGTGACGTCATCGTCATCAGGATATTGTGAATATCACCCTATGCAAGTTTATCCTGCTGTCGCTAAGTGTTTTGGCATCGGCGTAAGTCATCGGCATAAAGTTTGGTTAACATCATCAGGATGTTTCAATATGACCGGACAAGTCATATCCTGATGCTGTTGGTTGAGTAGTCGGATATCGTGGTGACATAAGCATCGAGGGAAAGGTGCTTGAAGTTGTCATCAGGATATATTGGAGGAACCGGATATTTTATATCCTATTGATGAAGATGATGTCGAACATCATGATGATGAAGATAGAATTTGGCGGTCAAATGAACAGTGAACATCAGGAGGATGTTTGCGCTTGCCGAATGTGATGATGCTGCGGACAGGCGAAAGGTGAAAGGCGAAAGGAAGTGAACAGTAGTTAGCAGGAGGATATTACATGCTTCTTCGAAATATGATGATGCTGTCTGTGTTAGCAAGAAATATGATGATGATGATAAGCTGATAGGTATTACATACTGCATGTCTAGGATTTTAACATGCTGGTTGTGTTAATGACTCCTCCTTCCCATTTGTAAGCTTCTGTTGCGTTACCTCTGCATCATAGTGGTATCAGAGCAAAGGAAGGATCTTCTAGAAAAGATCAGAATATAGCAGGATGTCAGGTGACGAAGGAACATCTGAGATTCCGGCAAGGATGACCAACGTTGAGTTGGTAGTTCTGGTAAAGAAACAGATTGCAGAGAGCAAGGCCGTGAAGGCTCAGAATCAGGAATTGAAGGATGAGTTAGCGAAGTTGAGGAATAGAGTAGGTTCTGGTAGAGAAGAAGATAGGGAAGAAGAAGAGATCCCTAGTTGGAACGAGGAGGTCGTTCCTGCAGACCAGAGACCACTGTTGAACGCCCTCAAGGCCATGGAGAGGAGAACCATGGATGTGAAATTAGATTTGCCAGTGTTTACAGGAAAGATGGAACCTGATTCAGTGATGGAGTGGATAGACTCCTTGAACAATTTCTTTGAAACGGAGGAGATACCAGAACAACAGAGGGTGAAAATAGCCCAGTCAAAAATGAAAGAAGTTGCCTTGACATGGTGGAATTTCGTCCAAGATGATAGAGTACAGGAAGGAAAGCGTAGAGTCACTACATGGAAGAAAATGATGGCATTAGTAAAGGAAGCTTATGTCCCATTGGATTACAGTATCCAATTACACAAGAGGAAGCAAAACCTGAAGCAGAAGGAGCTAGATGTTAGCTCATATACAGAAGAATTCATGAAACTTTGTATGAAAACAAAGGTAAAGGAAAGTGAAGACGAGAAGGTAGCCAGATACCTTAATGGATTGAGGTTCAACATTCAGGAAGATTTAAGTCTGCATAATCTAGATACAGTTCAGAAATGCTTTCAGTTGGCATTGAAAGTGGAAGAGAAGTTAAAGAGAAAACAAGAACAACACAATAGAGGAAGAGGAAGACAACAAAGGGGTGGAAGAGGTCCTTTTAGAGGTAGAGGACATGGACATGGATATCAAGGAGAATCCAGTCATGACAATAGTAAGGGAAACAATAGTCAGAACCAGGGGGAAAATTATAGTCAGCAAGGAAACTTCAGAGGTAGAAGACCTTTCAGAGGAAGATCCCAGGGCAGAGGATCTATCAGATGTTATAACTGTAACAAAGAAGGCCATATAGCCAGCAGATGTCCAGACAAGGCCACAAGCTCAACAGGAGAAAGGAGAACAAATCTGATCCAAGAACCTGATAAAAGTATGAAAGGCTCTAATGATTTTCAGAGTGTGAATGCTCCTGATAATTATGGATACCCAGAAAGTGGAGAGTCTCTAATGATGAGAAGAACAATGACTACCATGAAGGTACCTGACAAAGAATCCCCTCAAAGAAAGTCTCTTTTCAGGACTATTTGCAAAGCAGGAGGTAAGGCATGTAAAGTTTTGATTGATTCTGGTTCTACTGAAAATTTTGTGTCTGAAGAAATGGTGACAAAGCTTAAGCTTAGGAGATTGCCTCACCCATCCCCATATAAAGTCTCATGGCTTACCCAAGGTCAGCAGACAACTGTAGAAGAACAGGCTTGGGTAGAATTTCAGATTGGAGCATATAAGGATAAGTTGTTGTTTGACATTACCACGATGGATGCTTGCAATCTTTTATTTGGTAGACCATGGCAGTATGATTTGAAGGCACAACATGATGGTGTTAGAAACATCTATACAATCACTAAAGATGGTAAGGTTATAAAGTTACTACCATTGACGGAGAAGGAGGAGAAATCTAAAGGAAAAGAGGTGAAGGTAATGCTGATGGAAGGTAAACAGTTCATGAAAGAAGTAGCAGCAGAAGGTACAGTTGCATATGCCCTAATCCCATGTATGAGGGTGAATAAAGAACAGCAGCAAGAAGTCAAGGAAGAGAAAAAGCAAAGGTTCATAGACCTAGCTATCCAAGAGCTATTGGATAAGTACAAAGGTATCATCTCAGAAGGAATGCCAAGATCCCTACCACCTGTTAGGGATATCAGTCACTGCATAGACTTAATTCCAGGGTCAACACTTCCAAACAAAGTAGCCTATAAGCTAACTCCAGAACAAAATGTAGAAGTAGCCAGACAAATTGAAGAATTATTGGATTCAGGTCTGATTGGGAAAAGTTTAAGTCCATGTGCAGTACCAGCTGTACTAGCACCAAAGAAGGAAGGTACTTGGAGGCTTTGCACAGATTCCAGAGCTATTAACAAGATCACAATCAGGTATAGGTTTCCAATCCCTAAGATAGAGGATTTACTTGACTGTTTGGGAGGTGCTAAGTATTTTACAAAAATAGATCTAAAGAGTGGATATCATCAGATCAGGATTAGGCCAGGAGATGAATGGAAAACAGCATTCAAAACTAATGAAGGGTTATATGAGTGGAAGGTTATGCCTTTTGGTTTATCTAATGCACCTAGTACTTTTATGAGGTTGATGAATGAGGTTTTGAAAGAGTTCATTGGTAAGTTTGTCATAGTATATCTAGATGACATTCTGATTTTCAGCAACACAAAAGAAGAACATCTCAGACACATAGATTGGGTTCTTAAGAGGTTACATGAAGAGTAGCTGATGATAAATTTAGACAAGTGTTTGTTCATGCAAGAGGAGATCACATATTTGGGTTTTGTCATTTCACAAGGAAGATTACAAATGGATAAGGAGAAGGTAAGTGCCATATTGTCTTGGCCAACCCCAAAGACTATGAATGATGTTAGAAGTTTCCATGGGTTAGCAACCTTCTACAGGAAGTTTATAAGAGTGTTTAGTCATATTTGTGCACCCATGCTTGATACCATCAAAGGAGGACAGAAGTGTAGATTTGTTTGGACTCAAGGAGCAGATGATTCTTTTGAAACATTGAAGAAGAAGGTGGCACAGCAGCCAGTCCTTGCATTTCCAGACTTTAACAAAATCTTTCAGGTGGAATGTGATGCCAATCACATGGCCATTGGAGCAGTACTTAGCCAAGAAGGTAGACCTATTGCATTTTTCAGTGAGAAGCTCAATGATGCTAAAAAGAGGTATTCCTCATATGATTTGGAAATGTATGCTTTAGTCCAGTCACTCAAGAAATGGAGGCATTACTTGATGCCAAAGGAATTCATAGTATTCACAGATAACCAGGCTCTGAGTTTCATAAACAGCCAGGAAAAGCTGAACCACAGACACATGAAATGGGTAGAAACCTTACAAGCTTTTACTTTTACATTGAAACATAAGAAAGGAGTCAAGAATAAAGTTGCAGATGCTTTGAGCAGGAGAGTTCTAACAGTCAACCAGATTCAGTTAGAAAGTGTTGGCATTGATTCACTAAAGACCATGTATGAGACTGATGAAGATTTTGGGGAGATATATCATGTATGTACTTCTTTTGGAGAGAAATATCATGCTGAATTCTCTAAATTTTTGATTCAGGATGGATTGTTGTTCAAAGGTGGATAGTTATGTATTCCAAGGTGTTCTATGAGGTTAAACATCATTAAGGAGAAACATTATGGAGCTATGGCAGGTCATTTTGGTCTAGATAAGACTCTTGATCTTGTCTGAAGACATTACTTTTGGCCTAAGTTACAATCAGATGTCAGAAAGTTTGTAGAGACATGTGTGATATGTCAGAAAGCTAAAGGCAGGTCGACTAATGCAGGTTTATATCAGCCCTTACCCATTCCTTCCAGACCATGGGAAAGCATAAGTATGGATTTTGTCTTGGGTTTACCAAGGACAAGGAAGGGGTTTGACAGTGTTTTTGTTGTAGTGGATAGATTTAGCAAAATGGCACATTTCTTGCCATGCAAAACCACTGCTGATGCTTCATACATTGCAGATTTGTTTTTCAGGGAGATTGTCAGGATCCATGGATTGCCATTGAGCATAGTGTCAGATAGGGATGTGAAGTTTATTGGTCACTTCTGGAGAACTCTTTGGAAGAAACTTGGAACAAATTTGTCTTTTTCCTCTGCATATCATCCTCAAACGGATGGACAGACTGAAGTAGTGAACCATTCCTTAGGAAATTTGCTTAGATGTTTGACAAAACAACATGGAGAAAAGTGGGATAATATTCTATCTCAAGCTGAATTTTCCTATAATGATACTGTCAATCGGAGCACGGGGAAATCACCTTTTCAGATAGTTTATGGTGTGCATCCAAGAGGAATTTTGGAATTGAGAGATCTACCTACAGTAGACCCTATTAGTGCCGAAGGAGAAGCTTTTGCAGAAGCCATCAAAGAGGTTCATGATCAAGTCAAGACCCAACTACAGCAAACCACCTTGAAGTATAAGGAATATGCTGATAAAAAGAAGAAGGATGTTCAGTTTGATGTTGGAGATTTGGTATGGGTTCATTTGAAGAAGGACAGACTTCCTAAGGGAAAATATCCTAAACTTATGCAAAGAAAAGTTGGGCCATGTCAGATCTTGCACAAGCATGGACAGAATGCTTATGAGATACAACTCCCCCCTGATCCTGGTTGTCCCCTATATTCAATGTATGTGATTTAACTCCATGCAAGTCTTATCTAGATGCAGATCAGGATCTCCTACAGGATACAGTCCATGATAACATTCCCAAGCATGATCCTCCACAGTTGCAGAAGGTTTTGGACACCAGAGTGGTCAAACAGACCCGGAACAAATAGTACTTGGAGTATCTAGTCTCTTGGAAGGGAAAACCTAATTCTGAAGCAGTCTGGATGACTGAAGAGCAGATCCAGAAACATGGTGTAGATCTTCATACTCTCATCTCAAGTGGACTTGAGATTTCTTCTTCTGGGGAGTATGGTGCAGGAGCACCCCTACAAGACAGGATATAGGTTCATTGTCCGCATGACAGGACATTAGTCTATTTTTAGCATGTTTGACTTCATGATGTAATAAGGTCCATTGGACCAATGCATATGTATTAGATTAGCCTAGGAGAGTGTGCAGGCAGTTAGAGTTCGTTATCAGGTTGTCTGAGCTGTCTTCTCCCAGCCGCTTGGAAGCTCCCAGCCGCTGGGAACCGAGTTGGTAGTACTCGTAGGATATTGCTATAAATAACTCAGATCAGTTAGGGTATGATATGATATCAGAGAGAGTAGTAGTTATGTTATGTTGTACTGGTGATTGAGTGAGATCCAGAGATCAGTCCAGACATTGTGAAACATTGTTGTAGAAATAGGACATTTGTGTTTCATCTAAATAAGATCATCATCAATTGCATTATCTGGTTTATCAGCTATTTATGTTTTGATTTTTGCTCTGATTACAAGTTAATGGATTCTTTCAACCCTTCCACCGGTTGATTCTGTGAATCGGTGGGATGGTCATGCATGTTAGTTTAGGTTGTATTTTAGTTTTCTGTTTATGCATTTCGTTGTGTGGGAGATCGATTGGTAGCATGCTGTGAATCAACCTAGCATCCTCATGTGCTAGGATTTAGGAAGATAAACTGTTAAGTTTTGATCTGAAGGTGATCCGGCCCGATCATCATATTTTCTTTGTGAAATTGTACGGTTCTGTGAGTTTGCGTGCAGCTGACGGATATACAGGGATCTGCATGTGCTTTTCCAGATGGAGTGAATCGCATCGACATCTGTGAGTATATTGCTATCCGGATCGGGTTATGAAGCTGATGAAGACTGTATGTTTCAAGTGCATCAGGATGATGTAGGTTGGATATATACTCAGTGTGTATATCATCGTCAGGATCATCTTTCGTGTGTATCCATCGTCCACATGTCGCTATCGCATGCAGGAGTGAAAGTTCACTTTTTGGCTAAGGACCGAAAAGGTCATCATCAGGATATTGAAAAGATCACCGGATATTCATTATCATGTTGCGGAGGATATAAGTGTCTTATATCCTGTTGACATCATCATCGGGTGCAAGTGACGTCATCGTCATCAGGATATTGCGAATATCACCCTATGCAAGTTTATCCTGCTGTCGCTAAGTGTTTTGGCATCGGCGTAAGTCATCGGCATAAAGTTTGGTTAACATCATTAGGATGTTTCAATATGACCGGACAAGTCATATCCTGATGCTGTTGGTTGAGTAGTCGGATATCGTGGTGACGTAAGCATCGAGGGAAAGGTGCTTGAAGTTGTCATCAGGATATATTGGAGGAACCGGATATTTTATATCCTGCTAATGAAGATGATGTCGAACATCATGATGATGAAGATAGAATTTGGCGGTCAGATGAACAGTGAACATCAGGAGGATGTTTGCGCTTGCCGAATGTGATGATGCTGCAGACAGGCGAAAGGCGAAAGGAAGTGAACAGTAGTTAGCAGGAGGATATTACATGCTTCTTTGAAATATGATGATGATATCTATGTTAGCAAGAAATATGATGATGATGACAAGCCGATAGGTATTACATACTGCATGTCCAGGATTTTAACATGCTGGTTGTGTTAATGACTCCTCCGGTCTGAGATACACTTCCTAGAATATGAATCTGATTCAGAAAGGGGAGATGAAATATTGGTAACCCTTGAAGATCCTTCATGTGCCATGCTCACTAGGAGTCAGAGGAATATGAGACCCTCTAATACTCAAGAAGTACCTGGCAAAGGTAAGGAGCCTTTAACTAGAACTCATGATGCTAATTTGAAGGCTCGGGAAAATAGATTGCTACATAGAAATGATCTAGATGCTTCTTTTGATATTGTAGATTTCTGTAAGTCTGTAAAAATTCAAATTTCTCCTATTGAGTATCTCAAGTTGAAACCTACTGAACTTGACAAATTAGTTAAACATGTTAAGGGTAGTCCTGCACAAACTAAATTTGAGAATCAATTGGAGGTTGATACTGAATCCCCCATTGCTAGACTATTTGCTTCCTCATCTGAGTCATCCTTGTCTGCCCCTAAAACAACTCCCAATTCATCAACCAATGCTCATTATACTGATTTGAAACCTAATCCTTTCTATGTGTCTTTGTTTATCAATGGTCATAAACTTAGTAACTGCATTATAGATTCAGGAGCCTCTGATAACATTATGCCTTCCTCTGTGGCTAAAGCCCTAGGGTTATCACTCACAAAAACATTTGGTAGATGTTATTCTATGGATGGAAAATAGGTTTCCTTGCTTGGGCAGATTAAAGATGCACGAGTCGTACTTGCAGCTTACCCTGACAAAAGGGTGAAATTAACTATTTTGGTAGCAGATATTCCTGCCAACTATGGAATGCTTTTGAGTAGGACATTTTGCAAGGATTTGGGTGGACAAATCAAATTGGATTGGTCAAAGGCCACAATCCTAGTGGGGAAGCAGAAAGTGAAGCTGGAACCTGAGCCCAAGTGCAAGTTCACTGTCTACCCCTTTGATGATCCCAAGGCTCAAATTTTGTTTGAGGAATGTGAATTTGGCAACTATTTTCTCTCCTCTGAATAGAGCTATGAGTTAGATCCCAAAGAAGAATTAATGCAAAGGTCTGTACATTCTGATGATTTATGGGTTATGGAATTTGATGGCAGTTGTGCTACTACTGGTGCAGGGGTTGGGGTTGTGTTAATCTCACCTGAAGGTGAAATTTTTTCTTATTCTTTTAAGCTAGAGTTTAAAAACACCAACAATACTGCAGAATATGAAGCCTTACTGCTTGGATTATTTGAAGCTAAAGGAAAGGGTGTGAAGGTACTTAAGGTGAAGGGTGATGCTGAACTAATTGTGAAACAGGTAAGGGGGATCTTTTCTGTGAAGAATGAAAGATTAAGGCATTACAGAAATAGGGTATGGGATGAGATCGAATATTTTGATGCTTTCTCTGTAGAAACAATTCCCAGAGATCAAAACTCCTGAGCAGATTCTTTAGCAATATCAGCTTCTCTCCTTTTGCCACACCCAGATTTCAAAAAAGATTCTTATAGGATAGAAATGATATATCGCCCTAATGTCCCCGACAATGCTGAGACCTGGCAAGTTTTTGAAAGTGATAATTAGATTAGAAAGTTTTTAGAAAATGCTGAAATGTTCCTGGGGACCTATTTTGAAGGTTCCGAAACAGAGTGTAAAGAATTCAGTCCTGACCCTGGGATTAATCCAAGAGATGACATGATTCAGTTAAAGGGAAACAAGATCCCTAAAGGGCTGGTTTCTTTAGAACATCTATTTTCTCGAAGAGATGAATATGTTAAAGGCAAACCTCCCCGTGTTCCTGATAAAGCAGAGGATTATGAGAAGATAAATATTGGGGATGAAGCTAATCCTAAATGGGTATCCATTGGTAAGTGTTGTTCTTCGGAGAAGAAAAATAAATTGATTAAATTGCTAATCAAATATAAGAATGTTTTCGCCTGGTGCTATGATGATCTCAAAAATTTTAGACATGGACAGTTTCAACACCATATTCCTTTGAAAGCAAATGCAGCTCCATTTAGACAGAAGCTGAGGAATTATAACCCGAAAGTTGCTGAAGCCATTTTTAAGGAGATTGATAAGATGTTGAAAGCTAGAATTATTTATCCAATCCATCACTCCACTTGGGTGGCAAATATTGTTCCAGTATGAAAGAAGAATAGAGAAATAAGAATCTGTGTTGACTTCAGGAACCTAAACCAGGCCAGCCTAAAAGATAACTATCCCTTACCTTTGATGGACCACATCTTGCAAACAGTTGCTGGGTCTGAAATGATGTCTATGCTAGATGGTTTCTCAGGTTACAATCAGATAGGTGTGGCTCCAGAGGATCAGCATAAGACTGCTTTCACCACACCTCAGGGAACTTTTGCCTATAATCAAATGCCCTTTGGCTTGATTAATGTAGGAGCAACTTTTCAGCGGGCAATGGATTCATCTTTTAGAGACCTGAAAAATAGAATTATTGTTATTTACCTTGATGATTTGACTGTTTTCTCCAAGAATAGAGAGGATCACTTGAAAGATCTGGGGTCTATCTTGCAAAGGTGTCGAATCCATGGCATCTCACTCAATCCCAAGAAGTCCGTTTTCTGTGTGACTGAGGGAAAATTGTTGGGACACCTAGTCTCAAAAGACGGAATCAGAATTGATCCAGAGAGGGTCAGGGTGATTCAATAGCTTAGTCTCCCTTCAAATAGAACTGGAGTCAAGTCCTTCTTTGGTTAGATCAATTTTCTCAGAAGGTTCATTCCTGACTTTGCTGAGATTGCAAAACACATTGTTGGAATGATGAGCGAGAAACAGCCATTCAACTAGAATGAAGTCGCTAAGAAGGCATTTGAGGACATCAAGGAAGCGATTGCAAACACTCCCACTTTGGTAAATCCTAATTTTCAAAGGGATTTCATTATTTACTGTTATGCTTCGGAACACACTATGTTAGGTATTTTGTTGCAGAAAAATGAATTGGATGAAGAAGTTCCCATAGCTTTTATGAGCGTTCCCCTTAAAAAGCATGAGCTGAAATATTCTTTAGTTGAAAAACAAGCTTTCGTAGTGGTTAAGGCTGTTAAACAATTCAGATATTATATACTTCATTCCCATTCAGTTGTATTTGTTCCAAATTCAGCTGTGAAAAGTATTTTGACTCAGCAAGAAGTGGGATTAAACAATAGAGCAACGTGGGTTGCTAAAATTCAGGAATATGATCTGGAAGTTAAGCCTACTAAGCTGATCAGGGGTCAAGGCTTATGTAAGTTGATTGCTGAGAACAAAGAACAAGAAGGAGAAGGAGTCCCCACAGTCTTATTGGTAAGCTTGCAGGACCCATGGTTTCTGGATGTGGCACATTATCTTACATATGGGGATTGTCCTAATCACTTAACTCCTAAAGAGAAAAGAAACCTGAAGCTCAAAGCTGCAAAATATGTTATTTGGGGAGATGTCCTTAAAAAGAAAGGGTTAGATGGAACTTTCCTGAGGTGTGTAGATAAAGAGCAGCAAGATAAACTCTTGGAAGTTTTCCATAATGAAGCTTGTGGTGGACATTTTTCTTCTTCAGTTACAGCTTTCAAAATTCTTAGAAATTGTTACTACTGGCCAGGGATGTTTAAGGATGCGTATAGATGGGTGGCCAATTGTGAAAAATGTAAAATGTTCTCAGGAAGGCCACAACTTGCAGCTCTACCTTTGAGGCCTGTTGTTGTTGAAGAACCCTTTAAACAATGGGGATTGGATTTTATTGGGCCTATCTCACCCCCCTCAAGTGCAGGGCATACCCACATCTTAACAGCAATAGATTATTTCACAAAATGGGTTGAGGCAGCCCCTATAAAAAGAACAACTTCGGAGGTGGTTTGTAATTTTCTCAAAGAAAATATTTTGGTACGATTTGGTGTGCCCCAGAAGATTGTAGCAAACAATGCTACCAGTTTCTCTTCAGTTGAAATGACTTCTTTCTATTATGAACATAGTATTTCTCTCTCCCATTCATCAGATTTCTATCCCCAAGGGAATGGATAAGCTGAGTCCAGTAACAAGAACCTGATTGCTATCATGAAGAAATTGGTGAATGACAACCCTAGAGATTGGCATAAGAGGCTGTATGAAGCACTCTGGGCCGACAGAATAACTACAAAAAGAGCAATTGGAATGGCACCTTTTGAATTAGTTTATGGGATAGGTGCCCAATTATCTTTACCTCTGGAGCTATCTACAGCTAAGCTGCAAAGTGTAATTGAGGATCAATATTTCCAAGATTCCCTGGAGAAGAGGATTATGTATTTAACTAAGATTGAAGAAGAGAGAAATGAGTTGGTTGACTGAATTACTGTACATCAGGCCAGAGTTAAAGAAATTTTTGACAGGAAGACAAGACCCAGGAAGTTTATGGAAGGAGATGAAGTATTATTGTGGGATAGAAGAAGAGAACCAAAGGGTGCACATAGCAAATTTGACTCGCTTTGGAAAGGACCTTTCAAGATTCACCAGGTATTGGGTCCAAATTCTTTTAAGTTGGAATATCCTGATGGAACTGTTTTACCCCTATCCTATAATGGATAGGATCTCAAGCTGTATCGTCTGTAAACAGGGTCCCCTATTTTGTACATAGTCTTCCCTTTTGTTTGGTTTTGTGTTTTCCCTTTCCCGTTTTTGTTTTGCCCCGTTCTGTTTCCTTTCTTCTCTTTTTTCCTTTTTCTGTGAAACTAGAGCTTCTGAGTTCTCTGTATTTTGCCATAAAATGCAGTCCCCAGTCAGAGCCAATGTTACCTTTTGAGTCACCCCTTATTTATTTATTCATTGGTAATATTTCCCAACCAAGAGCCAGTTTACCATGTTTTATTTTTGGTCATACCTATGTTTCGTAAATCAGCTCTTGGTCCTTCAATTTGTATATGTTTGTTGTCTCTGTAGACAAAGTTGCTTAAGGTTTGAACCTTTGAACCTGAACCATTCTCAAAGTTCAAAGTTCAATGGTTCAATATGTCTGAAGTGTCTCATAAAGCAAGCTGTCGTTTTGTTTGTCTTATGCATCTTTGAACTTTCAGGTTGAACTTGAACCTTCCGCTCGTACTCTATAGCGGAGTTCAAGGTTCAATGGTTCAACGGTCTTAAAGTTCAACTCTCTGTCTTCTTATAAGTCGGGTCACATAGTTACCTTGTGTAATTAATATATCATTGAACCTTCCGCTTGTACTCTGCAGCGGGGTTCAATGGTTCAAGGTTCAACAGTTCACTGTTCCATAATTGGAAGGCTTTTACCAAATCCGCGTAACTTTTTGTTGGTCTATATAATCCTTGCATCTTTGAACCTTTGTATTGAACCATATCTTTACAAGTTCAACGGTTCATGAGTTAAGTTCCTTTTTCCACAAGTTAGTCCTTTGCTTATCTATATGGTCCAATTGACATGTTTGAACCACCACATTGAACCACCACATTGAAGCACGTCCTAAAGGTTCAATGGTTCAATAGTTCAAAGATTTGGTGATTTTGGTCCCGTTTGTTCCCGCGGCTTTCTAAGTCAAACTTAGCAGGAAAGTTGGAGGAAATTATGTCAGAAACTCATTATGAAACTGAGAGCTCTAACTTAGCGGAGGCTACGGATAATCATTATACTTCATGATGGCACGTGAATAATACTTTCTATTAATGAAGAAATAAGAGTTCACGTCTTTTCAAATATTTTTGGCACGTATTGTTCCGAGTGATAATTATTCATTCTGGTTAGTGCCATTATTAACCAAGAACAAGCCAAGTTTAGCAAGTAAACATACTATGCAATGTGGGAGGAGGATAGCGCCGGAAGTGTAAGGCTCTTTTTATTCAAGTTTTCGTAGTGAATTCAGATATCTTGAAGGTGAGTTCTGTTTCTCATATGCTATTCCTAGTTCTTATGCTGGAAAGAAGAATCTCTGGAATTTCTGTTGTTTTCAAAATTCCAAGTGTTTTATTGTAATCCTCCAACTATGTCTTTGAAATCTACATGTTTGAGGGATGAACATGGCCCTGGTCTTACTTATTCTCTCTTGAAATTTGGAGATACTGCACTGGTTCAATATGATTTGGAGGAATTTAAAGAAAGAACTAGAAACCCTGTTCAAACCCCTACAATGAAGAAAATCGTAGACAGCGGTTTAGTTGAAGCTGCAGCTTTTCCTCAGGCTATACTGTGCCCAGAATTGGTTCAAGAGTGTATAAATAGGTACGACCCCCATGACAGATGTATCAGAAATGCAAGCGGTGATGTGTTATTTTATTTCAACAGACAAACCCTCATGTCTGTGATGAAGATACCACCTAACGAGGCATATTCTAGCCTTGACATTACTTCCTCCTATGGGCATTTCTCAGAGAAGAAATCAAAATATAAAAGTGTAATAGTGAGAAACTGGCTGTTGAAATTTTAGAAGGGTGGTTCAAGGTTACCCAGGCCAATTACCAGAGATCATTTGATAAAAGAAGTAAGGGATATTGTGGTATTGTTACATAGACTGAAAGGCAGTCAACATGCCTACTATTGGGAGGATTGGATGTACTTTTTCATCCAAGTCATCCTTCAAGGGGAACAATATTTGGATTGGGCCGAAATAGTGGCTGACTATCTACATCAGGGTTTGAGTAACTGTCTGGGTGACAGAGATTTCTATATGTCTTCGTACATGTTCTATTGTCTAGCATCTACAAGAGAGTGGTTTGACCTGCCTCATGCATCCTTAGCTGAGAACAGTAAGATTTATGAATATTATTCTCAGTTGCAGAGAAGGAATTGCTATGAAAATTATAAAAGGGTTAATGATGTCTTCACTGGGAAAATGACCTATGGACTGGCAGGCAATCCAGGTAAGAGAATGTCCAGTGAAGCAATGCAACTAATCAGTATCTATGGTAGCTTCTTCATTTAGTTTTCTGAGTTCACCTACATCAGATTTGGAGGATTTGATGGTGAACCTGTAAAGTTACCTAGATATGTGTTTGACCGTTTCATGCTGATGGAGGTATGTAGACAATTAGCACATGTAGATAAGAAATTCCCATCAAAAAAGGGTTTTGGTATTTCTTTTCCTATTGAACTTGGGCATTATTCATGCCAATCAAAATCTGATGCTTTGAATTTGGAGGTGAACCTTAAAAGGTTCAATTTTTAGTTCTTCACTGCCAGGTCTCAATTTGACAATAAAAGATTTGTCAGAGAGAACCTAGATCCTGGAATAGGGCATTCACACCTTCCTAAGCTGGAGGATTACTGGGAAGACTATCTAGATGAATTTGAAGTCAGAAGAAGGCTATGGTGTAGGTTTTCTTTCGGGCAGAATTTAAACATGGATATTTCTAGAATTTTTGATGATGAACAGGTGATTGACCCACAGTTTGAGAAAGTAGAACAATTACCCATCCCAAAAGTTGACTGGAGCAAAAAGGAGGAAGATAGAATTGAAATTAAAACTCTGCCAGTGATAAGAAGAAGTAAGAAATGGTTGAGAGAAAAGAGACAGGAAGGGCTTTAGGATATAAATACCCAACAAATCTCCTCAATGATTGGATCACCACTTCCCATTAGCTCTTCTAATCAACCTATTGCTATCTGTGGTGCAGGTGCTTCCAAGCCATCAACTGAAAGAAGCCCTACCACTAAGAGGTCCAGAAGAGTTCTCACAGATATTCTGCCATCTCGTGTTACCAGGTTGAGGACTAAAGGGAAAAGAAAGAAACAGGTTTCTGAAACTATAATTGTTGATTTGAATTCAGAGGAAGATCCAGAAGAACCTATGGGTGATAAAGAGCTAAGTCCACAGAGAACAGAAGAGGTTGACACCGGGCCATAGCCAGGGGCCATTCTGGAGACCCCTGAAATATTAATGATTTCAAATGAATCCTCTAATGGAGTGAACCCTGAGAAGGCAACCTCAACCCCTGCACCAAAGTGGCTAGAGAGTTCCATCTCCAACAAAAAAAAATTGATCCCTTTTGTTGTCCCTTTAGAGGACATGGTAAGTAAATGTTTGGGGAAAACCCCCAAGTCCAAGAAACTCAAGACGACCTCCAGAATAAACATTGATCCAAACACTGGTAACTGGAGTGCTGAAATTGCTAAGCCAGTGACTGAGGAAGAAGTGCAGGATCCAATAGTGCATGATTTCACTATGGAGAGAGTGGATCTCGGTGTTGCTTCTAGAGCTGCAGATGTCCCCCACCTTGAAGCTTCTACTAAAAGGAAGGTCAGTCAAACATGGAAAGATGAGAAGGACAAGAGGGAGTCGAAACAAACTCTGTGTTCAATGGTAGAGTACATTGAGGCTATTAACAACCTTGACCCGCAGCCGATCTCACAGCTTCCCCTGTCTTTTGACCCGAAATCTCCTGTCAACCAAAAGATGTTAGATCAGGTTCATAGAAGCAAATGGTGACAAAAAAATTCGACAGTTGGTTGGATAACATTGTGTAGAAAGGAACCAAATACATCTGTGAGCTCAAGGGCATATATGATCTGACTGCTACCACCATTGAAGATCTTAAAGCACAGGTTGTTGTTTTGGCGAAAGATGAGGGCAAGTGGGTGAGTGTAATAAACAAAATAGATGAGGTTCAGAAATATGGGCTGGAGAAGTTTTTGGCAGAAAAGAACCTGACTGGTGTGGATGAGGATTTGTTATATGTGAACAAGAAAAATATTGAATGGAGGAATTCCATATCCTAGCAAGTACGCTTTGAACTCACAAAACTGATTAAGGATATAAAAGAATTCACTCAATCCCTGCAATGTGACTTGCAATGTATTGATGTTCAATACATAAAAAATGATGGAAAACTAGTGGAAGATGTCGACGCAGTGGTACGATCATTCAAAGATAAAATCAGCTTTGTCAGAGAAAATGACAATATTTTATCTGAGGATTTCTCCCAGATTTCTAAAGTCGATTCATTGCTTTATCTCTATATAGACGGATTTCCAAAACACAAAGAAAAATTTGGGAAAATGCGAAGGGAAAAGGAAGTTTGGAGGTCAAGAATGAAGCATATAGGTATTCCCAACTTCCCGAAGATTCAGGAGTTCGTTGTTGCTTTTCAGGAATGGAAGACCCAACGTGCTTCCTAGGCCACCGATAACAAATCTGGAGATACAAACCCGTCGTCCCAGTCATGACCTCATTGGCTCATTTTCTTGATTTCAGTTCCTCTATTATGTTATTTTCAGCAATCTTGATCTTTAAAATCAGTTGTTAAAAAACTAAATCCCGTACGGGTTAGAGTTATGTTAACTCTGGGTTTGATTTACTCAAAGACATGATTAAGACATTCATATATATAGGTTTTTAAAATCTTTGAAGGATATATAAGTTTAGGAAAAGAACAGAAGAAGGAATTTTGGCTAAACTGTTCATAGTTTTACATTATGTGATGATTGTCTGAGTAATTTTCATCTGTGAATGAGAAGAAGAAACAATTACTGCTTATTTGGATCTGTGCGTCTAAATGTGTGGAATTTGATTTTCTGTGTGAAATCTCCTTTCGTCTGGTAATTGCTCTTTATTTGGACAACTCGTCATATGTGTTCTATTATTTATTGGTTCAGCAAGTTCGTATGAATGTATTCATGGATTTGAATGTACCAAAAATAGAATCTGTGCATTCTATTGCTCATTGTTACTGTATAAATTTATCGCGTTCATAACATAGTTATGTATGAATGTTAGTCTGCCTTAAGCATTTTCTGGTTAAAAGTGTATTTGGATAGTTGAATAGATTAAATTCATTGAAAATCTTAAAGGGAGCTGTACCTAAATTCAGAGGGGAACTAATTTAAAAGGTTCACCCATTTGTTGCTTAACTCATTTGTTCTTCAAAAGAGGGGTATAGAGTCAGAATAAATTATTTTCAGAACAAGGACAAATCTGTTAGCCAACAATTAAGAATTTGATATTAGTTTTAGTGAGGCCAAAGGTTACGGCGACAACATAGGTGGAAACAAATATTTGTTTCCCTTTAACTAAATTTATTTTATTAATTCTAATAAGAAATCAATAACAACTTAACTTTGACTAAATTCTTATGAAGATAGATTTAATTTAATTGAGAACTTAATATCATTTTTAATGTGGCCGAAAGGCAAATTTATTAACATAGATGAAAGTAATTTTGTTTTACAAGGTTATAACAAGGGAAGTTATTAACATTTACAACTGAAGGTGTTTAGATTTCCTTATGAATTTAATACATCAAATAAATAAATCTTCCTTAAGGATCAATGCGCTAAAGGAAGAAAAACATAAATGAAGAACTATAACAAGAGACTTTACCTATTAAATCGTAACACATATTTACATCTAGACCATAGTGTCAATAACTAACACACCACAGATTACACATATATCCAATAATGAATAAAACAATGATAGGAAATTTGCTTAAGTCGTGAGGGAGGAATTCCTCTTAAATTTTGCTAGCCTAAAGTAAAAAAGAAATCACGATAGGGGAAACGGTTTAACCCATATTTGTGATTGTAACACCTACACCAAAGGCATGTTTTAAAATAAGCATTAAAGTTTAATGTATCTATTGACTTGGATAATATAACCCTTTTTAGTTGGTGGGCAAGATGAGCGCCCTAAATAGGGTTGTGTCCTCTTGCAACCCTAATACCTTCCTTACATGCTTTTCTTTTTCCAAACATCACAATTAGGTTACAGAGAGGCAGCAGCTAGATTGGAGGTTTAGTGCTATGCAACATTATTTCAAATAAAACTAGGTGATAATGGAATCCAATATCCAATATTAGGTTCTTCAAAAAATTACTATACAAATAATTGAAAATAGTATGGTTACTCCAATGTACTATTGCATACTAACTTTTCCCACCAAACTGTATAGTTCTCCTTCCATGAATATAGGTCTATTGCATCATATCTAAATCATTTGTTTCCTAAGGTAATTAGAAAGACAAATGACAAATTGTACCAGATCATTGCAAGATGAAAAGACCCAAAAGGATTTGAAAGTAGTTACTTGGTATACCATTCAACAGAAATTGGTAAATTATTCACATAGACTTATATACTAGTGTGAAAATGTAAGAATAGCCTTCATGAAAAAATATGTTTCTTCTTTTTTTGAATGCCATATTATAATATAAAAAACTGAAGAAGATGACACATAAAATCTGCTAGAACATCTAGATGTACACAGCATTAATCCATAACCCTCTCTTTTTTTTTATGAAAAGACAATGACAAAAAAATAGTCCTGGCTCACTCTATATAGGGAATTGAATTTCCTTTCAATAGTCACAAATCCAAGGTAGCCCATCAAATAATGTCATGGGTATGCACCTTAATGTCCCATTTCTTTAGAAGATCCTACATAATTGTAATCTTCTTTCTCCTTATTTACTCTACTAAAACTTGTAGCCAACAATAATTCTTTGCTATTACCAATGGGATTCTCACCTCCCATCCTAGGTCAGAAGTTGCCCACCCCTGAGCTTGGGGAAAACACCAAGAAACCCAAGTAGTTTACAACACACTTTTACTAAACCCACATGACACATTCCAACACAAAAAAAACACAGGATAACACAACATGCATTTATAGGTTTAGCCACACAATTCACAAGAAGTATTCCCATTGGAAAAACCTTCGCAGAGGGGTAAGGAAAAGACATTGCCTATAGGAAAATATAATCATATTCATTTGAAAACTTTCACTTCTCATGGTTACTCTTACCCTTAAATTCCATTTTCTGGGTACTCGTACCCACTTGTATTCAATATGACCTTAATATGGGGTACTCTTACCCTTTTGAATTCAAAAGTATTTGCATTGAGAACTCTTACCCATTATTTATAGAAATAATCCCATGGGTACTCTTACTCAAAATAAAATTCCTTTAAGAAGGTCTTCTTTGCCCCACACAAGAGGTATTACAACAAAGAACTATTTCACTTTAACCAATCACACTGTGACTAACCACAACATACATTAGCCCTTTAACACAGAATAAATCTTAATATAATAAAACACAAAACATAGTACCCATTCCTTAAGGGAGTTGTTTTTAATTTCTACTTGGTGTAAGGATTAAATTATTTATTAATTTTCTTTATCAAAGAAAATAAAAGGCACCAGTTACACAATTTACACAAGCTACACTACATAATAAATGAGTTGAAGCCTACCTAGAAACCCCAGCTAAAATGGTGGGATGATTGAGCTCCACATAAATCTCCTTTTCTTCCTCTAGTTTCTTTCATTTCCCCCCTTCCCTACTCCTATTTTCCTTCACTTATCTTTTCTTTTGTCTGTAATTTTTTTTTTCAGTGCACAGTAGAAAACAAAAACAACCAGTAGCCTCCTTTTTTTAAAACCTCATTCTTAACCTCTCTTTCCTTCTATTTACACCTATCCTTGAGAAGCAACATGTATCCCCCTAGGTGGACAACATGTGTACTTATGTGGATAGCATGTGTAACCTTAGGTGGACAACATGTGTCGTTGCAAGGAATTAATAAATTAATTTAAAGTTGAATCCAATTTTCAAAAGAAATACTCAAAATAGAAGGTTAAAACAAATTTTTTTCTAACTTTATTATGTTTTTTTAAAGGGGCCCACCTAGACCTAGGACAAGGGCTTTTACCTTTTTGACAAAAGGTATTTATTTCTAGTTATAATAAGAAAGAAGAATTATTTAGTCCTTTGCTTATACAAGAACACTTCACAAGACATTTTACAACATACATGCATGTCACATGACGTCTCACATATACAATCACATGTTTTACATCAACAATACCACAATCATGTATTACCAAGACAAGACACATGTTCATGTAGACATAGACACCACATATGCATGACCATACAATGGACCTAAGCCTCTCCAAATAGGCTAGGTTGGCTTACTGGAGAACCACAATGGGTCTCCAGGTGTTTTCCCTGTATCCACTAGCTCAAATCCTGCACACTCATTTCCACATTGTTAGTTATAATAACAATAGATGAAGCAATAATACAATAACCAAAAATAACTTCATTAATATATATTACTTTAATCTTTTATGCAACAATAAGAATCTTTCATTCACAAGATAAATTTAGTTAATCTCAATGCACCCAAGAATAGAATTATTTCTAACATATAAATAACAAAATCAATATAAAAATAATGCTAAACAACATGTTTTCAAGTAATAGGTGAAATGCTATGTAACAATGAGTGGCATGATCGATGAACAAAATATATGAATCCACACAACATATCTCGAGGAATAACACCATACTGTACCTCAATGAAATAACATGATCCACTATCCTAAGGTACAAACCATAATCTAGAAGGTATCATATGGATCAAATAAGGACATGTGTATATATATAAGTGTATATCAATTATGATCCAAAACAAACTCATGTAAAAGTTTAGTATATAAACTGTAGTCATAGTCAGATAACAATAGAGCCAAACATACAATGTCTCATCATAAAACCATAGTAACAAAATATGAAATCACTTCCTGACATAATGGCGGTACTAAGGAGGGGTCCTATATCCTCCCTCCTAGGCTTGGAATTCCTCCCAGGAGTCCTCAAAAAGATGAGTATAAAGAGTCCTCATAGAAGTTGTGTTGTCCCAAGCGGTAGTGATCTCGTCATATCTATCCCACTGGCCCTTGACTTGGTGCAACTCTTGACCTCAAAGGCCCAGTGTCCGACAAGCCAAGATATGAATGGGCTCCAATATTAGTTGTCCATTTGCCTTTACCTATAAGGCAGCCCAATCCAAAACATGAGAAGGATCATGGATATATCATCTCAAAATAGAAACATGAACTACATCGTGGATGCGCAACAGGCTAGGTGGCAAGGCTAAACAATAGGCAACTGGTCCTATCCACTCCAAAATCTCAAAGGGGCCCACAAAATGAGGTTCTAGCTTAGAGCCCTTTCCATAATGGATTGGATTCTTATGCGGCCACACTCTTAAGAAGACTATGCCACCCATAGAAAAACTTTGATCTGTCCTCCTAGTAACTGCATACTTCTTCTGCTGAATTATTGTCACCTATCATTCCATATCCTATAGTTCATCTCTGGCCCAATAGAAACTCTATCCTCCAAACAGTCCCAACTCAAAGGAGTCCTGCATGGTTTGCCATACAATGCATGATATAGCGCCATGCCTAATGAAATGTGAAAACTGTTATTGTAGGAAAACTCAACCAAATACAAGTACTCCTCCCATCTAGACTGATGATTCATAATGTATATCCTCAAGATGTCCTCTAACACTTGGTACACCCTCTCCATCTATCCATCTATCTTAGGGTGATAAGTTGTACTGAAGTTGAGCAATGTGCCCAAGACTCACTGAAGTGTTGTCTAGAAGGTAAAAGTAAACACTGGATCCCTTTCTGAAGTGATCTTGTGAGGTACCCCATGTAATCTAACAATCTCATCCAAGAATACCCATGCTACGATTGATGTTGTATAAGAGGTATGAACTAGCAAGAAGTGGGCTACCTTCGTCAACTTGTCGACCATCACCATGATGGCATCGTGACATCTGGTAGACAATGGTAGACCAACTATAAAATCCATGGAGATGGTATCCCACTTCCACTATGGAATCTCATGGGGGTATAGTAGTCCTGTGGGGTGTTGGTGCTCAGCCTTGACCCTCTAGCACTCAAGTCATTGAGCCACAAACTCTACAATGTCTCTATGCATGCCTGACTAGTAATATAGCTGGTGAAGATTAGCGTGCATCTTCTTAACCCCTAGGTGTACTGTGTATGGTGCTTTATGAGCCCCTGATAGTATCAATCTCCATAAATCCCCACTCCCTAACACATAAATACACCCCTTGTACCGTAATAAACCATCTGTCTCAAGAACAAATCCTAAATACCTGCCCTCAAGGGTCCTCTATGACTATATCACACACTAAACCTCCTGATACCACTCATCTGATGGAAGCTGCTGTAAAACGTGAGACCTCAAATTAGTATCCACTGTCATGGCCATGATTTCATGTTGTCACCTACTCAAGGCATCTACCACTAGATCCTCCTTCCCTCTGATATAATGCACATAAAAATCATACTCGCACAGGAACTCCATCCATCATCTCTATCGTGCATTCAAATTTGGCTGAGTGAAGACATACTGAAGACTACAGTGATCGGAATGAAGCTCAAAATGATGCCCAAGGAGAAAATGTCTCCATCTAGTGAGGGCATGTACTATTGTTGTAAGCTCTAAGTCATGTGTGGGGTAATTTTGCTCATGGTTATTGAGTTTCCATGACTCATACACAATAACTTGACTCTTCTACATAAGCAATGTGCCTATACCATTCAAAGAAGCATCTATACATACAACCAAATCTCAAGTTGGATCAGGTATGGCTAAGATAGGGGCACTAGTAAGATGCTTCTTGAGGGTCTGAAATTTCCTCTCACACTGCTTAGTCCACTCAAATCTCTTCCCTTTGCATTTAAGGGAAGTAATAGGGTGTGCTATTCTGGAAAACCCCTCCACAAACTTGTGATAATAACCAGCCAAACCCATGAAACTCCTAACCTCTGTAACATTGGTGGGTGCTGGCCACTCAACAATTGCTCAAACCATTGATGGATCTACTGAGATACCATCTCCACATATAATATGGCCTAAATATTGAACCTCAGACTGTAAGAATGCACACTTAGACAAATTGGCGTAAAGTTGGTGTCTCCTCAAACACTACAATACCTGTCTCAAATGGTCCTCATGCTCCTCCTCTATGTGAGAATAAATCAATATGTCAGGCAAAAAGATCAATACATAACAATCCAAAAAGGTGTGAAATACCCCATTCATCAAACTCATGAATACTATAGCTCGCATTCATCAATTCGAATGGTACCACTGTAAACTCATAATGACCATATCGAGTCTAGAATATTGTCTTATGAATATCAGCCTCAACAATCTTTAGCTAATGGTAACCGAACTTCAAGTCTATCTTGGAGAACACTCTAGCTCCACTCATCTGCTGAAATAGATCATCATCAATCCTGGACAAGGGATAATGATTCTTGATCATTAATTTGTTCAACTATCTATAGTCGATGCACAAGAGAAAGGACCCATCCTTCTTAAACAAGATGACTGGTGTGCCCCAAGCTGAGACACTAGGATGGATGTGGCCCTTCTCTAATAGTTCCTCCAACTGAATCTCGAGCTCACTGAGATCCTGAGTAGTCATCTTGTAAGGTGCTCGTGAGATGGGTTGTGCCCCTGACACCAAATCAATATGGAAGTCCACCTCACAGTGGGGTGGTATCCCTACCAACTCTAAAGGAAAAACATCTGCAAACTCCCTGAGGATAGGGCAATCATCTAAGGATATCTCTATCAGTCCCTTTTATATGTCACTAATGGTAATAGTGAATATCTGGCATCCCCTATGCATGCTTCGCTTCAATTACATAGCGGATATCATACAAAGGGATACGGGTCTTTGTATTCTTGATAACACCACTAGCATGCCATGATAATCAAAACACTCAATCATCTTATGTTTGCAGTCTATCCGAGCCTGATGCACGTTAAGCCAGTCAATGACCAAGACTATATCATAAGATCCCAAGGGTGTAATATGAAGATCCACTAATGTAGTGAAGGTCCTAAAAGTTGTCTGATAGTCTCTAACCATAGAGTCCAAAAACACTCTAGCCTATGATGCTAACTCCACCTCCCACTTATCATCTTGCCTAGATACCACTAGCCTGCAATGCTCCACAATAGTGGGAGATATAAAGGAATCAGATGCTTTGGAATCAAACAAAACACTAACAGATACATCTCCAATCATACTTGGTACCTCAATAATGGTGGCCTGATGATCGACCTAGTTGTTCTTGACCATTGCAAAAACCCTATGGGTCCTCCCCACATCTCCTACCATTTTCTCAAAACCTATCGGGTTGGGTCCACCTACTCCAAGATCTTGTGGGCACTCTCTAGCTAGGTGCCCAATCTCTCCACATACAAAGCAAGCTCCCCTAGAATAACCCTATGTGGATGGGGTCTTGCCAAACTATGATCCGCCTCTACTAGCACTGCTAGATGCTCCCCTAAAAGTTTGCTAACCCTGAGATGCTCTTGTCTACTATCCATGCGACCCTGATCTCTAGGGTGTCCCTGAGACTACCATGGCCTAGTATGACTGCTCCATTTACATTGTTGTAGAATGGGTCTCTATCTTAAATTTTGTTGTTGTTGCTGTTGTTGGGGTGCCTTTAGAGGCCCTAAAGAAGATCTAAATTCCCCTTTAGAAGGATGTGTAAATCAAGGTTATTGTTTCTATTGCTGGGGTGCCTTCAGAGGCCTTGAAGAAGATCTAAATCCTTGATTGCAGTTTCTGAGCCACTCTCGTGCCTCCTAGGTCCTCCCATGTACCTCCTCTTCTATGAGGGCCTTCTCTATAGCATCACTGAAATCCACTGGGTTAGCCATACATATTAAACCTATAATGTTGGGGTTTAGGCCCCTAATGAAATGGTTGATGAGTAACTTCTCATCCTAAATATAATCTACATACTATTGGAGCTCAAAAAATCTGCTCTCATACTAGGCCACTATGATGCCCCTCTGCTATAAGTCATGGAACTCATCTATGCGCCTCTGCCTAAAGTGCTTAGAGATGTAACACGCCCTGAAGCGCTCTAGGAAGGTCACCCAAGTCAGAGTATCTATCGAGATGTGGTGCTTCCACTCCTCCTAATGCCACTAGGTAGAAGCAAGTCCCCTCAATAGATGTATGATAAATTTGGCTTTCAGGTTGCTTCCATAAGGTTGCACCCGAAAGCATCCCTCGAAGCTGAGCAACCAAGACTCAGCCTCCACCCCATCGGTGGCTCCTAAAAAGTAGGGGGCTATAACTGAAGTAGCTCTTGAATCTGATCACTAGTGCCTCAGGGAACCCTCAGTGGTCTCTCTAATTCTATCTGAGGCTAAGTGGGTCAAGGCAAGGGAATGTGAGGTGGCTCATCTTTGACCTCCTCTATAATCAACTCCAACATATGCGGGGGACTCCTACTCCACTCACAGATCCCTAGTATGTGCTCACCTACCCCAAGTTGATCCCCCTGAGGTACCCCTACAACTGGAGGTAGTCTCTCCTCAAGCACTCCCATTAGGCCTTGCAAGGCCTAAAGTATTTGAGGTCCATAATCATGTCTCCTATCCTAAATTATACTCTTAGAACGATGGGACATAGCTTGTCCCTCCTGAGGTTTGCTCCACTTGGAGATCTAGAGGGAGAGTCGGCTATCCCCTCCCTTTGGTTTCTATTAATGAGTAGATATCTATGTTTCCCTATACTCTCTTTGGTTTCTTATTTTATGGTTAACTTGTTTGCAAAAGAAGCCATACATTCAACATTCTTTCAAAGAAAACTGGGTGATAATGAAATCCAGTATCCAGTATTAGGTTCTTCACAAAATTACTGTACAAATAATTGAAAACAGTATGGTTACTCCAATGTGCTATTGCATACTAACTTTTCCCACCAAAATGTACAATTCTCTTTCCATGAATAAAGGTCTATTGCATTGTATCTAAATAATTTGTTTTCTAAAGGAATTAGAAAGAAAAATGACAAATTCTACTAGATTGTTGCAAGATGAAAAGACCCAAAAGGATTTGAAAGCAGTTACTTGGTATACCATTCAATAGAAATTGGTAAATTATTCACATAGACTTATATACATGGTGTCAAAAGGTAAGAATAGCCTTCATAAAAATAAAAATATTCAATTTTTTTAATGGATGGCATTTTCTTCTCTTATCTTTACAAAGAAAACAAGCATGAATGCAAGTGACCAAATTGTATTCAGCCATTATATAGATATGAATTCTAGCACCGTGTATCCTGCAAAAGACCCTAAACTACACAAAAATAAATATACACAAGTACTATTCATGCGAAGACTGAACCAATGAAGGTCTTATAAATATCAAAATCACCCTTTTCCATAACATATTTGGATGATAGGAGAGGAAGATAGGTGCTGCTCTACCCTTGAACCACCATTCCTCTCTGCAGATCCGACTTGGTTGTGGCGGCTAAGAATTTGGGTAGAGATGTGTTTCTTTTCTTGTTTGGGAAGCATTAGGATTAGGGTGAACTGAGGAATAAAATCGCCACGGTTGAAAGAAACAATCTCCACCGTTTAAAAATAATATCTCCCTTTCACTTTCTTTTTACCCTTCTCCATCGACTTTACGGAGAGTACGTATTATTCCTTTTGCAAAGGGCAAATTAATGCCTTGGAGAAAGCGCATAGGTGCCCTAAAACAATGGTGTTTTTCCTTTTAAATGCTATCTTTAGCGTGAGATTCATATTTTTAATATGTTAGATCTCTTAAAACTATTTTACCGGGATTTAATTTCTTTATGAGATTATTGGATTTGCAATTGGAGATTTACCAAGGAATTGTTTTTTTAGTGTTATAGGGCCACCATAGGAAGTAAAAGAAATTGAAATATTGACCGGAATGTTGTATGATAAAAAAAACTTTAAATTATTTGTTTGAGATATAATGATGCCATCGTAAGACTTATCTAAAAATCCATATTTACTTTTAAAGTCACGTTTCACTTTTTCCACCTCAAGTTAAAATGGATTTTCTTCTTTTTCCCTTCCGTTAAAGAGACTTCATCTGTTTATTTTCTCTTACGTCGGGAAAATTCTACTTATTATTTATCTAGGTTTTTTTTTTTTTTTTTTTTTCTTCTTCCGGAGAAGAAATATATGTGAGGAAAGGAATTTAATAAAGAAGACTATGTGTGAGGAAAGAAAAAGTTTAGAGATAAAAAAAAAAATGAAAGAATTATAGGCATAAGGTATAAATTAAGATGGGACAAAATCTATGGGAAAATAATATTAAGGGTTTTGGGTAAAATTAATTTCTTTTTAGTCACAGGTTATAATTTGTAAGGAAAAATGCATATAGGGATACTATTGGTAAACCTCAAACGACCTAAATCAAGGTACGCCCATGCCAATTAAAAAGATTGATGGAGTGTTTTAATGATAAAAGCCATTTTAAGATTAATGAAGGGAAATAAGTTTAACTTATGGTTTTACTTATGTTGTACTACTCAGTTATAAATAGGACATAATTTGTTTCCCCATGTTCTTCATCTTTATTGAAATTTATTTACTAGATTAAATTAATCTTTCTCTAACAATTAGAATTTTATGGAGCACAACATAGCAAAAAAAAGAGGTTAATTTGTGTTCAAGATTAATGTCATGTCTTTCCTCCTAGTGTTTAGTAGTTGGTCATAGTAGTTGGGCATTACAAAACCATTCTGCTGATAAATATAGAGCAAAACACTTACCATTCTGCTGATAAATGTAGAGCAAAACACTTTCTCCCAGACACACTGCAAATACTGTTCTCAAATTGGTGAACACAACTTTCACTGCATAATGCAGAGCATCAAATTCTAGATTTAGCATCTTCAAACACTTCTAAACAACATATTCAAACCGCACACTCAGATATCCAACACAAAAGAAATGCGGAGCAAAAGCTCAAACATCATTTTATAAGCCAAAAGACTTCTTCAACATATTGTTTCCAATTTTAATCAAATTTTCTCAAAAGCACTTGGAAACCCAACAACAAGAACACTTTACCAACATCATCAGCACTATCTCACAAACAACTCAAACTCACACTCTTGCCATAACCTCATCTCTGCTCAACTTTGTATTTGATTTTGCTTATCTCTGATCTATGCCCAACACAAACTTACTCATACTCTTGCATCATTCCTTAACTCATACAAAAGACGCAGTTGACGCCAATGACAACACCAATTAGCACATACTTGCAACAATATAAATATCCTTCTCCAAATCACCATTAAGGAATGCATTTTCAAATTCATTTGCTCAACCTTTAGATCATAAGAAACAACAATACAAAGCAAGAATCTAATAAATGCAGTTTTCACAATAGGAGAAAATATCTCACCATAATCAACATTGTCAAACTGAGAGTAACCTTTCACAAGTAACCATGCTTTGTACTTCTTAAGACCTCCATCTAAACTAATATTTTTCTTTAACACCCATTTGAAACCAATAGGTTTTCATCCTTCAGGTAATGGTACTAGATCCCATATATTATCCATTTTCAAAATTGTTATTTATTCATCCATGACAATCTTGTAGAAGTTTGTAGCATTCATGCTGAATGCCCCTTCTACAGATCTTGGTTCATCCATGTTAGTATTCAAACAAAAAAATATCTCTAGTCATCAAGTGAATACCTTTTAGGTTGTTGTCTATGCCTTGTAGACCTTCAAACAAGCTAACTTGGAGGCTCTTCCTCCTCTTCTAAAGATTCAGAGCTAGATGAATTCTCCTTAACTTCTTGTCTATCTAGTGGTCTCAATTAAACTTTATCAGGTGTAGAAGCAAGTTGAATCACATCATTAGAATATTCAAAAAAAATTTATTGCAATGTAACAGAAGAATACTAGTTTCTCTAAAAATCACACTTCTATATATTACCTTTTGTACAACATGATCCTAAAGCTTGTATATTTTTACACCATAACTGTACTTGATGAATATTCATTTCATAGTCTTGTTTTATAACTTTGTTCGCTTCTCCTTTGGCACATGTACATATGCCTCATAGCCAGAAACTCTAAGATGTCTCAATGAACGCTTTGTGACCTGACCATGCTTCCATAGGCATTTTATTAACCAGAGTTGATGTAGGAGACCTATTAATTAGGTAACAAGTAGTGGCAACAACTTCAAATCAAAACCTTTGTTCCAGACTAGCATCACTAAGCATACTCCTAGCCTTCTCCATCAGTGTCATGTTTATTCTTTCTACAACTCCATTATGTTGTGGAGAATACATAGTTGTCTTCTATATCTGAATGCCACAATCTTTACAAAATCTATCACAATCTTTACTGAAGCATTTTATTTTCTTTCCAGTTTGCAACTCAACCATTACTTTAAATTCTTTAAATTGACTGAAAAAATTTAGATTTACTCTTTAGAAAATATACCCAATCCTTTTGGTATAATCATCAATAATTGAAACATAATATGTGGATTTTTTTTATGGAAGTAACATCTATAGGATCAAACACACCATAATGAATAAGATCCAATAGACAAGATTTATGGGAACTCAAGTAAAACTAAATGTGATTTTGTTTACCATAAATATAGTGCTCATAGAAATAAAAATTAAGATTACAATTAGTCAACACTTTAACAAGGTTTTTTATTTTTCAAAGTCCTTAAATCCTTTTCTCCAATGTAGCCAAGTCTCTAGTGTCAAAACATAGACTTCTTTGTAGGCAATTTTGATTAGAAGAAAGAGCACCCTTGGGTATACAGAAATCAAGACCATCTATTGATGAGAAAACCCTCACTTCTTCTAATGTAGTAGTCACAGACTTGGTTTTCATACAAGTACTATTGCACTCAATAGTGAATGCATCAAGCTTCTATAATGTGTCAAATTTGACACCTCTAATGATCACCATAGCACTTCTAACCACCGTTCATCCTACATCAAAAAAGACTACCTACATTTCTGCATTAGAAAAGACTAGCTTCAAACCATCGATGGCATAGTGGACCACCCAAAATTTTTATTTTGTCAAAAAATCAACTCTATAACTTAGAAATTGAGCTTTTCTATTTTTATAACTAAAAATTTACACTTTTTATAATGGCAGGGGCTTCTTACCAAGAAGCTTGTTGAGTTCCAGTCGATCTTCAGCAAGCTTACAATAAAATCCTGCAATATAATTTACAAGGCCCAAAAACCGTTGCAATTCTTTCACAGTCGTAATAGGCAGGAACGCAATATGGCGCAAGATATGTGGTTGGGCCTCCATCCTCCCCCCCGGAAGAAGTTTGATGCCAATAAAGAGAATTTCAGGCTGAGCAAAAAAGGACTTCATAGGATTGACAGCAAGGCCATGATGTTGGCAAAGGGAAAGGAATTGGCGTAAGTGATCAAGATGGTGAGGCATGTCTTGGCTAAACACAAGAATGTCATCGACATAGGGTTGAATAAATTTGGCATAAGGGTGAAAGATAACATCCATTTTTTACTGAAAAATAGAAGGGGTTGTTTTGATTCCAAAAGGAAGAACAGTCCATTCATACAAACCTTGAGGAACCGAGAAGGCAGTTTTATAGTAATCACAGCTTTTGAGACCAATTTGCCAGAAACCCTTGGTTAGGTCAAATTTGGAATAGACATGACTACCTTGGATAATTTGCCAAATATGATCTTTACTCGGCAAGGGATGTCGATGGTCAACAAGACATTCATTTAACGGCTTGTAATTAACAACTAGTCATTTTTCAGGAAGTTCATTACCATTTTCATCGACTTTGGGAACATACATAGCATGACAAGAGAAAGGGGAATCAGAAGTTTGAATAAGATTTAGTCTTTCAAGTTCTGCAACTTTTGTTCTATAGGTTAGAACCTCCGTTGAACTCATAAGAAAATAATTAGCTTTAGCCTTTGGGATGAGTTCATTACCTTCAGGATCTCGTTTCAACGGGAGATCACAATAGAGGTTCTGTTTCTATTTCTTGAGATCCTTTGTCATGACTGTATCAGCAAAAGCAGCTTGAATCTCAGTGAGAGATGTCTGACCATTATTGAGTTGTTTATTCAACCAGACAGAGTTGACTGCTTTCTTTTTCTTTTCTTTTTCCCGCTTAGTAGCATAGGCAAGCGTCTGATAAAGCCGAGGAAGCTGATACGTGCCTCTGATAATAATAAAATCAGAGTCAATGGTAAAAGGTTCCCATTGTTTGATAGCATTGCTTCCTATTACTCCATCATACCCATCCATTTCATACTCAATAAACATGAGTTTATCAGTAAAACCATCAAAACCAATTTGAATAGGTGCAATACAAAAGGAAGTGCTATCTTCTCTTTCAGCATTGCCAAAAGTAATTCCAGTAGTACCTTTTACCCAGGCATCATCAGGGAAAGCATTATGTCGAGCCAGATTTAAATCAGCTCCTGTATCAATAAGAAAGGCTAGAGGATAAGCCATAATACCTAGAAAATGAACAGTCAGAATGACACCAGGACAGATAGTAGTAGGCTTGGCCGTTCGCTGATAAGTTTTCATCTGTCGGCTACTTGATCCTTCTTCATAGATTGGTGGTTCTTCCACCTCTTCTTTGATAACTTGAGTAATGAGAGGACTATAGGGCCTTTCTTCACAAAAAAGCTATTCCTCAGAAATTGTAGCTTGACCAGGTAATTGAATAGAACCAGAAGAATTAAACTGATTAACAAACTTATCAAGTTCAGGGGCTTTTTCCATTTCTTCTGTGAGATAGAAATTCTCTTCATCATCAATTTCTGAAATCTCGGCCTGAGCTTGACTGATAACCTTTTCAAGAAAGGATTTACGATTTCTTCTCCAGATTCGCCGAGCCATGCTTCCAGGTGCAGGTGCATCTACTATAGGACGTTGATCCAAGGATTAAGGTGGTGGAGGCCTCTGAGAGGGAGCCCTGGGAAACCACGGTGATGGTCTGTAACCATGTTGACTTGTGCTTGACGAAGAGAATTCTGGTGGTCTAATGGGTGAAGATTTGCCTCTTGGCAAGCCCCCTTCAATATTTGGTTGGAGCAAGAAATATTTTCTGGATTTAAGCTGATCCAGCTTTCCTAGCAGCTTCTTCCATGTTTCCTAACCCATATTCATGGTTTGAAGATGAGATTCTATTTGGACAATTTCTTCAATAACTTTGTCCAATTCAACTCGGGTGTCTCGTCTAAGCATTCGGCAATAGAAAGAGACTTCTGAATCCTCATCTGAGGATTCTTTCTTGGTCATTAGATTGACCTAACCTTGCAGTTCTTCGTGAGCTAAACCATATTCTTCAGACTCGGATCCAGATTCTGAAGAGAGGATGATGTCCTCAGAATCGGATGGATAATCATTGATGAATTCAAATTCATCATTCTCAACGCCTGCTTCGCGAGCTGTACGGACTTTGCATTTGCCTTTCTTCTTATTACGGTCTGGGCATTTATTTGCAAAGTGCTCTCCTTTGCAAATGTAGCAGGTAGGTTTCCACTTCTTGGAACCCTTATTCTTCTTATCTCTTTTCCTGAAGTATCCCTTTTTCTGTGGATACTTGTTCTTGAATTTTTTTTTCCTTCTTGTAAGGTTTTTCAGACCTATCACAGGAAGAGCAAGAAGATTTTCCCTTATCGGGGAACTGATTAGAAGGCATGATCTAGTAACACACAGATGAAGAAAGTAAAGGCTATACCCTTTTTATTTCTTTCTTGGCTTTTCCTTCTTCACAAATTTCTTCATTAATCTGGGTCAAGAATTGAACCAGTTGAGGATAGGTCAATTCTTTCATTTCTATATTTTCAACTACCAGATTCTCAAGAACTTTCTTTTGATAGAATTCTCCTATCACTGTACCAAAACTTTTAAGAAAAGTAGTGAACATGAATTCATGATTCTGTTGAGACACCTTTCCTAACATCTCATCTTAAATGGACTACCACCAATTTTCTTCTCTTTGGACCACCATCTTGATAGGCCAATGATCCAATCCCTCATAATGTATTAGCCTTAAGAAAAAGGTGACTGGACTCAACATCCATTTCGAACCAACTACAAACCTATTTAAATGGCTAAGGACAAAATCTTCCCTAGTGCATATGTTTCTCCATGTGAACCATCTAGACTTAGGATGAATATCTATTAATTCTAGACTAGTATAGAAATCTTGAAAGGCCATAGACCCAACATCAGAATGTTTACAACCTCCCAAGGCCATAGACCCAACATCATAAAGATTACAACCTCCCAACTTTTCTTTTGGACAAAGTATAGCATTGAAATCCCGTTTATACTATAGCAATCGGTGGGAAAGGAATGTTTTTAATATTTTTTTCTAATACAACAACCGTGCAGGCCATGGTGGTGTTCTTGTGGAGGTCCTTCCAAATTGTTTGTTTTGTCATCAAAAATGAGATTGTGTATTTGAAGAAGACTATCACAGATTGTGTATTACGAGAAGTGTTGATATAAGTCATTTACCGTGAAATCCACTATACTAGAGACAACTTTGTATATGGCTTGCTCACCTAGTCCAACACCATATACAAGGTTTGCACACCCATTGTTGTCAATCCTACATCCCTTTAGCCATTCATTTATTTATTTCAATTTCAACTGTGAGTTGTGAGAAACACAAATAAAAATTTCTAAAGATTTAGGAAAATAAAAACAAAAAAAACCTTCACTATGGTATATGCTGGGTTGAAGAACAGGAGGTCAAAATGTCAAAAGTACATTGAGCATTGTACCAATGATGACATAAATATTCTAAATTCCAAACCATAACATGTCATTTTTCTTCTTATGATCAAAGATATAATCATGAAGGATATATAATAACAAGTTGCAAGAAACATCCATGCATGTTACATGATTCAAGACTCCAAGAACATACTCTATTGATAGAGAATTTTGAAAACCAAGATGGATGAAAACATTTAACTTTAGACAATGGAAATTATTTGTGTAATAACCAACCTGGTTACTACCAATTTTTTTTAACTCATCAAGTACTATCTTAAATGTTGAAGCATCTTCTATCTGATTTAGAAGTGCCAACTTCAAAGACTTACCATTTATAGTCATGACAACAACTATATGCCAAAACTCATATACTCGCATTAGAGTATGGTAAGATCCAAAGGTTAGGGTCATCCCTAGACCTAGACCTAAGCCTCGAAGGTTCATTTGTAATGGCCCTACCTACGTATCCCGTCGTGGGATTCAAAGGATCCATAGTTCGTAATCAACAATAATAGAGGCTTCATCCTCTCATTTAATATGAGATATTTAATCTCACCTTTAGATCATTGTATTTAAGTGAATCTCATGATTCCAACCAATTCATATGCAATAGTATAATTGCAAATGCAATTCAGTCAAATGTTAGTTCAATACCAACATCACTGTATGGAAACACTCAAAACCACATAGTGACAGGATCAAGTATGCATTCCTTGTACACATTGTGATTATCACTCACCCGAATCACACATACAAGTGTGACTAGCTCATAGGTACAAACCATATACCCAAAAGGAATAACTCATATACATGCCACATATACACAGTGTGACTAGCTCTTGCATATCCCATATACATAGACAAAATAACTTATGCATGCATCACATACACCTAGAGTGACTATCTCATGCATACAACACATACACCATGAGAATAATTCATGCATGTGTCACTTACACAAAGAGTGACTAGCTCATGCATACATTACACATACATAGGGAGAATAATTTGTGCATATGTCACATACACACTGAGTGACTAGCTCATGCATACAACCCCTATACACAAGGTGCTTAATTCACACCTAAATCACATAGACACAATGTTAATAACTTGGATAGGAAACACATATACACAATGTGAATAGCTTGTGCAGGCATCATATGCACATCATAGGTTAATATCATATACAGGTAACAAGAAGGAATAGTTGCACCCATATTGCAAGCATCTTTCCATTTGTCTAACTCACTAGCCCACAAGTCCTCAAATATATCCCAAACCCCAAAAAGGAATGTTGGTATATCTAATGGTACACCATGGGATCCATCATTTTTCCTGATTTTCAACAAACTATGATGACAACCAAGCATCCCATACTACTTGCAGTCATCACTAGCAAGGGCTCAAGTGCAATAACACATAACACATTAGGTCCCTCATATAGAAGTGCATAGTGATTGACTCACACATACATAGTGACCAACTAGTAAGATAAAGTGGATGTAAACTATTACATGCACCTTCCCATTACCTGGTTCACTAACACATAAGCTCCCATCATTTTCCTAGTTCACAACCAACTATGATGGCAAGTAAGCATCCCATACTACTTGTTGTCAACACTAGCTAAGGACTGGGTGTAACCAAATACACAATCATAACCAACTGTGATGACAAGCAAGCATCCCATACTACTTGTTGTCAACACTAGCTAAGGACTGGGTGTAACCAATTACACAATCACAACCAACTATGATGACAAGCAAGCATCCCATACTACTTGTTGTCAACACTAGCTAAGGACTAGGTATAACAACATACATCACATGTAGCTATTAAGTAGATATCCACAGCCTGCTGAACCATCGAGTCGGTGGATCCTGACATCTATCACCTCCATGCCACTAACAAAAGTTGGTCCAACCTAGTATGGGGTAGCACCTGACATCTATCACCTGCATGATATTGGTGAAAACTAGCTAAGACCTATCATACCAAAGGGTAGCTCCTGGCCTCTGTCACCTCTATGGTACAGTGACAACTGACTAACACTATGATACGATGGGTAGCACCTGGTATCTATCATTTCCACAGTACTAGTGACAACCAGCTAAGCCGCACCTGTATCAAAACTTGGATCGCTCTTGGTATCTGTCACCTCCATACTATTAGTGACAACCAGCTCATCCTAAGATACGGCAGATAGCACCTGGCATCCGTCACCTGCACGGTACTGGTAATAGCCAGCTATCTGTACCTGTATCAGACTTGGTTCCAACATGTGGATCATCTTATGGCTAGGTACACACACAATAAGGATATCACAAGGATTCACCAAGACAAGTTAGGTTGACTCAACTACATACCACATATAGGTCCATAAACCAATGCACCTGGTCTTATATGTCTAGGAGTCTATATTATAGGTCAACCCTCAATAAATATATATTAAACCCACATGAGCTAGACTCTATCTGGTCACATATGCATAAACATATACAAACTCAATGTATTATCAATGGCCATTCCATACATTCAATGGTCACTTTGAAACACAGTATGCATCATATTCAACTAAAACCCACAATAGCAATTTTGAAGATAATTCTATTTTCGAGTGCATATCTTTTGCATATTAACAATCGCAATCTCAGTAAGACTAAATACCATACTTACTTATTAATTCCCACCATCAATAGCCCATAGTGTTCAACATGCAAAACACTGATTATATTAATTGAGACCAGTCCAAAGGCACCTTCATACATTACATTAGAGACAAACTAAAAAGATGTTGATTCTAAAAGTTCATCCAAGATTAGGGCAACTTGAGAGAACCTAACCCAACAACCTTAGAGTGGAGGAACATAATACTTATAGAGTGCCTTTCTACTGGCTTGGGCCTATATATTGGGGACTTATTAATTAAATGGTGAGTTCACAATCATCTAATGTAGTTTCAGCCTCGAGCTGAAACATACCAAAGAGGGAAGGTTGATCAAGTTTAGGAACACCCCATACTTTGAAGTCATTCCCTAAACCCCTCCCCTACGGACTTGAGGTTTAGGGGCATCCTTCACCCAAGAACTATCTACATACCCACTTCCAAACGGGATGTCAGTCACATGTAGTTCTCCTCACATAATCTCTCAAGGGTTAAACACTTAGGTTCCTATCCTTAGGATTTCATAGTCATCCAAAGTTCAAATCAACGCCTACTAATATTCCCATAATCAAGTTCATAAATAGAAATAAGCATAACATAGTCAACATAAAAGAAGTCCCATCATATCCGAACATAGAACAATAGCAATCAAAATATCTTCTTGATGCAATAGTTATACAGAGCGTTGATACGGCCCCAAAAGGAGTCCTATCATATAGGATTCAATGATATCAAGTATAAAGACTATATCAAATTATAACATCCTTCACTAATCTTATACTCAAACTTATGAAACATCATATCATATACCATGGTCCTTTAACTAATGTTACTAAGCATGGTAAGAAGCTTGTATATTAGTATTTAGAATTTTCTTTTTCAAGATAAATACACCATATAAACTATGATACAATATTCAACTAAAAAGAAGCATCCTTATCTTAGTCAATTAGACAGATTAGCATGACCTTCACAACTAGTGATAACAATGGTCTTAATATTTAATGATCTCTAGTGCCAATATTATGTAACAATCAACCTAGTACAATGTACTAGAGTATTAAGATCAGCAATAACATGTAGATAAGCCATGATAGTACAATAGCCATTTATACCCAACCACTTCTCTTTACTCCCCCTGAAAGGCAAGTTTTTAGTAACAACAATAATAGTATATTCACTATGAATGTAATATTTCTGTTACCTAGTATGGGTAGGGTATAACTTTTATTGCCACATAACCTTACTATTCCAAATGTCCAACACAATAGGAATAAAAATAGAATAAACCTTTCCTTTCATAAACCCAATTTTTAACTTTCACAATGCTACACATAGAGTGAGCCCAATATTGATTAAGTTCCATTTAATGATCTAAACTGAGCTTCAATTATATGTATACATATACACTCTATCTCCTATTCTTTGGGCACACATTGCTAACATACACATAAATCGACAAACTATCCTTAGACAATGATATCTTGTTCGCCATCCATGTGCATGATTACATATATGCATCCTTGTCTTAAGGTATAGTAATATTTATGTTACATGTAACATTGATAACGAATCTTTAATAGGACAAGGACAAGTTTTTCCATATACACTCATTATACTCTGACCTAGTCATCGAGGCTCCCACATGTGTTGGAGTTTATTATGAAATTATTTTAAGCTTAGTATAACATATCATTCTAGTCGCTAAAATTAATACAAGTATTTGTTTCTACAACATACATTTAAATGGGTATCCCTATTACTCAAGATAATAACAATCAACAAGTAGGTCTAGATATTTCATTCCATATCAAGATATTAGACACTTGATATTGTAAAGTAATAAAACATTAAACTCTAGCAATTGTGAATTGACCTTCAACACAATGACAATGTTGGCCCACACAAAATTCCAAACACCCCTCCCAACTATATTATCTAAAATCCCTCATTCCAAATGAATGTAACACGCAAACAACAAGAAGATATGGCCCACTATTCAACAATATATTGCCTCTTTTATTGGGAAAGAAGTTTGATGCCTAAGGGAGCAAGATCATGATATCTCAATCTATTGTGGAGTGGTGCCTAGTTCTACACAAAACAGTGGAGCCAAACTCTATATTAAATGGGGCCAAGTAGTATTTATTTGCAACATAAGGAAACCATTGTGACACGCGTGGGAAAAGTTAAACCAAATGTCTTTTACAAATTTTGCAATGAACATACACCCATAACAGAGTTGGGACAAGTATTTGATAAAATGCTTGACAACAATTGCAAGAAATATGAACATCTACCACAATGGCATGGCAACTATTCACAAAATATTCAGAAAATATCACAATTTAAAATCATTCACGAGAAAGTTCGTGCATTAATTTTTTTTTACTGAATCCTATGCATAAGTTTTGTGATGGCCATTATGCCACGCAGTGGCCTGGCCAATACAATAGCCTGAACATGTTTATCCAAAAATCAGTAATCTCATTTGAAATACCTTTTATGCTTGCAAATGGGTGAAACCTAAAAGATCTTCATGCAAATGCCTGGCAAACAATCGAAGGGATCCATTATTAAGTTCCTCAGCACAACCAATATAAAAGATTACCCTCAAAGATGCATATACCACATCTCTGAAAGCATCCATGTTCATCTTATAGCTACTTTAGACACTTTGCAATTAACATTGTAAAGCCAAAAATTGGAGTTATATTCCTTGAAATTGAAGACAATAGATCTGCTACTGTAGGTCTGCAATTTTATATAGCAATATTGGGTATAAATAATAGTATTTTGTCTATAAGAACAAAAGCATTGCCATCTACAGAGACATGACAATGTATTCAGAAAAAGAGGGACTCTATTACCTCAAATGATAGATGAAAATGAATGCAAATAAATCAGAATAGTAGAGAAAACATTAGTAATCTTTTTCTTCAGTTCCAGGGCAGTTTGAAAGCAATGCATCTAAAGATTCATACTGCATAAAAATGTATAACCAAAAAGTCTATACTATATATTATTTAATAACAAATATATATTAGAAAATAGAGTTTTTTTAAAAGTGTTTTTTTTAATCATACAAAATCAAACAAATCACAGATCATTGCAATTTAAATTAGAAGCAGATAAAACCCACATCATTCTCTTAATTTTCTTAATAACTACTACAGTTTTAAGAAAATATTTACATAAGTTTAAAGAACTGGTTAAGAATGAGTTTGGGTTCAAATGACAACATCCTCCAGTAACTTGGGCATTGAGGAAGACATTGCCAAAACCTTCCCTTAAATTGTATGCAAACACCTTTGGTTCATTTGAATCATAACTTAAACCGCTGACGCACAGATAATCTCCCACACAAACACCATTCCCAATATATACAGAGGGCGGACGCATCCTTGCAAATTCTTTCCATTTCCATTTCCAAAGCAACTTATCTTGGTCGTCCTGAAACAACTAGTATTATATAATGCTAGTTTTATTTAAACATTTATTTTACTGATTTTATAGATTTGCATTTAAAATTGAAGAATCTTAAATTTTTTTTTTTAATTTAATCCAAATGATACAAATAAAAGAACTATAATGTACTCCACATTAAACTAAAGATTGAATCTTAGATCCAACAGTTAGTTTTTAATGGAATATTTTTCAATAATTGAATCTAGATGATACAAAAACTTAATTATAATTTTTTAATAGAATTAATTCTCAAATAAAAATCTAAAACCCTAGCCCTCATTAAACTAAAATAAAGTAATTTACCATGTAATTAGTTTTCTTTATGTCTTTTAATGATTGAAGAACTATAACCCTAGCCCTCAATAAACCAAAATAAAGTAATTTACCTTTGCTAGCCTTCATTAAACTAAAGTAAATAATTTACCCTGTTCTTAATTTTCTTATTTTCCCGTGTGGAATATATCCCCAATTTTTAACTCTTAACAATTAATTATAATTTTTTAAAGGAATTAATTCCCATAGTAAAAATGGTTAAACTAAGTATTAATTTTCTTTGTGGCTTTTAATAATTGAAGAACTCTAACCCTAGCTCTCATTAAACTAAAGTAAATAATTTAGGCGCGTTAATTTTCTTTGTCATTTTCAAATATTTTTCTATGCAAAAAAAATATTAAATAAATTATAATTTATAGCTTCCATAATTTAAGTTGTACTTTAACTGTAATTTTCTTTTTATTTTAATGAGTAGCATTTAAATAAAATAAGAGTAAATAATACACAATGTCTAAAACCTTCTATAAATAATAGAATGCATTAGTTCATAATTTCATTTTGGAAGAAAAAACCAAAAAAAAAATGGGTGCATAGTGTCCTTACCAATAAAACTTATGTTCATTGATTTAATAAACTATATCTACTATATATTTATAATTATTTAAAAAATATGTCTAATTATTAAAAAAAAAAACTATGTCTGTTCTATTGTTCTATTTTTATGTACACAGTAATAGTCATCCCCTTGGATGTAATTATTTTCATATGTAATCTCTTTAATATATTTTGTTAACATGCAAGCCATTACAAAACTCCATGGTTTGTCTCAGCCTCTTTAGAAAACTTGGCCAAATCCTCATGCATCAAAATGGAGGCAGCCACTATAGAAGACATGTTGTGAGAGGGAGTGTCTGCGTAGTGCCAAAAACATTCCACTGTCCTCTTGTCATCCCATAACCAATAGGAAATTAGGCATCGCCTCCTTGTGTATGCCACCGACATTCCACTATCCTCTTGTCATCCCTAGAACCAATAAGAAATTAGACATCGCCTCCTTGTGTTTGCCACCGTCCTCCCCATCTGCCACTTTTACCATTGAGAGAATCCTTCCTACCCACTTCTTAAGAAGAGGGTTTTTAATCTCTACATGGACAATTGCCACAAAATTCTCCAGAACCTCATCCCCTATGGTTTTGGCCTTCCTTTTACTAGGGATATTCGGCCTCCTTTTCACACCACCCATTGAACTGTTAAACACCTTCCTCTGTAATTACCTGTGGCAAGGAGAATGAATGACGACCTTCTTCTTTCCTTTAGCACCACCTTCTGCACTCATCACTCCGCTTCCAACCACACTACCTAGCATTCTGCCGAGAACACCAGAAGACTCTAGATTCTTGAAAACTTCACCTATATTGATTAACAAAAACCAAAGGGGCTTAATGAACTTGCTTTTTATCATGCTACTAATAAAAGTAACTTGATACTATATATACATTGCTTATATTTAGTTATTTTTTTTTTAAATGTGGTTGTAGTAGTTATTATAAAGGCCAATGAATGTTTATATTTAAATTTTTATGAATAGTTATTTTGATTTTGATTTTTTTTGTGCTTCTTAATTTTTATTTTGTACTTCTTCCTTTGTAATTCGTGATTTTATTTTTTAACTATTAATATAATAAAGAAAATAAAAATAGACATTTTGTGGGCTTGCATAAAATATTTTTAAAAAGAAAAACAAATTCATATAATCAAGAAAGGGGTTTAAAATAATATTAAAAGTAAACATTTTGTCGGCTTGCATAAAATATTTTTAGAAAGAAAATTAAATTCATATAATCAAGAAAGGGGTTTACAAGAATATTAAAAGTAAACATTTTATTGACTTGCATAAAATATTTTTAGAAAGAAAACTAAATTCATATAATTAAGAAAGGGGTTTACAAGAATATTAAAAGTAAATGGAGATTTTATGGGTGTTCAATTCACATGTGCCATTATTTTGGGAATATATATTATGATGTTTGTAAATTGTAAAAAGTAAATAATTAAATTGATTTTTTAATATTCAAGGAATATGAAATGATATACGCATACACCATTAACACCAAGAGGCCTAATGGCATGAGTGTGTTAAAAAAACTATTACCGTTTACCTTAAATTTGACATCTATTTACATATCAAAATATTAATATTTAAATATTTTAAATAAACTTATCTCTTACCTTTGACCTTAAATTTGGCATCCATTTACATGTAAAAATATTAATATTTAAATATTTTAAATAAATTTATTTACAAATATTAATTTTGAGTTATTTTATTATATTTAGAGCCATTTAAAATTTATTTTATTTTATTTACATTGTTTATATTTTATTTACTTAAGAGTTATTTCATTTTACTTTTTTTCATCATTTTATTTTACTTTATTTATTTTATATACACATAAATTTTAATTTATTTAAGAGTTATTTTATTTTACTTTAGAATTTTAATTTACTTCCAAGTTATTTTATTTATTTTTTAAAAAATATTTGTTTTTTTATTAAGATAAGCACCAAATCAGGTGTTGATCCCTTTACACAAAGGCCCATAGGGTAGAGCAAAAAAGGGCACAAATAGGCTAGAAACATCACAGAAACAATAGAAAAATAGCAGCCTATTTGCAAACCAAAATAAGAGATCTAAACAACACCAGATTCTGAGGGCATAAATCTAACTCACTTAATGCTCGATCGCAAAGCAACAACATATTTGGGGAGTCCTTTCTTCTTTCTCTGAACATTAACTATCAAGGAAAACTCTGAGTCTAAATCGTCAGAGTGAGGCTAGAGGAGGGAATCCTCAACAGACACTAGAACCAAAGAGAATTTTTGTAGAGTAAAAAGCTGACAACATATAAGATGAAACAAGGACCGACAAAGTAGTACTCCAACCTACGGTAGACAGATCCAATAAGGGAGCCAAAGGCCCAATAGGGGTGGCTAGAGACATGATGGTTGGACAAACTCGACATGGTCAACAACATTATTATCTTGCTTAGGCTCTACAAGGGGTGTTGGCAACAAAAATTCCTGGGAAAGTCCATGCTCCTAGAAAGAATCTGTAATGTCCTCATTTTGGCTTTCTGACAGTGATAGTATTTTAGTTACATTTAGACAGATTTGAGATAGGTGGATGATAGACTTATTGGTTATGTTTATTCTTCTCATTTTGGATTATGGATTACTGATGTAGTTGTTGACATTTGCTATGATCATTATGATGACATTATGGATATTATAGTTTCTGATGTGTTTGACATGATCAGTTAATGGTTAAATATTATCATGCTTTATGTGATTTGTTGATACCTGATTTATAGTTAGAGGTGTTTATGTTATTGTCATTCTTTTAGAGCAGGGATGGTGTAGTTTTTCTCATTCTGAGCACCCTACTTCACTGCGACTCCCTGACTGTGTGTGTGTGTGTTGTATATTTATATACTGATATGCAACATATCATTTTGATGTAGGTTGCAGGTACTGGACATCGACTCCACCTGACTTAGAAGGTCTGAGTGTGCCCTTATACCAATGGATAATGTTGATGGGAGATAACATGGGGTTCTCTAGGTTAGTCTCTGTTTTTAGTTTGTGGTCGTGGGTCTTGATGTCACTCTATGGTACTTGCCTCGGGTTTGGTCATCCTTGGTATGTAGTTGTTATTGCTTGAATTTGTTAGTTATAGTTTATGTGTAATGGTTGGAAATATATTAGTTATCATAGTAATAATTTAGTTATAATAATATTTATCTAGTTGTTATTTAAAAATGTGAAGATTGGTAATATTGAATAAGTGATTTTAATCAAGATTAAAGTAATAACTTTAATAATTAATAATGATGATATTTGTCATAAGTCATTAATATTATATTAATTGTTTGAATTAGGGTATCATTAGTTGAAAGATATTATTAGTTAATAAATTTATTGTGAGTGTTTGTCGTGATTTGAAAATCTCTCAGAAAAAAAAAATTAATTGCTTTCAAATTCTGGCAAGTTATGGGATTCTTTGTAATGATCATGGAAGTGGTAAATTAATGGAGATTGTCTATTTTTGTATTTTGTGGAGTTATTTTTGGGAAGAGGTTTCTGGATAAAAGGGAGACAGAAATTTTGGGGAAGAAGCTAAAGGATTTTGGGAGCTGAAGAATTTTGAAGCTCTGGATCAAATTTTTGGGTATGTTTCTGTTATTGCATCCTTGAAAATGTATGATTCTCACTCTCTTCTATTTCTTTTGCATCAATTGTTCTGGGACTATTTATACCTTCCTGTTGCCTTTCTCTTTTTCGAGCTTCCTACAATTCTTTCACCTTGTGTTCTCTCTGTAATAGATTTGTTTGTATATGGCAGTTATTTCCTTAGTTCCATATTGATCTTGCATCCTTCTCCTAAACCAAATTTATTTCTGAGTTGATAATTGACTAATTTCCTTTCAGATTCTTAGGAAATCAACCTAACATTGCTAGCCGACCCTCTTAGACATCTTTTAGCTTTTAATCTTCCCTCAAGAAAACTTCTTCCAGCTCATCTGGTGGCATTGCTCTGTGTAAACCATGTTATGTTAAGAATTTCAACCAAAGCTTATATTAAAGAGGATTTTATTAGACTTTATTCCCACCTAAAAGCACTCTTATCTACGACTTTCTATCTCAGTCCAAGCGTTGGACGTCTGTTAGATTTTTTTTGTTGCATATCCATTCTATTGACTTCTAAAAAGGTTAAATACTTCCAAGCTGAGGAGAGACATCCCCACCTGCCTTTTGATTTAACTCTTACCTTTCATATTTCCTAACCAGCTGGCCGTACAACATGGGAACTCTTGGGCAATCTTTGGAAAATTTTAGAACCTTCTCTATGGCCGTCATACAACATTTTCTACAGGGTTCTTTTTATTCAAAAAAAAAAAAGAATCTTGCCGGATATCATCCCTACTCTTTTGGGGTCGTTTCCACCCAAGCCTATTTGCAAATTTCTCCTTTGCCAGTCATTATTGATGATCTCTTTGTGCCTCTATAAATTTATACCATCTTGTTGCAAAACGTCGTCCATTTCCTTTATTGAAATCTCTAAAAAATTTAATGGGTTTATCTTCTTACCTAGCTGTCCCTCTTGCAGTCTTGAACCTCTGCAATTTTACCTAATGTTGACTTCTTCCTCTGCCAAATGTGCTCAGGGTGGAGCAATCTCTGAGAACTATGTTCCATTTCTTCATTTCAAGTCTGCCATTTTCATTTTATTTCCTCCTCATAGTCGTCCATTCTGGCAGAACGTGTCTCTAGGTCTTATCTTTCTCTTTGAAATTCTCATTCTATGATTTCTCTTAGCAAGCTGTACATTCGTTGTTCTCATTGTAAACCTCTGAAATTTCTTTTGGTGATGTCTTCTCTAGCGGAGAAGTATTCATTATTTTTTTGTTTATTTCTCCTTGTTTAGGAAAAAGTTTAATAAATTGGAACCAATTTAGAAAGTATGCAATAGTAAGCCAAGACTTGGAAAGATTCTATTTTCACTCTGGTAGAATTGATAGTAGGTTTTTGTATTAATTATGAGTTATATATATAAAATTTTAGATTGGTTGACTTTATATATTATCAATAGGATAGAATTATATATGATCTATTCATCAAAATAGAAATAGTAGTTAATAATAATGTTATACATATATATTTTTATCTTATCTGTACATGTCTAGAAAAGAAGAATAGTAATTTTAAAATTTGTGAAAAAGGAAAGGTAATAATTTTAAGAGTTAATAGGTTCTAACTATTTTAGAAAACCTATTGGTATTTATATAAGTATTAGTTGGAATTATAAAGTTTTAAATGGAATATTATTGTCTCAAACAACTTTACGATTTAGGTAGAAAGAGATTTTAAATTTTATTTTGAATTCATGTTTAAAGTTGTTCGAAAGGTGTTATGATTGAGTTGATCTTAGATAGTTAATAGTTTCTCTTATAGTCTCCTATGTCAAATGCAAACAAAAATGTATTAATGAAGGAATTGATTCGTTGCTTGTAAATTGATTCTTGAGTCTTACAGTTTTTAATTTGCTGAGTGTAATGGTGATCATGATAGTTTTGTGGGAAGTCAAAGTTTTTAAGCGCCATGTCTTGGATAGTTATCTATAAGTAGTTGTGTTAAAATTACATAGCTCCAGAGGCTAGGTAGTTTGAAGTCTAGTGTAACATTGTGACATGATTTTAATTGAGATGTTTTCATTTGGTATGAGGTCTAGATGTGGTTCAGGGAAAGATTGTTGTCTTGGAACTTGAAATTGAAATTGACCTTGTAGTGACTCAGTATGCAAGAGGATATATGCCTTGCAGTCTCTTTTTCATGCATGTCATTTTTGGTGGTTTCTGTTTGTTAACTAGGGGTTTTAACTACATGTAGGAGAGTGGCTTTCATGGTGGGGCCGGTGCCCAAAGTGGCTACCTAGATAACCCCATGGAAATTCTAATTAAGTGATAACATAATAATTAATCTAGGTGGGTTGGGTAGTAATCACATAACAAGATAATTATGATGCCCCGCCCATGCCTGTAGTGCTCTCTTAGGCTAAGGATGGGATGAGAAGGCCTGGTTGGCAAGATCAACCTCCTTGTCTCCATGAGAGGATGTGTCGGTTCTGCATGTGTCACCCTGTGGGGCTAGTGCCTATAGAAAGGCTGCTAGGATAACCATAGATGGGGACCAGTTTCTAGTGAGAGATAGCCTGGATAACCATGCTAGGACCATGTGATAACACTCTTCCTATTGCAATTTAGTTACTCCCTTTATGTTACCTTTTGTTGTTGCCTCTAGAGTATTGTTTTGCCTTAGTTGATCTGTGTTGTCTGTGTCGAGTTTGTATCTGTTTATCTGTACCATTTGACTTTTGACTTAGTGGAACCTCATTGTTATCTCTTACCTTGGGGGGTGTACCTCAGGGTTCCACATGGTCGGGTGGAAGAGATTAATCCATTGGTTTTCTTGGTCATCCTAGTTCATGCTCATGGTAGATGTGTTTTCTAGTTCCAGACCGGTACTTGCATCTTTAGAGTTGTATTACATTTTCAGTTTTGTATGGCCTTGATGTATAATGTAAACTAATGTGATTAGTCAACAAGATTTCTATTCATGAAATCCTGTATTTGATCTCATTCATATCTTGTAAATGAAAAATGTATTTTTTTTATGTTGTATCAAATTGTATATAAACTTGTGTCGTTAAGAAACTATGTTTTACTGATGCAGTTAGGTCCCTAGAGATGTTAGTTGATGTTTTTATTAGTTTTGTTGATCTAGTGATTATTGCATATAATTGTTTAAAAAAAAAAATTCTGCATTTGCTTGTTTAGTTAACTTAACTCTCTAGGGTTGCATGATGGGGCATCACATTTGGTATTAGAGCCAGGTTTAAACACTGGGTACTCTGGTTATAATTGAGCCCATTATGTGACCTAGTGCTTAAACTTTGTAGATTAAATTTCATCCCTATTGTTTCCCTCTTTGTGTGTAATGAATTATCCTTTGGTGTTGTAGGTAGATGCCTAGAGGTAGAGGTCAAGGTCATGGTAGAGGTAGAGGTCATGGGAAGGTGGTGGTGGTACACCTCCTCCCAATTCTCCTCATGAGAGTGCCCATGAAGGCGGGGGTTAGAATATGGAAGGATAGGGTCAGCCTGAAGGAGCCTAGTTGCATCAGTTACTCGAAGAGGCCCTTTCCCATTTAGGCCCTAGACAAGAGGTAGAGAATCCAGGAAGGGGTTAGGAAGTAGATCAGCTAGAACCTAGGGAAAGAGAGAGATCACCTAGGTGGAGAGATTTGATAGCTGAGCAGGAGGCCACTTTAGCTAATCATATGAGAGATCTTCTGAGGGCACGCCCTCCCACCTTTGATAGAGCTAGTAGTAGTTTAGAGGTAGAGACCTAGTTACTTAATATAGGCAGGTGTTTCACCATGCATCCATATGGTAGCAACACCAAGGATAGATATGCTATTTTGCATCTCAGAGGGTTTGCTTCTACCTAGTGGTGTTTAGAGGAGTAGAAGCTGCACTTGGATATTAGTACTATTTCTTCAGAGTTGTTCTTAGAGAGATTTAGAGCCCATTTCCTATCTGATCATTGGAGGCAACATCACATAGATGAGTTCCATGAGCTGAGGTAGATGACCATGACAATAGAGCAGTATGAGCGTAGATTCTATGAGCTCAAACAGTATGCGGGCATTAGAGATGATGAGACTATGTTAGTGCAGCATTTTATCAAGGGCTTGAATGCCCAGATCAGTGGAGGGGTTCGTGTCTTCAAACCTAAGACTATGGAGGCAGCCATGGAGAAAGCCTGATTAGTAGATGATAATTTGACTATGGCACTTGGAGGGCATACATGTGTGCATATTGGTAGTGCACCATTTGCAGGATTCAATTCTCGTGGTGGTCGTACTCAGGCATTAGGATCTCATAGAGGATAGCATGCACCCTTAAAGGGTGGATAGCAGTGGCAGCAGCAGTACTTTTAGACCAAACCAAAGAATTCTTAGCCTCATGAGGGTATCAGACTTCAGAATAAGAACCAGAGTTGGCAGCGCTCTAGACAAGATTGTGTTGATTGACCTACTTAGAGCACGTAGTCTGCAGCAAGCAGAGGGAGTTTTCATCAGTCTAATGCTTTTCAGGGTGGTGGTAGTTTTGGTAGAGGCATAGGGTGTTTCTCTTATGGCCAACAGGGCCATATGGCTAAATAGTGTCCTCAACGGAATGCTTTAGGGTTTAGACATCAGCTGGTAGCTTCAGAGCCAATGGTAGGTGATGTAGGTAGATCACACAAAGTCTTTGTAGCGGTTGTTAACTGCCACGCAGAGTATCAGGGCACTGTGGTGGAGACTTCTGGTTTTATGCAAGGTATTGGTTTTTTCATTCTCTCTGATTCTGGTGCTTCTGATTTGTTCATTTCTCCTGTTGTGGAGCATTGTGGTTTAGTTGCAACAAAGTAGGATGATAGGTGGTAGGTTGAGCTAGTTTCTGGGGCTAAGGTTGTAGTTGAGTCTCTAGTGCTTGGTTGTGAGTTGAGGATTGGGCCTTTATCTACCATAGTAGATCTTTGTATCCTACCCCTTGGTTCATATGATATAGTTTTGGGTATGGATTGGTTAGATGCCCATCAGGCAATGATAGATTGTCGGCATAAGTCAGTTAGATGTGTGGATGATTCTGGTAGAGAGTTGAAGGTAGTTGGTATCCAGAGACCTATTTCCCTATGTATGATCTCTGCTATGTAGCTTAAGAGATGTATGTGTTAGGGATGTCAGCTCTTTGCAGTGACAGTTAATGACTTGGAGATGGAGGAGAGTTGAGAAACATCTCTTAAAGATCACCCACTTTTGAGAGAGTATGTTGATGTATTTCCTTTTGGGATTCAGGGATGCCACGTAAGCGTGACATTGACTTCATGATTGATCATGTTTCTGGTGCAGAGCCTATCTCATGAGCTCCATATTGGATGACCACTTAGGAGTTTAAGGAGCTTTGATTGTAGTTGGAGGACTTGTTAGCCAAGGGATTCATTTGTTCTAGTGTTTCTCCATAGGGAGCACCTGTGATCTTTATGAAGAAGAAGGATGGATCTCTATGGCTGTGTATCGACTATCGACAGCTCAATAAGGTTATAGTGAAGAATAGGTACCCCTTGCCTCAGATTGATGATCTGTTTGTCTACATTAAGGGAGCTAAGGTGTTTCCAAAAGTTGACCTTAAGTTGGGATATCATCAGTTGCGGATCTTCGAGGAAAATATTCATAAAATAGTATTTCACACCCATTATGAACATTATGAGTTTACAATTGTACCATTCGGGTTGATGAATGCACCTTCAATTTTCATGAGCCTGATGAATGGTGTTTTTCACACTTATCTTGATAAGTTTGTCCTTGTATTTTTGGATGATATTTTGATTTTTTCAAAGACTCTAGAGGAGCATGATGAGCATTTGTGTAAGGTATTGTGGTGTTTGAGAGAAAAATAGCTTTATGCTAATTTGTTGAAATGCAAATTCTTTTAGATAGAGGTAAAGTTTTTGGGTCATGTCATTTTTGGAGAGGGTATTACAGTGGATCCTTCAAAGATCCAAGCTATCATGGATTGGCCTGCACCTACTAATGTTTGTGAGGTCTGTAGTTTTATGGGTTTGGTAGGCTATTATCGTAGTTTTGTCATGGGTTTTTCAAGGATTGCTCACCCTATTACTTCTCTTTAGAGGAAAGGGAAGAAGTTCATTTGGTCAGTGCAGTGTTAGGCAGCTTTTTAGAACCTTAAGGAGCGGTTGACCAGTGCACCTATTCTAGCAGTTCCTGATCCTACCAGGGACTTTGTTGTGTGTACAGATGCTTCTTTAGAGAGTTTAGGAGCAATTTTGATGCAAGATGGTCACATGATTGCTTATGAGTCTTGTAAACTCAAGGATCACGAATTGACCTATCCCACTAATGATCTGGAGTTAGCCGCAGTTGTGCATGCCTTGGTGAGGTGGAGGTATTTTCATTTAAGGCATCGGTTTGAGTTACACAGTGATCATCGTAGTTTACAATATATCTTTACACAACCAAACTTGAATGTGAGGTAAAGGTGTTGGATGGAGTTCTTGTGCGAGTATGACTTCGAGGTCAAATACATTCAAGGGAAGGAAAATGTTGTGGCAAATATTCTTAGTCATCGGAGGCATGAGATCTCAGCAGTCACTCTCACAGTTGATTTGAGGGGTTAGATTCTTGCCACACTTCCTACTGATAGTTGGTATCAAGAGGTGAAGTCTGAGGTTGAGTTAGGTAGACCTTTGGAGGGTAGATTCACCGATTACTCTCTTGAGTCAGATGGTCTTTTGTGACATTTGGGTCATATTTATGTTCCTAGTTTTGAGGGTCTTCATAGCCTAGTTATGTTAGAGGCACCTCGGGCACCCTATTCTGCTCATCCAGGTGTCAAGAAGATGCATGCAGATCTTCGTCAGCTGTACTTTTGGAGTGGTATGAAGCAGGATATTGTTGATTTTATGTCAAGATGTCTTGAGTGTCAGAGGATGAAGGCAAAGCACCAGCACCCTGCAGGTCTTTTGTAGCCCCATCTTGTTCTAGATTGGAAATGGGACATCATTTCGATAGAATTCATAGTTGGTTTGCCAGTATCCTCCCATTGACACGATGATATTATGGTCACTGTGGATAGGTTGATGAAGGTAGCTCACTTCTCTCCTGTCCGTTCATCTTATAATGCTTCTACAGTGGCTAGAATATTCATGGAGGACATAGTCAGACTTCATGGGATTCCTCATAGGATCATCTCTGATTGGGATCTAGTGTTTACTTTAGCCCTTTGGACTTCTTTGCAGCATGCCTTGGGGACACAACTAAACTTTAGTTCAGCATACCATCCAGAGACTGATGGACAGACTGAGAGGGTTAAGTAGATCCTCGAGGATATGCTTAGGATGTATGTGATGGATTAGTAGAGCCATTGGGAGGACTATTTGTATTTGGTGGAGTTTAGATATAATAATGGATATCACAGCTTGATCGACATGTCTCCATTTTAGGCTTTGTGTGGCCGTCCTTGTCGAACCCCACTAAGTTGGGATCATCTTGAGGATAGAGTTCCTTTAGGACCGGATATGCTTAGAGATATGGAGCAGGAGGTTGAGTAGATTAGAGAGCATTTGGTGGCAGCCCAGGACAGGTAGAAGACATATACAGGTGCTCATAGGGTTGATTGGAAGTTTTTAGTTGGGGATCAAGTGTTCTTGCATGTGTGACTGTGAAAGATTTTGATCTATTACAGAAAGGGCTCTAAGCTAGCACTGCGCTTTATTGGACTATTTGAGGTGTTAGAGAGGATTGGTCCTGTCACTTATTGTCTTGCTTTTCCACCCAGTCTTTAACGCATCCATGATGTGTTTCATGTTTCTATACTTAGACCTTACTATCCTGATATTGCTCATGTTCTTGATTTGAATACTCTACAGGTAGAGGATGGGTAGTTGGATTTGGAACCTATAGGCATTCTGCAGCACAGGACACTCTCTCTCATGGGTAGAGACATGGAGTAGGTTAGGGTCCAGTGGGATCCTAATGATGAGACTTCTGCTACCTAGGAGGATGCACCCAGGATGTGGGAGTTATACCCTTACTTATTTGCAGGCTTCCAGGAGTAAGCCTGACTCTGGGGGAGGATGTAATGCCCTCATTTTGGCTTTTTGATAGTGATAGTATTTCAGTTACATTTAGATAGTTTTGAGACAGGTGGATGATAGACTTATTGGTTATGCTTATTCTACTCATTTTGGATTTTGGATTATTGATGTAGTTGTTGACATTTGCTATGATCATTATGATGACATTATGGATATTATAGTATATGATGTGTTTTACATGATCAGTTAATGGTTAGATATTATCATGCTTTATGTGATTTGTTGATAACTGATTTATAGTTAGAGGTGTTTATGTTATTATCATGCTTTCAGACAAGGGACAGTGTAGTTTTGCTCATTTCGAGCACCCTACTATGCTGCGACTCCTTGACTCTCTGTGTTATATATGTATATACTCGTATGCAACATATGGTTTTGATGCAGACTGTAGGTACCGGGCATCGGCTCTAGTTGACTTAGCAAGTCTGAGTGTCCCCTTACACCAATGGATAATGTTGATGAGAGATAACATGGGATTCCCTAGGTCAGTCTCTATTTTCAGTTTGTGGTCGTGGGTCTTGATGTCACTCTATGGTAATTGCCTCAGGTTTGGTCATCCTTGGTATATAGTTGTTACTACTTGAATTTGTTGGTTACAGTTTATGTGTAATGGTTAGAAACATATTAATTATTATAATAATAACAATAATAATAATAAGTTAGTTATAATAATATTTATCTAGTTGTTATTTAAAAATGTGAAGATTGTTAATATTGAATAAGTGATTGTAATAAAGATTAAAGTAATAACTTTAATAATTAATAATGATGATATTTGTCATAAGCCATTAATATTATATTAATTGTTTGAATTAGTGTATCGTTAGTTGAAAGATATTATTAGTTAATAAATTTATTGTGAGTGTCAGTCTAATTTGAAAATCTCTCTCAGAAAGAAAATTTAATTGCTTTCAAATTCTGGGAAGTTATGGGATTCTCAGTAATGGTCACGAAAGTGGGAAATTAATGGAGATTGTCTATTTTTGTACTTTGGGGAGTTATTTGTGGGAAGAGGTTTTCAGAGAAAAGGGAGACAAAAATTTTGGGGAAGAAGCTAAAGGATTTTGGGAGCTAAAGAACTTTAAAGCTTTGGATCAAATTTCCAGGTATGTTTCTGTTATTGCATCCTTGAAAATGTATTATTCTCTCTCTCTTCTATTGCTTTTGCATCAGTTGTTCTGGGACTGTTTATATCTTCCTGTTGCCTTTCTCATTTTTGGGCTTCCTACAATTCTTTCACCTTGTGTTCTCTCTGGAATAAATTTTTTTGTATATGGTGGTTATTTCCTTAGTTCCATATTGATCTTGCATCCTTCTCCTAAACCAAACTCATTTCTGAGTTGATAATTGACTAATTTCCTTTCAGATTCTTGGGAAATCAGCCTCACATTTCTAACTGACCCTCTTAGGCATCTTTTAGCTTTTAATCTTCCCTCAAGAAAACTTCTGCTAGCTCATCTGGTGACATTGCTCTATGTAAACCATGTTATATTAAGAATTTCAACCAAATCTTATATTAAAGATGATTTTATTAGACTTTATTCCCACCTGAAAGCTCTCTTATCTATGGCTTTCTATCTTAGTCAAAGCATTGGACGTATGTTAGATTTTTTTTTCTGCATATTCATTCTATTGACTTCTAAAAAGGTTAAATCCTTCCAAGCTAAGGAGAGACGTCCCGACCTGCCTTTTAGTTTAACTCTTACCATTCATATTTCCTGCCTAGCTAGCCGTACGACATGGGAACTCTTGGGCAATCTTTGAAAATTTTTAGAACCTTCTCTATGGCCATTGTACAACATTTTCTGTAGGGTTCTTTTTATTCAAAAAAAAAAAGAATCTTACCTAATATCGTCCCTACTCTTTTGGGGTCATTTCCACTAGAGCCTCTTTGCAAATTTCTTCTCTGCCAGTCATTATTGATGATCTCTTTTTGCCTCTATAAATTTCTTCCATCTTCTTGCAAAACATCATCCCTTTACTTTATTGAAATCTCTAAAAAATTTAATGGGTTTATCTTCTTACCTGGCCGTCCCTCTTGTAGTCTTAAACCTCTATAATTTTACCTAATGTTGACTTCTTCCGCTACCAAACATTTTTGGGGTGGAGCAATCTCTGAGAACTGTGTTCCATTTCTTCATTTCAAATCTTCCATTTTCATTTTGTTTCCTCCTCATAGTTGTCCATTCTGGTAGAATATGTCTCTAGCTCTCATCTTTCTCTCTGAAATTCTCATTCTATGATTTCTCTTAGTAGGGCATACATTCCTTATTCTCATTGTAAACCTCTGAAATTTCTTTTGGTGATGTCTTCTCTGGCTAAGAAGCATTCATTATTTTTTTGTTTTATTTCTCCTTGTTTAAGCAAAAGTTTAATTAATTGGAACTAATTTAGAAAGTATGTAATAGTAATCCAAGACTTGGAAAGATTCTATTTTCACTCTGGTAGAACGGATAGGAGGTTTTTGTATTAATTATGAGTTATATATATAAAATTTTAGATTGGTTGATTTTATATATTATCAATATGATAGAATTATATACAATCTATTCATCAAAATAGAAATAGTAGTTAATAATAATGTTATACATATATTTTTTTATCCTATCTGTACATGTTTAGAAAAGAAGAATAGAAATTTTAAAATTAGTGAAAAAGAAAAGGTAATAATTTTAAGAGTTAATAGGTTCTAACTATTTTAGAAAACATATTGGTATTTATATAAGTATTGGTTGGAATTATAAATTTTTAAATGGAATATTATTGTCTCAAACAACTTTACAATTTAGCTAGAAAGAGATTTTAAATCTTATTTTGAATTCATGTTTAAATTTTTTTGAAAGGTGTTATGATCAAGTTGATCTTAGATAGTTAATATTTTCTCTTGTAGTCTCCAATGTCAAATGCAAACCAAAATGTATTAATGAAGGAATCGAGTCGTTGCTCATAAATTAATTTTTGAGTCTTATAGTTTTTAATTTGCTAAGTGTAATGGTGATCATGATAGTTTTGTGGGAAGTCAAAGTTGTTAAGCACCATGCCTTGGATAGTTGTCTATAGGTAGTTGTGTTAAAATTACTTAGCTCCAGAGGCTAGGTTGCTTGGAGTCCAGTGTAACATTGTGACATGATTTTAATTGAGATGTTTTCATTTGGTATGAGGTCTAGATGTGGTTCAGGGAAAGGTTGTTGTCTTGGACCTTGAAATTAAAATTGGCCTTGTAGTGACTTGGTATGCAAGAGGATAGATGCCTTGCAGTCTCTTTTTCATGCATGTCATTTTTGGTGGTTTCTGTTTGTTGACTAGGGGTTCTAAATGCATGTAGGAGAGTGGATTTCATGGTGGGGCCGGTGCCCAAAGCGGCTGCCTGGATAACCCCATGGAAGTTGTAATTAAGTGATAACATAATAATTAATCTAGGTGGGCTGGGTAGTAATCACATAACAAGATAATTATGATGCCTCACCCATAGCTGTAGCACACTCTTAGGCTAAGGATGGTATGAGAAGGCTTGGTTGGCAAGATCAACCTCCTTGTCTCCATGAGAGGATGTGTCAGTTCTACATGTGTCTCCTTATGGGGCCAGTGCCCAGAGAAAGGCTGCCAGGATAACCATAAATGGGGGCCGATTTCTAATGAGAGATAGCCTAGATAACCCATGCTAGGACCATGCAATGACACTCTTCCTACTACATTTTAGTTACTTCCTTTATGTTACCTTCTGTTGTTGCCTCTGGAGTATTGTTTTGCCTTGGTTGATCTATGTTGTTTATGTCAAGTTTGTATATGTTTATCTGTACCATTTGACTTTTGAGTTAGTGGAATGCCATTGCTATCTCCTAGCTTAGGGGGTGGACCTCAAGGTTCCACATGGTCGGGTGGAAGAGATTAATCCATTAGTTTTCTTGGTCATCTTGGTTTGTACTCATGGCAGATGTGTTTTCCAGTTCTAGACTGATACTTGCATCCTCAGAGTTGTATTACACTTTCATTTTTGTATGGCCTTGATGTATAATGTAAACTGATGTGATTAGTCAAGAATATTCGTAATCATGATCTCATTCATATCTTGTAAATGAAAAATGTATTCTTTTTATGTTGTATCAAATTGTATATAAACTTGTGTTGTTGAGAAACTATGTTTTACTGATGCAGTTAGGTCCCTAGAAATGTTAGTTGATGTTGTTATTAGTATTTTTGATCTAGTGATTATTGCATATAATTTTTTCAAAAAAAAAAAAATTCTACATTTGCTTGTTTAGTTAACTTAACTCTCTAGGGTTGCATGATGGGGCATCACAGAATCACCCTCCTATGAAGCCTCACCCTTTTGGGAGGAACCATCTATCAAGAGTCCTTTTTTAAAATATTTGTTGACTATGTTTTGATTTTACTTATTATTTTATTTCTACTTAAATCTAAAATTCTACATAAATAAATAATATATACATTATTTTTCTAAATTTTAAAACATTATGCATAAATCATATAATTAGTGTGTCCATGCATAGAGTAAATAAAAGAGTCATAATGTAAAATAAAATAACATAAAGTAAATAAAATGACTTCAAATTGATATCTCATAGATTTTTTTTAAATATCTATACTAGTTATTGAAATTTTATGAATAGTTATTTTGATTTTGATTTTTTTCTACTTCTTGATTTTTAGTTTGTGCTCCTTCCTTTTGTAATTTATGATTTGATTGACTTCTTCCTTGTTCTGCAATAAATTATCTAATTGTTTTTGGTATTGGAGAGTTGTGATATATATATATATATATATATATATATATATATATATATATATATATATATATATATATATATATATATATATATATATATATATATATATATATATATAGTAATGATTAATTTGCATTTGTCGGCTATATTTTTTGTAAATTTATAAAAAAAATTTAACACACTCATGCCATTACACTCCACCCTATGATGCCACTATAGGTTGCCCTCTTGGTGTAATAAAGTTATTTTTAGAATTATTTTACTTTATTTTATTTTCTAGTTAGTTTATTTATTTAAGAGTAATTTTATTTTATTAATAAAAAATTAAATTTATGTGTCCATATAGAAAATAAAATAATTCTAAAGTAAAAAAACTCTTAAGTAAATAAAATAGCTCTAGATTGATATTGGCATCTTTTAGATAGATGTATGTTATAATAGAATATAAAATATTAATAAATATGTAATAATTTGTCATTAACTATCATCTAATTAGATATTTTAGTTCAACTTGATATATCATTAAACTACAAAAATATATAAACTACTTATGATCTCATGCTAATTCATTGGACATGAATAGTCTAATTCATTGTGTATAAATATTACATTATCAAAGTATTATGCTCTTAGAAAAAAATTTGTCATCACATTAAATAGTTTGAGTTGTAGATTTTATGCAACATTAGTGTACAACTTCTATACCTAAACCAAATAGAAATTTGTTCTCTAATGAACAATATATATTCTCAACTTATCATATTTATCAATCCTCATTTCGAGCAAGTTGTTCTTTCTCTTCTAAATTATATGAAACTGATATTATTTTTGGAGACCTCAACTACCAAATATTGAAGTAACTCTCTGTAAAGTTCACCATTTGATGCATAAATCAAATTTAATACCTATGCCCACCCGATAAGGGGTAAAATTCGTAAGTGGTAGTAAAGATTAAGTAAGAATGATATGGGGTGGGCAAGGTGAATGAAGAAATGATTGAAGCAAAGTTTAAACATGTGAATATATTATGAGATGGATGGTTGTGCCTTTCTTAGTGTAAGGTGGTATATTAATGAGATTGGAGTCATAAAACTACTTTTCTTATTCACAATCATTTATTTCTCCTTGAGCTTGTGAAATATGGCATCTGGCAATAGTGGATATGGTTTATAGAAGGAGAAGGTAGTGAAGGAAAATGCTAAAGGGAAGAATGTGGTATCAGAGGTGCTAGGGAGATAGTTGAGAAAGAGGAGCTGGAGTAGGATGGTGGGAGGGAAAAAGGAAGTCAAGAAGCCACTTGCAAGGAAGGTTGGTGCTAGGTGTAACATCACTATCTATAATGCTCAAGATTTAACATAAACATGTAACTCAATCAAGTGATTAGTTAACATACATATATACATATCATATATATAGTCTAAATAACATAAAGTCTAACTGCAACATGTAAACACAAAAACATAACATCAAGTCTAACTACAATATAACATCAAGTCTAACTACAATATAACATGTAAACTCAATGTAACATCAAGTCTAATTGCAACATCACATGAGAGTTTAGGCAAACATAACAAAGAACACATGAATACATCTAACTTTGCACAACATCATGACTCCTACCTCCTATGGGCGGAACGGGCCTCACTCAACCTAGGACTAGAATGATGAGCTGAACCCTGTACTGATCCTTGTACCGATCCTCGTACTGAGTCTTGTACTGATCCTCATCTTGAGCATTGTATTGAACCATGTGTATCTAATCCCATTGATCTATGAACATTTGAGTGATGTGTAGATCCCTAAACATAAAAATTATCTCTATTAAATTAAATTTAAATATATATTAAAAAATATGGAATCTCAAGTACACATGTTCTAAAAATTTTAAATGTACAATTAAATACTAAATGCCTTGCATCCAACCTCGTCCGTATTTGTTGTTTGCTACATAGTGTCATGTCCTAGCACCTCTCTCATCGGTTCCTAATGTAAGATTGATTAAATAAGAGTCAACATGTGCATGATGTACAAGAGTAAATTTTATAAAATTTAAAAATATATAAATTATTTATTTAAGAAATAAATTACACTAGAGATTAAACACAAAATTAAAAATGTATGTACCTCATCATCAACAACCTATGTAGCTCCATAGATGACACTCCTAATTCCACTAAGCTTGGATGAATCGAGGGTCATTGTAATGTTATCCTCAAACAAAAGTCCATGGAATGATCCTGGTGCATAAGGTGGCACAATACCAACATCGAGTTGTGATTGAGTCTTTTATGAAGGCACTGTGTCAGTCATATGTGTAGCTCGCTAATCATTGCACTAACTGACAAATATGGACATGGTCTCAAGAGGGATACCATACTCAGAACTGACAAATTGATATACAAAAAGTAGATCCTGCACCAGACATGTACTCAATCTACATAAAGGACTCTCTCCAAAAGTCTAGGCCACATTACGTGGTAAAACTATGTCAACACGTATGTAAATTTCATAAATGGTGGAAGTTGAATCAACTAATCCTATGATGGTGTGTGGATGCAACATATATCTACCAACATGATTTGATGCCAAATGGTCAATGTCACTTGTAATAGAACCTAAACTCTCAAAAATACGTTGTCTTGATGATGTAACTGTCACCTTAGTTGACTATCCTAGATTCAACCTTTTGGGAAGTACCAAAAAGTTGGGACTCACTAATGCCCTCTTATTTTTAGGTGGATCCTAATCAGGATGTCAAAATTTCTTTGAAAACCTCCCATGACCTTATCTTGCATGTTGAGGGATAGATGTGAAATCAACATCAAGTCGTAAATGAACAATAGTAAATAGTTGTTTGCAAAAATACAAAGGCAACTCATCATTGTGTGGCCATTTATGATGTGCTACTAACCACTTAGGATATATAAGTGGTGCAACAACAACATTTGTACACTTGGTGACAAAATAGTCCTAAACTCTGTCATGTCCGTGATAATTTAGAAACATACTATGCACCATATTCAATGAAACGACCCTATTAACTTATGGCCATTTCACTATCCCAATAATAGTGCTAGCAAGTGACACATAAAAATCCTCAATACTCAAATCATCATAGGGATTGTATGATTTGACTATGTCAATCATACGGGCAAACTCTACTCTAGTCCCCACCAACCCGTCTCTATTAGACATGGTAGGTGTATTATGGATCGTCTAATCTAAATGTGTCAAAGCATTACTGAGTCTATCAAGAGTGGCAATTTATAACTCACTCCTACTTACACTATGTGCATCACCACTATTATGCTCACTATCATGGCCATCACTATGATGAGACACCATGTCAGATGCCATGTATGTGCAAATTTCTGCATTTTAAAAAATTTAACATACATTTAATTTATAATTTAATGAATTTATATGTACATTCAATTTTTACATTTAAATTAACAAAACTAAAAACATTTAAAATCTAAGAATTAAATACACATGAACAATCTACACATTTAAATTAACTTTACAAAACTCTATAGACATTTAAAATTTAAAAATTAAATACATTCAATCTAATACATCAATTTCAAATATATCTAGCCAAGTTCAGATTTTCAAACTAATAATTTAGTTAGATTGAACAGATCTTGAATAAAAATGCAAGTTTTATTGAAATAAATGTAAATACAAAACTCACTAATCTATTTGTATAATGGCAAAGCTCTATCCTTTTGAATTGAAATACATTAAAGTTCAAATTTCCCATTTTCAAGAAATAGATTTTTCCTTATTGAAATGAATGTAAATTTGAGAAGAACAAGTAAATGCAAATGACCGTATATTTGGGGTTTTCAATGGTTTTTAAATGGACAAAAGTGCAATCCTATCACACATATAATGTTGTTAGGAAAATATATCACACTAGAGTAAAACACAACACTAACATAGGAAATGATATTGTCATTGAAGGCCATTCTTAGGAAGGGTACCTTGATCCTTAGTGTACTTTTGATAAGTTCATGAGAGACCATACTCTCTATTGTCAAAGTTGTGACAACCTATAAAATAGGGTTGATGTGTTGGATGGAAATTTCAATCTTCAACACAATATCAAGAAGTGGTTTATGTCGCAATAGAAAATCCTAAAAATAAATATAGTATTTAGAAAACTAGCTTTATGGTGAGGGTGATAGTAGTGACAAAAGGAAATTTAATTTTAATGAAGGGAAATAGGAAAAGGTCAAGAAGAGTTGCTATATAATTCACAAATGGGATGACTTGTATAGGAGAATTTATCAATGTTACAAAAAGGCAAGAGGAAATTGATGATAATCTTGTCAAAGAGGTAAATTTCAACAAGAACACCATTAATAATAATTCTAATATCTTGTTCATGTTGCAAAGTGAGAACTCAAAAGAAGAAAAATCCCACTACTAATGAAGGACCTACTAAAATAACTTGGATGCCATAACTTTATCCCACAATATTTATTTCATTGACCTTGATGAGGAAAGTTTGTAGAATTCCTTTGAGGATTAGATTAACTTCCTCAGAGATGAATGAAAAGAAACTTCAAGCCTTAATAAATTATTTAAACTCAGTTAGTGGTAGTGTTTTGTGTTGTTTCCTTTTGCTAGGTCTATCTCTATGTTGTTATTTTATTGTCTCTCTTTTTGTAGTTCCTATTTATAATGTAATGATGTTTTACATTAGCACACACTAGATTCTATCCCTTATAGAGGTTAGGCAATTAAGGGTGACAAATGGAATAGGAGGGATCCTAAAAAGATGTGACTAGTAATGTAGGTCTAAGTTTAGCCATTCAGGTGGATAGAAGGATTAATGTATAAACAAATAAAAATACTAATGACTACAATAGATAGAAACAAATAAGGAGAGATTGTTGAAGAGATTTAGATCACATGTGACATGAGTACTAAAGAAGAATGATGATTGAAATAGACGAGAGAGAGAGAGAGAGAGAGAGAGAGAGAGAGAGAGAGGAAATATACCACAAAAGGATTGAGAAGTCTAGGGAAAACTCATTGGAGTGCACTAGAAGGGATAGTATTAAATTTTTTGGAAAAGTATAAATCAAAGGGATAAATAGATAGAGCACCACTCAATAACATCAACACATTAGAGTAGTCAATGACCATACTAATAAAAATTAAAGGAAATTTGAGGGTAGATGACATAACAATTAAAGGATTATGAAGAAATAGTTAAGTTAGATAGGAGAGCACTTATAAGTAAAGTGTCATGCCTACATTTCCCATGTGGTCACAACACGCAACACACATGTCATGTCCACATTTGTCATGTGGTCATGACACGAAATATAAAAAAAAATTTCACGCTTCCCTAGAAACCCCCTCGCACGCGCAAGCATGCTTGGTGGCGTACGCATAAGGCGTAAACAATATAGTTGTCAGCAGGTAATATGCACACGTGCACATACCAAATCAGAAGAAGGCCAACAAGGGAGTCATCGCGATGCAGTTAACATCACTACAAGGGTTAAACTTACTAACCTACTAAACCCTAAATTTTGGGAAAATCTGGCAGCATAATGCCTCACGGGCATGAGTAGGGTTGATTGTACTAACACTCATTTTGATCACAAGGTTTCCTGATAGGGTTAATAAATTTCATACAACTCAATGATTACACTGGTAACACAGTTGATTAAGTTAATTGCAAATTTTTCAACAAAGTCTGATCATTTGTTCTCCTTCCTAATTTTTTTTAAAATTTAATTTTAATTTGTTCTCTTTCATATTTTCTATCAATCAGAGTTATCTCTGCATCATTTACATTATTCTAATTTCTTGGTAGATCAGTTCTCTATCAATCAAAATTATCTGTGCATCATTTACATTATTCCTATTTTCTTGGTAGATCAGTTCTCTATCAATCAGAGTTATCTCTGCATCATTTACATTATTCCTAATTTCTTGGTAGATCAGTTCTCTATCAATCAGAGTTATCTCTACATCATTTACATTATTCCTAATTTCTTGGTAGATCAGATCACATAAACTGGACTTTACTAACTTCGTCTGATGAAGTCCACTAGGTTTCCGCTCTAGGTTTAATTCAACGTTTGAATTAATTTTGTTAATTATATTGCTCCATTCATGATTAATGACTTATTAAAGCTTAATTAGTACTCTTAGCCCTATTTTGGAAATGTCATACATTTTCTCCTCTTTGTTTTCATTTTTATCTTTCTTTCTCTTTTTCTCTCATTTTTCTCTCATTTTCTCAATTTGTCATTTTCTCGTTGAACATGTTGAGTTTAATTGGCCACATATGAAATGCATATGATGGCTTCATTTATTTATGAAGATATAAATACACACACGCGCGCGCGCGCACACATATATATGCTTATTGCATTTATATCTCTAGGTTTTCTTTTTAATAACATATATGTATATTTTTCTTTTCTTTTTCTTGGTATTTTATTTGTGAAATTGTCCAACCCCAAACACATTTTCTTATGATTAGAATTATATATATATATTCTTATTGAATAGTTGTTAATTTTAGATTTTCTTTTATAAATATGAAACCTACACATTTCCTTTGTATTTTTTTTTTCCTTAGGCTAGATATTGAAAACTTTAAATATATATATTTTTGTTTGTTTTATGTCAAAAATGGAGGAAGCCCTAAAATTTTATTTGATGTAGGGCTATGAAGGATGGCGGCAGCGGTAGCATGGAAGAGGCCACAGGTGGAGCTCTGTGGGGGGAACACAGTGGTGAAGCGATGGTGGAGTCGTCATAGAGATTGGGTGGTGTGATGGTCACATGGAGCAGCAAAGGGGGCGCAGAGGCTGCGCAGGGGAAACAGGGCCCGTGGGAGTATGAAGGTCAGAGTTGTGGTGGCTCGGTGGCTGGAAAGAAAAGGCCGCGGGAGTTTATAGTTAGTGGGGAGTGTGGGGAGGGGCCCACAATCCACACAGTGGGGTGTGGGTGGGGGCTCCACCCCCATCCCTACACCCTTGAAATATAAGCGGTGGGGGGTTCGAACCCCCCCACCACACTATTTTTTTATCCATTGTAATAAACTACGATTGTAACAAAAATATAGTCCTCTTAACAATTTTACTTAGCATTTTTTTTATTATTATTAATTTTCTTAAATGTAAGTTTCATTTATATATATATATATATATATATTTGAATATTTTATTATAAATTGGAATTGTTGTCAGTGTATAATCAATAAATAATAAACTGCGAAATTGGAATTTCTGTATATATATATTTCAATATTTATTAACTGTGATATATATATATATATATATATATATATATATATATTCTTTTCTTAGGCAAAATATAATGTATTTTCTATATATTTTCTTTTCTTAGGCAGAATATTAAAATTTGTCACATCTAATGAAATATTGCAATCTTTCAAATACACATAGTAATAGAATTATAATTTTATTTTTTTAAACAAATTTACAAGATATGTAACTATATTTTTCTTTCATCATTACATTCATTTTCCTAACAAGTTTATTCATTTCATGACTAAAATTTACACAATTTTTTTTTAAGGGAAGAAATAAATGTATTTGTAAAAAACAAAAAAAACTCTAATGCTTAACTACAACCAATTTTTATTTCTCCCAATTAACAAATTATAATTCCTTTTTACCACAATAGCAACTAAGTCTCAACTTTTCTAATAAAAGTATCAGGAATTATACACAAGCAATATCCTTTTAAAAACAAATTTCCTTCTTTCATCTTTACTTAAATGGTAAAATTTAAATCAAAAAAATAATAACCTTCAATACAATGGAAGAGGCTTTCTCACAAATTAAGAAGACACAATATTACAAAAAAAGAGAAAGACAAGTCCTCTTTGAAAATCAATAAGGATGCAGTTCCTAAATAGAACAAGCTCTCCTCAAGAGCATGAAGAGTAAAGGAAAATAAAATATTTTCCAAGACAAGAAATTTCTTCAACTTCACACTAAGCTCAATGAAACCTGGATATCACACAAGGGAAAGAAAAACCACACATCTTGCTCTCCTCCCTACCGTAGACCCACAAGACGGTCACCCCCAACCTAGGGAGGTCTTCCACACACCTAGGGAACTCAAATGCACTTCACAAGAACACAACAAACATAGCAAAACATAATATTACACCCATGGATATTTACAACACACAAACTCAACCAAGGTGAGTTTCAAAGGGGTAGGAGAGTGGACACACTCAACTCAAGAGTGCCACTGCTTCAAAATATCTCAACACAATTTCTCTTATGGCGTCAAACCAACATGTTAACAAAATTTTCCAAAGAATTCATATTTTGGCTCTCAAGCCATATAAAAAATTGCTCAAAATCACATACAATGCCCTCAAGGCTTTCAACATCTCAAAACAAGGTAATGACCTCGAGGAGGATCACTCCTCCCCCACCCCACACTTGTTGAGCATTCTCTCCCAAGTGGGAGAGGCTCTTACAATACCCAACCAAAATTCACCACAATAACAATAACACTCAAAGAAAAAAAACACGCACCTATGCATCAAGCAAGCAACTAGAATACAAGGGGAAGGCCTTAGCCTTGAAAAACCAACCTTTCAAATCCCTATTATGGAAGAAGTTGATGTAGAGCTCCTCCAAAATCTCCTCCAACCTAAGCCACCAAACTCCCTCTATCTTTTTCTCCCAAAAACAATTCCCTACCATAAAAATTCTCCAAAAATTTAACAACCCCTCACCTTATCCCAAGTGGGATTAAAATAAGCCCAATCCATGAGCTTAGAGGAATGGGGAGGTGACACTTGTCACCTCCTCACTCTTCCTCCCCACTACAAGTGTGTCCCAAGGGATGGGTGTTGACACATGTCACTCACCCATCCCCAAAGTCTCCCTCACCCCTTACCACATGTCCTCTCTCCACACATGGGAGAGAAAAGGGGAGTTAAAGAGGGAAAGGGTGACACATGTGTCCCCTTCCTTTCCTCTCATGAAGGACCACACAACTCCATGGGTACTCTCACCAATTGTGAGAGAGACTTGAAGTCAAGTCCTCCACAATTGGTGGGTATTGGAGTCATTTCTAACCTTGGGAAGTGAAAAGGGATGGGTTTGAGTGTTGGTACCACTCATCCTATCTCTCCCATGCCTCCAAATTCATCACTTAACTTCAGTGTGAAGTTAAGGTGACCATTTAGAGGTTTACCAAGGGTTACCAAAGTCAAAAGGGACCCTAGACCCATGGGGTATAACTGAGGGTCAAGTTTAGCCGAGTTAGGTCACCCAGGGTCAAGTTAAAACACATGAAAAGGGTCTCCAAAATTTAAAATTTAAAAAATGTAAGTCAAGACAATTCTTACAACACATATAATAATTCAAATTAAAATAGGGTAGACTTAACCCAATTAACCTTATGTAAATTAACATTACAACATTTCATTATACACAGAGTTGATCTTGGTTCCTCATGGAACTAGATCGACTTCACAAGGGATTACAACATCAAGTGTGGGATGATCTCCAGTATCTGTGGTTGGTTACAAATACCTACGCACTCAGTTGCAAGGTTAATTCCACATATCAATAACATAGCCAAATTAAATCAAAACTTGCACTCGCATAAGATATCACAAGTTCTCTTAAGCATAAACGAAATCACATTACAATTTTCTAACTAAAATTACCCAATTAGTTTCCATTTAATATAGAGCATCTATCTAACATCACCCAATTAGTTTTCCTATAATATAAACATCTATCTAACATCACCCAATTTGTTTTCTCTTAATACAAGCATCTATCTAACATCACCCAATTTGTTTTCTCTTAATACAAGCATCTATCTAACATCACCCAATTAGTTTTCCTATAATGTAAACATCTATCTAACATCACCCAATTAGTTTTCCTATAACATAATAAATCCTAATAGTTCAGGAATCTACGATCAACAGTCCCACAAGTATAAAAGTATCAGCAACAGTAAGGTAAATAGTCACATGAATGGAAATAAAAAAGGTAGGCCTCACATCCTCCCCCCTCAGACTATACTTCCTCTTGGAAGTTTTCAAAGAGGTGAGGATAAAGAGTCCTCAATCTCGCTGCATCCTCCCATGTCGTAGTGACCTCATCATACTTGTCCCACTAGACCCTAACCTGGTCTAGCTCTCGACCTCGAAGGGCCAGCATCCGACTAGCCAATTTATGAATTGGCTCCAAAGCCAGTTTACCATCTGCCTCTACCTAAAGAGCACTCCAATCCAAAACGTGAGATAAGTCAGAGATGTAACATCGTAAAACTGAAACATGAAAGGTATCGTGGATATGCAACAGGCTAGGTGGTAAGGCTAGATGATAGGCTATACATCCTATCTGCTCCAAGATCTTAAAAGGTTCTACAAACTAAGGTGCGAGCTTAGAGCTCTTTCTGTAACGGATTGGACTCTTGTGCAGTCGCACTCTCAAAAATACCCTGTCACCCAGTGAGAAGCTCTGATCAATTCTCTTAGCATCAACCTACTTCTTCTGTCTATCTTGTGCCTCCTCAAGTCTCTGTCTAATCAGTGTGACTTGCTGCTCCATATCCTGCACTATCTCTAGTCTAATGGCAACCCTACCCTCTATCCGATCCCAACTCAAAGGTGTCCTACATGGTCTGCCATATAAATCGTAGAAAGGAGGCATACCCAATGAGCTATGATGCCCATTATTGTAGGCAAACTCAACCAGATACAGATACTCCTCCCATCTAGACTGATGGTCCATAACATACATATGAAGCATGTCTTCCAACACCTGATTAACTCTCTTTGTCTATCTGTCGGTCTCAAGATGGTAAGCTGAACTAAACTTGAGCTGAGTGCCCAATGCTTGTTGTAAGGCTCTCCAAAAAGTTGAAGTGAAAACTAAGTCTCTGTTAGAAATTATACGGCAAGGTACTCCATGAAGTCTAACAATCTAATATAAGAATACCCTCGCCATAGATGGCGCATTGTACGTCGTGCGTACAGGTGAGAAATGTACCACCTTGGTCAACTTGTCAACTGTCACCATGATGGCATCATGGTGACGTGATGACATAGGTAGACCAATAAAAAAATCCATGGAAATGGTGTCCCATTTCCACTCAGGTATCTCGTGAGGGTACAACAGTCCTACTGGATGTTGATGCTCGGCCTTGACCCTTTGACACTCAAGGAAACGAGCAACATATTCTACAATGTCTCATCTCATACTGGCCCAATGGTATATCTGTCGCAAATTAGCATGCATCTTCTTCACCCCTAGGTGTGCTTTATAAGGTGCTCTATGAGCCTCTAAAAGAATCACTACACATAGATCACCCGCATTGGGTACATAGATGCATTGCCAATGTCTAAGAAAACTATCAGGCTCTAGGGAATATCCTGCAAATCTACCCTTAAGGGCCCTCTGATTCTAAATTTCCTGCTGCACCTCAAGAAACCACTCGTCTTTAGGCAGATGCTATAAGATACGTTCCCTCAAGTCCACCCTCAATGTCAAGGTTAGGATCTTGTGGCACCTTCGACTCAAGGCGTCAGTGACCACGTTCTCCTTCCCTTTGATGTAGTGGACATCAAAGTCGTACTTGCATAAGAACTCCATCCAACGCCACTAACGGGCATTCAAATTTGGCTGTGTGAAAATGAATTGTAAGCTATGATGATCCAAATAGAGCTCAAAGCATTGACCCAAAAGGAAGTGTTTCCAATGAACAAGAGCATGAATGACTACTGTGAGCTCTAAATCATGAGTAGGGTAGTTTAGCTCATGTGTCTTAAGCTTACGTGATCCATATGCAATCACTCTACCACCTTGCATAAGCACGGCTCCCAAACCCTCTAGTGATGCATCTGTACAAACAACAAAATCCTCTACAGGATCTGGAACCACTAAAATGGGAGCATTGGTTAGATGCTCCTTGAGGACCCTAAAGGCCATCTCACACTGCTCAGTCCAAGTGAAACCCTTCCCTTTCTGCTGGAGGGAAGTGATGGGATGTGCTAATCTGGAAAAGCCCTCAACGAATCTATTGTAGTAACTGGCTAATCCCATAAAGCTCCTAACCTCTATCACACTGGTGGGTGCTGGCCAGTCCTGAATCGCTCTAATCTTCGATGGATCTATAGAGATTCCATCACCTGATAAGATGTGTCCCAAATACTACACCTCTGTCCTAAAGAAGGCACACTTCACTAGGTTTCCATAAAGATGCTACTCTCATAAGCACTGCAACCCCTGACGTAAATGATCCACATGCTCCTTCTCGGTCCGTAAATAGATCAAAATATTGTCAAGGAAAATGATCACAAACTGATCCAAGTAAGTGCAGAACACCCCGTTCATGAGACTCATGAACACTGCAAGGTACCACTGTGAACTCGTAATGACCATATCTGATTCAAAAAGTAGTCTTGTGAATATCTGCTTCTATGATGCGCAATTGGTGATACCCAGATTTTATATCAATTTTTGAGAACACTCTGGGTCCCTGCATCTGATCAAGAGGTCATCAATCCTAGGCAGAGGATAATGATTCTTCATCGTTGCCTTGTTCAACTACCTATAATCCATGCATAATTGAAGAGACCCATCCTTCTTCTTTATGTAGATAACTGGTATGCCCCAAGGTGAAATGCTAGATCAGATGTGTCCCTTCTCTAGTAACTCTTCTAATTGCAGTTTGAGCTCTGTAAGTTCATGTGTAGTCATCCTGTAGGGTGCATGAGACACTGGCACTAGATCGATGTGGAAATCAACATCTCTGCATGGAGGCATACCCAGTAACTCTGGCAGAAATACGTCAGCAAAATATCTGAAGATAGGGTGATCATCCAAAGAAGCCTCAGGCTCATCCTCTGATATGTCATTAACTGTGATAGTGAACAATTGACACTTTTTCCGCATGCAGTGCTTAAGCTGCTAAGCAGATATCATACGTACTGCCGCGGGCTTCTATATGCCCACTAACTCAACTAGTGAGCCATGATCGTCTAAGCAGCTAATCATCCTTTGGCGGCAATCTAGCTTGGCTCTATGAGCTGCAAGCCAGTCTATACCCAAAACTACACCGTAGGATCATAATGGCATAACCCTAAGGCACATGATGTAGTGAAGGAACCAAAGGAAATCTCGCAATCTCTAACCATGGTATCTACTGACATCCTGGCACTAGAGGCCAACTCAACCTCCCAGCTAATGTCCTACCTAGAAGCCACCAGCCTGCAACATTCCACTAACAATGTAGACAGAAAAGAGTCGGTAGCTCCAGAGTCAAAAAGAATAGAGATGGGGAAATCCCTAATCATACCTGCTATCTTAATAACTGAGGCCTAGAAGTCAGCCTGGCAGTTGTCAACCATTGTAAACATGCAGTGGGACTTGCCTACATCACCCACAGTCTACTCAGATCCTCCTGAACAGGGCTGTCCCCCTGTTGTAAATCCCTATGGACACTCTCTAGCCATATGCCCTGCCCCGCCACATACATAACACGGGCCCCTAGCCTGTAACTATCTTGACTGAGTCCTACCTGACTGTTGTTGTCTAGTCCATCCTGTGGACCCCTGTGAACCTTTGTAAGACTGCTGAGACCTCACGGGTCTCATAGATGATCCTTGTTGCCTCTAATCTCTACGCGGGCCCTACTGCTGCCAACCACAGTTATGTTCTCCCTAAACCCTCTGCTGGGGTCTAGACCTCTGCTGATGCTACTATTGCTACTGCTGTGGAGGCCTAGGAGGTAATGATGAGGAATTAAATCCTCCTCTCTATGGTGTGGATTGTGGTCTTCGAAAGTTCTGCTGCTGTTGGTTATTACAGTCCTGAAACTATGGGTGTGAATTCTACTCTCATCCATGAATTTCCTCTGTAATGTAAGCCTTTTCGACAGCCTCACTCATAGTCTGGGGGTCTGCCATACACACTGGTCCTACTATCCCATGATTTAGACCTCTAATGAATTTGTGCACTAGGAGTTTCTCATCGTGGAGATACTCAGCGTAACGAGAATTCTCAATGAACTGACTCTCATACTGAGCAATCATGAGTCCTCTCTACTGTAAGTCATGGAACTCATCTATTCGATGCTGTCGATAATGCACATTAAAGCACTCTATGAACATGTCCCACATGAGTGTATCTAAGGATAACCGACACTTGCACTCAATGCACCACCAGGTAGCTGTTGCATCTCTCAGAGGGTGTACTACCACTCATGCTTTTGTGTTGCTCCCATAAGGTCACAACGTGAACCACCTATCTAGACTAATGAGCCAAGCCTCGGCCATAGCTCCCTCTGTAGCTCCTATAAAGGTAGGTGGATTGAGCCTAAGTAGGTCTCTAAAGGGGTTTCCTCTATTTCTAAGTCCTATAACTAGCTCATCCATACCATACTCATAAGGTCCTTGATGTATCTGCTCTACTCTCATGGTCTCATCTCATCTTGAAAGCCTCAGAGGACTCCTACTCCGTGCGCAGTAGGCTAACCCTACCTCCTCCACTGTAGTATCAGGTATCTCTATGAAAGGCTCCATACGTGGTACCTCTCGTAGATCAACGTGGGGCTCCACATGTGGATCAACATGCGACTTAGCACGCGGCTCCTTATGTGGCTCCTCTCACGGATTAACGCGAGGGTCATCACATGGCTTTGGTATAGCTGGCGGTAACCTCTCTAACATGGCCTACAATGTCTGTAAAATTTGAGGACCTATGTCAAGTATTGGTGGTGCCTGTGGTATTGGCTGATCTGCTATGACTGCGTGTCCCTATCCCTCTGCAAAAGAATCACTGCGCACCTCAATAGACATCATGTTGCATGATCGTGCTTGTCGGACACGTTAGGGAGGCATCCTACAAAACAAGGTAGACACTAATTAATCAAAGTTGCGGAATAAATAACATGCCCAAATATACCTAGTGTTTAAACTTGGGCTCTGATACCAAATGTCATGCCCACATTTCCCATGTGGTCATGACACGCAACACACATGTCATGTCCACACTTGTCATGTGGTCATGACACGAAATATCAAAAAATTTCCCATGCTTCCCTAGAAATCCCCTCACACACACAAGCATGCTTAGTGGCATACGCATAAGGTGTAAACAATATAGTTGTCAATGGGGTAAAACACACATGTGTGCATACCAAATCGCAAGAAGGCCAACAAGGGGGTCATCATGACGCAATTAACATCGCTATAAGGGTTAAAATTACTAACGTACTAAACCCTAAATTCCAGGAAAATCTGGCAGCATAACACCTCATGGGCGTGAGTAGGGTTGATTGTACTAACACTAATTTTAATCACGAGGTTTCCTGATAGGGTTAATAAATTTCATACAACTCATTGATTACATTGGTAACACAGTTGATTAAGTTAATTGCACATTTTTAAACAAAGTCCGATCATTTGTTCTCCTTCCCATTTTTTTTTGAAATTTAATTTTAATTTGTTCTCTTTCATGTTTTCTATCAATTAGAGTTATCTCTGCATCATTTACATTATTCCTAATTTGTTGGTAGACCAGTTCTCTATCAATCAGAGTTATCTCTATATCATTTACATTATTCCTAATTTCTTGGTAGATCAGTTCTCTATCAATCAGAGTTATCTCTGTATCATTTATATTATTCCTAATTTCTTGGTAGATCAGATCACAAAAACTAGACTTACTAACTTTGTCTGATGAAGTCCACTAGGTTTTTGCTCTAGGTTTAATTCAACGTTTGATTTAATTTTGTTAATTATATTGCTCCATTCATGATTAATGAATTATTAAATCTTAATTAGTACTCTTAGCCCTATTTTGGAAACATCGTGTATTTTCTCCTTTTTGTTTTCACTTTTATCTTTCTTTCTCTTTTTCTCTCATTTTCTCAACTTGTCATTTTCTCGTTGAACATGTTGAGTTTAATTGGCCACATATGAAATGCATATGATGCCTTCATTTATTTATGAAGATATAAATACACACACACACACACATATATATATATATATATGCTTATTGCATTTATATCTCTAGGTTTTCTTTTTAATAACATATATGTATATTTTTGTTTTCTTTTTCTTGGTATTTTATTTGTAGAATTGTCCAACCCCAAACACATTTTCTTATGATTAGAATTAAATATATATATATATTCTTATTGAATAGTTGTTAATTTTAGATTTTCTTTTATAAATATGAAACCTACACATTTCCTTTGTATTTTTTTTTCCTTAGGGTAGATATTGAAAACCCTAAATATATATTTTTTTGTTTGTTTTATGTCAAAAATGGAGGAAGCCCTAAAATTTTATTTGATGTAGGGTTGCGAAGGATGGCGGTGGCGGCAGCATGGAGGAGGCCGTAGGTGGAGCTCTGTGGGGGGAACACAGTGGTGAAGCCATGGTGGAGTCGTGGCAAAGGTTGGGTGGTGCGATGGCTGCAAGGAGCGGAGAAGGGGGGCAGAGGTCGCATGGGGTAAACAAGATCTGCGAGAGTATGAAGGTTGGAGGTGTGGTGGCTCGGCAGTGGGAAAGCAAAGGCTGTAGGGGTTTACAGTTAGCAGGAAGTGTGGGGAGGGGGGCGAAGCCCCCACCCACACTCCACACAGTGGGGTGTCGGTGGGGGCTCCACCCCCCTCCCAACACCCTTGAAATATAAATGGTGAGGGGTTCGAACCCCCCCACCACACTATTTTTTTTATCCATTGTAATAAGCTATGACTGTAATAAAAAATATAGTCCTCTTAACAATTTTACTCAACATTTTATTTTTTTATTAATAATTTTCTTAAATGTAAGTTTCATATATGTGTGTGTGTGTGTGTGTGTGTGTGTGTGTGTGTGTGTGTGTACAAAAATTCCAATTTCATAGTTTATTATTTATTGATTATACACCGACAACAATTCTAATTTCACAGTTAATAAATATTAAAATATAACTATATATATATAATGTATTTTCTATATATTTTCTTTTCTTAGGTAGAATATTAAAATTTGACACATCTAATGAAATATTGCAATCTTTCAAATACACATAGTAATAGAATTATTATTTTATTTTTTTAAACAAATTTACAAGATATGTAACTATATTTTTCTTTAATCATTACACTCATTTTCCTAACAAGTTTGTTCATTTCATGACTAAAATTTACACATTTTTTTTTGAAGGGAAGAAATAAATGTATTTGCAAAAAAATAAATAAAAAATAATTCTAATGCTTAACTACAACCAATTTTTATTTCTCCCAATTAACAAATTATAATTCCTTTTTACCACAATAACAACTAAGTCTCAACTTTGCTAATAAAAGTATCAGGAATTATACACAAACAATATCCTTGTAAAAACAAATTTCCTTCTTTCATCTTTACTTAAATGGTAAAATTTAAAACAACAAAATAATAACCTTCAATACAATGGAAAAGGCTTTCTCACAACTTAAGAAGACACAATATTACAACAAAAGAGAGAGACAAGTCCTCTTTGAAAATCAACAAGGATGAAGTTCCTAAATAGACCAAGATCTCCTTAAGAGCTTGAAGAGTAAAGGAAAATAAAATATTTTCCAAGACAAGAAATTTCTTCAACTTCACATTAAGCTCCATGAAACAAGGATATCACACAAGGGAAAGAAAAACCACACATCTTGCTCTCCTCCCTACCGTAGACCCGCAAGAGGGTCATCCCCGAGCTAGGGAGGTCTTCCACACACCTAGGGAACTCAAATCCACTTCACAACAAGACAACAAACATCCCAAAACACAATATTACACCCATGGATATTTACAACACACAAACTCAACCAAGGTGAGTTTCAAAGGGGTAGGAGAGTGGACACACTCAACTCAAGAGTGCCACTCCTTCAAAATATCTCAACACAATTTCTCTTATGGCCTCAAACCAACATGTTAACAAAATTTCTAAAAGAATTCATATTTTAGCTCTCAAGCCATATAACAAATTGCTCAAAATCACATACAATGCCCTCAAGGCTTTCAACATCCCAAAACAAGGTAATGACCTTGAGGAGGATAACTTCTCCACTACCCCACACTTGTTGAGCATTCTCTCCCAAGTGGGAGAGGCTCTTACAACACCCAACCAAAATTCCCCACAATAACAATAACACTCAAAGAAGAAAAACACACACTTATGCATTAAGCAAGCAACTAAAATACAAGGGGAAGGCCTTAGCCTTGAAAAACCAACCTTTAAAAGCCCTATTATGGAAGAAGTTAATGTAGAGCTCCTCCAAAAGCTCCTCCAACCTAAAACAATTCCCAACCATAAAAATTCTCTAAAAATTCAACAACCCCTCACCTTATCCCAAGTGGGATTAAAATAATCCCAATCCATGAGCTTAGAGGAATGGGGAGGTGACACTTGTCACCTCCTCACTCTTCCTCCCCACTACAAGTGTGTCCCAAGGGATGGGTGTTGACACATGTCACTCACCCATCCCCAAAGTCTCCCTCACCCCTTACCACATGTCCTCTCTCCACACATGGGAGAGAAAAGGGGAGTTAAAGAGGGAAAGGGTGACACATGTGTCTGCTTCCTTTCCTCTCATGAAGGACCACACAACTCCATAGGTACTCTCACCAATTGTGAGAGAGACTTGAAGTCAAGTCCTCCACAATTGGTGGGTCTTGGAGTCATCTCTAACCTTGGGAAGTGAAAAGGGATGGGTTTGAGTGTTGGTACCACTCATCCTATCCCTCCCATGCCTCCAAATTCATCACTTAACTTCAGTGTGAAGTTAAGGTGACCATATGGAGGTTTACCAAGGGTTACCAAAGTCAAAAGGGACCCTAGACCCATGGAGTATAACCGAGGGTCAAGTTTAGCCTAGTTAGGGCACCCAGTGTCAAGTAAAAACACATGAAAAGGGTCTGCAAAATTTAAAATTTTAAAAATGTAATTCAAGACAATTCTTACAATAAATATCATAATTCAAATTAAAAGAGGGTAGACTTAACCTAATTAACCTTATGCAAATTAAGATTACAACATTTCATCATACACAGAGTTGATCTTGGTTCCTCGTGGAACTAGATTAGCTTCATAAGGGATTACAACATCAAGTGTGGGATGATCTCTAGTATCTATGGTTGGTTAGAAATACTTGCGCACTCAGTTGTAAAGTTAATTCCACATATCAATAACATAGCTGAAGCAAATCAAAACTTGCACTCACATAAGATATCACAAGTTCTCTTAAGCATAAAGGAAATCACATTACAATTTTCTAACTAACATCACCCAATTAGTTTTCCTTTAATATAGAGCATCTATCTAACATCACCCAATTAGTTTTCCTATAATATAAACATCTATCTAACATCACCCAATTTGTTTTCTCTTAATACAAGCATCTATCTAACATCATCCAATTTGTTTTCTCTTAATACAAGCATCTATCTAACATCACCGAATTTGTTTTCTCTTAATATAAGCATCTATCTAACATCACCCAATTTGTTTTCCTATAATGTAAACATCTATCTAACATCACCCATTTAGTTTTCCTATAACATAATAAAGTCTAATAGTTTAGGAATCCGGGATCAACAGTCCCACAAGTATAAAAGTATCAGCAACAGTAAGGTAAATAGTCACATGAACGGAAATGAAAAAGCTAGGCCTCACATAAAGAGTTCTCATCTAGGGCCTAGAATCAAGGGAGCTCAACCATTTGATTTTTTGACTCAAGAACTAAATTCTAGTCTAGTTTTTTTCAAATCTAAATGCCTAAAATCAATGAAGGGTTTGAGGGATTACTAACCCTAATTTCTTAATTAAAACCTAGGAATTTCAATTCAGAGTATTTGGATGATGTGGGGAGTAGGAATGTGGGCCTACAAAAGAAGAAAATGTTGAAAACCCTAGAATTCTATGAATGAAAATGAAGTGAAGGGGCTAAATATTTAAATGAAATGGTCAATAATTTCGGACTTTCCCTTAACACAATAGAAGGATTTGAGGAAGGATGTTATAAATCAAATTTATTTGATAGAAATCTACTAACTAATAATGAGTTATGAAAAGACATGCCCTTAAAATTGAAAATAATTTATGAGGATATTAGCCCCCTAAACCAAGAGTTACCCCATATGTCAATTAAAGTAAGAAGAATCTCACTAAAGGATATATAGCGAACCCTTCTAGATGGAGGATGAGAAAATAAGAAGAGAGTTTGTGAATATGTGTGAGGATATCTTGGGATATTATTTCTTTGAGACTAAAGTACATAGGAATAAGTGTAGAGTGAGGAAATTGGTGAACAACAGGAGAATGTCAAAAGTGTTAAGTGTTAAAAATGTGAGAGGAAAAGTACCCAAGGGACCAAGAGCAGAAAAGGAAAACAAAATGGGGAGTAAAGGAGAATCCTTAAGAAATAGAGACAAATTAAAGGATCCCACTACTTAAAAAATGAAACATAATTGGAAAAATCATACTAAATTTCCTATCTTTGGTAGAGATACTAAAGAAGTTATTGAGCATATATTTTCTCTAGCATCTACTCAGAGTAAAATGGGATAAGAGCTAATCAAACCAAGCTCTATGATTTTTTTGGGACAATAAGGGATGAAGTTATTAAATGACATATGAAAGAATTCCCCTTACACAACAAGGAATGTTTTGATCTACAATATTAATTCCTAAATAATTTTAATTCCTTGGAGATCCACTTAGAAAGTGTGAACAAAGTGTAGGAGATGATATAGAGGAAAGCTAAGACCATAATTGTGAAAATCTTGCATTGCATTTGAATTGATGAACCTAGAGAGGAGACTTCTTGTGTTGGACTACATAATCATCATTGTAACTTCATTCGCCATCACACAAAGAACAACTAGCTACATATCTGTGGACAACAGATTATTATCTACCTATCATTGAAGACTAATTTCTAAGTAATATGTAGGTAGCAATTAGTTTAGAACTTGCATTTCTCATACAAGGGAACAGTTCTCTACACTTTCATTGATTGCACCAACAGTAGTTGAGAAGTTGGACAATCATTTGGCTTATGTATTTGATGTAATTGAAGTCTTTAAATAAACCGTGTTCTTGATAGTAGTATGGTTATCTTTTATATGTGTTAAAATATCCATTTTTAGTCCTAGGGTTTCATTTCAAGATTTAGAAAATCATATCAGAGTTCATTTAACAATCAAAATTTTAGCAAGTATCGTATGACATGCTTTAGTATAAGTAAATCATATAAAAATCAAATATATAAATCATCATAATCCTATATAAATTTTAATAGTTTGTCCAAAATCTCTCCTTTCATATGATATAGTCTATTTAAAATTTTGATTATATTTTACAGTAAAAATGCCTAAATACAACTATACAACTGTCAAATTTAAGCCCTAAATACAACTATACAACTATCAAATTTAAGCCATAAATATAGCTATACAACTATCAAATATATAAATCATCATAATCCTATATAAATTTTGACAGATTGTCCAAAATCTCTCCTTTCATATGATATAGTCTGTTTAAAATTTTGATTGTATTTTACAACAAAAATGCCTAAAATTTTGATTGTATTTTGTAGCAAAAATGCCTAAATACAGCTATACATCCATCAAATTTAAGCCCATGGTACCTAGAGGTGGTAATGCAGTGCAGTCATTAGCTGGCTATCCATCTGTCATGGGGTCGCTGTCCGTTGTGGGCTCTAGATAGAACACTCCAAAACTATATCAATTCGGGCAAAAATGACAATTTCACCTTTTTTTCTATTTTTATTTTTGTTGGTTATGCCCAAAACCTAACCAGACGTAAATGTACCACCTGATAAGGTTCTACTCAGAAACGTACAACCATGTAGGTGCCACATAGGTGCAACATGGTTTCGGTCGTAACTAAACCAGGCATAAAGAAATCATGTGTAACCACTCCGCTCAGAATTATTTATTTAGCCAAAAGTGTGACACACTATTATGCTTTTACCCCAAGATGATTGAGCTAATAAAATTTTAACCAAAAGAAATAGAATCTTTTGACCAATTAAGCATGATAATCTAATTAGGATATACAAAAGCTTACATTTCAATAATCAATTACAAATGTTTATTGAGTAACCATCACTAATCAAGTACAAGATATGCTCAAGGCATCATAGTTTAATTAATAAATTACAATAGACCCTCTTGTCATAAATGTAAATATTGTATCTTGACCCAATGACATCTGTCTCCATAAGCACTTGTCTCATGCTTGGGAAGGAGAGCATCATCTTGGTGCTTTTCCTCCAACCATGGACCTACGGTCCCCCACTCAACTTTTTAACTAGAAGTGGCCCTACCCTTCATGAAAGGGTTAGAAATTAGAAACCATTAAGTTAGCCATCTGAGTATCTAGTGTTGTGTCCTTCCTAATGTCTCATGGTCACACACTATAGATCCACTCTAACTTGCATGACACTACTGGAGACACTAGGCCATCTGGAACACTATGGACCAATAATGCATGTAGAGATGGATGCATTACTTTGGCCAAAGATTTACATACATACATGTTGCACAATGAACATTGTCATATGTGCACCACCCTAACTAGACTTATAAGCTATCATGTCCTATAGTAAGTTCTCATCGACCTTGTTCTCTAGGTCTAGTATGAGTGGAATCAATTCGATTCATTGTCCATACTTGGGCATTCGACTCCCATCATAGGTTGGTTATGACTAAATAGGTTACTTTCGTAATGAGGAACTAGTGACTCCTTGTCACCTTGTTCCATTTTCAATTCATATAAAAAATCAACCATTTTTACCACCTTAGGTCTTCTATGGTTTACAATTTTGATAGCAAATCATCATTTATGATGAAGTCATATTCATGGTATTCAAGGCATACATTGCCTTAGTAGAATAGATTGGTTTCAATATGATTAATAGCTCTTAATGTCTTTATGTGATTTAGGTTGTAAAGACCAATCAGGTATTAGTTTACACCTAAGTAAAATAAAGGAATTATAACTTGTAAGAATAACCAAAAGGTCTTAATTTAGAGACATAGAACAAATACATATTATTCCTTTAGCACAAACAAGATGTTACGTGATGAGACCATGATATTATATGATCTCACCACCTCCATAATCGAGGGTTATCGAGTACATTCTTGACAGTTTAAATAACCCTTATATAATTTATAGTCAGGTTTCCATACATGCCAGACTTGTTAATAGTTTAAGTGTTGTAAACAATGATTTTTAAGTGCCTTTATGGCTATAACCATAGTCAGGGTGACTGTAAGATTAGAATATATGCTGAATTAATTAAATCAAATCATTACAAGTTATTCAACACTTCCCATGCCGAGAGCACTTAGGCTCTAACTATGTCATTAATCGATGAGTGTTTGATATGTTTGAAAACATGCTTAGCCATAATGACTTCTAGCACCAGGTAACGAATGATGTATAATGCATTAAAGCTGGGTTATAAGACCTTGAGCTCAGACATAGAAAAGAGTTTATCTCTATATAGCCCGACCTCATGGCCTTGAGATAGTGTCATAATAAAACCATAATATAGTTGCTGCTCAACTTTTAAACCTTGAGCATAGTCACAGGAATAGATTACAATATTTCATTACACAACCATACAGCTTGAGTGTAATCTCAGGAAAAGATTGCTGTGCTTCATTGCCCAGCCTTACAGCCTTGAGGGTAGTCTCAAGAAAAGAGATTATTGTGTTTCATTATTCACCTTTATAGCATTGAGTTTAGTCACAAGAAAATATTATGATGTTGATGGCTCAACCATAATGTCTTTGAGCCTATTCTCAAAACAAAGTTAACATGATATGGCTAATCCTTATGGTTTTGAATCTCTGAAAGCATAATGCTTTAAAACAATATTAGCTCGATCGTATTAGCCTTGAACCACAACTATGAGAATAATATCATAAACCATGGGCATAGCCTTATAGGCCTCATGCCTTTGTGTTATCTATACAACAAGAAAAATCATGCCATACGCACTCTGGTAGAAGTTTGACACATACATAGCTCATTAAACTAAAAGTCAATGGAAATTATGTCCACCATTTTACCTAGACAAGACTTTTGATAGAGATATTGTTCCAGACCAAGTCTAATTCCAATCTTCTCTCAGCGTCTTATCTCTAAGCATTTTCCTACAAAAGCTTCACCACCTTCTTCCCAAAAACTCCAACAGCGAACCCCCACTATGCAAAAAAGTCTCCCTTACAAAATGATAACCAAACTTGTAAATCAACTGACTCTTGGCATGCTGATTTAGATGGAAACTACCACTCCACTCAGTCGGTTTCTTCAAAAGGTGGCTCGATCAAGGCATCATGCACTTGAAAAGGAAGAGCTCAAAACTCTCTTCCAATCCTCAAAGACAACTATCACAAATTATTACTATTTGATATTATTGAATAATAGGATAAGTAAAACAATTACAACCTTATAGAAATCATATAAATCCTTACTTAAGGATAAGGGTTACATAATTAATATTTAATAATAAGGATTATCACAATAAAATTGAAATCACAAATGATTCACAACAAAATCGTTGGTTATCGGGGTTGAGTAATACTCCCTCAAAATTGACTACCATCCTTAGTCGAATGACTAGGGACTAATATCTATAAAAACAAAAGGATAATGAGAGACCTCCTCATCTCTCAACATGATTGTCTCTCAACTAGATATGATGTTCCAAAAACATTGTCTAGCCATCACTACTAGTTGTGATAGCACCAATGACATAACGACTTACAAAAAACACATAAATACTAAGAAAGGAGACATGACACATGATAACTTACAAATGGATTTAGAAGGACTTAGAAGCTAATACTCAGATGGCTAGTCAACCTTTTGTTTTCTCAATGTCTAACTCTTCCTCCAAGATGATTCTCTCCTTCCTTCTTTGAAGGACGTTCATTTTCCTGTTCACACTCAGGACCACAAGATCATGATCAGTGCATCATTATCATATCCCATAATATAAATCATTTAATTTACAAAACTAATTAACATCAGTCATTACTTCATAATCAAAGATTAAATCAGATATTTCCACAATATAAAATCAGTTAACTATGACTAATCCTCCTGATTATCATGCCAAGTTAATGATTAAGTCTAATTGTAAGTTGGGGATGTAACATATCTCCCCCCATAAGAATCATCGTCCCTAATGATTAATTGTCTTTAAGGTAAACTAACATAATATGAAAATGTTTTTAAAGCATAATATCAAATGTCTTGAAAAATATGAGGAAATCTAGTCATGGAAGTCATCATAATTTTACCAAGTGGCATTTTCCTCTACATATTGGTCCCATTGGACCTTGCACTATTTTATTTCCTTATTTCATAAGCGTAGCTTATGTGTTTCAAGCACCTTGATGGGCTCGATCACCACCACTCCTTGGTCGTTCATCTATAGAATATTCCAATCAAGCATAGGAATTTGATTATTAGCAGAATTAAACCTTTTCAAATATGAAACATGAAACACATTATGCATCATGGCAACTTCTGGCGGTAGACCAATTCTGTATGCCACTAGGTTGACTTCTTCTAGAACTTTAAATGGGCCCACATATCTTGGTGCCAGTTTGGCATCTTTCCAAATTTGATGGAGCTTTTATGAGGTTTTAGACTTAGGAGAACTTTATCTCCCATAGTGAAATGCCTTTCAATATTCTTTGCATATGCATAACTCTTTTGCCTATCATTGGCTTCCACTAGCCTTGTTTTAACAGATGAACTTTTTCTTCCATCTCTGTTAAGATTTCTAGACCAAGGCTAACCCTATCTTCTAGCTTATCCCAGCTTATAGGGGTTCAAAACTTCTGTCCATATAATGCCTCAAATGCTACCATCTTAATAGCTAAGTGATAAGAGTTATTGTAGGTAAATTTCACTAGAGGAAGATAATCCTCCCACTTGTATTGTTGATCCATGCAATACATCCTTAACAAGTCCTCCAACACTTGGTTTACCCTTTCAATTTTTCCATCCATTTTAGGATGATAAGAAGAGCTTATGTTTAACTGAGTACCAAGTGAAGAGAACAAGGTTTTCTAAAACCTTGATGTCATTTGTGTATCCCTATTTGAGATACTCTTCTCAAGAATGTCATGCAGTTTGAAAATCTCTGGAACAAATTTTCAAGCAATGATGGGTGCCCCATCTATCAAGTTTCTAGGTATAAAGTGGGTGGATTTGGTGAGTCTATCCACCACAACCAAGATAGCATTGTGCCTATTCCTTGACATAGAGAGCCCTTTCACAAAGTTCATGTTTATAATTTCCCATTTCGACTCAAGAATTTAGTGAGGGTATAATAATCCTGCCGATTGTTGGTGTTCCACCTGAACACCCTTTGGCATTCAATACAAGTACCTACAAAATTTGCAGCATCACTCTTCATTTGTTTCTAAAAATATAAAGGTTTTACATTTGCGAGTAACTTGGTTATTCTAGGATGCCCAAAATATGGTGCAAAATGAACCTCTTTCTATACCATATTTGTTAACTCTGATGAGTTAGGTACATACATCATTCCTTTAAACATTAATAACCCATCTAGTTCAAGGTTGAATCCCTCATATTTCAAATTCTATGGATTCTCCTCAAGGGCCTATTTTACCTACTCATAAAACTCATCTCCCTTAGATTTTTGTAGCACCTGATCTTTTAAATTAGAATGTATAGAGATCATGGAGGAGATGTGACTTCTCCTACTCAAAGCATTTGCCACTCGATTTTCTTTTCCCTGAATATATTTAATCTTGAAATCATAATCTGAGATGAATTCTAGCCATCTTCTTTGATGAGTGTTAAGATGGGGTTGAGTGAACAGATATTTGAGTCCCTGATGATCTGTTTTCAACTCGAAAGATTTTCCAAGCAGATAATATCTCTACATTTGAAGTGCGTAAATGACTGGTGCTAGTTCTAAATCATGTGGGGCATAATTTTGTTCATAGTTTTTTAGTTTGTGCGATTCATACATAATGACTTGTCTATCCTGGACTAGTACACCACCTAAGCCTTCCCTTGAGGCATCGGTAATGACTACAAATTAACCTTCTAGATCAGATACTTTCAATATTTGGGTTGAAGTCAATTTTCTTTCAGTAGGTCAAAGGCCTTCTGGCACTTTTCTAACCATTCAAACTTCTTGCACTTTCTTTGCAAGGAAGTTATAGGATGTGCAATTTTAGAGAAGGTTTTTAGAAATTTTCTGTAATAGCCAGCAAGGCCCATGAAACTTTAGACCTCATATACATTTCTTGGTTGTGGCCATTCAGAAATAGCCTTAATCTTAGCTGGGTCCATAGCTATTCCCTAAGCTAAAATTATATGATCCAAATACTGTACTTCTTTCTAAAAGAAAGTACACTTAGAGATCTTTCCATATAACTTATGCTCTCTTAGCCTCTGAAGAACAATTCTTAGATGCTACATATGTTCTTCTTAATTCTTAGAATAGATCAAAATGTCATCAAGAAATACTGAGACAAACTTGTCTAGATAGTCTCTGAACACACTGTTCATAAGATTCATAAATGCTTCTAGCGGATTTGTCAATCCAAATGGTAGGATATCAAATTCATATTGTGCATATCTAGTTCTAAATGTTGTCTTATGGATGTCTTCATCCTTCAACCTCAATTGGTGATATCTAGATTGAAGATCGATCTTGGAAAATATTGTTGTACCCCTCATCTAGTAAAAAAGATGATCGATGCAAGGTAAAGAGTATTTATTCTTAATGGTTGCTTTGTCTAACATGCCTTAATCTATACACAACCACAAAGTGCCATATTTATTTTTCACAAAAACAATTGGCACTCCCCATGGTAACACACTGGGTCTAATCAACCCTTTATCTAGTAGCTCTTGCAATTGAGCATTTAACTCCATTAGTTCTATTGTGGTCATTTTGTAGGGGGATTTAGATATAGATTTTGACCCATGAATAATATCAATGGTGAAATCAAAGGCTCTCTTAGGGGGTAACCCTGGTAGCTCATCTAAAAATGCATCTTCAAGTTCTCTGAGAAAAGGATACTTGTCCATATCTAATCTTTCCTGACCTATGGACTCCTTCATCCCAACTTCATTAAGTTTTTGGGATTCATAAAACATTAAGTCATCTTGGAAGTAGGTTTCCTTTGATTCATCTATTTTGTCCATCTTGACAATAAAAAGTTGGCATCCCTTTCTCTATGCCCTTTTCATTTGCAAGGCAAAAATTTGCCGTAGTTTGACTTCCCCATGTTTCCCATGGAGAGAGACTTTGTTTCCTAAATCATCCAAACTTTCAACTGTTTTGGCATAACAATCTACTTTGGCTCAATGTTTCCATAGCCAATTTATCCCTAGGATAACATCATATGAGACAAGTGGGGCTACATAAAGATTTACTTCCATGGAAAAGCTCAGAAGTTCAACCCTAGCCTCAAATAGACATTGCTCTACCTGAGCCTTGGTGTGATTTGCATATTCTACAGATAAATTGTTTGCCATGAATCCTACTTTTCTAGGTATTTTATTTATAATTTTGGCAGAAATGAAACATTCTATAGCACCAGTATCAATCAAAACTAAAATTATAATTCCAAATAAAATACATGTTGTCTCTATGGGAGTTATTTGGTACTCGGCTTGGTTGTCTAAGGCTACATGGATACATTGTTGGAACACCACTTGTTGAGAGGGTAAAGGGTTTCCTCTTGATTGTGCTTCCTATGATTTGTTGGGATACTTATTGGTGGAGTGATCTCTGCCACAAGTATAGCATCAACCTACTGGTCCTCGTCTCTCTTGAGGTTTGCCAGAATTGTTTCCATTCTTCCTAGAGTGGTTGTCCCCCATTTTCTCTCCCCTAGATTTAGTTTGTTTATTTTTGGCCCCTTTGTCATTTTTCTTAGTATATTCCTATTTCTTCCCCCTTTTCCTTGAGGATTGAGAAGATTGAGACCAGTTATATCTCTTGTGATTTCTTTTCCTATAGGCCGACATAGCCTTCAAGTTCTATTCTTGTCTAAGGGCCTTCTTGTAGACCTATTTCATAGTAGTAGGGCAATGAACATTAACCTTACCTCAAATTTGGGAATTCAACCCCATTATAAACTTCTAAAAAGGGAACTTCTCATCTTGTTGATACTGTGGCACATACTTCAACAATTGGGTGAATTTTTTCCTAATATTCAATTATAGTCATATCAAGCTATTTTAGGTTCTGAAAGCTGTCTATAAGTTTTTGATCATAAAATAGTTGAGGCAACCATCTTTGCCTAAAAAGTTCTACAAATCTATCCTAAGTAAGGCTTCCAGACCTCAAGCCTAGCTCCATCTTTTTGTTCATCCACCATGTGGATGCTTCACTCACTAGTTGGAATGCTCCCCACACAGCTTTGATAACCTCATTATAATTTTTTATTTCAAAATATTTCTCCATTTCTATAAGCCATGCCTTCGAGGAATCTCTGCTTACAGATCCATAAATTTTGGTGGCATGACCTTTTTCATGTCATTAGATAGTTCCATAGCCATAAGACTCCTCTTATCCACTTCTTGTCTAGCCGCAGAGTTATTTTCTTTGTGCTCACTTTGGATGGTGTCATTATGGCATTCCTCGCCTGCACCCCCATCATAAGCATCTCACCTATCTCTTTGACTGACATCCTACTTTATGATCAAGAGTTTCTACCCTCGCCCTTGTTTCTTTCAACAATGTCAAGATTTGGTCTAATTGAGACTCAGATTGCCCTAAAGGTGCTCCTTCATCTCGGCTATCCTCCATTGTAGTTCTAATTCAAACATTTACTACAATCTAATTCTTCCTGAAGTTTGTAGATTAATCACGGATTAGTTTTTCCATGTTATACAATTCATTCATTTTATAAACCTATTCACATTCATGTAATCTTTAACAAGAAAGGAAAGATTGTCAAAATTTGCCATTGCATTATAGTTTCCATTGGATTACATATTATAGACACTTAAAAATGTCCTCATGTCACAAATGTGATAGGACAATTGTTTCTTCTATAATTAAATAATTAATCTTAATTGATTATTTAAGTATTCATATCCTAGTGTCCCCTTTCATTAATTTAAATAAATAAAACATTTGTTTAAATATCCCATCACCTAACTCCCAAAATCCCCTTTCACATGCATCCTTTCAATAAATTAAATAAATTAACCAAGTCTATTTAATTTAAATCCCATTACACCTCACAATTTCTTCCAATTTAAAATTCAAATTTGTCCTCTTGTGGCTGGAAACCCTAAATCACTCTCAGCCCTTGATCTTTCCTCCAAGTCAACTCTTCATCTCAACCATCCATTCAAAATCCCTTTTCTATAAAACAACTCCTCTAGCTTATTTTCACCTCTCTTGTCTCTCTTAGTCCATTCTTCATGTTCTTCTTTGGTTCAAAATCTGCTATAACTCTCCAATATCTTGCTACCCACACACATGAACTTCTCAAGGTTGTGCAAAATCTACAAATCTGAGAACAAATAAGGCAAGATGGAGGAGAAAAATGAAGATTAATCAATGTTAGCTTAGATTATCATTTATTTTCTATTTGATTGCTTGATTTCTAGTCTAGATTGTACTTCATTGCAATTAGGGTTTAATTAGTTTGTTGTTTTTACCTGTAAACTTGATTTTTCCCTAACACAAAATGGTGAACCTGACATGAATTGATTAGTTTGAGTCAACTTCTGAAAACAAAAATTCATACCTGGCTTCTCGGTCTCAAATGGACCTCACCGTTGAGTCTGTGAGGCCCTTTCGACGAAAACTGACTGTAAATTTGTCATATTTTGACATAGGAATTTTTTTTTTGAATTTTTTTTAGTTTTAGCCCCTACACAAGGTCATACTGTATGGATTCATATGGAGCCATATGACCTCTGTGCATGAGCTTGGTTGAAATTCATGGTTTCTTTATTTCGATTTCAGATACTCTGTAGGTTTGATATCATATGGTTGTAGTTTCTAGTTTTTAACAATGCCAGAGTAAATATTATTCACATCATTTTGAATTAATTCACACCATTTTGAATTGCTTGTTGTAGGTTTTAAAACCCTAATCAGTACTAAGATTCCCCTATCATGATCTTAAAATCCTCTGGCTGCTGTTCTTGTAGCCTTCATTGCCACCATTTACAACTAGCCACCACCCATTCTGAGCCTTTAGCGACTCTGAAAACCAGCCATCCTCCACCAAAATCCTTCCACCTAAACCTTACCTCCACCTTTTGATCTCTTTGTCACACCTCCCAAAGGCTTATCACCACCATTGCTTCAACTTCCACTGCTTATTTTGATCTCTTCCGCCACTTGTGTCTATCCTAGGCGCCACTAGGCTTTCTTTGCCTACCCCTATTTCAAACTATCGTCACCCCCACCTACAACTAAAATCATGTTGCCTTCGTTTTACCTTAGGTCACTACACTTCTCTTCTCACTCGATGCCTTTACCACCATTTGAGCCTTATGGATGCAGGGATTAGTCGATAGGGTGAATAGATTATCTTGACAACTCCATGGATATGTCAACCATCTAGACACTTTTCTCCAACAATTTGCTTGATGGCTTTCCTTGTAACATCCTCCTCAACCTTGAAAAGCCTGCGTAGTTGTTGATCCATAGTTTCCTCCAAGCATTTGTATCTAACACTGAAATACTTTCTTGCAGTCTTTGATTAGCGCACAACATTAGATCAGGTTATAACGTCTCTTCATTGCTCATCTAACTGTACTATCAATTCCAATGCTGATAATGACAATGGCTATGAAAGGAAGGTCACATAACCCACAACCGGACAAACGACACTCCTGATTGACCAGAGAGCCACAACAAAAATCCCAATGAGATTAGAACTATTAAAGATTTGCAACCAGTTCCACTCACATCAATACATATTCTCCAAAAGTCTAGGCTATAGACAAGCAAGGGCCAAAGAAAAAATCCCAAACAAAATCAATTATAAATAGATTTGTCAAGATAATCTATTCACCCTCCAATTTACCCTATCACCTCAATTTTGCTATCGCCACCAGTCTGTTGTCGAAGCCATCCTCGTCATCGCTTGCCCTTTCATCCTACTCCTTTACATTCATTGTTAACACCATTGTAGGCTAAGCAATTCTTGGTGAAAAAGTGTTGTAAGTGGGTGACAATGGATATCAGAGAAGAATTTTGATTAGTGACAGTCATTGGTCACCTTCTGTGTTGCCCACCTCCTATTGGTGCCTGTTGTTTGGTATTGTTTGGAATATCACTTTTTTTCCTCAAACAGTCACCTCTATCCCATGTGATCTTGACGGCTTAAATGTTGCCACCCCTTGTGTGACTCCAACGGATGGTTTTGGCCCTATCTCTGCATTTTAGTCACCACCATTCATGGCTTGATTGCCACCATTAGTGACTTGGTTGCCCTCACAAACTCCCTGGTACCATTAAATATGCCTTTGTAGCAATCTAAAAACTTACCCTATCACTATTTTTAAAGCCTTAACTCGTGGCAATTTAAAACCCTAACCACCGGTTGCTTTCTACCCAGTCTAATGTAGATTTGGCTTTCACCTTAGCCCTAACCACCAACAAAACTATAGCTCATATCCACCTCCCAAGGTCATTAAAATGGTCATCAGGCACTTAAAGTGCATTGGAGGGCATTTCCAATAGCTAGTGCTCACGTGTGACTAATAGAGAAGAGAGGAAAGGGGATCTAGGGCTATCGTCCCCCCCCCAAAATTCTTTGCTTTTTAAAAAAGATTTCCCTTAGCTTCGCCCCTAGTCATATGAAGGACCAGGGACCCAAGCTCCTCTAGCTACCAATAGTAACTACCTGAGTCCCTAACTACACTATGTGACTAGATGACCTTGGCTGCTAGCGGTCATGGCTAAGTACTAGACTTGTTGTTATCATAATAGAACCCTAAACAGGCTAGTTTTTTTCTTTTTGCTATAACTTTTACATATGGTAAGAAAAATTTGCAAAATTGGTGGCATTAAAAAGATGACTTTGAGAACTTCTAAATTGTATAGGTTTTGATAGGTGATGGTGCTATTTTTAGACTTTTTTTCCTGGTCAAAGTCAACGGTCAATTTGAACTTCAACCGCTTATAAATCATGCAAAATTGATCCATTTTCAGTGATTTTTTTAAAACTAATTAAAATTTCCTCAATTTTTTGATTTTCCTCTTTGATCTTCTGTAGCTGATTAGATTTTGCAAATTTTTATTAGATTTTCTTTTTGACCTCTTTGACTTGTGACTTGCAAAACAAGGTACTTACTTGGAGTTTCATGTTTTTTTACATTGTCATGGAGATTTTATGTCACTAATATCTGATTTTCAGCTTGTGGCATTCTCTAGGAGAAGACATTTAATCTGAAACTACTAACACATTTGATGCAGGGTTCCTTTCATTTTCATGTGTATGTGCTTGGTTATCATAGGAACACTTGGTTTTGGTGCCTAAAATGAACATAATCTTGCTGTTCACACACTTTCTTGGGGTTTAAAATGAATCATTGTCTTCTTTGCTTGGTGAATTTACTTGTGTTTATGAAGTGTGTATGCTCTTCCCTCACACTTTAAGCTATTTTGGGAATAAAAAACACTTGTTGAACCCTTGCATTTGTCACACCACACATCAATTTCTAAGGGTAAATGAACATGTGCTAGTGTGACCAAGTAAATGTGTATGCTCTCTCCTCACATCCTAGCATGAACTTGGAGATCAAAAAAATTACTTGTGTTGGTTTTGTAAACATTTAGAGGGTCTACCTCCCAATTTGTGAGAGGGAACAACCCAAGCAGTAACAAGCTAAAGCTAAGCTCTTTCGAATGCTATATAAAAAATGTGTTTGTGACGAAAGTCATAAGCAATAGGTGCTAATGTGTCATACCAACAAATGTCTCCCTCAGTACCCTTGTGGTGTGTGAAAACATGTAGAGCATAACCTCTGTAGTCTAGGAGGCCTCCTAAATGGTGCAAACCACCACATGTATGGCCACTTGAATGAATGCCCTTACTAAGAACCTTTGTGCTAGTGGAAAAAATCCTTCTATGTGCCAGCGTAGGAGGTCAAAAGATAGACCTCTGAAGTTGTTCCACACTCTCACAATTCAAAGTAGAGATAACAAATTTCTTAAGATCATCAGGTCTTTAGGAATTCAAAGCTTTATGTTCTTGAGAAGTGAGTGTCGTGTAAGGGGCAGCCAGTGTATCTAAGCTTCTAAGTTATCCACTTTGAATAAGTGCGACTCGAGCAATCCAAGTGGGAATTCAGCAAATATTGTCCTTTCCTAGCCTAGGATCATGCATATTTATAAGTGTTTGCAAAACATCAAGAGTCACTAAAAACAACCAATCTAACTACCAAATGTCTTCTATGATTGATGTGTGTGCTTGCCTAATTATCACCCTGGACATTCTTTCCATCCATTCATTCCAAGTCACCATATCCTATTCATTATTCCTAATCACCCTCATAAGCCAACCTATTTCATCCTAAACATTTCAATGATAGCATAATCACATTGTCCTATTCATAGGGTAAAAGCATAGAACTGTGTCACACTTTTGGCTGACTTATCAACACAAGTGAATTTAAACATTTCTAACTAAAAGCCATTTTTTTTCAAACATATGGTATAGTGAGATTCATTCTAGCTAAGTTAGATATGGGCCACAACTTTTCCAACTAGAAGTGTCCACTAAATACATATGTAGCACCACTTGGAGGCCAATTTACCAAAAAATTACAAATTTTCAAAAAAATTGATGTTTCAACAATTCTTACTCATGTAAATAATTTTTTTTTAAAATCTAAAAATACCATTTTGTAGATTTGTAAGTGTAGTTTTAAAAAATGTGGCTTTTTTAATAGTCTAATTATTGTTAATATTTTATTTTTTATTTTTACTAAAAGTAGGTCATCAACACCAAAATATAAGGTTGATTGTCTTATCAAGAAAAAATAGTAAAGTTTATTAAAAAAAATGATGCACTAGAGAAGAGATTCCATGTCAAGATGATATAATTTTTTTTCTATTTTGGATAAATAGTCAAGACAAAAGTTGACGTCCCATCGAAATAATTATTTTTCAGTACACGCAACTTTTAATATTTATTTAAAAATATATATATTTATCAAAATGCATAACAAATAAATCCATGCACTAAAGTTTCAAGTTATAAATACACACAAAAAATTTGAAGGAAAAAAAATAAAATTTACTATAAAAAGAGCGACGTCCCACTTAACTTCATATTCAGCATTTTATCAGCAACTAAATTATAGTGTCAATTTTACAAAAAAATGTATTCAAATATTTTTTTAATTTTTATAAAAATACAAACATAAAATACACTAGAAAATATACATTTCATTAATTTACATCATTTCAAAATTCAAAATGTATATGTCACTTTTTAATGATTCATGTTAAAAATTTAGATCAACGTTGGTCGTTTCCTATAAAAATTGTGACATAACTTTGTGCTTTTACCCCCATATCCTAATCATTTTTCCAATCATTTCACCTTATCCTAATCATATCCAAGTCATCCTAATTAAATTCTAATCATATCCATGTCATTCTACATTATCCAATCAACATCATTCTAGTCATTACACATAATCCGATCATATCCAAACAACATCAATCCTAATCATTCCACATCATATCCTAATCATATCCAAGTCATCATCATCATTCTCCTAATTATCATATCCAAGGCATCATCCTAATCATTCTCCTAATCATATCTGAGTCATCCTTATCAAACCCTAATCACCTCTTTCTTCTAATCCACATCATCCTAATCATTTCACATCACTCACCTTATCCTAATACACCCTAATCATATCCTATTCATCACTCCTAAACATTCCACCTCCTCCTTGTCACATGCTATTCATCACATCTTCATTATTCAACCATATCCTAATCACATCCTATTTATTATCCCTAATCATTACACCTCATCTTAATCATATCCTAATCATTCTTTTAATAATTTCCAAATCATCCTTATCAAACCCTAATCACATCTTTTATCCAATTAACATCATCCTAATCATCCCTAATCATTCCATATCATACCCTAATCATATCCAAGTCATCATAAATCAAACCTTAATCATCTCTTATCACCTTCTTCCTAATCAAATCCAAATCATTCCTAGTCATTACATTTCATCATCCTCGCCATTCAAATCCAATCAATTTCATCTTATCATTCCACATCATATCCTAATCATCCTAGCCATCATTCTAATCACATATAAATCATCCTAATCCAATCTTAATCACATCCTTGCCATTTTACATCATCAAATCAACATCATTCTAATCATTACACATATCCTAATCCATTCATCATAATCATAGCCTAATCATTCCTAATCATTACACCTCACCCTTATCATATCTTCATCATCCTAACCACATTCTTATCATATATTCATCATTCAACCACATCTTAACCATACAAGTCATCATCCCTAATCATTATACCTCATCTTAACCATCCTAATCATTACATGTGATCATCTTAATCCATAATCCAATCAACTTCTTCTTAATCCATCCAAGACATCTAATCTCATCACTACACCTAATGATCTTCATTCATCATCCAATCAACTTCATCACAATAATCCAAGTCCTCTAATCTTATCACTACACATCATTATCTTCTTTCTAATCCAATCGAACACATTCTAATCATATCCTAGCCATTCACTCCTCATTCAATCATTCACATCCTATTTCATATCCTAAGCATTCATTCCAATCCAATCAATTTCATCCCAATCACAACACACCACAACTGTAGGGAAACCTTTGAGTGTCTAATCTCCCTATCAAATCCGATTGCAACTATGTCAAAACCTTATAGACCTTCTAGTTCTATTCACCTACTACATATTCAATTTTATTCCTTTAGGATCAAATTTCATCACTACATATTCAATCTCATTCATCCCTCGACATCTATAGAGGACCCTAAACATTAGTCTTCCTAAAGTTGAAACATAGGGAGAAACTGTCGAAGCTTGACTGTATCACAAGTACAAATCTAGACCAAGAGACCTTGACATCTTTTTCAAATCAATCACAACTTGAGCTTAATACTCCAAGGCTAGTTTAAGTCCATCCTTCCAACTGAATTCTAAAACTCATGGGTTCACTTTAATCAATCATTTCTTCCACACCTCAAGGTCTTGATAAGTCCAATTTATACTTTGACAAGGTCATTAGTAAATGAGAGTACCCTCTTGGAGCTAGACTTTTCAAAGACTAATATCATTAGCCTCTATCATAGTCTAGGCATAATCACCTTCCATTGACATCCACATAGCATTCCACAATTCACCAGTCTCATTTGGTAAAGACACGGTTGCAAAAAGAAGAGAAAGGGAGTGGATCCTCCTAGTTGTCCCTCATTCTAACCATTCTAAACATTCCTTCCAACACATCATCCAATTGACATTATCATAATCACATCCTACTCATATCTTCATCATTCAACCTTCACATCTAAATCACCCTTTATAATCACATCATTCAATCAAATTCATCCTAATCATCTCACCCCTAATCATATCCTAATCATTTCTAAATCATCATAAGCCTAATCATACCCTAATCATTCCTAATCACCTATCTAATCATTCAATCAATCCTACACTCTATCACATTCTTAGTCATCCCACATCATCATTAATCCTAGTCAATCACTTGTCAACATGGCTCTAATCCCACAAGATGACATACAATGATATGAAGGCATGAGTCATTCCATGACAATCCTAGAGAAGAAGGTTCTAGCACCCCAAGCCTATTCACAAGCTTATCTAAGTCCACCTTGGCAATAAGACAAAGTTCCTTTAAATTCTAATTATACCTTTGACAAGGGGAACATAAGTCTACCTCATCCATCCTATAAGTATATTCTACCACCACACTCCAATCCTACATCAACCCCATGTCCTAGAATCAAACATTACAAAAGCAAATCCAAACCCATCAATCTATCCAATCACTTTGCCACTCCACCTAACCAAAATCCAAACCCTAAGCCAACACCATCCATCCCTCTTATCCCTCCACCATGGGAACTTTCTACTCCACCTAGTCCTAATCATAAGTGCACATCATCGATCCTCACTGTCCATCCATTGTATTGTCCTTCCACACATGCCCTTACAAAGGATGTGATACATTGGCTACTAGCTAGGAACAACCTATCCCCATGTCAAACGTCTACCCTAGGACCTAGAAAAGAGCCTTCAAATGCCATCTCTAATCCTTCAAACCCATCATGTGGGCTACCAACCATCAACCCTCTCCAAGAACCTCTCCCCATGAGTCCTAGTCAAGACCCATCACACCCTTATGTCATTGACCATCAGGAACATATCAAACCTATACAAGAGTTATCCACTTCCACTCAGAGTCAAGAGCTATATCAAGAGCACAATCCTAAGCATAAGGAAACATTACCCCCTAATCCAAATAAAGATCAAACCCATTCTATTGTGCCCATCCATAACACACTCGATCCCAGATATGATCAAGATCCTCTCTATGATCAAGAAGACCATGATGATCCAATTTGTTCACTTTATGCATTCCATGGTCAAGATCTTGCCCCTCACCCATCCATGATGCATAAACATCCACTTGTCATGATGAGACACTTGCCTCCCAAGCAAGCATAGAAGATCAAACCAATAACTTGGATCTACATAAACATAATAAAGATCCTAATGATCTTGCTTCCTCCACCACCAACTCTGTTTCAAATCCACCATCATATCCACTTGGTCTATCTTCTTTTATTCACAAGTGTTCCTCCTTAGGACAACAAAAACCATTTTCCACCACTTCACCGTCTTCTTCTCACAAAGAACTCAAGTCTAGTTCCAAAACTACACCTAGTTCTATAGTCAATTGCATGCTCCAAAACATGAACTACCAAGGTAAAGGCCTAGGCCTTCATGAACAAGGAATTTTGGAGCCCATCCATGTCAATGTCCCCCCACAATCATATGGCCTTGGATACACACCTCAAGGTCAACAATCTAATGATGTTCATGCTTCCTCCATTCCTCCTAAGTCCACCACTTTCCATCACAAATCCTATCATAGCCCCAAAACATATGTTGCTATTCTGCCTCCCTCATCCTACAAATGTCAAAAGCATGCGAACATACACCATCCACCATCCAATCTACCTCCACTTCTTCCAACTCCTAGTATCGCTCCATCCATTTACACATTGCCTCATATTCATAATCATGACCAACAAATGCATGCATCATCTAAACATAAAGATTCCACTTATTCCATCCTCCCCTTGGGATTCAAAAATAAACATTTGGATGCCTCCTCTCATAAAGCCAAAAATCCTAAGGATCCTAATGCCTTAAGGCACAAATGCAAAGAATCAAAGAAAAATACATTCAAAAATCCATCCAAGCCCATACCTGCAAAATAAAAGTCAAAAACTAAAATGATATGGGTCCCTAAACAAAAATGCAAGTCAAATGAGGCATCTAGCTCTCAAAAATCCCAACCATCCTCTTCCATCCATTCCATTCAAAAATATCAAATTCCTTCATCCCACATGAAAAGAAAAAGTCATAAAAATACTAAGTCTATGTGGGTCCCAAAATGCTTACATCATCCATCCACTAAGAAAACATCACCATTGCTTCATACACCACCTTCCACTCAAAAGCTTCCATGTTTATCACAGTGTGTGCAACCATTGGTTGTGATTCCTTTTCACTAATCCATCACCCCATCATTCAACCATTACCCTACATATCTGCCTTATCACCTCCCTATGGTCCATGCTTTTGCATAAACATTTCATCCATCCTCCTTGCATAAGTACAACATAATCCACATCATAATCCACTGTCTGCCCTACATAATCCACATCATAATCCACCATCGTTACAACCATAATCCACTATCTACCTTACCCATCTCACTTTTATGCCATCTCCCTACCAACATCAATGAGCACATTTGACATGGTCCATGTGATGACATTCCTTTCCAATGGGACTATCACCTTTCATAGTCCTAGACACTTGAGTCCCTCCTATCCATATTCCACCTATCCCATTCAAAAAGTCAAAAACGTCAAAAAAGAAAAAAATTTTAAAAAAAAGTAAAGGGAAATCCCTTCGTCTAATGGTGAAAACCTGGTAAATAGGTGCTTTGGATAAGTACCATGATGAAAACTTGGCAAACAAGTGTCATTTGTAGGTTGATCTCCTATGTCACTTACACTTGGGGGCACATTGTCTCATCTTCCTATCATTTTCCATCCTATCATATCCTATCATATCATTTCCATCCTATCTTACCATCCTTATCCATTACACCTACATACATACACCTATGCTCTTGAGTTGATTCATTCTCTCTTCCTCATCTTGATCTTGATAAATATTGGGGGCAACATGTTGACAAATATTTTGGTAATCTCTTGATATACCTCATTCCCTCCAAACCAATCAAATCCATCTTACCATCCTATTGTCATGAGCCTTGTCATGTCAAACCCTAAGTATTACACCTAGAATGGGGCATGTTATTCCTATGTGACATAGTCCTTGGAGATCACATCCTTTCCCTCTTATGCGTACATCCATTCCATCCCTTATCACCCATCCTTTTATCCATCCAATCCCACCTACTTCCTTGCACCTAGACTTGGTTCTCCCTTGTCATTAGTATCTAGCAAGAAGGCTATTCAAATTGTCATCCATTGACATCCCAAAACATTTTCAAAAACCAAAAATCAAATATTCCCAAAAAGCACAAAGAAATCAAAACATTTCAAAATCCAAAAAAATCACAACATTCAAAAAACACAAAAAAAATCAAATCATCCAAAAATCTAAAAAAATAAAATATTCTCAAAATCCAAAAAAATCACAACATTTCAAAAATCCAAATAAATGAAAATATTTTAAAATCCAAATAAATCTAAATTTCCCCAAAATTCAAAAAAAATAAATATCCTACAAAAAATCCAAGCAATAAAATTGATCAAATCATCATATTAATCCATTCATTCAAATCAATTCAATTCATCACATCATTCCAACCAAATGAATTCTTCAAACAATTCCTCAAATCATTTAATTCTTCAACCAAATCACTCAATCAAATCCCTCAATCGATCCATTCAAACATCCTAATCAATCACATCATCATATTAGTCAAATCCATTCTTCAAATCAAACCAAGTTCACATGGTCAAACTATGTCAGCTCTGAGCTTTCACATAGGCAAGGTCATCTCTGATGAGCCCCCAAGGCATTAGGTCAGTTTCTTAGGGCTCATCAAGTCAATTGTCATAATAAGTCATCCTCAGATGAGATGGACACTTTGATTAAACAAAACAATCAATTTATCACATGAACAACAATCCCAAACAACAACAAAGACAAGCTATCCAATCAATCACCTTGTGATGATCATATGTCACTATCCTCATCAACTATCACATTCTCATATAGAATGGGGCATCGTTGAAACTAGGACTCTTTGCCTTATATGACATGCATCATTTCTAAAATCAATCATCAATCAAAGCCTGGTGTTTCTTGCATGGCCAATAACACTAGTGTCAATCAATCAATCACTTGCCTTAGACAGGTATGGGTATTGTCGAAACCAGACTAGGTGTCTTATACGACATGCTTCCTATCCTGAAACCAGGCCTCCATCATTCAACCAATCATAATCAATCAAACACATATCACTTGGCAAACGGTCTAATGGATGTTGACTCTTTTGGTTTGTTTTGTAGTCTTATCTTTCATTTGGATTGTTTTGCAGTCTCATTCTTATGCTTATCAAGGCAGTCCCTAAGTGATAAAGAGAAGTGAGGATAGAGCGAGACCTTTTTCTTTGATTGTTGTTTGCAGTTTGTCTTGACAAAATGACTAGGGCAACTTGGTGTCTTGCATGTGATTGGGATTCCATTGGGTAGGAATTGAAGATGTCCTATGCATAAGAAAGAACAAATGCTTTCTTGCATTAGGACTTGCACATCTCATAGTTATCTCATCACATGTTCTAACAAGGTACCACAATTACTAGTCTGAGTCAGGCATTCCTTGTCTGTCATGTGCCTGTTTCTCAAGGGATCACATTTTTGTACTTTGGGCTCTATCATGCCATTATGTTTTTCATCCCTTGAGATAATAAGTTCTATGATGATAAGCAAAAATTGCAAGTGAGAAGCTCAAAAATATCTATCAAAGAAAGATCTCATTTCCATTCTTCTAGCCAATCTTTCATTCCTCCAACATCTCTCTCTCCCATATTCATTCCTCCACCTTCATTGTAGCATATCATTCATTTCTTCTATCCATTCCTCTATTTTTTCCCTTCACCAATCCCTGTCATTTCGAGAGCCTACTCATGTTTGTCCAACCAACCTATCCTCTCGAGGGGGCATCATCATCCTATCTTTCCACCATCATCCTTTTCCTCTATCCATTTCCCTAGCTTCTTTGAAGTGATGTTAGTTGACATAAATCTCATCATCTCAAACATCATCTCAAAGAGGAGCAAAATGTAGACACTTAAAAATGTCCTCGTGTCACAAATGTGACAGGACAATTCTTTCTTCTTGTAACATCATAAATTGTCCTCCTGTATGGATTGGTACAATTTCTCTTGGTTTAGCTCCTTGCTTTGGGTGACCTCTCAACCTTTCTCTTTTTGACCATCTTGAAACCTTAATTGACTAAGTCTAGGTACAAAATGTTCACTTTTTGAGGTAACCTTTTGGTAGAACCTGGAAAGGGGGTTTGAATTATAGGTCCCTGGGACCCCCAAAATATAGATCTAGTCAAAAAATGGGGCCTTGGACTCGGGTGCTCGCACCCTAGTCCTGCCCCATTTTTTGGGATTTTGAATTTTGGTGGGGTGTTAGCTCCTGCCATATGCCTCAGGATTCTGTTTTCAAATTCTTAGTTTTCATGCAATATCCAGACAATATTTCAAAATTTGAATTTTCTAATTCTAGATATAGAAATACATTTGAAAATCATTTTATCATACACAATTCTTATGCAAGATTGATACCAAAACTTTTCTACAATTGCCATTGAAGATCAGTAACTTGTTGAAGCTCTTGAGAGTATTTTGAATTTGCTATTATGCAGATAATGGATGGAGATTAGGAATCAAGATCTTCAGACTATCTTTCTTTTCCTATGGTTTGTACCTGTTTTGCATGATCAGGAGAAGGGTTGAAGCCTCCAACATTAAGCTTGGAGATCCTCCACAGACATTTCTGATTTTCCTTCTTATTCATCTATGTCTTCATTTGTTTTCATCTCCTTGAGGTGAAGTTGTCTGTGTTTATTGATTCAAAGCAAGTGTTGATCTTCCATTGATTGAGACATCTAGGGTTTGATATTTCTGCACACACATTATTAGGTTTGCACACACTTCTTTAAATCTTTATCTTTGGCTATTGTTGAGGTAGAAATACCAAAGGCATGGCTTGACTGAGGCGAGATCCTATATAGCCACAACATCTTTCTCCTTCTTTTGTAGGTACAGATCATGCTTTGTAGGTTCTAGCGGAAAGAAGCTACAAAAAGGAGGGTGATATAGGTATAGTCATCACTAACTTTTGGATTTCTAGATTTTGACACTTGTAGGACTAATGAGTGGGTGCCCTAGTCGAACTGGGGAAGATTTTTGAGATTTGGAAGCCATTTGGGAGTATCAATTAGCCTGTGAAGAGGATTTTCAGTGATGAGAAATTACAAGACTAAAGAGCAAGTGCACTAGTCCAGATGGCCCTCAAATTCTATGTGCACAGTCTTTAAAGCTCTTTCTCTGCATTTCTATGGTTTGTTTTGCCTATTTCATTATCAGATTCTAAAAATCTCTATTTTAAGGCATAATTAGGGTTTTACTAGCTTAATGCATAAAATCACTTAATAAAACCTTACTTAAGTTCTCGAAATAAGATCCAATGAGCATAAGGGACAGAGAAAGTGATTAGTAGCTTGATCTTAAGCTCAGTCCTTATCCTCCCAATGTTTAACATGGTGAAAGAGTAGAACTAACTTTATTAAGACAAATCTACAATTTTACCCTAAACCTTTTGGTGAATCTGAGTTTTAAAGAATTTGCATCCTTTTAAACTTTAGATCTTAACTAATTTGTTGTCCTAGAGCATAATTGGATTGAAAAACTACTTTGGTGAAATTGCATGTAATGAATTGTGAATCATATCTTTTATCTTTTCACTAAAAGAGTTGAACATTATCATTTATTGCTTTGCATAATATTTCATTTTCATAGGCCATCATTGTGCATTTGAATCTTGGCTTAAAAAGTGCATGTTAAATGTTGGTATTTTTTTGCAAGATTTTCATTCTTATGATGAGCCATTTAGTTGTGATGACTTCCATATGTTAGATGAAGCCCTTGAGGACTTTATCTCGATTGAAGATTCCACTACAGTCTTTAAGCCATCATTATTTCAAAGATTTGTAAATACAATTTATGTTCCTAAACCTAAAGGAGAGATTGAAATACTAAAAACTGTGGTCACTTTATGTTCAAATGTGATTCAACCATCTCCTAAACTAGTGCTCACTGTTAAAGGTTTTCTATCTTCTTCTCAACCTCTTGATCACATTTATGATTATGCTAAACAAATAGTAAAATAAAATGTACAACAAAGTAATCATAATGTGGTTGTGCATGCATATAACACTCAAAACAATAAACAAAACACATAGCGACCAAGTATTCTGATATCTTTACCGGCTTCTCAACCTATGATTCCTCAAGCACCTCATTTAACATACAATGGTGGTAAAGACTATGATCTTGTAGAGCAGCTTCACACTACTCCTACAAAGATATCTCTTTGGGAACTTATACAAACTTCACCTACTTACCATAAAATTCTCCAAGAAGCTTTACAAAAGGCGATTGTCCCATCTACTGTTAAACCAAATGATGTCATAGCTCTATTAGATTGCATGCATGCAACAAAAACAAATATTCTATTTCAATAACATGAATTGCCATCTATTGAAGTTCAAAATCAGTATGATCCTTTGATTATCTTTATTACAATCAACAAAACACTGGTTAAGAGAGTCATGATTGATAATGGATCAGCTCTTAATGTGTGCGGCATTAAATTATTACATAAGGTTAAAGTTGATACATCTTCCATCAAACAAGAAACATTAAGTATCCATGTTTTTGACAATGTTGGATGGCAATTTGTGGGTACTATAACTTTACCTATACAAGTTAGACTTGTGATTGTGCCTACTCTGATTCATGTCATGCCTTGCTCTCTATCTTACAAGATGATTCTTGGTAGACCCTAGATAAATGCACTAGGAGCAGTTCCTTCTACTTTACATCATTTAATTAAGTTTATATTCAAAGATAAGCTACACACTATCCATGCTGATCCTAAACCTAACACTTGCTTGCAAATAAAAGCCCATAAGCATGTTGTTTGTCCTAAGAGTCTAAACAATCTGAAAGTTGGCATATCAACTCCTCTTGCTTTTGAAAATGTTATGCAAGAGTCTAAACAATTAAATGCATTTGTTGGTGATGACTGGGGTTCATTAGATTTTACATCTTCTTCTGTAGGAGAATACAAACTTAAAAACTCCCTCCCCGAAACATCAAATATTGCATCGATCACATCGCATGCTTAGAGTGATAAACTTAAATATTCTTTGATGACAAATTCAAATAATACCTTTACTTATAGAACTGATTATGAAACTTATGAAGCTCGACCTTCCTCTAAGGAAATGGTTTCCCTTCATGGTCGAGGATTCTGAATCCTTTATAAAGATTGTGATTATGTGGGTAACGGTTGTGGTATAAATCAACAAGGAATCAAAGTCCCTATAGAATCTACTTCACAACATTTCTTAAATGGCATTGGATATAATCCTTTCAAGGAATCCAAAGCCCATAAATGCCCTACTCTTAATTTGAATTAAAATATCAACATTTAGTTTGATATTTCATGAGATGATCGACATTAATTATCCTCTAGGACCACTTTTGGTGGATGTATTCTCAGTAGAAGAAGCGATAATAGAATTCTTGGGTGCTTATGACAATATAACTCGTTATCATCATAAACATGGCCTACCTTATTATTTAAACAATAATGCATATTTTGAAAAAACTACTAGCACAATAAATGCCACTCTAAAGTACAATGGAGAATTTGTAGAACAACTACAATCATATAAACCCTTAGACCATAGTACTCTCTTTAATGGAAAGACTATTGATGTTATTATGGATAAGGATAACACTACAAAAGTTATCCCTATTGGTGATTGTTTAAATCTGGAAGAAAAAGAAGAGATGACTAAGTTATTGCATGAATTCTTGGAATTGTTTCCTTGGGACTATTCTGAAATGCCTGGTATTGATTCTTAGATTGTAACACATAATATCATGTTGAAACTAGATGTTAAGCCATTTAAACAAAAGATTCATAAGATGAATCCTAATATTGCACTGCTTGTCAAAACTGAGATTGAAAAACTCCTACAAGCCAGTTTCATCCGAGCTATTGATTATTCACCTTGGATTTTGAATATCGTTTCCATCGCTAAACTCAATGGTTGCATAAGAATGTGCACAGATTTCTAGGTTTTGATTTTAGCATCTTTGAAAGATGATTTTCCACCCCCTAATATTGATATGATTGTCAATTCCATAGCTAGCCATGAATTCCTCTCTTTCATGGATGATTTTTCAGGATATAATCAAATTCTAATAATCCTCAAGATGAGTATAAAACAACTTTTATAACACCTTGGGGTACATTTTGTTGTGTAGTCATGCCGTTTAGACTTAAGAATGTAGGAGCTAATTGCCAATGTGCAATTACTCAAGTATATTTCATGATTATATGCACAATATTTTAGAAGATTATGTTAATGACATCTTGGTGAAGTCTATTCACTGTAAGGATCATGCTTGAAATCCTTGACAAATATGTGAGCACATAAGGAAATATAACATGTGATTAAATCCTTGTAAGTGTGTTTTTGGTGTGGACAGTGGAAAGCTACTAGGATTCATTGTTTCAAATAGTGGTATTGAAGTGGATATGCAAACGATAGATGTAATTGTTAATATGCCAATACCTAAGAACATATCTCAAACTTCATAGTTTGCAAAGAAAGATATAGCCCATCCACCAATTTGTTTCACAACTTGCAGATATGACTCACCCCTTTATGCAACTATTGAAGAAGGATTCTAAATTTTAATGGAATTCTTAATGTGAAAAATCTTTCAAAGACTTAAATGATTACTTAGCTAATCTACCTATTCTACAACCTATTGTACCTGATAAACTAGTTCTGTTATACATTTGAGCATCTAACAATGCCCTAGCAGCTTTGTTAGCACAACATAATGCTAAAGGCAAAGAATGTGATGTCTATTACATCAGTCAAACTTTGCTTGATTATGAAGTGCGATACATTGTTATCGAGAAGCATTGCTTAGCTTTAGTGTTTGCAACTCAAAAGCTTATACATTACCTCTTAAATATTGAAATACATGTGACAGTAAAATTTTACCCTCTAAAACATCCCTTTACAAGAATAGATTTATCAGGTCGTCTCGCTAAATGGGTTGTGTTATTAACAAAATTTGATCTTAAGTTCATTTCCAAAAAAGTGATTAAAGGACAAGCAATAGCTGATCAATTAGCTGAAGCTCCTTCAGCTTTTTCTACACAACATCAAGACATATTTCCTAATGATCAAATTTTAATAATCTCTAAAAATGAAAAATGGGAATTATACCTTGACAGATCAAGATGTTGAACCAGATCTAGGGCTAGTGTTATATAGATACCCCCATAGGTAAGATGATTCACCTCTTACTGCTTAGACTTCTCATGCATAAATAATAAATCTGAGTATAAAGCTCTCATTGTAGGACTTCGTGCCATTGTGGCTCTTAATATTAAACACATTACAATATACATTGATTCTTAGCTAATTGTAAAACAAATAACTAGATTATGTCAAGCTAAGCATGATAAACTATCTTAGTACTGTGAATTTGCATTATCTCTCTTAAAACAATTCACATCATATTCAATCAACACTATTCCTAGGAAAGACAATCGACATGTGGATGCAATGGCAAGCGTAGCTTTCCTTATATCCCCTGATGATTCTCCTGAGGAATTTATTTTTGTTGTTCATAATATTAAAACACTGACAATTGAAGATCCTATCATCACAAATGTGGAACTCAGTGGTAATACATACATTGATGAATAGTTATGGACTATATATTCAATTATTTGTGTAAAGGAACTATTCCTTGTAATGTCAAAAAATGTCCCCTTGGGGGCTTTTCCCTCATAAGGTTTAGCTCTCGGGTCTTTAGTGTGCATTTAGGACATCTTGCATCATAATTTGGCATCTCGATGGAATGACCCTTGGGTTTTATGGAAAATAGGGCCTAGGGTGACCCATTGAGATTAACCTTGCCCAAAATAGGGGGGAGGACTTGGGTGCCCATGCCCTAGTCCTACCCTATTTTAGGTCAGGCCCAAATTTTATGTGTTGGTTTATGACCATTATTTGGTCCCTAGGCTGACATGGTAAGTTTGAATTTACAAAATCTTGGCGGGAGTGCTTGTAGTTGTATAGAAAAGCATGTTTAGGCATTCATTAAGAAACTAGAAATTACATTCATGAGCATTGGTATTCTAGAAGTGATTCAAGGCATTCATTGTGTTGCAAGAGTAGATTTGTGTTGTCTATGTGTTTGTGTTTGCAAATTTGAGCATCCATTTCCTCATGGAATGAAGAGCATCTTCCTCGCATGAGAACTTCACTACAAGGTGACATTATATTGTGTTTTCATCATTATTTCATTTGGATTTTGCCTTTGCCCCACAAAGGCATGCACTCTCTATCTAACAACGGTCTTCAGAGACTTAAGTGTCCTCTGGGCCTTGACTGAGGCAAGCCTCTAAACACAAGCCCCTCCCAAAGTTTTGATGGTTGCAGGTTATAGGTTGAGGAGCTAGATAGACTGAAGTTGCAAGAAGACATCTTGGGGTGTCAAAATTGCAGAACAAAAGGAGAAACTACCCCCTAGACTTGGGTGCTTGCTCATTAGTCCTTAAAGTTCCACAACAAGAAAACCTCCAAGACAATAGACACAGGTTGTAGACTGAGTTTCTAGATCTCAGCAAAAAGTAGGGCCTTGGACTTGGGCGCCAGCTCTTTAGTCCCTGATTTTTCCACCTCAGAGCCTTGAAAACAGGTACTCTATGATTTGTCATTTTACATCCCTCTGCAAGAGCATTTTTCGTAAATCATCAGTTTACAATTGCATTTACATAATTAAGGTTTTGATAGTTAATTGAACATAAGAGAAGAAAAATTGATAATCAAACACCCTAATCCAAGCTTCTCTACATCTCATAGTGACCAAGGGTCTGATAGTGCTTTGCCACTCGATCCTAAGCTTATTGAATGTAAAGGGTGAAAGGAGGATTCAAACACTAAACTAAACAATCCAAATTTTACCCTAAAAATTTTAGTGAACCCATGTTTTTAGACTTAATTGCAACCTGTTAAGTGTTTGTCCTTAGATTTGGATTGATTTCATTTATTCATATAGTCATTCATCTTATTGCATTGAGAAAATTATAAAAAAACTGAAAAAATTTGGAAACCCTAGTTTGCATTGGTTTCTAATTTGTATCAATTCATTCTAATTTTTCCTAATTTATGATTTTTGCATCAGATATGATATAAGCTGCATAAAATTACAAAAATACAATAATTTGCATTGCATTTTCATCATATAATTGCTAGGGTTTTGTAGAAATTTTGACAATTTTCATATAACATAGTAATTCCAAAATCTAGGGTTTGTAGTTAAAATCTTCTTTCAGATTTTTCTACTGATTTTAGAGACTCATTAAAACTTGTATTTTTCTATAGTCTTGCATTTTAGTGTAAATTTGCATTTAGATTTCAAATATTTGCATTTTTGCATAGAAAATTTTAACAAAAAACTAGCAATTTTCATACATTTTCATTAAATTTGCACTTGCATTTTGCATCTTGGAGCTTGGAATTTATTTTCAGATATGAGTAAATTCCATTTTCACCATAAATAAGACTTCAAATCATTCATATAGCATTTTGTGTCAAGATCTCAAACCTAGGGCTTCAAAAACCTCAATTTTCACTAAATTTGGCCTTATCAACTCTCTAAAATTTGCACCATAGGCGTGTTGTGAAGAGTATTTTTGCATAAGTTGGTTTTTATCAAGGTAATAATTTTATTCCTTTCCTAAAAATCTTCACAACACATTTTTATTGGCCTCTTACATTGAAAATTTGGTGAAAAACTACACATTTTTGCTATTTTTGCCCTAGGGTTTGGCCTAGTTTGCACTCCAAGTGTGTTGTGACAAATTTTATGGATTGAGGTGACTAATATCATTTCTTTTATTTTCTTCACCTCCTGAAATTCATTACAACACCCCATTTTCTAGGTCTTGGAGTTGAAAAACCGTGAAAAATAGCTTTTTTTTGCTATATTTTCACTAGGTTTCACCTTAAGTGTCACTAAATGCATGTTGTGACAGATATTTTGACATTAAGTGGCTGTTATTACTGATATAATTTTATTCCCATGATCAAAACCCTTACAATACCCTTTGTCCCATTCATTTGCATTGAAAAAGTACAAAATTTCAAGCATTTTTGGCTTTCAAGCATATCATTCTCTTAGGGTTTGTCATCTTAGTTTGTGCATTGAGTATTGTGTGCTTTTGTATAAGCTTTATGACCCGCTATCCTAAAAACAATATCCCTTTGAGAAGAAGTAAAAGGTTAATGGGATCTACTACTCTTGACGAAAATGACATCCCTACCTCTGATAATCCTTTGTACACCTTCTTTACAAAGGGAGAAACTCAAATTGTGTAAGATATTATACATCCTTTAACCACTATGGAAGATCAAATATTTCATGATGTTGAGGATGCTATTGAGGTACTAGGGCATGTACCTATGGAACAAGTCAATAATCTTGATAAAGACCTTGTCGAATTTCAAGAATATGTGCAAACTGAGAGGATAGCTAAAGAGGCTTTACCCGTGATTCATCATGTAAAAGATTTGATAAAAGAAGGACAAAATGGAATTAATGTTATTTGTGGTTTAACACATATTGTGCAAACTAATGTAATGCTAGTGAGTGAATGTGCAAAAGTTATTAACATGTCATCACCATCATATACTCAAGTTTAGGCACCTATACCAACTATAGGAATATCCACCTTTACATCAATGATCTGAACAACTAATGCAAACGATCATAGTAATGCTACCACTAGTATTGGAGTACCTAATGGCACCAATTACAAACCTATTGGATTTGATTATTAGAACTTGGTCCATAATGTGACTGTTCCTATGAATAATTGTTCTCAACCTCCCATCACACATAGTTATTCCCAACCATCTTCCACCTACCAGTATGTCCAACTACCATTAACCTATTCCCAGCCTCCCCCTGTCACATCTCAATTTCAATCACCACCTCACTTTGGTTCCAATTCCTCACAACAAACTGCATCTCTAAATGATGTCATCCTAAACCAACTCTTACATGGCATGAATACTTTACAACAAAAGGTAACAAATTTGACAAATTCTACCCAACCTAGTCTACCAACATACCATGCCCAAAATCCTCTTTTGTATGTAATCTTGAGAACTCCTATGCCTGAGAGGTTTGAGACTCCCCACTTTGAAAAATATGGTGGAAAAGGTGATCCTAATATTCATGTGGCAACATTTATAGCTATGTGTAGTGATTTCTATTTTGAAGAGGATTTGTTAGCAAAACTTTTCCTGCGATCTCTCAAAGATATAGATTTAGAATGGTTTTTCTCTTTGCCTCCTAATTCAATAAACTCCTTTTCATAGTTGATTGATCAATTTTTACAACATTTTCAAGCAAATATCGGACCCCAAGTCACTCTTATTGATTTGGTTCAATGTAAACAAGGTTTGAAAGAGAAGTTGACTGAATTCATTAGTTGGTATCAAGGGATTTATGCACAGATTTAGTATCAGATGAAAGATGATGATGTTTAGAAGATATTTATTACAAATCTACAACCTAATATTCGTGATAAGATCCTCTTGATGAAGTATAACTCCTTTCAACATTTATGCATCGCCCTTCGTGATTATCAACTTTCATCTAGTTAGTATGAAAACCAAAACTCATCAGCTCAAGTTGGTCAATCCATGGGTGGATCATCACAAAACAAATTTAAGAGGAATAATTATAACAGGAGCTTCATCAAGGTTAATGGACCAAATATGAACAACTTTTTGAATGTTTTAGCTATCACTAATCCAAAGAAAGCATCATATCAACCAAGAAAGTTCACTCTGATATCTGAGTCTTATCATTCCATCATGAACCAAGCTATGAGTAATAACATTCTGAAGCTTCCCCTAATCAAGCCTGTTGATCCTAATAAACAAGGACCTTATTTCGATGGTAATGCCTTTTGTCATTATCATCAAAAACAAGGACATGACATTGAACGATGTATGTGTCTTAAACATGAGATACAAGACATTATTGATTCAAATGTCATCTAGGTATTGGGTGTGAATGATAATGGAAACAAGTCAGTTGCTCCACCAAATCAGAACTTACAAATCTTCAGTAATCCTTTCACTAAGCATATTGAAAACAATATGTTGGAACAAGGTTTAGTGGAAGTATCTATGAGGATGATTACTTAGACTATGATAACATTATGGGAATGATTGAAGTGGATAAGAAACAAGTGGACAACCCACCTCGTCCATGAAGGAATGGAATTTATGTTGAGGTTCCTCCTCCATTATCCTTATATGGATCGGGAGACAATCAAAATACATAAGAAAAGATAGAACAACAACCAATATATATGAGTGAGATGGTACAGGATGATTCCCATTACCATGCTAGAAAGATTCAACAATGAAAACTTGATAAAAATTGGAAAAGAGTTAGATGACTATCAGCAGTTAGAGAAAATAGTGGTTCCCCTCCTCATAAGCAACAAAAAGTTATATTTACACAAGGAGTTACAAAGAAAGTATCATATGATAATAATAAAATCTCTCATAAGAACCATTCAAATTTTGTACTCAGCATGATTGAGTACCTCTCCAAGAGGTTAGCAAGTTCTAAAATATGATATAAAGATCCTACAGGTAATTATCTCTAACCCTTTATCTCTCTCATGATGTGCTTCCCCATGATGTGGTATATGTTGTTTAGGCGTCCTAGGATGACCCTTGATTCTGCCGTAAGGTTCAGGATACCAAGAGACCACCTCTATTGTGACCTTCTATTTGTATGATCATTCTTCTATATTGTCTCTCTCTCTCTCTGATTTCATTGTTGTGTGTTGTGTCTTATGGACATAGTGTTGCGGTTGGTGACTTGGGGCCACCCTCCTACGTGATTGTCCCTAGGACACTTGTTTCTCCTCTCTTATTTGTTGTTTCCCTTCCTCTAGTCTTCCTATCTAGTGGGCGGATGATGAAAAACATTTACACTGATGCAGACCTAGTGTCCCTTTCTAGAGCAATCAAAAAATGGACTTAGTTTCTAATATGATGATAGGGTTGTAATAAATTATCTGACGCTTGGCTAGTAGCACTCGTGCTTTCTGCATAGTGATTTTGATGGTATGATATCTCATTTACAAACCTTAACAATACTGCTACTCTATGTACCTTTGTTTGTCTTTGAATCTAGCCTTGGTGGTACTCAATTTGGAGAGCTTTGTGATATAGCCCCACAGTTACCCTCAAACTCTGAATTCGTTGTATAACCTTGGCTCTTTATGTGGTTAACCATATGCATTGATGTTGTTGTTTATCATGATTTTGTAGATACTAACATGTTTCTTGCAGGGATGTGTTTGTGGGAACATTTGGTGATCATAAAGTACATGTCACCTCTAGGGGGCATGGGTTTTGTGAGAGATTAGGTTCCCTTGTGTGTTTTCTTCCTACCTTAACATGCTTGATATCGACACCTGATATCAACCACCTTAAGGTGGGGGCATATATAAGGTAAGCTGTCTGTTGTAGATGTTAGCTATGTGCTTGTCCTCAGATGCAGTTTAAAGACTAGCTCAATGAGTGCTTCCTACATCTTGAGTTTGTTTGCAATCAATGAATCATGTAAGCCCTCTGTAGAGGCAATATATTGTGTATATCCTTTTTATCTAAAGCCCTCTGTAGAGGCGGGAATTGTGTATTTCTTGAAGAAGATTGCATCATCTTGCCATTTTCAAAAGTCCTCTATGGAGGCGGGAAGCAGTTCTATGTCTAACTCAACCCTTAAGCATGTTTTCGGTGATTGTTGTGGTGAAGCCCAATCATCAGTGTGTCCCTGTAATGTGCATGAGATGGTGATGAGCCTAGAAATAGGGAAGACACCATCACTTATCTACTATGTTTTCTCTATATTTTCAAGTGTGTGTGTTTGGCGTGCTTGCTTTGTTTGGCATGTCTATTGCCCCATATGCAGTCTAAAGACTAGCTCAATGAGTGCTTCCTGCATTTTGGGAGGTTTTACGTGTCTTACGTGTGTGTTTCCCCATATATATAGTATAAAGACTTGCACGATGAGTGCATCTTGTATTATGGGAGGTTTGTTTACTTTCTAGTACTTGCATCTGCATTTCATATATATAAGAAAAAGAAAAGAAAAGAAATCATTTCTTTCTTCCATGTATTAATGTGTCTTCCATGCATTTACTATATTCTTCGTGTTTTGCATGACTGTAACTACTCCATGTTTTGCGTGTCTGTTATTGTCTTCTATGTGATTGGCATGTCTTCTCCGTGCTTGGCGTGTTTGCTGTGTTTGTGACTGTACTTTAATGCATGTATTAGTCTCATGTTTATACATACATTAATGTGGGGGCTAAATGTAACGTTGGAAAATGTCCGCTTGGGGGCTTTTCCCTCATAAGGTTTAGCTCCCGTGTCTTTAGTGTGCATTTAGGACATCTTGCATCATAATTTGGCATCCTGATGGAATGAACCCTGGGTTTTATAGAAAATAGGACCTACGGGGACCCCTTAAACTTAACCCTGCCCAAAATAGGGGGGAGGACTTGGGCGCCCATGCCCTGGTCTTGCTCCATTTTGGGTCAAGCCCAACTTTTATGTGTCAGTTTATGACCGTTATTGGGTCCCTAGGCTGACATGGTAAGTTTGAATTTATGAAATCTTGGCGAGAGTGCTTGTAGTTGCATATAAAATCATATTTAGGAATTTATTTAGAAACTAGAAATTACATTCATGAGCATTGGCATTCTAGAAGTGATTCAAGGCTTTCATTGTGTTGGAAGAGCATATTTGTGTTGTCTATGTGTTTGTGTTTGCAGATTTGAGCATCTATTTCCTCATGGAATGAAGAGCATCTTCCTCCCATGAGAACCTCACTACAAGGTGACATTATATTGTATTTTCATCATTATTTCATTTGGATTTTGCCTTTGGCCCACAAGGGCACGCACTCTCTATCTAACAATGGTGTTCAGAGACTTAAGTGTCTTCCAGGACTTGACTGAGGCAAGCCTCTAAACACCACAACCACCTACCAAAGTTTTTGTGGTTACAGGTTATAGGTTGAGGAGCTGGACAAAGTGAAGTTGCAGTAAGACATCTTAGGGTGTCAGAATTGTAGAACAGAAGGAAAAACTGCCCCCTAGACTTGGGTGCCCTCTCATTAGTTCTCGAAGTTCCACAATAGGAAAATACTATTCTTTCAATCTTTTATAAAATGTGAATCCACAGCTTGGTTAGTTGGTGAACCACAAAGTGTGCTGATGAAATAATTCAGCTTTGCTAATATTAAAATTTCTATCCTCTTTATAAAGTCAAATGTGAACCCTTAAAATAATTCACCTTTGGTAAGCTTTGAAACTTTTAATTTTTCATGCCAAGAATAAACTTTGGGCAATTTAGAATTTGAATATTATATTCCTTTAATTTTCCAACGTTAGGAAAACTATTAGAAATATATTTTATTCTTTATAATATTTGAAAATAAAAACTATCCCAAATTAATAATTTCATAACTTTTGACTGGGAATGAAATTTTATCTAGAAATTGGTAATTAAATTTTACCTAGAAATTGGTAAAACAATGTGGAATGATACCCTGAAGCTTTCTGCAAACATTTTTGGTCCAATTGTCATAAAATTTTGAATTAAATGTTTTGGTAAATCACCTAATGAGAATAGAAACTTTTAAATAGAAACCTTAAGATTTAACAAAATTAGACACATTAGGTGAAATGAAGTCAAGAAATTGTTGGAATAATAAAGAAATTGTAGGTCTCGTAGTTAGAAAATGTGATTTGTTTCTTAGTAGTTAGTAGTTGGTGTCTATTATTAGATTATTAGATCTGGTTTTATAGTATCTACATTGTCTGTGAGTTTCCTAAGTGTGCCTATATATATGTAATGTCTGTCCAAGCATTTATGTAATAAGAGTGTGATCTCACTTATTGTGAGATAGTGTGATTTGTGCTCATATTGTGTGTTCTATCTCTTCAATTATTTCTAAGTTGGTATCTAAGCAAACTGTGTGAGAGAGAGCTCCGTTGTGAGTTGATAGATTGTTATTGCTCCGTGCTGTTCTAATCACTATTAGAGAAGATCAAGAAGTTGACTGACAGATCTAATCGGGTTATGCTAATCCACCGAAACACTGCCTGGTAAAGATTGTTGTTGTGATTATTGTCTATTGATATATTTGTGTAGGATTGATGTAAGGAGGTATTTTTTTTATAGATACTTTCATTATGTTAAATCCTCTAGCTGATTCCTATTTTAATGAATCTACTAAGCTTGATGGTAAAAGTTATGTTAACTGGAAATTCAAGTTGGTGACAATATTGGAAGCTTATAATTTGTGGTCAATTGTGAGTGGGGGTGAGTCCAAACCCATTGATCTTGCTTCCATTCCAAATTGGGATAAACGAGAAATGAAAGTGAAGGTGCTGCTATGAATGTCCATAAAGGACAATAATTCCACACATCAAAGATTGTAAGACATCCGAAGAAACATGGAATGTGCTCAGAGGTTTGTATAAAAAAATAAACTCAAATAGGATCTTATTTTTGAAAACCAAGCTTTTATATATAAAAATGGAAAGACATGAAAATATAAGTAGCTTCATTTCCCGTGTCAAAGATCTAGGTGATAAGTTAGGCGATATTGGTGAAAAGGTATCTAGTACTTACTTGGTAACCATCACATTAAAAGGCTTAGTGGAAGATTATTTAGTCTTTATTTCAAGTCTTTCAGCTAGAGAAAAGCCTTCTTCGTTTGATGAATTGATAGGTATTCTGCTACAAGAAGAAGAGAGGATGAAGAACTTTGATCCTAGCTCTCATAGTACAGATTTGGCATTAGTAGCCAGAGATAAAAAACCATACAGAGGTAAACCATGGGACAAGAACAAAGGAGGCAAGTTTCAAGCAATACAGAAAGGTATGACACAATCCAAATTTGATACTCATGATAAGAAAAATGATGAATGTTATTATTGTGGCAAACCCAGTCATCACTCTAAAATTGTTATAAAAGAAAATATCACGAGTCCAAACAAAGAAATAGAAAGCATAATGGAAATTTTGTGGACAAAGGCACCTTAATCAGTGATGGATTTAAAAATCTTAAGTTGTTTGTTTCAAATGCTACATTGTTTGTGGAAAGTGATTATGTGAATGCTTGTTTTATTGATTCTGGTGCATCATCCCATATGTCTTGTAATAAGGACCAGTTTGATGAGTATCATGAGCCATTGATGGAACATATGTTTATTTAAAGAATAGGAGTCTAACCAAAAGTTTAAATTTTAAAACTCCTTTTGAAGCATTCCATGGTTACAAACCAAAAGTTAGTCATTTAAGAGTATTTGGATGCAAGGCATTTGCTCATGTTCCAAAGGATGAGAGAAGAAAACTTGATGTAAAATCAATTAAGTGCATATTTATTGGTTATTGTGATGGTCAAAAAGCATACAAGTTGTTTGATCCCAATTCACATAAATTACTTGCAAGTAGAGATATGGTGTTTCATGAGAATGCAGATGAAGGTAATAATACTGGTAAATGACATGTTTCTTTTGATAATGATGATCATGTCAAAATAGATACAAGTGTTAAATAGGAATAGGAACAAGAATAGGTACAGGCTCAAGAGCAAGGTGAACTTAACATAGACACTTCAAACAATCATGGTACACCAAGAAGAGGAGAAGATACACCACAATGCCGTAAAACTCTAAGGAGGTCATCACATTAAATTCAACCACCTATAAGTTATAAAGATTATGTATTCATGACTCATGTAATGAATGTTGTAGAACCTTCAAATTATGAAGAAGCTAAACAATATAAAAAATGGAGAGATGCAATGAATGAAGAATATAACTCTATAATAAAGAATGAAACATGGGAATTAACAGAACTGTTTGAAAATAAAGTTCCCATAGGGTGCAAATGGTTGTACAAATCCAAGTTTAATGAAGATGGTAGTATTGATAAGTATAAAGCTAGATTTGTTGCTAAAGAGGGAATTGACTATGAAGATACTTTTGCACCTATAGCTAAGTTGAATACAATTAGAGTGATGATTGCATTAGCTACAAAACATAATTGGAAAATACATCAGTTAGATGTCAAATCTACTTTTTTGAATGGTGAGTTGAAAGAAGAAGTTTATTTGGAATAGCCTGAAGGATTTGTAAAGAAGGGACAAGAACATCTGGTTTGTAGGTTAAAGAAAGCTTTATATGGTTTGAAACATGCACTAAGATCTTGTATGTGAAGATTGATTGTTTCTTTTATCAAGAAGGATTTGTAAAAAGTAAAAGTGATCCTAACTTATACATCAAGAAAGATGAAAATAGAAATATTGCTTTCATATCCTTGTATGTTGATGATCTCATCATAACTAGCAATGCATCTAAATTAATTGCAGAAATTAAAAGTCAGATGTCACATGTATTTGAGATGAAGGACCTTGGTGAATTGCATTACTGTTTAGGTATTGAAGTTTGGAAGGAATCTAGTAAGACGTTGATCACACAAAGCAAGTACACAAGGGAAATCCTTAAAAGGTTTAATATGAGTGAATGTATGGTAGTGTCTACTCCTTTAGAACATAATTCTAAATTGTACAATTATAATGGAACTAAAGAGCTGAATGGTACTTTGTATCATCAGCTAGTGGGAAGTTTGAACTACCTCACCACTACCAAGCGAGATATAGCATATTCTCTAAGTATCCTTAGTCAATTCATGGATAAGCTCTGTGAAAGCCACTGGAGAGTAGCAAAGAATGTTCTTCGTTACCTGAAAGGAACAATAAATTTTGGTATTATGTATACTGATGCATGTGATGTTGAGTTGACAGGTTTTTTTGATTCAGATTGGGTTGGAAATCTTGATGATAGGAAATCAACATCAAGATATGCATTCAATATAGGATCAGGGGTCATGTCATGGTGTAGCAAGAAACAACCAACTATTTATTTGTCATCAACAGAGGATGAATACAAAGCCTTGACCAATGCCACCTATGAAGCCATTTGGTTGAGACAAATTATTGAAGATATAGGAGAAGAACAAATAAAGCCTACTATTCTCAAGTGTGATAATCAAAGATCTATTAAATTGGTACGCAACCCAATTTATCATGCCAAAACAAAATAAATTGAAATCCAGCACCATTTTGTTAGAGAAAAGATACAGTCAAAGGAGATTGCCTTGCTCTATTGTAATACAAGTGAAAATGTAGCTGACATCTTTACCAAGCCTCTTGGAAAGATGAACTTTGAAGTCTGTAGAAATCAACTAGGCATTGTAGAAATTCATTTCTTCATTAAGGGGGGTGTTGGAATAATGAAGAAATGGTAGGTCTCGTAGTTAGCATATGTGAATTGTTTCTTAGTAGATAGTAGTTGGTGTCTAATATTAGAATATTAGATCCGATTTTGTACGATCTACATTGTCCATGAGTTTCCTAAGTGTGCCTATATATATGTAATGTCTATCCAAGCATTTATGTAATAAAAGTACAATTTCACTTATTGTGAGATAGTGTGATTTGTGCTCATATTGTGTGTTCTATCTCCTAAATTATTTTTGAGTGAAACTCCTAGTAAAATGATTTTGCACCAAAGTTTTTATTTTGTCCAAAGCCCAACTCTATAGCCTAGAAATTGAGTTTTTCTATTTTTATAACAAAAAAATTACACTTTTTGTAATTGTATGATTGAGACACCTTTCCTAACATCTCTCAATTTATCTTTAAACTTAGAATATTCAAACCAAAAGAATTTCATTTTAAATGGACTACCACAAATTTTCTTAACTCCTTGAACAACCATCTCAAAAGCCCAGTGATCCAATCCCTCTCAACATATGAACCTTAAGAAAATTGTGACTAGACTCAGCATCCATTCAGAACCAACTAGAAACCTATCCAAATGGATAAGGACAAAATCTTCCCCAGTACACATGTTTCTCCATGTGAACCATCCAGACTTAGGATGAATAACTATTAATTCTAGACTGGTACAAATCTTGGAAGGCCATAGACCCAACATCAGAAAGATTACAACCTCCCAACTTTTCTTTTGAACAAAGTATAGTATTGAAATCCCCTTTATACTACAGCAATCGGTGGGAAAGGAATGTTTTTTATATTTCTTTCTACTACAACAACCATGCATGCTATGGTAGTGTTCTTGTGGATGTCCTTCCAAATTGTTTTTTTTATCGTCACAAATGAGATTGTGTATTTGAAGAAGACTGTCATAGATTGTGTATTACCAGAAGTGTGGAGAGAAGTCATTCATAGTGAAATCCACTACACTAGAGATAGCTTTGTATTTGGCTCACTCACCTCATCCAACACTATATACAAGGTTTGCATAGCCATTGCTGTCAATCCTACATCCCTTTAGTCAAACCTTTCACCGATTAAATCAGCATTCTGCCATTCATTTATTTATTTCAATTTCAACTGTAAGTTGTGAGTAACACCAATGAAGATTTCTAAAGATTTAGGGAAAAAAAGTAAACTAACCATTTGCTATGGGATATGCTAGGTTGAAGAATAGGTGGTCAAAATGTTAGAAGTACATTGAGCATTATACAAGTGATGACATATAAATATTCAAAATTCCAAACCATAACAAGTCATTTTTATTGAAAAAAAGAGTATTTAAAATAAAATAAAATAGAATGCAGCAAATAAAAAACACTTGAATATATTATTGAACAACAAATTGCACAAAAAATAGATGATTTCTTAATTGATTACAATGGTAGCCTTGTTGCTATATTTATAGCATTCATGGAAATCTCTAGAATATCTTAGAATGACTAAGAGAAGTGTCGAAAAAGAAAAATCTAGAGGTTTCTATTTAGAGATGGAAGTTTCCATATTCTGGAACATTCCATAAAATAAAAATTATCTCCAACACCCCCCCCCCCCATAATGTTTATTTGGAGAAGATAATTACAAAAGATTACTAGATAGCAACTTCCTTTAGATTTAACAAGTTTCTAAATTTGACAAATTTCACTTCAGGTAGTGCTTTTGTAAATATGTCAGCAATTTGATTTTCTGTTCCACAAAATTTTAACTCCGCCACTTGATCTTCTATCAAATCATGAACAAAATGATGATGTACTTCTATATGCTTTGATCTAGCATGTTAAATTGGATTTTTTTCTAGCTTGATAGTACTTTGATTATCACAGAATATAGTAGTTGGACAAACTTGTGGATGTTGTGTTTCTTCAAGTAGTCTTCTAAGCCATAATGCTTCTTGAGATGCCTTTGATGAACCAACGTATTTAGCTTCTGTAGATGATAGTGATACTGTTGCTTATTTCTTGTTGCTCCAAGAAATTGGTCCTAACCCAAGATGAAATATGTACCCTGAAGTTGATTTTTTGTCATCAATATCACCTACATAATCAGAATTTGTATATCCAACTAATGTAGGCTCTCCTCCATATTTGTACTTAATTCCAAGTTGATAAGTGCCTTTAATATATTTTAATATTCTCTTAGCTGCTTTCTAATGCTTAATGTGTGGATCTGACATGTACCTGGATACAATACCAACTATATATGCAATATCTGGTCTAGTTATGGTGAGATACAAAAGACTCCCAACTAATTGTCTATATAATTTTCCATCCACCTTCTTTTGAGTAGAATTAGCACTCAACTTTAATCCTACTTCACATGGTGTATTAGATGCTTTACAATTAGTCATATTAAACTTTTTCAATACATCAAGAGCATATTTGGTTTGAGAAAGCATGATTCTTCCTTCTTCTTGCCATACTTGCATACCCAAAAAATAGTGCATCAACCCTAAATCAGTTATTTCAAAATCTTGTTTGAGTTGATCCTTGATTATTTCAATATTATGTTTGTGATCCCCTATAATAATCAAGTCATCCACATACAATACAATAATAACAACATTACCATCACTATGTTTTACATACACATCTGGATCAACTTTACTTCTTTTAAATCCTGCATTTATAAAGTACTCATTTATTTTGGAGTACCATGCCCTTGGAGCTTGCTTAAGACCATATAATGATTTTTTTAATCTACACACTAGATGTTCTTCACCACTTTTAAGAAATCCAGGTGGTTGTTTCATGTAAATTTCTTCTAGATGTTCTTCACCACTAGATGAACTCATTTTAGCAATTGGAGCAAAGGTTTTAGTATAATAAACACCTTCTATTTGTGAGAAGCCTTTAGCCACTAGTCTTGCTTTATATTTTTCAATAGCTCCATCTAATGTGAACTTTACTTTATTGGTCCACTTGCAGCCAACCATACTTTTACCTTTTGGAAGAGTTGTCAATTCCCAAATTCCATTTTTCATCAAAGAATTGTATTCATCTTGCATTGCTTCTTCCCATTCTTCTTTCCCTTTTGCTTCCTCATATGTACTTGGAGTGTCAACTTGCATCACCTTAGTCATAAGAGTATAGTTAGCAAACATATTTCTAGGGCCTTCTTGGTATAGTGTCAACTTGCATCACCACTTTCACTTGATGCTTCAATTTGTGTTCCTTCTCCTCCTACAGAAGATTGCACACCTTGATTTTGATCATTAGTATAAGTAGACTTATCTTCTTCAATTAATATTGGAAAGTAAGATAATGTAGGAGAATCTTCACTTTCAATATCTTCATCAAACCATACATTCCTTTTGATATAAATTTCATTTGTTTTAGGATTATATTACCTATATCCTTTTGATTCCTCACTATATCCAACCATTATGCTCTTCTCACTTTTCCTTTCAACTTGTTCCTCTTTTCATCAAGAATGTGGGCATATGCATTACATCCAAAGACCCTAAAATGAGATACTGTAGGCTTCCAACCACTCCATGCCTCCTCTGGTGTTATGTTCAAAATTGCCTTAGTGGGTGTTCTATTCAAAGTGTAAACTGCAGTACAAATTGCTTCATCCCAAAATTTTACTTCTATATTTCTAGAGTGAAGCATGCACCTAGCCATTTCTATTATAGTTCTATTTTTCCTTTCTACAACTCTATTTTGTTGGGGTGAGTAGGAGACTGTTGATTCCTTCTTTATACCATGTTTAAAAAAATCTAAGAAAGCTTTGTTCATATATTCCATACCTCTATCTATTCTTATTATCTTAGAGATCTTCCACTTTGATTTTTAGCCATTGTCTTAAACTCTTTAAACTTATCAAACACTTCATCCTTCATTTTTAAAAAATAAACCCAAATTCATCTAGTATAGTCATCAATAAAGGTGAGGGCATACCTTGATCCTACAAGTGATGGTGTTCTAAAAGGACCCATTACATCACTATGAACCAAATGTAAAGGGGTTTTTTCTCTCCATGATTTACCTTGTGGGAAACTTTCCACATGTTGCTTTCCCATAGCACATCCTTCACACACCTTGTGACTTGATGAGATTTTTGGAAGCCCATGCACCATATATAGTTTCTCCATAACCTTGAGGCTTTGATAATTGACATGTCCCATAACGTGCTCATATCATTATATTTGGCAATAGTACACATATTCTCATTTCCACATTTAGAAGTAAATTCTTAAAATTTATATAATCGATTCTCCATTTTACCAATTGCAGTCACTTTGTAGTTATTACTCACATCCTTGATCAGACATTTGTCATTGTAGAATTCTATTTTATACCCCTGATTTGCAATTTGAGATACATAAAGAAGATTTGTATTCAATTCTGGAACTAACTTCACATTTTTGAACACACCATTATCAACTTGAACATTCCCAGCACTGTTATTCCCCAAATATGTTTTCTCTGGATTGTTATCATTTCTTAGTGATGCAAATTGTTCCTTATTATAACACATATGTTGTGTGGCACCAGAATCAATAACCCAATTATCTTTATAAGAATCATTTGCTTTAAGTGCAATACAGAGCATTACTTTTAGAATCAAATTTTTTTGTAAACTTATTTGTCTTCCTTTCTGTATTTTTAATCCTCTTATAGCATTCATTTGCTTTATGACCCAACTTACCATAGTAATTACATTTCCATTTGCTTTTATTATAATCATTGGCTGGAGTATACCTATTGTCATACTTCCAATTTTTCTCTCTTGAATGATTTTCTTGTGTATTTTTGTAATCATGTTTCCCTCTTATTATGAAAGCTTCATCATTAAATGACTCCCTTTCTTTGATTTGATGTTTTTCTTCTTGCACCAATTTAGCACATAACTCTTCACATTTTATATTCTTTAGATTGATAAGATCCTGGGAGACTTTGTAAAACTATTTGCACAAAATCTTTTTCATCTATATCCTTTCCAAGAGAAGCAAGTTCATGTCTCTTTTAGTTTAATTTGCTTAGATGAGGGACTAGCTCTTGTGAATTTGATAATTTCATCTTGTATAATTCTGCAGTGAGAGTTAGAATCTATACATCACCTGAATTTTCATATGTAGTTTTCAAAATATCTCACACTTTGACTCCACTTCTCTCATTGCAAACTTTTGGAAAAACTTCATTAGTGCTACTGCCCTTTTATCTCTTTTATCCCAGTTTTCTTGATCTTTTCAACTATTTGCTAGTCTTTTTTCACTAACATTAAAAATTTCAAAGCAATTTTGAAGCGTTAGAAAAATCTCCACATGAGAGACCCAATCAGAATAATTTTTTCCATTTAATTTAATTGTAGGTAAAGGAATACCAATTGAATCCATTATATCAAATTCCCTCTTTTTGAGATGAGAATTAAAATCAGAAATTTCTCACCAATTTTTACTGATTTGACTCTTCTCTTTGCTGCAATATTTTTGTTACCATATTGAAAAAAAAGAGTATTTGAAATAAAATAAAACAGAATGCAACAAATAAAAAACACTTGAATATATTATTGAACAACAAATTGCACATAAAATAGATGATTTCTTAATTGATTACAATGGCAGCCTTACTGCTATATTTATAGCATTCATGGAAATCTCTAAAATATCTTAGAAAAAGATAAATTTAGAGGTTTCTATTTAGAAATGGAAGTTTCCATATTCTGGAACATTCCATAAAATAAACATTATCTCCAACAATTTTCTTCTTCTGATCAAAGATATAATCATGAAGGATATATAATAACAAGTTGCAAGAAACATCAATGCATGTTACATGATTCAAGACTCAACCGGAACATACTCTATTGATAGAGAATTTTCAAAACCAAGATGGATGAAAACATTTAATTTTAGACAATGGAAATTGTTTGTCTTGAGGTAGCTATTTCACATATCTGGACTCCTGCAACAATGATTGGAACTGCAATGCAAGGCCGAAGCCCCAAAATCCTGATATTCCTAAGATCTTTGTAATGTTCTATTCTTGAAGATTGCTTGTTTGTCGTCTTTGATGAAGCATATTACAAAGCTCGCATCTTGCTGATACGCAACGGCTACAATATATTAATCTGTAATATTAGCCGCACCTTAAGGTAACACACCAAAAAAAGGCCCTAGAATATGATGGTCAGCATAATCCTAGAGATCTCATAAAATATCATAGACTATTTTCATTAATTCCTCTAGCACATCAAAGTGAGCTGAAATCTTCTCAGCCTGAACATGTTTATCCAAAAATCAGTAATCTCATTTGAAATACCTTTTGATGCGTACAAATGGATGAAAGCTAAAAGATCTTCATGCAAATGCCTGGCAAACAATCAGAGGGATGCATTATTAAGATCCTCAACACAACCAATATAAAAGATTAGCCTCAAAGATGCATATACGACATCTCTGAAAGCATTCATGTTCATCTTATAGCTACTTTAGACACTTTGCAATTCACATTGTAAAGCCAAAAATTGGAGTTATAATCCTTGAAATTGAAGACACAATAGAGCTGCTACTGTAGGTCTGCAATTTTATATAGCAATACTGGGTATAAATAACAGTATTTTGTCTATAAGAACAAAAGCATTGCTATCTACAGAGACATGACAATGTATTCAGATAAGAGGGACTCTATTACATCAAATGATAGATGAAAATGTATGCACAAAAATCAGAATAGTAGAGAAGACATTAGCGATCTTTTTCTTCAGTTCCAGAGCAGTTTGAAAGCAATGCATCTGCAGATTCATACTGGATTAAAATGTATTACCAAAAAATCTATATTATATATTATTTAATAACAAAAATATATTAGAAAATAGATTTTTTTTGAATTTTTTTAATCATACAAAATCAAACAAATCAAGGTCATTGGAATTTAAATTAGAAGCAGATAAAACCACCATAACACTTAATTACCATAGTTTTGTTATCCATCATTCTCTCAATTTTCTTAATAACTACTGCAGTTATTTACATAAGTTTAAAGAATTGGTTAAGAACGAGCTTGGGATCAAATGAAAACATCATCTTGTAAATCTTTAAGTTTTCACTTGGGCATTGAGGAAGGCACTGCCAAAACCCTTCCCTTAAATTGTATGCAAAGACCTTTGGATCATTTGTATCATAACTAAAACTGCTGACGCACAGAAAATCTCCCACACAAACGAACTTCCCAATATATTGAGGGACAGAGCCTGGAGGCATCCTTGCAAATTCTTTCCATTTCCAAAGCAACTTATCTTTGTCGTCCTGAAGCAACTCCCAAATAACAATACCCATAGCGTTTGGGAAATGAAAGTCAATACCCATCATGAGTAGAAACGAGTAAATTCTGTCAGGTAACGGATCGCTTGCAAGCACCCACTCTGACAGATCTGTAAAGGTCATTACCACTAGAAGGGACGACCCATATGGAGCTATTGTAACTACACTCAAATAATCAAGAAGTTGGGTGGGTAATGGATGTATTGTAACAGGCTTAATAATACCATCTTGGATATTGTAACCGACAATAGTCATAGGCCTCGCTGCCCTCCAGAAAAGAACGCCATTGCACTCAACCATTTGATGATCTAATATATTAAAGCCCGTTTCCCCTGAAAACTGAGACTTAAGCTTCCATGAATCTTGACAATAATGGTAGATTTGGAAGGAAAAATCCCTCCTACTGTGCCCCAATGTCACTACCAAATACGGCTCTCCGTTTCCTCCTGGTACAATATGGATAGAGTGGCCAAACACATTGATTCCTATATCTGCATAAATTCTCATGAGTGGGTTACAAACCCATAATCCTTGCAAGCCTATTCTTGCATAAAGCAGTAACCCCAGCCCTACACTTGATAACCTATCTGATATCTGATTTGGGAGGAAAGAAAGAGAGATAGTCATCCATTTTTGTGTGGAAAAGCAATAGGCCATACAATATCCATTTCCTTCCAATTTTTTACCACAAAGAAGAAGCCATGGATTTTGGGTGGGCAATGAAGACAGAAAGCTGTGCGAGGACAAAAGAGAATTCCATTCTTTGGAAACTAAGCGAGAAAGGCAGATTGATTGTAATGGAAGCTTTGCAAAAATGCATTCCTTTACATCCCTATACAGCTCAAATACACCACTCTGCTCTTCGTCTTCTTCAACTGCTGAAATAATTTGTCGCTCCATATCTTTCGGCTACCGGGCTCCCTAATTAATGGATTTCGTATGGTATTGATTTCTTTCTATTCATTCATCCACTCCCTTTTATAGGTGTTTGGCATGGAGAGCTTTGCTTAGTCCACGCGTGGTTAAGAGCAGCCGACGTGGGGAAAACAAAATTTGAAATAGATAATGGAGATAAAAATTTCACTATAACTATAGATATTTTTAATATTTTTATGGAAAACGTGTTAAAGGAAATATAACTTTGGAAATGTTTTTTAAAATGTCTCATCTAAAAAATTAATAAGGGAAAGAGCCATTGAGTCCTATCTTTTATTGGAAAGTAAAATACATTATATATAGAAATAAAGTAAGGACGAATGGAGAATGCCGAAAGGCCGAGGAAGCGACCTTTCCCCTTGATCGCAGCAGACAGCATGGAAGAGTGCGGATTTTTGGAAAAAAAAAGATTCGGTAGGGCAAGCCTGAAGCAAATTCAAGAACCCTTTGAATACAAGAAATGCAAATTATGGAAGCCCTAATCAATGTTTCGTCCACGGCTTTCCAACACACTGCGATCATTGCTCGAATTTTTAGGAAACCCTAATCAATTCGAAATTGGGTGGATAAGAACTGGGGAAAAGAGGTTGTCACAAATTTTCTTCCGCGCGGTTTTTTGTGACAAATTTTGACTCGGAGTCAAATAGGGAAAAAATCATGAAGGCAATCCCATGGAAATTTGGGGAAGCTTTTGATTTTACCCAAAGATGGGTTCCAAACTTCGATCCGCTCAAGATGGTGCCCTCTAATGGACCGGTGTGGTTAAGATTATAACAGCTACCGGTTAGGGGTTTGTTTAACCCAAATCGGTGATAATTAGGGCTCTACCTTAGAGGTAGAACAGGGAGAAGGAGATGCTATCTTCTACACCCATATCAAAATTTTTTCCATCAAGGAGATCCCACGTGTAACAAGAGCTGGGCAGTAGCAGTCCCTGCCAAATGCTATTAGCATAGATTTGATTTTTAAAAAAATTGTATTTTAAGACTTTAGTTTTAAATGGAGGAAAATGTGTTTTGTGATTTTCTTGCCCTCTATATCACAAATTTTGTGGCATTTTTCTCTTTTGTTTGTTAGATACTAAATCTTTTAAAACATATTTTGTGATTTTCCTGCCCTCTATATCACAAGTTTTGTGGCATTTTTCTCTTTTGTTTGTTAGATACTAAATCTTTGACAGGCAAGGGAAATTCATATTCTCTAGACAGGCAAAATATGATTAGTGTTTCCTTGGATTAATTTTATTGAATTTCTTGACTCTTAACAACTAGACCAAAAAAATCTTTGATTATTTTTATGAAGCATAGAAATAACTAAATAATCAGATTGAAGTTTGACAGCCACTCCTGACCAGCAAGTTACTTTTTCATGATGGATTGACACTCTCTTAGTCTTAGCTAATTTATGTCATAAGTTATAACTGAATGGCAAACATAAGTACCAAATAACTGGCACAAAGTGTAGTCCTACCAAAAACGTTCAATATTTAACATAACAAGTGCAAAAATTTAATATTGGTTGGAATTTGACAACAACTCCTGACCCAAAAGTTACTTTTTCATAACGGATTGACACTGTCTTAGTCTTAGCTAATCTGTGCCATAGATTATAATTGAATGTCAAACATGAGTACCAAATAACTAACACCCTAGAAAGATGGAATTTGTATATATTATAATTTGACAGTAAATATGAAATTCATTATCATAAACAAATTCCTTTCTATTATTACTCCTTTTATGGTAGCATATAGCAATTTTGTAGTCTATGACTAGATTTTTAAAACGATCTTTAAAAAATACATTCTACTAGGTAAAATCATGATCTGGAGTATATAAGAGAATCTAAATATTATAATGTCTAAGCTATATAGAGTTTTAAAATGATTTGAAAATTTTGAAAGTAAACAATTAAGAAGCTTTGTCTGACATGAAATAGAAAAGAGTAGTCTTTATTAAATTCTTTGAAATTAAAGCATCATGTTATGCTTCACTTACTAACCTATAAAGAGAAACTGTCAACAACAAGGTCACTTCTAGCTAAAAGTTTACATTAAATCTGATTACAAATGGAGATTACAAGCAGACCATTTTGGGAGGCATTTATTTATGCTATTAAAATAGCTGAAAAAAAATGCCAATGAGGTCACAAAAAGATTTACAAATAAATAGAAAAATATAAAAATCATAAAACAGCTAACTCAAAATAAACTGCTAAAAAAATTAGTTAGGAAATCCTCTTAATCACACTTCAATCCTTATCATGAAGCTTGGATCTTGTAATTACATTGCACAATGTATTAGATATGTAATTCTGTTTCTTGACCCATGGATTGAAGTTCAGTTTGTCATGTGCATAAATATTTATTGGTTTGCATTTGACCCCTTGATAATTAGCTCTTTTTCATCTACCTATGAACATGGGATGATTCAATTTAAGAGACTTTCATGATTTCTTTGTGTCGGAGGTAATTTAAATTTGTTTCTCATTTGCATTGGGGAATCAAGTTCCAATTGCACATGTATGTGAAGATGCTGCGGCTCTGTACATGAGACAAGTGGAATCACAAACTAATGAACTATTACAATGCTATCTACGCATTTGAAGTAGTAAAAAAGTTTGTCTGTAACTCAATTCACCTGGTATTTCCCTATTTATCCTTTAGTTCCAAGCCACAAGCAAGACACATCAAAACCCATGCAAAACATCACAAAAGCAATGAAATTTTTTGCCACGGACTTCTCTGTCCTCTGCTCTCTGCAAATAGAAAAGCCCACAAAAAATATCAAGGCCTATGTAAGAGACATATCGCATTCATAAGAATAGGAAATCTATGCAGAATTGGAGAAATTGTCTTGGAAGATGAAGTGCGCATGTTATTTTCTAGATTCAAGGCATTTACTTAATGTTGTGGGAGAGGATAAAAAATGAATTATTTCTCTGCAATCATAGTGAAACGCTGGCAATTGCATTTGGTTGAGAAAAAGTGTGGAAGCATAGAAAAGGCACATGAACTGTTTGACAGATTGCCTAAAAGAAGCTACGGTTGGACAGAATGCAATGGTTGTAGGAAATGCACAAAATAGATTTTTTGAAAAGGCTTTACAAAACTTTCAAGTAAATGCAATTAAACTATATAGGTTCTCAACTTAAAGTTCCACATAAAACAAATAGATTTACATATATTATAGTTGAAAATTACAAATAAAACAAATAGAGATTATATAACCTGTTAATACACTTCTCTCAAATTTATCATAGCCATCCATAGGTGGTGAAAAGCAAGATTTTGATTTTTAAAAGGTAATATAGTTGAACTCAAAGCTTGGCTGAAGGACTATTTGGCAAGACATTTACACCAGTTTTAGGAGGTAGGCAAGAGAAGCAAATAACAACAGCTGCACAACTCATGCAGTGACACAACGGATCATCCATTTTCAAATAAATTAAACCCACTTTTCCTAAAAAGGCAAGTCAGAAATTAAAAAACACATAAAATACTTATGGTAACACAACATAGAAACTTAATCTAGATCTTTCTAATTTTTTATATCGAAGCAATTCAATTCACTTTCACAAGCCAAACTCTTCAATAGGGTACATGTAAATCAACCAATCAAATCTATATCTGCTAGTATATCCAACACTCTAATATGGCTAATCCCAAAGTATGTTAGATAAACTCAATAATTCCCAATATAAGACTTGTATCCAGCAGATCCAAGGGGTTGTGGTATAAACTACTACAATGGTAACAATGGGCAACTGCAATAGAGTGAACCTCGTTAAAATCTGTTAGCTGCTATAAGGCAGCGTATAATTTCAACAAGTATGTGGCAAGTTTAACATCGCATTGAAGGCAGTACATCACCTCACCCTAGATTCACCAATCCAAAAAAATTATGTATTCCGCGAATCATACTACTTTAACTTAAAGCTCTAAATCTATCAACTACGATCTAGTGCTTGAGATGGGGAGAACTTTTGTACAAATGGCACAGGTTCAAATGCAATTGTAGTCAGAGCTCTATGAATATTAAATTTGAACTCTAATAACTCCATTGCTTTTGATCTAGCAATTAACACAAGGCACCATGCTTTACATAAACAACCCAAGTTCAATCATATATGTGCTTGAATCCCAATGTGTGTACTACAAGAAACAACACTATTCTAATTAGAGATTACCATATATAAACTATAGATAAGCATGTAAACATGTAAAGTAATAGTGACAATACGTCATGTCATGAACATGTAAACATATAGAATGATAAGATATGATAAGCATAGATGGGATGGATATAAATCAAGAAACACACAACTACCCTACCATGGACAACAAAAATGTGGTGGCGTGGCCTTTAATTGCTAGAAAGTCCTATGTAGGAACATAAGACTAGGATATGTATATACACCTAGTGTGGCATCCAAGAACATGCAAAAATAATGGTTCACAAGGTAAGATGATGAATCCTTAATAGATGTAGGTAAAGAACCATTCATGAGTAGTGAAGACATGACACTACTAGTGTATAAGGGTATGAGCTATAATATGCAATGAATGTGAAAATGAACATTCCACGATTATATAAGAGATATAATTGATGTAGGTGACAACCATAGAGATGTAGTACTGTCATTTTATAGCCTTAAGATGTGCTCCAATAAAAGAGAGATTTGGGACAACACATAAGGAAAGATATAATACAAAGATCATTGAAGGAAACAAATTCTAATTAGGAGACAAAGTTTACAGTTGTATGTTTTGTTTTGATTTGCAACTATTTTATTTTCAAAGTTGTTCCTTTTACCCCTCATTGGCCTATCTAGGACATGGACAATGATAAGGTCCTGGATGCCAAAATGAATGGATCTTGGAAGATCAAGCAAGTGTGGGAAACTCATAAAATATCTTTTCCTCTTTTAGGAACATAACGTATTGTATCATGTTTTGATAAAGATATTGTAATCATAGATTTGACCTGCCAAAGAATCTGTCATATTATCTAGCTACTCTTATGCCACTCATCTAATAGGATGCCCGGTCATGCACAATTTTAATCAAGATTATTGTTCTCTAAATATGAATATATGTAGAATTTTGGTGTCATCAATTAAAAAATCTATGAGATTGTGCCAGAGTAGATAAGAAATGAATTTCAACTAATATTGTGTATATGATCTTAGTAATAGGCCTATTTACACCAATCTAGCTTATATATAAGGCTTTCTACTCAAACATACTACCTTATAATAAATAATTGTATATAATTAGTAGAATACACATTGCTACATTTTTTAGAATAAATTGTGTAGGATTAGCACACATCCCAATGACAAGATTTTGTCTACATTTTGTTCTTAATAACACTGGCATGCCATTTGCTAATTATAGGTATATTATTTATAACTTCAAAGAAAAAAATGTATGCAAGTTTTTGAAAATAGTCCATGAAATATAGAGGTCCCCTTTATTGGTTTCAGGTTGGTTAATGAACATTCTACTAAAGGCTAAGGATAGCTTCATGCAATTTTAGTAGTTTGTATTGCACTATATTAGTTTTGGTCCAACAATGAGTTTGATCCTCACCATACATGTTTTAGATGGTGAACATGCATTAACCTAAAAGAGTTTGAACTTATATGATTGATTTACATTAAAATTGTAGCATCTCATTTTGTTATTAATTAATTAATCCACTATATTGCTCAGAAAAGTTTAATGGTTGTTTCAACTTATTTTTTGCCATGCATATAGTTTCCATTTTATACGTCTAATGTTAGATAAATGGTTCTAGCTTGATACCATTGTTTCCAAAATCATAAAAATTGAATGAAAATACCTATGAGAACCAACTAATGCATGACCAACATAAGAGATTCATGAGGAAGCCACATTACAGTAGAGAAACTTATCTCCAAGATTGTTACAAGAGAAAATGTTGTGAGAGATGTGAACCATTTCCATCATTTTAAATTGGGAAGGTTTTTATGTAGAGATTATGGGTGATGCTAAATGAAACATATTGAAAAATATACTTGCACTATAATAGTGTGCAAAGAAATTTTTTGTCAGATGTTGTAGTTGCAAGTACCCTAGTAGACATGTACATAAAATGTCTAAGAATAGAAAAGTCTTGTGATATGTTTCACAATATGCCTAAAAGAAATCTGTTCTCATGGAATACCATGTTTATAGGATATGTTTGAAATAGGTTCGTTGAAAGGTCCTTAGAAACTTTTTTGCAAATACAATCATTAGGTGTAAAGCTAGATTCCACAACCTTTTCTAGCATCCTCTCTTTTGTGCCAAAATGGGAGCTTTGTAATAGGGTACGAACATCCATCGATGCATATTGGAAGGTAGATTTTAGTTAGATATTATAGTTGGAAATGCTCTTGTAGAAATATATGCGAAATGTGGACAAATAGGAAAGGCATGAAAACTATTTGACATAATTTCATAATGAGATGTCATCTCATGGAATGAAATAATTGCAATACTACAAAAAATGTATATGTTGAATAGGCTTTACAAAATTACACGAAAATGCAATTGGCAGTGTAGGATCAAAATCTACAGTCACACCAACATTCTCCACAGTACCCCCGCCTTTGTTGTCAGCCCCTTTTGCCTTCCCTTGCAAAGCCTCCAAACTTTTCCAGGGACAAAACCCTAAAAATTGTTGGGGAAGCTATGTATTTTCCATGTTCAACTTCTTTTCCACCCACTAGGACTCCCAAGCCTTAGCCACCCCTTTCTCATCTCGAATAATATGAAACAAAGGAGGGTTTGTCCATACATTCTAGTTTACACACATTGGGAGTTTGAGATAGGTTGAAGACATAAATTAAAGCATAAAGGATACAATGGATTTTATATCAGTTGTTGAAGTTGCAAATGGTAGTGGTGAACATTTCCTCTAGATTCTTCATGTTTGAAATCATTCAACTAGAGGAAATTCCAATAGCAAATATTATGCTGAAATGACCCCATTTTATTTTACCTTTGTCTTCTTTCTTTTTCTTCCCTTCCTCCCTTGCACAACCAAAGAGGCCAAGGAAAAGATTCAACCTTGTGAAAGCAACATAGGCCCTCTCTTTCCCAAATATTTCATGGTATTTGACGGGAACCTAAACAACAATGAAGATGAAGCCAAAGTCCCCCAATGAGACACATTCTCTTCAGCAATGAAAACATGCACCCTCTACCATGGACACCTGTTGTTTGATAAACCTTCGAGCCCACAACCTTGGCATGCCCAAAGGCATGCAGAACATTAGAAATTCCATGAAATTTTCTCTAGATGATTTTTCAATGGACAAGGAAAACCTTGCCTACTACTTTGAGAATAAAAAATAAGGGGTTAAATATGTGCCAAATCAGAAAAGGGGAAAAGTAAAAAAAAAATTCTTCAAAAATTCCCAACCTTTACAAACTATTTAATATTTCAACTCGACATGTTTCTCAGAGAGAAAAAATGCAAATTTAGTTAGTTAAAAATAATAGTCTCCTGTTAAGGCAGGGACTAATAAGGTTGCTTTTGGTAGCAAGCGAATAGATTCAAGAAGTTGAAATTGAGGACACAAAGTTGTACCTTTGATGTAGAAGTAGAAAACACTTCGCTTCCTCCTGCTCTCTCCCCTAGGAATAGCAATGGCGACCAAAGAGGAACAAAGATCCATTGATGCCTCTCCAGAGAACAATGAGTTGGAAAACAAGAGTCTAAGGTCAGGTAACAACTCTTTATCACCTGTACCTGAGATCAAAAGGTAAGATAAGAGTCCATAGTTTGGTGCCTCAGTTTACTGCTATTGTGCCCCAAAACTCGACAATATGTAAGCTCGAGGCAAGGCACATAGAAAATCATTAGGCAAGGTCATGGGAATATCTCCAAAGTACAAAAAACCTAGGTCTCTCCTCTTCTATATACAGATTGACCATACAACAATTCCCATAAAAACTCAATATTGAAGCTGAATCCCGTGACCCCTGTGGCATTTGCTCCAACCTTAGAGGAAAAGACTTGTGATCCTAAATCAAAGGAAATTAAAGAGGGTGAAGTGCTTCCTCCCAATGAGTTGGATGGAGACTTGGTGGATGAGGTCGATCTAGATGAGGAGATTTGTGATTTTGATGAACTAGGGATTGTTGATATTAGAAACATCTCTCAATTGGCTTCAAAATCCCTCAACCTTGGCAACAAGGGGAAAAAACAAAAAGGGCATAAAACCAACAAGTAAAAAAGAGAAGAAATTGTAGCAGAACAAGGCCTTTCAAACATTAAAGAATATCTACTGAGATCTAAGGGATGAAATGTGTCCCTTAGAGGTCAATCAAGATCACAACCTAAAATATTAGGGCTTAAATACCCCTAACAAGTGGCACTTACTTAAGTGCCAACTTGTTAATCTCGCTGCGAATATTGTAATGATACAAGAAACTAAGATATGTTATGATGATTTCCATCTCTGCTCTTCCCAAGGGTGGGGTGAATTCCACTCTTTGGCTATAGGTTTGGCTAGGCGCTTGGGTCTCCTTTGGAAAAGGAATAAAGTTATCCTCATTCCAATTCAAGCTCAAATAAATTAGATTTTATGCAAGGTTATAAGTCTTATTTTAGATCTAGAATTCTTCCTCTTCAACATATACGGTCCTATCAAAAACCATGAGAAGATTGTGCTCTGGGACTCCCTCTCCTCTGAGCTCTTGAGAATGGATGGAAAGAAAATTATCCTTGGAGGCGATTTTAACACAATTCTCAGCTTAGATGAAAAAAGTGGAGGCTTATAGATGCATCCCAAGCTGATGTTGGATTTTAAATAATTCATGGACTCTTTTTGATTAGTTGTAGTACCTTCTAAAAATGGCACTTTCACATGGTCTAACCGTCACAAGGGCTTCTTGAATATTTGAGAGAGATGGGACCACTTTTTATTTTAACCAGATTGGCTTGCCTCTCCCAATGAACTAATCTCAAGCATCACTCCCTTGGATGGTTTCGATCATTACCCAGTCAAAAGGTTTGTTCAAGTTTGAAAGTATGTGGTATCACTATCATAACATTGTATGCCTTCACACGTGTGTGCCTTGTGTTGCCACCCTTTATTAAGTCTAGGTACTTCATTGATGCTTCTTCTGATGTTGTATCTATGACTCCTTCATGCACTTTTAGTGGATTTTCCATAGTGTTAGTACTTGTGCTAATGCTTCCTTGGTTTCTCCCTGGAGGAAACTTTCACAAGTTGATCAACATTCTTGAGACCATTAGTACCTTGTGTGTGTCATCTATTTCTTCAACTACTAGATTTCCTTGCATTCCATCTTACATTATGTTTGAGTAGTGTATCCTTGAGTCACTAATACAAATTTGTGCCTCTTTGATCCTAATCTTCATCTTATTTCAGTGGAGATTTCTAGTACACCAATTCTTCTTTCAAACTTATTTACAACTTCTTCATGCTTGAGTGGAGTTCTTCACGTTCATCTTGATGTTCCTATCCTTTTGGGACATCTTTTATGGAGGCTTGAGTCCTTTCTTTGTTTGTATTTTCTCTATTTTGGAGAAGATTTTTCTCCCACTGGGATTTTCTCCTGTTCTCCACATTATGAGAGATTTCTATTTGTACATGGGTACCTCATCAGACCTAGTTTTTGAGACCCATTTTTGCATCTTTGTTTGCATTTCTTCTAATTTGAACTTAAGGGGGTGTTAGTGTGAATGAGGTTCTTTATCTAACTAGTTCATTTCCTAGCCAGTTCTCTAGTTAGGTTCTTTTTGCACTAGGTTGAGTTTTCTTAGGAAAATTTTCACTTATCACACATTGGTAGTGTTCTTAGTCTCTTGGGTGGTAAATCCTACATATACTCACCAATCACTCTCATATGAGCATCTCAATTTCATTGTATGATTTGTATTCTCTTGAGTTGAATACAATTTATTTGACTCATATTTGATTTTTGTATTTGCTTTCCTTTAGTCATTTTTATCCTAGGTGGCTTACTAACCAAATCTTATAGAAATTGATCAAAATAAAATCAATATAAAATTTAACCTACAAAGAAAACACTTCAAGTATAAAAGGTAATGTTTTATGTTAGTGGGCAAGTCACACCCCGAAGTGTCATATGAAATTGTTTTGTAAATACCCAAAATGGAATTTATTTCATTTAACTTATATATTGTTCAAATTTTGCATGGCTACATTTTAATATCATGACAAAGCTTGAATGAACATCATTTTTCAATCATGTAAAAAAAAATAAAGAGAAAAATACAAATCTAGGGAAAAGCATAAATTGAGAAAACCTATAACCTAATATTTAATAATCCTAAAATGAAATATATATTTTTGTGATATTTCCCCAAATATCGTCCTGAATTGGTCCTTAAAAAATATTCACAAAAAATATTCAATTAAATCTAAGATTAAACAACATTTTAACCAAGAGTTATTTTATTTACTTAAGAGTTGTTTTTAAAATATTATTAAATTGTATATTACATCTTCTAACAAAAGTATAATCTTGAGTGATTTTATTTACTTAAGATTTTTATTTTACTTTAGAACTATTTAAGAATTATTTTATTTTATTTACATTGTTATGCTAGAGGTGTTCTATAATGGCAGCAAGGAGTGTAATGGTGTGTTAACAAAAAAAATAGTTGAGAGCAAAACTGTAAAATAATTATTTTATTATATATATTTACATTTTTTAAAATTTATTAATTTATTAGTTTCTATTATTATAAACCTAGTTAGGCCTAGGATCTAAACAACGATCGATTCAATTTTTGGTGTTTCTAGTGCCACTATTCCAAAAATATAGTATACTATCATATCCATCTACCCAAAAAGAAACCCTATACATATAACACTTCCCACACCCTTATTCACCAATATCTTAACCCTTAGGGCCAAGAAAAATTAAATAGTCCCTATTGTCCCTAAATTATATACACAATAAAATTTGCAATAGTTACCACAAACATTACCCATAGCTGGATCCTCAACAACCTCTTTTGAATACTCATCCTTATAGTAGTCAGAGACTTTCGTAACCACCTCCATTGATAACGCCACCTTCAATCTTTACACCACCTATTCCACTACTCATTGCATCTAGACCTATTGATGCTTAGCCACATGTAGATGCCCTAAAATGCAAATAAAATAAAGCTCTCCCTAATGTACTACATCCTCAATGTCATCATGTATATAAAAAAACCCAACCCCAGTCAAGAGCATGGAGGCGCAACTGAGCATTTGAGTAGCATCAAACACATTATGCCTCCTATTGGTGTGTCCAAGGTCTAACAACAAATTTGACATAGCCTCCTGAATACCAACAGTGGGACCATTATCCATGTCCTTGGCCAACTCCCATTTTTTGATGATCGATAGATGTAGCTCTAGATTCTTTATCTCCCTTTATACAAATACAATGAAATTGAACACCATCTCCTTTCTAGAAACTTATCACTTACATGGCTTATTTCTACACCCCATGCCTGATTGGATTTCTGCACCATGCTAGACGAATTCATCCAATTATCTCTCCCATTGCTACTAGAAGCCATTTGGCCTAGAGAACACACCAACCTCCATGATATGGAACACCAAATCACATCCATAATTACTCAATACCAAATATGTTAATCTGTATGGGCTTAACTGTATATCTAATAATAAATATTGGTCATTACATCTCCCCCTCACCAATTGGTACTTTTTTATAGAGGATATAACATCTATCCCCAACCCATTATTGGGTCATTTTCTTCCTATATCCTTCTAAATCAAAGCTAAAGCCTTCTTTGACCAATACTCCTTACACTCCATATTAATCTTTTGTTCTTTTTCCTTAATTCCACCCCAATATTTGTAGCCCAATTTGTTGAAATACATCAAACAACTAAGAGGTGGGGTGAATCAATTGTCACAAAAACTTAGCTTTATATGAATATCAAACCATCAACAACTTAATTAGTTATAATCAGATTTAAGCATGAAACCATAAACTTAATTTAACAAACACACATCCAACATAGTAGACACCATTTTTTTACGTGGAAACCCCTAAAAGGGAAAAGCCACAGTGGTTGTTAGCCCACAGAAATATATGAGTTATAATAATACCAAAAAATAAAGGCTCACTGCCTACAGGGCTCATTGTCCAAATTGCTCACTGTAAAGAATGGCTCACTGCCAAAAGGTGGCTCACTACCAAAGTTGTGAACTAATTAAGTAGCATCTACTCGATGCCAAGATTTAGTTCCATTAAAGCACAATATAGCTTCTCTGGTCTTCTCTTTCACACCTTCACACTTATCTATATGGTTCTATCAAAAACCTTCAACATATATTGTCTTATCAAAAACCATGAGAAGATTGTGCTCTGGAACTCCCTCTCCTCTGAGCTCTTAAGAATGGATGAAAAGAAAATTATCCTTGGAGGGGATTTTAACACAATTCTTAGCTTAGATGAAAAAAGTGGAGGCTTATAGATGCATCCCATTTTGATGTTGGATTTTAAACAATTCATGGACTCTTTTGGATTGGTTGTAGCACCTTCTAAAAATAGCACTTTCACATGGTCTAACTATCACAAGGCCTTCTTGAATATCTAAGAGAGACTGGACCACTTTTTTATTTTAACCAAATTGGCTTGCCTCTCCCAACAAATTGATCTCAAGCATCACTCCCTTGGATGGTTCTGATCATTACCTAGTCAAAACATTTGTTCAAGTTTGAAAGTATGTGGTATCTCTATCATAACTTTGTATGCCTTCACACGTGTGTGCCTTGTGTTGCGACCCTTTATTAAGTGTAGGTACTTCAACCATGCATCTTTGGATGTTGCTTCTATGACTGCTTCATGCACTTTTAGTGAATTTTCCATAGTGTTAGTACTTGTAATAATGCTTCCTTGGTTTCTCCCGCGAGGAAACCTGCACAGGTTGATCAACATTCTTGAGATCATTGGTACCTTGTGTGTGTCATCTATATATTCAATTACTAGATGGAATGCTCCATATTACATTATGTTCGAGTAGTGTATCCTTGAGTCACTCATACAAATTTGTGCCTCTTTGATCCTAATCTTCATCTTATTTCAGTGGAGATTTCTAGTACACCAATTCTTCTTTGGAAGTTATTTACAACTTCTTCATGCTTGAGTGGAGTTATTCATGTTCATCTTGATGTTCCTATTCTTTTGGGACATATTTTGTGGAGGCTTGAGTCCTTGCTTTATTTGTATTTTCTCTATTTTGTAGAGGATTTTTCTCCCACTGGATTTTTCTCCTTTTCTCCACATTATGAGAGATTTCTGTTTGTACATGGGTACCTCATCAGACCTAGTTTTTGAGACCCATATTTGCATCTTTCTTTGCATTTCTTCTAAGTTGAACTTAAGGGGGTGTTAGTGTGAATGAGGTTCTTTATCTAACTAGTTCATTTCCTAGCCTATTCTGTAGTTAGGTTCTTTTTGCCCTAGGTTAAGTTTTCTTAGGAAAATTTTCACTTATCACACATTGGTAGTGTTCTTAGTCTCTTAGGTGGTAAATCCTATATATACTCACCAATCACTCTTATATGAGAATCTCAATTTCATTGTATGATTTGTATTCTCTTGAGTTGAATACAATTTATTTGACTCATATTTGATTTTTGTATTTGCTTTCCTTCAGTCATTTTGATCCTAGGTGGCTTAACAGCCAAATCTTATAGAAATTGATCAAAAGAAAATCAATATAAAATTTAAACTACAAAGAAAACATTCAAGTATAAAAGGTAATGTTTTATGTTAGAAGGCAAGTCACACCCCAAAGTGTCATATGAAATTGTTTTGCATATACCCACAAGGGAATTTATTTTCCTTCAACTTATATATTTTTCAAATTTTGTATGGCTACATTTTGATATCATGACAAAGCTTGAATGAACATCATTTTTCAATCATGTTAAAAAAAATAAAGAGAAAAATTCAAATCTAGGGAAAAAAATAAATTGAGAAAACCTATAACCTAATATTTAATAACGCTAAAATGAAATATTTTTTTTTTGTGATATTCCCCAAATATCATCTTGAATTGGTCCTTAAAAAAATATTCACAAAAAATATTTAATTAAATCTAAGATTAAACAACATTCTAACTAAGAGTTATTTTATTTACTTAAGAGTTGTTTTTAAAATATTAGTAAATTGTATATTACATCTTTTAACAAAAGTATAATCTTGAGTGATTTTATTTACTTAAGATTTTTAATTTTACTTTAAGAATTATTTTATTTTATTTACATTGTTATGGCAGCAAGGAGTGTAATGGTGTGTTAACAAGAAAACAAAAAATAGTTGAGAGTAAAACTATAAAATAATTATTTTATTATATATATTTACATATTTTTAAATTTATTAATTTATTAGTTTCTATTATTATAAACCTAGTTAGGCCTAGGATCTAAACAACAATCGATTCAATTTTTGGTGTTACTAGTGCCGCTATTCCAAAAAAATAGTATACTGTCATATCCATCTACCCAAAAAGAAACCCTCTACATATAACACTTCCCACACCCATCATTCACCAATATCTTAACCCTTAGGGCTAACAAAAATTACATAGGCCCTATTGTCCCTAAATTATATACACAGTAAAATTTCCAATAGTTACCACAAACATTACCTGTAGTAGGATCTTCAACAACCTCTTTTGAATACTCATCCTTATAGTAGTCAGAGACTTTCATAACCACCTCCACTGATAACACCTCCTTCAATCTTTACACCACCTCATCCACTACTCATTACATCTAGACCTATTGATTCTTAGCCACATGTAGATGCTCTAAAATGCAAATAAAATAAACCTCTCCCTAATGTACTTCATCATCAATGTCATCCTGTATGTAAAAAAACAAAACCCCAGTCAAGAGCATGGAGGCACAACTGAGCATTTGAGTAGCATCAAAGACATTATGCCTCCCATGAGTGTGTCCAAGGTCTAACAACAAATTTGACATAGCCTCCTGAATACCAACAGTGGGACCATTATCCATATCCTTGGCCAACTCCCAGTTTTTGATGATCCACAGATTAAGGTGTAGATTCTTTATCTCCCTTTATACAAATACAATGAAATTGATCACCATCTCCTTGCTAGAAACCTATCACTTCCATGGCTTCTTTCTACACCCCATGCCTGATTGGATTTCTGCACCATGCTAGACAAATTCATCAAATTATCTCTCCCATTGCTCCTAGAAGACATTTGGCCTAGAGAACACACCAACCTCCATGATAAGGAACACCAAATCACATCCACAATTACTCAATATTGAATATGTTAATCTATGTGGGCTTAAATGCATATATTATAATGAATATTGGTCATTACATCTCCCCCTCACCAATCGGTACTTTTCTATAGAGCATATAACATCTATCCCCAACTCATTATTGGGTCATTTTCTTCCTGTATCCTTCTAAATCAAAGCTAAGGCCTTCTTTGACCAATACTCCAAGTACAATCAATATTAATCTTTTCTTCCTTTTTCCTCAATTCCACCCCAATATTTGTAGCCCAATCTATTATAATACATCAAACAACTGAGAGGGGGGGTGAATCATTTGTCACAAAAACTTAGCTTCATATGAATATCAAACCATCAACAACTTAATTAGTTATAATTAGATTTAAGCATGAAACCATAAACTTAATAACAGATACACATCCAACACAGTAGACACTAGATTTTTACATGGAAAACCCTAAAAGGGAAAAACCACAGTGGTTGTTAGCCCACAGAAATATATGAGTTATAATAATACTGAAAATAGAGGCTCATTGCCTATAGGGTTCACTACCCAAATTGTTCACTATAAAGAATGGCTCACTGCCAAAGGGTGGCTCACTACCAATGTGGTGAACTAATTAAGTAGCATCTACTCGATGCCAAGATTCAGTTCCATTGAAGCACAATATAACTTCTCTAGTCTACTCTTTCACACCTTCACACTTATTTCTTCATCTTTGCATTTCATACAACATTTTGCAACTCTATTACATGCTTTTATACAATTCATCATCCTTAGAATGTACATCAAGGTTGGCATTGCATTCATCAACCATTGGAACATTCTCCAAGTTTGGCATTACAAAACATACATAGAAATAGGTCTAGACCTATTACAAAATTTAGCTAAGGAAAGATGTAGAGAAGTATGATGAACATGCCATGCCTTAGTTGGGACTCAAATACAATCCTCCATGCGACAACACACTTATACAATCTTCAATGCATCTCTGTAAATAGTGAAATCAACCAAGTCAACCAAGACTAGAGTTTACACTAGGTCTTCTAAGAACATTCTTCTTTCACGACCCAAAATTCTCATTGTAGACCAATCCAAACGTAGGAACACAATCAAGAGACATCGACTAGCACATTGTAATCACCAAGAATAGCCACACGGTCTCTAATTACTATGTCAAGAAGATTTTTCAAACTTGAGAATAAGAACAACAGTGTCAGCTACTATCATAAGGAAAGCATAGCTTGCAGATCACCAAATCACAAACAATTGGAGTTGAAAGCACTTAACATCATCTCAGACTTAACTCTAGAAGCGTAGATCAAAATACTTCAATGCAGAGGAATGCAGAGCATAATACTTTCTCCTTGTCTTTGCCAAACATATAGAAAAAGCTATTTTCACTCTGGTGAACATAACTCACACAATTCTTCATACTAGAGGTTCAAACTCAGAACATAGCATCTTTAGATGGACCCCTAAATAACATCCAATCCGTAGACAAAGATATTCATCCTACATGAAATGTGGAGAAATCTCTTGGACTATTCTTCTATATGCATTACAATGTTTCCACTACAACTCACTGTTTTTACCGGAGAAGCTAATTTTCTCAATATCCTCAACATCAAGATTACTTACACAAGTAAATACAAAGCATATTACTCATTACAAGCAAACAACAAGATAGGAGAACAGTTGACACCAATGACAACACAGATATGTTGATATCAATGATAACACCAATTAGGCACATACTTGCAACACAATTTACCACACAATTGTGTTCCCTTTGAATATGATTAAAGATAATATCACTAAACTTATCAAACACTACCTTACCCTCTCAAAGAATAATATCTAGCAACCAATTTCTATAGACACTCCCCAACATAATGTTAATTATTAACATAGAGTATCCTTCAATCTAAATCTTCTCCTAACCCCTCCCTAGAGATTCCTTTATACCCCAGAACATGGCTCAAGCCTTAGCCATATTATTTGATTCAATCCCAAATTCATATGCATATATACCTAGAGATTGGACATTCTCATACATAGACACACATCCATGACCAAAAAGACTAGGATTTCACCATTAAAGTTTAACTTCACCCAACCAATTGGTGGGCAAGCCAACTTGCCCATTCCAATGAACTAGATGTTGATGGTGGTTTTAGCACACAACAATGCAGGTATGATTGCTGGTATCACACCTCTCTTGAAAAAGGTATCCTATACAAGACATGACTGCCCCAAGGATAATACAACTAGGTCTTAGTTTGGTTGGAATGACTTAGTGGTATGTCTAGCTGTGCCAACAAGGGGTCTTACATGAAATGTAGGGTTTATGAAAAGATGGCAGCAATGTATATGTAGAAACCTTAGTGGTTCAGACTGTAAAGTCTAAAATTTCAATAGATGATTAATGTAATATTGCTCAAATCGTAAATCTACCAAAATTGATATAAATAAAATGCAAAAGGAAGAGGAGAGAGAGAAGTGATTAGAGATCCTAAGTGATAGTCACAACAGAGTAAAATGTTGCAGATAGACAAATACTTTCAATAAACCATTCCATGTTTCACTAGGATAGGAAACCCACAATGTTGCAAGAAATGATGTAATCTTCAAAGGATTCTTATGATTTTCAAATTGCATTCACTCATTAAACACCCAGACAATGGCGCAACTTAACTAGTGGAGTGCAACCAAACTATATTCCATGACAGGGCCCAGGTTAACTATACACAGCAACTTACCATCAACAAGAACTAATAGTATGGACCAAAGTATTCATCAGATATCTTAACATTTACCCATCATTGCAAAAGCACAACTAATTAAATTCAGATTGATATGAACCATTAAAACTAAAGAGGATAACACAAGAACATAAATTCCCAACAACCTGCAAAACTTGCTTTGTATTGATCACAATTTGGCAGAGTCTCAGCAATTCAGTATCTAATCTTACTTCAAAATGAGAGAAAAGGATGACCCTTTTATAGGCAAGGCACCATACTGAGTTTTTCAATGGACGCTGGAGATTAACTTGACACCAACGGTCCAGATTACATGACATTTAATGAGATACATCAGTTAGTTACATTTTTATATTAGCATTTGTCATTTAGGAAAAAGACAAAATACAACTTGCAAATACATTGAATCTAGACAAAATGGACACCCATTTGGTTGTACATGATGAAAAGTCAATTTTTAAGGCCTAATAAAGCTAAAATAGAGTCACATGATATTTGAAAACTTGAGCTGATGTGAATTCACGGGATCCCAAGTGCTGAGTGTACCAAGGGGAGTATGCGGCACATTCTTGGATGAAGACATATCCATTTGTGGTGTAGGAGAACCTAACACAAAGTGGCCTCTGTGAGGCATTTAAGTTCATGTTTTGTTTTAAAACAGGTTTTATGTTGTAATAAGGTCTATACGACCAATGCATTTTTCCTTTCTATTTGTAAGTCCCTAGTGACTTAGGTCACTTTTGTCAAAGTTGTTAGCTTTAGATGGTTGGAATCAGTTAGTTTTCTCCTAGCTGCTTGGAATCAGTTAGTTTTCTCCCAGCCACTTGGAATTAGTCTCCTAGCTGCTTGGAATAGGGTTTGTGTTCCTCTGGCAAGCTTTTAAACCCCAGAGAAATGAATCAAATGCATATAGATTAGATGTATTGTAATTAGGTCGAAGAAAAGAGGGATTGAATGTAACTGTGTGAATGTAATTGCGCATTGTATTAAGGATAAATACAACTGTTATGTTTTGTCAATCTATTTTCTGTTCTCTGTAATTATCAATTGCATAGTTGTAGATTTCTTTTCCTTTCTGTAACTCTATTGTTGCAAAATGTCGATGTGAAGCATTCCACTAGTGAGATTTTTGTCAAAATCAATGGAATGGCTTCATTGTACCATATTCATTTGTTTCCTGTTATGTTTCATAGTTTGGCGGTGCAGATGTTCCAGATTGAGGGTTATGCATAGTAGGTGGCCTAGCATCTCCATGTGCTATGGTTTGATCAAAGAAGTTGGAGCTAATATTGGTGAGATAGAGGCCATCGACAAAGCATTTCTTACTTAGAGTGACAAGGATAATCTAGCCAAAGGAAGGTTCAAGCCGCTGAACGGAAGTCATGGCCTAAGATTCAGGTTGGGGTGACAAAGTGCATCGGCCTAAGTGTGTAAGCATTCACTGATGTCAAGAGTCTCACTGAAGACAATGGGTTGTATCAGTATATTGGGGAAATGAACAAGGTGATCGTCGATGAGAGGAGTCATGCTGAAGTATCGGGGGTAGTCAAACAAGGTCAAGTGTATTGGCACATCCACCAAGGCTTATAAGTGTTCGCCAATGGTATTGTTGTTGCCAATAGTCAGGGTTGTCAGACCTCACGTCAGAGTGACTACAATGGTCAGAGTGATAAGTTGTAGGGTGGCCGATGGAGTAAGTCTTACCATATGAGGCTCCCCATCATATTTCTATCAGAGCTAGCGAAAGCTCTGGGTAGAGGTGTTGTGTATTTGATTTCTATCACTAAGAAGGCAGATGAAGAGTTTCTCATGCTGTCTTGTTGCGAGAAAGAATAGGATTCCTGTAGTGTGTGGGTAGATGATGATGAGGTTTGTCAAGACCATTCACTAATAGAGGTTTGGCTAGAAGAGGGTGCAGAGTGAGGCCACTCTAAGAGAGAGTGGTAGTGCATCTCCAGGATTTGTTGTTGGATGAGAGGAATGGGTCTGTGAAGCAACATGTAGGATGGACAGCTGATTGAGCATTGTGTTGTAGTCAAATTGAGGATTTGTAGAAGTGTTGGCTTTGTCTGTGAATGTTTATGTTAGACAGAGAAAGCAAAGGAGAGGTTAGCGATATGCCTCCAAAGGGGATGGCCACCAAAGTGGTCAAGAAATTCAAGGAGATGGGGGAGATGATCAAGATTGGAGTCAAGGAAGCACTCCAGGCTAAATTGAAGGCAATGAAGACAAGAAAAATGATAGAAGAAGATTCAGACAGAGAAGAAGAGAAATAGGAAGAAGAACAAGAACAAGAAGAGGCAAAGATACCGGCTGAACAAAAGCAATTCCTTGAAGTCATCAAAGCAATTGGCAAGGACTCTTCAGAGGCTCGGATAGATATCCCCATGTTCAGTGGAAAGATGAATGCTGATGAAGTCATGGAGTGGATTCAGGGTCTAAACAACTACTTCGAATAAAAAGAAGTTCCTGAAAGTAAGAGGGTTAAGTTTGCAAATACTAAACTCAAAGGTGCTGCCCTTACATGGTGGAATTACACCAAAGGAGAAAGGGTACAGAATGGGGAAAGTATGATATCTTCGTGGAGCAGAATGCTGGAGAAGATCAAGTCCTATTTCCTTCCATCTGACTACAAGGTGCAGATTTATAGGAAAATGCAAAACCTCAAGCAAAAAGATATGGATGTGGCTACTTACACCGAGGAGTTTCACAAATACACTCTTCGTTGTGGGTACATGAAGGATGAAAAAGCCAAGGTAGCAAGGTATCTAAATGGTCTGAGGATCAATATTCAAGATGAGATAAGTTTATTTACCCCTGAAACCGTGTAAAAATGCTTTCAAGTAGCATTAAGAGTTGAAGAGAAGATGAAGAGGAAAGGTGAGTAGCAAAGTAAAGGAAGAGGTGACAGAAATTTTAGAGGTAGTTTTGGAGGAAGAAGTCCTAACTAGAGGCCTAGTGGTGAGTCTAGCCAAGAAGAGAAAGTTGGGGACTCGAGTAGCAGAGGAAGCTATCAAGGAAGAAGGCCAAATGAAAGAGGTGGGACAAATGGATCAAACATAGGATCCAAGTTCTCCAACATGAGATGTTATAACTACAATCAGATAGGGCACCTAGCTTATAAGTGTCCAGAGAAGGCCTCAACTTCTCATGGAAATGAGAGAAGAGCCACATTGACTCAAGAGGATGCAGGGAGTGTGACATCTCCTGAAGTGAATTTGACATCAAAAGTGGGAGAAAATCTGATGATCAAGAGGACGTTTCTCAAAGAACCAGTGAAGACTGAACCATCACAAAGGAGAACACTTTTCAGGATCAATTGCAAAAACAATGGTAAAATATGCAAGGTAGTCATAGATTCTGGTTCGATAGATAATATGGTGTCTAGGGAAATGGTGGATAAATTGAACATAGAAAGGATTCCTCATCAAAGTCCTTACAGAGTGTCTTGGGTAAGTGATAGTCAATCACTTTTGGTAGATGAATAGGCATATGTTGATTTTGAAATTAGAGAATATACGGAGAGAATTTTACATGACATTTTGCCCATGGAGTGTTGTCACCTACTTTTAGGTAGGCCATGGCAATTTGATAGGCAAGCATTATATGATGGATATGCTAACACATACACCCATCAAGAAGGATGGAAAGTCTTTTGTGATGACACCATTGCAGGAGGATGTTGAAGCAAGGAAGGTAGCCAAGATCATTTTGGTGGGTAAAAAAGAGTTTGTAAATAGCAATGAAGAAGAGACAAGGACAGTTGAGGATGTCTCAAGGAGTGGGGTTACGAAAGATCACAGTTTGAAGGTGATTTTAGTTTTGAATGATGGAGATCAGATGGTAATGTCTGAAATGGGTCAGGTGAAGGTCAAAGAGCAGGTCTACAAGCAGCCACAAGTTGATTGGAAAGAAGAGGATGCTATCCTCGTAGGGACCATTGTTTGTCCTCTATAGCCAACAAGAGTTGAAGGACTATCATATTCTACCATAGCAGTAGTAAAACTAGTATCAATCAAGGTTTTGAATGCAGGTGTTCAGGCAGAGATGACAGTAAGGAAGAATGGCGAGCAAAGTATGGGTTTGGTTGCAAGCATTCACTCATGTCAAGGTGTGAGTAGAGCCTACAATGCTAGGCATGAGTTTTTGATTCCATGGAAGCAAGTTTCAATCCAGAGATCATGGGGAAGTCATGATGTAGGAAAGGATGACGGTGATGCAAGACACAAACTCAACTCATGGGACATGAGTTCTTTTCTAGGTGGGGTGTATGGTGCAAGAGTACCTAACACAAGGTAGCCTCCATGAGGCATTTAAGTTCATGTTCTATTTTAAAACAAGTTTTATGTTGTAATAAGGTCTATACGACCAATGCATTTTTCCTTTCTGTTTGTAAGTCCCTAGTGACTTAGGTCACTTTTGTCAAAGTTGTTAGTTTTAAATAGTTGGAATTAGTTAGTTTTCTCCCAGCTACTTGGAATTAGATAGTTTTCTCCCAACCGCTTGGAATCAGTCTCCCAGTCACTTGGAATAGGGTTGGTGTTCCTTTGGCAAGCTTATAAACCCCAGAGAAATGAATCAAATTCATATAGATCAGATGTATTGTAATCAGGTTGAAGAAAAGAGGGATTGAATGTAACTGTGTGAATGTAATTACACATTGTATTAAGGAGAAATCGAACTGTTCTATTTCATCAATCTATTTTTCGTTCTCTGTAATTATCAATTGCATAGTTGTAGATTTCTTTTCCTTTCTGTAATTTTCTTGTTGCAAAATGTTAATGTGAAGCATTCCACTAGTGAGATTTCTATCAAAATTAGTTGAACGGCTTCATTTTACCATATTCATTTGTTTCCTGTTATGTTTCATGGTTTGGTAGTGCAGATGTTCAAGATCAAGGGTTGTACATAGTAGGCGGCCTAGCATCTCCATGTGCTAGGGTTTGATCAGAGGAGTTGGAGCTGATATCGATGAGACGGAGGCCATCGACGAAGCATTTCTCGCTCAGAGCGATGAGGATAATCTGGCTGAAGGAAAGTTCAAGCCGTTGAATGGAAGTCGCAGCCTAAGATTCAGGGTGGGGTGACAAAGTGCATCGGCCTAAGTGTGTAAGCATTTTCTGATGTCAAGAGTCTCACTGAAGACAATGGGTTGTATCAGTGTATCAGGGAAAAGAATAAGGTGATTACTGATGAGAGGAGTTACACCAAAGTATCAGGGGTAGTCAAACGAGGTCAAGTGTATCGGCACATCGGCCAAGGTTTATAAGTGTTCGCCGATGGTATTGTTCTTGTCGATAGTCAGGGTTGTCGGACCTCACATCGAAGTGATTACAATGGTTGGAGTGATAAATTGTAGGGTGGCTGACAGAGTAAGTCTTACCATATAAGGCTCCCCATTAAATTGGATGCTTGTTGGATCATTATTGTATGACTGGACTACTGGGACAACTATATGTATGTCTTGGACATTGGACTGGAACTGCAGGAACAATAATGAAATAGACTTGATCTTGAATGTATTTACCTTCTGTCGGTCATCTCCATCATCTTGGATATCATAATGACTTCCTCTTGCAGGTGTAGCAGCAATTTGGTTGATAAAATGAAGTTTCTGCATTTCTGGCTTAGCACTGCATATCTGTGTGTACATCCTTCCAAGATAGCTCCAACAAGCCCATATGTCTTCCAAGACCTACAATTCATAATGCAAAGAATCAATTTCATCTTAAACAATCATTTTCCATCAATTTCGATCAAGATATGTCCATTTGTAATCATGGATCAGTCAAAACAACTCATTATCAATGTTGCTTCCTTATAGTCTTATTAAAAAATCCAATGATTTTTGGATGATTTTCTGCATTTTTAACCATTTTCAAGTACCTATTTGGCCAATATATTGATCTAAGAAGTTTTTGTGGTCATTAGAATCCATTTACAAACTTTTATTTCATGTTTTTCTATCCTTTTCTACAAAAAATAAGATTTTTGGGGGTCACAGACTTTTCATGTGCAGTAGCATTAATTATCGTAAAACGTGCCAAAAATCCACACAAACTTGGTAAAATATTCATCATGATGTGACAAATAGACATACAATTCAAATCCATCAATAAAATCTAATTTTCTCCTTGAAAAACTCAATTTTTGGGCCAAAATGTCAAAAAGCGCGGGTTTTAGATGTGACAGACTAAAAGTCGGTGAAGGTAGTTTTCAGTGCAAGTCTGTGAGGGCTATTTTTAGTGCAAAATACTTTTGCACTACTTTTGGGTTACACCAACTAGCATGAGTTTGGGATCAGACCGACTAATAGCATCTCATAAGGTCGGTCAGGGTAGATTGTAGCGCAAGTCGATAAGGTCAATTTTCAGCGCAAAACATAAAAGGCTCAGTCGGTGGGGATTTTCCATGCAACTGACTAGCAAAAGTTTCTCTATCTACCGACCAAGTACAGTGAAGGCAAATGTTAGCGGAAGTCGGTTGAAGCCCGTTTTAGCACTTTTCTTCGAAATTGTCTTAGCGGGGTTTTTTGGTTTCACTGACTTAGTGGTAGCTTGGAGGGAGGTCGGTTGGAGGCGAATTTAGTGCAAAAGTTAGTTGGAAGCTGTTTTAGAGCTTTTTACAGTTGGGGTCATTTTAGCGCTAGATTTTGAATTGGCCAGGGTGGAAGTATATTTAAAAATATATTTAAGAAATATAATTTCTTATACTTTAAATATTTTTAATATACTTTTAGGATGTTTGAGATAGGTTCCAGATCCATAGGATTTCATATGCAGATTCTAGAATTTTGTGATTCCACCAGATTTTAGACTTAGCCATTGTTTAGGATTTTTAGTATTTCAGACTTAGCCAAATCAGGGCTTCAGGAACATGTATCAAGGTGAAAACTTATGGACCCCTTAGTGAAATCTAATGGAATTTGACACAATTTTGCAACTGCAAGATCTAGAAACTATGAATTTCAACATGAAACATCCTGTAGAAGCAATTTCAAGGGCTACATCCTGTGACATAAGTTTTTAGAGAAAAGTGTAGTAACACCCAATTCTAATGCAGAAGGCAACAAATGCCTATTTTTTTAAGAATAAGACCACTCAAGACATTTCCAAATCAATCATGAAAAACATCAAATGACTCGAAACATACAAAATACTAAAATTTGAAGCAAATCATGAACTCTAAGCACAAATCCACCTTCTCATCGTCATACATGACAAAGGTTGAGACTTCAAGCCAAAGAAAAAGAGGGGGTTTCCATTTGGCATAATGGGGCGTGTGTGCAAGCCACAACAAATGGTGACTCTACTAGGAAATGCTCTAAAGAATTTCAAAGATAAACATCAATTTTGAACCTAGAATCTTGGTGTTTACCACATATTAAATGAGAAAGAATGATATCCTATCAAATAATCAAAGATCAATTAACCAGTGTAACCATCCACATCCTGAAAATTTGAGTGTGTGCAATTGCATTCATTCCCATCCTTTGGCAACTAAGTTCACCCAATATCCTTCATCGTAAGCTATGAAGTTAGGATCATTTTACCACCAGGGGAAGGCTCTGATGCTGAGATGTGATGAGCCTTGAGGGAAGTAAATAGTGATTCTTCCAATCATATTTTTGATGCAATGATATTTGATGCTAATAATCCTTAGACAATATTCTTCATGTGAGAGTCTTATGATGATGATCTTTATATTGATACTTTGTAATGGGCCTGGTATTGAAAAACACCTTTTATTTTTACCCAAGAGGCTAGCAGTACTTAGTATTGCCTGTCGCTCTCATCTGGAACCATAGTACTAGTGTGGGTGGTAAAAAGAGGATCCAAACTTTTTTTACTTAACACAAGATCACCCAAACTCACTTAACTACTTTGGGATCATTTAAAGTGTGAAAGATATATGGTTAGAAAATATTTTAGGTGCACCAATTAATGACCCATTTCCCATGAATAGACATCATAATCCCTGACATAATAGCGAAACCCACCGTAAGACCCAAGTTGAAACCTTGGCTTCTCAAAAAAATATTCTAAATTACTTACTCAATAAAGAAGCACTTGCAGGTCTGCACAACTACCACCACATTCAAGGAATGGAGAACCCAAGCAAAGCAAGTGTAGAAGCGAAAATCAAAGCAAACAAGAAACTAACCTAAACAAAGCAAACTACTCCAATAAAAGAAAATAGAAAACTGAAATAACAATTAATAATTAACAACCAACAACAACTAACAACTAAGGAAAAGCAAAACAAAAAGAAAAAATTAATCTAAAATGACAGACTACTGACCAAAACCTAACTAGAAACAAGCAAGAGTATATACAAAAGATTTGGGAAGCAAGTATTTACACTTCCACTAGATTTATTTCTCAGGCCATGCAAAAGAAACAAGGTGTAGGTCAATGAACTAAGTCTAGAAAATTCATCTTTGTACTTTGAAAGGTGAGGCATGGGTAGGTTGGGCTCATGTTCAGGGTACCGGTTATGTAGAATCAATAGTTGAGGTAGCTCATTAGGACCATGATCAATCCAAATGCAAGTTGTCTTACCTAAATCACCATAATCAAATTGATAACTTTGAAAACCAAGTGAGAAGAGGGAAGATGCAACCTGATTTGTAGTACCATCAGTTGGACATGTAAGTTCATCACCTTGCTGCATTGTACCAAATACCTTCTCATCTTCGGGAGGTATTGAATTGTGTTTGGTCATATCATGTTCATCAAATACCTCTGGATCATTAAATGTTGCAGCAACCTCCCAAGCAAACAGGAAGTTTGGACAACTTCTTCTAGAGTGTGGATTATCTGGATGAATTCTGCATAAATTAGTCGAATCAAAGTCTAACATGTGTGGTGAATTTCCATGCAGTAACATATCCTTGCTTATTGTTGACACTAACTTGATGATGTGATTGAGTGATTGACATGAAAAAGCCTCCAAGCCATCACTTTGCAGGATAGTTTGATTTTTATTCCCAGATTGTAGATTTAAACTTTTAGTTGTCATCAGTAGGTCAGTATCAACCATGTGGAGATTTTCTTTCATGCAAGTATGAACTGGATCAACTTGATGAATATATGATAAACTTGAATCCATTTCATCAAAATCAGTCATATGCTCTGAGGCAACCCCCTCTGCAATGATCAGCAATCCTTGTATTTCAGTTGTTGGCTGATATGAGATTGAAAATTCATTGTTTGCAGCAGCAATATGGTCTCCTTCTTCCTCTATAGGTAGATTCTTGATGTCAATGTTGCTTTGAAGTGATGCATCACCTTTCTCTTCTTCATTTGACTCAACTTGAGACTCTTCTATAGCAACTATATCAACTTGATATGGCTGACCATGATGATTTACTGGGCTGATATAGTCAAAAACATGATCACTTTTCTTTGGATAATATGATTGTAGCTTAGATATGTCCACTGAAATAATTTTCTAGATTGCTGTCAATGATTATTCTTCATCTAGAGGACTAATTTCTTCTTGTTTTTACACATATCTAGTCTGATCATACTAATGTCCCAACTTAGAATTATCAGCCACCTGCTAGGGACTACTGTTTTGCACCTCTGTAGTAGCAAATTTAGTCTTAGGACTTGATGTTTGTGAAACATTTGATTGTTGATCTACATCTTCAACATGACTATTCATGAGGGCTGATTCATCGTCTATCTTATCAATACCCTCAGTAGCAGAAATCCAATCTTGCACCTTTCTCTATTTGTTATCCTATGATTGCAAACTTAATTTTAACCAAGCTGGGACAACGTATTCTTCTGATTTGCCTGACTGACAGAGAAATTTTAACCAGTCATGAATCTCATATTCATTAGTTGGGTTATTTGTAGACCAAAAAGCTTCAATTTCTCCCATATGCAAATTGCCCTTTTCACATGGACTTACAACTCCTACAGCCTCAACACTTTGAGTGCTTTCAAGTGAGACATGACCACATGCATATGCATCCATCCATAATGCAGCTCCTCACATGGTTTTTCTTTGAATATGCCCATTATACATATATCCCGCATCAAGTTTGTATATTTCAAAAATAGGGAGGAGTCCTTTTAAATGCAAATCCAATCTTTGGAGAAAAGTTAAACAATCAATCTTGTCATGTGACTCCCCAGGATGTACAGTGCAAACCTGAGGGGAACTAAAGTCAAGCAAGGTAAATGGAGGATACTTTACTCTGATTTGCCTATCTAACATTTCTTTGAAAAGTGGAATGTCCACTTTGAAATTCTCTTCATGATACGACTGTTGAGATGGTCCTCTGAAGAATGAAGGGATTTCATGACTAAAACCCTTATGTGTATCCATTGGATCAGAATTTCCTATACATTCATGCCATATCAACATGTGCAATGAACTAACAAAATTGAAAGCTTGTATAAAATCTTTGTGCAACGCTCCTTCTAGCACCAATTCTGTTGATGGTGGTTTTAGGGCACAACAACGCAGATAAGATTACTAGTATCACACCTCTCTTGAGAAAGGTATCATATCCAAGATATGACAGTCCCAAGGATAATACAGCTAGCTCTTAGCTTGCTTGGAATGACTCAGTGGTTGTCTAGCTATGCCAACAAGGGGTCTTACATGAAATGCAGAGTTTATGAAAAGATGGTAGCAATGTATATGCAGAAACCCTAGTGGTTCAGATTGTAAAGTCTAAAATTTTAGTACATGATCAATGTAATGCTACTCAAATCCTAAATCTACCAAACTTGATATAAATAAAATGTAAAAGGAAGAGGAGAGAGAAGGGATTAGAGATCCTAAGTAACAGTCACAATGGGGTGAAAGGTAATAGATAGAAAAATACTTTCAATAAACCATTCCATGTTTCACCAAGATAGGAAACCCACAATGTTGCAAGAAATGATGCAATCTTCAAAGGATCCTTATGATTTTCAATTTGCATTCACTCTTTAAAGACCCAGATAATTGTACAATTTAACTAATGGAGTGCAACTGAACTATATTCCATGACAGTGCCCAGGCTAACTATACACAGCAACTTACCATCAACAAGCACTAATACTATGGACCAAAGCATTCATTAGATATCTTAACATTTACCCATCATTGCAAAAGCACAACTAATTAAATTTAGATTGATATGAACCATGAAAACCAAAGAGGATAACATAAGAACACAAATTTCTAGCAACCTGTAAAACTTACTTTGTATTGATCACAATTTAGTAGAGTCTCAGTAATTCAATATATAATCTTACTTCCAAATGAGAGAAAAGGATGGCCCTTTTATAGGCAAGGCACCATACTGAGTTTTTCAATGGATGGTGGAGATTAACTCCACACCAACGGTCTAGATTACATGGCATTTAATGAGATATATCAGTTATTTACATTTTTAGATTTGCATTTGTCCTCTAGAAAAGACAAAATATATCTTGCAAATACATTGAATCTAGACAAAATGGATACCTATTTGGTTGTACATGATGAAAAGTCAATTTTCAAGGCCTAATAAAGCCAAAATAGAGTCACATGACATTTGAAACCTTGAGATTATGTGAATTCATGGGACCCCAAGTACTGAGTGTACTAAGGGGACTATGTGACACGTTCTTGGATGAAGACATATCCAATTGAATGCTTGCTGGATCATCATTGTATGACTGGACTACTGGGACAACTATATGTATGTCTTGGACATTAGACTGGAATTGCAAGAACAACAATGAAATAAACTTGATCTTGTATGTCTTTAGCTCCTGTAGCTCATCTCCATCATCTTGGATATCATATTGAGTTCCTCTTGTAGGTGCAATAGCAATTTGGTTGATAAAATGAAGTTTCTACATTTCTAGGTCAGCACTGCATATCTATGTGTACATCCTTCCAAGACAGCTCCAACAAGGTCATATGTCCTCCAAGACCTGCAATTCATAATCAAAAGCATCAATTTCATCTTAAACAATCATTTTCCATCAATTTGGATCAAGATATGTCCATTTGCAATCATGGATAAGTCAAAACGACTCATTGTCAATGTTACTTCCTTACAGTCTTTTTCACAAATCTAGTATTTTTGCATGATTTTCTACATTTTTTTACCATTTTCAAGTACCCATTTGGCCAATATATTGTTCTAAGAAGTTTTTGTGGTCATTAGAATCCATTTGCATACTTTTATTTAATGTTTTTCTAGCTTTTTCTGTAAAAAGTAGGATTTTTGGGGGTCATGGACTTTTCATGTGCAGTAGCATTGATTATCATAAAACATGACAAAAATTCACACAAACTTGGTAAAATATTCATCATGATGTGAAAAATAGATATACAATTCAAATCCATCAATAAAATCCAATTTACCCCTTGAAAAACTCAATTTTTGGGCCAAAATGTCAAAAAGTGCATGTTTTGGGTGTCACCGACTAAAAGTCGGTGAAGGCAGTTTTCAGCGCAGGTCTGTGAGGCCTATTTTTAGTGTAAAATGCTTTTGCACTACTTTTGGGTGCCACTGACTAGCATGAGTTTGGGCTCAGACTGACTAATAGCATCTCATATGGATGGTCAGGGTGGATTGTAGCACAAGTCGGTAAGGTCAATTTTTAGTACAAAACATAAAAGGCTCAGTCGGCAGGGATTTTTAATGCAACCGACTAGTGCAAGTTTCTCTATCTACTGACCAAGTGCAGTGAAGGCAAATGTTAGCGCAAGTTAGTTGAAGCCCATTTTAGCTCTTTATTTGGAATTGTCTCAGTAGGGTTTTTTGGTTTGGCTAACTTAGCGGTAGATTGGAGGGAGATCAGTTGCAGGCAAATTTAGTGCAGAAGCTAGTTGGAGGCTATTTTAGTGCTTTTTGCAGTTGGGGTCATTTTAGTGGTATATTTTGAATTGGCCATGGTGAAAGTATATTTAAAAATAGATTTAAGTATAAGATAGGTTCCAGATCCATAGGATTTCATATGCAGATTCTAGAATTTTGTGATTCCACCAGATTTCAAACTTAGCCATGTTTCATGATTTTCATGATTTCAGACTTAGTCAAATCAGGGCATCAGGAACATGTATTAGGGTGAAAGATTATGGACCCCTTAGTGAAATCTAATGGAATTTGACACTATTTTGCAATTGTAAGATCTTGAAACTATGAATTTCAACATGAAACATCTTGTAGAAGCAATTTCAAGGGCAACATCATGTGACATAGGTTTGTAGAGCAAAGTGCAGTAACACCCAATTCCAAATGGATTTTTTTTAAGAACAAGACCACTCAAGACACTTCCAAATCAATCATGAAAAACATCAAATGACTCTAAACATGCAAAATACTAAAATTTGAAGCAAATCATGCACTCTAAGCACAAATCCACCTTCTCATCATCATACATGACAAAGGTTGTGACTTCAAGCCAAAGCAAAAGAGGGGATCTCTATTTGGAAAAATGGGACATGTGTGCAAGGCACAACACTAGACACTTCTCTTCAAGACCCTGTCTTACCAAGAAAATATAGACTAACCATCTCCCCATTATTTTTCCTCAATTCTCTCTCTAGTTAAATTCACACAATTTTTCATTGTTGCTTCAACACAATCCCATACTCTTTCAAACAGAATTTTTTTATCCTAAAATAGTTTTTTGTTATACTCAAGCCAAATATTCTAAATGATGAGAGTCAAGCCACAATCTGAAATGAATTTCAAACTCTTACTCTATATTTTCAAGCTACAACCCAACAAAAGAGACAACACTTATTTGGGGTGGCTCACCTCCATTACCATTTATCCATAAACCAATGCTAGAGCTGTAGGGAGAATTTAAAATGCACAAAAAGATTGATGTTATTCTCCACATAAGTTTTACACAAAACATACCAAGAAGGAAGCACTTTCCCTAACTTCTACAACTATTCCATGTAAGTGCCCTACCTTTGGCAGCAATCTAAATAAAGACATCATCCTTAGGAAGCTCTTTATTATCATAAATCCTTAACCCAAATGCATTTTTCCTTTTTGTTTGTAAGTCCCTAGTGACTTAGGTCACTTTTATCAAAGTTGTTAGTTTTAGACAGTTGGAATCAGTTAGTTTTCTCCCAGTTGCTTGGAATCAGTTAGTTTTCTCCCAACCGCTTCGAATCAGTCTCCCAGTCACTTGGTATAGGGTTGGTGTTCCTCTGGCAAGCTTATAAACCCTAGAGAAATGAATCAAATTCATATAGATCAGATATATTGTAATCATGTTGAAGAAAAGAGGGATTGAATGTAACTGTGCAAATGTAATTGCACATTGTATTAAGGAGAAATCGAACTATTCTGTTTCATCAATCTATTTTCCATTCTCTATAATTATCAATTGCATAGTTGTAGATTTCTTTTCCTTTTTGTAATTTTGTTGTTGCAAAATGTTGATGTGAAGCATTCCACTAGTGAGATTTCTATCAAAATTAGTTGAATGGCTTCATTTTACCATATTCGTTTGTTTCCTGTTATGTTTCATGGTTCGGCGGTGCAGATGTTCTAGATCAAGGGTTTTATAGTAGGTGGCCTAGCATCTCCATGTGCTAGGGTTTGATCAAAGGAGTTGGAGCTAATATTGGTGAGATAGAGGCCATCAACAAAGCATTTCTTACTCAAAGTGATGAGGATAATCTGGCTGAAGGAAGGTTCGAGCCGCTGAATGGAAGTCACGGCCTAAGATTTAGGTCGGGGTGACAAAGCGCATCGGCCTAAGTGTGAAAGCATTCACTACTGTCAAGAGTCTCACTAAAGACAATGGGTTGTATCAGCATATTGGGGAAATGAACAAGGTGATCATCGATGAGAGGAGTCACGCTGAAGTATTGGGGGTAGTCAAACAAGGTCAAGTGTATAGGCATATCCACCAAGGCTTATAAGTGTTTGCCGATGGTATTGTTCTTGCCGATAGTCAGGGCTGTCAGACCTCAAGTCAGAGTGACTACAATGGTCAGAGTGATAAGTTGCAAGGTGGCCGATGGAGTAAGTCTTACCATATGAGGCTCCCCATCATATTTGTATCAGAGCTAGCTAAAGCTCTGGGCAGATGTGTTGTGTATTTGATTTCTATCACTAAGAAGGCAGACGAAGAGTTACTCATGCCATCTAGTTGCGAGAAAGAATAGGATTCCTGTAGTGTGTGGGCAGATGATGATGAAGTCTGTCAAGACCATTCACTAATAGAGGTTTGGCTAGAAGAGGGTGCAGAGTGAGGCCACTCTAAGAGAGAGTGGTAGTGCATCTCCAGGATCTATTGTTGGACGAGAGGAATGGGTCTGTGAAGCAACATGTAGGATGGATAGTTGATTGAGCATTGTGTTGTAGTCAAATTGAGGATTTGTAGAAGTGTTGGCTTTGTCTGTGAATGTTTATGTTAGACAGAGAAAGTGAAGGAGAGGCTAGCGATATGCATCCAAAGGGGATGACCACCGAAGTGGTCAAGAAATTCAAGGAGATGGGGGAGATGATCAAGACTGGAGTCAAGGAAGCACTCCAGGCTGAATTGAAGTCAATGAAGACAAGAAAAAGGATAGAGGAAGATTCAGATGGAGAAGAAGATAAAGAGGAAGAAGAACAAGAACAAGAAGAGGCAAAGATACCGGTTGAACAAAAGAAATTCCTAGAAGCCATCAAGGCAATTGGCAAGGACTCTTCAGAGGCGCGGATAGATATCCCCATGTTTAGTGGAAAGATGAATGCTGATGAAGTCATGGAGTGGATTGAGGGTCTAAACAACTACTTCGAATACAAGGAGGTTCTTGAAAGTAAGAGGGTTAAGTTTGCAAATACTAAACTCAAAGGTGCTACCCTTACATGGTGGAATTACACCCAAGGAGAAACGGTATAGAATGGGGAAAGTATGATATCTTCATGAAGCAGAATGCTGGAGAAGATCAAGTCCTAGTTCCTTCCATCTGACTACAAGGTGCAGATTTATAGGAAAATGAAAAACCTCAAGCAAAAAGATATGGATGTGGCTACTTACACCGAGGAGTTTCACAAATACACTCTTCATTGTGGGTACATGGAGGATGAAAAAGCCAAGGTAGCAAGGTATCTAAATGGTCTGAGGACCAATATTCAAGATGAGATAAGTTTATTTACCCCTGAAACCGTGTAAAAATGCTTTCAAGTAGCATTAAGAGCTGAAGAGAAGCTGAAGAGGAAAGGTGAGCAGCAAAGTAAAGGAAGAGGTGACAATAATTTTAGAGGTAGTTTTGGAGGAAGAAGTCCTAACCCGAGGCCTAGTGGTGAGTCTAGCCAAGAAGAGAATGTTGGGGACTCGAGTAGCAGAGGAAGCTATCGAGGAAGAAGGCCAAATGAAAGAGGTGGGACAAATGGATCAGACAAAGGATCCAAGTTCTCCAACATGAGATGTTATAACTACAATCAGATAGGGCACCCAGCTTATAAGTGTCCAGAGAAGGCCTCAACTTCTCATGGAAATGAGAGAAGAGCCACATTGACTCAAAAGGATGTAGGGAGTGTGACATCTCCTGAAGTGAATTTGACATCAAAAGTGGGAGAAAATCTGATGATCAAGAGGACGTTTCTCAAAGAACCAGTGAAGACTGAACCATCACAAAGGAGGACACTTTTCAAGATCAATTGCAAAAGCAACGGTAAAATATGCAAGGTAGTCATAGATTCTGGTTCAATAGATAATATGGTGTCTAGGGAAATGGTGGATAAATTGAACATAGAAAGGATTCCTCATCAAACTCCTTACAGAGTGTCTTGGGTAAGTGATAGTCAATCACTTTTGGTAGATGAATAGGCATATGTTGATTTTCAAATTGGAGAATATAAGGAGAAAATTTTACGTGACATTTTTCCCATGGAGTGTTGTCACCTACTTTTAGGTAGGCCATGTCAATTTGATAGGGAAGCATTATATGATGGATATGCTAACACATACACCATCAAGAAGGATGGAAAGACTTTTGTGATGACACCATTGCAGGAGGATGTTAAAGAAAGGAAGGTAGCCAAGATCATTTTGGTGGGTAAGAAAGAGTTTGTAAATAGCAATGAAGAAGAGACAAGGACAGTTGAGGATGTCTCAAGGAGTGGGGTTACAAAAGATCATAGCTTGAAGGTGATTTTAGTTTTGAATGATGGAGATCAGATGGTAATGTCTGAAATAGATCAGATGAAGGTCAAAGAGTAGGTCTACAAGCAACCAAAAGTTGATTGGAAAGAAGAGGATGCTATCCTCATAGGGACCATTGTTTGTCCTCTAGAACCAACAAGAGTTGAAGAACAATCATATTCTACTATAGCAATAGTAAAACTAGCATCAATCAAGGTTTTGAATGCAGGTGTTTAGGCAGAGATGACAGTAAGGAAGAATGGCGAGCAAATTATGAGTTTGGTTGCAAGCACTCACTCATGACAAGGTGTGAGTAGAGCCTACAATGCTAGGCATGAGTTTTTGATTCCATGGAAGCAAGTTGCAATCTAGAGATCATGGGGAAGTCATGATGTAGGAAAGGATGACGGTGATGCAAGACACAGACTCAACTCATGGGACATGAGTTCTTTTCTAGGTGGGGTGTATGGTGTAGGAGTACCTAACACAAGGTGGCCTCCATGAGGCATTTAAGTTCATGTTCTGTTTTAAAACAAGTTTTATGTTGTAATAAGGTATATACGACCAATGCATTTTTCCTTTCTGTTTGTAAGTCCCTAGTGACTTAGGTCACTTTTGTCAAAGTTGTTAGTTTTAGACAGTTGGAATCAGTTAGTTTTCTCCCAGCTACTTGGAATCAGTTAGTTTTCTCCCAACCACTTTGAATTAGTCTCCCAGTTGCTTGGAATAGGGTTGGTGTTCCTTTGGCAAGCTTATAAACCCCAAAGAAATGAATCAAATTCATATAGATCAGATGTATTGTAATCAGGTTGAAGAAAAGAGGGATTGAATGTAACTGTGCAAATGTAATTGCACATTGTATTAAGGAGAAATCGAACTGTTCTATTTCATCAATCTATTTTTCGTTCTCTGTAATTATCAATTGCATAGTTATAGATTTCTTTTCCTTTCTGTAATTTTGTTGTTGCAAAATGTTGATGTGAAGTATTCCACTAGTGAGATTTCTATCAAAATTAGTTGAATGGCTTCAGTTTACCATATTCGTTTGTTTCTTGTTATGTTTCATGGTTCAGCGGTGCAGATGTTCCAGATCAAGGGTTGTGCACAGTAGGTGGCCTAGCATCTCCATGTGCTAGGGTCTGATCAGAGGTGTTGGAGTTGATATCAGTGAGACAAAGGCCATCGACGAAGCATTTCTTTCTTAGAGCGATGAGGATAATCTGGCCGAAGGAAGGTTCAAGCCGTTGAATGGAAGTCGCGGCCTAAGATTCAGGTCGGGGTGACAAAGTGCACCGGCCTAAGTGTGTACGCATTTTCTGATGTCAAGAGTCTCACCGAAGACAATGGGTTCTATCGGCATATCAGGGAAATGAACAAGGTGATTATCGATGAGAGGAGTCACACCAAAGTATCAGGGGTAGTCAAACGAGGTCAAGTGTATCGGCACATCGGCCAAGGTTTATAAGTGTTCGCCGATGGTATTATTCTTGTCAATAGTCAGGGTTGTCAAACCTCAAGTCGAAGTGACTACAATGGTTAGAGTGATAAATTGTAGGGTGGCCGATAGAGTAAGTCTTACCATATAAGGCTCCCCATCAAATTGGATGCTTGTTGGATCATTATTGTATGACTGGACTACTGGGACAACTATATGTATGTCTTGGACATTGGACTGGAACTGCAAGAACAACAATGAAAGAGACTTGATCTTGAATGTATTTACCTTCTGTAGCTCATCTCCATCATCTTGGATATCATAATGACTTCCTCTTGCAGGTGCAATAGCAATTTGGTTGATAAAATGAAGTTACTGCATTTCTGGGTTAGCACTGCATATCTATGTGTACATCCTTCCAAGATAGCTCCAACAAGGTCATATGTCTTCCAAGACCTACAATTCATAATTGAAAGAATCAATTTCATCTTAAACAATCATTTTCTATCAATTTGGATCAAGATATGTCCATTTGCAATCATGGACCAATCAAAACAACTCATTATCAATGTTGCTTCCTTATAGTCTTATTAAAAAATCTAGTGATTTTTGCATGATTTTTTTCATTTTTTACCATTTTCAAGTACCTATTTGGCCAATATATCAATCTAAGAAGTTTTTGTAGTCATTAGAATCCATTTACAAACTTTTATTTCATGTTTTTCTATCCTTTTCTATAAAAAACGAGATTTTTGGGGGTCACAGACTTTTCATGTGTAGTAGCATTAATTGTCATAAAACATGCCAAAAATCCACACAAACTTGGTAAAATGTTCATCATGATGTGACAAATAGATATACAATTCAAATCCATCAATAAAATCTAATTTGCTCCTTGAAAAACTCAATTTTTGGGCCAAAATGTCAAAAAGCGCGGGTTTTAGATGTCACAGACTAAAAGTCGGTGAACGCAGTTTTCAGTGCAGGTCTGTGAGGCCTATTTTTAGCACAAAATACTTTTGCACTACTTTTGGGTTGCACCGACTAGCATTAGTTTGGGCTCAGACTGACTAATAGCATCTCATAAGGTCGGTCAGGGTAGATTGTAGCGTAAGTCGATAAGGTCAATTTTCAGCGCAAAACATAAAAGGCTCAGTCTGTGGGGATTTTCCATGCAACTAACTAGCAAAAGTTTATCTATCTACTAACCAAGTACAGTGAAGGCAAATGTTAGCGCAAGTTGGTTGAAGCCCGTTTTAGCACTTTTCTTCGAAATTGTCTCAGCGGGGTTTTTTGGTTTGACTGACTTAGCGGTAGCTTGGAGGGAGTTCGGTTGGAGGCGAATTTAGCGCAAAAGTTAGTTGGAGGCTGTTTTAGCACTTTTTACAGTTGGGGTCATTTTAGCGCTAGATTTTGAATTGGCCAGGGTGGAAGTATATTTAAAAATATATTTAACAAATATAATTTCTTATACTTTAAATATTTTTAATATACTTTTAGGATGTTTGAGATAGGTTCTAGATCCATAGGATTTCATATGCAGATTCTAGAATTTTGTGATTACACCAGATTTCAGACTTAGCCATTGTTTAGGATTTTTAGTATTTCAGACTTAGCCAAATCAGGGCTTCAGGAACATGTATCAGGGTGAAAACTTATGGACCCCTTAGTGAAATCTAATGGAATTTGACACAATTTTGCAACTGCAAGATCTAGAAACTATGAATTTCAACATGAAACATCCTATAGAAGTAATTTCAAGGGCTACATCCTGTGACATAAGTTTTTAGAGAAAAGTGTAGTAACACCCAATTCTAATGTAGAAGGCAACAAATGCCTATTTTTTAAGCACAAGACCACTCAAGACATTTCCAAATCAATCATGAAAAACATCAAATGACTCCAAACATACAAAATACTAAAATTTGAAGTAAATCATGCACTCTAAGCACAAATCCACCTTCTAAAGCATTTCAAAGATAAACGTTAGTTTTGAACCTAGAATCTTGGTGTTTACCACATATTAAATGAGAAAGAATGATATCCTATCAAATAATCAAAGATCAATTAACCAGTGTAACCATCCGCATCCTGAAGACTTGAGTGTGTACAATTGCATTCATTCCCATCCTTTGGCAACTAAGTTCACCCAAGATCCTTCATCATAAGCTATGAAGTTAGGATCATTTTACCACTAGGGGAATGCTCTGATGCTGAGATGTGATGAGCCTTGAGGGAAGTAAATAGTGATTCTTCCAATCATATTTTTGATGCAATGATATTTGATGCTAATAATCCTTAGACAATATTCTTCATGTGAGAGTCTTATGATGATGATCTTTATATTGATACTTTGTAATGGGCCTGGTATTGAAAAACACGTTTTATTTTTACCCAAGAAGCTAGCAGTACTTAGTATTGCCTGTCGCTCTCATCTGGAACCGTAGTACTGGTGTGGGTGGTAAAAAGAGGATCCAAACTTTTTTTTACTTAACACAAGATCACCTAGACTCACTTAACTGCTTCGGGATCATTTAAAGTGTGAAAGATATATGGTTAGAAAATATTTTAGGTGCACCAATTAATGACTCATTTCCCATGAATAAACATCATAATCCCTGGCATAATAGCGAAACCCACCGTAAGACCCAAGTTGAAACCTTGCCTTCTCAAAGAAATATTCTAAATTACTTACTCAATAAAGAAGCACTTGCAGATCTGCACTACTACCACCACATTCAAGAAATGGAGAACCCAAGCAAAGCAAGTGTAGAAGCGAAAAACAAAGCAAACAAGAAACTAACCTAAACAAAGCAAACTACTCCAACAAAAGAAAATAGAAAACTGAAATAACAATTAATAATTAACAACCAACAACAACTAACAACTAAGGAAAAGCAAAACAAACAGAAAAAATTAATCTAAAACAACAAACTACTAACTAAAACCTAACTAGAAACAAGCAAGAGTATATACAAAAGATTTGGGAAGCAAGTATTTACACTTCCACTAGATTTATTTCTCAGGTGATGCAAAAGAAACAAGATGCAGGTTAATGTCCTAAGTTTAGAAAATTCATCTTTGTACTTTGAAAGGTGAGGCATGGGCAGGTTGGGCTTGTGTTCAGGCTACTGGTTATGTAGAATCAATAGTTGGGGTAGCTCATTAGGGCCATGATCAATCCAAATGCAAGTTGTCTTACCTAAATCACCATAATCAAATTGATAAATTTGAAAACCAAGTGAGAAGAGGGAAGATGCAACCTGATTTGTAGTACCATCAGTTGGACATGTAAGTTCATCACCTTGTTGCATTGTACCAAATACCTTCTCATCTTCGGGAGGTATTGAATCGTGTTTGGTCATATCATGTTCATCAAATACCTCTAGATCACTAAATGCTGCAGCAACCTCCCAAGCAAACAGGAAGTTTGGACAACTTCTTTTAGAGTGTGGATCATCTGGATGAATTTTGCATAAATCAGTCAAAGCAAAGTCTAACATGTGTGGTGAATTTCCATGCAGTAACATATCCTTGCTTATTGTTGACACCAACTTGATGATGTGATCAAGTGATTGACATGAAAAAGCCTCCAAGCCATCACTTTGCAGGATAGTTTGATTTTTATTCCCAGATTGTAGATTTCAACTTTCAGTTGTCATCAATAGGTCAGCATCAACCATGTGGAGATTTTCTTTCATGCAAGTACGAACTGGATCAGCTTGATGAATATATGATAAACTTGAATCCATTTCATCAAAATTAGTCATATGCTCTGAAACAACCCCCTCTGCAATGATTAGCAATCCTTGTATTTTAGTTGTTGGCTGATATGAGATTGAAAATTCATTGTTTGCAGCAGAAACATGGTCTCCTTCTTCCTCTATAGGTAGATTCTTGATGTCAATGTGGCTTTGAAGTGATGCATCACCTTGCTCTTCTTGATTTGACTCAACTTGAGACTCTTCTATAGCAACTATATCAACTTGATATGGCTGACCATGATGATTTACTGGGCTGATATAGTCAAAAATATAATCACTTTTCTTTGGATAATATGATTGTAGCTTATATATGTCAACTGAAACAATTTTCTAGATTGCTGTCAATGACTATTCTTCATTTGGAGGACTAATTTTTTCTTGTTTTTGCACATATTTGGTCTAATCATACTACTGTCCCAACTCAGAATTATCAGCCACCTACTAGGGACTACTGTTCTACACCTCTGTAGTAGCAAATTTAGTCTTAGGACTTGATGTTTGTGAAACATTTGATTGTTGATCTACATCTTCAACATGACTATTCATGAGGGCTGACTCATCATCTATGTTATCAATACCCTCAGTAGCAGAAATCCAATCTTGCACCTTGCTCTGTTTATTGTCTTGTGATTGCAAACTTAATTTTAACCAAGCTGGGACAGTGTATTCTTCTGATTTGCCTGACTGACAGAGAAATTTTAACCAGTCATGAATCTCATATTCATTAGTTGGGTTATTTGTAGACCAAGTAGCTTCAATTTCTCCCATATGCAAATTGCCCTTTTGACATGGACTTACAACCCCTACAACCTCAACACTTTGAGTGCTTTCAAGTGAGACATGACCACATGAATATGCATCCATCCATAATGCAGCTCCTCGCATGGTTTTGCTCTGAATATGCCCATTATACATATATCCCACTTCAGGCTTGTATATTTCAAAAATAGGGAGGAGTCCTTTTAAATCCAAATCCAATCTTTGGAGAAAGTTAAACAATCAATCTTGTCATGTGACTCCCCAAGATGTACAGTGTAGACCTGAGGGGAACTAAAGTCAAGCAAGGTAAATGGAGGATACTTTGCTATGATCTATCTATCTAACATTTCTTTGAAAAGTGGAATGTCCACTTTGAAATTCTCTTCATGATATGACTATTGAGATGGTCCTCTGAAGAATGAAGGGATTTCATGACTGAAACCCTTATGTGTATCCATTGGATCAGAATTTCCTATACATTCATGCCATTTAAGCATGTGAAATGAACCGACAAAATTGAAAGCTTGCATAAAATCTTTGCTCAACCCTCCTTCTAGCACCAATTCTGTTGATGGTGGTTTTAGGACACAACAACGCAGGTAAGATTACTAGTATCACACCTCTCTTGAGAAAGGTATCATATCCAAGATATGACTATCCAAAGGATAATACAGCTAGGTCTTAGCTTGCTTGGAATGACTCAGTGGTATGTCAAGCTGTGCCAACAAGGGGTCTTACATGAAATGCAGAGTTTATGAAAAGATGGTAGTAATGTATATGTAGAAACCCTAGTTGTTTAGATTGTAAAGTCTAAAATTTTAGTACATGATCAATGTAATGCTGCTCAAATCCTAAATCTACCAAACTTGATATAAATAAAATGTAAAAGGAAAAGGAGAGAGAAGGGATTAGAGATCCTAAGTAATAGTCACAATGGGGTGAAATGTTATAGATAGACAAATACTTTCAATAAACCATTCCATGTTTCACCAAGATAGGAAACCCACAATGTTGCAAGAAATGATGCAATCTTCAAAGGATCCTTATGATTTTCAAATTGCATTTACTCATTAAACACCCAGATAATTGTACAATTTAACTAATGGAGTGCAACCGAACTATATTCCATGACAGGGCCCAGGCTAACTATACACAACAACTTAGCATCAACAAGCACTAATAGTATGGACCAAAGCATTCATTAGATATCTTAACATTTACCCATCATTGCAAAAGCACAACTAATTAAATTTAGATTGATATGAACCATAAAAACCAAAGAGGATAACATAAGAACACAAATTTCTAGCAACCTGTAAAACTTACTTTGTATTGATCACAATTTAGTAGAGTCTTAGTAATTCAGTATATAATCTTATTTCCAAATGAGAGAAAAGGATGGCCCTTTTATAGGCAAGGCACCATACTGAGTTTTTCAATGGATGGTGGAGATTAACTCCACACCAACGGTCTAGATTACATGGCATTTAATGAGATACATCAGTTATTTACATTTTCAGATTTGCATTTGTCCTTTAGAAAAGACAAAATATATCTTGCAAATACATTGAATCTGGACAAAATGGATACCTATTTGGTTGTACATGATGAAAAGTCAATTTTCAAGGCCTAATAAAGCCAAAATAGAGTCACATGACATTTGAAACCTTGAGATGATGTGAATTCATGGGACCACAAGTGCTGAGTGTACTAAGGGGCCTATGTGACACATTCTTGGATGAAGACATATCTAATTGAATGCTTGCTGGATCATCATTGTATGACTGGACTACTGGGACAACTATATGTATGTCTTGGACATTGGACTGGAATTGCAGGAACAACAATGAAATAAACTTGATCTTGTATGTCTTTAGCTCCTGTAGCTCATCTCCATCATCTTGGATATCATATTGACTTCCTCTTGTAGGTGCAGTAGCAATTTGGTTGATAAAATGAAGTTTCTACATTTCTAGGTCAGCACTGCATATCTGTGTGTACATCCTTCCAAGACAGCTCCAACAAGGTCATATGTCCTCCAAGACCTGTAATTCATAATCAAAAGCATCAATTTCATCTTAAACAATCATTTTCCATCAATTTGGATCAAGATATGTCCATTTGCAATCATGGATAAGTCAAAACGACTCATTGTCAATGTTACTTCCTTATAGTCTTTTTCACAAATCTAGTGATTTTTGCATGATTTTCTGCATTTTTTACCATTTTCAAGTACCCATTTGGCCAATATATTGATCTAGGAAGTTTTTGTGGTCATTAGAATCCATTTGCATACTTTTATTTTATGTTTTTCTAGACTTTTCTGTAAAAAGTAGGATTTTTGGGGGTCATGGACTTTTCATGTGAAGTAGCATTGATTATCATAAAATGTGCCAAAAATTCACACAAACTTGGTAAAATATTCATCATGATGTGACAAATAGATATGCAATTCAAATCCATCAATAAAATCCAATTTACCCCTGAAAAACTCAATTTTTGGGCCAAAATTTCAAAAAGTGCAGGTTTTAGGTGTCACGGACTAAAAGTCGGTGAAGGCAGTTTTCAGCGCAGGTCTGTGAAACCTATTTTTAGTGTAAAATGCTTTTGCACTACTTTTGGGTGCCACTGACTAGCACGAGTTTGGGCTCACACCGACTAATAGCATCTAATAAGGATGGTCAGGGTGGATTGTAGCACAAGTCGGTAAGGTCAATTTTTAGTACAAAACATAAAAGGCTCAGTTGGCTGGGATTTTCAATGCAACCGACTAGTGCAAGTTTCTCTATCTACTAACCAAGTGCAGTGAAGGCAAATGTTAGCACAAGTTAGTTGAAGCCCATTTTAGCACTTTATTTGGAATTGTCTCAGTAGGGTTTTTTGGTTTGACTAACTTAGCAGTAGCTTGGAGGGAGATCAGCTGCAGGCAAATTTAGTGCAAAAGTTGGTTGGAGGCTGTTTTAGCGCTTTTTGCAGTTGGGGTCATTTTAGTGCTAGATTTTGAATTGGCCAAGGTGAAAATATATTTAAAAATAGATTTAAGTATAAGATAGGTTCCAGATCCATAGGATTTCATATGCAGATTCTAGAATTTTGTGATTCCACCAGATTTCAAACTTAGCCATTTTTCACGACTTTCATGATTTTAGACTTCGTCAAATCAGGGCTTCAAGAACATGTATTAGGGTGAAAGCTTATGGACCCCTTAGTTAAATCTAATGGAATTTGACACGATTTTGCAATTGTAAGATCTTGAAACTATGAATTTCAACATGAAACATCCTGTAGAAGCAATTTCAAGGGCAACATCATGTGACATAGGTTTGTAGAGCAAAGTGCAGTAACACCCAATTCCAAATGGATTTTTTTTAAGAACAAGACCACTCAAGACACTTCCAAATCAATCATGAAAAACATCAAATTACTCCAAACATGCAAAATACTAAAATTTGAAGCAAATCATGCACTCTAAGCACAAATCCACCTTCTAATCATCATACATGACAAAGGTTGTGACTTCAAGCCAAAGCAAAAGAGGGGGTCTCTATTTGGAAAAATGGGGTGTGTGTGCAAGGCGCAACACTAGACACTTCTCTTCAAGACCCTATCTAACGAAGAAAATATAGACTAACCATCTCCCCATTATTTTTCCTCAATTCTCTCTCTAGTTAAATTCACACAATTTTTCATTGTTGCTTCAACACAATCCCATCCTCTTTCAAACAGAATTTTTTTATCCTAAAATAGTTTTTTGTTATACTCAAGCCAAATATTCTAAATGATGAGAGTCAAGCCACAATCTGAAATGAATTTCAAACTCTTACTCTATATTTTCAAGCTCCAACCCAACAAAAGAGACAACACTTATTTGGGGTGGCTCACCTCCATTACCATTTCTCCATAAACCAATGCTAGAGTTGTAGGGAGAATTTAAAATGCACAGAAAGATTATTGTTATTCTCCACATAAGTTTTACACAAAACATACCAAGAAGGAAGCACGTTCCCTAACTTCTACAACTATTCCATGTAAGTGCCCTACCTTTGGCAGTAATCTAAATAAAGACATCATCCTTAGGAAGCTCTTTATTATCACAAATCCTTAACCCTAAAAACATCATTGTAGCATCCCTACTATTGGTAATGTAGTGATAGGTAGAGGCAATTGAAATGGATCCACTATTGTTGAATACCCACACCGGCTTATTGTCAACCTCCAAGAAAGGAAAAGGCCATTTGGAAAAGTGATCATTCATAGCATGACAAGACCGATAATTATCTTAACCAAGCATAGTTAGAGTAACCTTTTTATTCACATACTCCCCATGAGACCAATAATTCTTAGCTTTGCCGGCAACCTACCTTTCAAATAAGGAAACCAATGGTTACATTCATTCTTTCTCAACCAAGGCCTCTTGATCAATCCACTTATCCTTCTAAAAATTAATTTTGTCCCCATGGCTAAGTCACCATCTAATATTCATTCCAATAAATCTAGAACATATACTTAAGAAGTTCTAAATACTTGACCTAGTAGCTAGTTCTTTCCATCTGTCAAATAATCCTTCAATATTGTTGAATAAATATTCAACTTTCAAAGGACTTTACTCCAATATATATCCCTTCCTTGATATATTCTCTAAACCAATTCATTTACAAGGCATTATTAATCAATTTGCATTTCCTAAGACACAAACCACCTTCCATTTTGGATTTACATATATCAACCTTTTTTCTTAGACAATACTTTATTACTTCCTCTATCCCACTCTAGAGGAAACTTATCTAAGTATTTTCAATAATCTTAGCAACCTTACTCAGAATTTTAAAAAGTAATATCACATAAAACAACATAATAGGTAAATATGCCTTGATCAATGTAACTATACCTGTGAGTGATAACCACTTCCCCTTCCAAGAAGAAAGTTTATTTTGAATCTTATGGACCACCATTTTCTATTCCTTCTCGGAAGTATGTTGATCAATAAGAGACATCCCCATGCATTTAATTGGTAAATTTTCTACTAGATATCTCAATATTCTCTAAACCTCCAAAAATTCTAAACTAAAATATTTTGTAAAAAACCCTAGATTAAACACCATTCACCTTTTTCCCATCCACCTTCTCATACTTCATCATTTTGTTTTGAACACCCTAACCTCTCTAGCCAAGGCTTCTCCAAACAATAGAGTATCATCTACAAACTGTAGATGTGTAATGTTATTGAAAATAGTGGAAATTTGAATCGTCTTCAAATTACCAACCACCATATCTTCCCTTAGCTTTATTCCTAAAGATTCTTACATAATCAAGAATGTGAATGGAGAAAGAAACTCACCTTGCCTTAACCCACACTTAGCACCAAAATATTATTTAGATGTTACCTTAATCAAAATAGACAACACTAAATAAATGCATCTATAAACCTAATTACACCAATCTTCAATAAATCAAAACTTCCTAAAAATTAGGAGAAGGAAGCACCATGATGCCCTATTATAGGCCTTGTTCATATCCAACTTGATTATCATCCCATCCTTCTTGTATTTAATAGAGTGAATGGCCTAATGAGCTACAAAAATTACATCCAATATGTACCTCCCTTTCAAGAATCCACTTCATTCTTCTGAGATAATGTTCATCAAGCATTCCTTAAATTTGATGGCCATTGCCTTTGTAACCATCTTGTATATCATATTGCACAAAGAAATAGGTCTAAATTCATCAAAATCACTTTGTGTCTTTATTCATAGGGATAGGAAGTTCTAGGAAGGTCAAATTCTAACTTTTCAACATCACCTTCCTTCTTCAACTTCCCACAATAGAAAACCAAACCTCCCTACCTACAATATTCAAAAACCTCTAAAAGAATTCTTTCTAAAACCCATCTAGACTTGGAGCCTTTTTGTCACCCAATAAAAGCTAACAATCATTATCTCTTCCAAAGAAAATGGTTTAAGTAGATTAACATTTTGATTTTCAAAAATCAAAGAGTTGATAGATTGCAAAAGATAATGTTGAGCCTCCTTGTCATCCTCTAGCTCAAAACCCAACAAACACTTGAAAAATATATCCTATTCCATTCTAATCATCACCCTATCCTCCATAATTATCCTATTAGGGAGCTAAACACTTATGATATGATTACCCTATAACCTGATATTCATAGAGAGGTAGATGAACTTGGTATTCCAATCCCCTTCTAGAAGCCACTTGCCTCTTAAATTTTTCTACCAGATTATCTCCTCCATCCTTAGATTATTATTCAAATCTTTCCACAACACCTTTTATTTGGATATTCCTTCCACAGTCATCCTATTCAAGGACAAATCTATCTCTACTTCTTGAATATCCACCTCGATGTTCATATTCTTTTCAAAAACATTTCCAATCTTCTCCTTATTCCAAATTCCAACTTTTCTCTTAACCTCCTCAAGTTTTTTTGAAAAATAAATCTATGGTATCCCTTGATTTCAATCGACCACCATTCTATTGTAAAAAAGCCAAGGTAGTAGAACACCGTCCTACACTAAACTTGAGAGGAGCGTTATGTAAAACTTTTTAGATCTTTACGATTGTTACAAAAGTTATAAAAAAATAAGAATAAATAGAAATCATATCACAAAACAATGATTTACATGGGAAAAACCATTTTAGGAGAAAATCCCCACACTCCAAAAGTGGCCCAATATATTATTTAAATTTTTTAACAAGATTACAATATACTTGCAAATAAAGCTTTCATAGGAGTATCACCAACCAGAGATTTGGAGAAAACTCAACATCTATAAGACTTTCACCTACAACGTTCATCTCAAGAACATAATATATAGGAGATACAATACATGAAACCATCAAACATTAATTACAAAACCATGAGCTAAAATCACTCAAAAGTGGCGTCCAAATTCTTTGAGTTATATTATCTCCAATCAAAGATGCCTTATGATTTGTCAAAACATGCATCAATACATGTAACTCCCCCTTATAACTCTTTTATGTGTTCAACATATTTTTACATTTTCCAATATAGGAGGCGCAAATTCTAGAGGCCATAACTTTTGATCCAAGAGGCTGATTAAGCCCATTTTTTAAAATTGAATATCTCAAAGAGATCTAGTCACCAATCACCTTTGATGGTAGTGCAAACCACATGAAAATTTTATTGTGTCCAACAACCAACTTTATAGCCTATAAATAAAGTTTTTCTATTTTTATAATAAAAAAATGCACTTTTTGTAATTGCAAGGTTGAGACACCTTTCCTAACATTATCTCACTTGTCAAACACCTTGCAAGAGCAAAGTGAGTTTCAACACAATGATTTAATTTCTAGGGGTTAAGAGGCCCATAGAGTCTGAACACCATCTGAACTATTTGTTCTCATAGGCTTAGTTAATAAATCTGCAACATTCATCAAAGTCTCTGCCTTAACCAACTTCACCCTGCCATCCTTGACCATATCTCTAATAAAATGATATTTGTACATCAATATGCTTGGTTATGGCATTAAATCTTGGGTTCTTAGCTAGAAAGATTGCACTTTGACTGTCACAATAAACTATCATTGCACCTTGTTTTATTCCAATATATGAAAACAATTTCTTAAGCCAAATGACTTCTTTACAAGAATGAGTAGTTGCCATATACTCAACCTCAATAGTGGAAAAAATAACCACATCTTGTTTCTTACTCATCCAACTAAATGGACAATAAAGTAGACACATAAGCACTAGTGGGTCTTTTGTACTATTGACATCACCTACCTAGTTTGAACCCACATAACCATGAATATCAAGAGAATGCCCATCTCCTATCAAATTACCATGATAACACAAGGAATACTCTAAGGTACCCCACAAGTATCTAAAGACTCTTTTAACTAGATCCCAATGTACTCTACTAATATTAGACACATATCAAGAAATAACTCCCACTACTTCGGCAATGTCTGGTCTAGTATATACCATAGCATACATCAAACTTCCAATTGCACTCTAGTAAGGAACTTTGCTCATGTCTTCCATATCTAATGCAAATGTTAGACATTGTGAAGTGAATAACTTCATTCCAAATATAAGAGAAACACACAATAGTCCTTAATCCTACATGTTAAACCTCTATGGAATTGAATTGACATAAGTTTACTCTAGAGAAGATATGGCTTTCTGCTCACTCTATCTCTTTAGATTTCCATCCCAAGAATGTGTTTAGCTGCACCAAGAGCTTTCATTTCAAATCTAGCTACAAGTTGAGACTTTAGTTTTGAAATCGTTCATTTACCCTATACCAATAATTAACATATCATCAACATATAATGCAGTAAATGGGAAATGATCACCATTAGGTTTATAATAAAGACAATGATATGATTTAAAATGCTTAAATTCTAAACTCAACACATATGTATCAAATTTTTGGGAGCACATCCCAAGACTCTATTTGAAGCTATACAAAGATTTCTTTAATTTACAAACATAATTACTTTTATCTTTAACAACATAGTACATTGGTTGTCACATAAATATCCTTCTCCAAATCACCATGAAGGAATGTATTTTTAAATCCATTTGCTCATCATGTAGATCATAAGCAACAAAAATAAAAAGAAAGAATCTAATAAATTCCCTTTTCACAATAGGAGAAAATATCTTACTATAATCAACATTGTCAACTTGAGAGTAACCTTTCGCAACCAACCATGCTTTGTACTTCTCGAGACCTCCATCTAAAGTAATCTTTTCTTTAACATCCATTTGAAACCAAAATGTTTTCATCCTTCAGGCAATGATACTAGATCTCATGTGTCATTCTTTTTCAATACTATCATTTCTTCATCCATGATAGTCTTCTAGGATTTTGCATCATTCATGCCTAATGCCTCTTCTATAGATTTGGTTCATCCATGTTAGTATTTAAATAAAAATACATCTCCAGTTATCAAGTGAATACCTTTTAGGTGCTTGTCTATGCCTTGCAGACCTTTGAACAAGCTAAGTTGGAGGGTCTTCCTCCACTTCTAAAGATTCAGAGCTAAATGAGCTCTCCTCAACTTCTTGTCTATCTAGGGTCTCAATTCAACTTTCTTAGGTGTAGAAGGAAGTTGAATCGCATCATTCTATTCACTTTGTTCTAGCTGCAATGTAACAAAAGAATACTTAGTTTCTCTAAAAATCAAACTTCTACTATATATTACCTTTTGTACATCATGGTCCCAAAGCTTGCAACCTTTCACAACATAATTGTACATAATGAAGATTAATTTCATAGACTCATTTTCTAACTTTGTTTACATCTCATTTGGCACATGTGCATATGTCTCAAAACCAAAAACTCTAAGACATCTCCATGAAGGATTGCTACCTGACCATGCTTCCATAAGCATTTTATCAACTAGAGATGATGTAGGAGACTTGTTAATTAGGTAGCAAGTAGTGGTAACAACTTTATCCTAAAACCTTTGTTCTAGACTAGCATCACTAAGCATACTCCTAGCCTTCTCCATTAGTGTCATGTTCATTATTTATGCAACTCCATTCTATTGTGGAGAATACGGTGTGGTCTTCTGTCTCTGAATGTCACAATCTTTACAAAATCTATCAAAATCATCAGACAAAAGTTCACTGCCATTATCAATCCTCAATCATTTTATTTTCTTTCCAATTTGCAACTCAACCATTGCTTTAAATTCTTTAAATCAGATGAAAAATTCATATTTACTCTTGTTATATATGAAAAGTGGGGATGATGGTTGAAATGTGGTTAATTAGATGCACTATTGCACTCAATAGTGAATGCATCAATCTTATACAATGTGTCAAATTTGACACCTCTAGTGATCACCATATCACTTCTAACCATCTTGCATCCTGTATCAAAATTGACTACCTACATTCCTGCATTACAAAAGACTAGCTACACACCATCGATGGCATAGTGGACCACCCAAAATTTTTGTTTGGTATAAAAACCAACTCTATAGCCCAAAAATTGAGTTTTTCTATTTTTTATAACTAAAAAATTGCACTTTTTTAATTGTAAGGTTAAGACACCTTTCCTAACATCTCTCAATTTATCTTTAAACTCAAGGTATTCAAATCAAAAGAATTTAAGCTTAAATGGACTACCACCAATTTTCTTCTCTCTTTATCCAATCGCTCATAATGTATGAGCCTTAAGAAAAATGTGACTAGACTCAACATTCATTCAAAACCAACTAGAAACCTATCCAAATGGCCAAAGGACAAAATCTTCCTCAATGCACATGTTTCTCAACGTGAACCATCTAGACTTAGGATGAATATCTATTAATTCTAGACTGCTACAGAAATCTTGAAAGGCCATAAACCCAACATCAGAAAGCTTACAACCTCCCAACTTTTCTTTTGGAAAAAGTATAGCATTGAAATCCCCTTTATACTACAGTAACCGGCGGGAAAGGAATGTTTTTTATATTTCTTTCTACTACAGCAACTGTGCAGGTCGTGGTGGTGTTCTTGTGGAGATCATTCCAAATTGTTTGGTTTGTCTTCACAAGCGAGATTGTGTATTTGAAGAAGACTGTCACAGAGTATTACGAAAAGCGTGGAGAGAAGTATCACGAAAACTGTGAGTTGTGAGTAACACCAATGAAGATTTCTAAAGATTTAGGGAAGAAAAAACCAAAAAAAACTTTGTTGTGGGATATGCTGGGTCGAAATGTCAGAAGTACATTGAGCATTGTACCAGCGATGACATATAAATATTCAAAATTCCAAATGTCATTTTTCTTCTTCTGATCAAAGATATAATCATGAAGGATATATAATAACAAGTTGCAAGAAGCATCAATGCATGTTACATGATTCAAGACTCAACAGGAACATACTCTATTGACAGAATTTTAAAAACCAAGATGGATGAAAACATTTAATTTTAGACAATGGAAATTGTTTGTCTTGAGGTAGCTATTTCACATATCTAGACTCCTGCAACAATGATTGGAACTGCAATGCAAGGCCGAAGCCCCAAAATCCTGATATTCCAAGAACTCTGTAATGTCCTGTTCTTGAAGATTGCTTGTTTGTCGTCTTTGATGATTCACATTACAAAGCTCGCATCTTGCTGATACGCAACAGCTACAATATATTAATCTGTAATATTAGCCACACCTTAAGGTAACACACCAAAAAAAGGCCCTAGAATATGATGATCAGTACAATCCTAGAGATCTCATTAAATATCATAGACTATTTTCATTAATTCCTTTAGCACATCAGAGTGACCTGAAATCTTCTCAGCCTGAACATGTTTATCCAAAGATCAGTAATCTCATTTGAAATACCATTTGATGCTTGGAAATGGGTGAAACCTAAAAGATTTTCATGCAAATTCCTGGCAAACAATCGAAGGGATCCATTATTAAGTTCCTCAACACAACCAATATAAAAGATTAGCCTGAAAGATGCATTCATCACATCTCTGAAAGCATTCATGTTCATCTTATAGCTACTTTAGGCACTTTGCAATTCACATTGTAAAGCCAAAAAATGGAGTTATATTCCTTGAAATTGAAGACATAATGGAGCTGCTACTGTTGGTTTGCAATTTTATATAGCAATACTGGGTATAAATAATAATATTTTGTCTATAAGAAAAAAAGCATTGCCATCTACATAGAAAAAAAGGGACTCTATTACCTCAAATGATAGATGAAAATGTATGTATAAAATCAGAATAGTAGAGAAGACATTAGTGATCTTTTTCTTCAGTTCCAGGGCAGTTTTAAGGCAATGCATCTACAGATTCATACTGCCTAAAAATGTATAACCAAAAAGTCTAAATTGTATATTATTTAATAACAAAAATATATTAAAAAATAGAGTTTTTAAAAAAGAGTTTTATTTAATCATACAAAATCAAACAAATCGCAGATCATTACAATTTAAATTAGAAGCCGATAAAAACACCACATGACACTTAATTACCATAGTTTTTGTTATCCATCATTCTCTCAATTTTATTAATAACTACTACAGTTTTAAGAAAATATTTACATAGGTTTAAAGAACTGGTTAAGAATGAGCTTGGGTTCAAATGACAACATCCTCCAGTAAATGTCTAAGTTTTGACTTGGGCATTGAGGAAGGCATTGCCAAAACCCTTCCCTTAAATTGTATGCAAACACCTTTGGATCATTTGTATCATCACTTAAACTGCTGACGCACAGATAATCTCCCACACAAACACCCTTCCCAATATATCGAGGGACAGAGTCTGGGGGCATCCTTGCAAATTCTTTCCATTTCCAAAGCAACTTATCTTGGTCGTCCTGAAACAACTCCCAGATAACAATACCCTTAGCCCCAGGTGCCGGAATAGATGGATCAATACCAATCTTGTGTAGAACCAAGTTCACTCTGTCGGAATATACTGGAGTGCTTGCAGGCACCCGGTCTGGCGGATCCAGTAAGGTTACTACCACTAGAATGGACGACCCATATGGAGCTATTATAACGACACTAAAATAATCTAGATGTTGGGTGGGAAATGGAGCTATTGTAACAGGCTTAATAAAACCATCTTCGATATTGTAACCAACAATATTCATATCCCCCACTGCCATCCAGAAAAGAACGCCATTGCACTCAACCATTTTATAATGTATTATTTGAGAGCCCGTTTCCCCTGGAAGGAAAATCCCCTCCTACTACTGTGCCCCAATGTCACTACCAAATACGGCTCTCCGTTTCCTCCTCGTACAATATGGACAGAGTAGCCAAACACATTGATTCGTATATCTGCATAAATTCTCATGAGTGGGTTGCAAACACATAATCCTTTCGAGCCTATTATTGCATAAAGCAGTAGCCCCAGCCCTGCACTTGATAACCACTTGTGATTTCTGATATCTGATATCTGATTTGGGAGGAAAGAAAGAGAGATAGTCATCCATTTTTGTGTGGAAAAGCAGTAGGCCATACAATACCCAATTCCTTCCAATTTTTTACCACAAAGAAGCAGCCATGGATTTTGGGTGGGCAATGAAGACAGAAAGCTGTGCGAGGACAAAAGAGAATTCCATTCTTTGCAAACTAAGCGAGAAAGGCAGATTGATTGTAATGGAAGCTTTGCAAAAATGCATTCCTTTACATCCCGACACAGCTCAGATACAGCTCTCTGCTCTCCGTCTTCTTCAACTGCTGAAATAAATTGTGGCTCCATTGCTTACTAATTAATGGATTTCTTATGCTTTTGATTTCTTTGTATGCATTCATCCACTCCCTTTTATAGGTGTTTGACAGGAGAGCTTTGCTTAGTCCACTCGTGGTTAAGAGCAGCCGACCTGGAGAAAATAAAATTTCAAATAGATAATAGAGATAAAAATTTCACTATAGATATTTTTAATATATTTATGCAAAACGTGTTGAAGGAACTATAACTTGGGAAGTGTTTTTTAAAATCTATCTTATGTAAAAAATTACTAAGGGAAAGGTCCATTAAGTCCTATCTTTTACACAGGGGAAAGGGCCATTAAGTCTATCTCTTATTAATTTCTTACATTAGATAAAATTAAAAAATATATATTTGTGATAATATAAAAATAAAAATAAAAATTAGAGAGATAATGAATGATAGCTTTTCCAAAACAAAAATTAAATTTTACATACAAAAGTAAAATATTTTCTTATATAAAAATAAAGTAAAATATTTTCTTATATAGAAATAAAGTAAATAATGTAATAAAACTAGCATACCTATCTTTAGAAAAAAAAAAATGTATATATTTCATTTAAAATAGAGATGCACTAAAAAATAGGGACCTTTTTACATAGATTTTTGGAAAGATAGGTATGCGAGTTTTAATAATTTCATAATTTTAAATATTATATTTTATTTCAAATTTATTAATTTATTATTTTAATTTTGTAATTGTATTAATTTTATAAGTATATTTATTTTATTAGTTTTATAATTTTATAAATTTAATTAAAAAATTGAAATTAATATGAAATGTAGTAAATAGTTGTTTAGATCAATTAATAAACATATAATATAAGTAATATAGTTTATAGTTTATAAACTAGCATAGATATCTTAAATATATCTATCTAAAAGATGCCAAAGATATTAATCTCTAGGCGTCTATATTGAAATTGTTATTTTTTTGGATTAAGAATAGTTCATTTATATTACCAAAAATAGAACCTGTAAATTACATGCATAGTGGCCAAGCTCCACCACAATAGGGCTCACGATTTTCTAAAAGTTACCAAGTAATACATCATATAAGTAATTGTTTCTTATATATTGTTGCTAGCAAATTATCATAGTTTTAGTTCATTGGAAAATCAATATAAAGAGTCTCCACTGATCCTATAGTAGGGTTAGCCTCCACCACTGATTCAACATTTGACCTTTCCATCTTTGGACAACCAATGGTTGGCTCTAAGACTGGTTCAAATTCTATATGCCCAATGCCATCACTGTCAACATAAACCCTTTGATTTTCAGAATAGATGGGATCCGCGTTACCATTTCCTAAGCCCTGTGTAATGTTCACCATTTTAGAACCATTGATATGTAGCCTTCTAAAACTATCATTCAACTCCTCCAAATGATATATGAAGGATTGGCAAGCTGAAGCAGAGTCTTGATGTCCCAGCTCTAGAAAAGTAGCATCAATATCATATGGTGAAAAGTCCTCCCTCTTTGCTATCTTTTCCTTGAAAACCATCTGATTTTCCACATTCAATGCCACCTGTATAAACAAATCAGCCTATGTGAGTCTTGATTCAGACCCAACAAGAATCCTTGAGTTGCCTTGAAAATGGTCCCCATTCCTCTTTTTCCACAAGATCCATAAAACTTCAGTTTTTATGCAAGCCAAAACAAGTTAGAATTTGCATCAAAACCTGAAATATGACCAAACAAGATCCCAAACTTATATAATGGAAAACATGAAGACTAGTTAAGAAGGTTACTCAAAAACATACTCTAGACTTGACAAGCATAAGGACACTCAAAGAAAATATGGTCACAATTTTCATAAGTATTACAAATACTACAAATATAACTATTGAGACCTAGTGGTAATTTCTTTTGGCAAAGTAACCATCTAAAGCATCCTTTTTTGGGCTCAAAGGAAATAGACCAAAATGACATGAAGACACCCCTTAATTTCTTAAAGCCCACATCACAGTTCCAAACCTTGACACAATGCTCATAAATATCCTATGAGTTTCTAAGCATCCTATAAATTCTTTTTGACTCACAATTCATAAGGTTGGCACCATCCTCCCATTTCAGATTATCCAACCAATCCTGCTCACCCAACAAGTTTTGCAAAGAAGGGTTGCTTGAATAAGCTGAAAGCAACACAGAGTAAGTCCTCCTTTGAGTTTCTTTCATCCAAAACTCTTTTTTTAAACACTCCCAAGATTTAAAACCAGAAGAGGTGAAAAAATCTTGAAATTCAGACAGTCCCTTCTAATGCCACTTGAGACCTGAGCAACCTTGGATGAGAGCAATAGGCTTCTCATTGTATTTGAAATCCCACTAAACAGAGCTATGCTTTCCCCACTACAAATAAGAATTTCCCCTGCTAGGGTAGGAGATGAGATACCTGACACCTTCCCAAGCCTTCCAAATAGAGGTGAATACCACAAACCTGAAAGGCTTCACTTTAAAATCCCTTAAAAGGTGATCATAGGGATGCAAATTTTTCCATCCTAAAGAACCTCTAGGCCTGGCTAGCTTAACATTGTTCCTCACTAAAACCTTCTATGGTTCATTACCTTCTAGAGAATTCACAGTCCATTTTGCTACAAGGGCCAACCCTTGAATCTTCAAGTCTTTCAAGCCAAATCCCCCAAAATATCTATTGATACAACACCATTTCCATTTTACACAACATTTCTTGTTTCTTCCTTTGCCATCAGACCAGAGGAAGGATTTGATCAACTTCTGAATGCTTTCTATTTGCAGATTAGAAAAAATCCACATGGAGGCATAGCACACAGTGTATGCTGACAATTTTTTTTTGACACACTCAGAATCTCCCAGCTAGGGAGAGTGCTTGTCTATTCCAATTTTTGAGTTTACATTCAATTTTAGTGAAGAGCCAATCCCACATTTGTTTGAGAGGGGGATCAATAACAAAAGGAATACTAAGGAATCTTACCAACTTTTTCAGCCCTTCCCATTGCCAATCATTTTCACCAAGCCAAGTAGGATGGGACTCAGACCATCCTATTAGAATAGATTTACTAAATGAGACATTGGCACCTGAAGCATAGCAAAACATGTTCAATTTGATCTTGAGATTTTCTAGATTTTATTTCTCTACAACAGGATAGAGTGTAGTGTCATCTATAAAGTACATGGTGAGTAGGGAATTTCCATCAGGAACCTCAATGCCTTTAAAATTGCTTGGTATTCTATCTATTCTTAAAAGATAATATAAAGATTTAGAGGCAATAACAAATAATGTAGGAACCAATGGGCAACCTTGCCTAGTGGACCTCCCCATATGAGAAGAGAAGGTAAGTTTCCCATTGACTTCAACTTGAGTAGAGGCATTTCTAAACAACATTGCAACCATCCTCACAAATTCTAAAGGGAACCCGAAAGCCTTGAGGACACATATTCGGAAGGACCATTCCGCTCTGTCATAGGCTTTTTTGAAGTCTAACAATAAAAAGGTTACATTCTGACTAGTTTCCTTAGCCTAGTGAGTATCTTCCCAACTAGTTAGCAGGTTATCAAGGATAAATTTACCTTTGAGAAAGCCTGTTTGAGTCACATTTATTATGGAAGGTAAGATATCTACCAGTCTTCTTGCCAATACTTTGGCAATAATTTTGTAAGAGACATTAAGCAAGGTAATTGGTTTCCAATTCCTCAGATTGGATTTATCCCTACCTTTGGGCAAGAGTTTAATGATCCCTTTACTTATATCCTCCCTCAAAGTACCATTCTCTATGGCCTCTTGATATACCTCCAACAGATCACCAATAACCCATCCAATATTAGATTTATATAACTCTACTTGAAGTCCATCTATCCCAAGAGATTTGTAGTTTCTCATAGATAGAATGGAATTCCTAATTTCATCTTTGGATAAATTCTACTTAAGTTTTTCAGCCACTGATGCATCAATCTTCTTAGGGCAAATTAAGGAGCACATCTTTTGAGCTTCAGCACAATCTGCATTCCCATCTTCAGCTTTGAAGAGGCTTTCATAGAAATTTTTGACCAAATTCTTGATATCACTCACATTTTTGAAGGTATTGCCATTCTCCATGATAGCTTCTAAATGTTCATGTCTGAACTTGCTCCTTAACATGCTAAAGAAATATTTTGAGCCCCTATCTCCTCCTTTTATCTAATTCAGCCTAGCCCTATATTTAGCACTTTGGGCAGTAAGAGTCTCAAAGGATCTAAGTCTATTTTTTATGACACTCAGTCCAGTACTCAAATCCTCATTAAACAGACTAGCTTGCAAATTTTTTTAGAATCTACTAGTTCTTTCTGTAATTCTCTTTCTTCTTTCCTTCTATCCATAACATATTTCTTACCACAAATTTGAAACACTTCTTGGCAGGCCTTAATAAGCACTGACCAATATTTGTTAGCTTTATAGTGGGCATGGGTACACTTAATGATGTTCTTGATAACTACAATACCTTGTTTACAGTCCTCCTTGTCTAACAACATAATATTAAGCTTAAAAGAGTTTGAAACCTTATGTTTAGAGATCTTGTCATGACAAATGAAGAGGATGTCTGCTACAATAGGATGATGATTAGATAGGGAACTAGGTAGGACCTTCACTACATTGGCCCTCTGAGGTGATTTGAACTGAAAAAGTTCTTTGTTGGCATACATTTTGTCCAATCTACTAAATATTCTTCTATTACCCGATTGGGCATTGCACCACGAAAACCATATTCCATCTTAGCTCCTTCTAAAGGATCCAACAACCTAAGAGATTTTCTTAGGCTGAGCCAAAAGAATTTTTCATTGCTTTGCCACTCAGCCCTGATACCTCCTACCTTATCTTCTTTGTTCTAAACCATGTTGAAATCCCCCTCTATTATCCATGGGACCTTAGGGAGATGAGAGGATAACCATTCCCAAAGATCACCTTTTTATCTATAATCATTTGAAGCATAAAGAGAACAGATACCAAACTTCTCTTCATTGTTATCAAAACTAGCCCATATTGCTCTATTACAAGTGGAGCACCCAAATTGGGAGACAAGATACCCCCACTTTGGACTCATTAAAATTGTAGAACCTCCTTTTCCTCTATCATGCATCATGTGAACTTTAACAGAGTCCTTCCAGATGAATCTAAGCACATTATCTAATTGAAAATTAGCAGCCTTAACTTCCTGAAGCAATAGGAAATCAATATTCTTATGCCTGTTTAGAAGATCTCTAACAATATACTTCATATCTGGGGATTCTAAACCCCTCAGATTCCAACTGATGCATTTCATAGTGAAGATATTGGATAAGACAATGAACTGGATTAATGGGCCTCTTCTTTTGAAATCCCCATATTATCAAAACAATTAGGAAGTTTTCCTCCTTTCACCCTCTTACATTCACTCAATTTCCTCTTTTTTCTACTTTCCTCATCTTTTGGACAAGCCACATCTTCCTCTATATCCTCCACTACATCCCTCTCACCCTCGGCCACCTTTGAGGAGATTCTAGCATTGGCCATCATCAGGTCTGGTGGTTTAGAAGGCTCAAGGAGCCTAACCTCTTGAACATCTTCATTCATTTTCCTCGCCAACATATCCTCTCTAGTTTTCATCAGAGCAAGCTACTGTACATTTTTCTTAGGGGAGGCAAACCTTGAAAGTGCTCCATTATTATTTGGCTACTTAGTGTAAGGAAGTTAGGTGTGCGGAAATTGCTTCCTACACTAATCTAATAAGGAGAGGAGAGTGCAAATTCAAATTTATCATAAGTATTAAAACAACATTATACCTTTGACATGAGATATTGCAATAAACACATAAAGAAGAAAGAATGACAAAAGAAGAGAGACACAAGATATACGTGGGGAAAACCCTTACAGGTGAAAAACCCCACACTCCAAAATACTACTCAATTATATTACATAAACAAAGAGGTTACAATACAAATCAGAGCCAATGCTCTTGCAAGAGTCTTTAACACTCATATTTGGAGATGATCCAGTAGCATAACAGTACTTGTAAAACATATAATACATTTTCTCCTCCAAGCACCTGTTTATATAGAAAATGCAAGGCAAAATTGTCTCTATCTTAGAATGGGCATCCAACTTGGTCTCATGGCCCAAAACCCACACATATGGACACTTGGTCAAAATTCTAAGATGCTTCTAACACTTGTCCATAGACCACATCCCAAAGAGGTCACCTATTTTCAAAATGGGCTATGACAAATGTTCTTATGACCATCGTAGAATCTATCATAGTAGTTACAACTTACATCTGTAAGAGAATATGTCATACATAGGATATAAATAGTATATTCTCTTACAACATGTCATAGTCCACTTTGGGGCACCCAAAGATGCCTTTTTCAAATATGCTCTTCGACACATGTCTTCACCTATGATAAAATCTCCTATTTCCAACTCTTACATGTCATAACTTCATCATAGGAATCTGTCATGACCATTATGGTCAATATTCCCTTACACAACATCCAATATGCTAACACATGGAAAAATATTTCTACCACAAAGTGGGATGCCTGTCTCCTCATGTGAGGACAAAATTACAATTTTTCCTCTTCCATGTAGGATAACACATCACCGTGCCACATCCCACAAAATGACACTATGGAATTTACAATTAATTTACATCATAACAATGAATAAATAAATACAATCAAAATAATGCAAGGAATTACCAAGGTTGTGACACCTTAATTCCCAACATTCTCCCACTTGTGGAACACCTTGTAAGAGTTAATAGAATAGTGGGATTTAACGGCTATAGGTCGAGAGGCCTATAGACTCCGAACACCATCTGTACTTCTCCGTGCCCACTAGTTTTGTCAATGCATCTACAACATTCTTCAAATTATCTACCTTCTCCAAATTTACCTTCCCATCCTCTACCATGTCTTGCACAAAGTGAAACTGTACATCAATATGCTTTGTTTTGGCATGGAATGTTGGATTCTTTGCAATTCAAATTGCACTATGATTGTCACAACAAATCATAATTTGTCCTACATCAACACCAATATCTGAACACAATCTCTTAAGCTAAATGGCTTCTTTACAAGCATGAGTTGCAGCCATATACCCAACTTCTATGTGGAGAAAGCAACCACAGGTTGTCACTTAGTCATCTAACTAATTACACCACCAAACATTGTGAACACATATGCACTGGTGGATCTCCTGCTGTCAATGTCACCTACCCAATCAGAATCCCCAAATCCACAAATACTAACTGAATGTGGAGGTCCTGTAGCACTGCCATGATAGCAAATGGAATACTTAGAACTACTCCTCAAATATATGAACACTCGCTTAACTACATCCTAATGTACCCACCCAGGATTAGCCATAAATCAACTAAGGACTCCCACTGCTTGGGAAATATCTGGTCTTGTGCAGACCATGGCATACATCAAACTACCAACAACACTAGCATAAGGTACTCTGCTCATGTCTTCCACCTCACTAGGAGATTTTGGACAATCACTAACAGATAACTTTGTCCCCAATGAAACATGAACACACAATGGTCTACAATCTACCATGCTAAACCTATCCAACATGGTCTTCACATACTTACTTTAGCTACCCCTAAATCTTTCATTTCAAACTAAATTATAATTAGAAATCATATTCTTACCCTTCCCAATCAGCAACATATCATCAACATATAATCGAACAATGAGAATATGATCACCATCAAACTTATAATACACACAGTGATTTGATTTTGATCTCACAAATCTAATTGACAACACAAAGGCATCAAACTTCAAGTACCACATCCTAGGAGACTGCTTCAAACCATCCAAAGACTTCTTAAGCTTGCAAACTAAATTTTCTTTACCTTTCACTATGTAATGCTCTGGCTGTGACATGTAGATTTCTTCCTCCAAATCACCATGAAGGAAAGATGTCTTCACATCCATCTATTCTACCTCTAAGTCATATGTAGTTGCAAGAGATAAAAAAATTGAATGGATGTCAACTTTGCAATGGGTGAGAAAATTTCACCATAATCAGTTACCTCCACTTGTGAATACCCCTTCACAACCAATCTGACCTTGTACTTTTCAACACTACCATCTACACCAAATTTCTTCTTGAACACCCATTTGCATCCAACAGGTTTTTGTCCATGAGGCAAAGTCACCAAGTCCCATGTTTTATTCTTTTCCAAAGAAGCCATCTCATGTTCCATGGCCTCCTTCCAGGAACTTGCATCTTTCATACCCATAGCCTCTGACATAGTTCTAGGTTCATCAGTGTTAGCAAGTAAAGCAAAGGCACAACTAGAATCAAGTAATGAATAACCAAACCTATCAGGTTGCTTTCTTGTTCATGTAGACCTCCTCAATGGCTGAGGTTGAGGTTTTGCTTCTTCTTCTGAGATTTCAGAGCTGCTAGAGCTCTCCTCATCATCAGGTCTCACAGGGTCTGTCTGTTCAGTCTTCTCAGGGGTAGAAGGAAACTGAACTGCATCTTCTTTCTTTTCTATCTGTTCTAGTTGTAGAACAACAAAAGGTGTTAGCTCTTTGAAGATAACACTTCTGCTATACAACACTTTTTCAGCCACCGGCACATTGACACCATAGCCAATGAAAATACGTTAAACAACCTTGTTCTCTAGTTTAGACCGTTCCTCCCTAGGCACATGTGCATATGCCTCACAACCAAAAACATGAAGATGTCTAACTGAAGAATTCTTACCAGACCACACCTCCATAGGCATCTTACCAACAAGAGCCGATGTAGGAGATCTGTTTACTAGATAGCAAGCAGTGGCAACAACTTCAGCCCAAATTTTTTTTTGAGGCTTGCTCCACTAAGCATACTCCTAGCCTTCTCCATCAGTGTCATGTTCATCCTCTCTACAACTCCATTTTGCTGCGGGGTATATGGAGTTGTCTTATGCCTTTCAATCCCTTGTTCTTTGCAGAACTTAGTGAACTCTGCCAAACAAAACTCACCACCGTTATCAGTTCTCAAACACTTAATCTTTTTACTAGTCTAATTGTTAGTAAAGTCTTTAAACTCCTTAAATCAACTAAAGACTTTAGTCTTGCTTCTGATAAAATCAACCCATGTCCTTCTACTGTAATCATATATGAAAGATACAAAATATACAGATTTTGAAATCGAAGGAACATTAACAGGACCAAACACATCAAAATGAATAAGATCCAATACACCAGAAGACTTGTGAGAACTAGAGTAAAACTAAACACAGTTTTGATTTCCATAAATGAAATGTTCACAAAAGTCAAACTTGAGATTACAATAATTTAACCCCTCAATGAGGTTTTTATTTTTCAGGGTACACAGACCCTTCTCACCAATGTGGCCATATCCAAATGCCATAACATAGTACTTTTAGTAGAAAGATTATCTTCCATAACATGTGCACTACCATCGGAACTAGTTACAAATGATTTCTTCACTGGTCATTCAGATGGTGGAGATGGAGTGACTACAACTTGTTTCTTAGAGTTAGAAGAACTATTACAGTATGAAGTGCATGCCTCCAACTAAAATAGAGTACCTCTCTGAGTACCCTTCACAAGCACCATAGATCCTCTAGTCATCTTGCATCCATCCTTCGAAAAGACAACTTGCACACCTGCATCAGTCAACATACTTACAGAAAGCAGGTTCCGTGCAAGCCCTGGAATGTGCATAACTCCAGTGATCCCCTTCACTCATCCATCAGGGAATTAGATTAAGAATTTTCCATGACAAACAATCTTTAGATGAGAGTCATCACCCAAGTACACTCTTCCACCATCAAACTCTTCATATTTCATGAACTAGTCTCGATGTGAGGTCATGTGGAATGATGTACCAGAATCAATCAAACACACATCATCAGATGCATGGGTGGAAAGGGCTGCGATAAAGGCATCACCATCATCTTGTGACTTGTTGAAATCCAAATCAGGAGCTTTCTTCTGCTTTTTCTTCTCCTGTTTGCATTCCTTTAAAAAATGTCTAGTTTTTCCATAGTTCCAACAAATAGCCTTGGACTTTCTAGGAGAATTGGATCTCCCACGAGATTTGGATCTACCCTTCTCAGCTTTCTTGTCCTTCTTCTTCCCTTTCTCTTTGGGTCTTCCACGAACTGCAAGAGCCTCTTTGGTTGCCTCAGAAGACGTTCTCCACATCTCTTCAGATAACAACAAAGAGACCACATCTTCCATCTTGAAGGTGGTAGTGGTACTTTCGATAGCCATGACAAGATGATTCCACAAATCTGACAAAGAACAAAGTAGAGTCATGCATCGATCCTCCTCCTCTATTTTCACATCCACAAATTTCAACTGTGCAACAATCATGTTGAAAATATTCATGTGATCTGCAACAGATCCTCCATCTTCCATCTTCAAAGCAAACAACTTCTTTTTTAGAAAAAAGTTTGTTTACCAAGGACTTGGCTTGATAAAAATTACCCAACTTCTTCCAAAGATCTTTCATTGTCTTCTCCTCATGGACATTCAACAAGACAAAGTCAGCTAAATAGTGTCTTGTGAGACCCTTATCCTTCCGATCTTTGAGATCCCAATCATCTTGTTGCATTGCTATAGGTTTTACACTAGATACCATTTCCCATAGGTCACGATCAACAAGTAGGTCCTCCATCTTCAATTTCCACTACTTAAAATTAGTGCCATTGAATTTCTCAACCTCCAACCTTCCAGATGTGGTTGCCATCTCCTTGCTGCAACAAGATATAGAATACTCTACACAAGACTCCCACTCAACCTAAGATCAGCTCAAAAAATCCATACCCAACAACTAGGACCGAAGGTGATCAAGCTCTGATACCAACTGTAAGGCAGCTAGCTATGCGAAAATCGCTTCCTACACTAATCTAATGAGGGGGGAAGAGTGTAAATTCAAATTTATCCTAACTAATATAGAAACATTAAACCATTAACATGAGATATTGCAGAAAACAGATAAGGAAGAAAGAATGATAGAAGAAGAGAGACACAAGATATATGTGGGGAAAACCCTTATGGGTGAAAAACCCCACACTCCAAAACACTACTCAACTATATTATGTAAACAAAGAGGTTACAATACAAATTAGAGCCAATGATCTTATAGGAGTCTTCGACACTCGTATCTAGAGATGATCTAGTAGCATAATAGTACCTATAAAACTTGTGATACATTTTCTCCTCCAAGCACCTGTTTATATAGAAAATATAAGGCAAAATTGCCTCTATCTTGGAATGGGTGTCCAACTTGGCCTCATGGCCCAAAACCCATGCCTATGGACACTTGGTCAACATTGTAAGATGCTTCTAACACTTGACCAGAGACCCCATTCCAAAGAGGTCACCTATTTCCAAAATGGGCTATGACAGATGCTCTTACGACTCTTACGACCATCAAAGAATTTGTCATAGTAGTTACAACTTACAGCTGTAAGAGAATCTATCATACACATTCTATAAATAGTATATTCTCTTACAACATGTCATAGTCCACCTTGGGGCTCCCAAATATGCCTTTTTCAAAGACACTCTTCGACACATGTCTTCACCTGTCATAGAATCTCCTATTTCTGACTCTTACATGTCATAACTTTGTCATAGGAATCTGTCATGACCATTACAGTCAATATTCCCTTACACAACATCTAAGATGCTAACATGGCAAAATATTCCTACCACAAAGTGGGATGCCTATCTCCTCATGTGAGGACAAAATTACAAGTTGTCATCTTCCATGTAGGATGACACATCACCGTGCCACATCCCACAAAATGACGATATGGAATTTACAATTAATTTACATCATAGGCAATGAATAAATTAATACAATCAAAATAATGCAAGGAATTACCAAGGTTGAGATACCTTAATTCCCAACACTCAGAAGCAACAAAACCCTTAGCACGATCTAATATGCCTAAGCTTTTATCGATAGGATTAATAACACCTTCCAAAATTGAATCCCAAATTTCTTTCCCCTCAACTGAGAGAGGAATCATTGGGCTAGAGCCCTCCGAAGCCATTATAATACAATCAGGAGGTGAAACCTCTAGAATGGAACTTCCATCCTCCACAACATTACTACTTCCAAAAACCATTCTATTCTTATCAATAGAGGGGGAAGGAAAGGGAGTCGACTCCACAAACTCGGAAGAGTCAGGCAATTCAACACAAGAGGGGACATCCTCTAGCCTCAACTTCTCAAGACTATTTCTAACTTCTCTAAGTGCTTCTTCGAGAGGACCAGGGCCTGGCTAGAGAGGTTGAGAGCACGAAGGAGGCTCAGGGACAGAATGGAGAGGGGCCTCTACCCTAGCCTCCAAGATGCTTCTATGCTCACCCCGTCTCAAGTCAAGATCATTTTTAGAAGATTCAATAGATTCAAAATGGATATTTTCATTTCTTGACTTCAACACTAGACAATATGACCTTTGATGGCCATCAATTTTTCATAGAAAATAAGAATTGAGCCCTCCTAGGCCAACTATTGCACATTCAATAGTTTTATTCTCAAGATTCACTTGCAAAACCTCAGGTATATGAATTCCTCATTTAAGGGAAACCAAAACCCTAGCATCCAAATGAGGGAGAGTCATCTTTGAGCCTTCCAATTTTAACACTTTGCCCAGGGGTTTTAATAGATTAGGCAAAAAAGCTCATAGTTGAACAAGAAGATCCTAAACCAATAACCATTGGGGAAGAGAGAAGAATTTAATGTCTTGCATAGAGGCCTTAGGGCACCAATTAAAAACTTTTAAATAGTGATCTACCCACATTCCACATCTCTCTCTCTAAAATTTTCTTTTGCATAGTATGATTTTTGAGGATTATAACAAAAATACCTTTTGAAATCATTTTACAAAATGAAACATGCACCCCCATTTTTTTCCTCCAAATAGAGTACAACCAATTATCAAAGAATTTACTTGTAGGTAACTTTTCCACATCTAAACACACAAAAATGGCCCAAATTTTTCAACCTATTTTCCTCTAGATTTACTGCTCTTTGCATTCCATCATTAGGTTTAAGAACCAATTTTTTGGGCAATGAAGGATTCTTACCCTTGCTTGGCAGGCCCAATGCTCCTTGACATTCACCACCGCCGCTCTTGCTATCTCCACTATGCTCTTCTCCCTCCTCTTGCGTCGAGAAGCTTGCATCTTCGAGCGGAGGGATGACATGTTGAATGTCCAAGGCTTCTTTAAATGTTTTTCCTGTAACAACTGCATCGCCATTAAACCCATCTGCAGAATTAATTCCTTCCTTTTCGTCAACCATTAACTCTCCCAATCGAGGAGTAAATGGATCATCTAGAACAGTAAAGGAGAGGAGACCACTCGCATGTGTCAAGGGACAGACCCATAGAACCCAGACTGGCAGGAAATAACATAAAGTTAAATTCAAAAAAAAAACTACTTAGTTTCTAAATAGCCCCTAACATGGAAAAATTTAAATTTAAATAGAGAATAATGTGACTATAATGATAGAAATCTAACATTTTAGAATGCATACAACGAATATTTTATGAAAAAAATAGAAAAGAAGAATGAAGAGGACCAATTTCCATCACAGAGAGAAGCCCTACAAGAAGTTCATGGAGGGGGACTAGAACCCTCGAACAACTTGTAAAGCTCACCTCTTTGTTTCCAATTAAAAAAATATTGAAATTGTTATTGAGAATAGATAGGCGCCTAGAGACTATATCACTGGGCATCTTTTAGATAGATGTATTTAATATAGACGCCTAGAGACTAATATCTTTGGCATCTTTTAGATAGATGTATTTAAGATATCTGTGCTAGTTTAATAATTTTATTAATCTATCACAATATATATAGTGAGGACCAAAATATATACATAGTATTATATAATGCTAGTTTTACTTAAACATTTATTTTATTTACTTTCTAGATTTGCATTTAAAATTGAAGAATCCTAAAAACTAGTTTTTAATTTAATCCAAATGATACCAATAAATTAATTATAATGATCCAATTGAATTTGAATTAATAATTATAATGATCTAATTGAATTTGAATTAATTCCCATAGTTAATTTTTTTAATCTTGTAAAGATTGAAGAACTATAATCCTACCAACCACAATTCTTAGCTCTAACAATTAGTTCTTAATGGAATATTTTTCAATAATTTAATCCAAATGATACAAAAATTAATTATAATTTTTTAATAGAATTAATTCCCATTGTAAAAATCTAAAGCCCTCGCCCTCATTAAACTAAAATAAAGAAATTTACCCTCCAATTAGTTTTCTTTGTGGCTTTTAAAGATTAAAGAATTATAAGGCTAGCCCTCAATAAACTAAAATGAGTAATTTACTTTTTCTAGCCTTCATTAAACTAAAGTAAATAATTTACCTTGCTTTAATTTTGTTATTTTTTTGTGGGATGTATGGGTAGTTCTTAGCTCTAAAAGTTAATTATAATTTTAAAGGAATTAATTCTAATATTAGTAAAAATCTAAAACAAAGGATGTTAAACTAAATTCTCATTAAATTAAGGTAAATAATTTACCTGCCATTAATTTTCTTTGTCATTTTCAAATATTTATTTATGCAAGAAAAATATTAAATAAATTATAATTTACACCTTCCATAATTTATGTTGCACTTTAAATATAATTTAATTTTTATTTTAATGAATAGAATCTAAATAAAATAAGAGAAAATAATACACAATGTCTAATATAACCTTATATAAATAATAGCATGCATCATTTCATAAATTCATTTTGCAAGGAAAAACAAAATAAAATGGGTGCATAGTGTCCTTACCAATAAAACTTATGTTCATTGATTTAATAAACTATATGGGCTATACATTTATAATTATTTAATAAAAACTATGTCTGCTATATTTTATATATATGATAATAGTCATCCCCTGATGTAGCTCTTTAATAGTTTTTGTTAACACACTCAAGCCAAAAATTAAAAAAAATGGGTGGATAGTGTCCTTACCAGTAAAACTTATGTTCATTGTTTAAATAAACTATATGGGCTATATATTTATAATTATTTAATAAAAACTATATCAGCTCTATTCTTGGTGGCACTGAAGTTACGCCTCGGCATAATAAATTAGTAAGTAATATGTTTGAAAAGGTTATTTTTTAAAATTTTAGTTACCCGTTAAAATTGCAATAGTAAACAAATAAATAAATAAAGTTATTTTAAAAATTATTTTACTTTATTATTTATTTTTTAGTTAGTATATTTATTTAAGAGTGATTTTATTTTATTTTATTATGCTAAGAGGCATAACTATAGTGGCAACAAAGGGTGGAGTGTAATGGGGTGAGTGTGTTAACAAAAACAAATTAAAAAATAATTATACAGCCGATATATTAAAATAATAATGATAAACAAACAAGAAGCCGAACAAAATAAAAAGCAAGAAGCACCAAAAAAATCAATTACATTTCATATTGATACAATATTTAAAAAATTTAATTAAATAATTTTTTATAATATGGATAAGTTATTTTATTTACTTTTTGCAATTTACAAACATTATAATATATATTCCCAAAAAAACATGGCACATCAGAAATCATAATATATATATTCCATAAAAATATGGCACATGACATGGGGTCAATTGAACACCCTAAAATCTCCATTTACTCTTAATATTCTTTTAATACCCTTGATTATATGAATTTAGTTTTCTTTTTAAAAATCAAAATCAAAATAACTATTCAAAAAAAATTAAACAATCATCTCTAAAAATTATTTTGGTTTATTTTACTAGGGTTACATTGGGAATTCAATTTTGGAAGATATTAAATTCATAATCTTACAAAAAGTAAAATTTTCTAACTACTATATTAATTGTTTACTTCTATCAACTCTATATACATACTAGCATATCTATATATATTCTTGAGGTGCCTATCTTTCAGCATACTTTAGATATATTTTAAAATATAGCTATGCTAGTAATATAGATTAGTTGTGTTTTAGTATAGATATGTTAGTAATATAGATTGGTTGTGTTTTATTTTTCTTTTGTTAACATGCTCACATTACATTCCACCCTTTGCGGGGTGTAATAAAATAATTCTTAAATCAAAATTTAAATTTATGTGTCCATGTAGAAAATAAAATAATTCTAAAGTAAAATAAAATAACTTTGAACAAATAAAATAGCTCTAGATTGATATTGACATGTTTTAGATAGATGTATTTAAGATATTGTTATAATAGAATATAAAATATTAATAAATATGTAATTATTTGTCATTTATTATCATCTAAGTAGATATGTAACATACTCTCTAACAAGGCTTAAAACAAATTTTATAAATAGATAATCATTTAAGTGAAAAAGATTGAACTTATTTCTTTTGAATTAAAATATTTTCAAGAAACCAAATTACATCATATAAACATAACATGTTTTTTCAATATACATCGTAATAATTTATGAAATAACATTTTGTTTTTCAATTACAATAATCTACAAATGATAAAAATTTACATAGTTTATGAAATACAAGGCACATATCAATAAGTATGGTACATCTAGAATTCTGATATCCATATCGCAAGTCTCAGTGAGTGTTCTTCTAGAGAGAGAGCATATTCTAAGTGCTTTACCTCCAACCATAGATTGACAGTCCCCCTCACACCTTGCAGGTGGAAGTGGGCCTACCCTTCACGAAGAGTATAGACATAAGGTAACAAATTGGTATTTTCCATATGAGTACTACTATTGTATCCTACATAACTCTATCAACCACACAACTCTAGACAATCCTCTAGCTAAGTATGATCATACTGACATGTTATGAAATTTGGACATGATGAATTGACTAATGCATGCTGAGATACATGCATTACTTTAGCCAAAGATTCTATATAAATAGAAGTTTATAGTAAACATAGTCGTATTGTCCACCCACCTCTAACTCGAATTGTATACTATCACATCCTGTAGTTTGACTTGGTCAACTTGGTTCATTTGATAAGTGGTTTTAAAAATAGAGATTTTGTCTAACTCAAAATCTAGTCTCCTTGTCTTAGGTTAATTCTCATGACCTTCTCATTCATACCATAAGACTTTATGGATTGATGATCCATCCAAAAAGTACCATTTTGCAAATCTAGTCTCCTTGAATTAGGTTAATTCTCATGATCTTGCCATTCATACCATAAGAATTTATGGATTGACTATCCATCCAAAAAGTACCATTTTGTATACTTGCAAAATCCAAGGTCTATGACTTATCGACATCTACTCTATGAGTCCAAAATTCAAGTCAATTGTAATAAAAAAAAATTTGTTTCTCTACCAAGGGAAATCACCATTGACTAAAAAAAAAACTTCCTTTGGACAAGTCTAATACAACATTAAAAATTAGGGTTCTCGGCCCTTCGTTGTCAACCCACATAAAATAGCTATATATATAAAATTATAATACTTGACATGGTTATAATTAACCATAACCCTTTGGATTCTATTTGAAATAATAGCAAGTTTGAAAGTATTATTTACATAATAACTAATATGATTGAATATAAATTAATCTTATCAAAATATTCTTCTTATATGGTTTGAACCCTTTGTAAATAAAGAAGTCAAATCCAATGGATAGAATGATTGATTTCCTTCAAATAAACATTATCTATTTTGTTTTGAGCAATACTGAAAAACTATCATATAAATCTACAAGCTTGACTACAGTCTCCATACCATGTTTACGTAAAAATAATGTGAATTCTATATCACATAACTAATATATATTCTTGTGGTTCTCATTATCACATGAGTGTTTTATAATCACAAAGGACAAGTTGTAGTACTAATCTTTACATCAAAACATAGATAGTAAGATAAAACTATCACTATTCACATATATAGATTATAGAAATATACTTATCTACATATAAAGAAAATAGAAATGTACTTATCTATGTATCACTAGCTAAAACTTTCTCTCACAATAGTAAGAATCTATATAATGCTATTAAAACTATATTTCAAATGTGTATTAACATATACTCATTATACCTAGTATCTACATAACTGATATTTTCTATATGAGCATATAACTATACTGTATCTTCATGGCAATCTTACATTGTATGCATTTTTATTATTTCAGTCTAAACTTATAATACGACCATGTATATCCAAGTTCACTATTTAACCTTTATGCAGGTACACAGTATCCAAGCATTGTTCTATACCTAGGCTATGTTTAAATATACGTTGTGGATCTCATTCAATAGTTTTGGTAGATACTATCACTATGGATCAATGCAATGATCATAGACTAATCTAAAGAGCACTAACCTTCCTATCTATTATGCGTAAATAAGAATCTTCCCCCCACAACCTAATATTCATCTACTTAGACCTTCCAAGCCTCTGATCTTAGTGCCCACTGTAAAACCTCTTTCCCTATGATAACCATCCTCTTTTCCTTCTATCAACTCACGATAAAAGTTGAATATGAGACTCCCTATTAGCCGTATATTTCTCCTTTAAGTAAGCCTGATTTCACACTTTGATAGAGCATACAATTCGAGGGGTAATGTGGTTATTAAACTCCAATCCTCTTCCATTCAACAACATCCGTTAAGGTATCCTATGTTATTGAAATGGTTAAGAGAAAATGCCTCTTCATTAAGAAGGTTGTTATCATTTAAAACCCACTATCTTCGAACTCCACTCAAGGGTATTTACTTATAATAATCTAATAACATAGATATTATTAAAAATAGTGATTATGATAATGTAGCATATACTTACATTGCCTCATACATTACACACAACATGTGATTGGGTTGATAAAATATCCCCTTTCACATATTAGAGAAAATCGAGTCAATTTCAATTTGACAAAATATGAAAATTTGACATTAAAAACTTTCTACAAGAAACACAATTTTAAATTCTTCCAACTACGTCAATACATACACAAACATATTCACATTTATGATGCAAAGAATGATGCTTTTTCCAAAAATATTGTCTTAGTTGAAAAATGACTAACATTCAACCTTGACGATGTTGTTGCAAAAATGACTAAGTTAACATTAAAAAACACATTAAAAAGACTCTAAGTGACATTGCAACTTGCCAAGTCCAAAAATAAACTTAAACCAACTTAATTAAGTATGACTTACCTTAATCAACAAGGGTTCACTAACTAAAGGTACACTATACTTAGACAACAAATGAACTATTCAAAACCCAATTTCTATTCTCCTCTCCTCAGAAGATACTCTCTGTCTTTCTTGGAGAGTGGTCGAAACCTATTTTCTTGAATATAACTTGCAATCACCAACTGAGATTAGTGCATTGTCAGTCCATTCATAAATCTTATGAATAACAAATCAAAACCTCATAATGTAAATTTTTGAATTATTCAATCACATGCATTATACTTAATCACATGAACTGATATTTAAGAAAATAATTATTTACTCTGACATTATATCTTAACATCAAATTATTTATCCATAAATTCACTACTAATCATGTGAAAGTAAATAATAAAATCAAAGCCAAAATTTGGGATGTAACAAGATATTTTAGTTCAACTTGACATATATCATTAAAATACAAAAATATATAAACTACTCATAGTCTCATGCTAAAAATATAAGTAATAGTGGTCAAAATATAGCTCCACATGGGAGATCAATCAATCTAATTCATTGTGTATAAATATTACATATCAACATATTATGCTCTTATAAAAAAAATTATCATCACATTAAATAGTTTGAGTTTGTATATTTTACGTAGCATTAGTGTACAAATTCTAAACCTAAACCAAATAGAAATTTGTTCTACAAACAATATATATTGTCAACTTATCATATTTATCAATCCTCATTTCTAACAAGTTGTTCCTTCTCTTCTAATTTACATGGAACTTATATTATTTTTGGAGACCTCAACTACCAAATATTGAAGTGTCTACCTATGCAAAGTTCAACATTTGATGCATAAATCAAATTTAATACCTATGCCCACTTAATAAGGGGTAAGATCCATAAGTGCTAGTAAAGTTGAAGTAAGAATGATATGGGGTGGGAGAGGTGAATGAAGAATGATTGAAGGAAATTTAAACATGTGAACATATTATGAGATGGATGGTTGTACCTTGATTAGTGTAAGGTGGTAGATCGATGGGATTGGAGTATTAAAACTACATCACTCATTCACGATCATTTATTTCTCCTCGATCTTGTGAAATATGGCATCTGGTAGTGAAGGAAAATGCTAAAAGGAAGAATGTGGTATTAGAGGTGCTAAGGAGATAATTGAGAAGGAGGAGCTGGAGTAGGACAATGGGAGGGAAAAAGGAAGTCAAGAGGCCACTTGCAAGAAAGTTTGGTTCTTGGAAGATGGAGAAGAAGCTAATTGGTGAGGAGGCCATGGCTAGATTATTAATGAGATTGAGTAGGGGATAAGGAACCCTGTAGGTATAGTTGGGAAGAATTCTTTAAATGGGGAAGGAGGTGGATGGTGAGGAGGGAGTCAATATCTGTTTGGCTATGGAAAATTTTCTGCTAGACCCTGGAAGCATGAGGGCTGATGGAAAGCATTTGGAGTGGTGCAATCCTTTACAATGGCCACCATGCTTTCCATTGCGGCATTGTTGGTGCCGATACATGAAGATATGATAGAGGTGATGAAATAGGTGGAGGTGAACATGGAGATGGTGATGGGGCACATTCACAATATATAGAATATGAAAATTGATACCATGGTGGTGTTGGAGTAGGTTGCGGATAAACTAGATGTCTCTCTTCGAAAGCATCCTTGTCCTTCCTACTCATACGGGTGTGACTCTGAAAATGACATCATGGATCTCAAAATTGAAGACAATGTTTACAATATGTTCTGTATATGTTTTATATCTTTTTGATCAAGACTTTGAGCTTCTGTAATTTGCCCAAATCCTATATAGACATATAAATTAGGGATATAAGCAGGGGTTCGGTGATAGTGGGGGTTAGAAAGGTAGAAAATTGATATAGTTTTTCTTCTATTATATCTCATTAATAATATCAAATACTGTATGATCCTTTTTGATGCAGAGGTCCAAGCAATTTGTCTCAAATTCCTGGAACTCCACAGTCACTATGCTTCCTTCTATCAACAACACATTATACTATCACTTAGACTTCCTACCATCAACGTAGCTTTCTTCTCATCTTTCGATGATGTGACTCATACCGATAAACTCTCCATCAGTGACACTTCCAGTTGTCACCCCGATTGGTAAGAACACTTACCGTCGGCTCAACAATATTTCATTCACCCAATACTCTTCTTATGCTGATGTCTTCGTCCACTTCAAACATACATTACTTGACCTCCTATGTCAGTTCTGTCTACCCTTTCCACCGGTTCACACTTGTATCGCAAAACAATGTATGTTTCGTCATACAATTGTAACATGCAATCGGGACATACAACTAACAACTTCCTATACCTGGTTTCACTCACTGTATCTTCAACTGCTTTGACCATTACAACCAGTCACCACTTGCATCTTACAAAATGCATATTAACAATGTACATCCCATTATATAGTCTTTGATATGCAAATGCAGGATATTTACAAAATGCTTTCACATACAACTGTGATATACACACATAATGCCTGTGACATACAATTGACGTATACACAGGAAATGTATCTTCATACATATGTGATATACATAGAAATTGTATATCCGATATGTTTTAGCATTGTATATTTGTTACATGCAATTTTCAACATGCATTCACACCCGATATGCTTAACGATATACACACTGCTTGTATATTCAGTGAACAACATGAACTTACCTAGAAGGACTTTTATACATACATTTCTTCATAGTATATACATAGATTGATACTCGCAAACAAATGTGATATACTCACAAACTGTTCTAGCATGCAATTGATGTACATACATAAAATGTATAATTGAATCTCACGCCAATAAACTCCCCTGTAACAAATTTCATAATTTCTATTCTGCCATGACCAGGATAAAAAAGAAACAAAAACATAAACTATTGTACAAAGCCCATTCCATTGATTTCACAGAAATCCACCAGTGGAATGGTTTTAATCATGCATCTCGACAACAGAAAAACTAAATTCAATACAAAACAATTCTATATAGATACTATACACAGGAGAATTTGATACATCCAGAATTTACACAAAATTCAGGATTTAGAAAACACAACTGATAGAATTTCTATTTCTTCATTCTTATAGAGATTCATACATTTGATAATTCAAGAAGGTGAAAAACCAACAAAAAAAACCCTCTTTTTTAGACACCTCTGCATATTTTTCTATATCCAACCACACTTTTTTGATTTTGCTTAACCAATATTACAAGCAAAAACCCTAACTAATCTCACGACACCTATTTGGCTTAAGATAGAAAAACTCCTAATAATATAACACATTGACTTAATCATCCACATACCCCAAATGTCTAATGATGTCCAAATTGGCTTATTGGAATGTCTAATTTGTAACCTCGATTCATATGGTGGGGTCGGTTCTTACAAACATGAAATGTTAACACAAATACTACATGACACATAAAATGCATAAAACATATTACACTTTAGTCTTCTCCCTCAGGTGTATATTTAGCTTGTTGAAGGGGTGCTCCTGCACCACTTTTGGGTAGTGGGTGAAAGCCCAATTTTTTATATAGGTTCCTAGACCTTAAAACCAGGTTATACTATCAATTTTTTTTAATACCTATAAATTTCAAATATGAAATTTAAATACTCAAATTTCAAAATAGACTGCCTTTTAGACATCCACACCAAACTCTTTCTCAATAAAACATTAAATTATAGATATTTTTTTTTCTCATTAAAGCGTTAAATTATACAGAAAAATTGTTTTGTGTGCCTAGGTACAAAACTATTAAGTTTACATAATCCATTATTACCTAGAAAAGTGTTGTGTCTTGTATGTAGAGGTAAACTTATTAAGCTTTCATTGTTTACAAGGTTGGGGTGATTCCTCCTATAACTAGGTGTAATTCTCTGGGAGATTATCCTAATTGGTGTTTTAAACTTGAGTGACTAATAATAGTTGTCTTGCATTTGAGCCCTAACTCTCACTAGCTTAAAACCTAAAAACTCAAAATCATCAATGGAATCCAAAGTTAGTGTTGTAGTTGGGCTCAAATATTTGTGGTTAGATTATGTAGAAGGGTTTCTCCCTTTGATTATATTGATTGCCTCTCTTAAACAATCATGGTTAAAAAAGAACATTGCAATTCTAGAAAATGGTCCTGAGATAAGCATAAAATTTAAGGTTGTTAGACAAAATGAAAGTGGAGGAAATTGCAGAAAATTGTACTTTAGAGATCTTTCCTCTCTCTAGATTGCTTATCAAGGACAATGGGTTTCCACTCTTACCTATAATTTCCAAATGAAAAGTTTGGTTAATTATAAATTCAAATATCTACAATAAATTTCATCTTATTAGCTAGTTGAGATGACTAGGATAGATTTTTTTTGGAAATTTATTCCCCTTAGTTGGGTGGATTGATTGAAGAAAAGAGATTGGGATTAATTAATATGTTGTTAGTAGCTATAGGTTTGATAGAAACTCAGAAATGTGATGCAACCTTCCAAATAGTATTGTAGTGTAAATAATTGTCAGAAATGGTTATATAAGAGTGAAGAGATATATTTTTATTGAAAATTGTACTGCATAGATTGATTGTTTAATGTTTCCTTTGATTGTCAATAGATATCAATGACATACTTCAATTATGTTGAATATCAATAACATATTTTACACAACAAATGACTAGTCTCTTCTTTAGATTTTGTACTAGAAAGGTAATTTTTATTGTCCTCCATTTTAATATCGATTGTGGGTCACCATGGAGTCAATTAGTGCTAGTCTTTGTATTTGGGAAAGAGATGATTCTATGGTGACTTAGTACTAGAAAGGTAATTGTTATTGTCATCCATTGTATTCATCTTTTCTAGGTAAGTGAAAGAGAGAAATCTTACATTCCTTTGAACTCTCTATTGTAGTATAAGCCTTTACTTTAAAAATTTTTGATCTTGAAGTTTAGGGTTGAGGAATTACAAGGATGTTTACCAACACTACTAGACCATGGATTGGGAAAGGTAAAGAAATAAAAAAATAGACTACGTCATACTTCTTAAAACCCTAGGTTTTACTAATGAATACCATGAAATTTATGATCCAATAATCTTTGGTTGGATTACCTCTAAACTTAGATTTTCATGTGAGAATAAGGTTACATTTCAAATGCAATCTATTCCAATTAAAACATTACCAATTAATACTGTCACTGCACATTACCAATTAATAATGTCACTACACCATGGGTGGTTTGATTATGATCCATGATGTTCCCTAAGGTTTTCTCTTTCCCAAAATTTATCATGGTCTATGCCTAGAACTATGATGAAAATAGAAGAGTAATTGTTAAAAAATATAGCCAAGAAGAAGTATTACCCATTACTATAGAAAAAGTTGGCAAAGTGTTTGGGTTTCTAGCTAAAGATTTTGGAAACATCCACATTGACCTAGAAAATCTTGTTAGTGATTATGAAGTAGCTAGTCAAATTTCTAAAGTTTCATTTATCTAAAGAATAATAGTGGATGGTATCATACTCAAAGAGAATTATAAGCCTCCTTATCAAATTGAAAATTTTAAACCATGGGTTCACAATACTATTTCCATGCTAGCATTTTACCTTTGATTGGATAGTACTAGGCAAGTGGATGCAAGCATTCTTGAAATGGTATACAATATCCATTATGTTAATCCACAGGTTTGTTAAATACAAAATTCTTGAACACATTGCATAATCCATGCATAAACAATTTTTGATGATTAAAGGAGGTTGTACTTCCAGTTCCAACAATAGGCCCTTCAGGTTTATAACCTACTTGTGTTATTTTTTCAAGTGTAGTTTAGTGGAATATTTCTAGACAACAAACTTCAAATTAAACCCTATATGAATGATAAGGCAAAAATCATGGTTCTACTACATAATTGGACTGTTGGTTAAATGATCAATCTTTAATCCAATTTTTATTAATCAAATCTCCAAGATATGATACCAATTGGTGATAAGTAAGTCTTAGGCTACTACAATATGAGAATCTAAAAATTGTATACAAATATGAAATTAAATTGCCTTGATATAGAATTGCCATATAGATATTGAACCTCTTTATGATGCTAAAATCAAGCAATTTAACATGCTTAATCCAAGCACCTTAGATAAACTTAAAATAGAAACAAAATTAAGATAACATCACCATAAGATGGTAGCAACAAAGAGGCACAAATCAACAACATAAGAGTCAAAGAAACTCTAGAAGATCACTTCACAACAAAGATTTACGTGGAGAAACCCTTTAGGGAAAAGCTCCACTAAGAGGAGAGGCCAAGTATGTATTATCTTCAAATGCAAGATTAAAATACACCCACTTCTAAATCTTCACTCTAGTCTTCATTTGACAACACCTATGTACATAGTTTTCACTCTAACTCATCATATTACATTTCTACCACCATATCCCTTGCTTATATAGCATTCTCACCTTCTAAATGGGGTGTCCAAGTTGGTTATCATATCCCAATTCCTTCATTGGGAAAATCCAAGCATTTAATACATAAAATAGTGTAGGTTGTGTTAGTAAAAAAATTTCTCACTTTGAAACAAATAAGAAAACTGTGACGTGCACAAGGAATGGTGACAAAACTGCCTACAATAGTTGCAGAGATCACCAAGGGAATGATGATCTTCCTTTGCACTTGAGAGTGACAACTCCCTCGTATAATTTAATTTGAGGTTTTTAGAGTATACTTTTAACTAGAAAGAAAGAAGGAAAACCACATAAAATGAATAGAAAGAAAACCTAGATAAAAGACATATGAAATCTACCCAAAATTTTGAAGGACAAACATAAAATGGATCTTGAACGGAAACAAACAATGAAAAAAGTTCGATAGTTCATACTTGAAAAGATAACTAATAAAATAAATAACTATCATTTTCCAATGCTTAAACATGTCACAATTCAAATGTAAGAAGTGCAACCAACTCAGAACACTAAGTTTCTATATTGAATTTAGATGTAGCCACATCTAGTAGAGAATCATCAAAGAACAATTACAAATTGACATAAAAAAACCTACAATCAATGAGGAAACAAAATAGACTCAAAATTTTGAAGTGTTCCTTTAATTCTTCAACAAAATGAGAACACAAAGTCTCTCACAATCTCTGTACAATGGTTGTGTTGGAAAGATAGCCCACTACTACTACAAAATTTAAGAAAAATCTCTCTCCCAACTTCTATTGAGAGAAACTGAAAAAAACCCTATGTACAATGGAAAATGTTGAATTTATAACCTTCACCTCCTTCATAACTACTTCTTGAAAATCAATATTAAATGATCAAATAAAACCCTTCACTTTCCTGTGCATATAACATTTAACTCATTAATGAGTTAAAACATTAAAACAATGAACTCTATAATATAAATGTACACTCCAACTTGAAGTTGATAGGCAAATGATTGTTATAGTTTGTTGCATGAGTTGTAAATGTGAATTTATAATCTCCAGTCAGAGAACTATATTAACTATCGTCAATCCAATATTCCTAATACCTAGAAATAGTGAAATAACCTGTGGAGAATATAAAAATAAAGCTGCAATAATTGAAACAGATAGTATCATCCACCACAATACATAAAGGAAATGTCCTGCCCTGGAAACACTACTTCTCAATAGCTAACATAGCTAACCTCAAATCCTCATCACCTAATACAACAATTCTTTCTGGTTTTACACATGAAATAAGATCTGCACTATACTTATGCTTGCAACATTCTTTACTTCCAGGGACATTCCTTCTCACAATGTATGGGATGTTAGCTGCAACATGAACTGCTTGCACAATGACTTCTTCTTTTGTAGAGACATAAGTCCTAAATTATTGTCTGAAGAGCTGATCCATTTGGGTATTGTAGAATAAAAGATGATACCCTCTCTATCAAGGCCATAAATGGAGGTAATGTATACTCGATCCTCTTGCTATCTCAAGTATACTTTAGGATCGTAGTCACAGTCTCAAAAAGTGATTTACTTTACTTGCTAACTTGAGCCACTTTTCTTCTATTGTTGTCCCTTCTTTTGACATATTAGTAGCATCCGTGTACATATCAAGTTTATTAAGCACAACAGATTGCATGTAGAATGCAGTAGGCCATTCAAGACATAGACATTGTTCTTGCATAGCACCACGAAGAGCAACATCTAGTTGATCATAAAGAAGATATGATAACTTCTCCTGGCATAAACTATAGAGGATACCATGGTCCCAACTACAATAAACTGAGCATAGTAATCTATGGTTGTTTTGATGTCTTTACCACATAAAGCTAGATCACCAAGCTTCCTTTCATTTAACATATCTTGCATTTGTTGTGTTCATTCTTGGAAAGATGGCTCATTAGTACTCTCATTATCCTTCTAATGTATCATGACCATTATTTGATGCATTGTAGTTAGATCCATTCTTAAACATGCCTCACGTGACTAAGAAAGTGGTGGAAGTGATGGAGGAGATGATGTTTCCTCTTTTCTTAAAATACCCATCATAGCATGAGATGGTACCTTTGTTCTTCGCTGCAGTTGTTCCAATGATGCTACAAGTGTGTTTGGATTAGGCATTTCCCGTGGCTTAAATTGTAAGCAACGTGAAGCAATACACCCAAGCTCAGTTCCATCCTTGGCAAAAATTTCCCTTCTAAGTATGGGATATTTGAACAGTTTAAGTGTGGACAGCCTTAGTGAGTTATTCAAAAGGCAAAGATTCACAATATGGCTGGTTTATTGATCAAGATTTATAGTAGAAGATCCGACCTTTAAAAAATTGAAAATATCTTGACACATCATTTTTTGGGTGCCTTAGACTGCCTGATTTCATAGACGTTATTAAAATATTTTATTTCATTTGATTAATAATGGAATATTCTTCCCCCTTATCAAATCAAGAGCCAGGCTTGGCGGAAAGTGCTTTCCAATTAAAAGGTTCAAAGACCTATGCCATAACTGAAATGTTAGTTTTAGGATCAGAAATGAAATAAGCAGAAATACAACAACACATAGAACAATGAACACAGCAGGTACCCTGGGAAAACCCTCCAACTCGAGGGAGAAAAACCCAGCAAATATATCTCTTATATATTGAAGGAATAGGAGCAGAAATCTGCTTACAGCTCAGGCCCAACACAAGGGCAAATTTGATACAATGAATAATAGCACCTCTCCTAGATACAAAGATACAAATGAATATGTTTCTCCTTGAAATTTGCTCTGCTGCGAAAGAATGACCAAACTTCTGTTGGAGGTGTTAATGAAGTGATTGAATCGATGTATATATACAAATCAAGGTGACTCTTCATATGTGTTGGTGACTCTTCATATGCGTCGGTGACTCTTCATATGCTTAGGTGTCTCTTCATATATTTTCGTGTCTCTTCATATATTTTGATGTCTCTTCATATATGGCTTTTCATTGAGTTGATCTGAGTAAATTTCCTGACGCTACAATAACATCAACACTCCCTCTTAGCTAAGGAGATATCTTTCTAGATATGTCATGGAGTTTCTCAACATGACACCCACAATGGCTACACCCATTAGTGAGAAGAATTTATCACGGAGTCTCTCAACATGATATCATCATGGAGTCACTCAACATGATGTCCACCATGGCTACTCCCACGAGTGGAAGAAAACTAGTGCACAAGTGCCCATCACGGAGTCACTCAACGTGATGTCATCATGGAGTCTCTCAACATGACGTCCACCATGGCTACTCCTAGAGGGTGGAAAGAAACATGTGTACAAATGCCCATCACAGAGTCACTCAACGTGATGTTATCATGGAGTCTCTCAACATGACGTCCACCATGGCTACTCCCAGAGGGTGGATAAACACAAGTACAAGAGAATCATCACAGAGTCTCTCAATGTGATGTCCACAATGGCTACTCCCATTAGTGGAAAAAAATATCGTCATGGAGTCACTCAACATGACGTCCACCATGGCTACTCCCAGAGGGTGGAAAGAATCACATCTCCATCTTAGAGATGGACAAGGGCTCGCATCTCATATTTCTCTGTCACAGAGAAATATACACTACAAGGGCTTTCACCTCATACTTCTCCATCATAGAGAAATATACATTACAATAGATCTTCATGATGATGTGACTCCCTCTGAAGCTCCAAGTACTTGCATCAACCTTCTGACCTTCTCGTCCAAGATTGCCTGCAATGCTTGCCTTAGAGAAACGGTTTTCAGTGCACGCCTCTGGCACTACTGACTTGCGAGAGTTCAAGACTATCCTCCTTGATCTCATCCCAGATCACTTTATTTTGAATAGGTTTGCGGAGCTACCAAAATCAAATTTAGATTGATAGTCTTGTTCAATTTTGTTCTCAACAGCTGAAGAGGTCTTCCAAGTACTGCAACCCACTTAGCTGACACCTTCACTTCTTCTCAGTGAGTCACAAAACTCCCTCTTGATCCCTACCTCAGAGATTGCAAGGAAGTGAACTCCCCTCCATTGATTTATCTCAAAACCTTAGTCCTTTTCCCGGACATGCTCTCAACTCGTGCCTTGAATTCTCGGAATTTAACTCCCTCTGAATGTCATTTCCTCCTCTTCGAAGTGGCTGATCACAATAACAATCTATAAGGGTTCTCCATTGTTTAGTGTCTTCATCTTTCTCAATCTTCTTTGCTGATGCAAATTCCTCATCCAAGGCTGACCCAACCTTGTGCCCTCGAGAGATGTCTCCAATGAAGTTATGTGCCACCAACTCAGTTCCATGGCTGCAGGCTATGACTCCATGATTGTTCATTTATCTAGCAGGCATGCCTTCCTCACAGGATGTCTCAAGCTCTTTCTCCCTTTGAATTACTTATGTAGTCTCTCATCATCCTTTTGCTCCTCAATCCATCTTGGAAGCATTTTTAGAGAGATTACTAATAGTTCATAGAATCAAATTACCCAAAAATATTCAGACCAATGCTAGAAGCATACATGATTTACTATTCCCAATGTTAGTGTATGAATTAGCTACATCATTATTCAAAGGCACACACATAAAATACTTATCTCTTTATTTTGATGCTCTTTTCACTTCATCTTCATCCGCTATAGAAACAAAACTTAATAGCCTAGGCCTTCATTTGCCCCTTTATGCATCCCGTGAGTTCCCGTATCAACCGTACAGCCCACTACATGTTCATTATCAGCCACTAGATCAAACACTTCGCCCATCTGCTCATGGAAGCGGTGCAAACGCAACCCGCTATGGGCATCCCACGCATGCACCATGCCATCAATAGACAGAAATGCTTGCCACATGTTCAAGGTCCTGAGAACTTTTCTGATATGATTATTATAATTACTATTGCTGCTGCCAGTGCTCATCGAGTTACTATCTGCCACTTCGTCAATGGAGAAGCCGCAAACATCTTCAAAGTCTGTAATTTGACATATTCTAGTAGCGCCATTATCTAACGCCGTCAAGAATTAGTCTTTGTTTATCTCCACACTTTCTACTATAAGATCTTGTTCATCAAGAGCAATTTCCTTTCTACTGAAAGGCAACCTGTAGTTTTTTTTTTGAGTTTGAATGCCACAAGCTTCGATCATGTCACCATTAGAAGAATCCCATCACTTTTCACCCTCACACAACCAATGTGCTCTACCTGCTTCGTCAACAAATGCCATCCTCTGGAGTCAACAACCATTTCCACACTTTGCCATCATCAGAAACAGAGATAAAACTTATCTCCAGGACAAGAGTAGAATGCACCAATAACATGGAAGAAGTGGCTTGTTCTGCATAAGCAGGCAGCTCAAAGGGCTTGAAACTAGATACTTCTTCTAAATTTATTCTGTGAGCTTTCTCTATCTCAAGTTCTGAAGAGCAATAAGAAACAACAAGTATTGTTGGCGATGGCACTGATGTGCCCATCAAGGGCATTAATGTTTCCAGCATACATAATATATAAGTTTGCTTCCCTTCCTTTTTCTTCCACTCCATAGTCACCTCGCAGTTTGGGATCGGCAGCATCCATCAGGCTCTCTCTGGTATACAATTCCCACACCCCTTCCAAAGGATACACCACTTTGCTTACTTGTATCAGACCTGGTACCTCGTCGGCCATATGAAATGAGCACTAACACTCTTAATAATCCTGACACATACACATGCTGCCATGAAGACGATCGGGCTCATGGAGTGCGCTCAAAACAAAATGAATACTCCCGATGAAATATGAAACATTGGACATTACAACAGTACCTTTGAACATATGCAAAGAGTACATAACACATATAAAACTCGTACCATGTGCATAGGATACCATTGAAGGCATTGGACCTTGGAGATACTTGGGCCATCAAAGGATGCCCAACCGTCATGCTGCATCCCGACAGGGATACCATTTTGTTAGGCCCAGATGAATCGAGCCTCCACCTGATCACCATCCTATGAGCAGGGAAAGAGAAACCCCAAAAACACCACACAAATAAACACTTAGGCACCATCGACACATCCTTAGTGCATCAAATTCGACAACTCCCTAATGACTTAGAAGACAATAATGCACAACACTGACATGCCGACACACCAAGATTCAGGTGAATAAAACAAGGACAAAGGCTGAATCTCGGGGCCATTACAAATGGATATACAGGAATCGGTGACCCTCAGCACATGAGTTGTCTGCAGGGTTTCTCGCTGTGGTCGTACAATCTTGCCAACCTAAAATCCCTAAATCTTCCATTGAGCTCCGAGTTCAACAACACATTGCTCGATTTAATGTCTCTGAGGACAAAACTCTTCTCCCACTACTCATGCAGATACAACAACCCCGCAGCGACTCCATTGAGAATATTATCTCTCCAAACTATCGTAGCACCGTTGTGGGTCATCCAAAGATCAATTTCTCGAGGCTGACATTGGGCATATAGACGTAGACAATAAAGAGTAACTTATGTCACCTGCACCAGCCCCATAGCTGCACCAAATTCCTGTGCTGCAGCCGCCCCATGCTTGTGATCTTGCTTAAACAAATCCGATCAGATCTTTTCTTAGACATGCTCTAATACCATGTTAGTTTTAGGATTAGAAATGAAATAAGTAGAAATACAACAACACATAGAACAATGAACACAGTAGGTACCCTGGAAAACCCTCCAACTCAAGGGAGAAAAACCCAGCAAATATATCTCTTATATATTGAAGGAATAGGAGCAGAAATCTGCTTACAACTCAGGCCCAACACAAGGGCAAATTTGATACAATGAATAATAGCACCTCTCCTAGATACAAAGATACAAATGAATATGTTTCTCCTTGAAATTTGCTCTGCTGCTAAAGAATGATCAAACTTCTGCTGGAGGTGTTAATGAAGTGATTGAATCGATGTATATATACAAATCAAGGTGACTCTTCATATGCGTTGGCGACTCTTCATATGCATCGGCGACTCTTCATATGCTTAGGTGTCTCTTCATATATTTTGGTGTCTCTTCATATATTTTGATGTCTCTTCATATATGACTTTTCATTGAGTTAATCTGAGTAAATCTCCTGACGCTACAATAACATCAACATGAAATGTCACTCTCGGGCATGACTCTTCTTATATGAAGGTGTCGCGAGCATATGCATATTCTTATATGAAGGGGAGTGCGAGCAGAAAACAAAAGGATGGCTTGTGCAAGATGTGAGGTGAATTGAATGGGAGTGAGAACAGAACAGACTACTCTAGATTAAAATTACATACAACTGAGTTAGTTTTTTCATAAAAAAGCAATGAAATGCAATTAGATTAAAAGAATGAAATACATACATATTGTAATAGATTTTATTTTTTGTTATGCTTTTCTCCCGGTACTTGGTTATGTCATTCTGTAAAGGTTTAAGCAAGTGCAGAGAAGGGCATCTTTATTTTTGTCAAGGATGTTCTTCCGAACTTCCTTTTGTCCTTGTTTGTAATGATCTATTTTATAAGTTCCAACATTTTATTTTTAGGTTACAAAAAATTATATGCAAATATATTTTTAATCTTGTATAAATTTATGTTCCTATTATATGCATTTATATATATCTTTACAAAAATAATATTAAACATATTTTGATAAAAGCATTGAATGTTATTTTATATATATATTTCTATAGAACTAAATAGTATACATATTAGTTGTTGTTGAATTAAATAATAAATAAGAACTAAATAGTATACATAATAGTTGTTGTAGAATTAAATAATAAATAAATATTATAAATTAGAATTTTATAAAAACTAAATTTAAGACAAAATGAAATAATAAATAAAAATATGTTTGGGGACAACGGCTGTGGCAGCATAGTCCGCTACCCCATCGCCCTCAAGAAGGCCATGGGAGGGTATTACCCCCTCCCCCACGTGGCTCCCTTGGAAGGCCGCCACCCATATAAACAGCATTGCCTTTAATTTAATAAAAATTCTTACTTATAATTAAATGCATCCAATATATTTAACCATAGTGAAAAGAAATTATATATTTCTTTATTAGTTCTTGCTTTTGGCAAGATTACTAATGCATCCCTTGGATGCAATTATTTCAATTTATTTAACCAATAGCCATGCAGAATTAAAAAATGGGAAAATGTGATTTATGTTTTTTCCTATTAGATGATACTTGAAACGGTAAGAACAAAAAATCAATTTTTTTTTTCCAAAAAATGAATTAATTCAAGTGGATGAGTGATAGAGGGTATTGCAAAGGACGGAGTAGATAGCTTCTTGTATTTTTTTTTGGTGCTTTGTTAATTAATGAATGCTAATGAGCTTTAATAGCTCTGGGTGCTATTCTGACAAGGTCACAGCTATCACAGCTCATTTGTTGTGTTTTGCACAAGACAGCGATTAGAAAGTTACGAAAGAATATCTGCCATCAGCCATCCACCAACAGAGCAACTGCAAGGGCTTGATTACTGCATCGACTCCAATCCACCTTGGTGTAAGTTTTTTTTTACATCCTTCACTCTTTTTTGTTGTCTTGTCTCTTATCCTGTCTTCCTTTTCCGACATTAAGGTATGCTTATGCAAGTTAAGGATAATTTTCTATGTTTCTGGTAATAAGCCTCTCATTTTTGAGAGCTCTATTATTTAACGCATAGAAATCAATAATTCAAGTTAGAACACTTTCTTTCATAGGTTTAAAAGAGCATTGTGTGCATCTACTAGGAGAGCCCATTTGTAGGATGGTTTTATTTTGACTTGTATTTATGCTTCTTTTGGAGTGAATTTAATTTCATTAATCATCCCTAAAAGTAGATTATTTCTGGAACTTCCTACGGTTGTGAAGGCAATTCTGATTTTATCATTTTTGCCACTATTGCATTCATAGAAATAGGGACCTTTCTTCTTAAGTATTTTAGGAGAGGAGAATGCTTTTTCAGCTTTTATAACTAGCCAAAATTGCAATCCCTTGCTGATCTTACTCTATTATAATGCTTTGATGTAGCGGAGGTTGTTATCCTGGCATTCCAACATTACATTCTTATGCTAGGAACCACTGTGATGATTCTGACTCTTCTTGTTCGTTTGATGGTGGCAGTTATGTAAGTTATCTTAGGATTTACAATGTGCAAGTTAGACCTTATGTTAATAATTGCTCAACTTTCTCTAATATGCCTGCCCCTTCATTGTTTTGATTAATTTTGTAAAACAGTATGATAAAGCACAGGTAATACAGACATTACTATATGTTGCTGGCCTGAACACACTACTACAGTCATTGTTTGGAACTCGTTTGCCTACAGTTGTTGGTGGGTCATTTTCTTTTGTGATACCTATACTACCAATAGTCACAGATCCATCATTACTGAGCATTGATGAACCACAGGTTAGTTTCTAGAAAGATTCAAAACATAGCTAGTTTAAAGGTGTTTATCAGTAACGTCTTCTTTAAATTCCAAGGATTTGTTGAATTGTAAATAAAATAAGACTATGATAAGTGTTGTTTATTCACCAAATTTCCAGAGGCTTGAACATACCATGCGTGCAATCCAAGAGGCTTTGATCTCAGCATCAAGCTTGCAAATTATCCTTGCTTACAGCCAACTTTGGGGCATCTGCTCAAGGTTTGTGGTTGCATTATGTTGGTTGTTGACCTAGGTGTGCATACCTTGCCATGTTAGAAATATTAGTGTCATTTTGCCAGCCTATCAGTTTATAAAGAATCTTAGAAGGGAATCTGTCTCAAATGTGTGTGCTTCAGGTTTTTCAGCCCACTTGGTATGGCCCCTGTTATTTGGTTGGTCAGCCTTGGGCTATTTGGGTGAGGTTTTCCACAAGTAGCTGGTTCTCTAGTTCTTTAGTTATTTCATTTATTTGTAGTGTAAAGTTTTCAGTAAACATGGTGACTTGTGGGACTTTTAATCAGAGTACTGATTCTAACATCATGTTCTGCCAGGTTGCCAAGTGTGTGGAAATCGGTCTACCAACACTTATTGTATTCATTGCCTTTGCTCTGGTATATCAGTGGTTGACACTCGAGAGAGGCTATTTAAATAAGTTTCTAATGCTTATGAAGTTATTAATATGATAATCTATTTTCACGTAACATTTTGGTGATGCAGTATTTCAGGTATATGCGTATAAAGATCTACAAGTATTTGAACATTTTGGAGTGCTTTTATGTATGGCCCTTTTTTGGGCTTATGCTCATCTGTTCACTACAAGTGGGGCCTACAAGCACAATTCTGATTTAGCAAAGATCCATTGCTGTACTGATCAATCACACCTATTATCATTCACTCCCTAGTAAGGAATTTTGTGCTTTGATCTGTTAAAAGGTCATTTTTGATGTCTTGATGAGTTTGTCTTCAATGTTTTATAAACTGCATGTAAACCTGTAATAAAGGTATAAAATAAGAGTGACTTCAACAACTGCAGGGTGAAATTTCCCTACCCACTTCAATGGGGAGCCCCTACCTTCAATGCTGGCCATACATTTGGAATGATGGGTCCAATTTTTGTTTCCATAATTGAGGTGATGCATTCTTTGCTTTGGATCATTTTTTCATAATGCATCACATCAAAGGGGTTGGTTTATTTTATCATTTCTTGATTATTGATTATTATTAGTCTCACACAAGTTACCTTTGTCTCATACTAATCTATTTTTTCAATTATAATTACAGTCAACTGCAACATACTTGGCTACATTTAGGCTTACTAGTGCAACACCTCCTCCAGCATATGTTCTTAGCCGTGGCATTGGTTGGCAGGTATGAATATTTGATATCCTAATGAACTTTTACAAGGAGATTTCTACTCATTTAGGTGTCATTGTTATTTTCATAGGTTTACAAAAAAAAGTGATTATTTTTTGGGAGCTTACGTATTTGATGTCATGATCAGTTCAGAGAGGAGCTTCCTTCTCTTTTAGATGCCATGGTTATCATAGTTTTAACTTAAAAAAGGTCTTTTGTTCAAGCTTGGATTTCATTTTGAAAAAGACTATAGAGAAAAGGAGATGTTTCTCTAGTAGGGTGTACTGTTTATCATAGCTTTGGAAAAAAATGAAAATGTTTCAAGCTTAGTTATCTGATTTCTCTGTAAGTTTTAAGAAAAAGGACATGGATACTAATTCCTTGCATTGATGTTTGCAGATCATCTATTGTTGCATAAGTTTTAACAATGGCAGCCTAATAATTCAAGTATTATTGGGATGATAATAATTTTCAAACATTCAATGCATATATAAGCACAAATGTAAGGACCTGACTAATCCTAAATCAAATAACATTAAACTCTGATTTCAAAAACACCAATGAATAAAATTTTTGATCTGAAACATGTAGGAAATGTGAAATTCTTCCAGAAGTGCTTAATGTATGCTATAGCAATGCGATGAAACTTGAAATTTAGTTTCCTAGAATCATTAGGTTCTTAAAAGATCACCAATTTTAAATTTAGTAAAGAGAGAGTACATTACGAGAGAAAGTACATTATGTAAGATAACCTAGAAGAACAACAGATCAGTTCATACCTTAAGTCATGCATTACATCCTGCATTCATTTTCGATAGCTTGCTTCTCCTCTAGTAATTGTATCCTTATCATCTGCACAAAATTAACTTAACAATCTCATGTTAACACAACTCAGTAATCACTACTCAGAGAATTAAGATCACGATGCTAATTGTAGAACACTCTACATCTAGGGGACCTGAGTACTGGGGGCATCCTTTGCCATCTAGACTGCCTACATACCCTGTATCTACGGGATCAAGGCCCCCTCCTTCGAATGTGACTAACGTGGGGAATGCAAACATGTAGTTCTATTTTGCACTATGTTTGATGTAACTATGAGTGGGTACCCAGCCCTTTCTAGGGTTATTCCCTGCCCAGACAGTTCTTCGTCAGCTGCCACCCACTCGGTGAAATAGGGACGAAAGTTAGTCCACTACCACAAACACCTAAAGTCCTAGTGTGGAGGAATCCCTATAAGGTGTCTACCCATGAAATCTAGCTTACTTCCCCAAGCCAAATTAGGTAATTTGCATGACTAAGTTCGTTTCCGATCCCCTAGTACTTTCACCATGATCTGCGAGGGCCAGGTGAGAGCACATGATAGACAGCATTTCTAGATCGGCCTAGTTGCCCTATCTGACATTTCACATGTCCTCCCCGATCTATACTCACATTTCAGTAAGCCTCGTTTTCTATTAGTATGCTTGAAGTATGAGCATCATGGTAATCATTATTTAAATCATCATCCATATTTACCAACTTAATACACTAAAAGATGTATAATCTTAATTCTACTCATAACATGCATTATTACCTAATAAGTAACTCAATTCCATTATATTGTTACAAGCCCTCATAGTGATCAAAGAAGCATACTTCGTTCACCTAATTAGCTACTCACATATACAAGGTAGTTTCCACTATTTCCTTAAGATGACACTAAGCTCACATAGGTTATTCGTAAAACTATTTAGTTAGTGCATATAAAGTTATTCGCTTAATGAGTTACTAGCATGGTGTTCTTACTGTAGTTGAGTATGTAGTTGTTTCTGTCTAGGTCTCTAATGCTCCACAACCGACACTCATTGGATTAGTCATATGCAATTATGTACATAACTAGAACTATCATAATGCACAAGAAATCACATCGAGTTTTACAATACACTATCTTAAGAGTATAACCCATAGCTGATATTATCAAGATACTATGGAGGACACAAATAGATTCCATGGTCATAAGTATGATTTACAACTTAATTAAAGGGGTCGTTGAAGTAGCACACTAACTGAAATATTTATGCAAAATGGACTAATTAGAGAAGATCATTTGGATTTATCTATAACTTTCTCCCTACCAAACAATTCACTAATCTTTTAAAGAAAATGACCATCCTTAATATGCCAAGTTTAATCCCATAAAATTGGTCAGTGTTGAACCCTTTGGAAAGGAAATCATAAGGTATGACTATCACTATAACGAATAATTATTTTCTCAATGCTTCCAACATTGATCAAAAGTCGAGGGAATAAAACAAGTCAATGCTTAATGGCTTTAAACACTGCATTTTTCTCTCTCAAAAAGGCAAGAAAAAGTATAATTTGTAAATACACCATTCACTAGATTCATATATTATTCAAGTCCATTTATAATTAAGAAACAATATTTTACCATTACCTAGTTAATTATATATCTTCCCAAGACTTGTGTGTCAATATTTTTATAATGTAATTCCATTATAGAGACTATTAACATGAGTTAAAAAGAGTTACTGAATATGGCATCTCCTTGATTCATGCAAGCAAGAGGCCTATAATTTTTGTATGCTATCATTTGTATTGTATCTTTTTATTTTCAATATTAGAACAGTAGTTATTTGTATTCTACATCATTTGTGTGTTTACGTGCAACTACCATTTTATTCTAATTCTTTAATAGACATTGAGTGAAGTGTATTGAATTTTACAACTTTATTACTTGAAGTGTATTGAATTATTCAACTTTATTACTTGAAAAATAAATAGTGGAATGTCTTTTCCTTAGAAGAACTTTGGAAGTAGAGGAACGAGCCTCCCCTCCACTATTCTATTAAGATTATAGAACCCTAGTTTAGCAAGAGTAGTTGTAGAATAAACTTGTGTGATCAACAATTTGCTCATGGCAACCTTTTCTTTTTTAAAAAAAATTACATGTTCTTTATAGTCAATTGTAAGAGGAACTTCTTAATGAAAATGAATAATGTGTTAAATCAATATTGTTTAGCATTTGCTTTCCAAAAATTATACATGACTTCTTGAGTTTAAGGACTACCATATTAATTTATGCATTTGATTAACAAGGGTTGAAAAGTATGTTCAATTTAAAAGTAAAGCATGTTCTTCTAAGCTCTTCCATTTAAACTATTTTTTTTAGAGATATATTCTAATAGATACGTATGCAAAATGTGGAAGCCCAGACAGGGCACATGAACTATTCGACAGAATGCCTCAGATGGATGTCATTTCATGAAATGCATGATCGCAGAATACACAAAATGGAGTCGTTGAAAGGGCTTTAGAAACTTTCAGGCAAATGCAATCGTTAGCTGTAATCTAAATTTCACAACCTCTGCCAGCGTCCTTTCTGCCAGTGCCAGCGTGGCAATTGGCATCTGTAATTCTAAATTCCACAACCTCTGCCAGCGTCCTTTCTGCCTGTCAGCGTGGGAGTTTTGGAGCAGGGCATCCAGAAAGGGCGATTTTTACAAGAAAAGATCTATTTTAAATTACTTTATAAGTTCTTCCAGTCTTTAGAAAAAAAACTTCCTGGTTGTAATTTTCTAGGAGGCACTAAGTCTCCACTTTGATTATTTTAATCCAAATTCATTCTACTTTTCCCTGCTTGGCTGCCATTCTTGATTTCACACTGGGTTTTTTTTTTGGGTTTGGATCAGACAAAATGTCAAAAAAATAATAGAATTGTTCCGAGATGTGAGCATGTTCTGGTTGCCCACAGAGAGAAGCATATGGATGGGCTCCACCAGAATCTATCGTTAAGTCTACGAAGAAGAAAAAGAAAAGCGCGTGACGCCCCAGCAAGGACTTAAATAGTGGACAGGAAAGTAATAACCAGTAAGACAATGGAGGCGATCCATTAATAGGTAGGTGTGATGTGAGTCAAAAAATGTGAAGTACATGGCCAATTATCAATGGAGTAAATGCAGATGAATTGTCAGCTGTAAAGCCAGAGTCCCTAACCTTGGCCGACGTCCTCACTGCCTGTGCACAAACCGCATAACGGGAGGGGAATTTGGCAGATGTTACCGTTGGAAATGTTCTGGTAGACATGTATGCAAAAAAAGAATGTGCATAGACAAGGCCACGTCATCTGCTTTGTCTGAGCCTACGTGGGGGCTTTAGAACAGGGTATAGACCTACATCAGAGCATAGAGGAAATGCAAATTTCCCAGATGTTGTAGTTGCAAATGCCCCGATACATGTGCGAGCACATGAACTGTTTGACAAAATCGCTCAAAAAAATGTTGTCTCATGGCTTCAATGACTGCAGGACCTACATAAGATGGATTTGATGATTGATGAAAAGGCTTTAAAAACCTTCAAGCAAATGAAATTGGCAGGGTGTTCTAATTGGGCATTGTTGAAGCGGTCTTAGAAAATTTTTAAGCAAATACAGATGGCAAGTGTAAAACTAAAACCTTTGCCGGCAATATGCCTGCCTGTGTCTGCATGGGTCAGGAAGAGGCTGAGGGCTGTGGCAGAGAGGAGAGGCAAAAACCATTCTACAAAACTTTTAATAAAAACTATCATACATATATTAAATTTGCAACGTATCCACATGAATTTTCAACTAAAATTAATTAGCAAAGTGCAAGAACTGGACTTTCAAGAGAAACAAAAATAAAATGAAAGAAGAGAAGAATTCTTACAGATTTCTTCAGCACTCCCCAAACCAGAGATGAGTGTCCTCCTTCCTCATAATTTTAGGCAATTTATAGAAAATTCTATGCATCCCCACCCTTGTTTTTTAATGATAATGCATCCTCCACTCCCTTTTCTTAATGATAATGCATCCTCCACTCTCTTAGTTTAATGCTAATGCATCCTCCACTCCTTTAATTTATTGATAATGCATCCTCCACTCTCTAGTGGATTTCCAAATCTTATCCTCCATTTCTTATGTGTAATCCATTTAAATTGTTTAGTATTTGTATTTTTAATGAATATACTTTTTATGTTAGTTTTCAAAAATTGAGTTGTGACAACGAAGTTGAAAGCCTTTGCCATTTACAAGGACGGGTAGACATGTAATTAACAAGGAATTTTTATCTCTTGTTCACTATTTCGTTGTGCATCCTGCGGAGCACAATTCCTATTCCACTCACTATGCTACACTGTTATTGTCGATCACAAGGATGAGATTATATGCGGACTTGCGGTGTTAATATAATTAAATAATTATATAGTACATTTTCTTCCCTACATGGTAAATAATATACAATCCCACCACTGCTTGTTTTGCATTCCTCTATCCTTCATTCTTTGATGGATGTCCATACTGAAATAGGCAAGACATGCTGTGACTCCAAACACAACAGGATTGTAAAACTCCATGTCAAATCATTGACAGAGAGTGTGAATCATCCGAGACTGCATTTCAAGGGAATATTAATTATAATTCCAGACCTGGTCTCAACAGTTACCTATATTTTCTCCCATCCTGCACAATACGGTACTAAACACAAATCTCTCAGGTTTTTCTCTGTTTTTTCTTTATGAATTGTCCTGCATTTATCAATGGTGTTGCAATTTGCAGGTTTGGTGGATTTGTTCGTGCTGTGCTGTGCAGTGAAAGGCGGGGTCTGACTGTGTGGAGAACTGGATGAAAAAGGAAAAGCTTTAGTTGAGGTGTGTGTGAACTAACACACTGAAAAGCAAATCCCATAAACACTACCGCTATAACCTTCTTGCAGTAGAAATTCGTTATATTTGGGTACCTTTAATGATTTGTAGAGATACATATTATTGTGGCTTTCAAATGGTAACAGTCTATAATTTATACTTCATCTTTAAATCAACCAATTACTAAGACTATGTTTTTAATCATAAATGGATTAGTTTGTATAAGTTAACTAGCTAACAATATATTCTACATTTATCTGACACATTAGAATTCTATAATAATTGATTTAATTTATTGATGTTATTATTATTTGCCAAAAAAAAAGATCTTGAAAGTATTCTTGCTAAGTTCTATCTTAAATAAATGGACTAATTTTTTTTATCACTACGTCAAAGTCTTCCAAGATTTCATCTAGCAATTATGTTTACATAATTGCTATAGCATGATTATTGATAACTTTTGACAAATTCAATAATCAAACCAACATAGGTAGGAATCAGACGCCATGCTTTGCCTTCCTAACTTAAGCACCTCAACAAACAAACAATAAAAATGTCGGCACATACAATGTTTTCCAATACAACCTAATTTTGGACCCAAAAATTTGATTCGCATCTTAACTAACCTCATTAAAGGAGGATGAGAGTTGTGGTACGAGAGAAGCATGAGATTGGCCTTCCCATATCATTTCATATGCATGTGCTTAACAATCATTATACTATGTGGCAGTAATACTCTTTGAAGTCACCCTAATATTTAATTTACAAGTAATACTCTTTGTAACTAATAATTAATTAGTAGTGACAATACCTAACAATACATAAAATATTTTATTTACAAATAACACCAATAATCATTTACAAAGATTTAGAGAAGATCAAGCCAACATATTGTACGTAGGCGGATATCCTTGGATTGATTACAGGAATATTTATGCAACCAACGTATTCATAATTAATTTTCTTATCCAATAATTTGATAAATGTTATTTATTTATTTTCTCTTGTGAACACTTAGTGTATAAATCAAATTATTATTTAAATTTTATTGCATTCTAAAATGAAAGGGTGCATTAAAATAATGAGACACAATCTCAACTATATTAATGATTCAAGTATTATTGACATGATAATAATTTTCAAACATTCAATGCATATATAAGCACATAGTTGAAAGCCTTTGCCATTTACAAGGATGAGTACACATGCAATTAACAAGGATTTTTTTATCTCATGTTCACTATTTCATTGTGCATCTTGTGGAACACAATTCCTATTCCACTCATTATGCTACACTGTTATTGTTGATCTTAGGGATGAGATTTGACAACCTACTAACCTTTCAATTGTCAATTTAATGACAACGAAATTGTGTAGATGATGGTCAATCAATATTGGGGTAATATGGGACATCCTTTTTATAGTAATCATGTCATGGACCTCATTTGAAATGAAATACTAATTATTGCCTTAGGAACACCATTTATACTTGTGATTCTTGATTTCTATCACAGATAGACTAGACTAGATTAATACTTGCCAGTTTCTTTTAAAAGAGACTCCTCCATTTTCATCTATGTCTCAAAGATATTAGAACCATCTTTTAAAGATCCCATGCCTAAATCTCACCTCCATTTTCATCTGTCTCAAAGATATTAGAACTGTCTTTTAAAGATCCCATGCCTAAATCTCACAAATATTTCCATGCCTTCACCAATTTCAGATGCAGTTGGACATTGGCCAATGTTATATGTATTTGCTTTTTTTTGTACCAAATTCATGCATAAGGAGAATTGAATTAAAAAATCCTTTCCAAGAGCATAAACCCATGTGTAGACAAAGTTACATCAAATGCAACAATATATATAACTAATCTTATATTGTACATAGGCACAAGAAACTATTTATATCAATTCAGAGTCTATGATATTGGAGGTACTTGTCCCAGTTTACAAGTTTCAATCCTTGTTTCTACAACACCTAACAATACTTAATTACAACAACATTCATAACATATAGCAGGAACCTGACACAATGCGTCTCTTGTTTTAATTGTCACTTGACTGCAATATAATTTGTTACCTTTATATTAATTTATTTATTTCGTTAAACGTAAGTAGTGGGGTTTAGTGGGGCAAAATTAATTTCTGTTGGACCACACTAATTACTTTATTATTATTTTGGCAATTTTATTTTTTCTTTTGAGAGACAATGAGGTTTTATTAATGGTGAAAGTTGAATATTTATTCCTTTTTATGTTATGTTTTCGGCTCACTTTAATTAGACTCTCCTATATGTAACAATGATAATAAGTTTATAAGTGCATTTTTTTTTAATGAAATTTGGTTTATATCAATATTTTAGTCTAATTTTATTATGGCTTATTTTTAAGAATTAATTTTATCTTCTAAAATTTCATTCTCTAGGTTAAGTCATTTCTGCATTTGTGGATTGAATCTTAAACTTTTAAAATTCAAATTTTAAATATATTATATATTAAATGTATAATATATAAGAATGTATAATAAATATTTAGAAATTTAATTATTATTTAAATTATGATCACTAGGATAGAATATTTTTATTTATATCAATAGTGTTACTTTATTAAAATTATAAAATAATAATTATTAAATGAATTTATGAATTTTGAATGATAAGTTACAAATATTCAAACTTATTAATCTACCCTTGTGATATAGTTATTTATCTTTTAAATTTGTTTTTTGGTTTTTAATTTTTAATTAGATTGTTTATTTATTATTTTATTATTCCCAGCAAATAATATAAATGGATGCTGCACAAAATGAATCAGAAATCTCAGTTACAAGCCTAGTTTTGTCAAACGAATCTATAAGTTCAAATGGGGTTGTTGAAACACCCATAGAAAAATTATCAAAATCTATTACATAATACTGCAACAAAATAATCAATGAAATTGAACATGCAAGCTTACTTGAAGAAGAAGAAATAAATGGAAGATATTGCAAAAAAAAATTATGATACAATTTTGATCACATTGTTGAAGAACTTACATTGTATTAAAACAATATGTTATAGTTATGCCATGATTTTAGCTTCACATCATTGAAGAATTTATATTGTATTTAAACAATATGTTATAGTTATGCCATGATTTATGTCTATTCTTTATCAATTATCAAGCATGTATGTTGTTTTTCTTATGTAAATTATCAAGCATGTATGTTTTTCTTTAATAGTTCTAAATTAAATTAAATGTATATGAAACGCTATTTAACAATTCTAAATTAAATGTTTTTATTTTTTTAATGGTATATATCAAATAAACTCATTTTACAAATAAATATATCTAATTATTTGTAATTATTAATAATATATCAAATTTTAAAAACTTAATAAATTAATATGCAGCTGAATTCAAATGAATAGATAGATGAAAACCTAAAATTTGACAATATTTTATCTGTTGCTGCAGACAGTGTTAAAGTGCTCACACAATTTTTTTATTAAAATTGTTTAGGGGTACTGTAGTTGAACAATCTTTTAAAAGTATTTGGATGAGTTCTTTGTTTTTCTACTAAAAAACTAAAATTTGTTTTCTCCAATTCATTAGGCATAGAAAAAATAAATGATTTTCTACTATACCCACCTCCATTAAAAATCATATCATTTTATTCAACATTAGGAAATAAGATGTTAATACGGTGTTGGCATTGAGATGACGATGATTTAACCAACCATGCACAAATTTTCCTTTTAAATTTAACCCTTCTTTTTAATTTTATTGGCTCATATTTTCAGCCATCTATTAGTTTCATTTTTTTTCAAGTAATTCAAATAATTGAACTCTAAAATGGAATGGTTTCTATTACATTGAAAGTTATTTTAATAAATTAAATTTCAAATGTAAAATAGAATGGTTTCTATTACTTATTTTATATGTTTTCTTTCAATAAGCACATCCATTCAAATAAATCAAAGTTCAACAATCTAAATTGGAGGAGGCAAAATTTAATTTTACATTAATTTTATATTAATATTAGGGATTAGCATGTGGTATAACAAAATAATTTTTGAAGTGAGCACAACTTTAAGAGTGAAAAATTCTTAACTTATACTGTTTTTCTTATGTTTTGGACTCATTTGATAATGATTTTTGTAATATATTTTTTCAAATATTTATGTTAGAAGAAGAACCATTAAATAGAGATACTTTAGATTGTATAGAATAATGGTTATATCATAAATGTAGGGCTGAATTAGCAATTGGACAATTGGAGGTATAGAATTGACATCAATATAATATGGCAAGAATTATTCCATACCAATGGTTTTATCTATTAATATAAATTTGGGAATTAATATTGCACCAGTGAAAGCATTTGAAATGACCCAACTCTAAGCCTAAGGGTTATCTCCAATTTTAGAATTAGGGTTACAATTAGAAATAGTGGTATATTACATATGAAAATGGAAACCTAATGGGATTGGCTAGGGTGGCTAGGGTGGGTAAAGGATAGATCTCAACAAAGAAAAAAAACAATAAAAGAAAAGATATAATAATGGAATAAAGATATGTAAACATTTGAAATGACCCAACTCTAACCCTAACCATAATTCTAATTAAGGTTAGAATTAGGGTTAGGGTTTGATTAGGGTTATGTTTATTGTTAGTATTAGAATTTTATAATTAGGTTTAGGATTAAGGTTGCTGTTAGGTATATAATTAGGGTTTGAAGTATGGTCAGAATTAAAATTAAGGTTAGAATTAGGGTTAGAATTAAGGTGGGTTACTATTAGATTGGGGTACGAATTAGAGTTACATTTAGGGTTAGGGTTCAAATTAGAGTTATGATTAGAGTTACAATTAGGGTTAAGGCTAGTATTAAGGTTAGGGTTAGGTTTCAAATTATAGTCAAGCTTAGGGTTAGAGTTACGGTTAGGGTTAAAATTAAAGCTATGTTTAGGGTTAGAATAAGAGTTATGGTTAGTGTTAGCTTTAAAATTGGGATTAGGTTTAGGGTTTAGGGTAAGCATTAGAGTTACAGTAAGGGTTAGGGCTAGAGTTAGGATTAGGGTTCATATTAGAATTACGATTAAGTTAAGGGTTAGAATTAGGGTTATTGTTAGCTTTAATATTAGGGTTAGAGTCAGATAGATCATGGTTATGATTAGAATTAGGGTTAGGGTTCCTATTAGAATCAAGGTTAGAATTAAGGTGGCTTACTATTATATTTAAGGTAAGAATCAGAGTTACAATTAGGATTAGGATTCAAATTAGAGTTAGGGTTGAAGTTTAATTAGGGTTAAGGTTAGTATTAAGGTTAGGGTTAGGTTTTGAATTATAGTCAAGCTTAGGGTTAGAGTTAGGATTAGGGTTAGGTTTAAAATTAGAGCTATGTTAGGGTTAGAATAAGATTTATGGTTAGGGTTAGCTTTAAAATTAGGATTAGGATTAGGGTTTAGGGTTTAGGTTTGGGTTTGGGTTAGAATTAGGGTTATAACTATAATTAGGGTTAATGTTAGAATTAAACTTAGGGTTAAGGTTACAATTAGGGTTAAGTTCAGTATTAAGCTTAGGGATAAGGTTGCAATTAGGATCAATCTTAGGGTTAAAATTAGAGTTATGCTTAGGGTTTGAATAAAGGTTAGGGTTAGGGTTAGGGTTAGATTTAGGGTTAGAGTTAGATTTAAAATTAGGGTTATAGTTAGGGTAGAATCAGGGTTATGATTAGAATTAGGGTTAGGGTTAGGGATAGGGATAGGGCTAGGGTTAGGGTTCTTATTAGAATTAGGGTTAGAATTAAGGTTGGTTACTATTAGAGTTAGGGTTAGAGTTTAATTAGGGTTAAGGTTAGTATTAAGGTTAGGGTTAGCTTTTGAATTATAATCAAGCTTAGGGTTAGAGTTAAGGTTAGGGTTAGGGTTAAAATTAGAGCTATGTTTAGGGTTAGAATAAGGGTTATGGTTAGGGTTAGCTTTAAAATTAGGATTAGGTTTAGGGTTTAGGGTAAGCATTAGAGTTATAGTAAGAGTTAGGGCTAGAGTTAGGGTTAGAATTTAGGTTAGGGTTAGGATTAAAATTATAGTTAGAATTAGGATTAAGTTAAGGGTTAGAATTAGGGTTATTGTTAGATTTAAAAGTAGGGTTATAGTTGGGGTAGAATCATGGTTACGATTAGAATTAGGGTTAGGGTTAGAGTTAGGATTAGGGTTCCTATTAGAATTAGGGCTAGAATTAAGGTGGGTTGTTATTATAATTAGGGTAGGAAATAGAGTTACAGTTAGAGTTAGGGTCCAAATTAAAGTTAAGGTTATAGTTCAATTAGGGTTAAGTTTAGTATTAAGGTTAGGGTTTGAATTATAGTCAGGGTTAGGGTAAGAGTTATGGTTAGGGTTAGGGTTAGGTATAAAATTAGGATTAGGTTTAGGTCTATAATTAGAGATAGGATTAGGCTTATGATTAGAATTAAGGTTACTATTAGGGTTAGGGTTATGGTTATGATTAGGGTTAAAATTAGGGTTAGGGTTGAAATTGCATTTAGAATTAGGGTAAAAATTACATTTAGAATTAGGGTTACAGTTTGAAAAAGGGTGACAATTACAATGAGAATTATGGTCAAAACTAGGTTTAGGGTTATAATAAGGGTTAGGGTTAGGCTGAGATTTAGGGTTACAATGAAAATTAGGGTTAGGCTTAGGGTTTGAATCAATGTTAGAATTAAAATTATAGTTACAATCAATTTTTTGGTTAGGGTTAGAATAAGGATTAGTGTTAGGGTCAGTGTTAGGTTTAGAATTAGAGATACAATTATGGTTATAATTACGGTTAGGGTTATTGTTATAATTAAGGTTAGGGTTAGTATTAGGGTTAGGGTTATTGTTAGAATTAGAGTTAGGGTTAGTATTAGGGTTAAGGTTATTGTTAGAATTAGGGTTAGGGTTCAACATTGATATTAAAATATTCTTTAAAAATAGGTACTCTTTTTCTAAATCTAACATAGGTAATTCTAATATAACCTTGGTTCTGACCCTGACCCTAACCCAAACCCTAATTATATTTCTAACCATAATCCTAACCTTAATCCTAACACTAATGCTAACCCTAACTCTAATTCTAACCATAATTCTAACCCTAACCCTAATTCTAACCTAAACACTAACCCTAACCCTTATTTTAACCCCTAACTCTAATTCTAAATATAATATATAATTTTAATTATTATATATTATAATAATTATTATTATAAACATAATATATTAATATATTATATAATTATTATATAATATATTATAATAGTATATTAGATATATTATCACTGTTAAGGGCGTGGTTCGATGGTTAAGTCACTCGGTTGTAGTGGCGGCCACCAGAGTTCAAACCCCCACTGGGCCAATGAGCTACTTTAGATATATTATATTTAATATAAATATGCTAGTTTATTTTTAGTTCTGCTAGAGAGTTCATCTAGTGGTGACAAGGAACACTCCAAATTAGAATAGAACTATTGACACCAACAATGCCTTGGAGTCATCTATGGAGGAATGAGACACCTCTATTCAAAAATTTAGACATAGCAATTCAAAGATAATGTTTTACAAACATTTCAACCCCTTCAAACAAAGCTATTACCTCTGAAATCACCCAGCAATGGCAATGGGATTGATATAATAGACACAAAACTGAGAAACTAGACTTAGATGCCTTCATAGGAAGTGAAGTGCTGGTGTGGAGTTTCAAAATACAAACTCCATCAAGGCATGTCTAGAAACTGCATCCCATTCAAGTTTTTCAGGATTAGGCACTCTATTCACACCATAGATGCAAAGAAATAGTGAACACCTATAACTCTCTTCTCAGAGAACAATAAATAAAGAACATGCCACCCACATCTTTGGATATCTCTTGCAAAATAAAACACCAACAAGCCCCCCAAACATGCCAGAGGGGCATAGATCAAAGAAACACGCATTGCCTACCAAACATGCCAGAGGGGCATAGATCAATGAAACACCCACTGCCTGGGAGAGGCATCAACACCATCCATAACCACATTCAAGCTGCAAGATATATGAGGCCAATCCTTTCCTGCCAAACTGCCCACAGATTCCTTCCCCGCGTCCTCCTAACACATCAGGGCTTGACTAAAGGCATATTGCCCCTAGCAGTCAGGGGAGAAACTTTCATTTCTTGGTGGAGAGTATGCCCCCTCTTTGAACAAAAAATCTTCTCTAACAAGGATTGGTGGTCTATCTTTTTATCTTCTCCCTCCCTCTTTCTCTTCCTCTTAGTTCTATGATTTTTCTTGTTGCATCTCAAAGGGGTGTTCTTTGATTTTTTGACTTGATTGGACCAAAACAGACCTAGATTTGTCATGTTTGCAAGAAGAAAATCCTCTTCAAGTAACTTCTCCACCATATCATTGTAGAAATCCATACCTACCCCAAAAGAAAGAGTCATCTATCATGGCTCTGAAGGCCTGTTCAGAAACATCAACCTCTCCTTGCGTAAGTACTTTGTCCTCCTCCAAAACTTCTTTGACCCCATCCTCTGAGAAATACCTTTGCCTTAGATAATAAACACCATCGAAAAACCTCCCATCTACTGCCATATCCTTGTCACTATAGCAATCTATGTCCAATTCTTCCCTCAAGCAAGACAGGATCAATACATGTAAGTCAATTGAACTATCCAATTCCTTTTCTGGTGCAGAAGAGAGCCCCTCCAAGTAAGACTCTTCTAAGAAATGAGGCTCGGATAAAAAGGTGAGACCGAGGACTGTCCTCCGGGGCAAAGCTTAGGTCCAAGCTCTTTTCTCTTGCCAATAATTCTTTAGTATCTACCAGGCTGCAATGTTCCTCGTCTCCACCCTCTTCTCCCTCATAGCCATCATCTAAGGGAGAAACTGAATCTAAGAGCTTCTCTGAGCTTGTCTCCACAAAAGACTTCTGTGACATCACAAGTGGGTCTTGAAAAGAAACCCTTTTGGAGAAAGCCTTAGAGGTAGTGTCTAAACTGCAATTAGTATGATCTTGTCCCCCGCAGTTGGAACATCTGATTCCATGACATTCAAAGCAAATATCTTGTGTCCATTCTCCTTCGGAGGATTGTAAGGTAATATTTTTAGGAAAACCCTTCTTTAAATCTAATCGGATACAAATTCTAATGCTATCCTCAACCACTACAGGCTGCAATTCTTCCTTAGATTGAAAGACACCAAGGGAATCACCTATGAGTCTTAGGATTTCCTGCCCTCTGTATTCTAGCGGTATTTAACTATAATTCCCCTTTCATTATGCTTTAATGGCTGTGAATAGCCTTTTTTTAAAGCTCCCATTTTGGCGCGGCTTGGAATGATGTTGGCAAAGGTGTGAAATCTAGATTTACATCCGCCAATTGCATTTGTCTAAAAGTATCTTTTTCAACAAATCCATCCTGTGTATATGCTGCGATCACTTCACACCATGAGACACATTCTTTTTGAGGAATCTCGTCAAAATGTTCATGAGATTTATCTATCCTTCCACATTTTTCATACATGTCTACCAGGTGACTGTAGGCCAGAACATTTCCAACTATAACATTCGATAAAAATCCCATTTCGGTTATGCTTCGATAGATATCCATAACCTATGCTTTAAAGCTCCCAATCAGACATGCTAGTAGGAGGAGGTATTCAGCCTTGAAATGGCATTTTATCAGACCATTCACTTGCCTTACCTATGCTTCTACATTTGCATTCATGTCGCCAAAACATTTTCAAATACACATTCAAGAAGGATCTGGTTTTAATTAATCTTAAATGAATGCCCATTCCATATTTGAAAACTCCTGTATTGGCGCAGTAAAGGCGGATAATATTGAAGTGTTGGTGGGCAGAGGCAAATAACACAGAAAACAAATTATTTATTGCCTTATCAAAATCGTTTACATCCCCCCTCCTTTTATAGAGGTCTTTAGAAGTCTCTGTAGTTTTTCTCACGTTTCCTCCACAGACATTTCTAGATGCAGATTTAATGCAAACGTTAAAGGCCTTTGACTACAGACGTTTCCAGATGGTCGGTGGATGTAGATTTAATGCAAATGTTGGAGATATTGACTACAGACTATGAGGACATTGACTGTTGTTCCTAGACTGACGGTGGAATTAATGCAAACAGTAGAAATTAGATGAGTCTAACACTCCCCCCAATTTCTACTATCAACAACTAATTACATCAATATTTACAATGCCCAAAATTTCTCTCAAATACTCAAATTGTTCTTGTGCTAATGCCTTTGTGAATATGTCTACAAATTGCTCCTTTGATCTGCAATGATGTAGGATGATCTCTCCATTGTTGACCAATTCTCAAATGAAGTGATATCTAGTATCAATGTGCTTTGTCCTCTTGTGAAAAACATGATTCTTTGATAGTGCAATGGTGGACTTGTTGTTACAATTGATTGTAGTAGGCTCATTTTACTCATACATTAGATCCTTCAAGATTCTTCACATCCAAACTGCTTGACATGTTGCTGATGTACCTAAAATTGTCTTGTCTATATTGCCATCCCAAGATTCTTCCTCTTTGAATACAACATCTCTACTTACAATGACTTTCTTGGTTATAGGATTAAACAACTTATATGCCTTAGATTGTTCATCATAGCCAATAAAAATACATTTTTCATTTTTATCATCCAATTTACTCCTTGTTTCTTTAGGAACATGTGCATATGCAACACAAACAAATACTCTAAAATGATAAACACTATGATTCTTACCACTCCATGCTTGTTGTGGAATCATGTCCCTCACAATCTTTGTTGGACTCTTGTACAATATATAAACTACACAAGCAACTGCTTCAGTGCAATACTCATTAGGTAGATTCATACCTTTCAACATGCTCCTTGCCATCTCAATTATTGTACAATTCTTGCTTTCTGCAACACCACTCTGCTAAGGTGTGTAACTTGTAGTGAACTACTTCTTTATTCCATGATACCTACACTAATCCAAAAACTCATTTGACTTGTATTCTCCTCCTCTATCTGATCTCAATACCTTGATGGATAGGCCACTCTATTTCTCAAACAATGCCTTGAATTCCTTGAACTTGCCAAATGTTTTAGATTTGTATTTAAGAAAATAAACCCATGTTTTTCTATTAAAATCATCAATGAATGTTAAAAAATAAATGCTCCCCCCTAATGATGGTGTTTTTATTAGACCACATATATTTGTATGCACAATTTCTAAAGGTGCCCAAGCTCTATATGACATTTCCTTTGGAAAACTCTTTCTATGTTGCTTAGCCAAAATACAACTTTCACATGAACTCAATGGTGCTTCAATGGGAGGTAAACCTCTTACCATTTCCTTTCTTTTCAAAAAACACAATCCTTTGAAGTTTAGATGACCATACCTCAAATGCCATACCCATGCTTGATCTTGACTTGATGCCTTGAAACTTGCTCCAATCATTTCATTTTTCACGCGAAGTGGGAACATTCTGTTATTTTTCATTTCAACTTTTGCAATCACCATGTTACTTGGAGAAATATCAAATATAGTGCAAACATTATTCTCAAAAGAAACTCTATAACCCTTTTGAATAAGTTGTCCCATACTTATGAGATTATGCTTTAAACCAAGTAAAAAAAAACATCAGGAATAGTCTTCTTACCAAGTTTTGTTATCTCATTAATTGCACCTTTTCCCATGGTTTCAACTGTGTTATTATTACCCAATTTGATTTCTAATTTAATTGAAGTATCCAAATTCTCAAACAACTCTTTGTTTCTAGCCATGTGATTACTACAACCACTATCTAGAAACCAAATGTTACTAGAACTTTCCTAAGCTGCATGACATGTAATAAATAAAGACCTTGAATTACTTTCAAAAAAGTTCTCATTTTGCTTGCTCATATTAGCTTGTTTATTTCTACATTCATTAGCAAAGTGACCATACTTCTTGCAGTAATAACATTACACATTTGATTTTTCATACCTTTGGGCTGCCTAATTGTTATTGCATCCCCTTGAGCTGAAAATTTGATTTCTCCTTCCTCTTGGATCTGGACTCTTTCTTTCTTCTTTTTAAAAATTGTTTCTTCCTCTTCCTCTTCCTCTGAATCTTATATTTCCTCTTCCTCTACCTCGGCCAAATGCCATTTGTATTTTGAATTCATGCTCCAATGAGGTATTGTCATTCCTGTTTATCTTGTCTTCATAATTCTTCAAAGAACCAACCAACTAATCTATAGAATATTGATTCAAATCTTTGGATTCCTCAATTACCACAACAATTGCATCAAATTTTTTAGGCAAACATCTTAAAATATTTTCTACAACCTTTTGATCTATTAGTTCATCACCAGTCTACCTTATTTGATTAACCAAATCCATAACACAATATGTGAATTGATATACTGATTCAAAATCTTTCATTTGCAAATTTTCAAATTCTTTTCTAAGTGCTTGTAATCAAGCAATTTTTACCTTATTAGTACCTTGATATGCCATCTCTTAGATGTCCCATGATTGCCTAACTATAGTAGCTAGCTTAATCCTTCCAACAACTGACTCATCCAATCCTTGTGCAATGATCTGCAAAGCCCTCTTATTCTTTTGCCTATTTTCTTTAAGAAATTTTTTATCATTTGGACTCAAGGTAGACTCATCTAGTGTCTTAGTATAACCATTTATAACTATGTCTAACAATTCACATGAATCAAATACAAATTTCATTCTAAAATCCCAATTATCTTAATTTTTGCCAAATAATATAGGAATCATAAGTTGATTCATGCTTGATGCCATACTTTTTTAAAACAATAATCTTCTTTCAAAATAAAACCTTAATTTTAAATAGTAGCTTTCTCTGATCTCGGTAATTGGTTTTCAACTTTAAATAACAAAAAATTGGTGATTCTTTTTGACTCAGCCAACTAGCGATTTCTTTTTTTTTTAAACTTACAGCTCCTTCAGTATGGTTCGATCTGCAGCTTCCAATTTCTCTTTGTAGATGCTCCCAGGAACCTTCTGTCTTTGGCTGGTACTGATACAGATCTGTGACCTTTCAGCGATCTCCTTCTCTTTCAGATTAGCTTCAAAAAAATTCTGGTTGCTTCACATCAGGAACATTAATGGCTCCTTGTATCCATGATCTCCTTTCAGCTCAATCTCTTCTAGCATCTACAACCATTCTCCTTCCAATGATTTTGATCACCTTTCAAAAAAAAATTCTGCATCTCCTTATGGGACTCTTGGATAGACTTCTTTTGACTCTGATTCCTTCAGATATGCCATTCCATCTTTGCAGTAACAGACAAGCTTAAAACTAGAGAAGCTCCAATGATTTCTGCAAACAAAATCACCTTTTACTTCTCTGATTCAACAATATGACTTGACTACGGCCACTTCTCTCTTTTAATCTACAAACTCATGCTCTCTCCAATAACCTAGCACTGCTATTAAAATGCTTAGATGACCTTCTCTATTACCACTTTGTTGGTGGGTAGAGGCAAATAACATAGAAAACAAATTATTTTTATTGCCTTATCAAAATTGTTTACATCCCCCTCCTTTTATAGATGTCTTTAGAAGTCTCTAGTAGTTTTTCTCATGTTTCCTCCATAGACATTTCTAGATGCATATTTAATGCAAACATTGGAGGTCTTTGACTACAAATGTTTCCATATGGTCGATGGATGCAGATTTAATGCAAACGTTGGAGATATTGACTATAGACTATGAGGACATTGACTGTTGTTTCTAGATTGATGGTGGAATTAATGCAAACAATAGAAATTAGATGTTTCTAACATAAAGGTTATGGTGTCTTTCTTTATGCCTAAAAATGGCATTTTCTTGAAAATTTCTAAACCTTTTTCCACAAATCCATTTTGTGTGTTCCCTACGATCATGGTAGTGTAGGAGACCACATTCCTTTGAGAAAGTTTATTCAAACTTTTCTTTAAGAACATATTGCTCAGAATGTGGATCCATAGAATGTGTAGGGTCTCTTTTAACTTGCAAATGCTTTCACACATTCCATAGTTGTTTACTAGATCATTTCTAGCTATAAGATCTAATAAAAACCATTGCATGATATATGTTGTGGCATGACATGATGTTAGCAAATGGTGAGGAATTTGGCTTTATAACGGCCAATGTAATTGCTTTAAAGTTTCCATAGCCTTTTCAACAAATCCATTTTATACATCTCTTGTGATTGCTACATCTCATGAGAAACTGGCGTGGCCTCTGTGGGGCAACTTATCAAATAGTTCATGTGCCTTGTCTATGCTTCCATTTCTTTGTCCATGGCAGCTGCAAAACTATGGTTCTCAAACTTGGAATCAGCTTCAAGACATCCCCACAATAAATGGCATCTTCACTTGGATGAATAGGAGGAGAGGTTTCACTAGTATAGCAGAAAGATTAGATAGATTCTTGTTAGTTAGAGATTGGGAAGCTTAGTCCAGAACAACAGAGGTAGACATACTGCCCCTGTTGGGCTTAGACCACTTCCTAGTCCAATTGACCATCTTGCTAGGAGAACCCCCCAAGGGGAGCCCCTTTAAATTTGAAAGTATGTGGTTGAGGGATGAGACCCTACCAGAACTAGTAGAAAACTGGTGGGAAGAAGTCAAAATTGTAAACCAATCCAAACTTTTCATTTTCAGCAAGAAGCTTGGGTTTGTGAAGTCCAAACTCAAGGAGTGGAAGAAGACACATTTCAAAAACATTTTTTAGGAAAAAATAAGGGTGGACCAGGAGTTGGCTGTCCTGAATGAACAAGTAATTAAGAATGGGATGAGGGAGGACGAATTTGTAGCAGAAAAAGCCTTAAAAAAGGAGTTGAACAAACTATTGAAGAGAGAGGAGAGCTACTAGAGACAGAAGTCCAGAGAAACCTAGCTGAAGGAAGGTGACAGGAACACCAAGTTCTTTCATAGAACTACAGTGGCAAATAGAAGTAGGAATAGAATCTCAGAAATCAACAAGGAATATGGGATCCTAACCCACTCCACAGATGAAGTCAACCAGACAACAATGTCTTACTTTGAGGCCATCTTGAACAGGGAAGCTCCAATCCAAAGGGAATCAAGAGACAAAATCCTAGCCTCCATCCCCTCAGTGATAACAGAGGAATAGAATCAAGCACTCTACAAGCAAATTGAGAAAGATGAGGTCAAAACCACCACATTTCTCCTCAACCCAGACAAGGCTCCAAGTCTAGATGGTATCACGGCTCGCTTCTTTCAACATTTCTGGGAAGTAGTGTGGGAGGACCTCACAAAGGTATTTGAGGAATCCAAGAAGAAGATGACAATGTTAAAGTCATTCAATCACACCTTCTTAGCCCTAGTTCTAAAAAATAAAAACCCCCAGGAGATGGGAGACTTCAGGACAATTGCGTTATGCAATGTGGTATACAAGATTATTACCAAAATAATGGCCAACAAACTGAGAGAAGTTCTAGATTCAAGTATCTCAGAGGAACAAACATGATTTTTCCCTGGTAGATCTATTATGGAAGGCATCATCGTTGCTCACGAAGCAATTTATTCAATCAGGAAAGCAAGAGATCCTAGCATGATCCTCAAACTAGATATCTTAAAAGCCTATGATTTAGTGGATAGAAGTTTCCTAATGGAGGTCCTTGAAAGATTTGGCTTCAGCAGAAACTAGAGGGAGTGGGTTCTCAGCTGCATTTCCTCTCCAAATTTTTTTGTTCTAGTGAACGGCTCGGCCCATGGCTTCTTTTCCTCAACAAGGGGCATCAAACAAGGGGACCCCCTATCCCCCTTCCTCTTCATCATCATGGCAGATGCCCTAGGAAGAGGGATCAATGCCCTTAAAAGAGAAGGAAAGTGGCAAGGAGTGGTTGTAGCAAATGGTTTGGATAACATCACTCATCAACAATTTGTTGACGACACAATCATTTTTGGAGAAGCATGTAGGAGGGAAGCCAAAACAATCAAAACCTTTCTAGATGAGTACTATTTAGCCTTAGGCCAGAGCATCAACTGGAGAAAATCGGAAGTCTTCTTCCTCAGTACCCAGCTGAGTCTCCAAAGGGACCTAGCAAGAATTCTTAATTTGTGGGTAGAAAACTTTCCCGACTGCTACCTGGGTACCCCCTTATTTGCAAGAGCTAACAAAAGAAGCTACTGGGAGAATTTGATCAATAGCTATAAGAATAAGTAGGAACTTGGATGGGGAAGTGGTTATCCTCGGCGTGGAGGCTATTGATGGTGAAATCGGTCCTCTCAGCAATCCCTGTGTACTCGATGTCCTATTTGAAAATCCCTAAAGGTGTGGAGGAAGTCTTCTCCCAGACCCTCAGTAGGTTTTTTTGGAGTGGATTAGGTGATCAGCACAAATTCCCTCTAGTATCTTGGGAAAAAGTCTGCACTACTAAGGTAGCAGGTGGAATGGGCACTAGGTAGCTAACCATCATGAACCTTGCCATGGGGGCCAAACTGGTGTGGCATTTACACATGAATGGTGAGCAGAAATGGGTCAGGATCCTTAGAAGGAAGTATTTGGACTCAGATGAAGACACCAGAATCCTCACCATCTTGGACCCACCTATGGGCTCAGCATTTTGGAATTATATTCTAGAATGTAGGGACATCATCTCTAGGCACAACACTTGGGAGGTTAGGAATGGACATAAGGTAGATTTGTGGAAGGACTCTTGGGGAGGAGGTGAGACTCTTGCCAGTCAGCCCAATTTGGTAGAAATTATGGAGGAAACAAGAAGGGTCTGGGGTCATAAGGTTTGCAACTTCAATAACTTGTCAATGAGAGATGGGGTCCCTTCCTGGGAGTGGAAGTCCATGGCAGGGCTGGAGGCTCCTCATGAATAGAGAAAAGTAGTGGAGACAATTCTGAAGAACAGACCACTGGCCCCCTTTGTGCAAGAAGATGTAATCAAATGGAGCAGGTCGACCATAGGGTCTTATAGTGTAAAGTGTGATTACAGGATCAAAGAAGTAGCCATTACAAGACAAAACTGGCCCCTAAAACTCATCTAGGATAAGCATAACATCCCAAAAGCAGGTGTGTTTACTTGGCTGGCAATCCAAAAGAAAGTCCTCACAGAGGATAGGCTGGCTAGATTTTGGATATCAGGACTAGGCAGATGTGTGTTCTGCAAAAACAATAACAAAAATGTAGACCACATTCTCCTTCAATGTCCCTTTATTGTAGAATGCTGGCAACACATCATGAGGAAATTGAATTTCTGGAGCCCACTCCCCTAGGACATTTTGGCATGGTTTAATATGTGGTCCACTATCCATCAAAGGGCAGTCTTTGGTAGCATCTGGTCTATCCTCACCTCCTCCCTCATCTAGGAGATTTGGAAAGAGCTCAATAGGCAAATCTTCCAGGACAAGGAACCGTCCTCAAAGGCCCTGTGCATCAAAACATAATCCCTTATCACAGAGCTAGTGAATGAGGTTGCGGACACAAAGCTGAAGAAGAAGAAGGAATTCTCTAGATGGGATGACAAAATTTCTAAAGTATTCCCATGTTTTAAGATACCCACCTTGATTGGAAGAAAGGACAAGGCAAAGAAGGATAGGGTGAATGTGAGATGACTCCCTCTAGACCTTGGATGGGAAAAGGTGAATTTTAATGGGGCCTCACAAAGAAACCTGGGACCGAGTGGAGTTGGATGCATTGCTCGAGATGAGCAAGGAGTCACCCTGGGACAAAAGTCGAGTGGCTTAGGGGTGTCGACCAATAACCAAGCTGAATTCAAGGCAGCCTTGGCAGACCTCTAGCTAGCAAAAGAATTAGGAGTAAGGAAGGTCCACCTGGAAGGAGACTCCCTCAACACCATTAATGTGATTAGAGAAAATCACACTCCTACTTGGATGCTTGGCTAGTGACTGTGACCTATAAAGCAACTTTTGGAAGGGTTTGAAGACTTCAAACTAAGCCACATGTATAGAGAAGGGAATGTAGAGGCGGATGAGTTGGCAAAGTTGGCAACTCAAGGCATGCAGGACTAAATACCAGATGATGTCAGGAAAACCTACACTTAGCTGGCAATTGATTTGGCAAGTGTGGGAAACGTCCGCTAGTGGAGGTGACGGATTTGGAGGAATTGGTGGCATAATTTCATTGGACGGAAGGTACATCAAAGGACCAGAGAAGGGATTTTCTTTTAATTCCCCAAGACTGTTTATCTTTTTCTTGTGCATAAATATGATGGCACAATCCAATCATTATTGCAAGAGGTCGAGCGCTACAAATCAAAGAATTTAGAACAAAGGCTTGCATCTTTTCTACTTTCATTTCTATGGCAAGGAGGATCTTTCAACAAAGGACACACCTATCTTCCTCAAAGCAACAAAGCTACAGATGGCTTTCAGAGGAGAGGTTTTAGACAAAAGGCTCATAGGCATTCTTGTCTCTAACCATCCGCTAGTCTTGTGGGCAGTGAAGAAGGTCTTGGGTCCAAAATTCTTGAAGGCTACTCATCGCTACCGCGTCAACACTGATATTACAGCAATGATCCTTGCAGTCTTGGTATACATGAGGGTGGGAAAGAACAAGGCAAAGATTCTGTGCCAACACATTTTCCTACATTCCCTCCTGGGAGAGATAGATGCTGCCCTGGATAACATTGATGATAATCTCCTCTCCCCACCGCCCCACAATTACTACATGACTAAAGTGGGGGGGTGGAAGTAAGAAAGTTTCCAGTGGTACAAATGATGAGACTGACAGAGCTGGAGGGTAGGTGGAATGAAATCGAGAGAAGCATCAACTATCTGGGATAGATGATAGGGGTGGTGTGGGTTTCGAATCCTGGCTAGGTGAAGTGCTACATGGAGGAGGAAGGGTTGGCAGCAAGTGATGATACCAACGACACACAGCTCTAGGGCCTGGGTGAGGGAGAAGACTAGGTGGAGAATGATGGTTGCACTCTGGAGGAAATGGCAGATAGCTTGGCTCATCACGCTTGTGGTGTTGAGTGTCTTATGGTGGCTTGAGCAATTGCAGTGAGACAAGCCATGGAAGCTAAAGAAGAAGGTGGCGAGTGAGTGTGAAAAGAAATGTGTACAGTCTATGTTTTGTTGTGTCTAGTTTTTTTAGTTTCAGCATAGTAATGGCCATAATAGGCCTTGTAATCTAGGGGGTAGTCTTAAGGTAGATAGGAAGTGGGGGCATATAAATCTACAATAAATGGCTAATAGTCATGTTCGGATGTAATCAACTATGATGTTTGCTCTTTTTGATATCAATACAATAGGTGCTGACCCTAGCAGCTATTTACCTAAAAAAAATACTATGGTTCTCAAACCCTAGAAGTCTTTGATATTAGAAATGAAGTTAGAGAACCTTCAAACTAGCGATAAGTTAAGTTTTAAAACCTTTGAAATGATAGATAGTAAGATAATCAACACTTTGATTGCTTTGCAAAGTATAATATTGGCCCATAAAGAATAGTATGGGCAGCTTTGGGAGTTAGAAAACTCCAAAACCTACTGATCAAAATACTATTCTTTCAACCTTTTATAAAATGTGAATGCAAAGCTTGGCTAGTTAGTGAACCATGAAGTGTGCTGATGAAATAATTCACCTTTGTAATTTTAAAATTTCCATCCTATTTATAAAGTCAAATGTGAACCCTTAAAACAATTCACCTTCCCTAAACATTGGAACTGTTGGAATTTAGTCTTTGGTCATGACATTTAATTTAGCCAAGTTTTGGGGATCTTACAAATATGCCCTAGCAACTGTTTGGTCTACCAATATTGAGTATGGTAGGTAATTTTGAAATGCTTGAGAGCTAGTTTTTGTCAAGGAAAGGTAAGACAAAAAGGAAGAATGTTACGGTCAATTTTTTGATAGAGAGAGAGTTTTGACATTGAGAAAGGAAATCCTGTAGCAGTAGTAGAAGGAGAATGTGAACATCAAACAGAAGAAGAATATTCTAGCAGAAAGAATGTTCGGAATAATAATAGTTATACAGAGGATTTGTGTAGAAGCACAATGAAGGTACAAGCAGCTTCGAAGATAGGGTAAATCATTGTTTGAATGTGTAAAACAAAGAAGAAACTCTTCATCAATTTTGTGAAGATTTTGATTGTAGTTTTGAAAGTGAAGATATAAATATATATTTATGTTCTTTGTATTCTTGTATCTTTCCTTGTGTGTTTGTTTAATGGTGTCCATATTGCTATAGCAATCTATTTTGGATAGCCATCACACCCCCTACCTGCCAACAAGCAATATCAGAGCCCTATTTTTTTAGGCAGTTAATCTTTTGTGGGTGTTTTGGAAAAGCCATAAATTCTCTAGGAACTAATCAGTCTTCTTAGATTTGAGAAGAATGGTAGGTGGTGATAGCAAAGTTTGGCAGCGGCCATCAAATTTTGATGGGTAGAACTATGATATCTGAGCTAAGAAGATGAAGACAATATTGGTTGCAAATGACCTATGGGAGCTGGTCATTAATGGTTTCATAGATACTATAGATCCAATCATCTATGCAGCCTTATCTAATGCCCCAAGGAACCAGTTGAAGAAATCTCAAATGAAGGATGTAAAAGCCCTCAACTTGATTGAGGTAGCTTTGACAGAGGCTATTTTCCCCCGCATTGCAGCAACAAACTACTTAAAACAGGCATGGGAAATACTCTAAAATGACTATAAGGGGACTAATAAAGTGAGATTAGTAAAGCTCCAACTACTAAGGAGAGATTTTGAAATGTTGCAAATGAAGGATAGTGAGTCCATTTTTGATTTCCACACTAGGGTTGCTACCATGATCAATCATATAAGGATAAATGAAGAAACAATGGATGACCAAAGCATTATTGAGAAAATCCTAAAGAGTCTACCTTCTAGGTTTGAACCTATTGTCATAGCCATTGAAGAGGCTAAAGACCTATCCAAGATGACGGTGGATGAGTTGATGGGTTCACTACAAACCCATGAGCAACGGTTGAATATATCCGTTCCTTCCCTAGAGAAATCCTTCAAGGTTTAAACCAATGCAAGAGGTAGGGGAAGAGGAAGAAACAACAAAGGTAGAGGTCAAAGAGGTAAAAGAAGAAGCAATTCTAGTAGAGGAGTCTCAAACAACCAAGAAGAGGCAAGAAACTCATAGCCAGCCTACTAAGACAACAAGAAGAACATCAGTTTCAATCAGAGGTATGACAAAAGAAATGTGCAATGCTATTACTATTATAAGTTTGGTCATTATGCTAGTGAATGTAGGAAGATACAATGTGATCATGGAGGCCAAAATGCTAATGTAGCAAATGAGAACAAGGCTGAAAATGAAAAATAGTCAAATGTATTTATTGTTTCCAGTCTTGTTGAGTGAAGTAGTGATGAAGTATGGTATTTAGAAAGTGCTTGTAGCAACCACATGAGTGCTAACAAAAACTTTTTGGCCTCCATAGATAGCAGCATACAAACTGAAATAAAACTAGGAAATAATGAGAAAATTCCCATTATGGGAAAATGTATAGTCAACATTCAAACCAAACATGGTGAAAGGAGGAACATCTAGGATGTCTATTATGCCCCTGGCATAAAACATAACCTATTCAGCATTGGGAAAATGGTTCAAAAAGGTTATAAGATCCTAATGGAGAATGCAGCGTGCATGATATTTGATAGAGGATGTAACAAGAAAGTCATTATAGCAGTATAGATGAGAAGAAACATAATGTTTCCTCTCAGGATACATATAGAGTCTCCAACGCCATCTTTGGTGCTATATTTGGTGTAGTTTTGAGCACTATCTCTATCGCTTATAGCAATGGGACAACAATTTGCCTTTAGGATAGTCATCAAAGACCCATTCAAACTTTGGCATCTAATGTATGGGCACTTTAGTTTTACTAGTTTGAGTTTATCATCCAAGAAAGGCATGGTTAGAGGGCTACGAAAAATTGTAGAGCCTGATGGAAAATGTGAAGCTTGCATATTAGGAAAGCAACATAGACAACCCATTCAATTAGGGTATTCTAGGAGAGCAAAAGCACCATTGGAGTTGGTGCACTTAGATTTGTGTGGTCCCATAAAAACCCACACCTTGGCTGGAAATAGTTATTTCATGACATTCATAGATGATTATAGCAAGAAAATATGGATTTATTTTTTGAAGAAAAAATTAGAAGTTTTTGAGAAATTCAAATGGTTTAAGGCCTCAACTGAGAAGCAAAGTGGCCACTATATCAAAGTATTGAGGATAGATAGAGGGGGAGAGAATATCTTTAAGGAATTTTTGAATTTTTGCAGGATTGAAGGCATAGAAAAACAATTTATAACAAGGTATACTCCATGACAAAATGCAATGGCTAAAAAGACAAACAAAACCATTCAAGAGATGGAAGCAAGCATGCTGAAAGAAAAAGGACTATCACATGATTTTTTGGGTGAAGCTATAGCAACAATAGTTTACCTATTGAATAGGTGTCCTATAAAGGCTGTTTGTGATAGGATTCGACAAGAAGCATGGACAAACAACAAATGGAGTGTTGAACACCTAAGAATCTTTGGGTGTGTGGAATATGTATTTGTGCCAAAAGAGAAGAGGCAGAAATCTAATGATAGAGGTGAAAAATGTATATTCATAGGCTATAGTGAAGAGTCAAAATCCTATAAACTATATAACCCCATCACCAAAAAGGTTGTGATCATCAGGGACATTGGGTTCATTAAGAATGAAGCATGGGATGGAATGGTGGATAGCACCATGGGTATTTTAGTCACAATACCTCTTGAAGATGAAGAAGCTCTAGAGGAAAACAACTTCAGAGGAGCTTCAGAGAGTAGTAACTTTGGGAGAAACTATTGAAGAGCCTTGGAAAATAGTAGCTCCAGAGGTGTTTTAGAACAATAGCTCTAGAGGTGGACATCAGTGTAGCAGCTCTAGAGGTCTACAACTCTAGAGATCAACATCTCTAGAGTTCAATAGTGCAGCAGCTTTGGAGGTCAGTAGTACAGTAGCTCCAGAGGTCAGAACAACAATAGCTCCATAGGTAATTATGACCCCACACTCACATCATTGATGCCAAGAAGGACAAGGAGTGTGAGGAAGATTTATGATAGCACAAGGTATGCTGACATTGATGAAAATATGGATTTTGCATTATTTTCTTGTAGTGATCCAATGCACTTTGAGGAAGCTGTAAAAGAAGAGAAATGGTGTAAGGCCATGGATGAAGAGTTGGATACAATAGAGAGGAATGCCACATGATAGCTAATTGATTTAGCCAATGGTAAACATGTGATTAAAGTTAAGTGGGTCTAAAAGACTAATTCTACTGCTAAAGGTAAGATTGAAAGACATAAGACAAGGCTAGTTGTCAGAGGGTACAAACAACAACCTAGAAGAGATTATGATGAGACATATGCACTAGTTGCAATGCTAGAAATAGTTAGAGTAGTCATATAAATTGCAGCCCAACACAAATGGAATATGTATCAAATGGATGTGAAGTCAGTCTTCTTGAATGGAGTGCTAAAAGAAGTGTATGTGGAGTAGCCACTTGGCTATGAAGTTCCAAGACATGAGAACAAAGTATATGGGATCCAAAAAGCTCTCTATGGGCTGAAACAAGCACCTAGAGCATGGTATAGAAGAATAGACTCATATCTAGTGAGTAATGGCTTTAGCAAAAGTAGTAGTGAGCCCACAATTTACATCAAAGTAGCTCAAGACAATAATTTGATTGTTGTTTTGTATGTAGATGATCTAATTTTTATGAGAAATAGTGACCTCTTTATTGCTGATTTGAAAGAGGTAATGAAGTATTTTCTTGGCATTGAGGTCAAACAAACACAACATGGCATATTTATTTCACAAAGTAACTATGCCAAACAAATTATAAAGAGATTTAAAATGGAGAATAACAAACCTATCCCAACACCAACAACTACAAGTCCAAAACTGAGTAAAGAGGACAACAACAAGGAAGTAAACCCAACCCTCTACAAGAGCATGGTTGGAAGCCTCATGTACTTGAGAACTACTAAGCCTGATTTGATGTATGTAGTAAGCCTAATTTCTAGGTTCATGGAGCAACCTAAGGACACACATTGGCAATCAAGAAGGAGGATTCTGAGATATGTGAATGGCACAACAAGTTATGGAATCTTGTATGGTGCATCCAATGAGTTTAAGTTGGTTGGTTTCATGGATAATGATTTGGTAGGTAATGTAGATGACAAGAAGAGCACATTTGGATATGTATTTCACATGTTATCAAACACAATTTCATGGGCATCCAATAAGTAGCCCATTGTCTCTCTCTCCATAGTAGAAGCTGAGTATATTTTAGAAAATGTAGTAGCATGTCAGGATATTCAGTTGAGAAGGATCTTTGCAGATTTGAATGAGCAACAAGAAGATGGTACAACCATTCATTATAAGTTTAAGATGGCTAGTTTCACAGATAATGATTGGGTAGGTAATGTAGATGATAGGAAGAGCACATCAGGATGCATATTTCACATGTGTTTAGATGCAATTTCATGGGCATCCAAGAAGTAGTCCATTGTCTCTCTCTCCACAATACAAGCTAAGTATATTACAACAAATGCATCATCATGTTAGGCTATTTGGTTGAGAAGGTCCTTGTAGATTTGAATGAGCAAAAAGAAGTTGGTACAACCATTCATTATGACAACGTTTCATCAATAACCCTAACAAATAATTCAATCTTCCATGGATGAAGTAAGCACATTGAGATCAGTTATCACTTCATAAGGGAGTTGGTAGAACGAGGAGAGATTGAGTTATAATATTGTAGATATGAGCAGTAGCTCACTGACATTTTTACCAAGGCATTGCCAATAGATTTCTTTGAATGCCTAAGAGATAGGCTTGGTATTGTAGACAAATTTAGAGGTGTGTAGCCCTAGAAAGGAGACAACTCTAGAGATTTATCTCCAGAAAGATAGTTACAATAGAGCTCTAGATGTTCAACTTTGGAAATTCAGTTCAACTCTGGAGATGCTCTAGAAATGTAGAAATAGAGCTCTAGAGATGCAAGAAGTTAGCTCTAGAGATGCAAGCAGAGTGTTCTAGAGATGCAGAAAGGTGCTCTGGAGGTGGTTTAGAATGATAGAAACAGTTCTAGAGATCTACTCTAGAAAGGAAAATACAAAGGTTTAACTCTGAAGATCAGTTCTGGAAAGAAAATTGTTGAATGACAGGATGCTTCAGATTAAGAGGGAGTGTTGGAATTTAATCTTTCATGAGAGCATTTAATTCAGCTAGCCCCAGTATTAGTTTTGGGGATCTTCCAAATCTGCCCTAGCATCCGTTTTGCCTGCTAGCATTGAATATGGTAAGTAATTTTGAAATGTTTGAGCACCAGTTTTTGGCAAGGAAAGGTAAGACGAAAAGGAAGACTATTACAGTTAGTTTTTTAAGAGAGAGAGTTTTGACATTGAAAAAAAAAGCCCTACAGTAGTAGAAGGAGAATGTGAACAATAGACGAAACCAGAAAATTGTAGTAGAAAGAATGTTTGGAACAACAATAGTTAAACAAAGGATTTGTGCAACATCACAATGAAGGTATAGGCAACTCCATAGATGAGACAAATCATTGTTTGAATGTGCAAAATAGAGCAGCAACTCTTCATCAATTTTGTGAAGGTTTTGATTGTAATTTTGAAAGTGCAAATATAAATATATATTTCCATTCTATGTATTCTTGTCTCTTTCCTTGTGTGTTTTTTTAATGGAGTCCACATTGTTGTAGCAATCTATTTTGGACAACCATCACACCTCCTACTTGCCAACAGGGACCTCTAACTTTTAACATCAAGAATAAACTTTGGGCAATTTAGAATTTTAATAATATATTCCTTTAATTTTCCAACCTTAGGAAAATTATTAGAACTATATTTTATTCCCCATAATATTTGAAACTTGAAACTATTGGACATTGATAATTTTGTAACTTTTGACTGGGAAGGAAACCTTACCTAGAAATTGGCAGAACAATGCGAATGATACACGAAGCATTATACAAACTTGTTTTGGTCTAGCTATCATAAAACTCTGAATTAAATTTTTTCTATAAATCGAATGGGAACAAAACCTTTTAAAATCTCCCAATTCATGAAGGATTTATCCCTAAAAAATTAGCTACATTAGTTGAAACAAAGTTAGGAAACTCCTTATCAAATGAGTTTACACCAACACCAACAAATTTTCATATTTAATTATTTTTGTGAATACCACTTAAACTACATAACTTCCTTCCAAGTGGTGATGAAACAATGGACTAACCTTGCTTTGAGAACTTGAAACTGTTGCACTAAATCATCTAATAATAATGCAATAACTTCATAGGAACATGATCAAGTCAGCAATCTATGATAATCTAGTGTGAAAGAACTTGGGACATTGACATTTGTGACTATTACTAAAAATCAATAATTTGAGTTTGACAAGCCATTTGAAGTAGATTATGCATTTGCAACAAGAACAACTAACTCAAATAGGTCAATAGGACAGATGACTCAATGTGGTGACACTTGCAAGTAGTAAAATGTTTAAAATTTGTCGAGTTCAAAATTGAGGCCAACATGTTGTAACCCCATTACACACCTCTTACACATGGACAACTAATTTACCCTTATCGACACCTAATTTTTCCTATCTTATAAGGTGGTTTCCATCTTCACGTGGAGGTGTTATAACTATCCATAAAACCATTACAAGTTTTGAAAACCAATGCCTATGTAGTAAATAGTAACTTCCTATTGGTAAATAAATAATTACTACCTTAGTAAAAATTAATTACTGTACCAATAAAACCCTAATTGTAAAAAATAATTACTACTGTCAATGAAATCTTCATCTCTAATGAATGATTTACAAACCATATTAGTAGTAATTCAATACATAGGATTTACATTGTTAATTGCACCTTAATCCTAACATTCTCCCACTTGACATCATACATTGTAAATACATCCATAGAAAAAACAACAAAGGAAAAAGCCCTTAGCTAATCATGTATCACTTGATAATTTAACATGCTCTTGTACTCTAAAAAGATACCTAAAATAAAAACCAAGATAACCATCATCCCAAGCAAGAACTCCTCACATCATGTCACCCATGATAGGACATGGTGGTACCTACCTAGGTTTTAGGGTTTTGAGTTAATTTCATAAGCACTCCTAAGAAACCCTAAGTCTTATGGTCGAGTTTTGCTTTATCTTCTATTTTGTTATTGACCGCTTAGCCTAGGTTTCTCGGTTAGTTAAGTTGTAACACTATGTCTTTAATGTCATGAGTTGACTGCCCCAAGTCTAAAGTTACCTTTTATAACCCATCAAGGTCATGTGTGCATAAATTTCTAAGTCTCGTGCCTTTGTAAGGGTCCAAAGGTGCTACTTGATATGATATCGCAAGCCTGCACACCATCGAAGATGACATCATGTTTGCGCCACAAGGCTGTGAGATGAATACAGGTGTTACATATAATGTGGCCTCTAGCCATAACTTTGACATTCCCTTTGAATTAACAAGATGCTGCTAGGTGTCGAAGGACTAAATGAAATAGTGGGGCCACAAGTATAAAAGATCAGATGGTAGTACATTCTCATAGGAGAATCTTGTTAGTGGAAAAGATTCTCTATACTATTGTGAGATGGTGACATGTAGCCAGTCCCTAGAGGAAAGAAAAGGGCTTGTGTAGTGGAAATCCACGTGGAAGCTTTAGCATGCACCCACAGAGCCAAATGGAGGTGGCCCACTTTCTACTACGTGATCGCGGTATGATGCCACATGGCTATGTAAGACAAAAAAGTTGAAAAGTAAGCAAAACGGGTGCGTTTGAGATGGGATGATCTGATTGGTTAACAACTTTTCATGTAAAGGCTTGGATTTTTAAATCTTGCAGTTGATTCTATGCCATCGATTTCACAGTATGAAGACCATATTAACAGATGAAATTCAGATTTCCTATGTAGTCATTGGAAAGCTCCCCTGCATTATGAATTCGTAGTAATGGCTGAAAAGATATGCATTTATGTAGCAAGATCTAGCTTACAAGTTTAGTTAAAATCAAAGATTGAGGCTTTCTTGGCATTGTCATGGACACAAGAAAGAATTCTTGCATGTGACGAGCAATTGAATCCAAAGATAGTGCAATTTCATGCTTGTACAACCAAAAATAGTATGTTGTTCTTGCCTACTGCATTTGCTTGACTTGAATTGCTACTTTGCTTGAAGGATTTCGAGTATTTTTAGAAAGAAAAACCTATTTTGGTAGAAAAATTGTTCCAAAAATGAGTTAGGCAAGCCAACCCTCAACTTCTAAGAGGAGTATGGATGAAGACTTAATGAAATAATTGCTTGGGTCTTCAAGAAGGCCAGTGAATACATATGGTCCAGGTGGTCAAATGATAGGTTGTTTGTTTTGTGTTCTTGATGCAGGGATGTCAAATTGCTTGTGATAGGATGGAGTCTATTTAAACACTGACATAATAGGAAGGAGTACAAAGCCCCTGCTTGTAATGCATGGAATTTGGATGTGGAAAAATTGATGTGCCCTAATGTATTTGTAAATCCTGATCTGGTAAGGGTTGTTGCATAGAGATATGATCTTGCTTCTAGGGCTGTTAGGTCAGAGAATAATGAAGTCATGATTAGCACAACAAAAACATTCATCAGAAAGGTGTTTGGCTTGAACCTTCCTACTAACAAGAAGATTGATTTCAATATTCTAAAGGATGAATACAAGAACGCCTAGAATACATACAGAACCTTCAAATTGCCCAAGCACATAACAAGAGGGATTGATGGAAAATTGATAACGATTTCAGAAAGTGATTAAGAACCTTTTAAAGCCTCTCAATTCATGTACTATATTAAAAAAATATCATACTCCATGCCAAGTGCTTGGGAGAGATGCATTAGATAAAATTCCAGTCCCTAAGATGATGTTGGTTGCAGATATATAGGATATTTCAACAACTATGGGGTTTGATTATACAACCTATATAGTAGACAAAATGCATGAACAACTGGTAAAAAGTAAGAATAATCTTTATGTTGTAGATGTAAAAGTAGAATTTAGGTGGTATTCTATTATGTGCCACATGTTTTTGTATGTTGGAAAAGGGTTGTGGCATCAAGATCTGCATGTGAAGGAACAAGAACAGTCTGGGACTCTCTTCCCTATCCAATTATGGACTCATTTTCTAGATATGCACTGTGTAAGTTTAGACTATGTAATTTTTGAAGAGCATTTTATGAGAAGGCTGTTGAACTTTTTGGACCTTGAAGGTGAAAGAATTCCAAGGGATGTGTTGGACTTTTTGGGACCATTTGAGAGAACCCCTGAGCTAGGAATTCAGCATAATTAGGGATAGTGGTTCCTACACACCTGGACCACCTGCATCAGAATTTATGTGACCAAGGTTGCTCCACATATATTGCAAAAATATGTACCAAAGAGGATTTCATATTTGGAGATTATCTAGAAATTGAATGAATTAGATAAGGAACACCTATGATTATAGAAGAAAGGGTCATTTTTCCCTATTGCCACCAAGTTTCCTATTTTCTGGGTTACAAACAAAGATGCTTAGGATCAAATTAATTTAGTACTAAAAGCTTACAAGATGGGGTTGGAGGACCCAAGGATATTTGATCTAGAAGGTTTCATCAATAGGGTAAGACTTGGTGTTAAGTGGCCAGAATTCATCCATCAAGTTGTATTTCATGAATATGTCGTAAGAAAATACTCCACCATGGATAAAATTCATGTTCTAACGAAGAGGTGGCAAGCAATGATGGAAGGGGAAAGGATGAGAACAAATTTGAATCCTGCATATCCTAGGGCTTTTGTAGATGAGAGTGACCCCATAATAAGAATTTGGAAAATTCTAATCAATGTAGAAACTCTGATTGAAAGTGCCCTTATAGGAGAGGAGAGAACTACATATGTCAGGGACCCAAGGACTCCAATCAATTCATATAGAAAAGGAAATGAGTCTGCTAATTCACCTCCAACCATGAAATTGAAGATTATTGATTTGGAACAAGAAGAATAAATTTAGGTTGTCGACTTGGAGGAGGAGATTGGTGAGGGAAGAGTAGGACAAGCACAAGAGGGGTCTCAATAGGTGAATTCACCTAAAAGAATAAAACCTTTGGCCTTTCCAAATAATAGGTTGAGAATGTCACTTCCTAGTGGCCAAGTGGATACAATGGACATCAGAGTGCATGCTTGTGCACAATTTTTTGAGGATGATGCCTTTGTCACTACCCTTGAATTTAAGGGGTATATGTTAAGAATAATAAATGAAGAGTTTCAGAAGAAGGTGGAAGAAGAAAAGATAGGAGCTAATCTTGAGAAGTATGAAGAGATAACACAAAGGGTGCTAAGTGAAGTGAGCCAAGATATAAGTAAGATTACCCCTGATGAAGGGAGAAACTTGGTGGCAAAGAGTGGACTATTGCTACTTCCTCATTGGACTTTGGCAGATACAATTACATTTGATAATGTTATAAGGATGGGCATAGACATTTAAGATGATTAGGTAGATAAAGCACTCTCTGGTGCAGGGTTCAACCCTAAATTTGAGACGTTGGCAATATGGGAATTGGCTCCAAATAACAATAAGCCAAGGGTGGGATTAGGTGAATTGATAGGGGAGGTGATAATATAGAGAGTATCAAATACTCTATCTCCTCAAGCTGCAAGCTTGAGTGTTCATACAACTTAATTTGCTGAAGCTGTTACAAATATATTGCAGAAGGATTAAGATGATCTTTTGTTGAAGCATGGATAGGAAATGTCAAAGTTGAATAAGTATAAGAGGTAGATGTTTTTATCTCTAGGTACCTCAACTCAGAGTGGTTCAGTTCCTATGGATATTGCAGAAGCCTTCCCAATAGATAGAGATGCATTACTCTTAGAGATTAAAGAGTTGAAGGAAGAAGTAAAAGGTTTAAAGGATGAGAAGAGAACCATTTTCAAGGAGATGGTTACAAATTTGATTAACCATAGGTTATCCAAGATTACAGCTAGGGTTGATGATACATTGAAACCTTATTCAAGTTTGAGAATAGCCCAGGACAAACATGAGAAGGATAAGGAGAGCTTGAAGGAAATGATTAGGGTGTGGCTACCTAGAACTGGAGAAATAAGGGAAATTCATAGGTGTTCAAGGTTTTCCCTTAATGCTCCAACATGGATAAAATTAACCCTTGACATGTTACTTCTATTGGGAGAGGTAGTGGCTTTCCAATTAAAATTGGATAAAGTTTTGAAGGAGAAAAAGATAATCAGTTGAGAAAATAGATAAAAAGATCATGCCAAGCATTTTGGAAAATGATGGACAAATAAAATTTTTGGACAAATGGAAGGCTAATTTTGAAAATATAGCCAGCCAACTCATATCTTCAAGATGTGTTGATGGTGATCCAAATATGAAAATTTTGAGTTCTACACTTGATAAGCTAGATGCATTGTAATTGAATTTTGAGATATTTTGTAAGGAGTCAAAGATCTTATTGGATGCTAGGTATGCAGGGCATAATGAAAAAATAGCAAAATTGATCCCTTTCCAATAACCATTAGATAAATCATGTGTAGTTTGGGTGAAGTATGGATAAATGTGTCTAGGGTGAACAAAGATCCAATCATATGATAGGTTGTCTTCATCATTGGAAAAAGGCATCTCCAATGGTTTTTTTGGCATCTCCAAGTTGAATTGTATTTTGTCTTTTTCTCTTTCATATGTAATTTGGATTAGTTTTCTAATGCCTATTGTAGTGGCTTGTAATGTAAGATTTGTAACCGACAGTTTGTAACGAGTTTTAGGGAAACATGTTCTTGTGTCTATAAAAGAACATGTTGTTCCACTTTGTAAAGGAATTGGAAGGATTGGGAAGTTTTGATAATGAAATATAGAGCAATTCTAAGAAGTTGTCCATAATCTGAGTTGTAAGTTTCAATTTATTGCATGTTGAATGCATTTTCTCTATAAACATTTTTATCATTTTTAGATTGCAATATATGAAAAATGCCTCTGAGCATGTGTTTCCATCAATTATCTCCCATGTTGTTTGTATTTCTCTTTTGAATAAGGACACTAAGAGTTTTTGAATTCTTGAATATACATTTGCTATATTGTATGTCTGGTTTGTTGCTTCTATTCAAGGAATAGATTAAAATGCTTTGAGTCAGATATGGAGAGATGTGTTTTTCAATAGGAATATTTGTAAGAAGAGTTTTTGGAAATACCCATTCTTGGATTGTTATTTGTAAGGCAAGAACATAATAAATCCTTTGGATCTAAATGTTTGTTTTGTTTATGAGAAGTATTATGTATATGAGTAATTGACTCTTAACCCTAGGATTGACACTGATAAAAGTTGGGCTTATTTTCACAAATCAATCCTAACCAGATAATCATATAAAAAAGAAGAACAATCAACTTGTTAGTTTTAGGAGTAGGGTTTAGTTCTATATTCACTGAGCCATTTAATGAAGTAATTTCCAGATCTAGCCAACTTTGAAGCATTTATATAGTTTTGGTTTGTATTCAAGAGAATATATCTGCTTTAAGTGTCAATATCCATTTGAAACAAGAATTTGTCATATTGCTATTGAAGTAAGGGAGTACCCCCTAGGTTTAACAGAGCCTGAAGTGCAAAGGAGAATAAATAAGTGTCTCTTGTTCGTTAGCCACTGACCTAAGAGTCTTGAGTATAAAATATGGCAACCTTTTATGGAAACATATACCATCAATTGGGAACTCCAATAGGACAATGAACAAGCCAAGGTGAAACATATGAACTATCACTGAAACCTACACCAATCTATACATGAACATAAGCATCAAATTCAAATGATAACAAATGACTTTGAGTGATTGGCACACTCATGCCAGCTGGAGCAGCAACCAAAACAAGTTACTATCTAATCCAAACCATCCATACCTCAAACCAGGGTAAACAAAACCAACAAAAATAGAGCTCCATTCCATCAACATATCAACCCAAAACTGCAATCAAGTTCCTATATATCCACCTCTCTAATCATCCATCTTATCATTTGAATGCAACAAACCAATGAGAAAATGACCATAGTTAAGGCCAACTAACAAAAATTGCATCAATATTGAACTAATTTGTAGATATTGATAGTCCACATCCAAGTCTTCAATGCAACCAATGGGTAAATAAAACCCATTAAAACTCATAAATCATAAATCTCAAATAGTGAAACATGCAAACTCATCATCACATCAATAACCTACAAACTAAAAAAACCAAAAGGATATCCAAAAAATGAAGAATGTATACATATCTAGGAACTTCCCCTACATGTGTAATGTTAAATCTAAAAATAGGTCAAGGCATATCAAGTCTACCTATAGCACTCACATAGATGATGTGGGTAACTCTTCTACCATAGTGTTAAGGAAACATACAATGATATGCATAAAATATATCTCAATACCAATCTCAAAAAAACTTTGTCAAGTCCTCCATACTAATGAACAATGAGATCAAGGAGAAAACAAACTATTTCTAGCCATAATGAAGCACAAATAACACTTGATTCCAAAACTTAACTTCATAGACATAAGAACCTTTAGGAAGAAGATCATACTAGGAAGGAGAGAGCCTGCAAGTCAAACCATGTCCTTGTAACCACACATGTGCCAAGTTGTATAAATTAAGATATCCTCCCACATTCCCAAACTAAAAGGATATCAACATCTAACCATTGAACTTAAAATTAAACCATGGTAGTAATAGATGTAAACCTCTCATAGAAAGTAGATCAAACTAGCCAAATATTCCCATAGCAAAGGGAGTATGCCCAAAGACATAAACCATTTATTGTACCACTTCAAACAAGTCCTCAAAAGTATTTCCATCGCTGAAGACTAAAAGAAGGAGAACAACAAAAATCCTTAAAACTATGCATATACTTCTCAAAAATCCATAAAAAATACATCTGATAATCAGGTGGGCAACACCTCTTAGATCATTCACCTATCAAGTAGATCAAGAGTGGGATATAAGATTATCATGTGTATGCAACACCAGATTACAATAAAGGGCAACCTTATCATCAGGTCCATGATGAACTCACATCCATTTTTAGATGTATTATCCTTAGTCTTTTTTCAAAATTTTCATAATGAGTAATCACTCAAACACGTATACTTAAGTACAAGAGATATCCAACCTCACCCAACTCTCTTTAGTATCCATGAGCATCCATCAGTCAATCCATGCCAACTTCAAATGTAACTTGTGAAATCATGAAGCTCCGAGGAAATGATTAATATTCAAAACCAAAGAGAATTAACTAGATCACCATCAAAGCTCCAATTATAAAATCAAGAACATATAATGACATCTGTTACCAATTTTTCACCTACAACTCAAATTGGCAGTGCTGAAACATTTGTTCATTTTAAGGTGAAAGATTTTAATTCATTTCTTCTTTGCTTAAAGTTTTATGAGAAAAGTTCAGTTATTTTAGTACAATGTGTTTCATGAAGGAAAGTATCCAATTTGCAGTTTAGTTGTTCAATAGAAGAGAGACATCTAGTTCATCATTGATTGCTTTGCAGAGTTTCATGAGAGATAAGAGTTGTTTCATTTCATTACATTGATCATTCAATTTTACAAATGAGATACAAATGGAATAAACATTGCATTGAATGAAAGAAAAATAGATAAGATGTCCCACACAAGCCATGGGAATAGCTGAACTAGTACAAATGTAGGAAATACACTGCATCTAGAAATAAGAAGGGGAAAGAGAATATCCATCATTACCTATTTTGAAATCTTGGTTGATCTTTATTTGTAGCTAGCTACTCCTCACTCTGATCTTTGAATAAACCTATATCATGACAATAAGGATTGTTCGAGCTTCAGATATGGTTTCATATGTGCTTATCAATAGAGACATAATGCACTGCCTATGATGCACTAAGCCTGAAGATCAAATCATCCATATGCAAGAGAGCCTAAAGAGATGAAGATCATTGAGCTTCACTATTTTAAACTAACATGTTTGTTTCCTATGCAGGTATAAAAGAAGTTATGTTGGTATTTTGAAGACAATTTTAGCATGTGGTATAAAATGGGCTCCCACAAGGGTAGAGCCTAGCATGCTACCCCTAAATCTCAATGGGGTGGAATAGGAATTCATATTCATTATGTTTAGATAGGACATATTCAACTAAAGGAAGTGCTATATCAAGATAGTGTATGAGCTTCAAGCTTAATGCCCATCGATGATTGTCAGTTTAAATATTATGAAATGAAAACCATGAATGAGCATTAAGCTCTTTTCAAGACTGCTTGATGATCTCAGTCAGAGGCATTATTAACATTCTGTTATTATGTTTTTTCATCTCATTATCACTTGTATGCATTCAAGATATTCAAGAATATTCTAGTCTCATGATGCAGCCATCCAGAATCAAGGAGTCATTAAAAACTGACCACAAAGATTGAACAACAAAGAGTGTACTGTTCATATGAAGCAACCACTATAGTAGAACAATAGAGACAATAATCAAATATAAAGCACATTATAGTTTCAAGTGATTGTGATAGTGATAAAGTGTATGGAGCAATCATGTCATGAAAATTACTCTCCATTCAAAGATGCTAGGGATAATTTATAAATAAGTTTGAGTACATGATCAAATTCTTACATCAGCTTAGGGACAAAGACAAATTATTTTAAGATCCTTGATAAATCTTTAAACACTGCTGTCAAAAGGTATTATACAATTGAGAACCAATCATAAACTTTCATCTTGCAATAACAAAATAGGTTGAGCATCTTTGCAAACTTGCAAGTCATTGTAAGGACAATAATTCAATGCATGAACAACCATAAAAGATCCAAAATTAGTCATAATATGCAGTGTAAATACCATAGTCATAATTTACAAGTGTAGCTATAGGAGGATTATTCAAATGGACATATTGCTTCAGCCACATGAATAGAAGTAATTGTAGAAAATGAGCATCCTTATCATGTAAGAGTGATCAAACTAATGAATAACACAGATGGACAACCATACAACCTTCATGATCAACTGTAGGATAGTCAAGTTGATGCCATGAAGATACAGATGAAGAATGCATACTCAAAATATCCATGCTATATAGTGAAATAAAGGAGTAATGACAAAAGGTTCACATATAAGGAACAACATTGATATACATTACAAAGAGAGTTAAACTTCATTGTTCATATTTATCTACAAGAGGTGCAAAGAAGAATAGGATGCATATTTAACTCATTTTATGTCTTTCATAAGTCAAGATGTGAGTGCCTTGCAGCATCAGGAGATGGAAATAAGGTCACAGTCCTTTTAAGGTGATTGTCCTCATGTAAACCAAGAATATATTCTCCTTCACAAAAAGTCAAAACCCATATCACATTTGCAGTATATAATTCATAGATACAAAAAAATAGAATGAAGCATTTGTGTTTTGCATTTTGGAAAGAAAAGTAAAATTTCCTATCTTTTACATACAGAGATCACATATAGCAGAATATATGAGTTTTGAATTCATAATGGTGTGAGAAGCACTCAGTAATAATAAAGAATCAGATTGCTGCCAGAAGGATGATAGAAAGAGTTTCTCACAACAGGATAAAGCTTATGTGTTTTTTAAAAATGGTTTTAGACATAGAGTAATGGAGAGATTTGAACACATAGACACAAGTTTTGCTTCAGAAATAAAAGAACTGGTAAGCCACTATGGCTGTAGCCTCTCAAAAAAAAGAAATACAGAGCTCAAGATCTTACCCAAGTTCCAGCTAAAGGAGATATAGAGAGAAAACTTCAGAAGATACTTTCAGCCATGGCGTTGCCCAAATACAAGAAGATAAATGACAATAAAGACACAAGGAAATGCATCAAAAAATCTGTGATGGTGTGGTTAAAGGCCCAAAAACCTATATTTAAATGAAGAATATGGAACCAAACCTATGATATGAAGACTTACCTTGAAATGTTCTATCAAGATCTTAAAAAATATGCTCAAGAATTGAAGGGCTGAGCTTCAAACTCTAGCCATGGTGGAAGCTATTGGGTAGAGAGCCTCTTTTCATCGAAGTTTGAAATGCAAATGATGTGAAAAGATAGGGTTTGGATTGTTTTGTGTTTAGGATTTCCTCATTTTTCCCTAAGTCGATATGTGGTATTTTTATCACATTGTTTTAAAAATTGTTGCCTAAACTAATACCTTCATGGAATTATTATTGTCCATCTTGCATTCGCTAAGTCCTCATGACTTAGAGTATTATATGCCATAGGTTCCTTTCAAGATGAACACAAAAACCCCACATGCCTTACTGTAATTTGTAGATTGAGTGGAGGACAATTTTATCAAACCTTCCGATATGCCTTCAGAATTTTTAGTATTTTTATAGAAAATCAAAATGCCCAAATGATACATTATACTTGGCAAAATGAGACATCTAGAGCCTTGTATTGGTTTTATAAAGTATCAAATCAAGCCTTGCATTATTTTTTGGAAAAAATCAAATTAGGATAAAATCGAGAAAGAAATAAAACTAAAAATCCATGTAAAATGATATTTAAAGCAATATCTTATAAATTACTTTTAAATATTCTATATTTATGCTGTTAAGACAAAAAAATCTAGGTAGGATCTTGTTTAGGATTTGATTTTTCTTCTACGAGAAGTTGGACATATAAGGACAAAATAGAGCCTTTATGAAGTAGATAAAGCATGTTTTAAAGGAGATTTTGGTGGGGCCACTTGATAGAAGATTTTGGTAGTCTCTTTCTTCAGTTTGGAAGGTATATATATGAGAAACTTAGTTTTTTCAGAGGGAGTTGATATCACTGTTTCTTCTATCTTGATCATAGGCAGAGAGTTTGTAAACACATTTTGACTCAGTTTTAGATTTTCATGTACTGCTTTCAGTTCAATATAGCAGATCATTCCTACATTCATCTTTTTGCTTCATATTTGTAGTTTTGATTTGATGTTTCATTACGACCATAATATTATGTCATTTGTTATGTCTCATTGTTGTAAAACTATGTGCAAATACTCCATATGATTTTGGTTATATGTTGTGTTTAGATTGAACCTTCATATAAATTATTTTTGAATTATATGATTTAGGTGAGGTTGTGAAGGTTTATGTTTGAAGGGATGTTTGTGGGTGAAAGTATTTAGATATATTAGTATTTAGGAGTATTATCTGTTAGAATTTAAGATCCATTTCAGTTCATCCTTTCAACTTTTCCCTAGCAAATTTTTAGATTAGGAAAAATCATTAGGAGAACCAGCTCACTCTGAAGGTTCACTCCAAGTTTTAGGCAACCCATAGGCCTAGGAGTGTTCCCACGTGTTAACATGTAGCTAAGTTGGTAGCTTAGCATAGGGTGCATATCTAATTGATAACAATTTTTGGCACATCCGGTGGGACCATTTGGACTTTTTTAGTCCAAAATTTTATCATTTATCACTGATATTTGGTCTATATGACAGTGATCTCTACCTTTGGAGGTAAGGAAACAACACATTTGGTGACTCCAACCTCAAGTTTATTGTTTTGAGTATGATCAAGCACTGGTATGTTACCAAAATCATCAATTCACTCTATTTTCTAGAATTTATATGAGTAAAAATGTTAAATTTTCATAGACAGTATGAATATCCACCACCACACTATGAAAATGCTGTCCATAAGACTCTTTATCAACCATATCAGACTAATCATGCTACTATTTTTGATTCCATGGCTCTTCAAAATCAACATGCCCAACATAATTGCCACCCACCCACCCCTGTCCAATCTACCAATTAGCCTCAGAATACTGAAATTATGGAACTTAGAGACATTCTATTAGACTACAACAAGAAGATGGATGAGATCAAAAGGCAACTTGAGTATAATCAATAATAGGAAGAGATGGCTTATCAAGCCTACCTTCATGAGCAGGAGCTGGAGGCTCAAAAGGGACAATTTGAGGAGAATCTTGCTCAATAGCTAGTTGCAAAGGAGGATCAAATGAAACTTTTGCTGACTCAAACACATAGGTGTCAAGTTCAAGTAGCTCCTGTCATTCCAAATTAGTCTATTCAAGAAGAGGTTCATAAGTATAATCTTCCAAGTTGGAAGCAAGGTGAATCTCTTATCCCTTCCAAGGTCAAGATTCCCAATTTCAGAGATCCTTTACCATTGCAAGAACTTAGGTTGGTACATTCTAAGTTTTCTATGCTTCAAAATCAGCCACTTGAAGAATCTTTTTTCCTCCAAGAGACTTGTATTGAATGCAAACAGACTCCCTAGAAAATCAAAATCCCAAGTTTTAGAAGTTCTAATTTTTCTCAGGAGCCTGTTTGCATTAAAGACCAGTCCATTAACCAATAGTTTCAGTCATATCAAGAGCCTGCACCAAATCATTAGACTTTTGAACAACCATGGTAGCCTTCTTGGACTAAGTATCCTGGTTATAAAATGCCAAACCTTGTTAAAGCTGCCCCTCACAAACCAATTAGAGTTTCAAGTTTCAGTCCAGGAGTTGAAAGATCTTGCAAGCCTTTTTATGCTGCCAAATCAGGGGAACTGGAAGTGAAGAAAGAGGATGCTGCTATTTGTGCTACATTCCCAACTGATTACAAGCATGATGCATATGTAAAGGAAGTTGATTGAGGCTTGATACTGAATCCTCTACATTTTGATTCATTTGAAAAATTTTCTAATGTTGTTTATAGGATGAATGAAGGTATGGTTTAGAAGTCACAAGGTGAAAGGCTTCAGTTGTAAAGATAGATTTCTCAAGTTTAATTGGAGGAAGTACCACATGAGGATGAAGAATTGGTCTCTTTGTTTGATCAGTTACCTAGTTTTGTAGAGCCAGATGAGGAAAGCATGCTCATACCAAGGACAATAGTTTTAGAACAACAGGAGAATCCTCAACAATATGAAGAGTTGCTGATTGAAACTAAGCAATCTAACAATGAGGTTTTGGATCAAGTAGAGGAGCATGAAGGTAAGCCTATCATGCAACCTACACAACTGGCTGAGAATAGTTACAAGGTAATAAGTAATTCCCCTTCGTAGAATAATGAAAGTGATAATGAAGAAGACATGTTTTGGGATGATCCCAAGATTTTTGTTTCAAATCTAGATGTCAAACAGTCATCTTTTAAAAGAGAATGTGTGAAACAATAGGTTGAAGAGGCAAAAGAGGATGTTGAAACTCGGGTTTTGATTGATTCATTTGAAGAACTTCCTTTGTTAGTTAGTATTGATGAAGAAAATTCATATAAACTAACAAAGTTATCAAGTTATGAGCAGAAAAATGATGAAATCCATTTGGACAAAGGACTGATCCATGAGCAAATAAATGAGGACAACTTGGTTGTAGAGGAGCATCAGATTGAAGGCATGATTCAACCAAAGCGAGAAGCAGTTATGGTTGAGGAGGAAGTTGACAAGAGTGAGACTAGAAAGAATAGTTCCAATTTTGTCTTGTCGATAGGATGTCCAATTAGATACATTGCTAAAATGGAGGCCAACAAGAAGACTCCTATCATGATTCTGCCAAGGCATGAGAGTGCAGTTGAAGAAGAACATATTCAATTCACTTTGCCACCTTAGGGTAGTAGTGTTTATATCCCATATGAAGAGGTTAGTAAGCTTGCATAAGTTCTTCAAGATGTCATGCAACTGTTTCATGGCCTTTCATCCATTGTTTTTTTTCATGTAGCTATCCAAAATCATGTAAAACATCAAATATTCTATAGAAAAGGTAGCTACTTCACCCAACCAGTGAATGGGTTTTTTTAACTAGGATTTTTGGCTAGTTAGAGTAGGTTAGAGTTAGTGATACTTCTAATAAGTGCTTTTTTCACATTTCCTTTTAGTTATTTTTGTCTCCCTAAGTATTGTTGTACATGTTTTTTGGCCACTAGGGCCTTTTAGTTTGCTTTCAGTTTGGTTTGGTTTAGTTTTATGCTATTGTTTGGAGTAGTTTGAAGTACTGAGTTTGAGAAGAGCAGAGTTTGACTCCATGCCTCATGGACAATTTAAGGGAATTGGTCCTGATGCTTAGCAGGCAAGCATATAGAAGAAGTCACAAGAAATGTTACCAATTTTTCACCTACAACTAAAATTGACAGAGCTGAAACATTTGTTTATTTTAAGGTGAAACATTTCAATTCATTTCTTCTTTACTTAAAGATCTGCACATATTGAGTGTTATGAGAAAAGTTCAGTAGTTTTAGTACAATGTGTTTCATGAAGGAAAGTATTCAGTTTGCAGTTCAGTTGTTTAACAAAAGAGAGACAACCAGTTCATCATTCATTGCTTTGCAAAGTTTCATGAGAGATAAGAGTTGTTTCATTTCATTACAATGATCATTTAATTTTACAAATGATATACAAATGGAATCAATATTGCATTGAATGAAAGAAAAATAGATCAAATGTCCCACACAAGCCATGGAAATAGCTGAACTAGTACAAACGTAGGAAATACACTATGCATCCGGAAATAAGAAGGGGAAAGAGAATATCCATCATTGCCTATTTTGAAGTCTTGGTTGATCTTCATTTGTAGCTGGCTACTCCTCACTCCAATCTTTGAATAAACCTGTATCATGACAATAAGGATTGTTAGAGCTCCGGATATGGTTTCGTATGTGCTTATCAGTAGAGACATAATGAGAAGAGCAGAGTTTGACTCCATGCCTCATGGACAATTTAAGGGAACTGGTCCTGATGCTTAGCAAGCAAGCATATAGAAGAAGTCACAAGAAATGTTACCGATTTTTCACCTACAACTAAAATTGATAGAGCGGAAACATTTGTTTATTTTAAGGTGAAACATTTCAATTCATTTCTTCTTTGCTTAAAGATTTGCACATATTGAGTTTTATGAGAAAAGTTCAGTAGTTTTAGTACAATGTGTTTCATGAAGGAAAGTATTCAGTTTGCAGTTCAGTTGTTTAACAAAAGAGAGACAACCAGTTCATCATTCATTGCTTTGCAAAGTTTCATGAGAGATAAGAGTTGTTTCATTTCATTACAATGATCATTTAATTTTACAAATGATATACAAATGGAATCAACATTGCATTGAATGAAAGAAAAATAGATCAAATGTCCCACACAAGCCGTGGGAATAGCTGAACTAGTACAAACATAGGAAATACACTATGCATCCGGAAATAAGAAGGGGAAAGAGAATATCCATCATTGCCTATTTTGAAGTCTTGGTTGATCTTCATTTGTAGCTGGCTAGTCCTCACTCCAATCTTTGAATAAACCTGTATCATGACAATAAGGATTGTTAGAGCTCCGGATATGGTTTTGTATGTGCTTATCAATAAAGACATAATGCATTACCTATGATGCGCTAAACTAGAAGATCAAATCATCCATATGCAAGAGAGTGTAAAGAGATGAACATGATTGAGCTTCACTATTTTAAACTAACATGTTTGTTTCCTGTGTAGGTATAAAAGAAGTTATGTTGCTATTTCCAAGACAATTTCAGCATGTGGTGTAAAATGGGCTCCCACAAGGGTAAAGCCCAGCATGTTGCCCTTGAATCTTAATGGGGTGGAATATGAATTCATATTCATTGTGTTCAGATAGGACATATTCAATTGAAGGAAGTGCTACATCGAGATAATGTATGAGCTTCAAGATTAATGCCCATCCATGATTGTCAGTTCAAATATTATGAAATGAGAACCATGAATGAGAATTAAGCTCTTTTCAATACTATTCGATGATCTGAGTAAGAGGCATTATTAACATTATGTTATATTTTTTTCATCTCATTATCACTTGTTTGCATTCAAGATATTCAGTAATATTCTACTCTCATGATGCAGCCATCCAGAATCAAGGAGTCATAACAAAATGACCACAAAGATGGAACAACAAAGAGTGTACTATTCATATGGAGCAGCCACTATACTGGAATAGTAGAGACAGTCATCAATTATACAGCACATTAAAGTTTTAAGTGACTATGACAGTCATAAAGAGTATGGAACAATCATGTCATGAAAATTACTCTCCATTCAAAGATGGTAGGGAAATTTTACAAATAAGTTTGAGTACATGATCAAATGCTTACAACATCTCAGGGACAAAGGCAAATTATTAACATCCTTTATAAATATTTAAACACTGTTGTCAAAAGGTATTATACAGCTAAGAACCAATCATAAACTTTCATCTTGCAATAACAAAATAGGTTGAGCATCTTTACAAACTTGCAAGTCATTGGAAGGACAATAATTCAATGCATGAACAATCATAAAGATCCAAAATCAGTCATAATATGTAGTGTAAATGCCATAGTCATAATTTATAAGTGCACCTATAGGAGGTAGCACATGAGGATTATTCAAATGGACATATTGCTTCACCCACTTGAATAGAAGCAATTGTAGAAAATGAGCATCCTTATTATGTAAGAGTGATCAAACTAATGAATAACAGAGATGGACAAACATACAACCTTCATGATCAATTGTAGGATAGTCAAGTTGATGCCATGAAGATACAGATGAAGAATGCATACTCAGGATATCCATGCTATACAGTGAAATAAAGGAGTAATGACAAAAGGTTTACATATAAAGAACAACATCGATATACATTTCAAAGAGAGTTAAGCTTCTATAAAGGGTAAAATTTGGATGATTGGTTTTTGGTTGTTTTTGTATGTGTATCCTCCTTTCACCCTTTCATTCAAGGACCTAGGGTTGAGTGGCAATGCACTATCATACCCTAGGTCACTGTGAGATGTAGGGAAGATCAGATTTTTATGATTTGATTGTCAATTATGTTTTCTTATGCTTAATTATACATTAAAACCCTAATTATGCAAATACGACAGTAAGTAGATGAATTATTCAGAATCCTACTGCAAAGAGATGTAAAATGACAAATCAAAGTGCACCTAATTTTTAGAGTTTAGAGGTAGAAAATTTAGGGACTAATGAGCGGGCACCCAAGTCCAAGGCCCTAGTTTTTGTTGGGATTTGCAACCTGTTCCTGCTATACTAAAGGTTTTTCCATCACAGAACTTCAAGGACTAATGAGCGGGAGCCCTAGTCTAGGGAGCTATTTTTTTCTTTGATCTATAATTCTAACACTCTGTTGTACACTCCTACAACTTCACTTTGTCTATATCCTTGACCTGTAACCTACAACCATGAAAAATTTGGGAGGGGGTTGTGGTGTTTAGAGGCTTACCTCAATCAAGCCCCAGAGAGACATTCAAGTCTTCTGAACACTGGTGTTAGAAAGAGAGTGCGTGCCCCTAGGAGGCAGAGGAAAAAACCAAATGATAAATGCTCACAAATAACAATGGATGTCACCTTGTAGTGAAGATCTCATGAGAGGAAGAAGCTCTTCATGCCATGAGGAGAGTATTGCTCAAATTTGCAAATACAAACACATTAACAACACAAATCTACTCTTGCAATGCAATGAAAGCCTTGAATCACCTTTAGGATGCCAAAATCACATGAACATAATCTAGTTTACAAATGAATGCCTAAACATGATTATATATGCAACTACAAACACTTCCACCAACAATTTTGTAATTCAAACTTGTCATGTCGGCATAGGACCTAATTAACAGTCATAAGCAAACACTAAAAATTTTGGTATTGACCCAAAATAGGGTAGGACTAGGGCGCGGGTGCCCAAGTCCTCCCCACTATTTTTGGTAGGGTTAGGATCAAGGGGACCTCCTAGGTCCCATTTGACATGAAACCTAGGGTTCATTCCATCAGGATGTTGAAATATGATGCAAGATGTTAGGTAAATGCACACTAAAGACCTGAGAACTAAACGTTATGATCGAAAAGCCCCCACGGTGACATTTTCTAATGTTACATTTAGCCCCCATTTTAATGTATGTATAAACATGAGGCCAATACATGCATTAAAGTACAATCAATAAACACAACAAACACGCCAAGCACGAAGAAGACACCCCAGACATATTGAAGACAATGACATGCACATAAAACATGGAGAAGATAGTTATAGTCATGCAAAACATGGTGAATACACTGAATGCATAGAAGATAGTTAATGCATGGAAGACATGAATGATTTCTTTTATTTTCTTTTTCTCATACATATATGAAATGTAGATGCAAGTATAGGAAAGTAAACACACCTCCCATAATGCAGGAAGTACTCATCGTACTAATCTTTAAATTGCATATATGGAGCAACACAGATGCAAGACACACGAAACCTCTAAAAATGTAGGAAGCACTCATCACTCTAGTCTTTAGACTACATATGGAGCAATAGACACACCAAACAAAGCAAACACACCAAACACACACATTTTGAAGACATGGAGAAAATATGGTAGACAAGCAATGGAGTGTTCCTATTTCTAGGCTCATCACCATCTTAGGAACATTATAGGCACACACTGATGATTGGGCTTTGCCACAACAATTGCCAAAAACATGCTTAAGGGTTGAGTTAGTAATAGAATCGCTCCCCACCTCCCAATGAGGACTTTTTGAAAATGATAGGATGGGTACTCTCTGTAAGAGATACACCATCCCCGCCTTTGCAGAGGGCTTAAGATGATTGATTGAAAACAAACTTAGTGTCCAGGAAGTACTCATCGCGCTAGTCTTTAAACTACACCTAAGGACAAGCACATTGCTAACATCTACAATAGATAGCTTACCTTATATATTCTACCACCTTAACGTGGTTGATATCACACATCGATATCAAGCACATTAAGGTAGGAAGAAAACACACAAGGGAACATGGACTTTTTTAAAGCCCATGCCCCCCAAAGGTGACATGTACTTTACGATCACCAAATGTTCCCACAAACACATCCCTGCAAGAAACATGTTAGTGTCTACATAATCATGATAATTAACAACATCAATACATATGAAATCTAAGGCATGCAAGATTCAAGATAGATAAAGTGCACGGAGTATAAATATTATTATGGTTTGTAATGGAGATAGAACATCATCAAAATCACTACGCAGAAATCATGAGTGCTTCTACTAGCCAAGCATCATATAATTTATTACAACCCCATCATCATATTAGGAACTAAATCTAATTTTTGATTTATTGCTAAAGGGACGCTAGGTCTGCATCAATATAATATATTTATTGTCATCCACCTGCTAGATAGAAACACTAGAGGAAGGGAAATAATAAATAAGAGAGGAGAAATAAGTGCCTTAGGGACAATCATGTAGGAGGGTGCCCCCAATTCACCAACTGCAATGCTATGTTCGTAAGACATAACACACAACAATGAAATCAGAGAGAGGCAATATAGAAGAATGATGATACAAGTAGAAGAAGGTCACAACAAAGGTGGTCTCTTGGTATCCCAGACCTTACAAGAGAATCAAGGGTTATCCTAGAAGGCCTTAACAACACATAACACATCATGGGGGAAGCACATCATGAGAGAGATAAAGGGTTAGAGATACTTACCTATAGGAGATCTTCATATATAATTTTTTAACTTGCAAACCTCTTAGAGAGATACTCGATCATGTTGAGTGCAAAATTTGAGTGGTTCTTATGAAAGTCTTGTTTATTATCATATGATGCTTGTTTCTCAAATCCTTGTGTAAATGAAAACTTTTGTTGCTTATGAGGAGGAGAACCACTATTATTTCCAATTGTTGATAATTGTCTTACTCTTTTCCAATTTTTAGTGAGTTTTCATTGTTGATGCCATCTAACAAAGTAACAGGAATCATCTTGTACCATCTCACTCATCTGTATCGGTTGTTCTACTTGTCTTTTAGGTGCATTTTTAGTTATTTCCTGATCCATATACGGATAATGGAGGATGAACCTTAGCATAAATTCCCTTCCTTTGTGGACGAGGTGCGTTATCCCATTTTTCTTTATCCACTTCAATCATACCCATGATATTATCATAGTCTAAATAATCATCATCAACTACTTCTACTAGTCCTTGTTCCAACATAGTAGTATTAGTATGTTTAGGAAAAGGATTAGTGAAGATTTATAAATTTTGATTCGGTGGAGCAAATGACTTATTTCTATTATCATTCACACCTGATACTTGTATGATATTTGAAGCAATGAGGTCTTGTATTTCATGTTTAAGATGCATACATCGTTCAGTATCATGTCCTTGTGTCCAATGAAAATGACAAAAGGAATTAGCATAGAAGTAAGGTCCTTGTACTCTACTAGGATTGACAGGCCTAATTGGGGGAAGCTTTAGAATGTTATTACTCATAGCCTAATTCATGAGAGAATGATAAGACTCAGATATCAGAGTAAACTTTCTTGGTTGATATGATGCTTTCTTTGGATTAGTGATAGCAGACATATTAGAAATGTTATTCATATTTAGTCCATTAATCTTGATGAAGATCCTATTATTATTATTCCTCTTAAATTTGTTTTGTGATGATCCACCCATGGATTGACTAACTTGAGCAGATGAGTTTTGGTTTTCATACTGACTAGATGAAAGTTGGTAATCGTGAAGGGTTGTGTATAAATGTTGAAAGGAGTTATACTTCATCAAGAGGATCTTGTCACAAATGTTAGGTTGTATATTAGTGATAAACACCTTATGAACATCCTCATCTTTCATCTGATATTGAATTTGCATATAGAAAGCTTGATCCGGACTAATGAGTTTAGTTAACTTCTCTTTTGGACCTTGCTCGCAATGAACCAAAATGTAAAGGGTAAAATTTGGATGATTGGTTTTTGGTAGTTTTTGTATGTGTATCCTCCTTTCACCCTTTCTTTCAAGGACCTAGGGTTGAGTGGAAATGCACTATCATAGCCTACGTCACTGTGAGATGTAGGGAAGATCAGATTTTTATGATTTGATTTCCAATTATGTTCTCTTATGCTCACTTATACATCAAAACCTTAATTATGCAAATACGATAGTAAATAGATGAATTATTTAGAATCACACTACAGAGAGATGTAAAATGACAAATCAAAGTGCACCTATTTTTAGACTTCAGCGGAGGAAAAGTCAGGGACTACAGAGTGGGTGCCCAAGTCCAAGGCCTTGGTTTCTACCGGTATCTGCAAACAAGATTTGCAACCTATCACTGTTGTACTAAAGGTTTTTCTATCACAGAACTTCAAGAACTAATGAGTGGGCAGCCTAGTCCAGGGAGCTATTTTCTTCTCTGATTTACAATTCTGACACTGTGTTGTACCCTCCTACTACTTCATTTTGTTTGTATCCTCGACCTATAACCTGCAACCATAAAAACTTTAGGAGGGGGTTGTGGTGTTTATAGGCTTGCCTCAGTCAAGCCCTAGAGAGACATTCAAGTCTTCCAAACACCATTGTTAGAAAGAGAGTGCATGCCCTTGGGAGACAGAGGTAAAAAACCAAATGATAAATGCTCACAAATCACAATAGATGTCACCTTGTAGTGAAGATCTCATGAGAGGAAGAAGCTCTTCATGCCATGTGGAGATAATTTCTCAAATCTGCAAATACAAACACATAAACAACACAAATCTTCTCTTGCAACATAATGAAAGCCTTGAATCACCTTTAGGATGCAAAAATCACACGAACATAATCTAGTTTACAAATGAATGCCTAAACATGCTTATATATGCAACTACAAACACTCTTGTAAAGAATTTTGTAATTCAAACTTGTCATGTTGGCATAGGACACTAAAAATGTGGGATTGACCCAAAATAGAGCATGAGCGCCCAAGTCCTCCCCCCTATTTTGGGTAGGGTTAGGTTCAAGGGGTCATCCTAAGTCCCATATGATGCAAGATGTCCTAAATGCACACTAAAGACCTGGGAGCTAAACCTTATGAGGGAAAATCCCCCAAGGGGACATTTTCTGATGTTATAGCTTCAGTGTTCATATTTATCTACAGGAGGTGCAAAGAAGAATATCATGCATATTTAACTCATTTTATGTCTTTCATAAGTAAATATGTGAGTGCCTTGGAGCATCAAGAGATGGAAATAAGGTCACAGTCCTTTTTTTAAGGTGACTATCTTCATGCAAACCCAGAATATATTGTCCTTCACAAAAAGTCAAAACCCATATCACATTTGTAGTATATAATTCACAGATACAAAAAAATTAGAATGAAGGGTTTGTGTTTTGTATTTTTGAATGAAAAGTGAAATTTCCTAAATTTTACATACAGAGATCAAATACAATAGAATATATGAGTTTTGAACTCATAAAGGTGTGAGAAGCACTCAGTAATAATAAAGAATCAGATTGCTGCCAGAAGGATGATAGAAAGAGTTTCTCACCACAAGATAAAGTTCACATGTTTTTTTAAAATTGTTTTCAGACACAGAGTAATGGGGAGATTTGAACACATAGACACAAGTTTTTCTTTTGAAATAAAAGAATTGGTAAGCCACTATGGCCATGGCCTCTCAAACAAAATGAAATATAGAGCTCAAGATCTTACCCAAGTTCCAACTGAAGGAAATACAAGGAGAAAACTTCAGAACATACTATCAGCAATGGCATTGCCCAAATACAGGAAGATAAATGACAATAAAGACATAAAGAAATGCATCCAAAAATCTATGATGGAACAGCTGAAGGCCCAAAAACCTATATTTAAATGAAGAATATGGAACTAGACCTATGATATGAAGACTTACCTTGCAATGTTTTGTTAGGATCTTCAAAAATATGCTCAAGAATCGAAGGGTCAAGCTTCAAACCCTAGACATGGTGGCAATTGCTGGGCAGATAGCCTCTTTTCATCAAAGTTTGAAATGCAAATGATGCAAAAAGATAGGTTTTGGATTGTTTTGTGTTTAGAGTTTCCTCATATTGCCATAAGTCGATATGTGGTATTTTTATCACATTATTTTAAAAATTGTGGCCTTAACTAATACCTTCATGGTATTATTGTTGTCCACCTTGCATTTACTAAGTCCTTATGACTTAGAGTATTATATGCCTTGGGTCCCTTTCAAGATGAACACAAAAACCCCACATGCCTTACTATAATTTGCAGATTAAGTGGAGGACAAGCCTTGGAGGCTCTTAATTTTATCAAACCTTCCCATATGGCTTGGGAATTTTTTGGATTTTAATAGAAAATCAATATGCCCAAATGATATACTATACTTGGAAAAATGAGACATCTAGAGCCTTGTATAGTTTTTATAAAGTATTAAATTAGGATCAAATCGAGAAAGAAATAAAACTACAAATCCATGTAAAATGATATTTAAAGCAATATCTTATAAATTGCTTTTAAATATTCATTATTTATGCAATTAAAGTAAAAAAATCTAAGCAAGATCTTGTTTTGGATTTGATTTTTCTTCTAGGCGAAGTTGGATAGATAAGGAAAAAATAGTGCCTTTATGAAGCAGATAAAGCATGTTTTAAAGGAGCTTTTGGTGGTGCCACTTGATAGAAGATTTTGGCAGGAATATATAGGAGAAACTTAGTTTTTTTAGAGGGATTTGATATCACTATTTCTTCTCTCTTGATCATAGGTAGAGAGTTTGTAGACACATTTTGACTCAGTTCTAGATTTTCATGTACTCCTTTCAGTTCAATATAGAAGATCATTCCTACTTTCATCTTTTTGCTTCATATTTGCAGTTTTGATTCAATGTTTCATTGCAACCATAATATTATATCCTTTGTTATGTCTCATTGCTATAAAACTATGTGCATATACTCCATATGATTCTAGTTGTATGTTGTGTTCAGATTGAACCTTCATATAAATTACTTTTGAATTGTATGCTTCAGGTGAGGTTGTGAAGATTTATGTTTGAAGGGTTGTTTGTGGGTGAAAGTATTTAGATAGATTAGAGTTTAGGAGTATTATCTGTTAGAGTTTAAGATCCATTTTAGTTCATCCTTTCACCTTTTCCATCAGCAAATTTTTAGATTAGGAAAAAATAATTAGGAGAACCAACTCACTCTGGAGGTTCACTCCAAGTTTTAGGCAACCCAAAATCCTAGGAGTGTTCCCATGTGTCAATAGGTAGCTAAGTTGGTATCTTAGGATAGGGTGCATATTTGATTGATAACAACATCATGATCTAACATCTTCTCAAAATATCATATTCTTCAAAAAACATATCTTGCTCCCAAGAGCACCTATATCCTACGAAAAATTTAACACATGAAAAATAGTACACCATGACATAGTACTATCCATGCTCTAAACCAAGTACCATGTGTAAAAACTGACAAGTTATAAATTTGACACCTTACTAAAGACTCCAAGAGTCCTCCATGGTTAACAAAGATGTCAACACCTCTTAATATAACATGAAGATCAAGCATCCTTTGTCAATAGAACCAAAGATGTCAATGAACCCTCACTGCAAACTAAGGGAAGAATCCAAGAGCTGCTTATGACTCAAAAAACTATTGCAAAAGACCATCCATGTTCTAATCAAAGATTATCCATGGCTCTCACATGGTTAAACTATGTTACAACTACAACAACTTAGAACCTAGATCTTGAAACAAATAAGATAGAACACACTATGTAACTACACAAAACTCCAACCAAAAGTGATACAAAGCTATGGATATTATCATGACCAACATGATTGCAAAAACTCTTTTGAAAGTGAACAAAGATTCTCATGTACCATAGACTACTACTACAGATTCTAATGAACAACTATATCAGGTACTCCAAAACCTTTTCTTTGTCCCACTACAATAAACACACCAATGTAATCAAGGTGACCAAGAAGAGGCCTAGAAAATTAAATCCCCATCAAATAATTTACAAGATCTATACATATGCAACATTTCAAAGAGAAAATCATGATCAATGCTCCAATCTCAAATAACTAAATTATAGATTTAACCCCACATCAATAAAATATAGAACAAAGGTAACCAATTATAACTTGTAGATTTCTAGGGTTCAAACACCAAGATTAACACTAGACCTAATTTACCAAACAAATCCACATAGGAAAAACCATAGATTAATAAGAACCCAACAAGAAGCCCTACAAAACTGCAATTATTTCTATCCAAAATACCGAGTCTAAACACAATCTTTCCATAAATCTACAAACCACAAATTTTTTTAACATGTAAAACCTAAAAAACAATCTCGCTGTAAATCTAAAACCACATTAAAAATATAGACATTAAATACACTAATGGACAACATCAAATATGTCATCTAAAACATTGGAATATCATAGATCTAGAAAGCCACAACTTTTAGAGATAGGAAAATTGCAAAACCTATAGAGAAACCAAGTTATCCAAAAGTATTCAGGTCATAGAATGACCAACTCTACAAATCACAAGGGAAGAAGAAACCAGGTTGTCTAGAATCTTACAAAATATAAAACATACCATCTTTACAACCTAACTAGTGACTAATACTACATTGCTTTCATGTAACCATAGACTAAAACCATGAACCCAACATAAGCACTCCATACTCTAGTCCAAATAGTAGGTATTTTTCGATGTGAACATAGGGCCAAAAGTGTCCACCCAACATAAGCACCTTTTCATTGTACATGAATAGAAGGAAGAGGAACATAATCACCATGCAAGAGGAGAGTCACATATTATTAAATAGGAGATCTAGGTCACCAGCATGCAAGGAGCAAACACATGACCAACTTCATGAAAACCAAGATCCTCTACCTTGAGAGTCTAGTACCCACCATAGATCATATTGACAATATCCATCAGAAAGTTATATGCTATGGCTTCTAATCTCATGAATTTATAAATAGTGTTAACACATAGAACATCCATTGCAATCCATAATCCTCCAAAACCTCCTTCTTATGTAAAGACAAAAAGACTCTTACACAAATCTAGCTCTGATACCAAATATTGGTTAAGAGGTCAATCTCTAATCTAGTTGTCAATCACCAAATGTCTAAGATATGATACCAATTGGTGACATACAAGCCTTATACTACTACAATATGAAAATCTTAAAATCATATTCAAATGCGAAATTAAGTTGCTTTAATATGGAATTACTAGGTAAAGATTCAACTTGTTTATGCTGATAAAATTAGCCACTTTAACATGCTTAATACAACCACCTTAGATGAAATTTAAAAAACAATAAAAGGAAGGTAGCATCACCATAAGATAACAACAATAAATAGGCAAAAATTAGTAACATAAGAGTGTAAGGAACTCTATAAGATCATCTCACAACACAATATTTATGTGGAGAAACCCTTTCATGAGAAAACTCCACCAAGCAAAGAGGCCAAGCATGTATTATCTTCAAATTCAAGATTACAATACATCCACTTCTAAATCTTCTCTCTAGTATTCAATTTGACAACACTTGTGTATAATTTTTTTAGTATAACTTATCATATTACAATTATACCACCATAACCCCTATTTATATAGCATTTTCACCCTCTAAATGGGTATGAGAAAGTTCTTGTATTTTCTTATAGTGGATCTGGCTCCTAATTGTTGTCCCCCATGATTAATGGATTTCATTGAGGTACTACTTCCCTAAATTCAAGATGAGTCTCTTGGAATGTGGATCATTTTAGTAGATCAATTTGGATTTGTTGGTGTCTCTCTTGTAACTCTTGAATGTATTATGAGAGTGTAGGGTGTTTAGGGGATGTGAGAATATCTTGTCGTTGTGTTACTTCCAAGGTGGCTATTAAATTATTTTCCTCTCTAACAATGTTTTTTTCTACCCCTCTGCTTTCACCTAAAGGTTGATATATCTACCTCTTGGGTCTCTAGGTCTAACCATGCAAAATTGTTCTAACCCTAACTAGGACTACTAATTAAAGTTTCTATTAACACAAAGGCCTAGGAAATGATGCAAAAAATTATAAGGTTCATTGTACCATGCATTTAATCATACTTATTTGTAAAATCTAGGGCAGTGTCCATGGTAGTCTACAATAGAAACTAGCAATCAGTAGTCTGAGAACTATCTACTGAAATGAAACCTACTTATCTAATCATATTCATGCCTTTATCTACTTGATATGAAAGACATCCTAATCTAGGAATATGGAATAGTACAATGCTAAAATGAACTAGTTGTTAAAAAACTAGAAAAGAAATAAAAAATAGAATAAACAGTATCTATTAAAGGAAGGAAGCTAAACTAAAGAATTTGTAGTAATTACAAAGTAGTGAATTTGGATAGTTGAGTTTGTGTATGTATCCTCCTTTCACCCTTCACATTCAAGGACCTAGGGTCGATTTGTAATGTACTATCATACCCTAGGTAACTATAAGATGTAGGGAAACTTGGGTTTTATGATTTGATTGCCAATTATCTTCTCTTATGCTCAATTATACCTTAAAACCCTAATTATGCAAATATGATACTAAATGGATGAATATCATAAAATGCTTCTACAGAAAGATGTAAAATGACAAATAACTATGCACCTCTTTTCAGGGTTTGTAGGAGGAAACATCGAGGACTAAGGAGTGGGTGCACAAGTCCAAGGCCTAGGTTTTTGTCAAGATCTAGAAGCTCAGTCTACAACCTATTCCTACTGTTGCATAGATTTTCCCTTTGCGGAACTTTGAGGACTAAAGAGAGGGCACCCTAGTCTAGGTAGCTATTTCTTCTCTGATTTGCAATTCTGACACTCTGTTGTACCCTCCTACAACTTCACTTTGTCTACAACTCCAACCTGTAACCTGCAATCATGAAAACTTTGGGAGGGGGTTGTGGTGTTTAGAGGCTTGGCTTAGTCAATCCCAAAGAGACATTCATGTCTTCTGAACATCATTGTCAGATAGAGAGTGCATGCCCTTGGGAGGCAGAGGCAAAAACCAAATGATAAATGCTTACAAACACAATAGATGCCACCTTGTAGTGAAGATCTCATGAGAGGAAGAAGATCTTCATGCCATGAGGAGATGATTGCTCAAATCTGTAAATATAAACACATAGACAATACAAATCTACTCTTGCAACACAATGAAATCCTTGAATCACTTCTAGAATGTCAATGCTCATGCAAATTGATAGCTTGTAATTCTCTAGTTTACAAATGAATGCCTAAACATGCTTTTATATGCAACTACAAACATTCCTGCCAAGTATTTCATAATTCAAACTTGTTGTGTCAGCCTAGGGACCAAATAAACGTCATAAACCAACACTAGAAATTTGGGCTTGACCCAAAATAGGATAGGACTAGGGTGCAGGTGACCAAGTCCTCCCCCTATTTTGAGCTGGGTTAGGTTCAAGGGGTCCCCCTAGGTCCTATTTTCCATAAAACCTATTGTTCATTCCATCAGGATGTTAAATTATGATGTAAGATGTCCTAAATGCACACTAAAGACCTAGGAGCTAAACCTTATGAGGGAAAAGCCCCCAAGGGGACATTTAGCCCCCACTTTAATGTATGTATGAATGCAAGGCCAATACATGCATTAAAGTATGGTCAACAAGCACAACAAACATGCCAAGCACGGAGAAGACACGCCAGACACATTGAAGACAATGACAGGCACACAAAACATGGAGAAGACAATTATAGTCACGTAAAACATAGAGAATATAGTAAATGCATAGAAGACATATTAATGCATGGAAGACAGAGATGGTTTCTTTTCTTTTCTTTCTCATATATATGAAATGTAGATGCAAGTACAGGAAAGTAAACAAACCTCCCATAATGCAGGATGTACTCATTGCACAGGTCTTTAAACTACATATATGGGGAAACACACATGAAAGACATGCCAAACCTCCCAAAATGTAGGATGTACTCATCACATAGGTCTTTAAACTACATATGGGGTAATAGACATGCCAAATAAAGAAAGCACGCCAACACACACACTTTGAAGACATGGAGAAAATACGACAGATAAGCGATGGAGTGTCCCCATTTCTAGGTTCAATACCATCTTAGGCACATTAGAGGTACACACTGATGATTGTGCTTCACTAGAAGAATCACCAACGACACACTTAAGGGTTGAGTAAGTCACATAACTGCTCGCTACCTCCTGATGAGGACTTTTTGAAAAAGACAGGATGATGTAATCTGCTTCAAGAAATACATCATCCTTGTCTCCACAGAGGGCTTAAGTTAAAAAGGATATATGTGATATCCTGCCTCCACAGAGGGCTTAAATGATTAATTGATTGATTGATTACAAACAAACTCAGATTGCAAGAAGTACTCATCATACTAGTCTTTAAATTACACCTAAGGATAAGCACATTGCTATCATCTACAACAAACAACTTACCTTATATATGCCTCCACCTTAAGGTAGTTGATATCACGCATCGATATTAAGAATGTTAGGTAGGAAGAAAACACATAAGGGAACATAGACTTTCACAAAGCCCATGCCCCCCAGAGGTGAGATGTACTTTACGATCACTAAATATTCCTACAAACACATCCTTGCAAGAAACCTATTAGTGTCTACATAATCATGATAAACAACAACATCAATGCATATGAAATCTAAGGCATGCAAGATTCAAGATAGACAAAGTGCATAGAGCAACAATATTGTTATGGTTTGTAAATGAGATAGAACACTATCAAAATCACTACACAGAAAGCATGAGTGCTTCTACTAGCCAAGCATCAGATAAAATATATAACCACATCATCATATTAGGAACTAAGTCCAATTTTTGATTTCTTGCTAAGGGGACACTAGGTCCGCATTAGTAGAAATGTTTTTTGTCATCCACCCGCTAGATAGAAACACTAGAGGAAGGGAAACAATAAATAAGAGAGGAGAAACAAGTGTCTTAGAGACAGTCACATAGGAGGGTACCCCCAATTCACCAACCACAATGCTATGTCCATAAGACACAACACACAACAATGAAATCAGAGAGAGGCAATATAGAAGAATGATGATACAAATAGAAGAAGGTCACAATAGAGGTGGTCTCCTAGTATCCCGGACCTTACAAGAGAATCAGGGGTCATCCCAGGAGGCCTAAACAACAATAACAGATCACGAGGGGAAGCACATCACGAGAGAGATAAAGGGTTATAAATTCTTTCCTATAGGATCTTTGTATCAGATTTTAGAACTCGTGAACCTCTTGGAGAGGTACTCGATCATGTTGAGTGCAAAGTTTGAGTGGTTTTTATGAATATCTTTTTTATTATTGTTTGATACTTGTTTTGTAATTCCTTGTGTGAGACTTTTTGTTTCTTATGATGGGGGCAACCACTATTATTTCCAACTGTTGATAGTCATCTTACTCTTTTCTAATTTTTAGCAAGTTTTCATTGTTTAATATTTCTAACACAATAATAGGAATTATCTTGTACCATCTCACTCATCTGTATTGGTTGTTCTACTTGTTTTTCCAATGCATTTTGGTTATCTCCCAATCCATATATGGATAATGGAGGAGGAACATTAGCATAAATTCTATTTCTTCATGGACGAGGTGGGTTATCTAGTTTTTCTTTATCCACTTCAATCATACCCATGATATTATTATACTCTAAATAATCATCATCAGCTATTTCTAATAGTCCTTTTTCCAACATATTGGTATCAATATGTTTAGGAAAAGGATTAGTGAATATTTGTAAATTTTGATTCAGAGGAGTAACCGACTTATTTCTGTTATCATTCACACCTAATACCTGTATGATATTTGAGTCAATGAGGTCTTGTATTTCATGTTTAAGATGCATACATCATTCAATATCATGTCCTTGTGTCTAATGAAAATGACAAAAGGCATTAGCATCAATGTAATGTCCTTGTTGTCTACTAGGATCGACAGGCTTACTCAGGAGAAGCTTTAGAATGTTGTTACTCATAGCTTGATTCATGATAGAATGATAAGACTTAGATATCATAGTAAACTTTCTTGGTTGATATGATGCTTTCTTTGGATTAGTGATAGTAAATACATTAGAAAAGTTATTTGTATTTGGTCCATTAATCTTGATGAAACTCCTATTATTATTATTCCTCTTAAAGTTGTTTTGTGATGATCCGCCCATGGATTGACTAACTTGAGCCAATGAGTTTTAGTTTTCATACAGACTAGATGAAAGTTGGTAATCACGAAGGGCAGTGCATAAATGTTGGAAGACATTATACTTTATCAAGAGGATCTTATCATAGATGTTAGGTTGTAGATTAGTGATAAATACCTTCTAAACATCCTCATCTTTCATCTGATATTGAATTTGCATATACAAATCTTGATACCAACTAATGAATTTAGTTAACTTCTCTTTCCAACTTGTCTTACAGTGAACCAAGTCAATTAAGGAGACCTGGGGTCTGATGTTTGCTTGAAAATGTTGTAAAAATTGATCAATCAATTGTGAAAAGGAGTGTATTGAATTCGGAGGTAAAGAGCAAAACCATTCTAAAGTGGTATCTTTGAGAGATTGTGGGAAAAGTTTTGTCAACAAATCCTCTTCAAAATAGAAATCTCTAAACATAGTTGTGAATGCTGCCACATGAGTATTAGGATCACCTTTTCAACCATATTTTTCAAAGCAAGGAGTCTCAAACCTCTCGGGCATAGGCATTCTCAAGATTGCATAAGAAAGGGGATTATGTGCATGATATGTTGGTATATTAGGCTATGAAGAATTTGTCAGATTTATTACCTTTTGTTGTAAAGCAGTCATGCCCTGTAAGAGTTGATTTAGGATGGCATCATTGGAAGATGCGGTTTGCTGTGAGGAATTGGAACCAAAGTGAGGAGGTGATTGAGCTTGAGATGTGATAGGCAGAGGTTGTGAATAGGTCAGCAGTGGTTGGACATAATGGTAGGTGGAAGATGGTTGTGAGTAGGTAATAGGTGGCTGAAAATAAGTGGAATAGATAAGTGCTTGAGAACAATTATGCAAAGAAGTGGTCCCCTTAGAAACCAAATTTTGATAATCAAATCACACAATTTTGTAATTAGTTCCATTAGACATTCCAATACCAGTGGTAGCATTACTACAAGCATTTGTATAAGTTGTTAAGATCATTGACGTAAAGGTGGATATTCCTGTAGTCGATATAGGTGCTGATACTTGAGTATGAGATGGTGACAAAGTGTTATTTATCACTTTTGCACATTCAGTCACTAGCATGAAATTGGTTTGTACAATATGTGCTAAACCACATATTGCATTAACACCATCTTTTCCCTCTTTTATGAATTCTCTTACATGATGAATCACAGGTACAACTTCTTCAACTATCCTCTCAGTTTGCACATAGTCTTGGAATTCAGCTAAGTCTTTATCAAGTTTATTTATTTTCTCATCAGATACATATCCCATCATCTCAATAGTATCATCAGCATCATGAAAAGTTTACTCTTCCATTGTACTTGTGATAGGTGTAATATTTTGTAACATTTGTGTCTCTCCTTTTGTAAAGAAGGTGTTCAGTGTGCCAATTTGTTCAAGAGCACTAGATCCCATGTGTCTTATTCTTCTTCTTAAATAGATGTTTCTCTTAGGGTAGTGAGTTATTATACTCATACAAATCTAGGATGACGACAAGATAAAACTTAGTGAAAATATGCTAAAATATGCGATTTTTCACCAAATCTCAATGCAAAAGAGCATGAAAAAGGGTGTTGTGAGGAAAATGATGATGGAAAAAAAATTATATCAGTAATAACAGCCACTTAATGAAAAATTATCTATCACAACACACTTATAGTGCCACTCAAGATCAAAACCTAAGTGAAAATATAGCAAAATATGCAAATTTTCATGATTTTCCAACTCCAATACCTAGAAAAAGGGGTGTTGTAAAGAATTTTAGGAGGTGAAGAAAATAATAGAAATTATATCAGTCACCTAATTCCATAAAATTTGTCACAATACACTTGGAGTGCAAACTAGGCCAAACCTTAGGGCAAAAATAGCAAAAATGTGTAAATTTTCACCAAATTGTCAATACAAGAGCCCAATAAAAACGTGTTGTGAAGATTTTTAGGAGGTGAAGAAAATAATTACCCTGATAAAAACCAATTAGTGAAAAAATACTCTTCACAACATGCTTATGGTCCAAATTTAGAGAGTCGATAAGGCCAAATCTAGTGAAAATCAATGTTTTTCAAGCCCTGGGTTTGAGATCTTGATGCCAAAAGCTATATGAATGTTTTGCAAGCTGATGTATGATGAAAATTAAATTCTCTTAGAGCTGAAAATGATTTCCAAGTGCTTCCATTTAAAATGCAAGTGCAAATCTAGTGAAAAATAAATGAAAATGCTAGTTTTTGTTGAATTTTTCTATGCAAAAATGCAAGTTTTTGAGATCTAAATGTAAAGTTGCATCAAAATGCAAGAATATAGAAAAATAAAATTTTTAATGAGTCTCTAAAATTAGTATAAAAGTATCAAACAAGATTTTACCTACAAACCCTAGATTTTGAAATTACTAGGTTATATGCAAAATTCACAATTTTCAACAAAACCCTAGCAATTTTATGATGAAAATGCAATGCAAATTAATGAAAATTTCTAATTTTCTAAAATTTATCTCAGATATAATGCAAAAATTAGAAATTTGATGAAATTGAATTTAATTAATGCAAATTAGAAACCCTAGCATGCAATTTTTTCCAATTTTTTTTGTAAATTTTCCAATGCAATAAGATGAATGACTCTATGAATGAATGAAAATCAATGAAAATATGAAGCAAAACACTTAGCAAGGTCCAAACAAGTCGAATAACACGGGTTCACCAAAATATAAAGTAGTGAATTTGGATAGGTGAGTATTTGGTAGTTTGTGTGTTATCCTCCTTTCACTCTTCACATTCAAGGACCTAGGGTCGAGTTGCAATGTACTATCATACCCTAGGTCACTATGAGATGTAGGGAAACTTAGATTTTTATGATTTTATTTCCAATTATCTTCTCTTATGCTAAATTATACCTTAAAAACCTAATTATGCAAATACAACAGTAAATGAATGAATATAAGAAAATACTTCTACAGAAAGATGTAAAATGACAAATAACTGTGCACCTCTTTTCGAGGTCCAGATGTGGAAAAGTTGGGGACTAAGGAGTAGGCACCCAAGTCTAAGGCCTAGGTTTTTGTCATGATATTGAAGCTCAGTCTATAACCTGTTCCTGCTATCATAGAGATTTTTCCATTGTGGAACTTTGAGGACTTAAGAGTGGGCGTCCTAGTCCAGATAGTTGTTTTCTTCTCTGATCTGTAATTCTGACACTTTGTTGTACCCTCCTACAATTTCACTTTGTCTACAACTCCAACTTGTAACCTGCAATCATTAAAACTTTGGGAGGGGGTTGTGGTATTTAGAGGCTTACCTCAGTCAAGCCCTAGAGACACATTCAAGTCTTCCGAACACCATTGTCAGATAGAGAGTGCACGCCCTTGGGAGGCAAAGGCAAAAACCAAATGATAAATACTTACAAAAACAATAGATGTCACCTTATAGTGAAGATCTCATGAGAGGAATAAGCTCTTCATGCCATGAGAAGATGATTGCTCAAATCTACGAATACAAACACATAGAGAACACAAATCTGCTCTTGCAACATAATGAAATCCTTGAATCACTTCTAGAATGTCAATTCTCATAGAAATTGATAGCTTGTAATTCTCTAGTTTACAAATGAATGCCTAAACATGCTTTTATATGCAACTACAAACATTCCCACCAAAAATTTTGTAATTCAAACTTGTTGTGTCAGCCTAGGGACCAAATAACGGTCATAAATCGACATTTGAAATTTGGACCTGACAAAAAATAGGGCAGGACTAGGGCATGAGCGCCCAAGTCCTCCCCCCTATTTTGGGTAGGGTTAGGTTCAAGGGGCCCCTCTAGGTCCTATTTGCCATAAAACAAAGGGTTCATTTAATCAGGATATTAAATTATGATGTAAGATATCCTAAATGCACACTAAAGACCTGGGAACTAAACCTTATGAGGGAAAAGCACCCAAGGAGACATTTTCCATCGTTACATTAATTTAAGAAAGTAATAAATCCAAATAATAATACTAGCCTTCTCTCTTTTGGTGGGAGTGGCCCCTTTCTCCACACCTCCAAAATTGAAGACTAAAGAAAAACTTCAAAACACACAAATAATAAACTATCTTTCTTTATTTTACGATATTCCAAAATAGAGTATATTTTTCTTTTGAAAATAAAAACTATGGTTACTATTCATATTGCTTCCATAAAATTTATCAGGTATAGTTTTTTGTTACCAAATTGTGCTTCACAACCCAATTACACTGGGCTATAGGAGTTGTTTTCTAATGCTTTTAGGAAGCAAGTGGCTTAAAGTCAAACAGGAAGGAACAGTATATCAAATCAAAATAGTCAAGAGAGAGGCTTCAGCCTCTACATTTTAGTGAACATGTTTTCTCAATGTGCAAATGTAGGTACTTGAAGACCATTCATCTATCTTCTTTCTGGTTATATTTAAAAAAAACTTTTTTGACAGGGTCATAACTCCTTGCTACATTATCAGAAATCAAAATTTTTGGACTCGTTAGAAAGATAAACCAATTATCTAGCTTGAGTTATGGGTTGCTAAGGTAAATCCCAATGGTACCCAATGGTGGATTGCCCTAATTTCTCTCTGAAGGCCTCCGAAAATGCAGTTTACTAAGATCTAGAAAATATCAAAAAAAAAATTAAATTTTAAATTTTTGATATTTTCCCAAATATACCATTCTAGACTTTATCAGAAGTCTTTCAAGGCACATGAAAATGGGAGAGGAGTCAAACTGAAGTATAGGGTCATGCAAGGAGAGGTATTTGGATTTCTATTTTTGACATGACTCTTTTTTGGCAGTTTCTTGGTCAAGGACTTTGAGACTTGGAGTTCTGAGCTATTTTTACTCATCTTGGAGGAGTTTTGGGGCCTAAATTTTAGGCTTTTCACTTGTGCTCTCCCATCAACTTGGATTAAAGTACTTTCTAAAAATCATTCATGCATATTTTTGAGTTTAGTTGAGTTGGAGTTGACTACCCATTAACTTTTTGGGGACAATTTTGTATTATATAAAAAAAAGCTTATGCTTTTTTTCCTTAGTTCTTTCTTTTTTGCCTTTGCATATTGTAGAGAGGAGATTGTCTTGTAACTTAGCCATTTTTACAATTTTCAGTAGCAAAAGTTCATTTTTTCCAATAGTTCATTGTTATTTCGCAGAGATACCTTCTATTTTGAATACAATCAGGTGTTTGGTGTGGAACCTGATCTGTCTCCAACTGGGAGATTGTTTCTATGTGGTGACTAATCATGCAAGTACTATACACTCATCATGTATCCTCGTTGGGGTTCGGGGGCGGCAGCCCCTGAAATTGTTTTTCCCTTTTTTTTGCCCATTCGGAGTCGATTGTTAATTTTTGTTAACCAACAAAAGAAAAGTGACATTGTAAAACCCTAATTCTAGAAGCTTCCAAAAAGGCTTGTTATAAGTGGTTGAGATGTATGTTGCGGGTGAAATTTTGATATTGTATTGTAGCATTTGCAGTGGTATTGAGTTGCAAGGATTGCTGGTTGTAATCAGTTTAATTTATTGGATAATAATATTGGACTCTCTCTTGGTGGATGTAGCCCAAGTTTGGGTGAACCACATTAAAACTTGTTTCTCACTATTATTATTTCTATGTATTTCCATTCCTTTGTTTAATCTTTATTTGCATTTAATTGATATCTTCTTTCGGCTAACCCTAACAAGTGGTATAAGAGCGGGTTGTGTTCTATTATCATCTACAGGAAGGTCTCACGGTTGAGTGGGAGCAATGGCAGACAAGGGTAAATTAAAGGTAGATGCATATGGAGGATTATCTCTATTAGAAGGATTTATGGAGGCTGTTGGAAGGAATAGTCAAGAAACTGGCAGCAATGACTGATGAGGATTGGAATCTTCTAGATAGAAAGGTACTTAGAACCATTTGGTTGTGTCTGGTACCATCTGTGGCATTCAATAAAATACAGGCGACAACAACAAGTGAACTAATGAAAACTTTGGTTAAATTGTATGAAAAACTCAACCTCAAATACGGTATTTCTCATGAAGCATTTGTTTAATCTAAAAATGATTGAAGGTGGATCTATGATAGATCATTTAAATGAGTTTAATATAATTACTAGTCACTTAACTTTTGTAAAAGTGAAATTTGATGAAGAGGTGAGGGCTCTCTTGGTTTTATGTTCTTTGCCAAAAAGATGGAATAGCTTGGTAATGGTTGTAAGTAACTATGTCTCTAGTTCAAACACTTTGAAATTTGATGATGTTGTTGGTGTTATGCTTAGTGAGGAAATGCGACGGAAAAACTTAGGAGGGTCCACATCAGGTAGTGTTTTGAGTGCAGAAAAATAGGGGCAGATAAAAGGAGAGAGGAAAAGGTTCTGGAGGTCATGGGAAGTCATAAGGAAAATCAAAGGACAAGAGATTCCAATCTAGATGACAAAAGGATTGCTAGTACTATGGGAAACCGGGTCATCTAAAGAAAGATTGCTAGTCTCAGAAGAATAAACAAGGAGACAAACAAGAAGGCAATAAGGAGGCAAACATGGTAAGTAATAAAGCTAAAGATGATGCTTTGATTCTTTCCCTAGATAATGCTAATAATTCATGGGTTTTAGATTCAAGGGCCTCATTTCATGCTACGCCCCATAGAAATTAGTTTCTTGATTATGTCCAAGGGGATTTTGGTCTAGTTTATTTGGGAGATAACAAACCATGCCAGATTGTTGGAAAGGGGAGAATCAAGATTAAGTTGCAGAATGGGAATCATTGGCTACCACAAGATGTAAGGCACATTCCAAGGCTAAGTAGGAATTTAATTTTAGCAGGGCAGCTAGCTGATGAAGGTTGCATTGTTACATTTACTAATAAAAATTGGAAGGTTTCAAGAGGTGCCTTAATAGTAGAAAAAGGTGTGAAAGTAGGGACCTTATATCTTAGTATAGATCATACTATTCCTTCTACTTTAGTTGTTGCAGAGAAAAAGTAAATAGGTTCAGGAATAGTTGTTGTAGGTTCGCAGGAAGAGACTGAAACAGTTGTTGTAGGTTCTAAGACAACACTGTGGCATAACAAACTTGGGCATATGAGTGAAAAAGGTGAGAAGGTACTTCATTCTAAGAAAGTTTTACCAGGTCTAAAATATATTAATAGAGATTTCTATTTAAGTTGTGTGTATGGCAAACAAAAGAGAGTCAGTTTTCTCAAGGATGGGAAGCAAAAGAAAGATGAAAAGTTGGAGCTTGTGCATACAGATGTATGGGGACAAGCTCAGGTATCTTCTCTCAATGGCTCTTGGTATTATGTTACATTCATAGATGATGCAACTAGGAAGATTTAGATTTATTTTCTTAGGCAAAAATTTGATGTATTTGAAACATTTAAGAAGTGGAGAAGCTTGGTTGATAATGAGACAGGTAAAAGATTAAAATTTATCAGATCTGATAATGGTGGTGAGTATTGCATCAAAGAATTTGAGGATTATTGTTCCTTTAATGGAATTCATAGGCAGAAAATAGTTCCAGGTACTCCATAGGAGAATGGAGTGGTTGAACGCATGAATAGGACAATAATGGAGTGTACAAGGACCTTGAGATTGCATGTTGGGCTGCCTTTAAACATGCGGGCAGAGGTTGTCAACACTATTGTATATTTAATTAACAAAGGTCCTTCAGTTCCTTTAGGTTGTGGTATTCCAAAGGAAGCATGGACAGGTAAGAAGGTGAGTTATTGTTTTCTCAAAACCTTTGGATGTGAAGCATTTGTACATGTAGATTCTAAAAATAGAAACAAGATGGATGCAAAATAAAAAAAAAGTGTACCTTTGTTGGATATGGCATTGATGAATTTAGTTATAGGCTTTGGGATTTTGAAAATTAGAAAATTGTGAGAAGCAAGGATGTTGTATTCAATCAGAAGGTGTTGTACAAAGATTAGTTACCACAGTATGAGAAGAAAGAAAATGATTATGTGGTACTGGATGATACTCTAGATAATGATGTGCCAGTGGTTCCTCATGCTCCACAATAGTAACAAGAAATACCACAAACTCCAGTGAATGTTAGATGGTCAACAAGGCTAAGTAGACCTCCAGAAAGGTTTTCTCCCTCTTTGTATTCTATTTTGTTAACAGATGCTAGTGAACCGAAAGGGTATGATGAAGCTATGCAGGTGGATACAAAGGTTTAGTGGGAGCTTGCAATGAAAGAAGAAATGGACTCCTTGCTAAAAAATTAGACTTAGGAATTATGTAAGTTGCCTACAGGTAAAAAGGCTTTAACAAATAATGGGTTTATAGTTTGAAAGAGGAAGATGTAGGTAAGAAAATATTTAAAGCCAGGTTAGTTGTAAATGGATTTACAGAAAAAAAAGGTATTGATTTTGATGAGATATTTTCTCTTGTTATCAAAATAACTTCTATCTGTACTATTTTAAGTATTGTGGCTACTAAAGATTTGCATTTGGAATAACTAGATGTGAAAATTACCTTTCTCCATGGTGATTTGGAGGAGGAGATATATACGGAACAACCCCAAGGATTTGAAGTCAAAGGTAAGGAGAAACAGATGTACAAATTGAAGAAGAGTTTGTATGGCCTGAAACAAGCACATCAGCAATGGTATTTGAAATTTGATAGTTTTATGGCTGAGCAAGGCTACAACCAGTGAAATTATGACCATTGTGTTTATTTTAAGAGGTTGGATAATGATAGATACATTATTTTATGTTTATATGTTGATGACATGCTTGTAGCAGGGTCTAACATGGATCACATAAGAGAGTTAAAACAATAGTTAGCACAATAATTTCCTATGAAGGATTTGGGGGCAGCAAAACAAATCCTTGGTATGAAAATTTGCAAAGATAGGAAGAACAGAAAATTGACTCTATCTCAGGCATATTATGTTGAAAAGGTGTTGCAAAGATTCCATATGGAGAATGCAAAAGCTGTCCGCACACCTTTGCCTAGTCATTTGAAATTGACTAAGGAGATGTGTCCTAAGACACAAGAGGAGGAAGAAAAAATGTCTAAGGTACCATATGGTTCTGTTGTAGGAAGTTTAATGTATGCCATGGTATGCATGAGACCGAATATTGCACATGATGTAGGAGTCATAAGCAGGGATCTGAGTAATCCTAGATTGGAGCATTGGAATGTAGTAAAATGGATTCTTAGATATTTGAGAGGTACATCCAATAAACTCTTATGTTTTGGGGGCTCTAATACTAATTTAGTAGGCTATGTGGACTCATATTTGGCATGGGATATTGATACTAAGTGGAGTACTAAAGTTTATGTATTTACTGTAGGTGGGACAATGGTGAGTTGGATCTCCAAGTTCCAAAAGGTGGTTGCTTTATCCACCATGGAGGCAGAGTATGTAGCTGCAATAGAGGCAAGCAAGGAGATGATATGGCTACAATATTTCATGGAAGAATTTGGTAAACAACAAGCTAAGAGTTATTTGTTTATAGATAGTCAGAGTTCTATACACCTTGCAAAGAATTCTACCTTGCATTCAAAGACCAAACACATATAGCTAAGGTATCACTTCATTTGGTCGGTGTTAGATGATGGACAGTTAAGGGTAGAAAAAATACATATAGATGAAAATCTATAGGATATGTTTATGAAGGTAGTGACAACAGAGAAGCTGAGATTCTCTTTAGCTTTGGTTGGTCTTCAAGACTAAAAACCAAAACTCATAACAACAGAGTCCATGGTGCTTATTTTTAATGGGAGCTGCACATGTAGCAGTGTCATCCAGGATTAGTCTCCAAGTGGGAGATTGTTTGCTATGGAGCATGATTAGTCTTTGATTAGGAGATTGTTGGTATGTGGAAACTAATCATGTAAGTGTTGTACACTCATCATGTATCCTTGCTGGGGTTTGGGGGCAGTAGCCCTAAAAAAAAATTCCCTTTTTTTTTGCCTGTTCAGAGTTGGTTGTTAATTTTTGTTAACTGACAAAAGAAAAATGACATTGTAAAACCCTAATTCTAGAAGCTTCCAAAAAGGCTTGTTATAAGTAGCTAAGATGTATGTTGCAAGTGGGATTTCGATATTATATTGTAGCATTTGCAGCAGTATTGAGTTGCAAGGATTGCTAGTTGTAATCAGTTTGATTTACTAGATAACAATATTGGTCTCTCTATTGGTGGATGTAGCCCGATTTTGGGTGAACCACGTTAAAACTTGTCTCTCAATGTTATTATTTATGTGTATTTTGATTCCTCTGTTTAATCTTTATTTGCATTTAATTGATATCTTCTGCCGGCTAACCCTAACATTAGGGGTTCATCCATTCAAGTTCAGGTGTCTTGTTTCATCTTAAGTGATTTGATAATGGATTTTCTATGTTTTATTCTAAAACCTTTAAATTCTTTTGTCTCATTTTTATTGAATATAAGTATACAAAATACATAGTTCATTATAGGTCATTGATTATACAAGTTCTTTCAAGCTTTTCTATGAAACACTTTTGTGGTGAAATTTATCAGTTTGAGTTGTATGAACAAATTTGTTGAAGGGTAATTGTGAATCATATTGTAAATTTAAGTTCAAAATCAGTGCATCACCCCCTTTAGGATAGATTTTTTAGTTCAGTTTCAATTTATACAACATTTCTCTATCTCTTTTCTTCATCAAGATACAGATCCAAAGGGGTATTTAAAGGGAGCTAGCTCTTCTAGAGGTCCATTCTTGAAATAGACAAACCCACAGTCTAAGAATGTTCCCATGTTGCACAAGATTGGCAAGCTTGTAAAGGCTTAGTATTCATGGCACCATCCTTTATCACAACTATTACTGGCACACCCAGTGGGACCCTGAAACTTGTTTTAGCTAAAAAATTCAAGATTTTTACTATTCTTCTGGTATATGTAGCAATATTTTAAGCCTTTTAGGGGTAGATATTATACTTGGTGACTCTAATCTCTAATTTTTGAAGGAGATCTAGTGAAACTATCATATGAGAAGAGTACAGACAAGAGGAAGCTCTTCTTCTTTTGATTATTTACAGCTATCACCTCCAAGGAGAAGAGGTAGAATAGCTGCAAGGGCATCTAGTCCAACACTAAGGACTAGATCTACTCCTCCAAGGACTGTAAAATTTGATCAAAGGAACTTGGTGATAGATCTTCAGATTTAGATTCAATAGATACCTCAAGCTCCACCAATGGCCAGACAGTATTCATTTGTTACATTTAATATTGGCAGCCCACTGTTGCTTGCAACACATGATGACATTCCTATAGTAGCTTTGATAAGCTTACCTTTCTTTATGGGTGAGGATCAGACCACCCCAATTGAACATATAAAATATGTAGCCACATTGTGTGTAGTACATCATATAACACAAGAAAATGTCATAGTCAGATTGATGACCGCATCTCTGAAATGAAATGCCCTTCAACGGTTTAGAGGTTTAGCTGTTGGTTCTATCACATCCTAGAACTTGTTGGGAGATGCTCTAAACAAACAATTCAAAGACATGTCAGATAACTTGTCTCTGATGGAGCAGCTAAGCACAATGAAAGGAGCCCTAAGGAGTATATGGCTGATTTTAAGTTTAGATTTCAAAGGACATGGGATAGAATCCCTACACTGGTAAGACCTACAACTAAACATGCTTTTTTATATTTCCTTAGAGCATTAAATAGTGACATTTCTGTTATGGTACAATCAATGAATGGAACTTCATTACCAGCTGCTTATGAGACACTACAACAAATCCCTGTGATTAGCTCCTTTTTTTGCTCTATTTTTGCTTCCACCCACTGTTTTAATGTATTTTCTCCAATTTTATGAAAAATTTAGTGCTATTTATTAGGATGGCACTACTTTTGGTGTTTTTTGCACTGATCAAAACAAGTAGGCTCTATATTAGGCAAAAATTGGTGCCTCAATTAGCATCAACTTTAGCGTCGACTTTAGCATTGACTTTAGCGCCTAAATTAGCACCGTACTTCTAAGCCTCTATGGATTGTTTGAGATGTTTTAGTTGGAATGTAAGAGGTTTGGAATCCTCTGAGAGGAAATATGTAGCTAGAGATTTTTGTACTACTCTACAACTTTTAAATGACATAGTTCAGTGCTATTCCACCCATGTAAAGGAGTTGTATACCATCATGCAAGTCATCAAGCAATGATCTCACTAGATCTTGGGAAAGGAGGTCCAATCATCCACTTTGATCACAAGCCACTCCAATTCTTGCAAAATCAGAACAAATTGGAAAATGTGTACCACATGAAATGGATGACATGTCTACAACAATTCCATCTAGTTAATTATCAATCATGAGAAGGGAAAAGACAAAAAGGTATTTGACTACCTAAGCTAATAGCTAGTTCATGCACTCACCACAATGTTGGACTCATGTGGTCACAACCTCTTTGACCAGAAACCTATCTACCCATTAGACTTGTACTTTGTATAGAACTACACCAAGCTCTTACAAGGTAAATAGGTTGTTGAATTTTACATGTCTAACAAGATTCTCTACAAGCTCAAGTATCTAGTCTATGTTTTAGACACCACACCACACTAGAGACTCATCTAGGAAGCATACTATGCCAAAATAACTCAACACTTCAACATTAATAAAACACTAGAAACACTTGAACAACACTTCTAGTGGCCTCACATATGTCCAAATATTGAGAACCACATCGAGTCTCTCATTATTTGTAGCATTGTAAAATATTGCAAATAGGAAGATTGGACTCTACACCCCTCTCTTAGTTTTAAAACCACCTTGGGAATCATTAACATGTATTTATTAAGAAGACTACCTATGACAAAGCACTGGTGTAACTCCATGTTTCTTGTGGTATATGAATTATCCAAAATGACCATCATGATTGCTTGCAAGAAAACTCTCACCGAGCAAATATTGTGCCACTTTTATTCACCCATGTTTGAGTCCATTTTAGGTTACCCACATCCATTATATTTTACTATGACATCATTTTGTTAGTCACTTTTGGTTAATTTTGTGGATGATGTTAGATATGCAACTAAATCAATTTATATATTTGCACATATAGATAGATGGATAAATAGAAGTGGTCAACTGCATTGTTGTGCATCTAATGTGCATCTATAATAGTGTACACCTAGACACTTGAGATGACAACATCCTTTGCATTTAACATTCCTACAAAAATGCTCTACACAACTCTATGATGCATAATCCTTCCTAGACATGACTTGGGTTCCAATAGGAAGCATCCCCTGACATAGCCTATTGCACACCATCCACATTAGAGTCATGCACATAGGAATAGGAAATCAACAAGGCATAAAAGTTTTTGTAGCGCATACAATATGTGCACTAATGTGTTCATGAGATACTTACATGACAACAATTAAAACACAAAAAGTGTCATGACACTCAGCACACACCTCACATTTTAGGTTGATGACAATTATGGTTGCATCTTTAGAAGGAAAACTTCAAGGGTCTTTAGTGACCTTGACCTACCAATATTTGTAATGGTCCTTCCACTCTTTGAGAAAGTATCCGGTTCTCCAACCTTTAGTCATATATGTTAGAACCCTTCTATATTTGAATGTGTTTTAGTTTACATATATATTTTCCTTTATGTATTCTATGATCTTATTACATTAATAGATAATATAGGATTGTCCCTCAGTTCACCTTGGGAATTAGATTAAATAACATCTGAAGTTGACTATAAATTAACAACATGGTGAGCATTTTTTTAAATTTTCTTGCTTATTTTCACCCTTTTGAAAACTAAATTTTCCTATTCAAATTTTAAAGGATGAGATCTATATTTAAGTGCATTAGACTTAAGAAGTTTCAATTCAATGTTTCTTACATTTGCACACAAATCCATGGAAGAATAATAGTTGTTTAGGTACATTATCTCTTGGATAGTAGGTAATAAGTCCTTAACAAATATTCTTTGCAATTCATTATTAGGAATTTGATAGTGTATCTTTGTTGAGAAAATTTGAAATTGAATAATATAATCATGATTGCACTCATTTGATCCTTGTTTACATCCTACTAAATCTAAAATTGTAACCTTTAAACCAATATTGACATTAAAGTGATGTACAAAAGCATTGGCCAAATCATTGAAGGAATGAATAGAACTATGAGGAAGAGAATAAAGCCATTCAATTGCATAATCCTTTTAGTTTCTAGGGAAGATCTTTGTAAAAAGTTTATCATCATAAACATAATCAAAACAAACTCTCAATTGTGTCATAAGCTCCCCTTTACCACTATACATTACAAAACTAGGGGCCACCGAACAAACTAGAAATGGATAAGAAATAACTCAAATGAAAGTGGATTATGCTTGATTTCTCCTATGATATCCTTTGATTACTAGGGGTAATGCAGCAACTTTACTTTGCATCTCATCAAATGTTTTAAGGATGACATCTATGTTGGAAGGATGAACATTAGGAGTTATGATTAAAATGGGAGTGGAAGTGGCAACATGAGATAATAGGTGGAATGTAGGTCAATCGGGGGACAAAGAATGAAGTTGGAATGACAACAATAGAAGTGGGAACATGAGTAGTGGGTGAGAAGTAAACACAATCAGGGGATGAGTGGAAGGTACAATATGAGAAGTAAGTACAATGAGAGGATCAATGATAGGAGCTATGAAAAATTGGTAAGTAATATAGAGAAGAGAAGAAATATGTGGTATGGCTAATGCAGGAGAAGATGTGGAAGGAGGCACACTAGATGAAGAGGCTTGTGAAGGAAGGGGAGGAGAAACACTATTTAAGGAACTTGATGAGCTTATCCTTCGACCTATATCACTTAATACTTCCATCACATAAGGATTATCCATTAACAACTTATGAAGAACATCAATAAAATTTGAATAATTAACATTATTGCTCAAATTCATAAAGGTCTGATATAAGCATTTGTGTAGTAAGATTCATGTCTTGCCGATCCATATGTGCAACATGTGCATCATGATGAAAAACATCTTCCCCATTAAAATATGTAGTAGTCATCAAATCCTCAATCATAACTTCCTCACAATAAATCAAGGCCATTGTAGAGTTAAGCCTAAGGTTTCTTCTTAGTGCAAAATGAGGATTAGGTTGAGACCTCGACATTCAAGAAAAATATAAAGCAATGAAAAGGAAATTACATCCAAGTAATCCTAATTTTTTCTGCCAGCAATTTGCTGGCAAGAGACACTACTCTAGTATGGACCTATATGTTGTCATTTATGGCAAAAACCGCTCAGAGAACCTATCACCATGACAAAAAGAGATATCTCTAGAAAAACAAGTTGGATTCTAGGTCTGGTTGATAGAAATGGCTAAGTATGGATGTGCACAGAGTACAAAATAGTAAGTTGGACAATATGCCTCCACAATTGAAGACTTGTAGATGTGGTTTAGGTATGATGTCAGTTGGTGTTTGATAGTGTTATGCTTTAGATATTAAGTTATGATCTTCTCTAGAAGTCACCATAAAGAAATGCCTAAGTCTGGGTAAGCAAAGGTATAGAAGGAATAGTGAACAAGGTCTACTGAAGTGGTCCACATTCCTCTGTAGATAAGTATTTTTCTATGTGGTTGTAAGGTGTTGTAAAATCATATATCAAGTGTCTTATTCCAAAGTTAGGAGATCTGAAGTTCACCGGAAGGATAGCTACAAGCTGCTAAGTATCAACATAGTGTTTAACAGAGTTTGATAGAAACAGAGTCTAACTTCTCATGGTCCACATTTCTCTGCAAGATGATATGATGCCTTGTGGTTCTAAGGGTATGATTGGAAATGTGTAAAGAGTCCTTGACATGATTTTGGAAGTGTTTTGTGATCAGCAGTAGAAGTTGTAAGTTAGCAGATGAAGTTGGCAAGCATGTTCTTGAGGAACAGGTCGACCGATGAGATAAATCATTATGCGGAGAAGAGTAAATGTTTGGAGGACTTATGTAAGCAATTGAAAGATTAGAGCTGACCTATATGAAGATTCTTGGGAGAAGATTTGGGTCTGTGTGACCTATAGTGCATTGGATTGAGTGATAAGGTACATATTTCTATGTACATGTTTCACTTCTTGGATGCCAACCTGATTATGGATGAAATCATGATGTAGATATATATAAGAGTGATGATTGTCAGTTGAGGGTGTGGTTTAGAAGTAAAAGTTTGTGATACAAAGATGTGAATAGTGGAGCAGAGTTAGAGGATCAATAGTGATGAAGAATTGGGATTCAGAATACAGTTGTTAAATGACTGCACCCTGGCATAGTGGCAGATGGTTAAAGTAGTATTCAGTTATCATGTGTGATCTAATTGGAAGCATGTTGTTGTCATCAAGGTAGTAAGATGACAGTGAGCCTCCAATAGGTTTTAACAACCTTCAGGGTTTAATAGCCCTTATTGTAATGTTGCTGGGTTTAGGGTTGAGGTAATGAGCCTGCTAAACTTAGTTGTACATCATGGCGATGTGCCAACATGTTCTAGGCCTGTGGAGTGGCCAAGCCTGAACATCATTTTTGTAAACATTGCAATATATATTTGAGAGCTAATCCTCTCTGTGATTTTTCCCCTTTTGGGTTTTCCACGTAAAATCTTGGTGTTATGTATCATGCTTTTGTGGATGTTGTTCAATTGTATATTTTGCTTTTGTTTGATTATTATTTTGAAATGGTTAAAAGTAAAAGTTCAAGAAAAGATTTATAGAACACTAATTCAACCCCCCTCTTAGTGTTCCTGACAATCAATAATTGGTATCAGAGTGAGGTTCCTTGGAAGAAGTTTAACAACTTGAGAAAGATCTAGGATAGTGTGATCATGGCAGCAAGAAGGTATGGAAATTATGAAAGATATAGTCAACTAGAAGCAACTCTTACGGATCTTGAAAACTCTAATACAGAAGTCAGGGATCTGAAAGAAAACTTCAAACAAGATAATGAATGCATCTTAAAGCTGAAAGAGCAAGTCAAGAAATTCAAAGATAAATACAAAGAAGTCAGTGACCAAATGTTATCAGCAAATGAAGCCCTAAATGATTTGAAAGAAGAAGTTATAGAAAGAACAAGAATAGAAGAGGATCTAAATTTGATTGTGAAGAATAGATTAGAAGATTGTGCTAAACTTGAAAAAAAAATTATAAGTTTAAAAATAGATCTGGAGAAGGCCAAAAGTTTTGAAGAAAAATTCAAGACAAGTATTGCAAAGCTTGATAAAATGATTGCTAGCTAGAGGAATGCCAATGACAAACATGGCTTAGGATTTGAGAAAGGAGAAAGCTCAAACTCTGATCAAATGAGGATAGAGTCAAGGGAAAACAAAGGATACCAGTTTAGAAATCAAAGAAGAAGACCTAGAAGACCTCCGATCAGACAACCAAATGCTCAAAGGTACCCATCTTTCAATGGTTATTGTAATTCATGCAATACGTTTGGTCATAAGGTTACTTAGTGTAGGAGTAGAATAAATCAAAGATTCCATCATTTTCTGGTCACTGTTTCAATTGCAAGAAAATTGGTCATAGAGCAAATGAATGTAGAAATTAGAGCAGGAAAAGTTTCAACAATGGGAGGAATGAACAATCATTCAAAGGTAAATGCTTCACTTGCAATAGAATTGGTCATAGAGATGTTGTATATAGAAGTAAAGTTAGATGTAATGCATGCTATAAAATGGGACACAGATCAAATGAATGCAGAAGTTCGGTAAGAAACAATCAGTCATTAAATGGAAAGTGTTTTTCATGCAATAGATTTGGACACATGGCTAATCAATGTAGATCAAATTGAATCAATGGAAGGATCCAAGGTCAAAAGAATGTGGTATGTTTCAATTGTCATAAATCCAAACATATTGTAAGATATCATAGAAGAAAAAATGTGAAGAAAAATTACTATTCTGAAGAAAGAGAAACAGAGCAGACAAATGACAAGGAAAAAGAGAAAGTTGATCTGGTTGAAACAATGGACAAAGTATGGATTGATAAAGAAGTAATTTTAATTGAGGACAAATATGCACCAACATCTGTTGTGGATACCTTCTTTGAAGAATGAGTCTGTGAGCGCTGGCTTAGGGTTAGCAGTGTAGAAATTTTAAATCCCATAGCCAGAAATTGGGTGCCAAAATCCGGCACGAAGATGTATCATGGAATCTAATGTGAGACACATATTAGAAGAAGAACTAGAAGAAAATGAATCAATGTGATATATTGCGAAGCGATCTTGATCAACTGTATTCTACAGTTAAGGGTTTTGACAACTTTTTTGAATGAGCATTTATTGACAACTAGGTCAGGCCATGTGGAGGATAAAAGGAACATATTTGCTTTCAAAAAGTCACTTTGCACTCAGAGCTATCACAAATTTAGAGAAATCAAAGCCAACTTGAGCAACGACAATCAAAATTTGAATCATTCAAAGAAAGGAAACCTTAACTCAGCAAAACAAGGTACTTTCATTAAATCTCATTTTATGAATTGACTAAATCTTTGCTATGGCAACTCCACAAATTATAGATATCACTGAGTGCCCTTAGCCTAAGTTTAAGAAACACCCTTACAAGGCAATATAAGTGGATCAAATGGGTGAATTTTCAAAGATACCCTATGGAGTCTTGTATGTGGAAGATGTTAGGGCATACATCCATGTGGCCCTAGATGAACCTAGTGGAAACAATTTTTTAGAACTATTTGTGAAACGCCTATGCAATGATTAATTTGATTTAAAGAAAGAATATAAATCCTTAAAGGAGAAGAAATTCATCCAGTATGTAGACTTTCTCATATTCGCAGAGGATGAATGGGTCTGGTATGTTCTTAGTCAGATTCACAATGAATTTATGTGGTTGGGAAAAGGGCAACCCTTCAAAAATAACGAAAGTGGCAATTCAAGCAGTCACTAGACTAAACTCCACTAGAGGAGTGCCATTATTAAAAGAAGTTAAGAATCAAACAGTTACCAATGCTACCAGAGTACAATTCGACAAAATGACATTAATGACAAATGATATCATGGATCTTATAGTAAAATTTGCCTCAATGGTCATAGGTTATAAAGTCTACTTCTCAAACTGGGAGAATTCAAATTTTGATACCACAATATACACAACATATCAAATGATCAAGGAGAATGCAAACTATGATCTATGTGAACTACTGTGAACCCAACTACTAGAGAATTTGAAGAAGACAAAAGAAAGAAATAACTACCCATTCAAGTATGGTACACTAATCATCTGTTTATTTTTCTATTTCTTGAATGAGTTCGTTAATCATCAGGGATTGATTTGGTTAAGCAACAAACCGGTAGCTGTACAAATTGGAAATTGTCTTAACAACTTGGGAAGTTATAATGAGAAAAAAGAAGCCCTATGGGGATTTTTCAAGAATTTTCATAGCATGCTATACTCTAGAGAAAGAATTCTTGAGAAAATTGTTAATAAGTACAACAACGACATTTTTTGTTTCATAGTCACTAAGGATCAATGTTTAATGGAGGTTATGGAACCTAGAATTGTGTGGGTAATGCCAATGGGTTATGAGGTAGATGAACAAATTCTAGAAAATTATGCCTATCACCTTCTTAGCAAACCAAACGATACCAAAGAAGAAAGGTTTGGAACATATGAGGAGCTATTAGTGAAACTCCATGTTGATCTTAGACAAGTTGAATCCACCAGAAAAGTGAGAAAAGAGGTGGAAGAAATTGCTGCAAGGTATGGCATCACTAAAGAGAAGCTCAAGGAATCAAGAGAAAAAAATAGAGAAAGTAGAAGAAAAGAAAAGGAATAAATTGGTGTAGGTTCCAGAAAAATCACAAATGAAACATGATAAGTCTGAGAAAGTTCAAAGATCTACCGGAAGTTCTGCTACTTCATCTGGTGCAACATCATTAGAGAAGCTCTCTGAAAAGGACACAAAGAGGAAGAAGATGAAAGGAAAAAGATTGTATGTCAGTGTGGAATAAAAGGATGAAGAAGAAACAGAGTCAGATGAAGAGGTCAAGAAGATGAAAGCTGAGGCTATCAAAGTCTCCAGAATCAGCAAAGAAAAGTCCTCTGAGAAGGATAAACTTAGAAAAACATAGAAAAAAGAAAAGTGTCCATCACTCACAGATGTAATAAAATCTATCACCATAGAGGGAAATTTAAAACCCATGATTGAGTACTATGATGGATATAGTGATATTGATAAAAGAAGTCTAGAAGAAGCCACTGTGAAGTATCTAAACATTTTCAATAGACCCCTTATTGAGATTATCTCTAAAATTCCAAAAACCCTAGTAAATCTTCTGAGCATCAGAAAGGAGACTGCTAGAGCCAAAGATATTGAGCTGAGAAAACATGTTCTAACAAGATTGTGTCTTGAAATCACTCTAGAAGAAGATAATTTGATCTCTAACGAAACCAAAGAGAAATTTAGAATCAAAACAAGGATGAACTTGTTGATGCTGGGAGAAATTGACATAGTAGTCAAGGAGATAGAAGAAATCACCTTGGAAATATTGAGAAAAAACAATATTCCTACCACTCATGACAATGCGGGAATAGATGGTGGAAATGGTACACCTGTCCCAGAAGTAAATCTAGAGCAAGAATTAGGTAAAGATGACAAAGTGACTAAGCAGGAAGAAGAACTTGTTGATGTATTTGAGATAAGACCCTTTCTGGGACATCTTGCTAAGGATGACCCTTTCATTAAGTGTTGCCATCAATGCCAAAGGGGAGATTGTTGGCAAGAGACACTACTCCGGTATGGAGCTATATGTTGTCATTGATGGAAACAAGGCTCAAAGAACCTATCACCATGACATAAAGAGATATCTCCAGAAGAACAAGTTAGATTCTAGGTCTGGTTGACAAAAATGGCTAAGTATGGATGTGCACAGAGTAGAGAATAGTAAGTTGGATAGTATGCCTCCGCAATGGAAGAATTGTAGATGCGGTTTAGGTATGATGTTAGTTGGTGTTTGATAGTATTATGCTTTAGAGATTATTTTATGATCTTCTCTAGAAGTCACCTTAAAGAAATACCTCAGTCTAGGTAAGCAAAGGTATAGCAGGAACAGTGAATAGGGTCTAGTGAAGTGGTCCACATTCCTCCATAGATAAGTATTTTTCTACACTATTGTAAGGTGTTGTAAACACATATCTAAAGTGTCTTATTCTAGAGTTAGGAGATCTGAAGTTCACCAGAAGGATAGCTACAAGCTGCTAAGTATCAGCATAGTGTTTGACAGAAATAGAGTCTGAGTTCTGATGGTTTACATTTCTTTGCAAGATGATATGATGCCTTGCAGTTCTGAGGGTGAGATTGGGAATGTGTAAAGAGTCCTTGACATGATTTTATAAGTGTTTTGTGATCAGCAGTATAAGTTGTAAGTCAATAGATGAAGTTGGCAAGCATGTTCTTGAGGAATAGGCTAACTGGTGAGATAAATCATTGTGTGGAGAAGAGTAAATCTTTGGAGGACTTATGTAAACAATTAAAAGATTAGATCTGACCTATATGAACATGCTTGGGAGAAGATTTGGGTCTCTATGACCCATAGTGCATTGGATTAACCGACAAGGTACATCTTTCTATGTACATGTTTCACTTCTTGGATGCTGACCTGATTATGGATCAAATCATGATGTAGATATATATATAAGAGCAATGATCATTAGTTGATGTTGTGGATTTAGAATTAAAAGTTTGTGTGATGTGAAGATGTGAATAGAGGAGCAGAGTTAGAGGATCAGCATCAATGAAGACTTGGGATTCAAAATATAGTTGTTAAATGACTGCACCCTGGCATAGTGGCAGATGCTTAAAGTAGTATTCAATTATCATGTGTGATATGATTGGAAGCATGTCATTGTCATCAAGGTAGTAAGCTGACAGTGAGCCTCTAGTAGGGTTTAACATCCCTTATTGTAATCTTTCTAGGTTTAGGGTTGAGGAAGTGAGCCTGCTAAACTTAGTTGTACATCATGGTTGTGAGCCAACATGTTCTAGGCCCATGGGGCAAAAGCCTGAACATCATTTTTGTAAAGTTTGCAATATATATTTGAGAGCTAATCCTCTCCATGGTTTTTCCCTTTTTGGTTTTTCCACGTAAAATCTTGGTGTTATGTGTCATGCTTTTGTGGATGTTATTCAGTTGTTTATTTTTCTTCTGTTTGGTTATTCTTTTGGAATGGTTAAAAGTAAAGTTCAAGAAAAGATTTATAGAACACTGATTCACCCCCTCTCAATGTTCCTGACAATCAACACAATTCATACCAAAGATTGAACAATTTAAGGATATTACAATAGGTAATTTGTATTGACACAAATAATATTACTAAAGCATTTCAAAGTTTAGGCCATAAGAATCATCCTTTTTTAAACATGGATTGCAAATAATTCTAAAAACTTAGAAGTCTTGGTTATTAACATTATTATCTACTACAATATCATCCAGTATATCATTGTCAATGTTCATATGTTCTTTCAAATATTTAATATTATCATCATCCTCATCTTGACCTGCATCATCTTCATCACCATTGAAATTTGACTATAGACCATCTATATTGTTACCAGATGTATTTGGATCATCATTTTCTATACCATCCATATTGTTGTCTTCCATAACATCATCTAACTATGGATTGTTGTCTTCTTGTGCCTAAACATAACCATCTTCAACATCATCATGGATGTCAATTTCTTTGATGTTCTCTAATCCCTCTCTCTCATTATGGTTGCCATCATTGTTTTTCTCAGTATCCACTAATGCATCATCAAATACATACCTTAATCTTGGATCATAATGTATGACAAATATCCATTTCGGATCCAAAATATCTTCATAGAAAAATATCTGCACATGAACGACATACATATATTAGATGTATGGTATAACAATTTTATTGATTAATAAACACATGTATATATTTGCAATAAACTATGAATTAGTAGATTAATGATCACTACCGCTTCTTGTTTGAGTTAAAGAAATACCTGCTCACAATGAATTGGTAGAACATAAGGCTCCTTATCCTCTAGTAGGAAACATGGGGAATCTATAGAAAACAATCCAATATGGGTATCATGTCTTCATGTCCTCTCAAACTCTTCATACCATATACACTTAAAAATACAACATTTAAAAGACTGGTAATATAACTCAATAATATCTTGAATTTTCCCAACATATTGTAGATTCCCTTCAATTATATTCTTATCTTTTGAGCTTGATTGACTGGATTGCTTGAAGTCAACCATGATGCCACAATCGAAGGATCGTCTCTTTACATCTACACAATCTACATGATAATGTCGACCATATGCCCACATTGTTGGATATTTCCTCGCCTATGAAAGACCATTTATTTCAGTGAAAACAAATATAATGATGAATATTAAAATAGTTAGTAGTGTCAAAACTGTAAGGAAACAACATTTTGTAAAATTCCAACTATACCTTTCTTTCACATCCTCTAGACATGTTGATTTCATCTTCTGTTATGTTTGAATCTATACCTACATCTTCTATTTGACTTTGAATTTGTTTAGTAACCCATTCTAGTGTGCAATCATTTCCCCATTCCCCAAGCAGATCAGTGGGAAGTGGAGTATTCCTTGGGTTTGATCACTTAAACTGTCTCCTTTCTTTTAACACTTCTTCTCTCTTTTGTTCATACAGATCAATCCATTTGTTCATAAAGTCTATGTGGTACATAATGAACTTGTCAAGTATAGCACTTTCCTCTACACCTATTACATGTCAACATGTTTATTTCAAACTCCAAATGTCATGATGTTAATTTGACAAATAAATTACAGAGTAAATTAATTATTGCAAGAAAAACAACCACATTGATCGTGAATTTACTTACTAATTTCTACCTGAACACCATTAGATTGTGGTTTTTCTTCATCAATAATATCTGGTGCTCATTCTTCATCCCAGAAGCATGGCCCATCTTCAAAATCCTTACCAAGGAATTCACACAAGAAGAAAAATACTTCATTTAATACATACCCTTCAGCCATGCAACCCTCTAGATGTGCCTTTTGTCAGACATATCTTTTTAGAGTTTTCATATACCTCTCAAACAAAAACATCCACCTCATTAATACAACACCCACCAACTCAATGTCATCAACTAGGTGTATAAGTAAATGGACTTGTAGGTCCATGAAACTTGTAGGGAGTTGCTTCTCAAATACATATACAATTTCTGCAATTTCCTTCTTCCATTTTGTCACTTCACATTCATGGATCTCCTTGGAGGTCACCCACCTAATATAAGAATAGTAAATTAGTATGAACCTTTAGTCAAAAAATTAAAATGCAATATAATATCTCTATGTCTGTCACACATGAACATTTCATATAACCACATACCTTGTAAATGCTGACAATCAACTTATGGCATTCCTTAAGTCAACTATAAGACATGAATCCCCCTAATTGCCAATGGCATGATATGCTATCAAACACATTTATGAAAAGGTCATTGGTAATTTTTTCTCAAACAACAAAATATAAAAATATATTTAGTACTTAATCAATGTTACGAATAAACGATAAATGATGATGTATAATACCTTCATAAAATTATGAAAATCATGTGTTTTAAATCCTATGATATGTCCATCAACTTTAAAAGATTTAGCCAATGATGACTCATAGCTAGTAGGTGTCCTTATTGAATGAATGACATTTTTTAGTTGGTCTAGCTCTTTTTTTATAAAATCCATAAAGCTTCTACATATGTTTCATTTTCCCTTTTTGGCCACAAATGTTTTCTGTCAATTTTCATACACGAAAGAGCAATATCTCTCCTCAAAGACAAGGTGTCCTTCTCTTTGCTTGATATATGTTGAAATATAGAATCTAGGACATTTTTGAAGATGTTCATAGGATCTAAAAGGTGAGATATTAATAGATCCTTCCAATAAGGGAGCCCATAAAATATGGATTTCCTTTTCATTCCTTTTGGCATATTAACTACAACTTGTTCTGGTTCTTCAATTGAATCACCCAGATCAAAAAAATCCTCCTAATCTTTCTATTCAGCATTTTCATACTTATTAAGTAGATCACCTAGACCCATAATCATGTGAGGGCCTCTATTTTTTCCTTTTCTATCAAATTGATTCTTCAGGCGATTTCAAAACTTATGATCTAGTGGTAGAAAAACACTGTTGTTTGCATAAATAAATTTATGTAGATCTTTAGAATACCGCCCTTGAAAATCTTCAGGACATCTTGGACAAGCAAATATCCCCTTTGTTTGAAGCCCTACAATTTAATAAGTAATGTTAATAACATCAAAAAAATAGTATAAAACTAAGAATGAAAATTGGGATGAAAATAAATTATGAGTGTAAATATGTAAATATTTTATCTTATCAGAACAAACACCAAGCCCTAGGAAATCATGAATAGTCCAACGTAGCACACCATGCAACATGAAGGACCTATTTGATGGGGGACATGATATGTCATATATTCTTATGCCTTTCCATAGCAGTTGCATCTTATCAATAAAAGGCGCAAGATAAACATCCATATTTTTAACTTGATGTTTTCTTGGAACAAGGAGAGTTAGCATAAGGTGCTCCTTTCTAACACTCATCCATGGGGACATATTGTATACTATCAATCTAACTGGCCAAACACTATAATTTGAGCACATAAAAGAGAATGGGCACACTCCATCAATTGCAAGACCAAACCTGATACTACAGGGTTCATCTTTGAATTTTCTTGGCCATTTTTCCTCTATGTGTTCCATTTCTTTGGAGTCAGCTAGAATTTGCATGAATCTATCTTTACTCCTATTCTTTGCATGCCAGTCCATCAATTGTACAAGTAACTTGCAACGAAACATTCATTGAAGTCTAGGTATAATTGGTATGTGACATAAAACCTTCTACATTTGTATGATATTTCTTGTCTTTGCATACACGACATTCTACCTTGTTTTGATATTCATCTCTATATAAAATGTGATCATTTTTACATGAACAAATTTGCTTATATTCAATCCCCAACTCAACCAACAATAGACATGCCTCTCTGCAAGTTGATGGAAACACATTCCCTTCAGGGAATATTTTAGTTTTTAGTGCCCTGTAAGATTGCCAAAGATTAAATCAATTGAATATTTGACTTATGATGAACATGTTCGATATGTCAATATATACTAGGACTGTTTATATATAATATATGGTTTTAAAATCCCCTTAAAGAAATATAAACGAAGATGATGAATGTTTACGAATTATGTACACTAATTGATAATGCAAAGTAAAAAATAGATTTCAACTCACTTCAGTAGGGTAGTGAATCCTTTGTCTGACCAACCAAATAGTGACTTGATTTCTAATAATATTAATGTGCATGCTAGTTTTGAAGTTCTACTTGCACCCGATTTGAACATGGGTGTCTTCGATGCTTGCTTAATGGAGTCTTTCAGGTTGTTATCATCAACATTATGTTGGTGGTAATTACCCCTGCTATCATCATTACTATCAACCATATGATCATTATTGTCATCATTGTTTCCATCCCCAAAGAAACTTGTAAGCATTTCATTCAATCCTTATTCATGCACTACATTTTCACTATCATGATCATCATCATTAAGGCTAGGTGGCATGTCATCAATGTATGTAGATCTCATCAGCTCTTCAATCTTGCTCTTTTCACCCTGGTATTGTTTAAAGGATGGTTTGGATCATCCCATCCAAATCTTAATAAACTAGTTGGATCTTGGGTATTACTATGTGTTTCATCAACATCTTCTACCTATCAACAAATGCAAGCATTATTTAATGTTTGGCAACAATTGGATAAATCATAAATGTATCAATTTTAAAGAAATATAATCAAATATGGCTTAAAAAATAAAAATATAAATTGTATGAGCATATATACATAAATTGAAAAATGGAACATTATTTTATAGACTACCTTTTTTATACAATAATTAAAAAAAAAACACAATTTTGACAATATATGTAATGTCCTTGTACAATTGCTCATTTGAATTGTTTCTTTCGATGACATATAGAACATCCACAAACAATAATTTTCTCAAAGTATTCATCCCATGTACTATAGTCCTGACCAACCTCTTGTTCAGTGCAATAATTTGTTGTGTTTGCAGGATCGGTTGTCATATCCTCTTCCACCCACTGTCCTCTATGTGATTTAATAGTTTTAGGTCCACAACCATGTACATATCTTGTTCTTTTTCTAGTTGAATGCTCAAGCTCTACATTTTCTCTAATCTCCATCTAAAATAATCAACATGCATTAATTTTATGTCAAGATTGGATAATACATTATAAATTTCAATAATACTATGAAAAAAGATGAATGTATCATAAAATGCCATTAGATCATTTTTTCCTAAGTTAAGTCAAAATCTGAATACCTGATGTCTTGCTTCATCCATTGTGATCTCATTTGATATGACATGATCCATTGCCATGGCCTTGTCTGGCCCCTATAATACACAACATAGTAAATAATGTTTAGTACACCAATTATATCATTTCAACAAATATGCTATCCAACACAAAACCTCACTTTAGTCATATATTTGACATATTGATATCATGTTTTGGCCATCCTAAATTTCAAACTTCTCCCTTGATCATAGAATCACATTTAATCACCATTCCTATGCATTTTCAACCAATGAGTTTGACCTCAGAGGCCTCATGGATAGAAAAATGACTTTATCTCCTCTATGTTGTAGCATTTGTGAATTCAGAAATACCTTCTTTCTTTGGTTGAGGTTACTTTCTCTTCTTACCTCTATTGTATCTGCAAATTCCGTTGTCATATCTATTTCCACCCACTTTCCTCTCTACGATTTAGTAGTTCTATGCCATCCATGTCCTCTCTCCATGGCCTCCTCTGGATCCTATAATACACAACAATGACAATAGTCACATAATAGTTGCACACCAAGAGAATATTGTTGAAATTATCTTGTTAATATGCTTGCTTTTCATTAAGACACACTATGAAAAACAAAATAGGACATTGCAACATTTTTCTCTTCACAAAAAGTTTACACACAAAATCTTGACAACTAGAGTTCAAATCTTATGATTACAAGGTGACTACAAATTCACATCAAAAAGACATTTATTTCATATTTGACTCTTCTTTTTCTTTTATGGGTCATTTTAAGGCTATCTATATCTCTCCAAGTGGCTATAAAACCCTCAAAACAGTCTCAAAGAGTCTTTGACACCAAAATTTTAAATTCTTGATGGAGGGAAGGATGATTTGGATGTTGATTTTGAAATCACATCATTAGATATTTGTTAGGTTAATCCTAGCCATTGGCTATTCTTTAATTATAGGGACTTTATGTTATATTTCACCATTACCTTTCACTCCAAAATGTATGGTTTCCTTTGAAAAGAAAACCCTCCATTAGCTATCATAACCCCAACCATCTGTTGAAGTGAACTTAAACATTATGTGCAATTATCATTTCTCATATTAAGAACCTAACTTCCTTCTTAGTGGTCCCATATGTGTGATGTATATGAATGAGTCATATGGTACCTATGCTACATGTTTAAAGTTTGATTTTTTCTCATATTGTTGGAAAAAGGCCTGAAAAGACCTTTGATTTTTGAGTTTTATACCCTATAACATGCATCTCCTTGATCTTTTCATCTAATCTATTACTATTTTCTATTCTTTCAAACCATATATACAATAATTCATTAGTTTGAGAGAGGGAAGTTTTGAGATACCATGAAATCCAACATTTATTCTAGTTTTTTCCCCTCAAATGTGAGAGTTTTGTCACCTACGGTACTTGATATTTTGGAGTTTTAGTTGAGGGTTTGATGTTATAATTTATGTATAGATATATTGAAAGACTTAATCATCCCTTTTTTTTCTTGTAGGGTTTGTAACAATTAAGAAGATAAAGGGCATGGTGTAAGAGAGAGGCAAAGATCCTTTGAGTACCAAGATTTGATTGCCTAATGTGCAATCCATCAAATCTTGGTAACATGCTTTCCTAGGTCATGAAATTTTGAGCCCTTGACATTAATGAGAGAATAAAAATGCCACATGAAGGAAGAGAGGAAAACAAGGGGAAAAACACTGCGTGAAGGAAGAGATGAGGGGAGGGTGCCCTATGAGAGTTTGCTATGAGCAAGTAGATGAGAAATTCGATTTAGTTTGCGACACCATTGGTAAGGTTACAATTTGTTTTTTCATTCCCACAAATATTTTTGTTTGGATTAAATGGAGAGGATTGTGAAGAAAGGGTTGTGAATATTGTTTTGTTTATAGGCAAATCATTCAAGTCTCATGTGGTTGCAAAGGAGGAGGGTAAAATTGTAGACATTGCATTATTTCCTCTGAGAGTAGTGAATGCATTTTTGAAACCCCAATGCATTTTTCAAGTCATTAAACTGCATCCACCCCACTACAGCTAGGTCTTGTGGGAACAGAGGTTGGTTGAGACAATACAAGGAGATACGGCTTTTGAGATGAGGGTGAGTGAACTAAAATTAGGCCCAAAACTATAGATTCCCTCCCAAGGTAACAATTAATTCATAGGCAATTGTTTCATACCTGGCAGTGTGTACTTCATTTGCCTCCATAGATTGGACAAAAATAATTTACCCTAGGTCACCTAAAAATGTCAAGCAATAGAGGGAAGAGAGCAAATGGAGCAGACTCTAGCCACAATGAGGTAATTCATTGTCAATTTATAGATTTGTAAATGTTTCCATTGTTTCTTTGATTTTTAGTTTTTAGCTTTTTATTTCAAAATATAAAAGAAGAAATTATACATATATATAAGAAGAAATTATAAATAAATATATATATATATGGACATGAGACTGACAAAGATAAGGAGGCATTGGCTTCCATATTGGGGGTAGAAGTAGTGAACAAATTGGATGGTGTGGACTTGACAATGCTTGCTAGATACATAAAAAAATAATCCAATAAAGTCCCTAAAACATTGCAACCAAATCAACTGTATGAAAGGGAATCAATTGATTCCCCAACTAGTCCTAGATCAAGCAAAAGATCTAGGAGGAAATAAATAAGAATAAATTCTAAGAATATGGAATAGGGAGTAGATGCTTCCAATGTTCCAGCCACTCTTGGGACATAGACTTCTTTGACCATGTAACGCCCGCCTTGAACACCTTAAAGAAATACACACTTATGCTATATGAAATAGGAATTTTTTATTTAAAAGATTAAGATAACACAGTAATGGTAACATAACTAATTACGACATATTCTCTAAGGATTCAAGGCTGCATTACTTTACAAACCAACTAACATAATTGAAATGCTTTTATCACACATAAGTACAACATGACATCATTACATTGCCATTTTTAGTTTGCATCAAAATTACATACATAAAGAATGTTCTATTACACAAATCTGGTACAAGATTATACACATACATCTTCATCACCTGGGACGAGTACAATTGTCTGAAAACTGGAATAAATCTTTTCTACATATGAACTTCGACAAGAATAACCAATGGATAAAATAGCTCTTCCACCCGACCATGTGGAACCCTGAGGTTCACCCCTCGAGCTAGGAGTTAACATGAGGTCCCAAACAATAACAGCCAGGTAGACAAGACTAACATGAACAAAGGACGACCAAACGCCAATACAACACATGGCAATAACATAAACAACACAACACAACTTATCTTCCAGAGACAACACATAACAAATGGGGAGAGTATAACTAGGGAATGCTAGGCTACATTAGGGAGAAGTGTCATCACATGGCTTGTCATGGCTTGTCCTGGTAAGCCTTCCTAGGCCCCAGCCCCCATCTTGGGTTGTCCTGGTAGCCTCTCCTGACTCCCAGCCACCATACAACTCTCATGCGGAAATCAACATACCTTTCATGATGACAAGGTAGTTGATCTTGCCATTCCAGGCCTTCTCATCTCATCTCAAGCCTAAACAAGCACTTGAGCCATGAGTGAGGCATCCACTTATCTTGTTTAGTGTGCTTAACTACCCAACCCCCTAATTCATTATTTAGGTTATCACTTGATTAATCTACTTCCAACGGGTTATCCTGACTGCCACTTTGGGCACCGGCCCCACGTTAAAAGCCACTCCCCTACCTGCATCTAGAAGACCCTACTCAACAAACATAGCAAACATCATCATGACGACGATGATACATAAACCATGCAAGGCATTAACCATCTTGCATAACCATTATTCTGATATGAACATATACATGTAATAATGCAAGGCATTTACCTTCTTGCATATCATCTCAATTACAAGGACATACTCTTAATACATTTTTCATGGCTTCCAATGAAGTAACTCATAAGAAAAATACTTTTTCATGAATACCGATGTCTCCCCATTGTCTAATCCAACACAACATCCCAAACAAATAAATAAATAAATCACAACATTCATGAAGAGCCTTTCTACACATCGAGATGCATTTAGAATATTTACATTCTCTCACAACACCATAACCAATTTCCTTATACATGACAAAAGGTGACATAGCTTCATTGACTCAAGACACTTATTGACATGTTACATGACGTCAAACCACCTTGGCCTCTGGGATAAACCCTCGACAAGTAACACTTGACCATTCATATACATTCCAATTCACACTAACTAATTATCTAATACCTTTAATCAAATTTCCAATACAATAATCATATACCTAATCCTTAATCCATTATCTTAACAAAATGAAGAAACCATATTAAAACTGATGTCAATCTAAATTAAATTTCATTAACCATAATATATAATCACAACGATTTTCTTTTAATCAAATAAATAATGACAACATTATTCTAAATCCCCAATTTATTTGGCTTTTAAACAAGCAACCTTACTTTTGAAATAATAATAATACTAATAATTATAATTATAATAATGATACTAATAATAACATTGATATTAATAGCATTACTATTAATACACACATGCATTCAAACACATTGTAAAGAAAATAGACATTCCTTAGGGTTAATCTAAGCTAATCAAATGAAATGCATACAAGAAAGCACAACTAACCTATATTAACAATGACGGGTCTCTGCAGACTAGAATTGAAACGATAAATCTTAATGCACGGAAAGTAAATAAGAAAACTCTGTTTCTGCCTCCAAATTGTGACTTCTTCTCAGTGAAGTGCATCAGATTCTGCGCAGAGTCTGTGAGCTGTCTGTGGTTGTGTCTACAACTACAAATTTGCCTTCTACTGCTAGATTTGTCCCCTACTCAAAGACTGCTCCTATTCTATTACAACTGAGGATCCACATGCAACCAAATGCCATTTACATTTCCCTATCACCCCAGGTAATGGTACCAAACTCATGCTTGACTTACCCTCTTGTATAATATAGACCATAAAACATACCCTGGGCAGTCTTGCGGCACAAACTTGGACATCTTTGCACAGTACCATACCATGATGCCTGGATATTGATGCATTGATAGGCAGCCTGGGGACCAGCCCTTCACGAATTTTCCATGGAGTCACAAACTTGTATATTGAGTACACATCACAACCCACAGAAACCACTTTGTAGCTCTCTCTCTGCTCTCACACGCAGTCCCTGCCACCATGGCTTTCAGCATGGATTTCGGCATAGATTTATTAGGTAGATGGTACTCTCGAGGTGTACCCTTTTAAGTAAGCGTGGTCTTGCTGGAAAACTAATTCAAACCACCGATGTGCTCCTACAGTTGATTTTAATATGTGCATGGTCGACTTTCTTCAAAAGAGATAAATAATAATACCTATCAATTTAACAAACCACCAATACAATCCATACATGCTTAAACTTGCTTCTTCCAAATAAAAGCCCTGAGAAATTTTTAAAATAGAAAACAGATCTCAAAATACTATCAACAGAAAAAGTTTAGCTTACTATTTTATCAATTTAGTTTATCGCCCGCATCAGGCTCACAAATTATAAATCGAAATCGCCCATTGCATTGAAGCAACAAATTAGGCTTAATCTCCTCCCCATTGAAATGAATCATTAAAAAAATTTTGAAAATGCATGAAGAAAATTAAGTTGCTATTTCATTGCATTAGCATACCAAATATTCTAACCATTAGGCTCATAGTCCATCGTCACCAGGACTTCTTTGCTTCAATGCAATGAAAATCGGCATACACAAGTCTTCCCATACGAGTACCATTCACATAAAAATATGACACACATAATACACAAAGAGACCAAAAGTGCGAAATGCAACCAACTGTAAAAGCTATTTGATCAATTCGCTACACTAAATCTGGGATGCTAGCATATTTTCAATCCATTGAACTCGCAAACTAATATGAACAGGGGCCCTTGCTTCAGAGCAATTTATATAGACTCATACCCAAATCCCATCACATGAAAAATTTGTAAAACATAACATCCTTAACCGAAAAAACCAAAAAAAAGTGCAATCACCTGCAGATTCTGTCATCTAATGCAACATACAAAGAAAACATAAAAACATCGCAAGGATTAAGGCTGAATTACCTCGCCATTGGTACTTGAATATTCAAACTTTTCCAAGACCAACTTCTTTCCAATAATACAATCCTTAAAAATACCAGTATAAACCCTGAAAAATTACTTAAAAAAAAACTTGACATCATTCACATCTGCGCCATGCCACCTCTCTAAATGCGGATTGACACCCATCAACTGGGCAATGAGCTGCTCAAACACTGAACGGATGGAGGACATGGATATTACAGACCAATCTACATCTAGAACAGTGGCCTCGCCTTATTTATCTTCAATTTGGCCATTCGCTACCCACCATTTACAAATGTAAATTAGTCTTGAAACAATACAAAACCCCTACAGCGATTTCATTCTATGGAGATCTCAGAACTTAATAGAAGTCTGATTTTTAATAATATATGTCTGATAAATGTCAGATTTTTGTCTCCTCACAGCCAACAATGGTTGGCAGAAATAAGTATTTAAAACCACAACAATCACAGACATAATTCAAACATAAGATGGCTGGAACAGATATGCACAGAATAGATTCATTAAAAGGCTTTAGAAACTTTTAAGCATGTGCAAATCGGCAGAAGCAAAGCAAACATATAACCAAGCGCTACAGATGATCTCTTGACTGTGTTACAGCAGCGTTGGTTTATTGATCAGAGAGTATGAAAAATCGGAGGAATCAATTCTTTCTAGTCTAAAAGAGCACTAGGTCTACAACATTACTGCAACCAATAATAAAAACTAGTGATAAACCGTTTAATAGAAATGTTAAGATATATATCTCAGATTAAACATTGGAGGGATGCAGAAAACAACTTAATTGCAAACTAAAATATCTCTTGAAGTAGAAATTCAACCAAAACAATCCATTTAGAAACAAGGAAATGATCAACACCCACAGATTCAGAGGAAAGGAATTATGCATTCAGTGGAACCTGGCTTTGATTATCGAATCGCCGAGTCCGTTTCAATTGCTGAAGTTCCACGCTTCTTTTCCCAGCCTTCTACTCTCTTCTTCTACCTGCAATGCTGTCCTCTTTGCCTCTACAAGCTTCCCTTTTATAACACAATCCCTTCTATCGTCCAAGGAACTCGGCACACGATCCCGTGCATCTCCCTCCTCGAGATATACTTTTATTTAATTGAATAATCCCAAGAGGTTATTCTTTTTTTAAATATTAACACACAATTCTGACAACATTTAATTTCTTTAGAGCCGACCAACCATATTGCATTCAATAAAGTTATAATATTACAACTATCTATAATTGTACAACTATATTTTAATTTATTTTATTAATTTAGTTGTAAATCACTAATTACAACATAACTTACAACTATTTAATTTATTTAAATATTTATTGTAAATAATATTATATTAAATAATACAAAATTTCTTACAATCTTTATTTAACAACTATACTTCTAATAAAATAATAATTTATTTACAACAATAATTAACAACTATCGACATGATGCTCACTAATATCTTTTATAAATATATTTAATTATCAACATTATAATTTCTGTAATATGATTCTATCTAGTACACAACGATATCTAACACATTTAGACACCTTCAGACCTAATTAGACTTCAAAGTACTACATTACCTGTCAGCAGTCATGATCAAACGACAGACAACGACCACAAGGGTAAACTGACAACTGACATGGGACCTCACGTTAACTCCAAACAACTAATCCATTGGCGAAGGCATGCTCAGACCTGGTAATCAGGTGGAGTCGATGCCTAGTACCTACATTCCTTCAACAACGCATGGTTAAACATAACAAGATATATATCCACATGCAGTCCTATAGTGAATGGAAATCGCAGTGGTGTAGGGTACTCGAGAGCGAGTAATACAACACTGTTCCATTCACATTTATGAATAAACAATTAACTATGTTCAACAAGGTATCTGATATTAATCAACAACATAAAATGATCAACTATCTCACAATCCCATATAGTGAATAACATCAAAACATCTGTAACATCTAGTTCATTTATCAAATTCTAAAGCACAAAATAATAGAATCCAACATCAACAATTGTTACTATGCTGATTAGGTCCATAATAAAGTAACAAGATAACAAGAGATCCATCATCTACGGTCTAAGACACTATCATAAAGTCTAAGCAAACACCAATCTGATGGACGACGAGATGAGGGGCACTACAGACCACCACACCATGTTTTGCATCTTGCACTGGTACCTATGATACCAAGATAGAATACGATGTGGTTTCAGGGGAAGTCTGAATGACAAATGCTGGAAAAAATGGTTGTGAATAGGTTGAAGGAATCATGCCTTCAACAATTCAAAGACCATCTACATTTGCCATTCTCAAAGATACCCATGTACCTGCAAAAAGCAGTTATCCATGACATGGAGACTAAATTTGGCATAGGTTGGTCTGTAAAGAAGATAAAACTATGAATGTCTCAAAACTGCAAGAGATTTTGGTGCAACCAAACAAACAAGATAAAAAAAAATCCCTCCTGAGCTAAGGCTCAAAGAAAGGCCAATTGATGTAAGTGTGAAAGTATGGAAAGAGCTTGTAAAAGCATATGAGAAGTTCGATGCATGCAGGAAGTCCAGTGAAGAGAGTATGCATGTATTTGAATTTTCTCATAAGATTATATCAAATTTATTAAATGATTTTTAAATTTTATTTGTGCATAGTTAAATTGAATTAGTATATGTTTTAGGACAAGGCCTCGAAAGCTAGGCTTGAAAAACTTCGTGCCATGCATCATGGTGGCTAGAAAGGTTTCCAAGCCTTGATCTGTACATTTGTAAGTATATTTAATATGTTAAATGATATATTTTTTATTTCCTATGAAAAAGTAAATGATTTCATATTAATTAGTTTAACTAGTCCATGTGCCATGTTTTGACAGGAGGAGAAATATGGCTGGCATCCACCACAATTTGAAAAGGAAATATTACAAAGCAAAAAGTTGACCAATTTTGTAATCTGGAGGGAAAATGAGGTATCAGTAGTTGACTTTTAATAACATAGTTGGATATTGTTGTGTTAATATGTCAATTTGCATTTCTTGTGTTGAGTTGTTTATTGATGCGTAGGATGAGTTCTAAAGTGCTTCTATGTTGGCCCTAGATCCCACTCAATTGTCCCATTATTTGTAGTCCTAGACATGTGCACATGTCCTCCTAGTTACCTTATTGCAGTGTTGAGATTTGAACTTCAATCACTCTCATTATGAATGCACCTTTTTAGCTTTACAAAACAATTATATAAGTGTGCATTTTGTCTCTATGCTTCCAAGTCTTCAAACTATCATTTCAATCAGGCTTTAATCAACATGCATCTTTTCCCATGGTTTTCCCATCAAAATGCAAAAGGTATCCTTCATCATTTGTATATAATAGGGATTGTTTAGAGGATTCAATGGGGGTATCAGTAATTACAAAAGTCTCCATCAGAGTTGTCTATTGCCTTTAGATTGTATGTACTCCAAAGTTCTTAATGAAAAGTAAGAGGCATACCCAGACAAGTGACACAATAAGCATTTTCTCTATGGGATTGAAGCACCACTACTTAGTATTTGTTTTCTTGTATGTATGGATATACTCACTAAAGATGAACCCAAAATAAGCCTTGCAAACTCAAGGGGTTAAGAAAGTCGTGCATGAATCAGTAGTATAACTTATTACACATATTAAATGGTTGTGTGGGTAAATGTTTCTTCCCCCTTAATTAGGGTACAGGGGATTGGTTTATTAAATTCTCATCCATTGCATTTTTTTTACTAGCTCTACACCATACCAAAAATATGGTTCTTGAGGCACATAGTTAGCGTCCTTAAATGTAAGATTTCTCTTAGGTGACAAATGATTACTCTTATATCTTTGGGGACCCTTTTTTCAGCTAAAAATCTCCTTCTTGATATCACTTTCAATTGTCCTCTAGGGTACTGATGTTGATATCAAAACACTGTTTTGAATATGTTTACAAGAACTCGTCATAATCCATGAGAGAATGGACTATTGAGGAAAACAAAGGGCATAAGTAGAGGAGAATGTTGGAATCGTTTGCCATTGTGCCAAAAGCTTGAGCTATCAATGCTCGTTATAAATGCCAGACTTAACCCAGATCCACGGGAGGCTCACTGTCATGTCACGAATCTAGAGGTTAGCATTGAATGCCTCACTGACAAGGAGGCAACTCACTGCCAACAATCCCCCCCTCAATGAAACATGATGGATTCTAACCCATGACCCATGGCTCTAATACCAATTGTTGGAATTGTTTGCCATTGCGCCAAAAGATCGAGCTATCAATGCTTGCTACAAATGCCAGACTTAACCCAGATCCATGGGAGGCTCACTGCCATGTCACAAATCCTGAGGTTAGTGTTGGACACCTCACTGTCAACAGAGAATACCTTTGATCCTAACTACTAGATTGAATAAGGTACCTACCATTAGTATCCAAAATCCACACCCTATTGTAGAACACAATAATTCCTAATCATGTCTATAGTACCAATGTGAAAAATAGTACTCCTTGCCATTACCAATAGCCCCCACAAGAGAACACACCATCTTTGAAATGGTGAAACCTACTTGTACCCCTAACAATGATTTCAACACCAACAATCTTGGAAATGAACTTAGTGGCATCATGACAATCCCCACAGACATGGAGGTTCTTGAAAATCTATATAGGTATACCAAAGGGCAAGCTGATAAGCCCAAAAGCTATAGTCAACCTCTCACTATGATACCAAAGATAGTATTCCTTCTAATCCTTGTCAACATTATGTAGCACACATCTAGTGTTAGGCATGTATCCCACCTCCTTAATTTACTGACTTAGCTTGTCAAGCTTAGTATAGATCCTCTCCCTTTGAGGGCGTAATGTGTCTCTTGCAACAAATGCATGCACTTTGTTTCTAAATCTAATCTAGCTATATCTAGGTTCCTTTTCCACTCCCATCTATTTCATTAATTTTCTCACTCTTGCTACATCATCCCACCTACCAGTTGCAACATAGATATTTGATAACAACACATATGCTAATTCATCTTGTGGCTACAACTCAAGAAGACATTCTGCTGCATGTATTCCAAGCTCTACATTTCCATAGATTCTACAAGAACCGAGCAAGCTACACCACATGTAGTCATTAGTTTTGTATGGCATTGTGTTGATGATGTGTTCTGCCTCATGCAGGTATCTAGCTCAACCAAGAAGATCGACCATGTAGACATAGTGCTCCACTCTTGGCACTATATCATGGTCTCAATTCATGGAATCAAATAGGTCAACACCTTCATTAACTAGAGCTCAATGATTGTAGGTAGAGAGAACTCCAACAAAAGTAATGTGGTTTGGCTTCATGCCTACTCTTTGCATTTGTTCAAATAACTGAAGGGCCTTCTTTCCATATCCATGATGTGCATACCCTGCAATCATTGAATTCCAAGAGAGTATATCACATTGAGGCATTTGGTGGAACACTTCACATGCATAATTTATGCTACCACACTTTGAATACATGGTAATAAGTGCATTCCCAACAAAAACATCTAATCCAAATCCAATTCTAGTGATATAGGCATGGAGTTCTTTTCCCTGGTCGAGGGATGTTAAGTCATAAATTGTAGTCAAGGCACTTGTGAATGTAAACGGGTTAGGCTTCAATTCTGTCTGTTGCATTTCACAAAAAAGTTAAAGAGCTTCCTCACCATCTCCATTATGTATATACCTTGCACTCATTGCAATCTAGGAGATGACATTACAATCACAAATTTCATTAAAGATGTTGTATGCATCCTCAATGTTCCCACATTCCCCATACATGGAAATGAGGGCATTTTTCATAGAAATGTCTGATTCATATCCCATTTTGATGATATAAGCATGAATCCTTAGACCATATTATGGTTGTGTTGAAGAGGTACAACCATCAAGAAATGGGTCAAGGTAACAAGGTTTGGTTTAAACCCTGCTAATTGCATTTGGGAAAATAATGTACGACATTCATCAAAAGGGCCATGCTGGTTATATCCTACAATTATAGTAGTCTAAGAAATCATGTTTCTTTCATGCATTTTTTCAAACTCTTGTCGAGCATCTTCCATTCTCCCACATTTCACATAGGCAATAATGAGGGCACTCCTCACAGATATGGCATTCCAAAATTTAGATTTCATGATGCAAGAATGCACCTCTTTGGCCTTATCCACTAGTCTTATGTTAGAACACACTTGTAGAATACTAGCATAGATAAACTCATTTGGTTTTAATCCTATTCTCTACAATTGATAAAAAAGATCTAGGGCCTTCTCACCAAAGCCATTCTGAGCATATCCTACAATAATTATAGTCCATGAAACCAAGTCTAATTTATGCAGTCTGAGAAATAATTTGTGGGCATCCTCAAGTTTTTTGCATGTGGCATACAAGGTAACCAGAGCGCTCCCTACATAAACATCTAAGTTAAAGCTAAATTTAATCATTTGGGCATGAACCTACTTGCCAAACTTGATATCACAAAGATTGGTACAAGCTCTAACAACAGTGGAGAAAATATACTGATTAATTCCATTTTTTCCCTCACCCCTTTGCAAAATAGTCCAATGGCCTCCTCAACCTACCCACTTTGGACATATCTTGCAATCATTGTATTCTCCAACATTGCATCCTGTTGCAGATCATCTTCAAACACTTTGTAGGCAGCATCTGTACTCCCACATTTTGCATACACAATAAGAAGAGCACTCCCCACACAAACTTTCAACCCAAATCCCTTTTTAATCACACACCCATGGATCTAATCCCCCAAAGGGTTGCATGGTTGTGTTTAATTTTGTTTCCCTCTTGCCTTGTGGAGGACTTGTACTACTATGTAGGTGGTAGTGTCATGGGTGGATGTGTGACAAACCTTGTACTAGTAATTGATAGGAACATCCTTTCACTTTTACAGTAGTGGACAATTTCATGAATCTCATGACATATGGTGCAATTAGGTATGTGTTGAGTAAGAGGGAACTATGTGGCATTAATAGCTTGAGCTCCCACCACTAGATAGTTTGTAGTTGTATGCCCCTTAGTGTTGCACTTGGTTCATCATAAACCACATTGATTAAGAGTTTCACTTGCAAGTTGTGCTATTTGCATGACCATTTATCCATTAGTTTTTTAGGCATGTAGTAGATTCATATGTTGGGGGCTCCCCTAATTCTTATAATCTCAACACAACTTTTAAGGCAACTTTTTAATCAGGGGGAGTGAGATAAACTAGTTCATGTTGGAAATGTGCAATTAGCATACCAATAAATCATTCCTTCTAAATTTCAACATTTTATAGTTGGGTCAATATTTAACACCAATTCCTTAGATTGTTGATCATACCTACACACAATCTCTCCCGATTATTGTCTTATTTCCTTTAATGCCACAATATTATGATGCACCATCTTAGGGCAATTGAAATTGGGAAGGAAATCTCTTAGCAGTTTACCAAGATCATTCTTGGTGCCATTAGGATCATAATGAGTATACTATTCTTGTGCTTGCTTACAAAAATTGGTTGCAATAAACCTAATCTTGTGGTCATTATCCACAACATTTTGTGTGTACCATGCTATCTCATATGCTTAAGTTTGATGGGCTAATAATGAACAACAAACCCTTGTTTGCTTGCCTCCTTCTTATGATTGATCCCATTTTTGGATTCCTTATGAAGTTATGGTGATTTGAAGGAAGATCAAAGTTGCACTCCAAGTATATGTGTGGATAAAGAAGGACTTAGCGGAATATGGAAACCTTTAGATTTTGTGGTTTTTTTTTTTCCATTTCAAAACTATTTGTTTTCTTTCTTTTTAATGAACATTTATTCAAAAGCCCTTTCCTACACCCCAATCTTTAGTTTTAAACTCACTTGCATGGAATATGCATTAAAGGTATCAATTATATATGTTCCATGATTTAAATCCATTATTTTTTGGTTCTTAGTATGACAAAAAGAAGGATGTTGTTGCTTCTTAGACTTGTTGCACACCTTGCACTAGGTCCACAGGCTAGTGGAATGGTATTTGAGGACACAATGGCTCTCATATCAGATTTTTTTGAAAGGAATCAATTTAAAATGGTTTGAGGCCTAGATTTCATTCCAACCTAGGATTCCATCACAATAATAGCATATTACAATCTTCAGATATGTGTATAGTTTATGTGCATGGTAAAAACCATTTAGTAATAATTCCTCACACACCACACTCTAACTAAGATGTATGAATGCCCTAAAACTATACAGGTTCAATCCAAACACTATCATAAGATCATGCTTGATAAGATCATGGATACATCATAGTTTAGGTGTGCGTAGGACTTCCTTAGGGTAGGTGGGACTTCCTTAGTGTATCCCTAACTATGAATTGTAGTAGAATCATTATATTGACCATTCCAAGTTCAGACTAGCAGGGACAATGGAGTTTCAAGACCCTTGCTAGCCAAGGGAATGATGATGTAAGAGTTTTGAGGGACCCAGGGTAGTGACAGTCATATAGGATTGGGTTTCTGTTATGTTTGGAACCCATAAAGTCTTGAGGTCTTCTTAGAGTGGTGATATGCGACTAGGGTATGAAGGCTAGGACTTTGTATGTAATCTTAAGCCCTCTTTTTGGATTTGTTGGAAACCTTCTTCACTGATACATAAGGACTATCATGACTCCTATGATAGTGCACTAGAGATGCATTGAAATCACAAAGGAGATAAATGTTATTAGGCCATCACCCATTGGAGAATGGATTGTCATAAAGAGCATGATAGTGTTACCTTGTCATAGTCACAAAGGAGATAGTCTTTGTGGTGGTAATTAAAGTCACTAAGTTTACATCCACCTTCCTAGGGTTTGCAGAAATGTCTAAAGTTGAATATGCCTATTTTAAAGATCTTTCCATGAATATTTTCCATGCTTTTACCCCCTAATGATCCGGAGATTGAATATAAAGGTGTGGAAATTATTGATTAACCTTACTACTATCATAGTGAATTTGCTAACATGTAAGATAGTCATGAGGCTTGTCTTGTTTTATTCAAGATTTATATAATCTTCCTTATTGATAAGATAGGGGTCTTCTATTCCAAAATTGTCTACGAAAAAATACCAATGGAGACCTCCCCAATCCTCATCTCAAGTTTCAAATGCACAATGAAATGATGGAGGACAATCATAACTATCATAATAGTACATGATATATGCACAAAGATGAGGGACCAAAAATTTTCCACTTGACTTTTTGGTCCCACACAAGTCATAATGCGAGCATGTTATAATGCGCTCGCGTTATGGCTTGGTATTACTGAGCCTATAACGCGAGTGCTTTTTGCAAAATCAAAACTCTCACTCTCTCTTGCTCTCTCATACTCTCCCTCTTCCTCTCCCTCTCAGTCTCCCTCTGCCTCTCCCTCCCTCTCTCTCTCTCTCTCACTCTCCCTCTCTCTCTAAGAGACAAAAAGAGATAGGGAAACTCTCTCTCTGAGAGGAAAAAAGAGATAGGGAGAAAGTGATATATAGGGGGAGAGAGAGAGAGAGTTTTCTTTTTTCCATTTCCTTCATCGATTAGGGAGAGGGAGAGATAGGGAAATAGATGAATGATAGGGGAGAAGGAGGTAAGAGACATGGAGATAGTGAGAGATAGATAGGTAGAGAGAGAGAGGAGATAGATAGGAAGAGGTAGAGGACAAAGAGATGAGAGATAGGGTGAGCGTGTTTTGAAAAATCAAAACTTTGTCTCTCTCTCTCTCTCTCTCTCTCTCTCTGTGAGAGGCAGACAAAGATAGGGAGAAAGTGATATATAGGGAGAGAGAGATAGAAAGAGAGTCATAGTTTTCTTTTTTCCATTTCCTTCATCGATCAGGGAGACAAAGATATAGGGAAATAGAGGAATGATAGGGGAGAAAGAGGTAAGAGATATGGAGATAGGAAGAGATAGTTATGTACAAAGAGAGGAGATAGATAGGGAGAGGTAGAGGAGAAAGAGAGGAGAGATAGGGTGAGCATGTTTTGCAAAATTAAAACTCTCTCTCTCTCTCTCTCTCTCTCTCTCTCCCTCTCTCTCTCCCTCCCCCTCTGCTCCTGCTCCCACTCTCCATCCCCCACTCCCTCTCCCTCTCCCTCTCCTCCTACTCCTGCTCTCTCTCTATCTATCTATCTCTCATCCTCTCTCTCTATCTCTCACCCTCCCCCTCCCCTTCTGTTCTCCCTCTCCCTCTCCCTCTCCCTCTCCTCCTGCTCCCTCTGAGAGGTAGAGAGAGATAGTGATATATAGGGAGAGAGAGAGAGAGAGAGTTGTTTAAGTTCACCATAACACGATCGTGTTATGGGAATGCACAAAACACGATCATGTTATAACGCGATTGCATTATGCATTGCCTTGGTTATTTCCAAGCCTAAGGCTTGGATTTGTCTTGGACTTCCAACCCAAAGTCTTGGATTGTGTTTAGGATGTCCAAAGATGTGGTTTTCCATATTGTAGCAAAAACCACATAATCTAGAGCGTGCTCCCCATCAGGATGACACTTTTTTCGATGAAAAATCAAAAAAATACAACCATAATCTTAAGCTCTCTATTAGCTATCTAACCATATATTTTTTTTCACATTTGGAGTACATTTAGTGTTTCATCTTGAATTTCTTTTGTTAGTGTGTCCATTTTTTGTCAAAAACCAGTGTCTAGTATTTTTGACTTATTTTTAACTGTTCATCAAAATTTGAAATAAGTTATATTTTTAGAAACTAGACTCCATTCTACATGTATTCAAATTTTTTGTTTTTTTATTAGTTTTACAAAAGTTTAGGGGGGAGCACACTCAAATTTCTATTTTTCAAGATGTGTCCACTTCAAAAATTACTAGAAAATCAATTATTCATGAAAAAATTATCGGAAAAATTAGGGATAAACTACATGGTGTTAGCTAATTTCTCACCAAAGCAATTATTGAAATACTAAAAAAAAATTAACATTTTAAGGGGAGCACACCAGATGTTATGTTATGTTTTTTGAGAAAAATGGGACCAATTTGTGTTCTCCCCCTTTTTGAACCCCTTAATCTCAACCATTTTTGGAAAAAAATAGTAGTATAGAAACTAGATTCAGAGCACTACAACTCTTGTTTTTGTTCCATCTTCAAATTTTGAGAGTGGCTATCATACATTTGTCATCCAACACCAAAGTTTCCTAATTTTAGAAAAAAAGTTGCAACTTAAGACCCCATTTTGGTCCCTCATCTTTGTGCACTTACCCTACATTAGCATTTTTTTGTCTCAAGATGGCCCTTGAGACTGCCAAGGGGATGGATATAGACTTGGGATTATGGCTTTTGTTTAAAAGCCTTGTTTCATTGATCTAATATGTATTTGTGGCAAGGATCCCAATAGACTAAAGATTATAAATTGTTGTCAAGAAGGGATTGTCATAGTTAAGTGTGGTATAGTGATACAATTCCATCTTGGTTGAGTATTGTATAAATCTCAAGATATTTAGAATGTATGGGGGTATTAGGGTCTGGTATCTCTATATAGGTAACCATCAAGTGATTTCTTCAACCTAATCTTGGCCTATACAGTACCCAGTGTGAAGAGCAAGATAGTGTTGTCCAAGAACCTTGTTACAGTCACAAATGAGGGCAGTCTTAGCTATTGTAACCATAGATGGAATCCCTTGTTGTTCCCATAGCATATGTGACCTAAAACCATAACTCTATGAGTATGAGTTGTTGAAACTCCTCTGAGATGATCCCACTATGTGAATGAATCATAATTTAGTGTTAAATAGGATTGTTGTCATTACAAAAAATCTAGGGCAGTCATTGTATCCTCTCATTGCCATCATAGAATTAATGAAACCATAGTTTTCAATACTAAAGAGATGGAATTGATGGTAACCATAAAGTCTATGTTGACTAGTCTCAATCATCCATCCCTTGATGGTAAAAAATAATGTCCCAGAGGAGACGGTAATGATGATACAAATGCAGACACAAAATAAGACAACTTGATATTCTTCTATTGTAGAGGATTGTCTCTACATTGTTGGTCCAAATTAAGGAAGGCATGTTTAAGAGTTCATTAGATTTGATGGATACAAGCCATTCATCAAATCCACACAAGGTGGCATGGTCAGGGTTCTGAATGCTTAAGTCCTCCTTTGTCATATGTTGTAGTTGCAACTGCCCTGTTAGATATGTATGCAAAATGTGGAAGCATAGACAAGGAACATGAATTGTTTGATAGAATGCCTCAAAGAAATGTGGTCTCATGGACTGCAATGACTGTAGGATATGCACAAAATGGATTTGTTCTAAAGGCTTTAGAATTTTTTAAGCAAATGCAATTGGCTGGTGTAAATCCAAATTCCACAACCTTTACTAGCATCCTCTCTACTTGCATCAAAATGGGAGCTTTAGAATAGCGTATAGACATCCATCAATACATAAAAGATAGAGGAATTTTGTTAGATGTTGTAGTTGCAACTGCCCTATTAGACATGTATGCAAAATGTGGAAGCATAGACAAGGCACGTGAACTATTTGACATAATGCCTCAAAGAAATGTGGTCTCGTGGACTGCAATGATTGCAATATATGCACAAAATGGATTTGTTGAAAAGGCTTTAGAAATTTTAAAGAAAATACAATTAGCTGGTGTAAATCCAAATTCCACAACCTTTTCCAGCATCCTCCTTGCCTATGTCAAAATGGGAGCTTTGGAATAGGGTATAGACATCCATCAATACATAAAGAATAGAGGAATTTTGTCAGATGTTGTAGTTGCAACTACTCTATTAGACATGTATGCAAAATGTGGAAGCATAGACAAGGCACGTAAATTGTTTGATAGAATGCCTCAAAGAAATATGGTCTCATGGAATGTAATGATTGTAGGATATGCACAAACTGGATTTGTTGAAAAGGCTTTAGAAATTTTAAAGCAAATGCAATTGGATGGTGTAAAGCCAAATTCCACAATGTTTACCAGCATCCTCCATGCCTGTGTCAAAATGGGAGCTTTGAAACAGGGTATGGATATCCATCAAAACATAAAGAATAGAGGAATTTTGTCAGATGTTGTAGTTGCAACTGCCCTGTTAGACATGTACGCAAAATGTGGAAGTGTAGACAAGGCATGTGAACTGTTTGACAGAATGCCTCGAAGAAATGTGGTCTTATAGACTGTAATGACTGCAGGATATGCACAAAATGGATTTGTTGGAAAGGCTTTAGAAATTTTAAAGAAAATGCAATTGGCTGGTGTAAAGCCAAATTCCACAACCTTTGCCAACATCCTCCCTACTTGTGTCAAAATGGGAGCTTTGGAATAAGGTATGGACATCCATCAATACATAAAGGATAGAGGAATTTTGTCAAATGTTGTAGTTGCAACTGTCTTGTTAGACATGCATGCAAAATGTGGAAGCATAGACAAGGCATGTGAACTGTTTGACATAATGCCTCAAATAATGTGGTCTCATGGACTTCAATGATTGCGGGATATGTAAAAAATATGGAATTGTAGACAAAAAATGTGAACTATTTGACAAAATTCCTTAAAGAGATGTCATCTCATTGAATGCAATGATTACAGGATATGCACAAAATGGATTTTGGAAGGACGCTCTCAAAATCTTTGAATTAATTAAGCACTCTGGAACATATCCTAACATTGTAAGCTTTGCTTGTATTGTAGGTGCATGCAGCCATGCATGTTTAGTGGATGAGAGTTGTACATACTTTAGTCACATTTGTAAGCCTTATTGCATTACTCCTACAATTGATCATTATGTGTGCATAGTTGACCTCCTTGCCCATGTTGGCTATCTTGAAGACACCCTAAACTTTATCATTGAGATACCTATTAAATCTATGCTAGTTGTATGGATGTGTTTTCTTGGTACTTGTAGATCACATATGAATATAGGCTTAGGAGTATTTACAACAACACTGCCTTTTGATTGGATCCTAAAAATCCTGCACAACTTATGTTTTTCTCTCAAACATCTATCCACAAGTGGGCATGTGTGGTGAGGTAAGGAGATTGATGAAAGATAGAGGAATTAAAAAAATGCCCGGATGTAGTTGGATTGAAGGGCATAAAATGGTACATGCTTTTTGTGTAGGAGACATGTCACATCCATAGACAAAGGAGACCTATGCAAAGTTGGAGAAATTGGCTTGGAAGATGAAGGTGGAAAGGTATTTTCCAGATTCAAGAATTTACTCAATGTTGTGGAAGGATGGGAAAAAGAATTATTTCTTTACCACCATGGTAAAAATTTGGCAATTGCATTTGGTTTGTTAAACATGCCTCATGGAACAACTATTAAAGTTGTTAAGAACCTTCAAGTATGTGTTGATTGCCACATTGCAACAAAATTTATCTCCAAGATTCTCACAAGATAAATTGTTGTGAGATGTGAACCCTTTCCATCATTTTAAATAGGGATAATGTTCTTGTGGAGATTATTGATGATGCGAAATGAAGCAATTTGAAAAATAGGCTTACACTATAATAATGTGCACCATGTCAGATTTCCTATTGGCAGGTGTAAAGCCCAACTCCTCAACCTTAGCCAACATCATCCTTGCTTGTGCACAAATTGAAGCTTTGGATAAGGATATGGACATCCATCATAGCATAATTGGAAGTGGATTTCTATCAGATGTTTAGTTGCAAGTGCCACTTCTAATCACGAAAGCCTTCACAACGACTTGTGCACAAAATTCAATAAAGAAGAATAGAATTTATGCACAAATTCTCTCGTGAATGATTTCAAATTGTAATCAATTTCTTTGTAGCTTATAATGTGTGGATAAGAATTGACATTCCTTGTAGTTTCCTATGCCATTAATTAAAAGGAATCTAGATCCACACATTCATCTTAGATGCATTTGCATAGTTGAAGCCTATTGTTTTAAATCCTTTACACAAGTTTTCCATCGGTTAACCTATGATAACATGTCTCCTAGAAACATAACGACAATCCTCTCAAGGGGTTCTTAAATACCACCAATCTATGTTAATTTATTGCGAGTTGTGTGCATAAAATAAATTACATCCCTCAAAGAAATGTTTTCTCATGAACTACAACGATATGTAAAGAATGGATTTGTTGATAAGGCATTAAAAACTTTCAAGAAAATGCAATTGAATATACATACATATATATATATATATATATATATATAGAGAGAGAGAGAGAGAGAGAGAGAGAGAGATTTATGTGGAAGCATAGACAAGGCATGTGAATTTTTTGACAAAATCCCTGAAAGAAATGTGGTCTAATAGATTGCAATGATTGCATGATATGCACAAAATGGATTTGTTGAAAAGGCTTAGAAAATTTCATGTAGATGAAATTGGTAGGTGTAAAGCCAAATTCTACAACCTTTTCCAGCATCCTCTCTACCTGTATCAAAATGCTATGCTTTGGAACAGGGTATGGACATCGATCAAGGCATAATAGAAGGTAGATTTTTGTTAGATATTATAGTTGGAAATGCTCTGATAGACATTTATGAAAAATGTGGAAGCACATACAAGGCACACAAATTGTTTGACAAAATTACTCAAAGAGATGTCATCTCATGGAATGCAATGATTGTAGGATTGCACAAAATGGATTTGTTGAGCAGGCTTTAGAAACTTTCAAGCAAATGCAATTGTCAGCTATAAATCCAAATTCCGCAACCTTTGCCAACATCCTCCCTACCTGTGCCCAAATGGGAGCTTTGAAACAGGGTATGGACACCCTTAAAAGCATAATGGTAGGGGGATTCTTCTAAGATATTATAGTTTGAAATTCTCTCATAGACATGTATGCAAAATATGGAATCATAGACAAGAAATGTAAATTGTTTAACAAAATTCCTCAAAGAGATGTCATCTCATGGAATGCAATGATTGCAGGATATACACAAAATGGATTTTGTAAGGATGCTCTCAAAATCTTTGAATTAATTAAGCACTCCAGAACATATCCTAACATTTTAAGCTTTTCTTGTATCCTAGGTGCATGCAGCCATGCATGTTTAGTGGGTGAGAGATATACATACTTTAATCACATTTGTAACCCTTATTGCATTAAACCTATAGTTGATCATTATGTGTGCATGGTTGACCTCCTTGCCCATACTGGCTATCTTGAAGACACCCCAAACTTTATATTTCTTTCTAAATCCCCAAATTTTCCCTATTCCCACTCACATTGAAGACCTGTGAGCGGGAATAGGGCTAACATTTTTTCTTTCTAAAATCAGCTAGATAAAGCCATATTGCTAACTTCATTTTTTTTCAAACAAAATAGACCTTTATCTTAAGGTTACTCATGAACCTTAAGATAAATAATTATTGAAAAAAATTGTGCATTCCTTAATGACATGTAAGAGAATTTAATCAATTGCTACTTAAAAACTCTTTAATGTTTCTATCTAATGCAAGTTATTACATTAATAATGAAAAAGAACATACATGGACCAAGAAATTTGTGGCACTTAAGGTTATGTAATAGAATTTATAGTTGATAGTTAAGTTGTATAACAAATTTTTTTGTGATCTTTACTAACGTTTCTTAGAATTGTTGCATGTTTTACATCATTGGAATGACATATTGGCTGTAACTTTTTTGAAATTTTATTATGGTATGTGCACTTTGATATGATGTAATATGATTATGGTTTCATTTCATATGTTGTAATATTAGATATATAATAGAAAAATAATTTATTGCATGAAATAAATAATATCTTTTCATTTTAAATATTTTTTTTGCAGAACATGGGTCTTCTAGAAGATCAAGATGATCCTCATGATATAGATCCAGATTATGTTGGTTTTGGTATAGATCACATGGCAGAGAATGATGATGACACAAATATAGAAGACACCGAGGCCAATGACGATGATGATGACAATTATGATGATCATGATGATGATGATTATGATGATCATGATGATCATGATCATGATGGTGATGATGATGATGATGAGGAAGTTGTTGGTAGTAGCCAGTGACATTCATGATCATATAGACTACACGATGGATCATTGGTGATATATCATTATGATGCCTCTTTTTACGTTTACTATCATATATGTATCATTTTCACGGCCTGTAGTACGATATTATTGAGTTGTATCATTTTGACTTATATCATTTGGACATGTATCATGTTGAATTGTATCATTTTGAGTTGCATAATTTATCATTTTTACTTATATCATTTGTGTATGTATCATTTTAACTTATGTCGACTATTGGACATGTATCATTTTGACATGTTATTGATCTACTGGAATATTTGACTTTCACTTGTTTTAGTTATATATGATGATGATATTATCAGTATTGACTTGTCAATTTATATATATTGAAAGTGGTCGATGATTTTTGGATGGATATTTATTACGTATGATGATTTTAATTTATTGCTTAGGATAGATGTTGTCAAATTCAATTAAATTATAGATATTTGACTCAATTGTTTTAATTATAGATGATGATCATGTTATAATAATTATCTTGTTATTTAATCATATGAGTTAAATAATTAAATTACTTACTCTATAATCATATGAGTCATTTAAGAGTCATGATATATTTAACTGATTAAATTGAAATAAAACATATTATTTAATTTACTTAGTCTATAATCATATCAGTTATTTAAAAGGCATGAGATATTTAACTAATTAAATTGAAATAAAACATATTAAATTAATAAATGTAAGTAAAACAAGAAGCATTTTTAGAAGCAAAAAAGGAAGTAAGAATGGAAGCCAAACTAGAAGCAAACGAAAAGCAATCTTGAAAGAAAAACTTGGCATTATCTAGGAAGGAAAAATAGAAGCAATTCAGGTAGCAAACAAAGAAGTAATAATGGAATCAATTTTAGAAGAAACAAAAGATGCAATAATAGAAGCCATATTAGAAGCAACAAAAGACATAAAAATGGAAGTAAATCTAGATGCAACAACCAACGTTATATTGAAAGAAAAATTGGAAGCAAAACTAGAAGTAACACTAGAAGCAAAAGCGAAAGCAAAATTGGAAGCAAAAGTGGAAGCAAAACTAAAAGAAAAATTGGAAGCAAAACCATAAGAAAACCTAGAAGAAAAAACGGAAGTAAGCCTGGAAGCAACACAAGAAGCAAAAGAAGAACCAAAATTAGAAGCCAAACTCAAAGAAAAAAAAATCGGTGCTAAATCTGATGCTAAATATGGTGCTAAATCCAATGCCAAAGTGAAATGCAGTTTGGCGTCAAGTTTTGCACTGGCAGAAGTGTCCAATTCATGAACTCAAATGCACTAAAATCTAGTGCTATTTTAAGTGCTAATTGCGAATTTTGTTGTAGTGAGATTACAATTAGAGATAAAAATAGCCTGATTCAAGTAGGCAAAATAGCTGCAAGGCTGTCAATGCCTATCTTTCCTAAAATACAACCATCAATTCCTTTACCAATCCCACCTTTAGTTGTTGTACCTACTTTACCAGCTTTGGGTTACCTCAATATAGCTCAAAACAATCATGTTTCAGCCCCTTCATAGGAACTTTAGGAGATAAAAGGGTTATTACAAAATTCTAGTAATGAGTTGGTTAATATAATGAAGCAACAAAGCTAAAATTCTAGACCTTACCAACCTCAATATCAAGCTAATAGGCCTTCAAATCAATTTGAACCTCAGCCCCAAAGAAGGAATTATAATCCAAGGCCTTTTCAACTATATATTCCAAATACTATAAGTGCATCAAGAGAGTTTGTTCCCATGCAAAATAATCTGGTTCAAGACCATGAGTGGTGCTTTCCATGCAACTAGCCTCATAGTCAATCATCTTGTCCAAATGGAGTGTTAAATCAGGCACTTATGGTGCAGAACTTTGTTGCTGATCGAAAAAATAGCGGGGAAGTGACTAATGAAGATGGTCAAAATGAATTGGTTTTGATGAACTAGTAGGGAGAAGAGTATTGTGGTGTCAATCAGCCTCAAAGATAGGGTCAAAATTAGTGTTATAGCTTTGTAGCTACAAATACAAGATCCAAGAAAGGGGCTATAGATTTGGGATAGTAGCCTAATCCGATGAAAAATTAGGCTTCCTCAAGTCAACAACTAGGTATTTCACATATTCCCTTACAACAAGTTCAAATTTTGCCAAGATAGCAAGTTGTACAAAACAAACATCAGGAAAAGTTCAAACATAGCCACAAGTGCAGGGAGAGGTTGCTATTCCAAAAGTACATTAGAAGGTAAATACACCTTGTTTTAACATTTTAGATCACATGAAGAAATCCAATATTAGTGTTTCAATGTGGGACTCTTTGGCTCTTCCTTGCCAAAGAGATTTATTACAAAATGCATTACCAAATCTCACTGTGTCAAACGAGCCAAGTAAGGATTAGCCAAAAATGAATATTGTAACTAATCAACTAAAAGAGAAACCAGTGAATAAGTTACAACCAAACCAAGAGGTCAGGCCACTTCCTTTTTATGTCACTTTGGTCATTGGGAATCATCTTGTCCACAACTACATGATAGATTCAGGGGCTAGCAATTCAGTGATGACAAAGAAGATTGTTGACCAGCTGGGTTTAAAATATGAACCACTCTTGAAAGGAGTTGTTTAATTAGATGGATCAGCCATCAATACAATAGGAATAATCAGAGATTTAAATATTACATTACATGCTTGTCCAAATTTTACAATTCCACAAGAAGTGTATATAATAGATCTTCATGCTCACTTTGCATTGTGTCTTTCTACAGATTTTAAAGCTAAGTTAGGAGGATATTTATCCTCTGATTGGTCACATTTGTTCTTCAGAACTAGATATGGTACAAAAGTGACAATAAAGTCTAAATTATTGGCTAAAGATCACATTGAGCCTTATAACCTGAGTGTTGTTAATACAAATCTCACATTTCATCAGTAGGATTAACAAGATTAGCTTGCTATCCTAACACCCTTGTTGAAGGTATCACAGACTTGTTTTTAGATGAATGGACAACTGAGAATCATGAAGTTAATACAACTAAACATATAGAGCAAGTGAACTTGGGCATTTACATGAATCAAGAACAACGTATTTCTATTCCAAATCTGATTAAAAATGCAAAAGTGCAGGAAAAATAGCAATCCAATGAGCTATGGGGTTTGTACAATTTTGATGGATCAAGGAGCAAAGTTGGTGGTAGGGGAGGTGTTTTGTTAGTTTCTCCAAGTGGTGAAAGATATTTTTAACTTTTCATTTTTCTTTCAACTATTCAAATAATGTTGTTGAGTATGAGGCCCTTGTTCATGGCCTTGAATGGGCTAGAAAGTTAAATGTTAAGTGTCTTCAAGTGGTTGGAGATAGTGAATTAGTGGTTAATAAAGTAAGGAATATTCATGCCATTAAAAATAACTTGTTAAAGTTGTATAAACATAGAGTATGGGGCATGATTGAGGAATTTGATGCATTTAATTTGTTGTCAATACCAAGAGCTCAGAATAAACAAGCTGATAAACTTGCTTCCATGGGAGCTGAGTTTGATATTCCAACTGAAATAAAAAATATTGATGTCTAGAACTATGTTAAAGTTATTTTTAGAGCTGTTGTGCTAGCTAATAATATATATTGGTAGGTATTTGATAGTGATGAATATATTATTAGTTTTATGATTGAAGAAGCTAAAGTTTCAGCTTCTAATCAGTAGAAGTTGTCTCAGTAGTATGAAGATCAAATTCTTCAACTTAAGACCAATACGTTACCAAAAGGTTTGGTAACTCTAGAGTCAATCTTCAACTCAGATGATCAAGTTAGAAAAGAGAAAGCTGGTTTATCCATTAAGCATGATCATTATGAGTAGATTGAGATTTTCAAAGGCAAGTTGTTAAATCTTAGCAAGATATGTACCTTATAGGAAAAACATGCATTTATTTTACTTTGTCAAGAGTTTGCTGATGTGTTTGCTTGGGAGTACCATGATTTGAAAGGTTTTGATCTTGAATTAGCTTAGCATACTATAGAGCTGGAGCCTAAGGAAAAACTAGCAAGACAGAAGCAAAGACCTTTGAATCCAAAGTTGGAACATCTTATGAAGGTTGAGTTAAATAAGCTTATTGAAAGTAATATCATTTTCCCAATCAAGCATACCTCATGGGTGTCTAATCTTGTCCATGTGAGGAAGAAGAATGGAGAAATCAGACTTTGTGTCAATTTCAAAGACCTTAACAAAGTCTCTGTCAAGGATCATTACCCGGTAGCATCTATGGAACAAATTTTGTAGGTACTATCTAGATCTGATAGATTCTCTCTTTTAGATAGTTTTTCAGGTTATAACCAAGTTCTGGTGAAGGAAGAAGACTAATTCAAGACTGTATTTAAAATAAAGTGGGGAACTATGGCATATAGGAAGATGCCATTTGGACTATCAAACATAAGAGCTACTTTTCAAAGAGCTATGGACATGGCTTTCCATGGTTTGATGAATAAGTTTGTAATGGTTTACCTAGATGATATTACTATTTATTCTAAAAATGTAAGTGATCATTTATTTCATTTGACATAGATATTTGAGAGATGTAGAGAATATGGGGTTTCACTTAACCCAAAAAAGTGCGTTTTCTGTCCATGAGGGCAAACTGCTTGGACACATTGTGTCAAAGCATGGTATTTCAATAGATCCTAAGAGAATTTCTACTATTCTAGCATTACATCTACCAACCCACAAGAAAAGCTTGCAAAGCTTCCTAGGTAGGAAAAATTTTGTAAGAAGATTTATTCCTAATATTGCAACTCTTCTACAACCACTAACTTCTATGCTTAGAAAAGGGATCAATTTTAGCTTGACTAAAGAAGGAAAGAGGAGTTTTGAGGAGATTAAGGAGGCCATTGTAGCAGCTCAACACATATAAACCCAAATTTTGATAAAGATTTTATTCTTTATGCATTCGGAAGTGTTGATACTATTTCAGCCATGTTATGTTAACAAAATGAAGGACTATAATAGCCCATTACATTTTTCAGCTAGGTTCTTCAAGATTATGAGGTAAAGTACTCTTTTGTTGAGAAACATGTTCTAGCTATGATTAGAAGTTTGAAAAAATTCAGCCATATGCTCTCTAACAACAAAATTCAGTTGCTGGTGGCTCATCCTATTGTTAAAGATTTCTTGTTGAGTAAGGATTTAAATGATAAATAGGCAGGTTGGATAACCAAAGTAATGGAGTATGATGTCAAAATCAAGGTTACAAAGTTGGTTAGAGTCAAAGGCATATGTGAATAGCTAGCAGGAGGTGAAATAGATAGCAAATAAGTTGAGAATTAGTCTGTTTTGGTGCTAGATGATGACGAATCAACTGCTATTCTAGTTTATTCTACAAACTAGATTTAGTGGATAATTCATCATCTTAACACTAGTGACTATCCTGAAAGTTTGGGCAATGTAAAGAGGGGACACTTTAGATTGTAGGCCATTCCTTATGTTTTCATTAATATAGTTTTATATAGAAATGATTATCATGGAGTTTTGATAAGGTGTATTGAGCCAAATCAAATTGATAAAATTTTAGAAGAATTTCATGATGGACCTTTTGGAGATCATTTTGCTGCTAGAACAATAGCCCTTAAGACTATGAGAGCTAGATACTTTTGGACTGATATATTTAAAGATACTCATGCTTGGGTGAGGAAATGCACTACTTGTTCCTTATTTACAGGAAAACAAAGGTTTGCAACATTACCTTTACATCCAATCCAAGTGGACCAACCCTTTGCTAAGTGGGGTCTTGATTTTTTGGACCTATTAATCCACCTTCAAGTGCAGGTCACAAATGGATATTGACAACAACTAATTATTTTACTAAGTGGTCTAAAGTTGTAGCATTAAAGGAGGCCAATGAAACTTTCATTCTCAACTTCTATCAGGATCTAGTTGCAAGAAATACAATCAAAGGCAATCAAAGGACTTGGCATGAAAAGTTGAAGCTAGCTCCGTAGGCTTATAGGATCACTCCTAAAAGAGCTACAAGTAACTCTCCTTTTATTCTTACCTATGGTAAAGAGGGTAGAGTTCCTATTTTAGTCGAGTTGCCTACACTAAGTCTGATTAAAGAGCTAGGGATGTTAGAGGAAGAGCCTATGGAAATCAGACTTGCACAACTGATAGAACTAGAGGAAACAAGGAAAGAAGTATTGAGAAATCTGGAGGTTCATCAAGCCCAAATGAAAAGGACTTTTGATAGAAAAAGCAGTTCTGAGAGTCTTCAAGGAAGGTGATCTTGTTTTCAAATGGGATGACCTTAAAGTAAACCTCATAGGCATACCAAGTTTGATGCCATGTGGGATGACCCTTATGTGATTACTAAATGCAAACAAAATAATGCTTTTTAAATTTCAAAGCTAAATGGAGAGGTGTTACCTATTCCTGTGAATGGGATTCACCTGAAGCAATATTTCTAAAGATCAAAAGGTTGCAGATGTATGATAGTAGAGTAGAAGTGTTTCAATTAAATAAGTGTTGTTGGCACATCTTTTTAGTTTGTTTTTTTTTTCAAAGAAGTGTTGTTGCATAGTTAGTTGGCCCTATTTAGAGCCATGGTAGTTTGTTTTTAGTTTTGTTTCTACTGTTGTTGTTTTTCTAGCAGCTAAGTTTTCAAGGAGTTTTATGAGTTGCAAAGGCTAATGAGAGACTCTATTGCTCAATGGGCATACAGGCAACTGGACACAAGAGTTTTAGCAGACAAAATTGGCATAGAGGTTACCAAAAATGTTACCAAATTCTGCTTGGCAGCCCAATTAGGCTAAGCTATTGGAGTTGTTTTCTAATGCTTTCAGATAACAAGTGGCTTAAAGTGAAATAGGAAGGAAGAGTATATTAGATCAAAAAAATGAAGCGAGAGGCTTCAACCTCTACATTTTATCTAACATGTTTTCTCATTGTGTAGATACAGGTAATTGAAGGCCATTCAACTATCTTCTTTTTGGTTATATTAAAAAAAAACTTTTTTGGTAGGGTCATAACTCCTTGCTACTTTATCAGAATTCAAAAAATTTTGACTCGTTAGAAACATAAACCAATTATCTATCTCAAGTTCTGGGTTGCTAAGGCTAATGCCAACACTATTGGACAATGGATTGCTTAGATTTCGCTCCAATAGCCTCCAAAAATGCAATTTACTAAGATGTAGAAAATATCAAAAAAATTTAAAATTTAAACTTTTGATATTTTCCCAAAAATACCATTATAGAGTTTATCAGAATTCTTTCGAGGCACACAAAAATAGGAGAGGAGTCGAATTGAAGTGCAAGGTCATGTAGGGAGAGATATTTAGAGTTCTATTTTTGACATGACTATTTTTTGGTAGTTTCTTGGTCAAGGACTTTGAGACTTGAAGTTCTGAGCTATTTTTGCTCATCTTGGAGGAGTTTTGGGGCCTAAATTTTAGGCTTTTCACTTGTGCTCACCCATCAACTGGGAGTTACTGTTTCAAACTCATTCATGCATATTTTCGAGTTCAGTTGAGATGGAGTTGACTACCCATTCAGTTTTTGGGGAAAATTTTGAATTATATAAAAAAAGCTTATGCTTTTTTCCTTAGTTCTTACTTTTTTGCCTTTGCATATTGCAGAGAGGGGATTGTCTTATAACTCATCCATTTTTATAGTTTTTAGTAGCAAGAGTTTATTTTTTCTAGCAGTTCTTTGTTATTTTACAATGATTCCTTCTATTTTCAATACAATTAGGGGTTCATCTATTTGGATTTAGGTGTCTTGTTTCATCTTGAGTGATTTGATAAAGGATTTTCTATGTTTTATTCTAAAACCCTTAAATTCTTCTATCTCATTTTTATTGAATACAAGTATACAAAGTACATATTTCATTATAGGTCATAGATTATGCAAGTTCTTTAAAGCTCTTCTATGAAACACTTTTGTGGTGAAATTTATTAATTTCAGTTGTATGAACAAATTTGTTGAAGGGTAATTGTGAATCATATTGGAAATTTAAGTTAAAAATCAGTGCATCACCCCCTTTAGGATATATATTTTAGTTCAGTTTCAATTTATACAGCATTCCTCTATCTCTTTTCTTCATCAAGATACAGATCCAAAGGGGTATTTAAAGGGATCTGACTATTTCAGAGGTCCATTCTCGCAACAAAAAAACCCACAGTCTGAGAATGTTCCCATGTTGCACAGGATTGCCAAGCTTGTAAAGGCTTAGCATTCATGGTACAATCCTTCACGACAACATTTTTTGGCACACCCAGTGGGACCCTAAAACTCATTTCAGGAAAAAAATTCAAGATTTTTATTGTTGTTTTGGTATATACAATAGTATTTTTAGCATTTTAGAGGTAGATATTATACCTGGCAACTCTAATCTCTAATTTTTTAAGTAGATCTAGTGAAACTAGCATATGAGAAAAGTACAAATAGGAGGAAGCTCTTCTTCTTTTGATTATTTATAGCTATTACATCCAAGGAGAAGAGGTAGAACAACTGCAAGGGCATCCAGTCCAATAATAAGGACTGGATCTACTCCTCCATGGACTACAGAATTTGATCAAAGGAACTTGGTGATGGATCTTTAGATTCAGACTCAGCAGATACCTCAAGATCCACCAATGGCTAGATAATATCCATTTGTTACATTTAATACTGGCAGCCCATTGTTGCTTACAACACATGATGACATTCCTATAGTAGTTTTGAGAGGCTTACCTTTCTTTACTTGTGAGGATTAGACCACCCCAATTGAGCATATAAAAGATGTAGTCACACTGTGTGCAGTAAATCACATAACACAAGAAAATGTCATAGTCAAATTTATGGCTACATCTCTGAAAGGAAAGGCCCTTCAATGATTAAAGAAAAGGCTTATCTATTGGTTCTATCGCATCCTGTGACTTGTTGGGAGATGCTCTAAACAAACAATTCGAAGACAAGTCAGATAACTTGTCTCTGATGGAGCAGCTAAGCACAATAAAAAGAAAAGGCCCTTCAAGGAAAGGCTTATCTATTGGTTCTATCGCATCCTGTGACTTGTTGGGAGATGCTCTAAACAAACAATTTGAAGACAAGTCAAATAACTTGTCTCTGATGGAGTAGCTAAGGACAATAAAAAGAGCCCCCCAGGAGCATATTGCTAATTTTAATTTTAGATTTCAAAGGACATAGGATCGAATCCCTACACTGGTAAGACCTACAGATGAACATTCTTTTTTATATTTCCTCAGAGCATTAAATAGTGACATTGTTGTTATGGTACAATCAATGAATGGAACTTCATTACTAGCTTCTTATGAGATTGCAATTAGAGATGAAAACAACCTAATTCAGGTAGACCAAAGAGCTCCAAGGCTATCAATGCCTATCTTTCCCAAAATACAGCCATCAATTCCTTTACCAATCCCATCTTTAGCTGTTCTACCTATTATACCAGCTTTGGGTTACACAAATACCACTAAAAATAATCATGTTTCAACCCCTTCATAGGAACTTTAGGAGATAAAAGGGTTATTATAGAATTTTAGTAATGAGTTGGTTAATATAAAGAAGCAACAAAGACAAAATTCTAGACCTTACCAACCTCAATATCAAGCTAATAGGCCTTCAAATCAAGCTAAACCTCAGCCCCAAAGAAGGAATTATAATCCAAGGCCTTCTTGACCATATAATCCAAATACTATAAGTGCATCAAGAGAGTTGGTTCCCATGCAAAATAATCTGGTTCAAGACCATGAGTGGTGCTTTCCATGCAACTAGCCTCATAGTCAATCATCTTGTCCAAATGGAGTGTTAAATCAAGCATTTATGGTGCAAAAGTTTTCTATTGATCAGAAAAATAGTGGTCAAGTGACTAATGAAGATGGTCAAAATGAAGTGGCTTTGATGAACTAGCAGGGAGAAGAGTTTTGTGGTGTCAATCAACCTCAAAGACAAGGTCAGAATCAATGTTATAACTCTGCAGTAGCAAATACAAGATCCAAGAAAAGGGATGTAGATTTGGGACAACAACCTAATCCGATGCAAAATTAGGCTTCTTCAAGTGAACAGCTAGGTATTTCACATATTTCCTTACAACAAGTTCAAAATATTCCAAGACAATAAGTTGTACCAAACAAAGATCAGGAAAAAGTTCAAACACAGCCATAAGTGTAGAGAGGCTGCTATTCCAAAAGTACAGTAGAAGGTAAATCCACCTTCTTTTAACATTTTATATCACATGAAGAAATCCAATATTAGTGTTTTAATGTGGGACTCTTTGGCTCTTCCTGGCCAAAGAGATTTATTACAAAATGCATTAAGAAATCTCACTGTGTCAAATGAGCCAAGTAAGGATCAACCAAAAGTGAATATTGTAACTGATCAACTAAAAGAGAAACTAGTGAATACATTACAGCCAAACCAAGAGGTCAACACACCTCCTTTTTATGTGACTTTGATCATTGGGAATCATCTTGTCTGAAATTGCATGATAGATTTAGGGGCTAGCAGTTCAGTGATGCGAAAGAAGATTGTTGACCACCTGGGTTTATGAACGACTCTCAAAAGGAGTTGTTCAATTAGATGGACTGGCCATTAATATAGTGGGAATTTATATTAGAGATTTAAATCTTACATTACATGCTTGTCCAAATTTTACAATTCCACAAGAAGTGTATATAGTAGATCTTCCTGCTCACTTTGCATTATGTCTTTCTAGAGATTTTATAGCTAAGTTATGAGGATATTTATCCTTTGAGTCATCACATTTGTTCTTTAGAACCAGATATGGTACAAAAGTGACAATAAAATCTGAATTGTTGGCTAAAGATCATATTAAGCCTTATAACCCCAGTGATGTTAATGTAAATCTCACATTTCGTGAGTAGGATCAGTAGGATTAGCTTGTTGTCCAAGATCCTAACACCCTTGTTGAAAGAATTGCAGACCTATTTTTTAGATGAATGGGCAGACAAGAATCATAAGGTTAATGCAACTGAACATATAGAACAAGTGAACTTGGGCATTTACATGATTCGAGAACAAGGTATTGCTATTCCAAATCTGATTAAAAATGTAAAAGTGCAGGAAAAATAGAAGTCCAATGAGCTATGGAGTTTGTACTTTGATGGATCAAGGAGCAAAGTTTGTGCTAGGGAAGGTCATGTGCTAGTTTCTCTAACTGGTGAAAGGTATTTTTCAGCTTTTCACTTTTCTTTCACTTGTTCAAATAACGTTGCTGAGTATGAGGCCCTTGTTCATGGCCTGGAATGGGGTACAAAGCAAAATGTTAAGTATCTTCAAGTGTTTAGAGATAGTGAATTAGTTGTTAATCAAGTAAGGAATATTCATGCCACTAAATATGACTTGCTAAAGCTACATAAATATAGAGTATGGGTCATGATTGAGACATTTGATGCATTTAATTTGCTATCCATACCAAGAGCTCAGAATAAACAAGCTAATAAACTCATTGCCATGGGAGATGAGTTTGATATTCCAACTGAAATAAAAAATGGCACTATCCAGAACTATGTGAAAGTTATTGTCAGGCCTGTTGTGCTAGATAATAACATTTATGGTCAGGTATTTGATAGTGATGAATAGATTATCATTTTCATGATTGAAGAAGCTAAATTTTTAGTTTCTAATCAGCGAAAATTGTCTTAGCAGTATGAAGATTATATTATTCAACTTAAGACCAATAAGTTGCTGAAAGGTTTGGTAACTCTAGAGTCAATCTTCAACTCAGATGATCAAGTCAGAAAAGAGAAAACTGGTTTATCCATTAAACATGATCATTATGAGTAGATTGAGATATTCAAAGGCAAGCTGTTAAAGTTGGGCAAGGTATGTACTTTAGAGGAAAAACATGCATTTGTTTTACTTTGTCAAGAGTTTGCTGATGTGTTTGCTTGGGAGTACCATGATTTGAAAAGTTTTGATCCTAAATTAGCTCAGCATCCTATAGAGCTAGAGCCGAAGGAAAAATTGGTAAGATAGAAGCAAAGACCTCTGAATCCAAAGTTGGAACATCTTATGAAGGCTGATTTAAATAATCTTATTGAAAGTAATATCATTTTCCCAATCAAGTATACCTCATGGGTGTCTAATCTTGTCCCTGTGAGGGAGAAGAATGGAAAAATTAGACTTTGTGTTGAATTTGGTGACCTTAAAAAAGTCTCTCTCAAGGATCATTACCCGCTACCATCTATGGAACAAATTTTTTAGGTAGTATTTGGATCTGATAGATTCTCTCTTTTAGATGGTTTTTTAGGTTATAACCAAGTTCTAGTGAAGGAAGAAGATCAATTCAAGACTACATTTACAACAAAGTTGGGAAATATGGCATATAGGAAGATGCCATTTGGACTATCAAATGTAGGAGCTACTTTTCAAAGAGCAATGGACATGGCTTTCCATGGTTTGATGAATAAGTTTGTAATGGTTTACCTAGATGATATTATCGTTTTTTCTAAAAATGCAAGTGATCATTTATTTCATTTGACACAGATATTTGAAAGATGTAGAGAATATGGGGTTTCACTTAACCCAAAAAAGTGCATTTTTTCTATCCATGAGGGCAAACTGCTTGGACACATTGTTTCAAAGCAAGGTATTTCAATAGATCCTGAAAGAATTTTTTCTATTCTAGCATTACCTCTACAAGTCCACAAGAAAGGCTTGCAAAGCTTTCTAGGTAGGATAAATTTTGTAAGAAGATTTATTCCTAATATTGCATCTCTTCTACAATTACTAACTTCTATGCTTAGAAAAGGGATCAATTTCAGCTAGACTAAAGAAGATAAGAGGAGTTTTGAGGAGATTAAGGAGGCCATTACACTAGCTCTAACACTTATAAACCCAAATTTTGATAAAGATTTTATTCTTTATGCATTCAGAAGTGTTGATACTATTTCAACCATGTTATGTCAGCAAAATGAAAACAACCCATTGCATTTTTCGGTTAGGTTCTTCAAGATTATGAAGTAGAGTATTCTTTTGTTGAGAAACATGTTCTAGCTATGATTAGATGTTTAAAAAATTCAAGCATATGCTCTCTAACAACAAAATTCAGTTGCTGGTTCCTCATCCTTCTATTAAAGATTTCTTGTTTAGTAAGGATATAAATGATAAACGGGTGGGTTGGATAACCAAAGTAATGGAGTATGATGTTAAAATAAAGGTTACAAAGTTAGTTAGAGGCAAAGACCTATGTGAGTAACTAGCAGGAGATGAAATAGATAGCAAAGAAGTTGAGAATCAGGCCATTTTGGTGCTAGAAGATGATGAATCAATTGTTATTCCAGTTGCTTCTACAAATTAGATTTAGTGGATAATTCATTATCTTAATATTGGTGACTTTCCTGAAGGTTTGGACAGTGCAAAGAGGAGATGCTTTAGATTGCAGGCCATTCCTTATGTTGCCATTGATGGAGTTTTATATAGAAAGGATTATCATGGAGTTTTGTTAAGGTGTATTGAGCCAAATCAGATTGATAAATTTTAGAAGAATTTAATGATGGACCTTTTGGAGGTAATTTTGCTGCTAGAACAATAACTCTTAAGATTATGAGAGTTGGATACTTTTGGCCTGATATATTTAAAGACACTCATGGTTGGGTCAGGAAATGTGCTAAATTTTCCTTATTTATAGGAAAACAAAGGTTTGTAGCATCACCTTTACATATACTCCAAGTGGAATAGCCCTTTGCTAAGTGGGGTCTTGATTTTATTGGACCTATTAACCCACCTTCAAGTGCAGGTAACAAATGGATATTGACAACAACTGATTATTTTACTAAGTGGTCTGATGTTGTAGCATTGAAGGAGGCCAATGAAAGTTTTGTTCTCAACTTCTATTAGGAACTAGTTGCAAGAAAGACAATCAAGGACAATCAAAGGACTTGGCATGAAAAGTTGAAGCTAGCCCTGTGGGCTGATAGGATCACTCCTAAAAGAGCTACAAGTAACTCTCCTTTTGTTCTTATCTATGGTAAAGAGGCTAGAGTTTCTATTTCAGTCAAGTTGCCTACACTAAGTCTTATTAAAGAGCTAGAGATCTTAGAGGAAGAGCCTATGGAAATTAGACTTGTAGAGCTAATGGAACTAGAGAAAACAAGGAAAGAAGCATTGAGAAATTAGGAGGTTCATCAAGCCCAAATGAAAAGGACTTTTGATAGAAAAGCAGTTTTGAGACTCTTCAAGGAAGGTGATCTTGTTTTCAAGTGAGATGAGCTTAAAAGTAAACTTGGTAAGCATACCAAGTTTGGTTCCATGTGGGATGGCCCTTATGTGATTACTGAATGCAAGCAAAATAATGTTTTTCAACTTTCAAAGCTAAATGGAGAGATGTTACCTATTCCTGTGATTGGGATTCACCTGAAGCAAACTTTATGAAGATCAAAAGGTTGCAGATGTATGATAGTAGAGTAGAAGTTTTTTAGTTAAATAAGTGTTGGCACATCTTTTCAGTTTGGTTTGTTTTTTTTCAAAGAAGTGTTGTTGCATAGTTAGCTAGCACTGTTTAGAGCCATGGTAGTTTTCTTTTAGTTTTGTTTCTACTGCTGTTGTTTTTCTAGCAGCTAAGTTTTCAAGGAGTTTTATGAGTTGCAAAGGCTAACAGATGACTCTATTGCCCAATGAACATACAAGCAACTAGCCACGAGAGTTTTAATAGGAAAAAATGGCATAGAGACTACAAAAAATGTTACCAAATTTTGCTTGATACCCCAATTAGGCTAGGCTATAGGAGATTTTTTCTAATGCTTTCAGGAAGCAAGTGGCTTAAAGTGAAACATGAAGGAAGAGTATATTAGATCAAAATAGTCAAGAGAGAGGCTTTAGCCTCTACATTTTATCTAACATGTTTTCTCACTATACAGATATAGGTACTTGTAGGCCATTCATCTATCTTCTTTGTAGTTATATTTTAAAAAAACTTTTTGGCAGGGTCATAACTCCTCGCTACTTTATCAGAATTCAAAAATTTTAGACTTGTTAGAGAGATAAACTAATTATCTATCTCATGTTTTGTGTTGTTGAGGCTAATGCCAATGCTACCTGGTAGTGGGTTGCCCTAATTTTACTCTAAAGGCCTCTGAAAATGCAATTTACTAAGATGTAAAAAATATCAAAAAAAATTAAATTTAAATTTTTGGTATTTTCCTAAAAATATCATTCTAGACTTTATTAGAAGTCTTTAGAGGCACACAAAAATAGGAGAGGAGTCAAACTGAAGTGCAAGGTCATGTAGGGAGAGATATTTGGAGTTCTATTTTTGATATGACTATTTTTTTGCAATTTCTTGGTCAAGGACTTTCAGACTTGGAGTTCCGAGCTATTTTTGCTCATCTTGGAGGAGTTTTGGGGCGTAAAGTTTAGGCTTTTCACTTTTGCTTGCCCATCAACTTGGAGTTACTTTTTCAAACTCATTCATGCATATTTTTGAGTTCAATTGAGCTAGAGTTGACTAACCATTCACTTTTTGGGGACAATTTTGTATTATATTAAAAAAGCTTATGATTTTTTCCTTAGTTCTTTCTTTTTTGCCTTTACATATTGCAGAGAGGAGATTGTCTTGTAACTCAACCACTTTTATAGTTTTCAGTAGCATCAGTTCATTTTTTCCAACAATTTTTTGTTATTTTGCAGAGATTCCTTCTATTTTCAATAAAATCAGGGGTTCATCTATTCGGATTTAGCTGTCTTGTTTCATCTTTAGTGATTTCATAAAGGATTTTCTGTGTTTTATTTTGAAACCTTTAAATTTTTCTATGTCATTTTTATTGAATACAAGTATACAAAGTACATATTTCATTACAGGTCATAGATTATGCAAGTTCTTTCAAGATTTTCTATGAAACACTTTTGTGGTGAAATTTATCAGTTTGAGTTGTATGAACAAATTTGTTGAAGATAAATTGTGAATCATATTGCAAATTTAAGTTAAAAATTGGTGCATCACCCCCTTTAGGATAGATTTTTCAGTTCAATTTCAATTTATACAACATTCCTCTATTTCTATTCTTCATCAAGATACAGACCCAAAGGGGCATTTAATGGGAGCCGGCTCTTTCGAATGTCCATTCTCAAAATAGACAAACCCACAGTATGAAAATGTTCCCATGTTGCACTGGATTGCCAATCCTATAAAGGATTAGCATTAAGGACACAATCCTTCATGACAACATATCTCTAAATTTTATTAGTTCACTCTCAGTTCTACCTTAGATAGAAAATATCTTTATTCAAAGAACTAGACATGCAACTATCTATATCAAAAGGATAATCATGCAGAACTAAAAGAGATTTAAAGTGACACTAAAGGTGTCCCTTAAATCAAGAGTTTTAACTTTGGATAAATAAACATGTGAAGGCCCTAATAAAAAGAATTAAATTTTAAAACAACTATCTAACATAAGTCCCCAATTTATGCAAAAATCATGTAATAGGTGTCCTTTGTCTCTCATGATCCATTGCAACAATCTTCTCCAAAAACCATGGCTTTTACATGTAGAACTCCATAGCTCTTGAACAACTCTGGAGATTCTATGCAGTCTATAACACAACTCTATAGAGAATGCTCTAGAGACATATATATATATATATCTTAGAAGTACATAGCTCTAGAGGTCATGTGATCAACAACCTTTGCTGACTTGTTGACCCAGCTCTGGAGATCCTCCAACCCTTCGGCAAAATATTGGAGTTCCTATAATGCACCTTGTGTACAGCTCTAGAGATGTTAGGAACATCTCCACATTCTTCAAAAACCTTTATTTTCCTTATAGATGGATTCTTCTTATAAAAAAGAGACATTCTTGCATAGTTCTTTATCATTTTAAACCAAAACATGAGTCTTTTAATCATAACAACAATTTCAATATTACATCTTGAATTAGCATAATTTAAACAAAGTTTTACAATCTTTATAGTGTAAAATAATAGATAAGATGGTGCATGGAATAGAAAAAGGGAATGTAAGGATAGAATTTTGATGAGTGATACTTTTAACTCATCACACCCCCTTGCGGTGTTGATATTTGATGCGCTCCCTAAGGTGTTAACAATAAATCATCATTTAGCATAATGCAACTTGCTTGCCTATGATCAATGTAGTCTATGAACCACCCAGCATAACACAACTTGCTAGCCCATGTGATTTATATGATCTTTTTACACTCATGGTCACCTAGCATAATGAAACTTTCTATCTTGTGGTCCATGAGCATGTTTTGATCTATATGACACCTAGCGATAAAGAAAGCTAATGCCTAAGTCATGTACTCTTCTTCATTCATACTAATTACTTCCATGTCTATTTGTATGCATTATGTCCTTGAAGCAATTGATCGACTCATTACATTCTTATATCTCCTCTTTAGAATTCCTCTTGCTTGTTATATTTTAGGGATGATGCATGGTATTGGGACAACCTTTCATACTGAGATCTCCTTACTTTGCTGACTCAAAATTCATGTTTTGTTTGCTTGTATGTGTTTTACTGACTTTGTTATTGTACGATTTTATCTTCTATGTATTCTCCATGTATGCTTTGTGTATGCTCCATGTTATCTCCATCTATGCTTGATGTATGTTCTAATTTTACCTCATCTTGTGTTTTATAGATTTCAGATATATCTGCATATACAAAATGTGTTTTACATAATGTATCTTATGTCTGTGTAAACTCTTTAACTAAGCATCATAGACTGGTAGAATCCTATGCTTAGGGATAGAGTATCTCTCATCTTAGTGATATTATATAGCTTCAATGTTTTAGTGAAGAGATTGGTTTCTCTGTACTTTAGTGTGGACATGAACGTAAGTTCAGGGGCTGAATGTAGTGTCAAAAATTGTCATTTCTTACAATTTGACACTAGGTTTAGCACTTTGTTTAGCATGTATGTTTATCTTTTTCTTGATATATGTATATTTCACTACTTTTCTGAGAAAGAAGGTTAAGTCCCTTGTCAACTAGCACTTCAAGAATAAATCCCACTAGGACACTAGCGTTAGGTACTAGTGTCTTGTCAGTTTAGTTCTAAAAGATCTTACTTTAATGTTGGCCTTGTTGCCTTAAGTGATGCACCTTGTTAGCCCCAACTCAATTGGGCCCTTGAAAAGTACTTGGGATTCATATATAAACAACCCTCTCTCACTCATTTTGAGAATAAGATTTCTCTCTAACAAGATCTCTCTTTCTCTCTCTCTATCTTTCTACAAGCTCTCTATTTGTGAAGATTATTATTGTATGCACTAACCCTTTGTAGATCTTTGAGGAAGCTTCTTCCTCCATCAAATACTTGTAAGTGATTCACGGTGTGACAACAATCCATCAAGGGTTTCATACTCATGGTAAATCTATTTCATGGTATTTGTTTATTGCAATCTTTATCATTTGTTTTGCCTCTTTTCATTGTGAACACACACTCTCTATCATCATCATCATCACTACTATTGTGGAGGTGAGAACACCAACATGGAGTTTGACTAAGGAGAGCCCCCATATAGCACAACCATTTTCCCTCTTTTGTGTATGCATATTGCAACTAGAGTTTTTGTCAATAAATAGTGACAAAAACATAGAATAATCTAGGATAAGGATTGTCAGATGGAATTTTAGATCAAACCCCCTGGACACTAGCACCTATCTCTAGTGCCATTCCCTTTTTTGCCTAATTTTTGGTTTTAGTTTCCTCTCCCACTTGTCATTCCAAACCTGATCTTGCTTCGTACACATTGATATTGTAGCTCCTATATCCTCATCTGACACTAGACGCCAACTATAGTGTCCTCAACATTCTACTCCAATTTTTTGATGCCAAGTTCCTCTCTCTATTATCTTCCCAGGTCTACTTTCTATTTCTATACATCTATTATGTAACATCTATATGTTGTTAACTTAGTCTAATTGATCACTTATAACCCTAGATTTTGTTATTGTCAATATTTTTAATCTTAACAAACAAACAAAGCCTAGACAGCTTAGCTCTCTCTTAAGGACAATAGCCAAGTGTAAAAGTCTTTGTGGATTTGTGTTCCAATGTTTGATTGGGAAGATTGATCTAGTTAAAGTTCATAATTGATTAAATCTCTTTTCCCATCTTTCAGGAACATCATGAAATGTTCTTTCACCCACATCAACATATCCTCTCCCATGCACTTTAGTAGGAGTGTCATCACCCATTAGTATAAATGGCGTAGAACATGGCTTGAAAGAGGAAAAATCTTGTGAAGAAGCCATGTGGTGTGAAACACCTGATTTAATAATCTAGGTATTGGGCTCTGAAGCAACAACAATTAGGGCCTTGCCCTTTCCTTTCCCTTTAATTTTATCTACCCTTTGTAGATTCTTGAGATTAACTCTATTTGATAGAATCAGGCACCTTGATATTGTTCTTCTCAATAAGATGTGTTAGGTGGTCAATCTTCTTCTTAAGACACTTTTGATCATCATGACTAGGTTTCTTATAGTAGGCACACTTTTCCTTCTCCTTGTTAGACTTGTTACCTTTAGAAGAAGAGGCCTGATTAGCTTCTTTTGGTGTAGTCAATTTTTTATCTTGTTTCTTCTCTCCTTGATTCTATTGTTTCTTGTTCTTCTTATCATAGCCTTTATGATCTTTAGTGCCTTTATTTGCAATCAAGGCATGGGATTTAGAGGGGTTAATTGTGCCTATTTGAACTAGTTTATCTTTATCCTTTATGAGTTCATTTGAAAAATCATCAAGAGAAGGCATTGTATAATTGGTTCTTAAGCCACTTTTCATGGCATGAAATCTAGAAACAAACACAAAATAATTAGAAACAAGCTTGTAAAGAATACTTAAAATCAATTGAGAATCTTTCTTCTCAATTCCATACTGTCTCAACTACAATCTTATGGACTTTGACTTAGTGAAGAAGTCCTTAATAGTATCAAAACTGGTAGGACTTAATACTATGAGCACATTCTCTAGTAGATGTCCTCTAATTTCGTCTTGTGTACGAAGGATTTTTTCCAAAGTGCTCCATACATGATTTTGTATAGAAACGAATTCAATATGGAAAAGAAAATCTAGAGATACAAACATACATAGAGTTTCAAAAGTTTCATCTAACTTATTAAACCATTTAGGCTTTTCTACATCTATAGTAGGTTTAGTTTCAAGCCCCATTGTTACTCTAAACAACCCTTGTCTCTTAAGATAGATTGTCATTTTAGATTTCCAATCAAAGTAGATGTAGGGTGTGAGTATTGGAACTATAATTTGATCCATTTTAGTGCAGAAAAAAGATTGTTTGTTGTAGTTGTGTGGAAAAAAGACAATGTAGAAACCCAAAGAAACCACACAAGACACCCTCCCTTTTCACTCAATCAAAGAACCCCCAAGAAAATATGATTTTGAGCTTTATATTTAGTGTGATTATAATTTCCACTAGAAAGAAATACAGAGTTGACTTGATATCAATGCTTTACAAATTCTCAACCAAATGAGTGTATGCTCAAAGTAGAAAACTAGAATTAAACCAAGTGGAAATAATAGCACCAATGCATAGTACTCAAAAAATCATGTAATTTAAAAAAAATCACCTTGATCTAAGGTAGTATACAAAATTTATGAGTATCCAAAGTTCCAAAAATGAGAACTATGCAATGTCACCTATGAGAATCTGCAATTTCTGCAAAATATGTACAACAAAATCTCAAATTGTTTGTACTCGTACATAAAGCAATAAAAAAATTAACCCAAATAAAAAAATTGCATAGAAAATGGAGCCAATATGACCCAAAATGGAGACTTAGAAGTTTACCTTCAAAATTGTGTTTATTAATGGAGAGGGTCTAGAGTGCAAAAGACAACCTTCACCAAATTTGGTGGAACTACCACTAGAATAGGGGAACTGTGAAGTTTAGTGGAATTGCTAAATATAGAGGAGATGCCAATCAATTTGGATTTTTACTAAATTTAAAATACCTCCAATCAAACAAGGCTATCAGTAGAAATAACAAAATTTACCAAATATAACACCAAAGGTGGTGGAGTTGCCAATGTACTAGTGCACTATTCAAGGTTATACACTAGAAGTAAAATATTAGAAAATGGCCTAAGGCCAAATGAATGTTCAATGGGTGAGTGATTTTTGCAGGTTTAAGAAAAGGGGGTGGGGGCATATGGCCACACCTATGGCTACCCCTTAAAGGCCTGTGGATCCAATGAATGGGCCATACCCTTTAAAAGTGGGTCTGTCCCCTTAAAGGAGGTTGAATCCCATAAAGGATTGAGGCCACTTTTTAATAACAAAGCTTTAAGTGCTCTTGTTTGCTTCTATACACTAGCAATATAAGAGATATTAATATCTTTTTATTTTTTTGAATTTTTTTACAATAAATTCACCTCGTAAGGCATGCTGGTGGCCAAAATGGCCTTCTAACTATTTTTTGCCTTTATGGATCCCGACACCAGAACTAGGCAAATTATATATGAAAATTTATCTGTTCAGCCTCTTGGATGCAATGACATGGTCCTTTGTGCTAAAAAATGCTTCAATTGAAAGATGACTTCTAGTTTTGAGCTAAAAACCCCTATTTGCAACATTAACACATGATTTCCAAATATGATGAAATGAAAGGGAATCTTAACTCTCTCTAGCCTATTGGATGCATTGGAACAACCATGAATGTTGCCAGTATAACCAAAATTACTGCAATCACCTAGATCTCACAAAACATGCATGCAAAATAAGAGGTTATTGGATCTTCATAAATCCTTATAGATTCTCTAGATTGTTAAAAAGCACAAGAGAAGAGAATACAAGATTTTACAAGATCTAACAAAATAAGCTCAAAATCTTAATTAGGAATCTATAAACTTAGAATTTTGAAAGCAAAATCTTTGATACCATGTTAGAAATCTTGAACAAGATGTAAAACCTAAGAACTTTATAAGAGAGATTCAATGTTACATAAATTGAAATGCAAAATAGAAGCAAACTAGTTATTCTGAGAGATATGCAAATGTCAATGTGACATAATTGCATTAATAGCTCAAAGGTTCATACAAAGAATGATAGAGTAACTAAACAATGCATTCAAGATATTAAATACAAAGCTAGGTAGTGATTTTATATAGACCAGGGAGAGATGGAAAAATTGACCAATAGGGAGAGGCCACCATATAGGATAAACATAGCAAGAGTATCTTCCCAAGATAGCAAATTCCACCTCCCTTGTAGGATGTGGACACCTCAAATCACCCACTCACTAATTAAACTCACTTTATTTAACCTAAGAAAACTCAATAAAAGTGTAGGAAAAAACTAAGAAATAGGGGAAATAACTAACCCACTAGGAAAATAAAAACCTACACTAACAGATTCCCCACTAAAAAATCACTTCTAAGAGTCCTCCATGGTGCCAAGATGTCAACATCTCGAAATAACATGAAAATAAGCATCTCCTATCAATGGAACTAAAGATGTAAATGAACTCTCACTACATACAAATGATGGAACCCAAGAGCTCCTTATGACACCAATAACCACTATAGATGATCACCCATCACATAGCTAAAAGTCCACATCAATGTCAAAGCTCCCACTAAACTATGATACGAGCTCTACACATGGAATCATGATAAGCATCTCCTAACTAAAGATCACCCATGGCCCTCACATAATAAAACACAATTGCAACACCAACGAGTCACAAAGAATAAAATAGAAACATGATCTATAAACCAAGAAGATACCACCGATAATATAGATATCAAGCCATCACCACCAACTATGTATCTACATAAATTACCATGTCATGCCAAAGCTTCATGCATAGAAGAACCTCCGTGACACCATGATCACCACCCTCAATGTACCTGCATAAAAATTCTAGTGAACTAAGATTCAAAGTCTCTCACACATCATAGTTAACAACTATAGGTCTCAAAATACAAATGTCTTAGATAACACCATCTCCTTGCCTCCTAGTGACAAACATATCAATGCACCAAGTGACCAAATAAGGCCAACCAATAGAATATATATCAACACTTAATGATCTAGGGTATGGATGGATCATATTTGAGTTATCTATGAAACATGTAAGTATAAACAACTTCAAATATTGTACAACTCATAGATCTCACAATGCAACATATAGGTTTAATATTATATCAAAAATAATATAAAATAGAGACAACCAAATATTAATATTTATATTTTCCACAACTCAAAAAATAAGTCAACTTTGGATTTGATTTGTAGAAATTCTGTAAAGTACCATAGTTTAGGAACCCATCAAACAAATCTATAAAATATAAGTTAACAAAGCACATATCGACACTTCCACACTTGATCCATTGTAAAACTCTTACAAAATGCTCTCTATTGCATATAGGAAGTCCAAAATTAGACAGTGTAGGAACAAGATATTACCTATCAAATCAATGAGAGAAAAAGTGGGCTCCATCTACAATTTTTTGTCACAAATTGAAAAATATGGAAAACCACAATATATAACTCAAAAAGAGTTTTCTATTGATTATAAGTAGTTGAAAATCTAATATCATGGGTGAAAGTTATGCCTATTAGAAAAATTCTACTCTATTAGGTGCACCTAAACAAACCTTTAGCACTCTTCCAATGGCACTTCTAGTTGTCCAGTGGTGGAAATTGATGGCACCACTGATAGTGGTGGTGGATCTAGGTGATGCCCTTGATTGGTGTAGGGGTAGTGAAACGGTGGTGGAGGTGATGATGACTGCTGGGTATTTAGCACTTGTAAGATGGCAAGAAATAGTGGTTGGGCCCTCAATAACCCAAGCATAAGGACTAGGTGGTAGGTCACCCATGTGACTAGAGATTTACCCTTTTTAAAAACTCTATACTATTGATGCTTCTGACAACTATCATATGTTTTATGTATTTGATAACATCATTCTTCATATCCCACACCCTATCAAATCAATGGAGTTTTTTGTCATACCCAAATATGACGTGGGGCCTATGTAAGAGAATATTATATAGATTATACCACTTGTATACCATTTTATAGTGACATTGTACAACCATATAGATTTGTATGATTGTACAAGATTTGACTATTAAAGATTCCTTCAATCTCTTAAAAATGGATAAAATTTTTCCAAATCCAAAATAGATCAAGTTTATATTGATCCATAGACCTTTTGGCCTTTTGGATCTAGTGGTGAGATCTATTTTTTCTAGGAGGTCATTTGAAAAATCCTCAACAAAAGAGAACCCGCAAAAAATTATTTGTTAAATCAACATAAAACCATAGATCTATAAACACACTTGAAACCTTGAAATTTACCTTTAATATTTTCTTGAATGGGAATGGATTCAAGTATAAACAAGATTAAACTCACATAAAGGCTTAAAAATATAAAGAAATTATCTCCTAATACAACCTAAAAACTAGGCTTTGATATCAAAAGAAAGGAAATTGTAGCAAAATATACTAATTCCACATAACCCTCATGAGAGAAACAAATACAAAACAAGTATTCAAAATCCACAATGAAAAATTAACAAAGCATTCCCATGAGATAACACTAGATGTACCATGGGAAAACCCTTTCAAGGAAAAAATATAGCCTCCAAAAGCAAATAAAAGCTTAATATATTATGGGTGAGTGTGAGATCATGATGGATGAAACAATGGTAATGACAAAAAAAATTGCTAGATAAAAAGTTCTAACATTTAGACTTATATTTAGATTTGAATGGAAAAATCTTAATATTTCTAACTCAAATATGGATTCCCTTGAAAAATACCTTGTGATTACCTTATATTTAGGCAAGAGGGAGTCCCAAAACATGCTAAAGGAACTTGCAAAACCACCCATTTAGGTTATCCTAAAATTTTCCATGACTTCATCTTTGAAATTGACAGAATTTTTTGTAACTAAATATAATAAAAGGAAAAAGGTTTGTACAGGAAACTATCAAGATTCTAAAAATATAATATATGTGTCCTTATAATTTTAATAGGTAGTTATTATTTCTCTATATACCTGTAATGTCAAAAAATGTCTCGTTGGGGGCTTTTCCCTCAGAAGGTTTAGCTCCCGGGTCTTTAGAGTGCATTTAGGACATTTTAGTACATATTTTAGCATCCCGATGGAATGAGATCTAGGTTCCCTAACAAATAGGACCTAGGTGGACCCCTTGACCTGCACCTTGCCTAAAATAGGGGGAGGACTTGGGCACCCACGTCCTAGTCCTACCCTATTTTGGGGCAGCCCTAATTTCTGGGTGTCAGTTTATGACCATTAGAAGGTTGTTTTGCTGACACGGTAAAGTTTGATTTTTAATATCTTGGCAGGAATGCTTATAGATGCATATATAAGCAAGTGTAGGCATTCATTTGTAAACTAGATTATTATTGTGATCTCTAGGCATTCTCAAGGTGACTCAAGGCTTTCTATTGTGTTGCAAGAGTAGACTTGTGTGTTTTGTGTGTTGATATTTGTAGATTTGAGCATCAATTCCTTCATGGCATGAAGAGCATCTTCCTCCATGAAAGCTTCACTACAAGGTGACATATCATTGTGTTTTTATCATTGATTCCTTTGATTTTTGGCCTCTATCTCACAAGGGCATGCCCTCTTTATCTGACAACAGTGTTCAGAGACTTAAGTGTCCTCTGGGGTTTTATTGAGGCAAACCTCTAAACACAACAACCCCCAAACCAAGTCTTGTGATTGCAGGTTACAGGTGTGGCATCCAGGAAAAATTACAGTTGCAAGAAGGCTGGGAAGACATTAGGGATTCAGGATCTAAAGAAAACTCAGACAAAGGAGCACTTTTGGGACTAGGGTGCTTTCTCCAGTGTCTTTTATGGATTGTTTTTAGAAAATAGAAGTTACAAGGCTGATCAGTGTCCGAAGGAGGTCTGGATTCCCCAAAAAAGTAGGTACCCAGGACTTGGGCACATGCTCTAGTGTGCCTGACTATTGCACTTTGGAACCTCAAAAATAGGTACTTTGTAATTCTACATTTCACTCCTGTTTGTAAGAGGTTTTTCTGTAATTCATTAATTTGTTGTTGTATTTGCTGAATTAGGGTTTTAATGGTCAATTGAGCATAGGAGAAGGAAAAATTGATTATTAATTCCCTAATCCAATCTTTCCTACATCTAAAAGTGACACTAGGGTATGATAATGCTTTCCATTCAACCCTAGATCTTTGAATGTATAGTGGAGAGGTGGATTTAAACATCTAAACCCCAAAGATCAACAAGATCCAATTTTCCACTAAACATTTTGGTGAACCCATGTCTTTGTACTTAAATTTCAACTTGCTAAGTGTTTTTCTACAGATTTTATGTGATTTTATTCATTCATTTGGTCATTTACCTTGTTGCATTGAGAAAATTTCAAAAAAATTGAAAAATTGGAAAAATACAAAAAGAAATTGCATTGTTGGGCTTACTAAATTGTGTCAATTCTTCCTAAATTTTCCTAATTCATGATTTTTACATCAGATCTGATATAAACTATATAAAAATACAAAAATTGAAGATCTTGCATTGCATTTTCATCATTTAATTGCTAGGGTTTTGTGGAAATTTTGTCAATTTTATATAACCTAGTAATTCCAAAATCTAGGGTTTGTAGGAAAAATATTTTATCTAATTTTTCTACTAATTTTAGAGGATCATTCAAATTTTCATTTGGATTTATTCTTGCATTTTAGTGTGAATTTTCATTTAAATTTAATTTATTTGCATTTTTGCATGGAAAATTTCAACAAAAACTAGCAATTTTGGTGCATTTTCATTAAATTTGCATTGGAATTTTGCATAATTAAGATTGAAAATCATTTTCATATCTGAGATTATTTAATTTCCATCATAAATGAGACTTCAAACCATTGGCATAAGATTTTGTTCCAAAATTTCAAACCTAGGGCTTCAAAAGTGACAATTTTCACTAAAATTGGCCTTATCGACTCTCCAAAATTACACCACAAGAGTGTTGTGAAAGATATTTTCATACTAATTTTCTGCTATTAGGGTAATAATTTTCTTCCCCTCATAAAAAGCTTCACAACACCCTTTTTACAGGCTCTTGCAGTGAAAAATCAATGAAAAACTACACATTTTAGCTATTTTGGCCCTAGGGTTTGACCTAGTTTGTTCCCCAAGCATGTTGTGATCAGTTTTATGGATTGAAGTGACTTATATTATTGGTATTCTTCACTTTTCCTCCTTAAATTCATTACAAAACCCATTTTTCTAGGTCTTGGAGTTGAAAACCGTGAAAAAATTGTATATTTTGCTATATTTCACTAGGCTTTGACCTTAAATTACACTAAAAACATGTTGTGTTGGGTATTTTGGCACCAAGTGGCTGTTATTATTGATATTATTTTTTTCCATTATCATTTTCCTCACAACACCCTTTGTTATGCTCTTTTGCATTGAATTTTGGTGAAAAAGTGCCTATTTTGACATATTTTCACTATATTTTGACTTGGCATTATCTTGAATTTGCATCAAGAGTGTGTTGAGAGTAATTACACTGCTGTTTTGGACTGATATCAGTCATATAACTGTCTTCCCTTGACTAAAATCCTCATAGCATCATTTGTTCCATTCATTGGCATTGAGGCATATCCTTCTCCTAGGATTTGTTCTCTTGGTTTGTGCGCATGTGTTGTATGCATTTGTACAAGATTTATGACACATAATCCTAAAAACAATATCCCTTTCAGAAGAAGTAAAAGATTAATGGGATCTAGTGCTTTCTAAGAAGTTGGTACTTTGGACACCTTATTTACAAAGGGAGAAAAACAAATTGTGCAAGATATTATACATCCTCCAACCTCAATGGAAGAACAAAGTTTTCATGATATTGATAACACTATTGAGGCAGAAGGAAATGTATCTCATGAAAAAATAAAAAAATTAGATAAAGACTTAGAAGAATTTCAATTATTTATGGAAAATGAGAGAATAGCTGAAGAAGTCATTCCTACAATTCATAACATAAGAGAATTGATAAAACAAGGACAAGATGGTGTTAATGCACTTCATAGTCTAACACATATCATGCAAACCAATATCATGCCGATAACCAAATGTGCACAAATGATAAATAACATTTTATCGCCATCTCATACTCAAGTTTCCATACCTATACCAAATATAGGAATATCCACTTTTACATCAATGATTTTAACAACTAATGCAAACACTTGTAGTAATGCTACCTTTGGTATTGGAGTATCTAACGTCACTAATTACAAAGATATGGGATTTAATTATCAAAATTTGATTCCTAAAGGGACATCTTCTATGAATAATTATTCTCAACCTCCTATCTATTTAACTCATTTCCAACCATCAATTACATACTCGCAACCATCTTCCACATATCAATATGGCCAACTACTGTTAACATATTCTCAACCTCCACATACTATGTCTCAAGATCATTCACCTCCTCACTTCACTTCAAACTCCTCATAATAAACTGCATCTCCAAATGATGCCATCCTAAACTTACTTTTACAGGGCATGACTACTTTGCAACAAAAGGTAACAAATTTGACAAATTCTTCGCAACCTAGTCTACCGACATATCATGCTCGTAACCCGTTATCATATGCAATCTTGAGAACTCCTATGCATGAGAGGTTTGAGACTACTCGCTTTGAAAAATATGGTGGAAAAGGAGATCCTAATATCCATGTGGAAGCATTCACAGCTATGTGTAGTGATTTCTATTTTGAAGACGATTTGTTAGCAAACATTTTCCCATGATCTGTCAAAGATACTGCTTTAGAATGGTTTTTCTCATTGCCTCTGAATTCAATTCACTCATTTTTGTAGTTGATTGATCAATTCTTACAACATTTCCAAGAAAATATTGGACCCCAAGTCACTCTTATCGACTTGGTTCAATGCAAATAAGGTCTGAAAGAAAAGTTGACCAAATTCATTAGTCAGTATCAAGGCCTTTATGCTTAGATTCAATATCAGATGAAAGGCAAGGGTGTTCAGAAGATATTCATTACAAATCTACAACCTAATATTTGTGATATTATTCTCTTGATGAAGTACAACTCATTTCAACATTTATGCACCGCCCTTCGTGATTATCAACTTTCGTCTAGTCAGTATGAAAACCAAAACTCATCGGCTCAAGTTGGACAATCCATGGGTGGATCATCACAAAACAACTTTATAAGGAACAATAACAGGGGTTTCATCAATATCAATGGACCAAATACAAATGTGTCTGCTATAAACAATCCAAAGAAATAATGGATCAGCCGAGGAAGTTTACTCTGATATCTAAGTCCTAGCATTCTATCATGAATCAAGTTGTGACTAATAACATTCTGAAGCTTCCCCTGATTAAGCCTATTGATCCTAGTAAACAAGGACCTTACTTTGATACTAATGCCTTTTGTCATTATCATCATGACACTAAATGATGTATGCATCTTAAACACGAGATATAGGACCTTATTGATTCGAATGTCATCCAGGTATTGGGTGTGAATGATAATGGAAACAAGTCAGTTGCTCTACCAAATCAGAATTCAGAAATCTTCACTAATCCTTTTCCTAAGCATACTAAAAATAATATTGTGGAACAAGATTTAGTGGAAGTAGACGAGGATGATTACTTGGACTATGATAGTATTATGGGAATGATTGAAGTAGATAAGAAACAACTGGGTAACCCACCTCGTCCACGAAGAAATGGAATGTACTTTGAGGTTCCTCCTTCATTATCCTTATATGGATCGGAAGATAATCAAAATAACTATGAAAAAAAAGAACAACAGTTGATACAAACAAGCAAGAAGGTACAAGATGAATCCTTCTACTATTCTAGAAAGATGTACCAATGAAAACTCACCAAAAATCAGAAGAGAGCAAGACAACAATCAATAGTCAGAAATAATAGTGGTTCTCCCCCTCATAAGAAACAAAAAGTCTCATTTAAACAATGATTTAAGGAACAAACATCATATGATAACAAACAAGACTTTCAAAAGAGCCACTCAAATTTTGTATTATACATGATTGAGTACCTCTCTAAGAGGTTTGAAAGCTCCAAGATATAATATGAAGACCCTACAGGTAAGTATATCTAACCCTTTATCTCTCTCATAATGTGCTCCCCCCATGATGTGTTATGTGTTGTTTACGCCTCCTGGGATGACCTTGGATTCTCCTGTAAGGTTTGGGATACCATCGCCTCTGTTGTGACATTCTTCTATTTGTATCATCATTCTTCCAAATTGCTTCTCTCTCTGGTTTCATTGTTGTGTGTTGTGTTTGACATACATAGCATCATGGTTGGTGACTTAGGGGCACCCTCCTACATGACTGTTCCTAAGACACTTGTTTTCTCCTCTTTTATTTATTGTTTCCCTTCCTCTAGTGTTTCCATCTAGTGGTCGGATGATGAAAACATTTATATTGATGCGAACCTAGTGTACCTTTCGAGAGCAATCAAAAAATGGACTATAGTTCCTAATATGACGATGGGGTTGTATATCTTATCTGACGCTTGGCTAGTGGAAGCACTCGTTCTTTCCATATAGTGAATTTTGTGATGTTTCTGTCACATTTACAAACCTTAACAATACTGCTGCTCTATGCACCTTTGTTTGCCTTTGAATCAAGCCTTGGTGGTACTTGATTCAGAGAGCTTCATGATATAGCCCCTGGTTATCCTTAAACTCCAAATTTGTTGTGTAACCTTGGCTCTTTGTGTGGTTAATCATACACATTGATGTTGTTGATTATCATGATGTTGTAGACACTAACATGTTTCTTGTAGGGATGTGTTTGTGGGAACATTTAGCGATTGTAAAGTACATGTCACCTCTGACAGGCATGGGCTTTGTGAAAGTTGATGTTCCCTTTTGTGTTTTCTTCCTACCTTAATGTGCTTGATATCGATAACTGATATCAAGCACCTTAAGGTGGGGGCATATATAAGGTAAGTTGTCTGTTATAGATGTTAGCAGTGTGTTTGACCTCAGATGCATAGACCTACGCCTGAGTAGTGCATCATGCATCCTGAGTTTGTTTGCAATCAATCAATCAATCATCTAAGCCCTCTGCAGAGGTGGGATATCGAGTATATCCTTTTTTTAAGCCCTCTATGAAGGCAAGAATGGTGTATTCCTCAGAGCAGATTGCATCATCCTGTCATTTTCAAAAGTCCTCTGTGGAGGTGGGGAGTAGTTCTATGACTAACTCAACCCTTAACCATGTCCTTGGTGATTGTTGTGGTGAAGTCCAATCATCAGTGTGTGCCTACAATGTGCCTGAGATGGTGATGATCCTAGAAATAGGGAACACACCATCACTTGTTTGCCTTGTTTTCTCCGTGTCTTCAAATGTGTATGTTTTTGCATGCTTGTTTTGTATGGTGTGTTTGTTGCCCCATATACATAGACTAGCACCATTGAGTAGTGCTTCGTGCATCTTGGGAGGTTTTGCATGTGTGTTGCCCCATATGCAGAGACCAACGCCATCGAGTAGTGCTTCATGCATTTTGGGAGGTTTGTTTACTTTCCAGTACTTGCATTTGTATTTCATATATATAAGAAGAAAAAGAAAAGAAAATATATCATTTCTGTCTTCCATGCATTAATGTGTCTTCCATGCATTAACTATTTGCTCTGTGTTCTGTGTGACTGTAACTATCTTCTCCGTGTTTTGCGTTCCTGTGAGTGTTTTCCATGTGATTGGTGTGTCTTCTCCATGCTTGGTGTGTTTGTTGTGTTTGTGACCTTACTTTAATGCATGTATGGGCCTCATGTTCATACATATATTAAAGTGGGGGCTAAATGTAACGTCAAAAAATATCCCCTTGGGGGCTTTTCCCTCATAAGGTTTAGCTCCTAGGTCTTTAGAGTGCACTTAGGACATTTTAGTACATATTTTAGCATCCTGATGGAATGAGACCTAGGTTCCTTGGAAAATAGGACCTAGGTGGGCCCCTTGAGCTGTACCCTACCTAAAATAGGGGGGAGGACTTAGGCTTCCACGCCCTAGTCCTGCCCTATTTTGGGGCAGCCCCAATTTCTAGGTGTCAGTTTATGACCGTTAAAAGGTTGTTTTGCCGACACGGTAAAGTTTGATTTTTAATATCTTGGCGGGAATGCTTGTAGATGCATATATAAGCAAGTGTAGGAATTCATTTGTAAACTAGATGGTTATTGTAAACTCTAGGCATTCTCAAGGTGATTCAAGGCTTTCTATTATGTTGCAAGAGGAGACTTGTGTGTTTTGTGTGTTGATATTTGTAGATTTGAGCATCAATTCCTTCATGGCATGAAGAGCATCTTCCTCCATGAAAGATTCACTACAAGGTGACATATCATTGTGTTTTTATCATTGATTCCTTTGATTTTTGGCCTCTTCCTCACAAGGGTACACCCTCTTTATTTGACAATGGTGTTCAGAGACTTAAGTGTCCTCCGGGGTTTGACTAAGGAAAACCTCTAAACACCACAACCCCCAAACCAAGTCTTGTGATTGTAGGTTATAGGTGTCACATCCAGGAAAAGTGGAGTTGTAGGAAGGTTGGGAAGACATCAGGGATTCAGGATCTGAAGAAAAGTTAGACAAAGGAGTACTTCTGAGACTAGGGCACTCACTCCAATGTCCTCTACAGATTATTTTTAGAAAAAAAAATTAGTCGGCTGATCAATGTCTGAAGGAGGTTCGGATTCCCCCAAAAAGTAGGTACCCTGGACTTAGGCACCTGCTCTAGTGTCCTTGACTGTTCCGCATTAGAACCCCCAAAATAGGTACTCTGTAATTCTACATTTCACTCCCGTCTATAATAGGTTTTTCTATAATTCATTAATTTGCTGTCATAGTTGCTTAATTAGGGTTTTAATGGTCAATTGAGCATAGGAGAAGGAAAAATTTATAATTAATTCCCTAATCCAAGCTTCCGTACATCTAAAAGTGACTCTAGGGTATGGTAATGCTTTCCATTCAACCCTAGATCCTTCAATATATAGTGGAGAGGCAGATTTAAACATCTAAACCCCAAAGATTAACAAGATCATATTTTCAACTAAACAATACCCTATGTCTAATTTTCTGATAGATATATATTGAAAACATTCATAACTTTTAAACTATTTATCCTTTTTTTAAAAACCTAAAAGATGCATCACATTCTAGGCTTTATTGGCTATAGGCAAAAAATAAGTATCGAATTTCATATTTTTTGACTAAGTTAGGTTGGCTGGTAAATTATTTTTTAATATTTACAAAAAAACAAGAGTAGAAAATTCATAAATAATTTCTTTATTAAAATTTTTTTTAAAAATATGCATCACATCCACTCATGTTTCATTTGTACATAATTCCAAAGCTTGGAGAAAATTAAATATTCTTTTTCTCATACTTAGGTTGGCTAGAAAAGCACCTAAATTTTATGTTTTTTTCCAAAAAAAAAAGTACTGCCTCATTGAAATATCCAATTTTCACCCAACTCATTTTAAAATTAAAAAAAAGTAGTATACAATAAGTTACATTCAATTTAACTGATGTTGCTCTTGACTGCTCCAAATGCTAGGGTTTCGATGTAGGAGCATCAAATCATTCTCTATTTTCTGGCATATATGCTAGGTTATGCTGTGTCAGTTTTCTCTTATTTTTGTAATAAGTTTCCTTGTCCTAGTTTTACTTCTTGTTACCATTAGGTCAGAAACTTAACTCTCTTAATTCAAGTCTCTTAATTCTTTTTTCTCTACTTTTGGTAGTCGAGAAACTGCTACCGATGTCAGTTATTAACTACCAAATTTGTAAGTTGCTTGGAGTTTGTTGAGAAAGATTGTAGTTTGTTGGGGCACGGGAAGCTGTTGTAAAATTTGTTGTGTTTGAAATGAGAGAGAGGAGAGACCTGAAGGGGAGGGGATGGTCATGTAACCTAGTCACAAAGGAAAGCATTGAATATATGTAACTACTGAAGACAATCAATAAAGAATTTTTTTGTTTGAGATTAGTTTCTTTTGGCCTCTTGAAGTTAGATACTATCAATTGTCTAACTCATTCTTTGATTCATGTTCCCTATTCTATTTTAGTATATGTGGATTAATGAATATGGTGGAATCACATTCAATCTATAATCTTATATCCTTGGTTACTGTCATTATCCATTCTTGTCTATGATAGACCAAAGGCAATAAAAAGAAAACCAATGTAATCTACCTAGAGGAAGAATCAATAAAGTAGTAACATTCTGATATATAATAGGTCTCTCTGTAATATCTTATCTATTATCGATTTCACTATTATTTTCATTTGTTCTCATTCCATTTGTTGGCATTGAATAAGTCTAAATATTGAGAATTGACCAGAACTATATACTCTATCTTGTGTTTTTGCCATTGTCAACTAAGAATACCAGGGAGTTGTTGTTTCTATCTAAAGTGTTTCTAGTAGGATTGATATCAATTTGGTATCAGAGCCTAAAAGTTACTGGGCATTGGTGAGTAAACAGAATGTCTCCAAGGAGAATGGGTAGAGGTGGAGCCCGAGGAAGAGGCAGAAGGGGACATGATGAAGAGTTGATGCAACATTTAATAGAAAGAATAGATGCCTTGGAAAGGGAACAAAGAAGAGGGACCCCTGATGAGGGTGCAAGTGATGATTAGGAGGAGGAAGTATTATCAAGAGATGATAATGAAGAAAGACAAGGAGAGCATGAAGGATTTGAGGAAAGATTATTAAGGATGGTCATGAATGTGGGTTCCAAACATAAAATAGAGGTCCCTACTTACTCTGGGAGTCTCAATGGAGAAGATTTAATTGATTGGATCAATGATTTAAATAAGTATTTTCAATTTGAGGGTGTAGCAGAAGATAGAAAAGTAAAGTTTTCTTGCACTAGATTGAAGGGCCGTGATACTATGTGGTGGGACTTTGTCCAAACTAAGAGAAGAAGAAAGAATAAGGAGAAGATTAACTCTTGGGATTGTATGGTTGCAAAGTTGAAGGCAAAGTTTTTTGTCAGGAGATTACCAAACTAATATCTTCAAAAGATTGCAGAATCTTAAGAAAAAGGACATGACGGTGAAGGAATATATGAAAGAGTTTTACAAGTTGATGATTTGATTGAGCCATAGTGAAGATGATCTTGAGAAGGTAGCAAGATATTTGAATGGGTTGAAGTATAGTTTGCAAGATGTGTTAAGTCTAGTATCTCCTAGAGCTCTAGAAGAATCCTATGAGTTTGCCATCAAGGCAAAAGAGAAGTTTCTGAGAAGACAAAATCATCAAGGTAGAGGAGCTAGAGGAAGTAGACAACATGATGGAAGAGGACAACAAACCATGAAAAGTGGTTGAAAGTTCAAGTGGGACAGCCAATTAAGAAAGAGGAGGATTTCAAAATAGAGGAGATAGATCATATGGAAGAGGAGGTTTTCAAGGAAGAGGAAGAGGCTTATGTTTCAAATGTAACTAGTATGTTGGTCATAAGAGTTGGGATTGTCCTAAGTTCTCACAAGGATGCCATATAAGAACTGAGAGAAGAAATCAAATCATACAAGTAGATCAAGAGAGGGTTTAGTCACCTGTTCATCACCAAGAAGAACCTAAATCTAGAGAGTCATTGTTGTTCAAAAGAGTGCTATTAAAGTCACCTAAGGAGAACCAAGAGCTAGTGCAAAGGAGAGATTTGTTCAAGACAAAATGTAAGGATCAAGGTAAGTGTTGTAAATTGATCATTGATAGTGGTAGTACGGATAACTTAGTGACTACTGAAATGGTAGAAAAATTGGGTCTAAAGAGAATGAGACATACTACACCTTATAAAGTTTCTTGGCTATAGAAAGGGCATTAGTTATTGGTTAATGAACAAACTTTGGTTGAGTTTCAAATTGGTAGTTATAATTATAGTGTTGTATGTGATATCATGCCCATGGATGTGTGTCATGTGTTGCTTGGTAGACCTTGGCAATTTGACAGGGAAGCTAAGCACAATGGAAGAGATAATACTTACACTTGTGAGAAGGATGGAATCAAGCACACATTGTTTCTTGTGCAAGACCAAAAAGAGGATAGCGTTAGTAACAGCAGTAGTAAGGTGATGTTAGTGAGTGTGAAGGAGTTTGTAAATGAAGACAATGTTGATTTGCATATAGGACAACGAAAGGAAGGTGTTGACATAAGTGCATGTGATGTTGGGACAATAGTATAGGATAGTCTCATGAAAGACATAAATCACTACAAAGTTTTGAACAACAATGTCAAGAGGAATGTATGGATGAGATGCCTCTTGAACAGCATAAAGGGGCAGCCAAACAAGATAATGAAGATGACCTGTTACTATGAATTACAACCATGGAAAAGGAATGGATTGAGCTAACAAAAGGTGAATCAAATCTTGCCACAAAAAAATGATGTGGTACATGTGTTTTCAAACCCCTTTGATATCAATAAAATTAATTTCCATGAATGTGCTTTTGTTCATGCTTATGTTGAAGATGAAACTTGTTTGTGTGAGATGGAAAAGGTGGTTGAAGAAGATGAGATTGGGTGTGGAAATGAAAATTCTACCTAGAAAACAATAAGACAAGAAGGGTTCATTATTCTAATGGTTTGGGAGAATATGATGCCAACCAATGGAACAAGCATGAAAAGAATATGTGGGAAGAAAAGTTTTATGTATTGAGAAACTATTTTTGCCAAATGTTGTAAGAAAAGAAAGAAGTGATGGATATAGGTGATCATTTATAAGCATGATGGGATATTCTGCAAGTGCTAAGAAATTGGAAGGGTATTTCTTCTACCTAATTCCCCTTTGTGAGCTATGCTTACAAACAACTTACCCAGGGAGTTTGATGCAGGAGCATCAAATCATTCTATGTTTGTTTAGTTTCTTCTCTATTTTCTAGTAGATATGCAAGTTTATGTTGTGTCAGTTTTCCCTTGTTTTTGTAATAAGATTCTTTGTCCTAGTTTTACTTCCTCTTGCCATTATGTAAGGAAATAAACTCTCTTAATTTGATTCTCTTAATTCTTTTTTCTCTACTTGTAGCAGTCAAGAAACCTCTACCGATGTCAATTATTAACTACTAATTTTGTAAGTTGCTTGGAATTTCTTGAGCAAGATTGTAGTTTGTTGGGGCATGGGAGGTCATTGTAAAGTTTGTTGTGTTTGAAATGAGAGAAAGGAGATACTTGAAGGGGAGGGGATGGTCATGTACCCTAGTCGTAGGGGAAAGCATTGAATATATGTAACTACCGAAGATAATTAAAAAAGAAATTTTTCTATTTGAGATCGGTTTCTTTTGGCCTCTTCTAGTTGGATACAATCAATTTTCTAATTCATTCTTTGATTCATGTTCCCTATTCTATTTTAGTATATGTGGATTAACAAATTTTGTGGAATCACATTCAATCTCTAATCTTATATCCTTGGTTACTGTCATTATCAATTCTTGTCTGTGATAGACCGAAAGTAATAAAAAGAAAAACAATGTAATATGCTTAGGGGAAGAATCAATAAAGTAGTAACATTCTAATATATAGTGGGTCTCTCTATAATACCTTATCTATTATCAATTTCATTATTGTTTTCATTTTTTCTCATTCCATTTCTTGGCATCGAATAAGTCTGAATGCTGAGAACTGGCCAGAACTATAAACTTTGTCTTGTGTTTTTGTCATTGTCAACTAAGAATACTAGTGAGTTGTTGTTCCTGTCTGAACTGTTGCTAGTAGGGTTGCTATCAAGTTTCTACCAACAATTTTGCATGTCTCTCTGTAATGGAAGATGTAGTTACATGAAATAAGATTATGGCTAGTTTACACCTAGACTCAAGGGAATTTACAAGGCATTTAGATCTTGATCTTGCCTCCATTTCTCCCCAACACAAAGTTAAAGCTAGAAATTCTATTTAGTTTGGTGCAACTAGGATAAACTCCAAGTTCAAGGCACAGGGAAAACCAACCAATAGTGCTCAGGCTAGGTTAGACTCACAACATAGGGAAAACCTGGATGCGACTACTAGGAATAAATCCCAAACAAATCCTAGGGTGCATAGCCTTACTGAATTTGGTAATCCCTTTTGTTGTGAATATTAGATGGTTAGGGCCCTACGATGTGCCATTAAGTTTCTAGTATTAGATTTGGAGGAGGAAATTGAAAAGGAAGTGATTTAAAATAAAAAATGATTTTGTAGAGAATGGTTTAATTGGTAGATTTATTAAGTTTTAGCCCAGTCTCATAGAGGTACACAAATGGATCATAGATACATGGAGTCCTAATATATTGAAAGGTGACATTCAAATCTACCCTTGTTCTTGTGGTTTTTGACAACTTACAAGACCAAAATACAATTCTTTATGACTATCAATGGAGTTTTGATGAGCACCTTCTCATGCTCAAACTATGGCACCCAACTTTTAACAATATTTTTGAATCTTTCTCTATTATGCCTATCTAGATTTGACTCCCTAATCTTTCACTCTAATTCTGGTTTGAATCCTATTTTGAAGCAACTGGCAACAAATTAAGAAAGTTCCTAGTTGTTGATGGAGGCTCCTCAAGTTTCCTTCATACAACATTTGCTCGCATCTTGGTTGATATAGATACCTCTAAAAATCTCTTGGGTGATATCTCTCTAAAAATCTCTAATCACAGCTGGGATCAAAGTTTGGACTATGAGGGTTTACCATATAGCTTCCAACTGCTCAAAATTTACTATCTCTCTAAAAATCTCTAATCCATATAGCTTCCAACTGCTCAAAATTCAAACTTGATTGACAAGATACATGGTGGAAATATGTTGCTATCAACTATTACTCTGTAGAAAAAGAGGAATTAGTAGACTCTCATGATGTTATAGGTAGGAAACTACTCATTTGGAATCCCCCCAAAAAATAAGGACTCCAAATATGAATGGCAAAAAGGATCCCATCCTCATCAACAACCATTCATGGTTCTTTCCTTCCTCGAATGGGAAATGATAAATCCTCAGAAATGATGGCATCCAAGTCAAAGAATACTACAACTTCAACAGTATTAGGTAATGAATCACATGGTGAAGAAATCAATTCCTTAATTATTAACATTGGCACCTCAAATGTTAGGATTGTTTGAGAAGTAGAACTTGATGAGATCACTTCAATGGTGGAGGACTCCTCGAAAAGTAACATGTCTATTATAATAGATCAACCAATGGATGAAAATATTCAATGGGCAATGGTTACATGGGAAAGGAAATCAATAGGTAATGAGAAATGTATGATGACTCTATGCTCCCATGTTAAGATGGATAGGTGAGAATCTCAAGATAATAGATTTTAGTTGGTCTAACTTTAGTAGTTATTATTATGCACCCCTATTTTTAAGGAATACATTTTATCATTTTTGTTAATGGCTCTCTTTATGAGCAACTAGTTCTTCAATTTTTTGTTTCTCTATTTAGTTAAATGGGAGTGACCCCTAGAAGGTCATCATTCACTAACAAAAAAAGCTACATTCAATATTTTACAATGTTTATTACTGCCTTATTTTCAATTATATTGATAAATTATTCAATTTTTGACATGAAGTTAATTATGTTTTTAGCATTTTAGTTTCCACTTAGTGGTATTAATTGGCCCATCACGATCCTACACTTACCCTTATCTCAAGAACAAGATTACAGTACACTTGTAGAGTCTCCACACAAGGGCTCTAAAGCATCAAGCAACTTAGATAGAACCATCCATGTGAATAGGATAATGAGAACCATTTAGCCACACATCCCAATCCATGCTTCATGTAATCACATATGCAACTTACAATAGATTCTCAATCCAACCTCAATAAGTACCCATGTGCTTGTCTTTATAGAACAAGCTTGCACGAAACCATGAAGTGGTATTACATTAGCCATGTCCCTCAAAACCATGAACTCACTAAATCATGACTCAAAAATTAAATATTTTACCAATATGAAAATGACAATAAATATTTATCTCAATTCCTGATACAATATAAAAGTGTCCCCAAGAATAGCTATCCCATGTTGTATCCACATCTCTAGATGCACCTCAATTAATTTTGTTTTTATACTTTTAGCATTATTATTATGCAAGGTGTAGAACACACTTTTATCAACACATAAAAACCCCTTAACTTAAATTTGACAACCATTTACACATCAAATCATTAATATTTAATAATAAACATAACATTAATATTAATAAACATTATAGATATCTTAAATACATCTATGTAAAAAAACCCAAGAAAGATTGGTTTTGAGATTTTTTTTAACTTAAGAATTATTTTATTTTAGCTATTTTATTTTCAATAATAATGCAATAAAATATGTCAAAGGGGTTGTACTTAAATGACAAGGCCATAAGCTTCTCAAGATGGACATCGAAGTTCAAATCCCCCAAGTGACATCTATATTTGGAATTCCAAGTTGTGGCTCTTGGACGTAAAATGTGGCTTCTATGTTGAATAAGTAGTCTAGGTTAAATATGTGGAGGGGGAGGAGGTCCTCCTTATGACCTCCATTATAGTGGGGCTATCCTAAATAACCCCCACAATTTATGGATGAAAAATACAATAAACTACCTAATTCATGGGGATGATTGGAATAATCTGCTTTCAAATCCAACAAAATAAATCAAATGGATGGCCCTTCCTAAGGGATGGTGTAAGATCAACTGTGATGGGACATCCAAAGGAAAACCTGGTGTCTTCAAGGTAGGGTTCCAATTGAGATACCATGATAGTTATTTGATTGGTCCTTCCTTGAAAGGACTTAGGCATAGAAAAAATAATGAAGAAGAGGCCCAGATGCTCCTATTAGGCTTGTATACATGTATCTAATTCAAAGGAAAGAGAGTAGATATAGAATAATATTCCATGGTCATTGTAATTTCCATAAGGAACAATGGTGCCCAAAACTAGAAGATCAATAGAATTCTATGCTAGATTTAGCCCTTGATAAACAAACTAGAGGAATTCACCATTAAACATGTGTATAGGGTGGCTAATTATCATGTAGAATCCTTGGCCAATTTTGTCATAGATTATGACATAAGATACATTATGGGATATAACTTATATGGACTTTGTCAAATTCCCAACTTATTTAGTGATGACTCTAAATAATAAAGAGTGTAGGTTTCATTCAACGACAATGTTGAATGAGATCAAAGCATGCGAAATTATGTGATTTAATCCCTTGAAGGATGAGATACTAATGAAGTTGGATTATGTCAAGATATGGTTATATTTCTATTAAATGGATTTCATTTCCCTCTTTGTCAAAGGTTTCCTTTCTGGTGTACCACAGATACCATTGTTAGACTAAATTTTAAGAAGAGGCAAATTTCCTTTCTTGGGGAGGTATATGGTTTGTATTTAAAGAGAATCTTGAATGTAAGGGTGATGATAATGATCCATGTGATTTAGATGGTTTTTGGAGATTTTTTTTATTTTCTACTCACAGGTATTGTGTTAAAACATCATGTTAGAACATAATGTTATTAGGAGTCATACCCTTATAACATTTATATATTATTCTAATACAAGGTTGTAAAACCTTATGTTATAAAACATATGTCATTTAATAACTAATAATCTAATATTTATTAGATTATTGATTATTTACAAATGGTTGCTTTGAATGGGTGTGACTAATACCCCTTTAGGTATTTTGCCATCCCTTCTCCTATATTTAAGGAGGTTCTTTCTCATTTGAGAGGAAGGGAACTTGGAGTTTTATAGTGAATTATATCACTATGCATAAGAGGTATTATTGGCATTGTCAAAGTATGTAGAGGAGTATAACCTCAGGTTTAGTCTATTTCTTAATAGACTATTTTTGTATGTGTTTTAATAAGATGATGCTTTATGAGTTTTTTTACTTGAAATATTTTTCCCATGTATATCTTGTGTAATGTGTTAAATCTATGCTTGTATAATTCACATTTATATTTATTTTATATTTTGTTCATAACGATTAGTATCCTAAGATTCTAATTTCTAACATCGTATCAAAGCAGGTTAGGCTATAATAATCATATTTACAGGTTATACTATAAGACATGTAGAACTTGATGGAAAACCTATTTATTGTCAATAAACACATTTGGAAGGCCATTTATGCAATAAATTTGGTGTTTACTTTCACTTTGTTTCAAAATTAATTTATCAAAACTAAGTGAGCAAATTCTAATATTTTGTAGGTGATATCTAAGAGAAATTTCATACTAATGTTTTTTTTAACATATTTATACAGCATAGAAATGTTATTGCCAACTATTTGGTTTTAATAATTTAAATTTAATTTTTTTGTCTCTCTTATTCATAAAAATATGAATTTGAAAAGTTAGCCAATAAAATTATTTATTGATTTGTATCCTATAAAACTAATCATTTTCATCATATATAGATAAAATATCTATTAGTTAAAATTGTTTCCATTATATAATAAAAATATACATAATTACGCCAAGAGGCGTTCTACACTCATAGCAAGGGCTGAAAGATTTAGATTCCTATAAACAATTAAGATTCAAATTCCATGTAAACAAAATTCATAAAATGTGTAAATAAATAAATTTGTGGAATCCAAATGGATAAAAAAAATAGAAAGACTTGGGCAGTTATGGAGTGAAATCTTAAAAAAAAAATTGTGGAAGCCAAATGGATAGAAAAATAGAAAAACTTGGGTAGTTATGAAATGAAATCTTTATTATGTTTGAAGAATATGAAAAGTCTTGGAGCATAATCTCTTTAAATTGGAATATATCTCTTGACGTACTATAGATATATTTTTTAAAATATAAATATACTAGTATAAGGAAAGTCATAGTTTTTTATATAGAGAGGGGTCAATAGAGAACTAAAAGTCACTTCCTTTCATAATAAAAGACAATTCGCTCATATATTATAAGTCACATCCTTTATAAATAAAGACAAATGAAATCTCATCCTTTCTTAAAATAGTCACATCCTTATATCCTTATAGTTTATATAACTGTAAAATAGAATCTTATCACTTTTTTAAGGAGCTCTTTATAGATTCAGTTTTAAAAGGAGACTCATATCGTTAATAAAAAGAGTCATTATCCTTTTTAAGAGAGTCATTTCCTTTTTAAAAATAATAGGCTCTTTTATAATTTAATAAACTAAGACTAATAAAAAATAATAAGATTAATAAGAAGTAAAGACTAAATTAATAAAGAAAAAAAAAATTCATTTTTATTTTTAAGAGTCAATTTTCTCCATTATTATATTTAATGATATGTTTATGAACTATGGGGCAAATATGTATAGAAGGATAGGAGAGCAAATAGATTTGGTATGCAACTTCTTATTTTTTTAATCATATTCATATCTTTTAAAATTACTCCATTTTATTCAAAAATTAAGAGTATTATTTTAATTTAGTTTTAAAACTTTTATTGTCACTTGTTTACCCATTATTCTTAGTTTGAATAAGTCCTAAAATTATGTGATGAATTTATTGTTTACTCTAAAAGCATGGTTAAATTTGCACAAATTTCAAATTAAAAAGGATGCATGGAAAGATATTAATATGTGAGAGTCTCATCCTTTAAAGTGAATCACATTTTTTCTAAATCAAAGTCTATTCGTAAAGAAGTCAAATTTTCATTTCTAAATAGAAATAGACACTCTATTAAAGGAGGTCAATTCTAATTTTTGAAACCATAAAGTCGACTCTCCAGAAACTCTTAAGGACATTTGAATCTTTATATCCATTATATATGGACAATCATATAATTAATGAACGTAGATAGCACTAATAAAAAAGTTGAGTATTTTAGTTTTTTGTCATTCTTTTTAGAACAAGTGGATCCTACAAAAAAGAGGTTCATATTTAATAGATGGGGATGATGGAAATAATTGAATGCATAGAGACAATTCATAAGGACTACCTTATATATATCCACATGTATAGTGTTAATTGGTCTAACCCATCTCACATCGTCAAAGATTTAGACCTACATGCAATTGTTCTCGATAAGAAATTTCAAGCTTTGGTGGGGTATTTGCATAAAATTTTACCATGATGCTTTATTTTAATAACAATGGATAAGAGCCAACATTTGCAGGTCATAAACATAGGATAATTGTTTATGCTCTTTGACTTGAAAAAAAATTACAATATAAAGGGTAAGGGTATAAGTTGTGAAAATGGAGAGCTATATGTTATACTACAAAATAAATTTGTACAAACCATCCTTGGGATAAGGGTGAGATCTAAGAAGAGTGGGTAGTGATATGTATCTTCACAAAATTTTATTAATGAGGCAATAAAAGGTCATCCTCTCAAGATATCACTCTCTACTAAATTTCCAACCTACGAAGTCTATTCATACTATGATGTAATTTTTTGCAAGCTTAATGATCATATTCTGTTATATCATATTATATATTTTCTTAGTTTTTTTTGTTGATCATTCATGTTGCATAGGTTTATCTTCATCATTTTCAAGTTCCTAAGATTTCCTTTTCAAAATATCCTTTAATTAATCTTGCTTTATATTCATTAGTTATAATGAATGCCTTATGGCATTAAGGGAGACTTAAACCTAAAAAATAGTCTCATAATTGCAAGCTTCATTATGCCTCATAATAATTTCACATACTTATATAGCTCAAAGTTGAAATTAGATATTTTTTATCATCTCTAATTGACTCTATTTCAAAAAAAAAAATTCCAACCATGAATATGCATACCATAATATAAAAAATTAAAAATGTTGTAGTCTCTTCTCTTAGGCAAGAAACCTAAAACAAGATTTTGTATTTCCCTCTTTAATACACATTACAATTCTTTCTATGACTATGGACAATATGATATTTAAAGGCAACTTGATGATTGGAGTGTTGACTTAATGGGCTCCCCTTGTCCATATGAAGGTAGAACTTATTGACTAACCTTCTAGAAGATAACATTAAACCTTGTGTTCTCTTATGCAAGAGCGTCTCAGGTGAATATGCAATCTTGTGTCAACCAAAAATATGATATTTTAGTTTTGTTAGAGTTATTACAATTTGTTTTAGTATGGTTAAGTTTTGGCATTTTGTCGAAGTTAATTGGCAACTTTGGCGGCAGTTGTTGTGGCTGATCTTTCTTCATGATGATAAAGACATGGATCTTAACCTTTCCCAGTGGTGGGTTGTAAAATTTGTGGGTGTCTTATTGATGGGTATATTGGTGAATATTGTGGTGAACATATGGTGGATGCCTCTTTGCACACAAAAGATTGTTCGAAGTCAAGGCATTGATGGATCTCCATACAAGCTGTTATATGGAAGCACCAAAGAATTACATAAAATTAAGAAGAATGCCAAATTAACTTCCATGGAGATCACGCACCATGATATTGTACATCAAATTGTTCCACATATTCATGTTCGGGTGAAACAATATGGCAGGATATTTGTGTATTGGTTAGGCACTATAGCATAAAGAATTTAATATCTTTTACACAGGTTGTGACAAGTGAATATGTGAATAATATAATGTCTCATAGTAAATCAAATGACATTTAACACCTTATGTGGACCAGTCTACACAAGAAAAGAAGTTAAAATGTTTGTAAGGTATATAACACAAAATGCCAAAAGAAGAGGCTTATCCACAATGATTGGGGAGGTGGGCGGCCAGATTGAAGAAAATGAAGTGCCAGTTTAAAAAAGGTCCTAGCATACTTATTTCAACACTTTTGTTTGAAGTAAAAGAAATAGCAAGGAAGGAAAACAAAAGAAAAGGAACTAGAATTCTAAACACCATACATAACTTTTCTCTATGAAATGGTTCGATCTGTTTTATTGAACAACAATACTAGAATTCGAAGCGTCCATTTAGATAGGCTGCAGAAAATATAGCACCCTTTAATATTGTTTATAACATGATCTCTCTCTTCGAGAATTGGGGGAGAGTAGATGGAAGTTTGAGAAAAAAAGGGAAATGGATTGCTTCCATAGTATGTGAGTACTATACATAGAAATAAAAGGAAGAGTGTGGAGAGTTTTAGCAATGAAAGAGGATAAGATGAAGTGTCACATAATAAGAAGGGGCATGGGTAGTTGGTGTAAAGAGGGAGATGCCTCTCTGAGTTACTTGAAAAAGGTTTGTTGTTGCAGATTAGAGACTCTGTGAGATATAAAGGTGCAGGTTTGTGAGTGAAATGAGAAGAGTGGATGCCAGGGGAAGGTAGAGTTGTATGAAATATGTAGAAAGCCATTGAAAGATGTGGGTTAAGAACTTGATTATAAGTTTCATTTCTGATATGTTAATTGACATACTATTTGAAATGTTATTTCAATCAAAACAAAGTATTATGAGTTTTATTTGTATTTCATGTGAATGGGTCTGAATTTGTGAAGGTTGAGTTTTACTTCTAAAGCAGATAGTCTCTGTTTCTTGTGGGTTTGTGAGAGTTGTGGGTGAGAGGGTTTTCTTTTGCACCATTCTCCAAGGCCAAAAATTAGAGATCCTCTTAATCTAATTTGTCATCACCTCCTTGGAATATAGTTTGTTAAACTTTTGATTAATCATATTTTGTCTATTTAAGATTATAATAAAAAAATAACATTCTTAAGACGTAGTTAAATTGTTATGTCTAGTGGTTTAAATTGAGTTGACTTCATTTAATACTAAGTGCATGGACACTTCAAGAAAATATGCCATTTTTATAATTGAGTTTCTAACTTACCTAGGTCATTTAGATCTAGTAACAATATTTATAATGATGTTACTTGGATTTCTCATTTCCCTTTAGTTAACTTATCTAACAATCATATCATACTCATATGGTCCCAAGGATTTTAGGACTATGGTAAGATGGTAGTGGAAAGACATTAAACATACCTCAGAGAGGCCCTAAATGAAATTCTTTCCATTTCTAGAGCTATGAAAATTAACTTCACTTAAATTATAAACCTAATGTCTCTTCTAAGCTATTAAAGCCTTGATGAGTTTGCATGGCTAGAGGATTGATAACATTTGATATTAATTATTTAAATATTGTTATAATGTAGTACCCCTCCATTCTCATCTTGGATGTGTAGAGTCTGGCTAAGGAGTATGAAGATGAAGGTAAAATAATAGGAATATTAAGGGTATGTTACACAGTTGATGTTGTACATTATATGATGTTGGTAGATGCTACATTCATGTTAGTGACATTCTTGATTACCCTCATATGTGGTTTCATATGATAGTTAGCATGTTTTATTGATAATCCTTGTTGCGACACTAATAAGTCATATGCTTTGACATTGTTTTACATTCAGGTGATTATGATGTTGATCTTATTATGATTGTCATAAGTTAGAATTGATTTTTATGCCATTGATTTTGTATTATAGGATGATCTGATTATTGTGTGGTGGGAAAAAAGACAATGTCGTACCACTCATTCATGAGCATCCAGTGACGTTGCAATTCTCTTTCACTCTATGATTGTTTTATATTTATTATACTTGTGCATAGACCATGTTGTGTGTTGTAGGCTGTAGGTATGAGGCATTGACTCCACCTAAATGGACAAGTTTGAGTGTGCCTTAAACCCAATAGAAATTGTTGAATGGAGATAACATATGGTCCCCTAGTTAGTCATCATCCTTGAAAAGCATGAGTATCTAGTTTTGGACCCAACCAATGTTGTCAGTTTGGGCATGATAGTCAAGCACTATTATTGTGGTTATGTTTTTCAATTGTACATGGTCGTCAGGTATTGTTCAGCATTGAATTATTTAGGTTATAATTGTTTGATTAATGTTTTGGTTAATTGCTTCATTAAAATAAATTTATTATGCTGAGAGGGCACCTTGATAAATAAATATAGATGCCTTTATATAAATTTAAGTTTATGGGAAATTATATTATTATATTATAATCTAAGGTCAATAAATAATAATAATTATAATGAAGAAAATAAAGTGTTATTAAAACAGGAATATAATTGATAAAACTAAAATGAAAATATTATATAAAAAAGTAAATATTTTGTTAGTGGCAATAAAAATAAATTTATAACATTCATGAGTTGTCATAAAAACTTATATATTTAGCAAATTGTAAAATAAATAAAATCAGAGTGAAATTATTGTCTTGTTAAAATAGCAAATTGTAAGAAAGTAATGAAGGCAGAATTTATTTTCTTTAATAAGGAGAATCTTCTGGAAGAAATTATGGGGGTGGTTATGCATGCTCAACTTTATTTTGAAATCTAAAGATATAATTTGGGGAAGGAGTATGCATTTGAGGGAGGAGAATATGTTTTATGTTTTCATGATCTCTCTCTCTCAAGAAGTTTTCATTTTTCTTTTGGCACCATAAACCATAGCTTCCAGAAGAAAAGACTTGGGGGAAAATGGATGCGAACTGAGAAATTTTGTGAAGATGTGATAGTAGTAATATTCCAGGTATGGACTTGGATATGAAACTGGTTTATTGTTGCATTAGATTTAGTGAAATAAATTTGTAATATGCAAGCTTTATATTATTCTATGAATTCTCTTCTATATATTCTGAACCCAATTTATTGCGTTAGCCATAACTTTATTTTCACAAACTGGGTTCCTCTAGAATTTTTATATTGGTGCATGACTTAACTATCAAAATTATATCCAAAAATCAGCCTTACCCAGTTTATCGTTTTGGAGATTTGAATATTTTGTGATTGTCTATCTCTCACCCATTTCGTCTCTATTTTAACAGTCTATTGCATTAGCCATAAACTTATTTTTATGAACTGGGTTACTCAAGAATTCTTATATATGCTGTACAACCTAGTTGTCTAAAGTATATAAAAAAATCAGCCTTACCCAATTTGTCATTTTAGAGATAGGAATAATTTGTGACTGTCTACCTATCACTCATTTCATCTCTGTTAAAACAGTTAGTTGCGTCACCAATAACTCTATATTTTCGAACTAGGTCTCTCTAAAATTTCTATATAAGATTCAGCTCATACATATGAATATCATATCCAAAAATTAGCATTACCTAGTTTGCTAGTTCAGATATATGTATCAATTAGTGACAAACATTCCTATACCATCTTGGTTGTTGTTATTAAATCTACAAATCCATTCTATGTGTATCCTACAATCATTTTGATCCAAGTGATGACGTCTCTTTGAGATGAGTGTCAAATAGTTCACAAACCTTGTCTATGCCTCAGTCTTTTGCATAATCATCTACCAAAGTATTTTCAACTATATAAGTTATCAATTGCATATTACTGGCATCGACTTATAAAAATTGTGAATGGTTGTTCATCTAATGAGAAGTCAAAAGATTTATCTTGATCTCTTTCTAATATGAAAAGAAGTAAGTTTAGAAGGACATAAAACCTTTATTAGAACTTTTATCTATTTGGCATTAAAGATATTGGTTATATTTTCTAATTTAATTGTATCTTTGAATCTGAATTTTAGGATGTGTTTTGGAAAGTTTTGTAAATAGTATAGAAATGTGTTAGTGTATCAATAGCTACGATCCATATTTATAGTTCAATATATTATCGAGATTTAGAAGAATATTATACAAAAGATCATTCTTAGACTTTATCTATATTGTGTGTGTAATTATCTTAAATTTATGGATGAGTGAGTCTCCTTTTAGATCATGATTGGAGGAGATGATTGGTTTGACAAGTATGTCTAGGTTAGAGTCCTTTCTTAGGGTCCTCTAAAGTAAACTATTTAATTATTTTTACATATTATTTTGACTGGTCTAATAATTGCAAATCCTTTGATAAGGACCATACAGGTAAGTATCAAGTAGATACCTTAATTATTATATAATACCTTAGGGACGAATTTGATAAACTTTAGAATGGCTAGACCATTGATTTTTATTTCTAATTGTAAACCTTGTAGTTAGTTTAATAAAGGTTTTTGATATTATCTCATGGCATTAACATAGCAGATGTAGTATTAGTACTAGTTTATGAGTAATGCTTATGATTGTTTGTTATGTATAGCAACGAATGAAGTTACTTTGAAACTAAGTACATATATTTAGGTATAATTGGGTTGGAGATGGTGTTAAATGATAAGGAATCAAATCTTTAGACTTATTTTGGGTTTATTTAGTGGGATTAGTGTTTAGATAGAAAGTAATTACTTTGGGACTTTAGATAAACATGAAAGGAAACTAGTTCTGAATAATAAATTAATGTTGAATAAAGGTCCTAACTCTTTGTTATAAGTGATTCATATCTTGGTGAATTTATATTTTGCATTCATAATGAAGTTCACATATATGTATCAAATTCAATATGATTAATTATATTATTGTTATCTTTTAACAAAGGTTAGATAAATCCCTAACATTTAGGTTATGTTTATATCTTACATAGATACCAAGATTAGTATAATATTTGAGTCTAAAAAGTAGAGAGATTGTTTTGTTGATTTATGGGTAGCTTATGATTAATGTTACATTCTTAAAGACCCATATTTAGTGCATTGTATCATATTTTGCATTTGTGGTAATATAATTGAAATATTGTTGAAGGATCTTAGTTTATGATGTGCATTTGAGAGTGGATCTGATGTGAGAACGTTGTGTTTTAGTGGTGTCAAGTGTTTGTGTCATTTGGGAAGTTGATTCTAGAGGCCCAGGATGTTATGTTTTGAGTTCATGCAACTGTGTTGTTAGGTGTCTTGAGATAATGATGTCTCTTATTTATGTATGTGGGTTTTGGTAAATGATAATGTGAAATGATGTACATTTTATGTTGTCAATGCAACATGATGAGGTAATGATCTCTTTTAAAGATGTATTGGTATCAAACTTGTGTTAACTATTGCGTCTGATAATGGGGAGATCTCAGTAATCGTAAAGAGGAAGTATTTTGTTTAGGGTTGAGATTTTGGAGCAAGATGGTCCATGCCTTGCTCTGGATATGTGTTGTTTATGGTTGTTGTGATTATTTCAACTAGAAGTTTTGGGACAATGATTTAAGAGTTGGTCCTTTGATTATGTTTTGTTTGCAAGAAGGTTAATGCCTTGCATTGTATATGTATACTTGACGTTATGATGTTAATTATCTTTCTTGATAGATAGGGTCTTCTAGAGTCAGGTAGGGGAGTGTCTTTCAATGTGGGGCCGGTGCACAAAGTGGCTTTCTAGGGTAACCCATTGAAAGTTGGTAACCAAGTGATAACTTACTAATAAATTTAGAGGGTTGGGTAGTTTTTTCACACTAAATAAGGTAATTGGATGCCTCGCCCATTCTTGTAGTGCTCGTTCAAGCTAAGGATGGGATGAGAAGGCATTGTTGGCAAGATCAACTTCCTTGTCCTCGTGAAAGGAATGTTGGTTCTGCATGTGTCACCCTATGGGGCTAGCATCTAGTGAGAGACTGGTAGGATGACCATATATGGGGACTAGCATCTAGTGAGAGACTGCTAGGGTAACCCATGTCAGGGCATGCGATGACACTTTCCCTACTTCAGCCTAGCATTCCCTAATTGTGTTTTCCCCTTTCATTGTGTGATTGCCTCTGGAAGTGTTGTTTGAGTTACTTGTGATGTTCTTATTGACCCGTGTTGTATTGGAGTCTTGTGTAGTCCTTGCACTTGTTAGTCTATTATCTTCTTGACTATTTGTTGTAGTGGGACCTTATTGTTATCTCCTAGCACAGGGGTGGACCTTAGGGTTCCACATGGTCAGGTGGTTGTGCTTTATCTCCATTGGTTTCTGATGCTGTTGTTCATGTGCGAGAAGGATGTACCTCTTATATCAGATTTTAGAACTTGTTCTAGCTTGAGGAGACAAATACTTATATTCATATTTTAGTTCTGTATATCAATTGAATCATGTACTGTTATCTTGATGTATGTACTCCAATGTTATCAGGAAAGTGATATTGTAAACAATGTAATGGTGTACTCTCTTGTAAAGGAAATTGTATATGTACTTGTAATCCTTTATACAAGATCTTGATGATTACTTATCCAATGATATAATATGGAAATATATGTGCAATTAGATTTTAGAATGAACTATAGTTGTTTGTTAATTCATAATGTTGGTTAGATCTTGTTAATAGTTTGTTAGTAATGCAACCGTGGAACCCTAGAGGATAAGCTTAACTTGATGTTATGAACAAATATGATTTACTTTTCCTTGTTATTTCTTCTTGTAAAAAAATATGTCCTTTTGGTATAGTATAGTTGAGTTGTTCTCTAGGGTTTCTTGGTGGGGTGTTACATTTGGTATTAGAGCCTAGTTTGTAACACTAGGACCTCTGGATTGTTATTGTTTCTCTAGGTTAAGTGTTTTTCTCCTTGTGGTGAGTTGGTAATAATACCTCTCACCTATGTGCCTTAGTATAGCATTAGAGGTTGATAAATTTACAGAATTATTTGTTGATTTTAAAAGAAATAAATTATTTATGCCTTGTTTTACTTATGTGTCTGCTATTTGTTCTCTCTCCTTTTCTAAAAATGTGATGTTATATCTGACAATATGTGTTTCCTAAATGTTAGTGCTTGTTGATTTGTTGAGGCCTTGAGTTCCTCTTGTGGTCTCTAGTGCTTTAGAAGAAAGAAGCATGGTTACTGTTAGTGAATGTAATTAGGAGTTTGGTATTCGCCCCCTCTAGTGATGTGAATATACTATACCCACTCTGTGTGAGGTGTTGTGAAAGGCCAGTGATGTTTGTGTTCCCTGGTTTGGTGAAGTAATCATACTTGGGCATTATGTTTAGCTATGGGTGTAGAAGCACCATACTATCTTTATGTTAATTGCATTATTTTTGTATATGTGTAAGTATTGAAATAATTTAATCATTCGGTGGCATCATGCATCGCGATTCATGTGGTTATGTGATGTTTTCATGTGTGGGGTTTCTTTTACGTGGTTGCTTAATAATTTGATATCTATCTCCAAGTTGGCCATGACCTCATATGGAAGTTTTGTTGTGGTTTATGAAATTTATCATTGTGTATGCCTGTGTAAGAACCATGTGCAAGAGATCAAATTGGAGCTTGTGTTGGACCCATGAGATCATGAATGTGATATTGTAGGTCAATTAGAGTTTTGAATTATTCTTGTGTGTGACATCATACATTCCCTCTGTAAATATCTTCATGCTTAAGGAAGTAATTGCATATGTTCATAGCTTGGTAAAAAGAAATTGTACTCCATTAAAGATAGAAAATATTTTTTTTGTATATAAGTAGGGACTGTGTTGCCTTAAATTCTTGTATAAAAGTTTCTTAGATATGAAGATGTAGAAAAATTAGTTGTCCTTGTGTTTGGTGTACATTCTCTAATGCATTGTAGACTTTAAGTCCTAGGGTGTTGTGTAGCGGATACTCTCTTTTGTGGATAAAATTAGTCACACCATGATGTGGATTTGTTTTTAATATTGGTTGTTTTGGAATTTTTGATAGTTGTTTCATGTGTTGTTGGTCAGCTAACAGTGAATTTGTTTTCTTTGAACTCTCTTATGATAGGAGTGGTCACCAAAACTCTTTTCTTTATACTTGATTTATTGTTGAAAATTGCTAGCATTTTGTGACTTAAGATTGAATTTGATTATTTCCCCACTTGGGTTTGCATTTTTTTTAATTTCTATGGTGGCTATTTTGAATTTTTGTTTTTGTTGGCCCCATTTTGTGTTAAGTGTTGTTTCTATCATGTTCATTTCAAGCCTCTGATAGTATGTACAAGGGAAGACTCCACAAAGAATTGTACTTGCATGTTTGGTAATTAGTTGGAACCATAGTGGAAATAAGAGATGAGATATATTTTTCCTTGTTAATATGTGAATGCAATTCCCTAAATAATTTGAAATTCTCAAAATATATGTGATTGGTTATAATTAGATCACATGATATGTCTTAAGGTGAGGAATTGATGTCCTTCTTGGACCATCTTTATTGAACGATTGTGCCTGTCTTATGAACAATTGCTTAATTGATGCATATGTTGGCAATAGAAAATTACAATACTAATATGTTATGTTTCCAACCTAGTCCATGACTTCCAGGAGTAAGTCAAGTTTTACGAGGGAGGATGTAGTGCCCCTCCATTCTCATCTTGGATGTGCAGATAGTCTAGCTAAGGAGTCTGGCTAAGGAGCATAAAGGTAAAGGTAAAATAATAGGAATATTTAGGGTATGTTAGACAGTTGATGTTGTACATTATATGATGTTGGTAGATGCTATATTTTGGTGACATTGATGATTATCCTCATGTGTGGTTTCATATGACAATTAGCATGTTTTATTGATAATCCTTATTGGAACACTGATAATTCATATGCTCTGACATTGTTTTACATTCAGGTGATTTCGTGATTATGATGTTGATCTTACTATGATTGTCATAAGTTAGAAATGATTTTTATGCGATTGATTTTGCATTATAGGGTGATCTGATTATTGTGTGGTAGAAAAAGAGACAATGCCGTACCACTCATTCATGAGCGTCTGAAGACGTTGTGATTCTTTCACTCCATGACCATTTTATATTTATTATACTTGTGCATAGACCATGTTGTATGTTGTAGGTTATAGGTATCAGGCATCAACTCCACCTGAATTGACAGGTTTGAGCATGCCTTAAACCGAATGAAAATTGTTGAATAGAGATAACATATGGTCTAGTAGTTAGCCATCATCCTTGAAAAGGATGAGTATTCAATTTTGCACCCAGCCAGTGTTGTCAGTTTGGGCATGATAGTCAGTCACTATTATTGTGGTTATGTTTTTTGATTGTGCATGGTCGTCAGGTATTGTTTGGCATTGGATTATTTAGGTTATAATTGTTTGATTAATGTTTTGTTTAATTGCTTCATTAAAATAAAATTATTAAGCCAAGAGGGAACTTTGATAAATAAATATAGATGCTTTTATGTAAATTTAAGTTTATATGAAATTATATTATATTATAATCTAAGGTCAATAAATAATAATAATTATAATGAAGAAAATAAAGTGTTATTGAAATGGGAATATAATTGATAAAATTATTATATAAACAAGTAAATGTTTTGTTAGTGGAAATAAAAATAAATTTATAATATTTATGAGTTGTCATAGAAATTTATATATTTAGTAAATTGTAAAATAAAAAAAATCAGAGTGAAATTATTGTCTTGTTAAAATAGCAAATTGTAAGAAAGTAATAAAGGCATAATTTATTGGCTTTAATACGGAGAATCTTCTGGAAGAAATTATGGGGGTGGTTATGCATGCTCAACTTTATTTTGAAATCTCAAGATATAATTTGGGAAAGGATTGTGCATTTGAGGGAGGAGAATATGTTTTGTGTTTTCATGGTCTCTTTCTCTCTCAGGAAGTTTTCATTTTTCTTTTGGCACCATAAACCATAGCTTCCAGAAGAAAAGACTTGGGGGAAAACGGATTCGAGTTGGGAAATTTTGTGAAGATGTGATAGAAGTAATATTCTAGGTATGGAATGAGATATGAAACTAGTTTATTGTTGCATTAGATTTAGTGAAATAAATTTGTAATATGCAAGCTTTATATTATTCTGTGAATTCTCTTCTATATATTCTAAACCCAGTCTATTGCATTAGCCATAACTTTATTTTTATTAACTAAGTTCCTCTAGAATGTTTGTGTATAGTGCATAACCTAGCTATTGAAATCATATCTAAAAATCAGCCTTTCCCAGTTTGTCATTTTGGAGATATGAATATTTTGTGACTGTCTATCTCTCACCCATATCATCTCTGTTTTAACAATCTGTTGCTTTAGCCATAACCTTATTTTTACGAACTGAGTTCCTCTAGAATTTTTATATATGGTGCATGACCTAGTTATCTAGCTCATATCTACAAATCAACCTTACCCAGTTTTCCATTTTAGATATATGATTATTTTGTAACTGTCTACCTCTCACCCGTTTTGTCTCTGTTAAAACAATTAGTTGCGTCACCAATAAATCTATATTTTCAAACTGGGTTTCTCTAAAAATTTTATATAGGATGTAGCTCTTACCTATGAAAATCATATCCAAAAATTAGCATTACCCAGTTTGCCAGTCAAAGATATGTATCAATTAGTGACAAACATTCCTATGCCATCTTGGTTGTTGTTATTAAATCTACAAATCCATTATGTGTGTATTCTACAATCATTTCAATCCAAGTAATGACGTCTCTTTGAGATGATTGTCAAACAATTCACAGACCTTGTCTATGCCTCAGTCTTTTGCATAACTATCTACCAAAGTATTTTCAACTATATAAGTTATCAATTGTGTATTAGTGGCATCGACTTATAAAAATTTGTCACTGGTTGTTCATCTAAAGAGGAGTCAAAAGCTTTATCTTGATCTCTTTCTAATATGAAAAGAAGTAAGTTTAGAAGGACATAAAACCATTATTAGAACTTTTATCTATTTGGCATTAAATATATTGGTTATATTTTCTAATTTAATTGTATCTTTGAATCTGAATTTTATAATGTGTTTTGTAAAGTTTTGTAAATTGTATAGAAATGTGTTCGTGTATCAATAGCTAGGATCCATATTTACAATTCAATATATTATCAAGATTTATAAGAATATTATAGAAAAGATCATTCTTAGACTTTATCTATATTGCAAGTGTAATTATCTTAAATTTACGGATGAGTGAGTCTACTTTTAGATCATGCTTGGAGGAGATAATTGGTTTGACAAGTATGTCTTGGTTGGAGTCCTTTCTTAGGGTCCTCTTAAGTAAACTATTTAATTATTTTTACATATTATATTGACTAGTCTAATAATTGCAAAGCCTTTGATATGAACCATATAGATAAGTATTAAGTAGATACCTTAATTATTATATAAAACCTTAGGAACGACTTTGATAACCTTTAGAATGGCTAGAGCATTTATTTTTATTTCTAATTGTAAACATTGTAGTTTGTTTAATAAAGGTTTGTGATATTATCTCATGGCATTAATGTAGTAGATATAGTATTAGTACTACTTTGAGTAATTCTTATGATTATTTATTATGTATAACAATGAATGAAGTTACTTTGAAAATAAGTACATATATTTAGGTATAATTGGGTTGGAGATGGTGTTAAATTCTTTGATAAGGAATCAAACCTTTAGACTTCTTTTGGGTTTATTTATTGAGATTAATGTTTAGATAGAGAATAATTACTTTGGGACTTTAGATAAATATGAAATGAAACTAGTTCTGAATAATGAACTAATGTTGAATAAAGGTGCTAACTATTTGTTATAAGTGATTCAGATCTTGGTGAATTGATATTTTTCATTCATAATGAAGTTCACATATATGTATCAAATTTGATATGATTAATTATATTATTGTTATCTTTTAACAAAGGTTAGATAAATCCCTAACATTTAGGTTATATCAATATCTTACATAGATACCAGGATTACTATAATATTTGAGTCTAAAAAGTAGAGTGATTGTTTTGTTGATTTATGGGTATCTTATGATTAATGTTACATGCTTAAAGACCCATATTTAATGCATCATATCATATGTTGCATTTGTTGTAATATAATTGAAATATTGTTGAAGGATCTTAGTTTATGATGTGCATTTAAGAGTGAATTTGATGTGAGACCATTGTGTTTTAGTTGTGTCAAGTGTTTGTGTCATTTGGAAAGTTGATTCTAGAGGCTTAGGATGTTATGTTTTGAGTTAATGCGACTGTGTTTTTAGGTGTCCTGAGATAATGATGTCTCTTGTTTATGTATGTGGGTTTTGGTAAACGATAATGTGAAATGATGTACATTCTGTGTTGTAAATGCATCATGATGAGGTAATAATCTCCTTTAAGGATGTATTAATATCAAAATTGTGTTAAGTATTATGTTTGATAATGGGAAGATCTTAGTAATCATAAAGAGGAAGTATTTTGTTTATGGTTGAGATTTGGGAGCAAGATGGCCCATGCCTTGCTCTAGATATGTGTTGTTTATGGTTGTTGTGATTGTTTCAACTAGAAGTTTTGGGACAATGATTTAAGAGTTGGTCCTTTGATTATGTTTTGTTTGCAAGAAAGTTAATGTCTTGCATTGTATATGTATACTTGACGTTATGATGTTAATTGTCTTGCTTGATGGATAGGGTCTTCTAGATGCAAGTAGGGGAGTGGCTTTCAATGTGGGGTCGGTGCCCAAAGTGGCTTGCCAGGGTAACCCATTGAAAGTTGGTAACCAAGTGATAACTTAATAATAAATTTAGAGGGTTGGGTAGTTTTTCCACACTAAATAAGATAATTGGATGCCTCAACCATGCCTGTAGTGCTCGTTTAGGCTAAGGATGGGATGAGAAGTCCTAGTTGGAAAGATCAACTTCCTTGTCCTCATGAAAGGAATGTTGGTTCCGCATGTGTCACCATATGGGGCCAGTGTCTAGTGAGAGACTGCTAGGGTAACCATAGATGGGGGCTGGCATCTGGTGAGAGACTGGCAAGGTAACCCATGTTAGGGCCATGCGATGACACTTTCCCTACTGTAGCCTAGCATTCCCTAATTGTATTTTCCCCTTTCATTATGTGATGGCCTCTGGAAGTGTTGTTTGAGTTGCTTGTGATGTTCTTATTGACCTATGTTGTATTGGAGTCTTGTGTAGTCCTTGTACTTGTTAGTCTATTGTCTTCTTGATTGTTTACTGTAGTGAGACCTTATTGTTATCTCCTAGCACAAGGGGTGGACCTTAGGGTTCCACATAGTCGGGTGGTTGTGCTTTATCTCCATTGGTTTCCCATGCTATTATTCATGTCCAAGAAGGATGTACCTCTTATACTAGATTTTAGAACTTTTTCTAGCTTGAGAAGACAGATAATTATGTTCATATTTGAGTTCTATATATCAGTTGAATCATGTACTATTATCTTTATGTATGTACTCTAATGTAATTAGGAAAGTGTTATTGTAAACAATATAATGGTGTACTCTCTTGTAAAGGAAATTGTATATGTACTTGTAATCCTTTATATAGGATTTTGATGATTACTTATTGAGTGATATAGTATGGAAATATATGTGTTGATTCAATTGATGCAATTAGATTTAGAATGAACTATGGTTGTTTGTTAATTCATAATGTTGGTTAGGTCATGTTAGTAGTTTGTTAGTAATGCAGCCGTGGAACCTAGAGGATAAGCTTAACTTGATGTTATGCATAAATATGATTTACTTTTCTTTGTTATTTCTTCCTTTAAAAAAAATTGTCCTTTTTGTATAGTATAGTTGAGTTGTTCTCTGGGGTTTCTTGGCGGGGCATTACATATAATTAAGAACCAATTTTATCCTATATGTCATGGAGAAGATAGGTCCATTAAGGGGCAATACTGCGAGCTAAAAGGTATGTCCAAATGGGAAAACACATCCAAGATGACATTTTGATACAATATATAAGTATTTTTCATAACTATCTAAAGATGTCAATATTAGCTCTGAAAACTATAATTTTATTGGGTATAAAATCATCTACTTGTAATGGGTGGTTGTTGCCCTAATAAAATCTTTAGGGAGAAATCCTAGAAAGCATAGCTCACCCATTTCTTTAATATTTTTATGAATCATTACTATATGTTTAATGGCAATTTATTTTATTTCTAGAAACATAGAAAATTATAAATGTTTATGCTTATGAAAACCCATATGATCTCCTTGATAAGATCATCATATCATATTTTAAGTATTTTCATAGCATATTATATGTTGACTTACTTCTTATTAAATTAATTATGGGCCTTTTCTCCATTGAAAATAAAAATTATTGATTATTGTGTTACTAACTATTTTGGTGATCCTATTCATAGGACATATACCTCAATCTATGTCTTCAAGATATGGTGTAGTTTCTATCACATGGATGGAGTAATATTTTAACAACTATCTCCTATAGCCCTTTAATAAAAAAAGTGGACTACAAAAGTAGCTACAATATTGGAAATAAAGGTGAACAACTATAGAATGGGAATCTGATTTAAACTATTATAAATCTAGTGTAGAACCAAATGAATTACATGAAATCAAATTAGTAATACAAAGAAACAAAGGAATAGAAAAACTAAACACCTAACATAGTGTTTACATGGAGAAATCCTTTCAAGAAAAAAATCCACACAAGAAGAGATGCACTAGTTTGTATTAACTTCAAAAGAGTTTACAATACATCAGTAACAACCTCCTCTTCAGTCTTCAATCTAGTAACACCTATTTTCTACTCTCAACTCTCTACAACACCCCAACCATAATACAATGCCTTCTCAAAAGAGTGTTTCCATATAGAGAAGAATATTTAACATAACTTCTACCATCGGATTTGTGACCTAATGATGAATGGTCCAAATTGAATACGAAACTACAATATTTTACAAGGTAATTTTCTAAAAAAAATTCCTTCAAGGGTGCTTCTCTTGAACCCCCACCAGGTACTAGGATCCAAATGTGGCTAAAACAAAACAGTTTCTTAGCGAATACATCTTCCTTTATGTAAATTTATAAATAACATTGGGAGTAATTAATTACATAGGATTTACAAGGTTGATGGCATATTAATCCAAACATACAAAAGAATAAATGTACCTTAGGAAGATTACTGGAAGATTTTTCATGTGGCTACTATTATAAGTCCCACTTTATTATATATTACCAAAGCTATTTATTCTTACCAAAGACTCTTATTTCCATAAATAAAATAAATTTCAAGTTTATGGGTGCTTCATTCAAGAGAAATTATTTCCATCCTAATAGTATTCTCCAGTTCTACAAGATTGATTATCATATGGAAGATAGACTATGATCAAGAATAACTAGTACATGCTCTCATTAATCATATATGAAATATAGTATCAAAATTTTGTGCAGTTTGAAATTCTCCAAATTCAAATCAATGCTTGGCCATAAATAGTTGCCATTTTGGGGGAGTGTGCATAACAATGGTACATCTAGATTTAATACTTAAGGCATAAAATAAGATAGGGTAGGTATTTTAACACCTTGAAATGGCTAAATCCTTGGATGTAAGACCTAACAAGCATAACATAGGACATCGTAAACCCTATGGGTAGATGGAAAATTATTCTCCATGTAAAACTTCCACTTGTAAAAGTATTATATTATATAAGAGCTACGGGCACTGTGTAATGAACCTTGGGGGTTGTTTTGAAGAGTTTTGAGCCCCAAGAGAAACATTTTAAGACCTTATTTAAGCATAATTTTTTAAAACACAGATTATAAATTGTGACAAGATGACTTTCATGTAGTTCGGAATACATGCTCTTCATTTTGGCATATATTTGTGTCCTTGTTATCACTATCCCAAAAGATCTACATTACTAGGGTACTTCAATTTTTCTTTCATAGAAATTGACATGCGATGGCATCTATTAAAATTAAGAGGAGTGTTAGAATATAATGTTATTAGAGGTCATACCCTTATAACATTTATATATTGTTCTAATATAAGGTTATAAAACCTTATGTTATAAAGCATATACCTTTAATAATTAATAATCTAATAACTATTAGATTATTAATTCTTTACAAATAGTTTCTTTAAATGGGTGTGACTAATACTCCTTTATGTATTTTTCCACCCTTCTATATTTAAGGAGGTTATCTCATTTGAGAGGGAAGAGAATTTAGAGTTTTATGGTGAATTATATCACTATGCATATGAGGTATTATTGGCCTTGTGGAACTATGTAGAGGAGTATAACCCTAGAGATTTAGTCTATTTCTTAATAGACTATTTTGTAAGTGTTTTAATAAAATTCAATGCTCTATGGGTTTTTTTACTTGAAAGATTTTTTCCCATGTATATCTTGTGTAATGTGTTAAATCTATGCTTGTATACTTCACATTTATATTTATTTTATACTTTGTTCATGATGATTAGTATCCTAAGATCCTAATTTCTAACACATCAATATTGCTTCTATGTTTGATGTTATTTTGTTGGAGGTAGGGGAGTCAAACGATGCAATAAGATCTATATCTATGGATTTGATTAAGCCTCGATGGTGTGTGGGTCTCAACTTAGTACTGGACATTGCTATTACTAAGTTGGGCTTTTCCCCTAGAACTAGACAATGGCTAGAATTTAATAGTTCTGCTATAGTGGATTGTGTTCCATTTGTTATATCTACATTCAACCACAATGACATCCTTTACAAACACTCGACAAAGTGGGGCATCACATTTTTCAATTTTGCCACAGGCATTAATCCTTATACTATGATTGATTAGACATTTTAAATGAATGATGACACATCAAACAATGATGGAGATGACAATATTGGCTTGTAAGGATAAATGCCAGTTTGTTGCCATTTTTGGTTGAAACTACTAGTGATCTGGTCTAGATAGAGTAAAATAAATATCATACTGGTGAATATATAAGAATTAGAATGTTATACTACCTTTCAATTTTTTGTAAAATTTTCAGTCCTCAAGCAATTTTGTACATAGGCCCTCCATTAATGGTATAACCTTGTCTATAAATTTTCCAAAATTAATACATGGGTACAACCCTCAAGGCAAAGTTTTTCAATAAAAAAATTAATGCAATAAACATATGTCCAAATTTTTACAAGTGAAACTAAAAAAATTATTTACTTTAACTTTAACTTTAAAATTTATTTTATTTTCTATATAAATATCATTTTTAATATTTATCTAAAGTAATTAATAAACTTAAATGAATATGTTTGAGGATTATTTTCAATATAAATCTAAAAGATGTGTAATAAAGTAAATTAATTCCTATATATATTTACATAGATTTGTAATAATTCTCAAACTTATTAACTTAAGGCTATCTGTAATATTCCAATATTTTAATAAATATTTGCATTAATTTTCCTATATTTTATGAAATATTTGTTGTATGGGTTGTTTTCAATATTAAGACTATCTACAACATTCTCAAATTTGTCTATCTTCTTATGGATTGCTTTCAGTTTTTAAAATTGTTCATGTGAACAAGGTTCTTTGTCTAACTAGTTCATTTCCTAACAAGTTCTTCATTTAGGTCCTTTTCACAGTAGGTTAAGTTTACTTAGGGACTTTTTCACTTATCCCACATTGGTAGTATTTTTAATCTCTTTTGTGCTAAATCTTATAGACTCCTAGATCACTTTAGTATGAGCATCTTAGTTTCATTGTATGCTTTACATTCTCTTGAGTTGAATATAGTTTATTTGGCTCTTATCTAATTTTTGTATTTTCTTTCTTTCAGTCATTTTGATTTTGGGTGGCTTCACAACCAAATCTTACATGGTATCAAAGTGGTTGTGAGTTGTAGGTTAGCATTTTTTTTTAAAATATGAGAGTGTAAGGTTGTTGATTTTTGAAGCACATGAGTATGCTCTTCTCTTGCATCCTCAAATGATCTGGATAATCATAAAAAGTGTGGAGAAAACACTAGTTTCTAGGGGGTTCTCTTTTTTACTTTCTAGTTGAAGGTTTTTTGAAGCTTCCAGGAGACATTTTGAGTTTACCATTGAGTCAAGAGTAGTTGAGATAGATAGATTTCTCTTTCATTTCATCCCAGTTGGACATCAAAAGCCAGATCTGCAAGGGTTTGAAGTCAAGAGTTGCATGCCAGATCTGGTGGGTACCTAATCATTTAGAGCATTTTAGGTCAAATATGACCTTGCCATCATACTCAGAAGGCCCAAAAAATCTAAAATCAACAACCTTTTTATCAAAATAAGAGGATTTTGAAGAAAAGGCATTTTTTTCCCTAGGTCCATGTCATATGGTCTCCTTGAGTTGTACTGCATAGGTACAAGAAAATATATTAAAAAAAAAGAAATAAAAAATTTCCTTCCTATCTTTTAGAAACATTATATTAAAAAAATTTAAAGGGGGGGTGTTGTACTTGTCCCATTCCCCATGCAATGGGGGGTACTTGAGGGTACCTACCCCCTACCACGACTCTACCATGGCATGGTGGTAGACCTTTGGTCCCTACCATGGACTATGGGGGTACCGTAGGGGTACCACCCCCTATTCATAGCCTAGGCCGTAACAGGTTGGTGGCCACTTGGGCCCTACCATTTTAAGGGTGCCGGGGGTGTTTTCCCACCCCCATGCCATTTTTATTTTTTTAATATATTTTTTAGAATGATTTTTTTAATAATTTTTTTAATAAAAAAACATGCCCAATAAAATATGTGTTACCCCTGAACCTACCTCGACATCTATGCCCAGTCTTGGGGTTTGTGTCATTTGGTGGTTGTTTTGTATATGTACCTCTATTTTTTTAGAGTAAATTTAGCTAGTTGCTAAATTTTGAGTTCTACATGTATGTAGTGGAGTTTTTATTGGCTTTTGCTAATTAGTTTAGCAAAGTTTCTAAAGTTGGCAGGCCTCTATATTTGGTAACAATTTTCCAAATTTGGTGGAGGTTTTTTTTTGAATCTACCCTTCATTGTTGGTAGTTTCTATTTTACACCTGATCTTCAAACAACATTAACTTGGTCATAGAAAGCTCTTTTTTAGTATTATTTTTTTTGAAATGGGGTTGAATTTTATGAACATTGCAGTGGTGTAGATGATTTTAAGTTTGGGCTTCTAGTTTTTTTCTAGATTTCTATTTTATCAATGTTGTTACTATGTAATTCTCATTTTGGGAACTTCAATGGGCCATATCTTGGGTGTACAGACTCTTTTTTAGGTCCCTTTTTTTGAAATATCATGTTTTCCATGTACTTTTCCATGGTGCTATCAGTTTCCTCTCATTCTATTAGAGAATTGTATTTTAGCATGTGGTGTCTTTTGAACATTATAAGCTCTTGTTATAAGAACTATCTAATTTGTAAAATCATTAAAATAAAGTCCCATATTGTGGTTTGGGGATCTTACATGTCATGTTGTTCCATGATTGTACTTGCAATATTTTATAAAGTGCCATTGGTGTGGTTATGTGTGCCAGTTGCAATCACAACTTTGTACACCTTTATGCATGTGTGCCTTGTGTTGCCACCGTTTATTAGGTGCAAGTACTTCATCTGTGCATCTTCTTATGTTTCTTCTATGACTCTTTCATACACTTTTAGTGGATCCACCATACTATTAGTACTTGTGCTAATGGTTCCTTGGTTTCACCCTAGAGGTAACCTTCACAACTTGATCAACATTCTTGAGACCATTCATACCTTGTGTGTGCCATTTATATCTTCAACTGTCAAATTTCATTATGTGCCATCTTAAATTATGTTCAAGTAGTGTATCATTGGGTTACTCATATAGATTTGTGCCTCTTTGATCCTGATCTTCATCTTATTTCAGTGGAGATTTCTAGTACACTAGTTCTTCTTTAGCAGTTATTTACAACTTCTTCATGCTTTAGTGGAGTACTTCATGTTCATCTTGATGTTGCTATTCTTTTTGGGACATATTTTATCGAGGCTTGAGTCCTTCCTTTGTTTGCATTTTCTCCCATTAGGTTTTCCTCCTTTTCTCCACTTTATGAGAGATTTCTATTTGTACATGGGTACCTCATTAGACCTAGTTGGTAAGACCCATCTTTTCATCTTTGTTTGCATTTATGCTAAGTTGAATTTAAGTAGCTATTAGTGTGAACAATGTTCTTTATCTAACTAGTTCATTTCCTAGCTAGTTCTCTATTTAGGTCCTTTTTACACTAGGTTAAGTTTTCTTAGGGACTTTTTCACTTATCACATATTAGTAGTGTTTTAGTCTCTTGGGTGGTAAATTCTATATATAGTCACCCATCACTCTCATATGAGAATCTCAATTTCACTGTATGCTTTACGTTCTCTTGAGTTGAATACAATTTATTTGGCTAATATTTGATTTTTGTATTTTCTTTCCTTCAATCATTTTGATCATGGGTGGCTTAACAACCAAATCTTATAGAAATCGATTGTAGACGGTTGTAGTTGTAGTCAGCCAATTGTCATCCAATTGATAAGTGTTAATTAATTGTATAGTTTAGGAGTGTTAGTGGGAACCATCCTGACAGTTGGTTGGATAGTTACGTAGTGGTTTCTAATGGTTGGTATCTCAACTAACCTTGGCAAAGTTATATATTGAGTTCACATTTTGTAGTCGGGATAGGATGAATATAATATGAAATGATCTGAAGATATGTACTACGATGTTATATTTATTGTGATCAATGAATGAATACAAATGCCTTGTTCTATGTTATGCACTATACTACTGCTTTATAATTTTGTTTAGTCCATGTCTATGTGAAACATCACATTGCTAGTCAACATTTGGTGCTATTGCCTATTCAAATACAGGTTGAGGGTGACAAGTCAATGACAAGGGGAGTCATTAGAGACATTCAATCAATGCCAAGTGGAGTCGTCAGTCGATGACAAGTTGAGTCATCAGTCAATGACAGGATGTGTCATCAGAGATAAGTGAATCGTGTCAGGCGTACTTGGTGACAAAGGAAAGACAATGACAATGGCTGCATAATGGGTCAACCAATCCAATCAGAAGAGGAAACATATACCAGATACCAAGTAGAAAGAATAAAGGAAGAATCGCAAAGAATACAAGAGGAAAGAGATAATGACAACGAATGAGAACCAAATGATTGGGAAGATGATTTGATAGAAGATCTAGTCTTCCTGTGTGATTTGTCAGTGAGACAACACATCACAAATGAAGCCATCTGAAGAGACATTCTAGAGGAAATCATTGAAGAGAATCTAGAAGTCAATTCGGAAGTAGACTATCTTCTCGATCGAATACGAAGGTTGTTGGCAAGAAATTTGTTGATCCTACAAGATCTCTGAGAGGAAAGTGATAGAGAATGAAGACAACAACAAATTCTATGAAGATATGAAGAATGAATGAAACAAGAAGAGGAAGAGAATGATACTAACCATCATCGAGTGCAACACAACCAATGATCATATGAGTAGCAATTCATGCCCATACAACTTCACAAGGATAAGAATAAAATACCAAATGGGCAAGAAACCCCTAAAGAGATATTGATAAGATCACAAAGACTTAAAGAATAAGAAGAATATAGGAAAAGATTAAAACAAATTGTTGAAAAAGGGAATGAACATCATGAAGAAATAAATCAAGACATTGTTGAGTTTCACAGTGAGGGAGTCAACAAACAAGAGTTTAGAACACCAATAATAAATAGAGAAAAAGAAAAAGAAAATGGAAAGAAATTGAGAGAAGAACTTGAAGATAACATATTCCATATTGTAGCATTGTCCATTTCAGATGAAAGGTCGAGGATCAGAGGACTTGACCCAATGTCCCTTGTGCAGAGGGAGCTCCAAAAGGAACCAGAGGAGACTCAAACTTTAGAGGATGCTAAGAACGGATGTGGGAAGGAACCATGCATGGCTGAGAGTGTAAGGAAGACACTAGAATGTCATGGAAGAACCAGTCCTACCAAGTCAAAGACACAGAGAGGGCATTCGAGGAGAAAAATGGTGACTCCACCAGCAAGCAAGAGGTAGAAACTACCAGAGTTCATGGGGAATGGGTTAGAGCATCTAGTGCGGCACTGTAAAACATGTGAAACTATATGGGTAGAAAATGGATAGGAGGATGAAGATTACTGGATAAAAGCATTTCTAGTGATGCTAAGAGGCATAGTTATCAACTTGTACATGGATCTAGAGGTGGAACAAAAGGCCTCATGGCAAGAATTGAAGAAAGCTTTTCAAAATGAATTCAAACTTCTAAGGTATGATAACAAAATTGTGGTGGAAATCTATAACACAAACCAAGGAAAAAAGGAGAACGTAAGAACATATAATTGAAGGCTTAAGGAATTGCTGGGGAAATCAGAGACCTAGCCAACTGATGGACTAAAGAATAGATGGTTCATTGAAGGACTACTCCTATCCTTAATAAAGAAATGAAAATAGTACCTCCATCATCATACGTGGAAGCATATAATCAAGCAATGGACATAGAAAGTTAGAATAAGACATCCTCCCAAAGTAAGAAAAGGACTGATGATGACCAGAGTACTAATGATGATAGTAGTGATGGAGAATCAAAGACCATCTAGGCATTAAGAAAAGATATGTTTCACATGATGAAAGAATTGAAGCCCGATAAAGAAACAACAAAAGAGGGCCAAGAGCTATGGTGTACTGACTGCAATGGAGAAAGACATATAAAAGAAAACTATCCAAAGAAGTTGTTTTGTGATATCTACCAAGTAATGGGACATTTAGTCAAGCAATGCTTATTTAATCTAAAAGCAAGAAGTACACAGGTGCTCTTCACAAAAGGAGAGTCATCAACTCTGCCAACTACACCACCAAAACCCTAGAACAACCCCAATGCATCCCCTGGAGGTTATCAGAACAATAGAAGGAGAAATAATAATAGCCCAAGAAATAGAATATAGTACGATAGTAAGGGGAGGCCCATGATATAGTGTAGAAATTGCAATGAATGGGGCAACTTCACCTGAGAATGTCAAAATGGTCAAAACCCTGGGGAAGACTATGTAAATGATGCGGACTGGGTGAACACAATGATAACGACTACCCAAATTAGAAAGCCATCAACATGCTCAATGTAGAAGAGAAAAACCAAGTACTGGCAGTCACTACCAGAGGATGAGCAAAGAAGGCCATCTACCAGGATCCACTTATAGAAAAATAGAGAATGAAAGAAGCAAAAGTAGAGGTGGAGTAGGCGATGATGAAGGAAAACAAGATTGCTCTATATATCCCAAGTACCTCCTAGCAAGCATAGGCTGAGAGTAACATCATATGGCAGATACTCCAAACCACTATACCGATCAAGGTAACTGACCTTCTCCTTACTATGCCACAACTCAGGATAGCAATCACAAACATAGTTTGTGACAAACAACAAGAGGAGGGCAGAAGGAACGAGATCATAATAGAACATATACTATAGGGAGAATAATGCGTCGACCCTATGCTACTGATGGTGTACATCTGGAAGAAATTAGTGATTGTACAGATGGAGATTGGAGGGAAGATATTGGCAAATACAATTTTTTAACAGAAGCTAAACAGTCAATGTACCAACTGAAGACACACAGGGGAGTCTTGGAAAACCCACACTTTGGCCACCAACATTCCAGTTAGTAGGTGCAGGTCAACATGGCATCAAGCCGTTAGGGACATTGATGGCATAGAAAGTGACTATCGGCACACAACCATTCTTGTTGAACTTCGTAGTCATTCTAGTACATAAAAGAGCATATGACACATTTCTGGGAAGATGATAGCTCATGGAAGAAAAAGTCAATCACAATTAGAAGAGGAATACATTGTCCATAGAGAATAACAAAAAGAAATATGTGATTGACTTAATAATAAAATAGTAAGTGAAGAATTAGCATCATTAGACTCAGAAGGTGAGGAAGGAAACAGAATGGAGGGAGAAAGAGAAACCATAGAGCCAAATGAAGAAGGTATTCTTGACCTCCATGAATTCTCAGAGGACGAGACAAACTCACTGAGCAGGCTATTCTATTGGCAAATGGAGGACTACAAGGTGTTTTAACAAGACTACAATATGCCGCAAATCAAAGAAAAGGAGATAGAAGAAGATTTAGCATCGACAAGTCAAACCTTTCCACCAAAATATGGGAAATACAAGGAGGGAGTGGCCAAGAGAGATGACATCCTAGCCCACCAGTTTGGAAAGGATAAAATGATCAAGTACGAGGAGCCAAATCTGAAGAAAGTTAATTTGGGGGAGGAAGATAATCCTCGTACAATTCTGGTAGGGGATGACTGGAATCCTACGCTGAAGGTGGCAGCATTTAGAATGTTTACAGAATACAAGGATGTTTTCGCATGGACATACAGAGACTTGAAAGGCATACCTCTAGAGTTATGCGTAGACTAGATTCCATTAGTACCAGGAGCACAGCCAGTACAGAAGAGACTGTACTGGATGATCAAAACAACAAAAGTGCAAGAGGAGATTGAGAGGATGTTAGAGGTAGGAATTGTATTCAAAGTGGAAGTAAGTGACTGGGTGTCGCTAATTGTAATATCCATAAAGAAAGAATCTAGATAGATTCAGATATGTATAGACTTTTGATGCCTAAATGTAGTAACAATAAAAGACCCATTCCCGATCCCTTTCACTGACTAAATATTGGAAGAAGTCATAGGGCATGAAATGTATTCATTTATACACGGGTTCTAAGGGTACAATCAAATCAGCGTATCTAAAGAAGACAAACTAAAGGCAACATTTTCAGTTGAGGATGGAGTATATGCATGTAATAGGATGCCATTTGGGTTATGCAATGCACTGGTGACCTTCCAGAGAATAATCATGTACATCTTCGACAAGATGTGAATGAGGAACTTCAAGGCCTTTCTAGATGATTGGTCCATATTCAGCGATCAACAAACAGACCTAAAGGAACTGTAAGAGTGCATGGAACGATGCAAGATAGCAAGGTTGGCACTCAACCTAAAGAAGTGTCAGTTCATGGTACCCCAAGGAAAATTACTGGGTCACATAGTCTGTAAGGCTGAACTGAAGACATACCCCGACAAGATCTGGATGATTGAACAAATGGAACCACCTTGAATGTCACAGGAGTAAAATCATTTCTTAGGCATGTCAGGTATTATAGAAGATTCATCAAGAACTTTTTCCAAATTTCATATCCACTAGAGATTCTAACAAGAAAGGGGCAAGTATTCGAGTGAACAAAAGTAAAAGAAGTAGATTTCAAAGAACTGAAGGAATGCCTGATAAGATCACTAATATTGGCATACATAAATTGGAATAAAGAATTCCATGTCCATTCGACACTTCCAATTATGCAATTGGAGCAACATTGGCACAAGTGGGCGTATAAGGATTAGACCACCTCATATTCTTTGCCAGTCGACTATTTTCCAAAGAAGAAAGAAATTATAGTACTACAGAGAGGGAGGCACTAGGAATAGTGTACTCCATACAGAAATTTAGACACTAATTGCTAGTGACACCATTCATATTCTATGTGGACCATCAAGCACTCATGTATCTAGTAAACAAACCTATCATCTAGGGGAGGGTAAATAGATGGCTCTTACTACTACAAGAATTTACATTCACTATCATAGTATGTCAAGGAAAGAGCCATGTTATTGTTGATCAATTATCAAGAATTTGGTCAGGTGAGCCACCAGATGGATTGAATGAAGTTTTTCAAATGCGCATTTGTTCCAAATTGTAGTGCTACCTTCATGGTATGAGAAGATTAGAGAGTACTTGTCAACATCATCTTTTCTAAAAGATATGCCACCTGCTGAATGATGAAATATAGCATTGAAAAGAAAAACATTCCTACTAATTAATGGCCTACTATACAAGATGGTACTAGATCAAGTACTTCGACGATGTGTCATGGAGGAAGAGATCCCAAGTGTACTATAGGAAGCACATGAAGGACTGGCAGGGGGACATATGGGACCTGATGTAATAGCAGGAAAAGTCTTTTTGGCAGGGCTCTGGTGGCCCATAGTACATACTGACACATGATAGTGGGTGGTAGCATGTTATACATAGGCAAACCCCTCAAGAGAGATTTCATACCACTTTTTCCCTCACAAGCACAAGAATTATTCGAATGATGGGGGTTAGATTTTATTGGAACATTGAAGTTGAGCCACCTACACATATGCAAGTACACTATAGTTGCCATAGAATACTTAACAAAATGGGCAGATGCTCAGGTACTACCAGATAATACTACACTTAGTATATCTAGATTTATGTATGAGTAAATTTTTACAAAGTATGAAATTTTGATTTAGATTACTAGTGATAGAGGAGGTCATTTTGTCAACCACATGATCCAATTAATGATGACATAATTCAAGATCATGCACAATTTCTCTATCCTGTACTACCCTAGAGCTAATAGTCAAGTAGATTCCACTAACAAAGTACTTCTCTCTGTCATTCACAAGTCTTGTCGTATCGAGGAGGCAAACTAGGAAGAATGACTACCAACCGTACTATGTACAAGGTGACCACTGGGCATACATGCTTCCGACTCATGTCTGGTTAGGAAGCAGTTGTACCTATGGAATACTTGTTGCCAAGTTTGAGAATAGCTATCAAGAATAAGATTGAAGATACAGACAGTTTGAAGGAAAAGCTCTTTCAGTTGAACAAATTGGATGAACAACAAGTAATGGCACAATAGACGATACAGACAACACATAAGCAGAGAAAGTACTGGCATGAGAGATACCTCCGATGGGTAAACGTCTAACTAGGATAGTTAGTTCTAAAATACAATGGTCATAACAAACTCAAGCCAAGCAAGTTTAAAACGAGATAGTTGGGACCATTTAGGATCCATGAAGTGAAAGAGAATGGAGCAATCCAGTTGGAAAGGTTGCACAAAAGAGTACTAAAAGATCCTATCAATAGGTCCAAAATGAAGATCTATAAGGAGAGAAAGGAAGAACCTTTACAAATAAACATGTTGGCATACACAATAAAGAACCAATCTGTGTAGATAGAGGCATCAAATAGGATTGATGGAATGTGTTTCGAGAGCATGCACTTTGAACCTGTGACTAGGTTCTTTGAACCTAGAGTATTACACATTGGAACTTAGGAAGGCGTAATTGACGATGATAGTGGTTCATGGGTAGATGAAGATAATCAAGACGAAGAGGAGAAAACATGGATAAAATGGATAAGGGAATGTAATAAGGTATAGGATAAGTTTGAATTTTTGTTGCCTAAGGAAGTGAGAACTCCAATTAGGAAATATTTAGCAGAGAGCATGTTTATAGTTGAAGGATCACAATATGATGATGAAATCTAGGAATTAAGAATGAAAAAATAGTTAGATGGAGTTCAACATACAACACTTCCTAGAAGTTGAATTTGGAAATCCAAGTACAAGAGCAAGATCATCAAAATGAACACTGACAATAAAACATTCCAATGGACTTAGGAACCAATGGGGTGGAATATAAGGAGCATTAAAGATGAAAATACAATATTTGATCAGATCTGGGAGTTGGAGAAAATTGATCAATGATGTTCTAATGATTGCTTGCGATAGAAGGGATATATAAACTGCATCTTCTACCACATGACAAAAATGGAAATCATGGAGGAAGACAAGAAGATGACTTAGTCAGCTAAGTGGATTGAGTTGACTAAGTTAGGTAAAGGTAAAGAAAAATTAGACTAAAAAATGATGAGAAAAATTAATTAAAAAAAAAGAGAGAGAAAGTATGACCTAAGCCATATGGCTTAGACTGTACAGCTTAGGCCGTACAACTTGAGTCGTATGACTTAGGCCATATGACCTGAGTCATATGCCCTTAAATGCCAAACATCCTTAAAACTAAAAACATAAAAAACACTCTCTAGTCTTCATTCATCCTGAGGAAGGTAAGGAACACTCTGTGAAAAAAAATTGCAGGCCAGACATAGGGATAGGTCATACCAGGCAGAAGAAGTGGGCAAGGCTGTACAAATTCCCAGCTAGGCCATAGGATGGGAGGAAGGGAAAATTAGCATACAATGAAGCCTTTATCGAGGACACACTAGGGAGAGATGGTCAAAGCCGTATGAATTCTTAAGGACACAAAAACTATTGAGATTTCAATTACCACCGAGCATTGTAGTGAGGCCGAGTAGTTGCCATAATTGTCTTTCTGGACAAAAAATACATAGAAGATTGTTGAAGAACTTCAAAATGGACAAAGGGAAGAAAATCACATCTTACAAGCCAAAGATTGCATCTGAAAAGAAGAAGAGACCCAGTACAGAAATAGGAGTGATTGCCATTGCCTGGAAGAGTCTGACAGGTAACAAGTGCAAGCTATGGTGGATAATATAGAAGAGAACCATATCCTCAAGGTTGGGTTGAAACACACTCAAGTCGAAAAAGTTATTTTTCTCCCATACTTCAATGCCTAAGAATTTGAGCCCTACCTGAAAGCAATGGTGGGAAATTATTGTGGACACTATGATAAATTGATAATAGACTACAAAGGGTGTGAAGTGATAGTATCATATTAGCCGCAAGATTTTTTTGAGGGTTAAGGGCATTCCAACAACTGGGTCAAGTATTATGAAAATAGGAAGAATGACCCAATAGCATAAGGAGAATGTCATACGAAGGGTTTGCAGAAGTGACCTCAGCCAAAAAGAAAAAAGAAAGTATTTGGAGTTCAGGGAACCGAGGGTTAAGGAATAATCTCTAGGCAACTCCCGAATGGAAGTGTATTCTCAACCTAATGAAAGGTACACTAATAGGAGCTAGCTAAGCATCTGATGTATCGATATGGATGGTGGAGTACATGATTGGGCTGAGTAATGGAAAAGTCTACAATTGGACAAGGTTACTCTCTGCGCGAATAAGAGAATTCCTTACACAATCACATAAGGTATTTTACATGACCCAGCATGCCATAGCACTATTTCTAGATGCAGTTCACATACAGGTGCCCACTAACAACTGGGGTAGATTGGAACCAGCCCCACAGGTAGAACCAGGATGGCCCATAGCCTTTTACTGGAAAGGCTTAGACACAACACATGGAGAAGAATCTTCGCAGTAGCCAAGGAAGAGAAAATAGAGGGAAGCATCACTGGAAAACGAAGAAGAGGAAGAGGAATACAAGGAGGAAGAAGAGAGTGGCCAATCCTCCCCATCCATAAGTGATTCATCAATAGAAGAAATAAAGGAAGAAAAAAGGGTAACAAGGAGAAGGACAATGACAATAGTAGCAAGGGAGGTTCATGAGAGAGAGGAGGTGTCACCTGGAGGAGATAAATTGATAGGACGAGAGATGGAGGTAGAAGTTGTAGTACCACCACTTTGACCAGCTTCATTCACTTTACCGGTATGTAGTACAGAGACACATAGTACTATGGCTCTTCCAGCTGTGTCACCACCATCAGTTACAGCTATACTATTGGCTCCAGTGGCACTTTCACTACTAGTTGTTATATCTCCACCACCATCAGCTGTAGAGAACACACCTTCACCACCAACACGAGTAAGTATAGAGACATCTTGGGGTACAATTATATAGCCAAGGGTAGAGTCATCCACATCACCACCTTTAATGTCACCGACACTGCCAAGAGCACCAGAAGTGACACAAATTGATAGTTGGCTAAAAATAGTGGGGCTTACACTTGAGGTGCTAGACTTGGTAGAGGGTCAAGATGAGGGCCTCACACCCATCATTGACAGTGCAGAATTACATCAAAGTTTTGTTCCAGAGGAGGGTACCCAATAAGATGGTTCACCACAACCGTTACCATTCATTCATGAGACTGGGGGACCATCACATTAGTCTCCTGTAGCAGTGATGAGTTCACCTCCACATAAGCCATCTAATGAGGAGGATGACGATTGGGATGGATTAGATAGTTTGACATTTACCATGTCTAAACCAGATGCCTCAAATCCATTAGAGATAGTGCAGAGATATATACAGGATCTCCAGAATGTAGCAGTGGTAATGCAGGAAGTAGGAGAAATCTCTAAGCAACTCAAGATTGGCTGATCACATCTAGTAGCCCAAGAGGTACAGAGGATTCTTGCATTCATCCAGGTGGGGTGCGAACAAGAGTTTGAATGTCATTTCACCAGTAGGGGATGGCCTGATTAGGAGGACTGTAAGAGGAGGCCTAATGCATGGCAAGGAGAATGACCATTGGTCAAAGAATGAGATGGCCAAGTTATAGAGGCAATATTTAGTATTGAGAGGGCTTTCAATGATGTGTTTTACCAGATGAAAATGCATGAGGTTACAACACTAAGTCATGAAGAAGAGAAAGAGAAAGCTCTCCAATCGGTACAAAAATTGAGGGAAGAATTGTCAGATAACATGAAAATTTTTTACGATTAGTTAACCAAGCAGGCTCAGCTCACTAATACAGAAAGGGCATGAGCATCAAGTTTGGAGCTGGGATAGTAGAAGTAGAAAAGAATGTTGCTGAAAAGACAAAGGAGATGGAGGAGAGAATGAGGGAAATGGAACAAAAGATGAAAGATATGGAGATTTAGTTGGTAGCTAAGGGAGTAGAGGTGGAGTAGGCCAAATTGCAGGTGTTGGAGGCAGCACGCATGGTCAAGGTAGCAAGGGAATGCGAGATCATGGCAGAATGTCAATTGCGACTGGAGAGGTGTTCACCCATCTTGATTTCCTCAACTCATCCAAGGACATCCACACATCCCCCTTCTTCCCAGTAGCTTAATTTGTTAGTCATTTTTGTTGTAATGTTGTCTTGAAGATGACTAATTTTGTGGGGGGTATGATGTAGATGGTTGTAGTTGTAGTCAGGTAAATTTTGGCCAAATGATCAGTGTTAATTAATTGTACAGTTTAGGAGTGTTAGCAGGAACCATCCTGACAGTTGGTTGGATAGTTATGTAGTGGTTGCCAATGGTTGGTATCTCAACTAACCTTGGCAAAGTTATATATTGAGTTCACATTTTATAGTTGGGACATGATGAATATGATATGAAATGATTTGAAGACATGTACTATGATGTTATATTTTTTGTGATCAATGAATGAATACAAATGCCTTATTCTGTACAATACTATTACAAATTCATGTTCTATGTTATGCGCTATACTACTAATTTATAATTTTGTTTACTCCATGTCTGTGTGAAACATCACATTGCCAATAAACATCGATCAAAAGAAAATCAAGATAAAATTTAACCTACAAAGAAAACACTACAAGTATAAAAGGTAATGTTTTATGTTAGATGGCAAATCACACCCAAAAGTGTCATATGAAATTACTTTGTATATACCTAGAAGGGAATTTATTTTCCTTTAACTTATATATTGTTCAAATTTTGCATGGCTATATTTTAATATCATGACAAATCTTGAATGAACATCATTTTTCAATCTTGTAAAAAGAATAAAGAGAAAAAATCAAATCTAGGGGAAAAAATAAATAGAAAAAACCTACAACCTAATATTTAATAATGCTAAAATGAAATTTTTTTTTGTGATATTTCCCCAAATATCACCATAAATTGGTCCTTAAAAATTATTCACAAAAATGTTCCATTAAATCTAAAATTAAACAAAATTTTAAGTAAGAGTTATTTTATTTACTTAAGAGTTGTTTTTAAAACATCAGTAAATTACTTTTAATATATATAAAGTTTAAGTTATTTAATAGTTGTTTTTAAAATATTCGTAAAATGTATATTACATCTTTTTACAAAACTATAATCTTGAGTTATTTTATTTACTTAAGAGTTTTATTCTACTTTAGAACTATTTAAAAATTATTTTATTTTATTTACATTGTTATGCTAGAGATGTTCTACAATGTCATTAAGGAGTGTAATGGTGTATCAACAAAAACAAGAAAAAAAGTTGGAAGTAAAACTATAAAAATATTTCTTTTATTGTATATGTTTACATATTTTTAAATTTTATTAATTTTTTATTTTTTATTATTATAAACTTGGTTAGTCCTAGGATCTAAACAATGATCAATTCAGGTTTTGGTGCCACCAAGGCTATTATTCCAATTTAATATTCCAATTTAAATAGTATACTATCATATCCATCCACCTAAAAAAAACCCCTATATATATAACACTACCCACACCCTTCATTCACTAATATCTTAACCCTCAGGGCCAAGGAAAATTACATAGGCCCAATTTTCCCTAAATTATATACACAATCAAATTTGCAATAGTTACCACAAACATTACCCATAGAAGGAACCTCAATCACCTCTTCTAAATCCTCATCCTTCTAGTAGTCAGACACTGTCATAACCACATCCACTAATAACACCACCTTCAAGATTTTCACTACTCTTCTAGACTACTCATTGCATCTAGACCTATTGAAGCTTGGCCACATGTAGATAATCCAAAATGCAATTAAAATAAACCTCTCCCTAATGCACTATATCCTCAATGTCATCATGTATTAGAAACAAACCAACCCTAGTCAAGAGCATGGAGGCACAAATGAGCATTTGAGTAGCATAAAACACATTATGCCTCCTATTGGTGCCCAGAAAAACCATCCCCTGAAATGCATTATTTTTCCCTGAAAAATCCATTAGAAATCCCCACTTTTTCCCTTGCAATCAAAATCCCCAGTTTAAATTTGATCTGAGATAGTTTATAGGGGTCTTTTCTCTAAAAAAATTCTAATTATAAGTTTTCCCTTGCCTTTGTTTTCTTCCATGTGAAAAATGGCTCATTTAGAGGTTTTATCAAGAATTTGATGAAATCACGAGCTTGAAAACTAGTTTGCGAGTTCATGATTTTACTGATTCATCGATAAAGTGACTGGGCAGGTGATAAAATTTGGTTTACAAGTTCGCGATTTTGCCAACTCGCTAATAAAGTGATTGGGTGGGCAATAAAATTTGTCTAAGATAGAAGGAAAGGAGATAGCCACGGTGAGAGAAAAAATTGCCTCAGTAAGAGAAAGATGATGTGCAAGTTTGTCGAAAAATGAAGTGGTTTGTGAACTTGGAATTTTTCTTATTAAAGGTTTCATCGACAACCACTTCACCAACAACAAAGGGACTACAATAGAAAAGTGTCTAAGGCACACAATAAGATTAAAGAATAGATTTGTTGGTGAAATTGGAGGTCTGTGAACCTCCAAGTTCACCAATGGAAGGTTCACTAATGGAATGTTCACCGACATCCAAGTTTGCCAATAGGGAAAAAATCCAATCAAGGTAGAAGGCAAAGATAAAAGGAAATGGACAGAAGGGGGAAGTTCAAGTTTTTCTAGATTTTTTGATAAGGCAAATAGAAAAGCAGAAAATGGCTAAGGCAAAATGATAAGGGATGGCTTTGTCAGGGAATTGGGGGAAATCAAAGTCATCAAATAGTTTGAGTTTTTTGAAGTTCACTAAGATGGTGATCGATAGACAAAGCTAAGAAGGTGAGCTTCTTCCATGGTTCGGTAGAGGATAAAATTGTCGATAAGGGAGAAAGAAGATAAAAAAAAGAAAGAAGGGATGCGTCAGTTCAACAAATTGAAGATTTCTTGATAAGGAAAAAGAGAAGCTGATAGAGAAGAAAAAGTGGTGACAAGCCCAATTTGTCAAAAGTAAATTTTTCTAATAAGGTGAAAAAGAAAAGGTTTGAAAAGGGGTGAAGTTACCAACAAAGGAGGAATATGGCTTGGTTCAAAAAAAGAGAAATTCAATGATAAGACAAAAAAAATGGCAAAGAAAGAAGAGTCAAGAAGAAGTTTGAAAAATATAACAATTTCCAATAAAGGGCAAAGCTGGTCTAGTTTGTGAAAGTTAGAAATTACCGATAAAATAGGAAAGTGACAACACAAGCCAAGTTTGTAAAAGTGATAGTTTGCTGACAATGAATGGAAGAAGGAAACGAAGAAGTTTGTGATAAAGAAGATAGGCTGATAAAGGTGGGAATATGCCCAATATGCATATGAGTATAGTCTCAGATAAAATCCAGTCCAAAACAAAAAAAATGGGACAACATATTTAAAGTGTTGTAAAATCTTTAAAAGGCTTATTTATACCCAGAAGTTTATGACTCTATAGAATTGTGCCATTTATGTGATTGATACAGTAAAATTTTTCAATGCACAAGTACATTTAGAGGACAAACTGGATAAATTAGATGTTGCAGGTGTTAGAGAATGAATTCGATCTTTCCCTCTTCATTCTTCCTGGTACAAAAAGAGTGCATGCAATCTTATTTTAACATTTTCAAAATTTCCAGAGAGTGGGCATGCTTCCAAATGTGCAGACTTTCTAGCATTTCCATGGGCCTGATGTGTTGACTCAGTTTCAATGCCCAAGAGTCACACAAGAACTAACGGCTATATATACATGATTCAAAGATGTTTTCAAGATTAGTCACAGAACCAATTGTCTAGTCTGGGAAAGCCTAAGGGAGGTTTTTGAGCATCAAACTAAGGATAATGTATGAGCAGTGAATGGAGGAATGTGGTTGATACAACATAGTAATGAGTTGTAATGCACATCCTTATGTAGTGGTATGTCTCCATGGCTATTTGTAATGATTTAAGGGAATGCGTTGTCACATCTTTGTATTCTTCCTTCATCACATTTGCTGGTGTGATTGTAAAAAAGATTTGATAATGTGTGACAACATTTAAGTCAATACATGCTTTGTTTTGAGTCATCTCTTTGTTGCAAATGGGTCATTGTAGTGTGATTTTAGATTGTGTAATTAAGTATGTCAAATGTATGAAGTATGATATGAGAAATGTATATGAATACAATTTAGTTTTTCTGTTAATGCTAGTTTAGTCTTTTTCTTCCCTCTTTACTGCTTATGACTTAGTTTTCCAATGGAGTAGGCACCAGTCCATATTGGAGAAGGATCGATCACTTTTTTAAAACGAACAAATCATTCACTTGTGGTTTAGGGGAAAAAACCATATTTCTTGTGCATGTACATTCGTACAGTTGAATCAACTATATAGGGTTTTTTCTGATAGCTAGTTGGTCTTGACTTAGTGATAGTTCTTGACATCAAGATGATGAGTTAGGTTTGGTTGTCTAGTTTTTTTAGTTGTTCCTCTATTTTTATGTTAATACCTACTTAGGTATACCACTTGGAGTATCCCTCTAGAGTTCAAGCTAAGCTCAAAGTGTAGTAGAACCTACCCACTCTTGTTGGTTGGCCAAAATTGCCCTAACTTGCTGATAAACCTCCCTCTATCACCCTAATGACAATCCCTGGCCTAGGTTATTCATAAATGCTTTAGAGTATTGTGTTGTCATTTTGGGAACCAACACCTCCCATGAGTGTGTCCAAGGTCTAACAACAAATTTGACATAGCCTCCTGAATACCAACACTGGGACCATTGTCCATATCCTTGACCAACTATCATATTTTGATGATCCATAGATGTAGCTCTAGATTCTTTATCTCCCTTTATACAAATACAATGAAATTGATCATCATCTCCTTGCTAGAAATCTGTCACTTTTGTGGCTTCTTTCTACACCCCATGCCCTACTTGAGTTCCTGCACCATGCTAGACTAATTCATCCTATTATCTCTCCCACCACTACTAGAAGCCATTTGTCCTAGAGAACACATCAACCTCCATGATAAGGAACACTAACTCAACCATAATTACTCAATACCAATGATGTTAATCTATGTAGGCTTAAATGCATATCTTATAATGAATATCAATTATTACATCTCGACCATCGCCAATTAGTTCTTTGCTATAGAGCATATAGCATCTATCCCCAACCCATTATTGGGTCAATTTCTCCTTATATCTTTTTGAATCAAAGCTAAAGCCTCCTTTGGCCAATACTCCTTATCCTTTGTATTAATCTTTCCATTCTTTTTCCTCAGTTCCACCCAATATTTGTAGCCCAATCTACAACACTATTTTATTCCTTTTGAATATGATTAAAGATAATATCACTAATCTTATCAAACACTACCTTACCCTCTTAGGGAACAATATCTAGTAACCAATTGCTATAGACACTCCACAACATAAAGTTAATAATCAACTTAGTGTTGGCAAATGTTCATCACACCCCTTGGGATTCGTGACATGGACTAACTACCTCCTGTGGATTCATTAACTTTGGCTCTTGTATCAAAATTGATAGGTTGACCTTTTGGTTTAATGGCAATCGTGGGCCAACAATTGGTATCAGAGAGAAAGGTCACAGGTTTGAATCCCCCTGGGTAATGCTGGGGGGAGTTTGTTGGTAAATGGTCAATGCTCCTCATGGGATTCGTGACATGGACTAACCATCTCCCGTGGATTTATTAACACTGGTGCTTGTATCAGAAATTGATAGGTCAACCTTTTGGTTTAACGACAATCGTGGTCCAACACTTAGAGTCTCCTTCAATCTAAATCTTCTCCCAACTCATTTCTAGAGATTCCTTCATACCCCACAACATCACTCAAGCCTTATCCATATTATTTTATTCAATCCCAATGTCATATGCATATATACCTAGAGACTAGCAATTTTCATCCATAGATATACATCCACCACAAAAAAGACTAATATTTCATCATTAAAATTGAACATCACCCAACCAGTTGGTGGGCAAGCCCACTTGCCCATTATAACCAACTAAACACTTCTCTTCAAGAACCCTATCTAACCAAGAAAATCTAAACCAACCATCTCCCCATAATTTTTCCTTGGTCCTAACTTCCCAATCATCTCTCCAATTACATTCACTCAATTCTTTCATTGATGCTTAAACACAATCCCATACTCTTTCGAATGGATAAATTTTATCCTAAAAGATTCTTTTGTTATGCTCAAGCCAAATATTCCAAATGATGAGAGTTAAGTCACAATCCCAAATGAATTTCAAACTCTTGCTCTATATTCTCAAGCTCCAACCCAACAAAAGAGACAAGACTTCTTTGGGGTGACTAACCTCCATTACCATTTACCCATAAACCAATGCTAGAGTTGTAGGGAGAATTCACAATGCACAAAAATATTGTTGTATTTCTCCACATAAGATTTACATAAAACATGCCAAGAAGGCACCACTTCCCCTAACTTCTGCAACTTATATCATGTAAGTGTCATACCTTTGGAAGCAAATAAAGACATCATCCTCATGAACCTCTTTATTCTCCCAAATTCTTCCCCCTATAAACATAATTGTAGTATCCCCACTATTGGTAATGTGGTGATAGGTAGAGGAAATTGAAATGCATCCACTATTGCTGAATATCCACACCAACTGATTGTTGACCTCCAAAAAAGGAAAAGGCTATTTGGAGATGTGATCATTCATATCATGACAAGAGAACTAATTATCTTGACCAAACATAGTTATAGTAACCCATTTATTGTGATACTCCCATGAGACCACTAATTCTTAGCTTTGCTACCAACCTGCTTTTCAAAGAAGGAAACCAATGGCTACATTCCTTATTTCTAAACCAAAGCCTCTTGATCAATCTACTTATCCTTCTAAAAAATAATTTTATCCCCATTGCTAAGTAACCATCTAACATTCATCCCAATAAATCTACAACATATCCTTAAGAAGTTCTAAATACTTGAACCAGTAGCCAGATCTTTCCTTCTATCAAATAAGCCTTCAACATTATTGGTTAAATATTTAGCCTTCAAAGAACTTTACTCTAATATCTATCCATTTCCTACTATATTCTAAAAACCAATTCATTTCCAACCAACAGGATTTCATCCTTCAAGAAATGGTACTAGATCCCATGTATCATTCTTTTTCAAAACTATCATTTCTTCATCCATGGCAATCTTCCATGATTTTGCATCATTCATGCCTAATGTCTCTTCTATAGATCTTAGTTCATCCATGTTAGTATTGAAAGAAAAAATATATCTCCAGTCATCAAGTGAATACCTTTTATGTGGTTGTCTATGCCTTGTAGACCTTTGAACAAGCTAAGTTGGAGGCTCTTCCTCCTCTTCTAAATGTTCAGAGTTAGATGAGCTCTCCTCAACTTTTTTTCTATCCAGGGGTCTCAATTCAACTTTCTCAGGTGTAGAAGGAAGTTGAGTCACATCATTCTATTCACTTTGTTCTAGATGCAATGTAATAGAAGAATACTTAGTTTCTCTAAAAATCACACTTCTACTGTATATTACCTTTTGTACAACATGATCCCAAAGCTTGTATCCTCTCACACCATAATTGTACCTGATGAAGATTCATTTCATAGCATTGTTTTCAAACTTTGTTCACTTATATTTTGACATATATACATATGCCTCACAACCAAAAACTCTAAGATGTCTCAATGAAGGCTTGCGACCTAACCATGCTTCCATAGACATTTCATCAACCAATGCTGATGTAGGAGACCTATTAATTAGGTAGCAAGTAGTGGCAACAACTTCAACTCAAAACCTTTGTTCTAGACTAGCATCACTAAGCATACTCCTAGCCGTCTCCACCAGTGTCATGTTCATTCACTCTACAACTCCATCCTATTGTGCAGAATACAGAGTTGTCTTCTTTCTTTGAATGCCACAATCTCTGCAAAATCTATCAAAATAATTAGAGAAAAAATCACTACCATTATTAGTCCTCAAACACTTTATTATCTTTCCAGTTTACATCTCAACCACTACTAAATAAATTCTTTAAATCAATTAAAAACTTCAGGTTTACTCTTTAGAAGATATACCCATGTCCTTCTACTATAATCATCAATAATTGAAACATAATACATGGATTTTTTTATGGAAGGAACATCTATAGGACCAAACACATCAAAATGAATAAGATCCAATACACAACAAGATTTATGAGAAATTGAGTAAAACTAAACATGATTTTGTTTACCATAAATACAGTGCTCACAAAAATAAAAATCAAGATTGTACAATTAGTTAACCCCTCAACAAGGTTTGTATTTTTCAAGGTCTTAGACCCTTTTCTCCAAGGTGGCCAAGTCTCTCGTGCCAAAACATAGGCTTCTTTGCAAGCAAATTTGATTAGAAAAAAGAGCACCCTTAGGTTCACAAAAACCAAGACTATTTACTGATAAAGAAACTCTCACTTCTTTCAATGTAGTAGTCACATATTTCAACTGTGAGTTGTGAGTAACACCAATGAAGATTTCTAAAGATTTAGGGAAAAAAATAAAAAAGCCCTTTATTGTGGGATATGTTGGGTCGAAAAGTCACATTGAGCATTGTACCAGCGATGACATATAAATATCCAAAACTCCAAACAGTAACATGTCATTTTTCTTCTTCTGATCAAAGATATAATCATGAAGGATGTATAATAACAAGTTGCAAGAAACATCAATGCATGTTACATGATTCAAGACTCAATGGGAACATACTCTATTAATAGAGAATTTTCAAAACCAAGATAAATGAAAACATTTAATTTTAGACAATGGAAATTGATTGTCTTGAAGTAGCTATTTCACATATCTAGACTCCTACAACAATGATTGGAACTGCAATGCAAGGCCAAAGCCCCAAAATCATGATTTTCCAAATATATCAATAATGCTCTATTCTTAAAGATTGCTTTTTTGTCGTCTTTGATGAATCACATTACAATGCCCTCATCTGCTGATACGTAACAGATACAATATATTAATCTATAATATTAGCCACACCTTAAGGTAACACACCAAAAAAATGCCCTAGAATATGATGCTCAGCACAATCCTAGAGATCTCATAAAATATCATAGACTATTTTCATTAATTCCTCTAGCACATCAAAGTGACCTAAAATCTTCTCAGCCTGAACATGTTCATCCAAAAATCAGTAATCTCATTTGAAATACCTTTTGATTCTTGCAAATGGATGATGTTAGTTTTTAGGATCAGAAATGTAAGCAATCAGAAAATGCAACACATAAGACAATGAACATAATGTTTACCCTAGGAAAACCCTCCAACTTGAGGGAGAAAAACCCAACAAATAATCTCTTCTTATATATCAAAATAAAAGGAGCAGAAATTTGTATACAGAATCAAGCCTTACACAAGGCTGATTATATACAATGAATAGAGACACTTCTCAAATAAATATGCTTCCCCTTGAAATCTGCTCTACTACTAAAGGAATGACCGAACTTCTGCTGGAGGTGTAAACGAAATGATTGAATTGATGTATATATACAAATCAAGGTGACTCTTCATATGCATCGGCATCTCTTCATATGATTTGGTGTCTCTTCATATGTGACTTTTCATTATTTGAATTGGGAGAAGGATATCTCCCACGGCTAAAACATCAACACTCCCTCTTAGCTAGGGAGGTATCCTTCCAGATATCCATTTCATGGAGTCTCTCAACATGACATCCACAATGGCTATACCCATTTGTGAAATAGTTCATCAAAGAATTTCTCAACGTGATATCATCATGGAGTCACTCAACATGACGTCCACCATGGCTACTCCCATGTGTAGAAAAACACAAGTACAAAGGTTTCATCACGGAGTCTCTCGACATGATGTCCTCGTGGAGTCTCTCAAAATGACGTCCCATCTCAATCTCAAAGATGAACAAGGGCTCACACCTCATATTTCTCCATCTCAGAGAAATATACACTGCAAGAGCTTACACCTCATATTTCTCCATCTTAGAAAAATATACACTACAAGTGCTTTCACCTCATATTTCTCTATCTCAAAGACATATACACTACAAGCGCTTTCACCTCATATTTCTCTATCTTAGAGAAATATACACTACAAGGGCTTTAACGATGATGTGACTCCCTTTGAAGCTCCAAGTACTACTATCAACCTTCTGACCTCCTCATCTAAGGTTGCCTTTGTCATTTGGGCTTGCACCTCCTTATCCAGTTCCACATACTTAATAAAATTTCTCCTGACGGTCCTCAAAAAGATAACAAAAACAATTCCAGCCAAGAAAGAAATCATCATGAGAGAATTCAAGATAGGAAACTAGTGCACTTGATAGCCATCCATCTTCAAATATGAATTCCATCTGGAAGGCCATCTGTTATCAGATTTCACAAAAGTCACATCATAACTAAAGGAAATCTACTTGTGCTCTTTAATCACCTGCTACATTTCTTGCTCACAACGTACAAGAGCAATCAGATCATACATGTTATTCTTCACCAATGCAGCTAGATCTCGCTTAACATTGCAAGGAACAACCTCAAATCACTTCAAACCCATATTTCTTCTTAGAACTATCCTCTTGTGGAGCCATCGTCATCCCATCATCACCAGTATTAATTAAAGAATTAAACCTAGAATCCTCATACACTTCATAAAACAAAATCTTCCCCCCAGTAAATAGGCCCCTTCTTCAGATCTTGTGATAGAAAAATGAAATGGGTATTCCGAAATCTTTAAGCCTACCCAACTGGATCGCTGCTTAAACAAATCTGATAAGATCTTTTCTTAAACTTGGCTCTGATACCATATTAGTTTTTAGAATCATAAATATAAGCAATTAGAAAATACAACATATAAGATAATGAACACAATGTTTACCTTAGGAAAACCCTCCTACTAGAGGGAGAAAAACCTAACAAATAATCTCTTCTTATATATCAAAATAAAAGGAGCAGAAATTTGTTTACAGAATCAGGCCTTACACAAGGCTGAGTATATACAATGAATGGAGACACTTCTCAAATAAATATGCTTCCCCTTGAAATGTGCTCTGCTGCTAAAGGAATGACCTAACTTCTATTGGAGGTGTAAATGAAGTGATTGAATTGATGTATATATACAAATTAAGGTGACTTCATATGCGTCAGTGTCTCTTCATATGATTTAGTGTCTCTTCATATGTGAGTTTTCATTATTTAAATTTGGGAGAAGGATATCTCTCGCTGCTAAAACATCAATAGATGAAACCTAAAAGATCTTCATACAAATGCTTGGCAAACAATCAAAGGGGTGCATTATTAAGTTCTTCAACACAATCAATATAAAAGATTAGCCTCAAAGATGCATATATCATATCTTTGAAAGCATTCATGTTCATCATATAGCTACTTTAGGCAATTTGCAATTCACATTGTAAAGCCAAAAATTGGAGTTATTATTCCTTGAAATTGAAGACACAATGGAGCTGCTACTATAGGTCTACAATTTTATATAGCAATACTGGGTATGAATAATAATATTTTGTCTATAAGAACAAAAGCATTGCCATATATAGAGACATGACAATGTATTTATAAAAAGAGGGACTCTATTACCTCAAATGATAGATGAAAATGTATGCATAAAAAAAAGAATATTAGAGAAGACATTAGCGATCCTTTTCTTCAGTTCTAGGGCAGTTTGAAAGCAATTCATCTACATATTCATACTGCAGTAAAACCTATAACCAAAAAATCTATATTATATATTATTTAATAACAAAAATATATTAGAAAATAGATTTTTTTTTTTTAAATTGTTTTTTTTAATCATACAAAATCAAACAAATCATAGATCATTGCAATTTAGATCATTGCGATTTAAATTAGAAGCAAATAAAACCACCACATAACACTTAATTGCCATAGTTTTGTTATACATCATTCTCTCAATTTTCTTAATAACTACTACAATTATTTACATAGGTTTAAAGAATTGGTTAAGAATGAGCTTGGGATCAAATGACGTCATCATCCTATAAATCTTTAAGTTTTCACTTGGGCATTGAGGAAGGCATTGCCAAAACCCTTCCCTTAAATTGTATGCAAACACCTTTGGATCATTTGTATCATCACTAAAAGTGCTGATGCATAGATAATTTCCCACACAAATTCACTTCGCAATATATTGAGGGATAGAGTCTGGAGGCATCCTTGGAAATTCTTTCCATTTCCAAAACAACTTATCTTGGTCATCCTGAAGCAACTCCCAGATAATAATACCCATAGAGTTAAAATGTCAGATTATTTTTTGCAACATTTTCATGTTTATGATGAGCCATTTAGTCATGATGACTTCAATATGTTATATGAAGCACTTGAGGACTTTATCTCGACTGAACATTCCACTACTGCCTCTAAACTGTCACTATTTCAAAGATTTGGAAATGTGATTTATGTTTGAAGAAATTGAAAAACCAAAAATTGTGGTCACTCTATGTGCAAATGTGGTTCAACCATCCTCTAAACCTGTGCTTATTGTTAAAGGTCTTTCATCCTCTTCTCAATCTCCTGATCACATTTATGATTATGCAAAACAAATAGTGAAAGAAATTAACTCACAAAAAACCAATCATAATGTGGTTGCTCATGCATACAACACTCGGAATAACAAATAAAGTACAGAACAAACAAATGTTCTGATATCTTTACTAGCCTCTCAACCTATGCTTCCTCAAGCACCTTGTTTAACATATCAACAGATGAAAGCTAAAAGATCTTCATGCAAATGGTTGGCAAACAATCAAAGGGATGCATTATTATTTTCTTCAACACAACCAATATAAAAGATTAGCCTCAAAGATGCATATATCACATCTCTGAAAGCATTCATGTTCATCATATAGCTACTTTAGGCACTTTGAAAGTCACATTGTAAAGCCAAAAATTGGAGTTATTATTCCTTGAAATTGAAGACACAATGGAGCTGCTTCTATAGATCTGCAATTTTATATAGCAATACTAGGTATAAATAATAGTATTTTCTCTATAAGAACAAAAGCATTGTGATCTACAGAGACATGACAATGTATTCAGAAAAAGAGGGACTCTATTACCTCAAATGATGGATAAAAATGTATATGCATAAAAATTAGAATATTAGAGAAGACATTAGTGATCCTTTTCTTTAGTTCCAGGGTAGTTTGAAAGATATGCATCTACAGATTCATACTGCATAAAAATGTATAACCAAAAGATTTGTATTATATATTATTTAATAAAAGAAATATATTAGAAAATGGATTTTTTAAAAATAATCATACAAAATCAAGCAAATCACAGATCATTGGAATTTAAATTAGGAGCAGATAAAACCACCATAACACTTAATTACCATAGTTTTGTTATCCATCATTCTCTCAATTTTCTTAAGAAATACTATAGTTATTTACATAGGTTTAAAGAATTTGTTAAGAATGAGCTTGGAATCAAATGAATTGTAAATCTTTAAGTTTTCACTTGGGCATTGAGGAAGGCATTGCCAAAACCCTTCCCTTAAATTGTATGCAAAGACCTTTGGATCATTTGTATCATCACTAAAACTGCTGACGCACAGATAATATCCCACACAAACACACTTCCCTATATATTGAGGGACAGAGTTTGGAGGCATCCATGTAAATTCTTTCCATTTCCAAAGCAACTTATCTTGGTCATCCTGAAACAACTCCCAAATAACAATACCCATAGCATTTGGGAAATGAAAGTCAATACCCTTGTGAGTAGAACCGAGTAAAATCTATCAGGTAACAGATCACTTGCAAGCACCCACTCTGACAGATCCATAAAGGTCATTACCACTAGAAGGGACGACCCATACGGAGCTATTGTAACGAAACTCAAATAATCAAGAAGTTGGTAGGTGGCTTAATAAAACCATCTTCGATATTGTCACCGACAATAGTGTTAAAACAATGGAACAATGAAAAGTGAAAAAGAATAGGAAACAATCACACAGTGCAAAGATATTTAACATGGTTCACCATATGTATGGTTACATCCACAAAGTAGGGGAAAAATCTTATATTTATGTGTTCTTAGATGTGTTTACAATAGCATATACTTATGCTTATATAGATTACAATATCCACCATGTGAAGGAGCTGAACAATGAAGAGTCACCACAAAAGGATGAGGTGACCGTTGGGTTTCATATCCAACAATCTCCCACTTGAAACTCAATGACTGTTGTAAACATTTAGAGCTATTCCCCTACTTTAAGCCTATTGTCAGAGTTTGACAATGCCGAGAGAAGCGCGGCAAAATTCAAACTTCTCTCGAGGTACAACCTTGGTCAATGCATCAGCCGGATTGATCCTAGTGTCGATCTTTTGAACTTGCAACTTGCCTTCTTCAATCATGTCATGGATGAAATGATACCTCAGCTCAATGTGTTTGGTTCTGTTGTGAAATGTCGTATTCTTGGCCAAATGAATAGTGCTGTTACTATCACAAAAAAGTGTGAAAGCTTGCTATTTGGTACCCAATTCAGTAAACAAACATTGCAACCAAACCATTTCTTTTGCTCCTTCAGTGAGGGCAATGTACTCAGCCTCAGTAGTAGAAAGAGTAACTACTTGTTGCAATCTTGAAACCCAACTGATAGCTGCCTCGGAAAAAGTGAAAACATAGCCGGATGTAGACCTTCTTTTATCCAAGTCACCTGCCATATTAGAGTTAACAAAGCCTTGTAGCTGTGCAACTTTCCCACCAAAGCATAAGGCATAATCTAAAGTGCCTTTTAGATACCTCAATATCCACTTCACAGCTTCCCAATGAGTTTTTCCAAGATTACTCATGAACCGGCTCACAACTCCCACTGCTTGGGAAATATCAGGATGGGTGCATATCATTGCATACATAAGACTTCCTATGGCTGAAGAATATGGAATGTTCTTCATGTGACATTGTTCTTCTTGTGTCTTGGGGCACAATGCTGAAGACAAGTGAAAATGATCGGCAAGTGGAGTGCTAACTGGCTTAGCACTTTTCATATTGAATCTATCCAAAACTTTTCAATATATTTTTGCTGAGACAATCTGATTTCTTTCTTCTTTCTGTCCCAAATGATGGTCATGCCAAGAATCTTCTTTTCTACCCTGAGGTCCTTCATTGCAAATTTGTTTCCCAAGAGTTGCTTCAAATCAGCAATGACTCTCATGTTGGTGCCGGTAATGAGCATGTCGTCAACATAGAGTAGCAACAAAACAAATTCACCACTTGGCAAAACCTTGTAGTATAAACATGGATTGGATTCAGAATGCGTGAACTGATTTTCCAACATGAAATTATCAAACTTGATGTACCACTGCCTTGGGGCTTGTTTCAGCCCATACAAACTCCTCCTTAATCTACAAAACAGATTTTCATGCCCTTGCTTGACAAAACCTTCTAGCTGATGCATGTACAATTCCTCTTCTATGTCACTGTGGAGAAATGTGGTTTTGACATCGAGTTGCTCAAGCTCAAGGTCATAAATTGTAACCAAGCCCAAAATGGCTCGAATTGTGTTCATCCTCACAACTGGTGAGAAAATCTCGTTGAAGTCCACTCCCTTTTATTGATCATATCCTTTCACAACAAGTCTGGCCCTGTAGCGTTTTGTGCCACCTTCTTCCTCTTTGATTCTATAGACCCACCAATTCTTCAAAGGTTTGCAATCAGGTGGAAGCCAGACTAGATCCCAAGTATGGTTTGCCATTAGTGACTCCATTTCATCCTTCATTGTAGCCATCCACTTCTCATTGTTCCTATCATTGCAAGCCTCTCAAAATGTATTTGATTCTGATAGGTCAGCAATGAGCAATTGATAATCATCAAATTTTGGAGGAGGTTTCCTCTCCCTGGTAGATCTCCTCAATGGAGGAATTTGTCCCTGTAGACTGCCCTGTTCATGTGCAGTGCTCTGTTCAATGCATTTTCCAGTATCACATCTCTGTATACCCATTGATTTGGTAATGCCCCTCTGTACTTCTTGTGACTGGCTAAAGATAGGAGGCATAGAAGTGAATGGATTTTTAATGTTAGTGTTTGAATTCTCCCTTAATTCTAGCGACTCCTTGACTGCCTGCGTGGGAGAATTAAACTACTGATTTGAACTCTGCAAAGCATTTTTTACATGCTGTGTTGGACTTTGGATAGGCAGCGATTTCATATGAAGTGGCTGTGTGGCATTTACTAATGGTGATGGGGTCGCTTTTTGGAAGAACTACGTTGAGACTTCTTCCACATTCTTTTGAAGACTTTCACCTTCTTCCATAGGTCGCTGACCATATGGCGATAAATTATATTGTGAAGGCATATTGGACGGTGAAGTTTAAGGTGCATTTGACCCCCCCACATCAAGATCATAATGAAAAATTTGACTATGAGAGTGCTGTCCCAAAGTCTCTACCTGTTGAGCCCACGTGGGGACATTTCCCACTGTGTATTGTGTGCACCTTTCACTGCTAGCATGATCTGAATCACCATTTCTAGGCAGTGTTCCAGACAGGGGTGGCAAATGCAAAACATTTTGTGGTGCATTTCCTGCACCAAGGTCATAACAAGAGGTTGCTGTCTCTTCAGCCTGCATGGAAATTACTCCCACTGAATTTGGTGAATGATCATTAAGACCAATGTCTTCAAAACCAGTGTTGAGAGGTGGCAGAGTAATTTGGTTACCTTGTGCCAATGCAGGATTTGAATTTCCATTTGATGCCACATTTAGATGTGAAAACTGCGTATCACACCCAATATCATCAACTAATATATATTCCTTTTCTTATGTTTTTGGTGCTTGCAGGGCTGGAAACACTTTTTCATTGAATACCACATCACGGCTGCAAATGATTTGCTTTGCAACAGGATCCCACAATCTGAAACCGTATTGCTCTTCCCCATAACCGATGAAGATGCATTGTTTGGATTTGAAATCCAATTTTGTTCACTTTTCTTTTGGAATGTGAGCGAACGCCTCGCAGCCAAAGACCCAGAGGTGATTGTAGGAGATCTTCTTTTCAAACCACTCTTCTTCCGGAATATCAAAATCCACCTTAGTAGAAGGACTTCGGTTGATCAAATAAATCGCCATGTTAACTGCCTTAGCCCAGAATTCTTTACTCAAACCAGCATTTGAGAGCATGCTACGTGCCCTCTCTAGAATGGTGCAATTCATCCTTTCGGCTGCACCATTTTCCTGAGGTGTAAATGGCACAACCTTGATGTGCTGAATGCCGTTGTCTGCACAGAAAGCATCAAAATCTAAAGAGCAAAACTCCCCCCCATTGTCAGTTTTAAGACATTTAATTTTGCTCCCAATTTGATTTTCAGCAACAGCCTTAAAAATTTTGAATTTTGCAAACACTTCTGATTTTCTGTTGAGCATATAGACCCAAAGTTTATGGGTGTAATCATCTAAAAAAGTTACAAAATAGTTTACTCCTCCAATGGAGGTTACCTCTGTGGGACCGAAGACATCCAAATGTATGAGTTCCAAGGGTTTTACCTTCTTGTCGTGTCTGGTTTTGGAGAAGCTGGCCCGCCTTTGTTTCCTATAAATGCAATGCTCACATAGTTCTAAATCTACTGATTGTAAACCAGAAAGTTGGCCTCTTTTGAGCAATACTTCCATTCCTTTTTTGCTCATGTGGCCAAGTATCCTATGCCACAGTTCTGTCCTGCTGTCAACTACAGCCATCACCGCTCCCACTTCAGTAGTACATTCGAGCACATAAAGAGATCCTGATTTACTACCTTTTGCAACAACTAAAGCACCTTTAGTTACTTTCCAAATGTTGGAAGAGAAAGTGATGTTGTAGCCTTGCGCAACAAGTTGTCCAGCTGAAATCAAGTTCCTCTTAAGTTTAGGAACATGTCTGACATCATTTAGTAGCCACTTGCTTCCATTTTTTAGTTGTAGCAATATGTCACCTTTGCTGACTATCTCGCACGGCTCATTGTCTTCAAGATAAACCTTGCCAAAATTTCCTTCTTGATATGTTTGGAAGGCATCCCAGTTTGAAGTTGCATAAAAGGAGGCACCAGAGTCTAAAATCCATGAGTCGGATCCAGCTTCACTTGCTGCCAAGACAAGAGCTCCTCCATCATCTTCAAGAGTCATGTTAATCTCATTTTCTTTCAGCTATTTTTGGGCTTTTTAGCAAGAAGACTCTATTAGTTGTGGATGCCGTTTCATACATGTCGTAAAGCTTATCCCAAATCTGCTCTGCTGAAGTTTTTGTTGCAACATTAAATAAGACATTGCTGGACAGCAAGAGGATAATTGTAGAGGCTGCTTTTTGATCCAACATATCCCATTCGTCATCTGTCATCTTCTCTAGTTTTACTGTTTTTCCTTTCAGTGTGATAGCTAAATCTTTTTAAATTAGCACGGCACGAATTTGCAGCTTCCAAAGCCCAAAATTCTGCCATGAAAACTTCTCTATTCTCCACTTGTCCGCTTCTTCCATTTCTTCAAAATTCCTCACGAATTTCTCAACCAGCTCCTTACCCGAGCTCTAAAACCAATTGTTAAAACAATGGAGCAGCAAAAAGCGAAAAAGAATAGGAAACAATCACACAATGCAAAGATATTTAATGTGGTTAACCATATGTATGGCTACATCCACAAAGCAGGGGAAAACTCTTATATTTATGTGTTCTCAGATGTGTTTACAACAGCATATACTTATACTTATATAGATTACAATATCCGCCAAGAGAATGAGCTAAACAATGAAGAATCACCACAAAAGGATGAGGTGACCGTTGGGTTTCATATCCAACAAATAGTCATAGGCCTCACTGTGCTCTAGAAAAGAATGCCATTGCACTGAACCATTTGATGATCTAATATATTAAAGCCCGTTTCCCCTGAAAACTGAGACTTAAGCTTCCATGAATCTTGACAATAATGTTAGATTTGGAAGGAAAAATCCCTCCTACTGTGCCCCAATGTCACTACCAAATACGGCTCTCCGTTTCCTCCTGGTACAATATGGATAGAGTATCCAAACACATTGATTCCTATATCTTCATAAATTCTCATGAGTGGGTTGCAAACACATAATCCTTGCAAGCATATTCTTGCATAAAGCAATAACCCCAGCCATGCACTTGATAACCTCTTTTGATATCTGATATTTGATTTGGGAGGAAAGAAAGAGAAATAGTCATCCATTTTTGTGTGGAAAAACAGTAGGCCATACAATACTCATTTCCTTCCAATTTTTTAGCACAAAGAAGAGGCCATGGATTTTGGGTGGGCCATGAAGATAGAAAGTTGTGCGAGGACAAAAGATAATTCCATTCTTTGCAAACTAAGCGAGAGCGGCAGATTGATTGTAATGAAAGCTTTGCAAAAATGCATTCCTTTACATCCCAACATAGCTCAGATACAGCACTCTACTCTCCGTCTTCTTCAACTGCTGAAATAAATTGTCGCTCCATTGCTTTCAGCTACCAAGCTTCCTAAATGGATTTCGTATGCTATTGATTTCTTTTTATGCATTCATCCACTCCCTTTTATAGGTGTTTGACATGGAGAGATTTGCTTAGTCCACGCGTGGTAAAGAGCAGCCGACGTGGAGAAAATAAAATTTGAAATAGATGATGGAGATAAAAATTTCAGTGCAACTGATCCGTGACTTTTAAGAAATGCACGGAGACACTGCTAATGCATTAGTTTCCCACACTATTCTGGTGTGTTGAAGGAGGAGCTCTATCGAGCGTTTGGGTCTGTTGATGGAGGAGCTCCAACTGAAGATGGCGAAGCGTCGTTCTACTGTGAAATAATATAAGTGAAAACTTTACAAGACATTTTGAAAGGATTTCTGGTTCTTCTTCTAATGGCAAAAATGTACCGTTCCGCTTTACTACACCAGAGTTTTCCTGGATCTTCCTCAAGATGGAAGGATGGGCTCCAAGGTCAACGGCGTGATTTTCGTCCTATCCTAAAAAAACCAAGCTTGCAGGATTATGGGCGACAGCGGACAGGGAGAAAGGTGTGGTTTCAAGATGGGTTTTCAAACGAAAGACAGAAAATGACTTTTTCCAATAAAGGTGTTACTTCTCCCTTTAGGACTCCGCTGGAATCCCAGCAAACTGCCTTTAAGGAGTTTCAAGCAAGGGAATCTGATTCCAGGAATAGACTTAAGGATTTTTCGGCACTAACAAGCCCCAACCCAAAAGGAAATCGATGGAAGGACTTTCCGAAGAGAAAAGGTTCCCATTTTCATCACTTTCATAGACACCGGGAAAAGGAAAGATTTGTTCCCAAGCATAAAAAGATCTGGATCCCCGTTATAAAGAAGGTTACACGGCGCAGTGAGCAACAAGATATAATCCTCACCCAGATGGAGAAAAAGCTTAAAGAAAAATCCCAACTCCTGACGGATACAGCTGTTATAGGTAAAGTTATGTCTCCTCATTTCTCAGTTCAAGATCTCTTTGTGCTTCCGGATAAGGAGGAAAGAAATAAAATTCTAGATACGAAAATATGGAAGTTTAACCAAACAGTGATCTGCTGTCAAGAATGGCGCCCAAACTTCCATGTGGGAAAAGAGCAAATACCCTTGATTCCTCTCTGGATCCATCTCCCATACTTGCCAATGGAATATAGAGATGTTGAGATTCTTACATATCTTGGCAACTCCTTGGGGGTGTGTCAAGAAGTGGATATCCCCAAAATAAACCTCACATCCTCTACAGTGAGAGTCTGAATTCTTACAGAGGCTAAGGAGTTATTGCCCAAACGATTAAAATTGGATTCTCCTCAAGGGCCTTGGCTCCAAGAAATTCTGTTACAAGACGGTGTAACCACAGATGATCTTGACCAGCTCCAAGATTTCCTTACCGAAGAAGTTCACATGCCCAAACAAAACTGAGATTTGGTTTAACAGAGAGAAGTTTCCAGCCCAGCCTCTTTAGCAGACTTGGCGTGGGAGGAGCCTGGCCTAGGGAGTAGCAACGCCGTTCTTTTGGGCTCTCAGCTTGCCTATGACACAGCTCCGGTCCAGTTGAGTGAGAACCTACAAGATTTACAGGTTGTGCTTGGAACCCTAGAGGGTCAAGCTCAGAAATTAATCTAGATACTCTTGCAGAGGGCAGCAATGAGCAACGCCTCTCACTATCAGAAGAACTTGAGGATATGGAGCCCCCTTCTCAGGAAGGCATCTGTCCCAACGATGTTGCAAAGGAGAATCCTAAACATGACACTGGCTGCTTTTCTCCTCTCAGAGAGGAAGAGGAATTTTTAAACTGGGAAGAGGACACCCCTCTACAAAATATGCTCCATATCACTTCAAAGGATCAGGCTGCTCCCAAGGAGTTAGTAAACGAGCTAAATGACTTCCCTAAGGAATTGCTTTAGGACAATGAAACTTTGAGAGATCTTCTAGATCAGGTGGTGACCAAGGTGGCAACCACTATGAAGGAGAAAATTACAGATGAGGTTCTTCAGGAAGATATAGAGCAAGATGAGAATAGGCCGCTCGGCCTGCTCCGCACAAGTATGAGAAGCCCTACGCCTAAAGGCACTCCCACCCCGATCAGGAAAAGCTCCAGACAGAAGCAGTTGAAGTATCACAAAGTTGTGTCAAGTGACCTAAATCTTTAGATTCCTAGAAGTCCAAGCAGGAGGAAAGTTATTTACTCTCCTCAGGAGATATGAAGATTCTCTCGTGGAATGTTAGGGGCCTTAACGCCCCTAACAAAAGGAACCTCATCAAATTTCAAATTGATGAGAAAAGAGCTGATATAATCTTGTTACAAGAGACTAAGGTGTCTTCAGAATCCTTTGGCCTATACTTTAAAAGTTGGAAGGACTAGAGCTTTGAGAAGGTGGAAGCAAGAGGTGCTTCAGGAGGTTTAGTTACAGGCTGGAGAAACCATATTCAAGCTTTGGAGGTTGTGGAGAAGAATGATAATTTCCTAATAGGCAAGTTACCTGCACTCTTTAAGGGTTCTGATATGTGGATTGTGAATGTATATGCACCAGTAGATGTTGGTCAAATGAAATTAGTTTGGGATCATCTCTCTACTTGGCTAAGCAAATTGAAATGGAGCCCGCTCATCTTAGGTGGCGATTTTAACTCTATAATAGATGAGGCGGAAAAGACAGGGGGTATCACACATCCAACTAGATCTTAGAAGGACTTCAAGGATTTCATTAATCGTAACCTTCTACTAGACTGCATTCCTTGCAATGGTACCTTCACCTGGATGAACAGAAGAAAAGGTTTTCTACATATAGCGGAAAGGCTGGATAGATTCCTTCTCTCTCCACAATGCTTTAACTTCCAAGTCAGTTTTGAAGCAGAAATACAGCCTTTGACAGGGTCAGACCATTACCCAGTCAGGCTTTCTATAGGAGTCTCTACGACCCCCCACAAGAAGATGTTCAGGTTCCAGTCTATGTGGTTCAGAGATTTGACCTTTATGGACCGCATTCAATCCTGGTGGAAAACTATCCCCTTTGTGGAAGGCTCTCGTATGTTTCAGCTTGCAAATAAACTCAAGTTTTTAAGGCACAGGATCATGGAATGGAACAAGAGTCATTTTCAAAATATCTTTTCAGAGAAAGCTAGAATTCAGCAAGAGTTGAAAGAGCTTGCGGACTCCATAATTATTCGAGGCATGGATCTTCCCTCTTTTAAGAAGGAGAAATTTTTTGAGAGCCCAGCTGGAAAAGATCTTGAAAAGGGAAGAAATCTTTTGGAGACAGTGATCTAAGGAGTTATGGCTGAAAGAGGGTGATAAAAACACCTCCTTTTTTCATTTGTCTGCCAAGGTGAGAGCCGGCACCAGTTCTATTAAATCTATTCACTTGGGAAATGGACAGATTTGCACCGAACAATCTGTGATTCTCAATGCAGCCCAGAACTTTTTTTCAAATCTTCTCACTAGTCCGATCTATCAACGGGACAAAGGCTTGCAAGTTTGTAATCTCATTCCTAAGTTAATTTAGGAAAACCATAATAGGGAAATTTTGAAACCTTTCACTTTAGAAGAAATTAAGGCTGCAGTCTTCTCCTTGGAGGGAGAGAGAGCACCGGGTCCGGATGGATGGATAGGCCTTTTCTTTCAAAAGTGTTGGGATATGATTGGAAGAGATGTCTTTCTGGCTGTAGAAGAACCCAGAAAAGCTAAGACTGTGCTCAAGGAATTCAAATCGACCTGTATAATGCTTATTCCTAAAACATGCTTTCCTCAATCCTTTGAAGACTTCAGACCTATCTCCCTTTGCAACTTCATTTCCAAGATAATTTCTAAGGCTCTAGCGATCCGTTTATCCCCTCTGATGAAGGAGTTGATTTCTAGTGAACAAGGGGGTTTTGTCCCCGGTAAAGAGACCATGGAGGGAGCCATCCTAACTCATGAAATCTTACACTCAGTGAACAAGGATAAATAGCAAGCAATGGTAGTGAAGCTGGATATGTCAAAAGCATATGACAGAGTGAACTGGGTCTTCCTTTTTGATATCCTCTCGCATATGGGTTTTTCCAAAGCAGTGATCAAATGGATTAATTCCTGCCTTTCAGGGTCCCAAACCACAGTATTAATTAATGGTCAGGAGTCAAGTTTCTTTGAACCCTCTCGAGGATTAAAACAAGGAGATCCTCTTTCTCCTTATCTTTTTATCCTCATGACAGAAGCCCTTACATGGTCCATTAAGGAAGCAAAGAGAAGGTCAGACTGGCAGGGTATCAAGATAAAAGGTATCCCTGAGGCCTTCACACATGCCTTGTTTGCAGATGATACCATTCTTTTTGGTCAAGCTTCACTCCAGGAAGCCCGATCAATGATGAACACAATTAATTCTTATTGCTGTGCCTCAGGACAATTAGTAAATTTTAAGAAATCTATGGTCTTCTTCCAGAATGTTCCTTTGCTACTCCAAAAATTGATTAAAGTTACCCTTAATCTTGACTCCCAGGCACTTCCAGGAAGCTATCTCGGCCTTCCCCTGTTCATGGGCAGATATAAAAATACCTTATGGGGTAAGGTGTTAAAGAATTTGAATTCCAAACTGGCAAAATGGAAAGGGCGTCACCTATCTCTAGCAGGGCAGATAGTATTGATAAAAGCAGTTCTGTCTGCGGTGCCAGTCTATATGATGTCAGTTTTTCACATTCCAAAAAGCGTCATTTCCAAAATTGACGGTATCTGTAGGAAATTCCTCTGGCAGGGCTCTCTAGAAGAGAAGAAAATTCATCTTTTGGCCTGGGACAAGGTTTGTAAACCTAAGGTAGCTGGAGTGTCTGGTATCTTGGATATTCAAGTTCAAAACCAAGCACTTGGGGCCAAGCTGGCGTGGAGTATGTATTCTAAACCTAATGCCATGTGGGTGAAGTTAATGAAGGCCAAATATCTCAACACGATGGATAATGAGAGGATTTTCACAGTGCAAAACCCTCCGAAGGGGTCCACTATTTGGAACTTTTTAGTAAGAAGCAGAGACCTCCTTCAGCCTAATCTCACGTGGATCATACATAATGGCGAGAAGGATGATTTCTGGTTTGATTCTTGGGGTGGGGGACCACCACTGTCTGATTTATATGACCTTTCTGAGGCACGTTTCTTTCTTCAATCTACTTGGGGCTGCAAAGTCAAAGACTACTGGCAGGTGGTGAGTGAGGGATCCTCAGTTACAGTTGCCTAGAAAGGATTTCAGGATTGCAACTTCCCTAGCTCTCAAAAAGTAATTCTCAGTCATCTTCTTGAAAAAAGGTTAGTGCTAGTTTTCAGCTTGGAGGATGAAGTGGTTTGGACTGCGGCTAGCTCAGGTCATTATTCAGTCAAAGATGGCTATAAAATTGGTGTACAGAAAGCTGCTACAGACTGGCCCTCGAAGTTGTGCTGGGGGAAGTCAATTCTTCCTAAAGCAGGAGCGTTCGGCTGGTGTGCGCTCCATAACAAAATCCTTACAGGTGATCGAATCAAAAGATTAGGATTGGGAACAAATTTCCCCTGTGTGCTTTGTGGTTGTGAGGAGGAATCTATAGATCACATCTTGCTTCAGTGCCCTTTTAGTAGAATATGTTGGACCTGGTTCTTTAACAAGATAAAATGGTGCAGCCCATTTTCCAAATCTTTATTTCTTATGTTCAAAAATTGGCCCCTTTGGCTTAGTAATTCTACATTAGCTTGTTTTTGGGAGCTAGGTCCTTCTATGATCATCTGGCACATCTGGTGGGAAAGGAACTTGCGTATCTTCAGGAAGGAAACAAGGTCACCGTCCCAAGTCTGTGAAAAACTTGAAATTGCTCTAGTGGATCAGGTTGTGGCACACCTTAGATCCATTAACTCTTCTAAGTTGGTTTGGTCTAAATGGGACGAGGAAGTCATCTCGCTTTGGCCGTCTATTAGGTTCTCGGGGCTCGGCCATAATACAGGACCTTCTCAGATCTCCACAATTAGAAATAGAGTTAAATGGTCTTGACCTTTCTCTCCTTACAGTAAGCTTAACTTTGATGGGGCCTGTCGAGGGAACCCTGGCCCTTCTGGAACGGGTTGTGTCATCAGAGATTCTAATGGTAATCTGCTAGCAGCCAAGGCAACCAAATTACCCTCAGGTACTAATAATGAGGCAGAAGCGTGGGCTCTAGTTCATGGTCTCACACTGGCTCTTGAAAATGGTGTAAGGAATATGTGGATTGAGGGAGATTCCCTGATCGTAATTAATGCCATCAAAGGCAGAGGGTTAGATAATTGGAAGCTGAATTACATCCTCAACATTGCAAAACCTCTTCTGAGCAGACTTGACAATTTTTTCATCTCCCACACCTTTCAGGAAGGTAACAGGTTGGCGGATTTTTTAGCCAACGTAGCAATTGACAGTGAGCATGCCCACGTAACTTTCCCTTCTGGCAAACACCACCTGTCTTCTCGCCTGACCTCCCTCCTGTCTGTCAATATGGAAGATGAGTAAGCCTCGTACCTTCCTTGGGCTTAATGAATCTCTGCTCTCGTGTACGGTTGGGATGACTGTGATGGTTTGCATTGGGCTGGGGAGATGTTTCATGTATTCCTACATTTACTTCTATGGACGGTCGTCTGACATTCTGCAGGAGCTTTCCTTTCATTTTTAAAAAAGGGGATGCTACTTGGGACAGTTCGGGTGGTGTCAAATGTCCCGTCTGCAAAGGGAAAGATTGCGAATCCCCTCACACCTTATGTTCATTTATAGCATTAGCCGTGCCAAATCTGCCCACATCCAGTGCTTTTTTTGACGGTGCAACGGCTTAATAACTTAGTTTACTCCTATTCTTAAAGGACACGCTGCCCTTGCTACTTGGTGTCTCCTTCTGGCTGTGTATTCCTTTCGGGCTCTGTGTCGTTGAGATTCGTGTCCTTTTTATCCTCTGCCAGCCCTTAGTTCCTTTCACTAAGCCTCTCTCTCTTTATTTTCTCTAGTTCCTCTCAAGTTTTCAGTTTCCGGTGTTTGTTGATGGCGCATACGCGTTTAAATCAGCGGTTGTTCTTTCCTTCTCTTGATTGGGAACTAGAGATACGGGGGCGTGTGAAGGCTATAGATCTCATGACCCTGATAGATTTCGATTGCACTCTTTCTCAGTTTGTAGTCTGAAATATTGTGGGACATGCGTGGATCAGAGGCTACGCGGGGCGCGTTTTAAATTTCTCTGATATTGTATCACAGCTCCTTTCAAATATTATGGATCTTGTCATGGACAGTGATTATGTTCACTCCCTTGCGGCAGGCTTGTTCTTCAAGAACATCTACACTGTGGAAAGATGGGAGGTGGCAGTGTCTCACTATAAAATGGAACAGGGTGACGCCCTTTTTGGTGGGCTTTTCAACCTCACGTCTCTTCGTAACTCCCCCCTCAGCAGGCAATTTATAGGGCCTTGCAGACCAGCTTAAGATCTCTGTGCAGCGCAGAGATAGATGATGCGCTGTGGGCTTATAGCTTCTCTTTCTCCAAAAAACGGTCTGAGCGCATTAAGGACATCTTCACTGCTGTTCGCTTTCTTCGAATTCATGCCTCTGATCTTGCTCCAGGGATGCCCTTGTATTCTTTGTTAGAGGTGGCGGAGAGCGATCAGAGTGCGGTTTCAGTGGACCTGGATGAACAGAATCTGCCAGTCGTTCCGTCAGCGGCGTAATGCTATTTGCTGTGGCGTGGGGTTTCCTCTTTTTTGCTCAGGTGGTCTGGTGGTTTGTTTCGGGGGCGTTCTTGTGTATGGCTCGGCTTCCTCTTTGGTTGATGGGGGTGGGATGGTTTTCCTCAGTGTTGGTGGGGTGGCTGGGCTGGTGTTTCCTGTTCTGTTTTGCTTGGCGGTGCGGTTTCGGTTTTGGTGGTGCTCGGTTGACGGGCCTTGTTTTGTTGGCTAGGGTGGTTCTTCGATGGTGGCTTTCTATTGGGGTTAGACGTGCTTGATGATAGTCTCTACCACTATTTTTGTGATTCCCTTCCCTTTCCATGTTTTATCTAGCCTTATCAGGGCCTGCTTGTAATTTTTAGTTTTTATGTTAGTCTTATGTCTGCTACACTTCATGTAATTTTTTATCTTTTAATTCCATGGTGCTCCGCCACCTTTTTCTGTTAAAAAAAAAAAATTTCAGTGCAACTATAGATATTTTTAATATGTTTATTGGAAACGTGTTAAAGGAAATATAACATTGGAAGTGTTTTTTAAAATCTATCTTACCTAAAAAAAATTAATAAGGGAAACGGCCATTCAGTCCTATCGTTTACAAAGGGAAAAGGGGCATTAAGTACCATCTCTTATTAATTTTTTACATTTGATAAAATTAATATATATATATATAGTAATGAAAAAAAAAAATTAGAGAGGTAATGAATGGTAGCTTTTTAAAACAAAAATTAAAATTTACATACAAAAGTAAAATAGTTTCTCATATATAAATAAAATAAATAATATAATAAAAATAGCATACCTATCTTTAAGAAAAAAAAGTTTCATTTAAATTAGAGATCCACTCAAAAATAGGTGCCTTTTTACATAGATTTTTCCAAAGATAGGTATGCTAGTTTTAATAATTTTGTAATTTTAAATTTTAAATTTTATTTCAAATTTATTAATTTATTATTTTAATTTTGTAATTGTATTGATTTTATAAGTTTATTTATTTGATTAGTTTTATAATTTAATAAATGTAATTGAAAATTGAAATTATTATGTAATATAGTAATTAGTTATGCAGATTAACAAATAAACATGTAATACTAGCATATCTATATTTAAAAAATATATCTAAAATGCTGAGAGATATCCTATTCTACCTATGTGGTAAATGGATTAAAAAATAGGTGCCTAGGGAAGGACATCTCTTGATATATTTTAGATATATTTTTCAAATACAGATATGCTAGTAGCATCTGAAGTGGCAAGCTTAATTCTGATTATATTATATATCTTAAAAATTATTATAATTATATAATATAGTATTATAATATAGGTTAAATATACTATTATAATATAGTATATATTAATTATATAATATAACCCTAACCCTAATTCTACCTCTAGATCTACTTAATCCTAATTCTATTCCTAATTCCAACCCTTATCCCAACCTTAATTCTAACCATAGTTCTATATATAGATATAAATGTAAATGACTTTTGGGGTTTTATTGTAACTATAACCCTAACCCTAACATTCAAACCAATACTAATCCTAACTATAACTCCAACCCTATCCCTGATCCTAATCATAGTTTTAACCCTAATTCTAACATAAACCCTAAGCCTAATTCTAACCTTGAATCTAACCATAATTTTAACTTAACACTAAATCCAACTATAATTCTAATCTTGATTTTTTCCCTAACCCTGATTCTTACCCCAATACTAATTCAAACCCTAATTATAACCCTAATTATAGCTATAACCCTAAGCCTAACCTTAGTGTTGATAGTAATGCTAACCCTAACCCTAATTGTAACTCTAACCCTAATTATACTCTTATATATGTTCTTATATGATATAATAGGTATGCTATAATTATATATAATATAACCCTAACCCTAATGTTAATCCAAATAGTAATTCTAACCTGAAGCCTAATCTATCCCTAACCCTAATAATAATCATGTTTATAATGCTAATTCTAACTTGAACATGAACCCTAACCTGAACCCTAATTGTAGGCCTAACTTCTAATTTTAACCCAAATTGTAACTATAACCCTAACCCTTATGTTAATCCTGACAATAATTCTAACCCTAATTTTACCTCTAGATCTACTAAACCCTAATTATATTCCTAATTACATCCCTAATACCAACCTTAATTCTAATCATAGTTCTATATATAGATATAAATGTAAATGACCTTTATTGTTTTATTGTAACTATAACCCTAATTCTAACCTCAATTCTAACCCCTAACCTAACATTGATTCAAATCATAGTATTAACTCTAATTCTAACCTAAACCCTAACCCTAACCCATATTCTAACACTAATTCTAGTGGTAGTTCAAACCATAATTGTAATTGTAACCCTAAATCCAATTATAATTCTAATCTTGATTTTATCCCTAACCCTAATTCTCACCCTAATACTACTTATATTACTAATTCAAACCCAAATTATAACTATAACCCTAACCCTATCCTTAATTCTGATAGTAATGTTAACCCGAACTCTAATTCTAACCCTATCCCTAATTCTATCCATTGACTCTTGCCCTTTTCTTTCCCACCATGAGCTGACTTGGTACACATTTTGTAGTATATATCACTTTTAGGGTCTTAGATATGTGATTTCTGATGGCATTATAATTTTTAGATCTTTTGAGGGATTGTATTCCTACTTATCATTATTCCATTATTATATCTTTTCTTTTAGTGTTTTGTGCTATGTTGAGATCTCTTCTTTACCCAACGTAGCCACCCTTACCAATCTCATTAGGTTTGCATTTTCATATCTAATATACCACTAATTAACTCATGTGAGAATATTAGAGGCGTTCTACACTCACAACAAGTGCTGAAAGATTTAGATTTCCATAAATAATTAAGATTCAGATTCCATGTAAACAAAATTCATAAAATGTGTAAATAAATAAATTTCTGGAAGTCAAATGGATAGAAAAATAGAAAAACTTCCATAGTTATGGAGTGAAGTCTTTTAAACAAAAACATAAATAAATTCATTGAAGCCAAATGGATAGAAAATTAGAAAAACTTGGGTAGTTATAGAATGAAATGTTTATTACATTTGAAGAATATGAAAAGTCTTGCAACATAGTCTCTTTAGATTAAATGCCAACAAACTGGAAGATATCGATATATTTTTTTAAATATAAATATACTAGTTTATAAATTCCAAAAATTAGAATCTTCATACTGTAGATATTTTTTAAAATATAAATATACTAGTAAATTAATTCTTCAATAAATATTTAAATTTGTCTGTCCATGTAGAAAATAAAGTAATTCTAAAGTAAAATAAAATAACTCTTAAGTAAATAAAATAGCTCTAAATTGATATTGGCATCTTTAAAATAGAAGTATTTAAGATATTGTTATAATAGGATATAAAATATTAATAAATATGAAATAATTTTTCATTTATTATCATCTAATTAGATATTTTAGTTCAACTTGACATATGTCATTAAAATATAATAATATGTAAATCTCATGCTTAAAATATAAGTAATAGTGGTCAAAATATATCTCCACATGCTACATGAACCAATCTAATTCATCATGCATAAATATTACATATCAAAGCATTATGCTCTTAGAAGAAAAATTTGTCATCACATAAAATAGTTTGAGTGTGTAGATTTTATGCAACATTAGTGTACAACTTCTAAACCTAAACCAAATAGAAATTTGTTCCCTAATGAACAATATATATTCTCAACTTATCATATTTATCAATCCTCATTTCTAACAAGTTGTTTCTTCTCTTCTAATTTATATGGAACTGATATTATTTTTGGAGACATCAACTACAAAATATTGAAGTGACTTCCTATGTAAAGTTTGCAATTTGATGCATAAATCAAATTCAATACCTATACCCACCTGATAAGGGGATCTTACCATAAGTTCTAGTGAAGATTAATTAAGAATGATATGGGATGGGCGAGGTGAATGAAACATGATTGATGGATAGTTTAAAAAAGTGAAGATATTATGAGATGGATGGTTGCGGCTTGCTTAGTGTAAGGTGGAGGATTGATAGGATTTGAGTCATAAAGTTACTTCACTCATTCACAGTCATTTGTTTCTCCTCAATCTTGTGAAATATGGCATCTGACAATAATGGATATGATTTATAGAAGGAGAAGGTAGTAAAAGAAAATGTTAAATGGAAGAATGTGGTCTCAATGATGCTAAGGAGATAGTTGAGAAGGAGGAGCTGCAATAGAATGGTGGGAAGGAAAAAGGAAGTCGAGATGCCACTTGTAAGAAAGGTGGGTTCTAGGAAGAGGGAGAAGAAACTAACTGGTAAGGAGGCCATGGCTATATTATTAATGAGATTGAGTAGGAGATAAGGAACCTTGTACTAAGGGTATGGTTGGGAAGAATTCTGAAAATGGCAAAGGATGTGGATGGTGAGGAGGGAGTCAATATATGTTGAGCTATGGAAAATTTGCTGCTAGACCCTGGAAGCATGAGGGGCTGATGGAATGTGTTTGGAGTGGTGCAATCCTTGATAGTGGCCACCATGATTTCCATTGCAATGGCATAAGTGTTGCTACATGAAGATATGATAGAGGTGATGCAACATATGGAGGAAAACATGGAGATGGTGATGGAGCACATTCACAATATATACATAATATGAAAATTGATACTAGGGTGGTGCTAGAGCAAGTTATAGATAAACTAGATGTCTCTTTTCAGAAGTGTCCTCGTCCTTCATACTCATGCGAGTGACTCTAAAAATGACATCATAGATCTCGAAGGTGAAGATAATGTTTATGATATGTTCTGTATATGTTTTATATCTTTTTGATCAAAACTTTGAGCTTGTGTAATTTGCCCAAATCTTGTATAGACATATAAATTAGGGATATAAGAAAGGGTTTGGTGATATTGGGGGTTAAAAAGATAGAAAATTAATATGGTTTTTCTTCTATTATATCTCATTAATAGTATCAAATACTATAGGATCCTTTTGGATAGTGGGTGAAAGCCCACTTTTTCATATAGGTTCCTAGACCCTATTTAACTAGGTTATACTATCAAAAAATTTTAATACCTATATATTTCAAATATGAAATTTAAATACTCAAATTTCAAAATAGACTCCCTTCCAATCCACATCCACCTCTTTCTCAATAAAACATTAAATCAAAGATATTTTTTCTTCTCATTAAAGCATTAAACTATAGAAAAAAATTGTTTTGTGTACCTAGGTACAAAACTATTAAGTTTCCATAATCCATTATTACCTAGAAAAGTTATGCGTCTTGTATGTAGATGTAAACTTATTAAGATTTCATTGTTTACAATGTTGGAGTGATTTCTCCTATAACTATGTAATGAAAAAACTTGCACAATGGAAGAAGATGATATGAAATATTCTACAAATACTTGATAATAACTGAGAATAATAGGGCACTTCAAGGGGGCAACCTCCAAATATTTCCAATGAGAACACACTTCACAATATGATGGTGAAATAAGACTCACATCCTCCTATATATATACCTAATTATGCTTAGGATGAATAGACACACCCCTATATAAGACCTAGTCTGACCTATCTAACTAAATAATAATATAATAATGATAACATGACTTAATTAGGAGTTAAGATAGCCACAAGCTGACTATTCATAACCCTATGTACACCAATATTAAGGGCGTAGCATGCCCCTCCTCTTCAAAGAAGCATTGTCCTCAATGCTAACCATGTGTGGATTCTTTTGAATGAACTCCTTGTCCTCCAATGTGGCCTCTTCAACTGGTAAATTCTTCCATTGGATGAGATACTTAGTGAGGGTTCTATTCCTCAGCTTCTTCATGTGTGTTTGAAGAATGAACTCTAGTTCCAACATGATTTTTCCTTCTTCATTGAGCTCTGGTAGTATTGTTTGAGTAGGAATATTACGCCCAATTACCTTCTTCAAACAAGAAACATGAAAAACTGGATGTATCTTTATTGTTGGTGGCAACTCTAGCTTGTAGGCAACACTACCAATCTTTTGCATGATTTGGTATGGCCCATAATATCTTGGAGACAAATTATTATTCTTTTTTTGTTGCTTCGGTGAGATTTTCTTATAAGTCTGCAATCTTGAGAAGAACCAATCCCCAAGTTTAAAATTTCATTCACTATGATGTTGGTCAGCCTATTGTTTCATTTTATTTTGTGCCATCACTAAATTCTCCCTGAGTCCTAAAAGTACATGTTGTTGATGAAGCAAGTGGTCCTCTACTACCTGAACTCTTGGTGACACCTTTAATGATGATGTGATGGAAGGAGGATGATATCCATAAAGTGCCAAAAATGGACACATTTTTGATGAGCTATGAAAAGAACTATTATACCACCATTCTGCAAGTGGTAGCCAATCTACCCATTGAGACTATTTCTTTGAAGTGAAACAATGTAGATATCCTTCCAAACACTTATTAACAACCTTAGTTTGCCCATCTGATTGAGGGTGGTAGGAAGAACTATGAGCCAATTGAGTACCCAAACATGAGAATAGATCTTTCCAAAAGTGACTAGTAAAGATAGGATTACGATCACTGACAATAACCTTAGGTGTACCATGTAACTTTTGGATATTCTCCAAAAAAACTTTTGCCACTACACTTGCTATAAAAGGATGTGATAATGCAATGAAATGTGCATATTTAGTGAGGTGATCAACTACTACCATGATGACATTATGACCTTTAGATTTGGGAAGCCCTATGATGAAGTCCATGGATACCTCTTCCCAATGCTGGCTAGGAATAGATAAGGGCTGTAAGAGACCTAGTGTCTTAATTGTCTCCCCCTTATTTCTTTGACAAACCAAGCATTCAACAACAAATTTTTGAACATCACCTTTTAGCCCTTCCCAAAAAAAGCTTTCTTGACCCGATGATATGTCTTCAAAAATCCTAAATGACTAGCAACTAGGGACTCATGTACCTCTATGAGAATCTTGTGTTTAAGAGTGGAATTCTTGCAGAGATACAAGCACTCTTTATACCAAAGAATTGTTGGAAACAAGATAGATAACTAAGAGGGGGGGTGAATTAGTTATCTCAAAATTTCCTTAACTTTCTTTTCTTTTTGTTATCTTAATATTAAGTGTTGTATCAAAACATGAAAGCATATGTAATCATAAGAATAGAAATAAAATCAACACTCATAACACAAGGATTTTTACGTGGAAACCTTGTTAGGGGAAAAACAACGGGGTGACTAACCCAATATTGTATTCTCTGTTAAAAGAATAAAGGAGTACAAAATGGCACTTGCCAATTAGGGTTCACTGCCCGAGCACACTGCTCACAAGAGGCACACTGCCTACAAGAGACTCACTGTATATAGAACTTACAGAAGATAATCAAGTGGTTGAATTGATGAGAAGAATCTACAAATGCAAGAGTTCAGTTTCAGTTCAGCCCAATATACTGATCTAATGCACTTCATTCTTCCTTTGTTCAATGTTGTTATTTAGTTACATACTGGACTTAGATTGCTATTCTCACACTTACCCTAGCTTTTCTTCAAAGTTTTTATCTTCACCTATTCACCACACACACTTACATGTTAGAATCTATCTGGTATATATATCCGCATCAAGGATTTTCGTCAACTCTCTAGTCAGCAACAAGAACACTACAAGTTATTAATCTGTCAGCTGAATCCATGTTTGATTTGTGATGCGTATCAAAAACATAGACATAGAAGTCATTAATCATGTCAAACAACAATGTATAATCCCACAAATTGCTTGATCAACACCTTTTACTCATATGGATTGAAGTCTAATACTCTGCCAATCAGTTCTTCCTCTGTCTGCTCTGCCTGACTGGAACCCAGCACTCAGATGCTCATATATTTTTCTTGCTTTATCACTGGAGGCTAAATATTTGGAATATAGTAGTCATGATACCCCTCTTGACTTTTTCAAGTCCTCAACTTACCAAGTTATACAATCTAAGAGATCCAGACCTAATTGTTGAACCTTGTTACATACTCTGTTCTTGTTCACCGGACCAAAACATTCTTCAATCTGACTTCCGGTGAAGGTATATTATGTACTACGGATATGTGGGATAGACTTTGTTTCCATTAATGACAACACTTATGAATCCACACAATGTCTCTTGCCAACAATCTCCCCCTTTGGCATTGATGGCAACACTTAGTGAAAAATGACTAAGTGTCGCAGTAACTCCCACTTGGTTGATGCTCTTTCTTTTGCTCTATTTTATCGAAGCTCCCCCTTAGTCGGATTTCACATTTTTCACTACTCCTCACTCCCCCTTTGACATCAATGGCAAAGGGCTGAAGTCATATAGAAAAATGTTACAAAAAATATCCTATACATGGCCGTATAAGTATATATATATGTTATACTTACATATACTTAAGTATATCCGCAAAAGTAGTCTTCAACTATACAAACTCTATGGCCCAGCTCTGCTTCATCCTATCCAAAATGGAGATGTGACCACTCAACAAAAATGTATATGCTTCTTCCCTTCTTAAATCTACTAGATCACTGGTCTGGGCTGTGGTCTGAGCATCTATCAAGGCCTCATGCATTGCCTCTAGTTTAGGGATAATTATCCCTCTGAGTTCACCCATTCTGTTCATTATGTTCTTCTTTTCTTTGTCCAGCCTCTTTCTTTATTTTATGATAACAATAGCTTGGTATTCTTGATTCATTAGAGAGGAGGAAAGAGGGTCAAAATTAGAACTAGGCTTGACAGTTTTTCTTCTTGTTCTTTTACTTTCTCCTCAATATCTTTTGTCACTTTAGGCCAAGTCAGAAAAAATTTAAGTAGGTCCCCACCATCTTAGAGAGCATTTTCAAGGATCTTTATTCTAATATCTAGAGTCCTTCTATCATTTTCAATAAGTCCTTGTACCTCAGTGAATCTTTTCCCCAAAAACTCCTTCCGAACCTTTGCTTCTGCTGATTTCTCTAGAGATTCAAAATGAGTGTTAACAGAATTTACAAAGTTTTTAAAATTACCAGATGGTGAGGCTGAATGATCCTTTTGATAGGATGGCATGATCTTCTCTAGCATCCTAGATGCAATCTCCAATAGTTCGTAGTCCTCCATGTGAGATTTCAAGAGTTTTTCTTTTTCTTTGGCTTGAGCAAAAGATGTTATTTTCATTGTCTGAACTAGGAAGAGAGAGTCAAAATTTAGTGGTCCTTGAAATAGCCCAGGTTCATCCAGCTCCATCATTTCTCTATTGAAGAAGTTCTTCACTGTCTCTATAGTGTCTCTTGCTAGAGATTGAGACTTATTTGAAATATCAGAAGAGTCATCATTAGTATTTTCTGCTTGTTCTTCTTCTTTTCCCTTAACCTCTTCTTCTTGAATCTTCTCCTCCTCTCTTCTACCTTCTCCTCCAACTTCAAAATCTAGAATGCCTGCAATGGGATCCAGAGGAGAGATGTCACCTGTGTTTACTGATTCATGAGCTTCCTCTTCCAAAATAGTGGAATCTAAGTCCTCATACTTCTCTTCATCTATTTTCTTTGATCTTTCTACATCCTTGTCAAAAAATTCTTCATTAATTACATTTAATCCTTCAACATCCATGGTAGAAGGTTCTTTATCTATTTCCTCTATAATAGGAAGATTGAATCTTTTCAAAGCATTCTAAAGGATATCTTTTGTTTCACTTGCTACTTGGCTAGTTTCTCCAAGCATAAGTTTATTCATTCTCGCCTTACTCTGGAATTCATCCTTACAATCCTTGAAAATCATGTCCATTTGTTTTGGAGTGATAGAAGGGTAAAGCTAAATCATTATTTTCTCCTAGATCTCTAGGTCTTTTGCCATTGTATTCTCTTTTCTCATCTCAAGTACCTTTTCTAGGCTCTTAGGAATTAACGATATAATTTCAATGAAGGCTTTATTGTAAATTTTCAAGTACTTGATAGTAGCCTCTTCTAGAATTCTCTTGTCAGCATCACTATATGCATCATAGAACTCAGTCACCAGCTATAGGTTCCCATCCATAGTAACTGTCTTGATGATGTCATCAATGGAAAGAGTGGGCTTTTCAACAAATTCCTCTACCTTCTCTTCCTCATTTCTGCTAGCAGAGAACTTTCTGGATGTTTTCTTCTTTTAAATTTTCTTGATTTCTTCATCTGATTCCATTTCTTCATCATCCTTATGGCTTGTATATGTTCTTGAGGCTTTGGTCTTCATTCTCTTTTCACTTTTTCCAGATGTCTTAACTTCCAGTTTGGGAGCCTTTGAGATTTTAGGAGTGACAGGTGCAGAGCTCTTGGAAGATCTAGTCTAGGAGGAGGCTTGTACCGGAGTGTTTCCTTCCTTTTCTTCTTGTTTCTCTTTCACAACCTTCTCCATTTTCTCTCTATTTGCACCTATAGCCTCCATTGATAAGCCAAATCTTTTGGCAATTTCTTCAACTTCCCTTCTTACTTTCCTCTTCATCTCTGGTTGTCTTAGCTCAACATGTATTTTTACACTTAGCTCTTGAAAGGTACCAAACCTTTCTGCTTCAGTGTCCTTAGGCTAGCTTAGCAGGTGTTGAATATGTAGCTCCAAGATTTTTTCATCAACCTCATAACCCATAGGCATTATCCACATAGTTCTTGGCTCAACTACCTCCATTAGGCATTGATCAGTGTCAACCATAAAGCAAACTATGTCCTTGTATTTCTCAACTATGGATTGTGGAATTCTCTCTCTACTTTGCATCATGCTTTGGAAGTTCTTAAAGTACCCCCAGAGGGCTATGTTTTGGACTTCAGCATCACCAATTCCATACATGTAATCTCTGATCTGAATTGCAACTGGTTTATCATTTTGCTAGAGCCAACCAATTAATCCAGGTAGTTCATTCATAGAATAGAAGAATAGACATAGTATTAAACTACCATATTTAAAGGAATTTTTCTTATCCTTTATGATCTTCTACAAGTTCTTCAGCAACTAATTTAGAAGAAGCTCACATAGATCATAGTCTACATCTTCCCTCAACATTTGATATGCTGCATAGATTGTTGTGCCAGACACAGAATTCTCCCTGCTCAAATGGTAGATTTTGTAGCCGATTATCATTGAAGCAAACTTGACATCCAGATTTGTGATGTCATCTATGGTCATTGCTCTTTTGTCAAATTTAGATCCAGTGGCTTCAGTTACTATTTAGTTCTTTATAGATTTAATTGCAGGTAACCCAAGACATGAATGCAATCCAGTCACTGCCCTGATGGCATCTTTAGTTATCTTGAAGGGCCTCATTAGCCACATAAAATTATCATGCATCCTACTTAGAACATACCAGACCTAATCATCTTCTGTAAAACATGGAGAATGTATGCAATGTTAGAAGTGTTTGTCCCGGATGGCCTTGAATTTAGGTTTGAGTTCAAAATTCTCATCTATTAGTTGTTTTTGATAAATGTCCATCAATTTTGAGTCTCCAAATTCTTCAATATTGACATGGATATAAACCCTAGCATCTTCTACATGCAACACTCCATGTGGAATGCTAGAAAATGCCCCTAAGGGATCAACTTCTAGAGATTTGTAAGGGTGTTTCTTGAATATAGGTCTTGGCCTATCATAAATCTTGACAACCATTTGAGTAGCCATTTTGCAAGAGATTTAGAGAAAGATTTTTAGAATGGAAGTACCTTTTTATACTTTAGGGTTTAAAGCAGGAGCCAGAATGAATCATTGGTTGAATTTGATTTTCAGTTGATCTTGAGTGAATTGCAAAATCTTCTTTGAAAAGCTCTTCTTTTCTTCTTCATGAGTGTAAGTGTGTAAATAATGAGTGAAAGAATCCATTTATCCTTACACAAACCCTAATTTCCTTTTGTAATAAATGCAAGACTTAAGTTATCTGGTTGCCCTGTTTTGAGAGAGATCTTCTTGAATCATTGCACTGAACTTAGAATCATTGTCAGTCAGGATTGACAACGTATCTTCTTTTCTTCAATCATGTCACACGTCCATAGATCAAAGCATTTCAATTTTGAATCACACTGGATCTATCTATGAATTTCTACTTTACCGGATAGCTATTGGAACCAGATTAACTTGAGTGGTTAGAAATCTTGCAAAACTCCATGCGGATCTTTCATATTTTGACTGAAGGTTATTTAGATGGTTTTCTGAGAACCCTTTAATCTGTAGTGTCAAATGTTTACTCAATGTGCCGAATTTAGGCACTAGCTAACTGGCTGGGGGAAATTGTTTTTCTCTATGACTCCCCCTGAGCTAGAGCTTACCTTTTTAGTTTCTGAAAGGAATATCAACACTGGATTTTGGTGTGGATCCATCCCCAATATTTTATGTACTCTTCTTTACCTAAATGTTTCTCATCTCCTTTTGAACTTCATCCGCATTCACTTTACCTTTGCCCTTATCTTTTTTCTGATCATGTTCCACCAGACATTTTCTATCCTAATTTCTGCTTTTGCAGAATTTGGCAATATGACCGGATCTATTGTAATTGTAACATACAACATTTCTTTACTTATTTCATTGATATCCTCTTGATCTCCATTGATTAGCCATATGTCCCATTCTATTGCATGCAAACCATCTACCATTGAATGAATTATTTATTTGCATATTTCTGCATTCATGAGATTTGTGACCATACCTTTTACAATTAAAACATTGTTGGGAGAAGGATGGATTATTCTGATTCATTCTCCTCCTGCACTGAGTTGCTCTATGACCAAAATTGTTGCAATTGAAGTAGTATCCATTGAAGGATCGATATATTTGGGCATTTGGTTGCCTTACCAAAGGTCTTCTAGGCCTATTTTTTTGATTTCCTGATCCAAAGTTCTTCTAACCAGATCTAGAGCTTTCACCTTTCTCATATCCCAAGCCACTCTTATCATATACCCTCTTTTCGCTTTCAAGAAGAACTTCAAGTTGGGCTAAGCTTATCTTGAATTTATCTTTGTATTCATTTATTGTTTGAAGATCTTGTTTAAGAGTGTCTATCTAATTCTCAAGTTGTTCTTCATTGTCTCTACCTTCTTCAAGATCAAATTCAGGATGCCTAATTATTTTGTCCATTTTGTGGCAGTCCTCTATTTTGTCCTTGAGGGATTTCTTTAGATTATCTTCAATCTTTCTTTTTTCTTCAATTTCTTGGGTGAATCTCATAACCCCTGATTCAATTTCATGCCTTACAGTAATGACTTCTTTTGATAGCTTCTCACATAGGTTATTTTTCTCATTCAGATCTTCATTAGTATCATTCACTTCACTCTGATTGGCTAATTTTTGGCATAGTTCCTTTCTCTTTTTCACAGAAATATTAAGTTTTTATTTTAGCTCATTTATGAATTCATCATCTTGTTTGAGTCTTTCTCTCAAATTATTGACTTCTGAGTGGGATTGTTCAAGATCATCTAGGGCAGACTGAAGTTGTTCCTTCATACCATATGCATCCATTGAGATTCCTTGTTCTTCCTCAAGCTATTAGGCATTGTTCAAAGGAACCTTGCTCTTATACCAATTGTTGGAAACAAGGCAGATAACTGAGAGGGGGGGTGAATCAATTACTTAAAATTTCCTTAACTTTCTTTTCATTTTGTTATCTTAATATTCAGTGTTCTATCAAAACATGAAAGCATATGTAATCATAAGAACATAAATAAAATCAACACACATAACATAATAATTTTTACGTGGAAAACCTGTTAAGGGAAAAACCACAGGGAGACTAACCTAAGATTCTATTCTTTGTTAAAAGAATAAAGGAGTACAAAATGGCACTTTCCAAATAGGGCTCATTGCCCGAGCACACTGCTCACAAGAGGCACACTGCCTACAGGAGACTAACTGTCTACAAAACTTACAGAAGATAATCAAGTGGTTGAACTGATGAGAAGCATCTACAAATGCAAGAGTTTAGTTTCAGTAGGCCCAATATACTGATCTAATGTACTTCATTCTTCCTCTGTTCAATGTTGTTATTTAGTTACATACTAGACTTGGATTTCTGTTCTCACACTTATGCTAGCTTTTCTTCACACTTTTTATCTTCACCTATTCACCACACACACTTACATGTTGGATTCTATCTGGTATATATATTTGCATCAAGGATTTTCATCAACTCTCTAGTCAGCAACAAGAACACTGCATGTTATTAATCTGTCAGCTAAATCCATGCTTGATTTGTGATGTGTATCAAAAACATAGGCATAGAAGTCATTAATCATGTCGGCCAACAATCTATAATCCCACAAATTACTTGATCAACACCTTTTACTCATCTGGATTGAAGTCTGATACTCTGCCGGTCAGTTCTTCCTCTATCTGCTCTCCCTGACTAGAACCCAGCACTTAGATGCTCATATCTTTTTCTTGATTTATCACCGGAGGCTAAATCTTTGGAATACGGTAGTCATGATACCCCTCTTGACTTGTCCAAGTCTGTAACTTATTGAGTTACACAATCTGAGAGATCCAGACCTGATTGTCAGACCTTGTTGCATACTCTCTTCTTGTTCACTAGACCAAAACATTCTTCAATCTGACTTCTGGTGAAGGCATATTATGTACTACGGATGTGTGGGATAGACTTTGTTGCCATCTGTTGGGACCTAAAATTTCATACCAATTTTTGCAAGATTTTAGGTTCCCATATGAAAAATTCAATTTCAACACTCATAGATACACTTGCACAATATGCTCAAATGGCCTACTTTGAAGCATTATAATTCGGAGCCAGTTCGTCTTTATACAAAATTATTTCATAAACATGTTTGTCTGCCATATGTAAGTGAGCACTCCTGATTTCAGCTTCATACAATCAATTTTGACTAGGTTTTGAAGAACCAAGTTGGAGGGTTTTGATAAGGTTTGTTACTTGCACAATGTGAAATCAGCCCGAGAGGCCAACTTTGGAGGTTGATATCTAGCAGCTAAATGATGATCCTGACAAACTAGTTAGTGTTCCATATTTTTCTCATGATAATGTACTTTCATGCCATTTTTTGGGACCCCAACATCTCATTTGCTATTTTTTCAAAATCAAAAGCAAATGTAAAAAGTTCAGTTGCCATATGCATTTCCAGAAAGTTGCGGAGAGCTCAACTTTGGCCCTTACCATTTCATAACAGAAGATGGATGGTGAAGAATCCTCTTACACACGCACTCATCAAGCCTAAATAAACTCAACTTTCCAGTTACAACTTCCCAGGAAGAGATTTAATGGGTTTTTAAAATTGCAAGTTGGTGAGTTCGAATCAGGTTTTGAAGGGGCAGTTTTCAAGGAGGTTAATTTGGAAGGTAATATCTAGCAATCGGGTAGTGTTCATAAAAAACCAATTGATGTCTCAAATTCTTCCCATGTTAATGTGCCTACATGCCAATTCTCAAGGTCCCGGCACTTCGTTTGATGTTTTTTCAAAATCGAATCCAAATGGATTTTACACAGTTCTGTGACTACATTCCCAGGCAGCTTCAGAAAGGTCAACTTTGACATCTGATATCTTATGAAGGAAGAGGAATAATGAAAAATCCTTTTGCACACATGTTCATGTGGCCTAAATGAACTAATCCCCAGGACGGCAGCTTCTCAATATCAGATTTGATATTTTTCCAAAGAGGCAAAATAATAGGTTTCAGTTGAGTTTAAAACAGGTGCAAAACACGCTGAGTGAGCTACTTTGATTGCGAGCAGCTTTTAATCCCAATAACTTCATGCCAATCCGTCTGACAACCATACTCCCCTATCACAATTCAACATGTTGGTGTATTTTTGTGGCTCCGGGAAAAGTTTTGATTAGTTTTTCAGGCTAATTCCGAAGGCTAGTTGGCCTATTTTGATCACCATGCAAGGTGTGTGAAATGGAATTAAAAGAACTGGGAATACTTTTTATCCTTTTTTGTGATATAACAATTTGCTACAATGGACACAGTTTCAGCAAAAGTCTCACTGATGAACAAAAGCTATAAAAAAAATTTTCATCGGCAAGACATCATATAGGTCTCACCGATGGAAAACTCATCGGCAAGAGATATACCATCGGAGTGAAAATCTCAAGTCACACCGATCTAACAAGTCTTGCCGATGGAGTCCCGTGAGATGAAAGGTTTATTCAAAGGAGAATAAATATTTACAAAAGGTGCAAATAAATATCCTATTTTCATGGAAGGAGTTATAAGGTGAGAATTTATTCAAAATATTTTCTACTCAGAAGAAAAATACTTTTCTAGAGAAGTTCATCAAATAGGTAATTATTTTACCTAAATAATATTTTTATGTGAGAATGCATAAGATGGCCAGTAAAACCATAAGGAGTAATTATTTTCACACAAATGATTATTCGAGCCCAGTGAAGGTGAAAAAGCACACGAATAAATGAAAGCGTGAAGATTGTCAGCCAAAGATGGAAATAATTATTATTAAATTATCTTGCACGGGAATACAAAGCTAAGAAAGGTTGAAATTAATTTAATCAAACTAAAGATAGTTGATTAAATAAAGGGATGCATCAGAAAGGTTATAACCTTAACATATGAATGTGTAAAATGCTAAATAAAAATCAAGGCATAAAAATACATCGGCAGAAGAAAATGAATCGGAGTAAAAATTGTAAATCATACCGATTTGATGTGTCACACCGATGTTGTGGGCCCAAGTATTATGTAAATAAAGTAATGAGGTAAAACAATGGAAAAGGAGATATGGAAGCAAGGAGAAATATGTAGAATATTTTTGAAATAAAGATGGGAAATATTTTCACAAAGCCGTTAATTGAAGATTTTGTGTAAATGTGTATAATGGCCCATGAAAATATTTTCACTTAAAAAATGAGTTTATGCAAGACAATAAAAAATATTATTAAAGTCACTGCACCATGAAAATCTCATCGGCAAGACCAAGCAAATCGGAGAGAAATTTTTAAAACACACCGAGTTTATGCCTCATACTGATGGATGCCTCTTTGGGGAGAAATGTCATTTAATTAAAAGTGGTAAGTATTTTAAATGTGAGCTGCATGCCCGAGGTAAAATATTAAAATGCAATATGAAATAGTTTACCAAAGGGGTTATAAGGATGAAAGAAAATATTTTCCAACGAATTCACGAGATAGGTAATTACTTTACCTAAAAATATTTTGAGGAAGTATATGCAAAAGGTGAGAAAACATTTTCACCAAGAAATTCACAAGCGAAGTAATTATTTTACTGGAGAACATTTTATGCAAAATATTTCACCGAGGAAGTTGTAGGAGATAAGATATTTTCACTAAAGGATGTAAAATATTTTCACAAGGTTGTTAAAAACAAGATTTCATGAGCAGAAATTGTTTCTTACTCGAAGGGTAAAATATATTTTTCCAGTGGGAGAAAATATGCGCAAGAGGATATAACAAACAATCATAGTCATATTGGAAAATTATTTTCGTGAGAATACAAGTCCCAGGAAGATTAATTAAATAAAGAATTAAGATACGTGAAAGTAAACCCTAACAAAGATGAAGAGAAATAATTGAATTTTAAAGGGCCGGAGGCTAATATTTTGCGTTAATAAAAATTGTTGTCCTTCACAGAAATGAAGAGACGCACAGGACGGTAAGCGAAGGGTCACAACCCTAAAATACACAGTATGTATAAAGGTGAAATCAAAGGAGGACAGAGGAACATCATCAGTAGATTAGGATCAAGAGTAGATTAGGAAAAACATCAGTTAGATAGCTGGATGGGTTGACCAGTTACCAAAATAAAATATTATGTTGTACATTGTAAAATCTTTTGAAATTACATATAATGGAGAAAATGCAGAAATTAATGATTTAATATTGGTGTCTATTGTTTGTTGAGCTGAGCAATTATTTGGTTGTCTCCATACTGTTATTTCTTTGTTATTTGAACCTGAGTTTCCAAGTTGATATTTCAGTTTCATCAAAACACACTTGTTGTTTTTGTGTAATCAAATTAATTGGTTTCCATTACAGATATAAAATCCTTTTGATTGATTACAGTAACCTGGAGGTAGCATTTGGATAGGTAAGAGCAGCCCTATAATTGTCAAGATTGCCATACTGTCTCCAACTCGATATTATCTTGTTATTCAAATTGAGCATCAACTCCATTTGTCAATACACATTTGCTGTCATTGTGTGATTCTTTTGATCGGTTCCTTCAAGCAAGGATTAAAAAAATCCTTTCAATAAGTCACAATAACCTGGTAAGATTCGAGTGGATCACTAAGTAGAGTTTGTCAGTCACATTCTTGCACGTTTATACAAGCTATAAACAAACACATGTGCCAAACAATTAGGAATGTAACCTATAAGTAAATCATATATCATATACACCTTGACTCCATTAGCCCAACAGAAATAGGCACTGGTCATACCATTTCTATTTTAGAATTCCATAAAATCCTATTCAAACAAATACAACTCATATCTTAGTATTAGGAGTAGGAGTAGTTCAGAAGCTTTTATCTATTCCACATTTTATGCCATTGTGAGTAGATACCTAAATCCAATCAAGTCATATAGGGTTAAGTCTGCTTTAGTTACAAAGGTACACCCGCCTAGGTTTGCAGGACCTGAAGTGTAGGGAGTTGATAACTCTGTCAATTGGTCCAAAAACGTTGCAAATCCAAACATAGAGTCTGGCATCCTCTTAGGGTTAGCAACCTGCATTTTTGGGAACCAACAAAATGGCGACTCTACTGGGGAGAACACATAGAGAAACCTGGTAGCAAACCATGTTATTAGAGTCAGAAAATTAAAAGGCATAACTCTGCTGGTGGAAGGAAAAACTCAGAAAAATTGATTAGTCCTCTAAATGGAGGTGGCGACTCTACACAAAATTCAAATACAGATTGGTAGACTCTGCTGGCAAGAACCCAGAAAGATGAAATTTTCCTCTTCTCACAAGAGGTGGCGACTCTGAAAATAAAATTGATGAAATATGAAAAAATATAACATACCCCCTTTAGATGCGTTCTTTGAAATAAGGAAACATGAAGGAGAATCTGGATATGAGTTGTTCATCAGGTTGGCGAATATCTATGAACAGATACCTTTTCATCTCAAACCTAGGAAATCCTTATTCATTAAAATGTTCATGCTTGCTTATGTGCCTATGTCAACTAATTGGCCTGAATCATTAAAGCCAGTTACTCTAGACCAAGTGGTTCAATTGATTCATAGCATAGAAAGGACAAGGCCTGAGGATATTATCAATATTGAATCTGATGATATTGAATATGAAGAAACTGATATAGCAATGCAGCCAGATATGGATGGACTAGCAACATACCAAGAAAATGAATACTATCCACCACCTGGACAGCGATATGCTCCGCAATATCATCATCTACATATGTCACATCAAAATCTGCACTCTCATCAACCCACCCAACAAAATGTTTATTATCAGCCTCCATATCAAACAAATTTTATCCCAGCCCACCCACCGCAATATATGAATCAGCAGTGTTGGGAGGAAGAAGAACATTGTTTTCAAAAGATGGGTATACCAGAACATGAACTCCAGATGTTTCCAAACCCATGCTATCCTGAGGATGAAATCTTTTCAGATAACCAGGGTGAATATTTTCAAGATCTTGATCAAGAGGAAGTGCACATGGCAGAAAAGAATCTTCAAGCCTGTTCAAAATCATTATATGATGATATAGCACAAAAAGATGAAGAGGATGACTATTTTCAAACAGGGCAAACTCATAATGAGGAGGAAGTGTACATATCTGAAAATGATTTTCAAAAATTTTCAAACCCATTGTATGATGAAAAGATGGAAGAAGATCAGATGACATTTTGCCAAGGTATGCCAGAAAATGAATTTCAAGTGTTCTCAAATCCATGTTATCAAGAAGATGAAAGGCATTTAGACAGTCAGGGAGGTGGATATTCTGATAAAGAGTCTATAAATGATGAGGTTGATGAAATATGTACATCAAATTTTGAGCATTATAGTAGTGATGAAAAGAATGATGAAAATTTCAGTAAGAGGGTTGATGAAGAAACATGCTCACTTGACAGTGAGCATATTTCAGAATTGCTCACCAGTACATAAAGATGATACCAAAATACTGTGTCCAGCGCATATATCATTTGACAGTGAATCCATTCAACATGGTAAGGGTGATGAAATATACGAGGCCATATTTCCCAAGTCACATTTTTGCAAAGAAGAGACAAATAGTGGTCATAAGTTCTCTTGTGACACTGATCCATAGATAAAGATGTCCATTGAACCAGAGGAGGTTGATGATTCCAGTATGTATGATTGGCAGATTATTGACTCTCAAGCATGTGGGGAAGATGGATGTAATAAGGAAGAAGATACGGTGTTTTATGTTGGAATCAGCATTGATTATAGCATTTGTCAGAAGCAGCTTGATTTATTCCATTTTCCAATTCAATTAAAAAACCAACATTTGGTGAATAACAATAGATATGATAAAATAAGACATCCTACAAGGTTTGGTAATCATGACTTCCTTATGTTATGCAATGATGAAGGTGTTCAGACTATGCCTGACTTCCAGATACCGAATAATACAGAACACACTTGCAGCATAAATTATGATGCATTATTGAACTATATGAACAGATTCAGTCAAGTAGATGGGGTATCATTACAACATGATCAGAACAAGGTTTTTGATAGGGGAAAGATGTGGATTTTCTTTTCTGATATGGTCTTTTAACCATATTAGTTTTGGGGCAAAAAGTAGACTCTGTTACCCAATGAAAAAGGCGTTGGTCTGCTCCCCAGAAATCTGGGATCTTGCTATGCCCGCAGGGGGCATACATCCCCAGACAGAGCCACTGTTGGGACCTAAAATTTCATACCAATTTTTGCAAGATTTTAGGTTCCCATATGAAAAATTCAATTTCAACACTCATAGATACACCTGCACAATATGCTCAAATGGCCTACTTTGAAGCATTATAATTCGGAGCCAGTTCGTCTTCATACAAAATTATTTCATAAACATGTTTGTCTGCCATATGTAAGTGAGCACTCCTGATTTCAGCTTCATACAATCAATTTTGACTAGGTTTTGAAGAACCAAGTTGGAGGGTTTTGATAAGGTTTGTTACTTGCACAATGTGAAATCAGCCCGAGAGGCCAACTTTGGAGGTTGATATCTAGCAGCTAAATGATGATCCTGACAAACTAGTTAGTGTTCCATATTTTTCTCATGATAATGTACTTTCATGCCAGTTTTTGGGACCCCAACATCTCGTTTGCTATTTTTTTAAAATCAAAAGCAAATGTAAAAAGTTCAGTTGCCATATGCATTTCCAGAAAGGTGCGGAGAGCTCAACTTTGGCCCTTACCATTTCATAACAGAAGATGGATGGTGAAGAATCCTCTTACACACGCACTCATCAAGCCTAAATAAACTCAACTTTCCAGTTACAACTTCCCAGGAAGAGATTTAATGGGTTTTTAAAATTGCAAGTTGGTGAGTTCGAATCAGGTTTTGAAGGGGCAGTTTTCAAGGAGGTTAATTTGGAAGGTAATATCTAGCAATCGGGTAGTGTTCATAAAAAACCAATTGATGTCTCAAATTCTTCCCATGTTAATGTGCCTACATGCCAATTCTCAAGGCCCCGGCACTTCGTTTGATGTTTTTTCAAAATCGAATCCAAATGGATTTTACACAGTTCTGTGACTACATTCCCAGGCAGCTTCAGAAAGGTCAACTTTGACATCTGATATCTTATGAAGGAAGAGGAATAATGAAAAATCCTTTTGCACACATGTTCATGTGGCCTAAATGAACTAATCCCCAGGACGACAGCTTCTCAATATCAGATTTGATATTTTTCCAAAGAGGCAAAATAATAGGTTTCAGTTGAGTTTAAAACAGGTGCAAAACACGCTGAGTGAGCTACTTTGATTGCGAGCAGCTTTTAATCCCAATAACTTCATGCCAATCCGTCTGACAACCATACTCCCCTATCACAATTCAACATGTTGGTGTATTTTTGTGGCTCCGGGAAAAGTTTTGATTAGTTTTTCAGGCTAATTCCGAAGGCTAGTTGGCCTATTTTGATCACCATGCAAGGTGTGTGAAATGGAATTAAAAGAACTGGGAATACTTTTTATCCTTTTTTGTGATATGACAATTTGCTACAATGGACACAGTTTCAGCAAAAGTCTCACTGATGAACAAAAGCTATAAAAAAAATTTTCATCGGCAAGACATCATATAGGTCTCACCGATGGAAAACTCATCGGCAAGAGATATACCATCGGAGTGAAAATCTCAAGTCACACCGATCTAACAAGTCTTGCCGATGGAGTCCCGTGAGATGAAAGGTTTATTCAAAGGAGAATAAATATTTACAAAAGGTGCAAATAAATATCCTATTTTCATGGAAGGAGTTATAAGGTGAGAATTTATTCAAAATATTTTCTACTCAGAAGAAAAATACTTTTCTAGAGAAGTTCATCAAATAGGTAATTATTTTACCTAAATAATATTTTTATGTGAGAATGCATAAGATGGCCAGTAAAACCATAAGGAGTAATTATTTTCACACAAATGATTATTCTAGCCCAGTGAAGGTGAAAAAGCACACGAATAAATGAAAGCGTGAAGATTGTCAGCCAAAGATGGAAATAATTATTATTAAATTATCTTGCACGGGAATACAAAGCTTAGAAAGGTTGAAATTAATTTAATCAAACTAAAGATAGTTGATTAAATAAAGGGATGCATCAGAAAGGTTATAACCTTAACATATGAATGTGTAAAATGCTAAATAAAAATCAAGGCATAAAAATACATCGGCAGAAGAAAATGAATTGGAGTAAAAATTGTAAATCATACCGATTTGATGTGTCACACCGATGTTGTGGACCCAATGAGGTAAAACAATGGAAAAGGAGATATGGAAGCAAGGAGAAATATGTAGAATATTTTTGAAATAAAGATGGGAAATATTTTCACAAAGCCGTTAATTGAAGATTTTGTGTAAATGTGTATAATGGCCCATGAAAATATTTTCACTTAAAAAATGAGTTTATGCAAGACAATAAAAATATTATTAAAGTCACTGCACCATGAAAATCTCATCGGCAAGACCAAGCAAATCGGAGAGAAATTTTTAAAACACACCGAGTTTATGCCTCATACCGATGGATGCCTCTTTGGGGAGAAATGTCATTTAATTAAAAGTGGTAAGTATTTTAAATGTGAGCTGCATGCCCGAGGTAAAATATTAAAATGCAATATGAAATAGTTTACCAAAGGGGTTATAAGGATGAAAGAAAATATTTTCCAACGAATTCACGAGATAGGTAATTACTTTACCTAAAAATATTTTGAGGAAGTATATGCAAAAGGTGAGAAAACATTTTCACCAAGAAATTCACAAGCGAAGTAATTATTTTACTGGAGAACATTTTATGCAAAATATTTCACCGAGGAAGTTGTAGGAGATAAGATATTTTCACTAAAGGATGTAAAATATTTTCACAAGGTTGTTAAAAACAAGATTTCATGAGCAGAAATTGTTTCTTACTCGAAGGGTAAAATATATTTTTCCAGTGGGAGAAAATATGCGCAAGAGGATATAACAAACAATCATAGTCATATTGGAAAATTATTTTCGTGAGAATACAAGTCCCAGGAAGATTAATTAAATAAAGAATTAAGATACGTGAAAGTAAACCCTAACAAAGATGAAGAGAAATAATTGAATTTTAAAGGGCCGGAGGCTAATATTTTGCGTTAATAAAAATTGTTGTCCTTCACGGAAATGAAGAGACGCACATGACGGTAAGCGAAGGGTCACAACCCTAAAATACACAGTATGTATAAAGGTGAAATCAAAGGAGGACAGAGGAACATCATCAGTAGATTAGGATCAAGAGTAGATTAGGAAAAACATCAGTTAGATAGCTGGATGGGTTGACCAGTTGCCAAAATAAAATATTATGTTGTACATTGTAAAATCTTTTGAAATTACATATAATGGAGAAAATGCAGAAATTAATGATTTAATATTGGTGTCTATTGTTTGTTGAGCTGAGCAATTATTTGGTTGTCTCCATACTGTTATTTCTTTGTTATTTGAACCTGAGTTTCCAAGTTGATATTTCAGTTTCATCAAAACACACTTGTTGTTTTTGTGTAATCAAATTAATTGGTTTCCATTACAGATATAAAATCCTTTTGATTGATTACAGTAACCTGGAGGTAGCATTTGGATAGGTAAGAGCAGCCCTATAATTGTCAAGATTGCCATACTGTCTCCAACTCGATATTATCTTGTTATTCAAATTGAGCATCAACTCCATTTGTCAATACACATTTGCTGTCATTGTGTGATTCTTTTGATCGGTTCCTTCAAGCAAGGATTAAAAAAATCCTTTCAATAAGTCACAATAACCTGGTAAGATTCGAGTGGATCACTAAGTAGAGTTTGTCAGTCACATTCTTGCACGTTTATACAAGCTATAAACAAACACATGTGCCAAACAATTAGGAATGTAACCTATAAGTAAATCATATATCATATACACCTTGACTCCATTAGCCCAACAGAAATAGGCACTGGTCATACCATTTCTATTTTAGAATTCCATAAAATCCTATTCAAACAAATACAACTCATATCTTAGTATTAGGAGTAGGAGTAGTTCAGAAGCTTTTATCTATTCCACATTTTATGCCATTGTGAGTAGATACCTAAATCCAATCAAGTCATATAGGGTTAAGTCTGCTTTAGTTACAAAGGTACACCCGCCTAGGTTTGCAGGACCTGAAGTGTAGGGAGTTGATAACTCTGTCAATTGGTCCAAAAACGTTGCAAATCCAAACATAGAGTCTGGCATCCTCTTAGGGTTAGCAACCTGCATTTTTGGGAACCAACACCATCAATGACAACACTTATGAAGACACACAGTGTCTCTTACCAACAAGAATATCCCTCTTCAAACAAAACTTATCTAATCCACTAGGATCACTTTTTAATTGTTGGATCAGATTACTTGTTGCAACATCATTTTGCCACTCTAATTTGGCTTCTTCCACCCAATTTGCTTGTAATATTGAAAGGGCACACAATAAGGCTTCATCTTTCTCATCCTTCCTAGAAAGTGCATCGACCACAATATTTTCCTTCCCTTTCAAGTATATACAATCTCAAATTCATATCCCAACATATTAGTGACCCATTTTTTTTCTCTTCAGAGGATAATCTTTGATCCAAAAAGTATTTTATGCTATCATGATATGTCTTAACCTTGAAGTGTCAACCCATTAGATAAGGCCTCCATTGTTTAACTACATGAAGGATTGCAAGCATTTCCTTCTCATAAATAGGTTTGAGCTGATTCTTACCCTTTAATTGACAACTCTCAAAAGCAATTGGTCGATCTTCTTGCATGAGAACTACTCCTATCCCATTTCTAGAAGCATCACATTCCCCAATGAATTCCTTGGTGAAGTTCAGAGTGGCAAGCACTGGAGTTGTACACATAGTCTCCTTCAATTGCTCAAATGCTTCATTAGCGGACTCATTCCAATGAAAAGAATCCTTCTTCAATAGAGTGGTGAGGGGTACTGCTATATGACCATAATTCTTCACAAATATTCTATAGTACCCTATCAATCCTAGGAAACCCCTTAGTTTCTTAATGGTTTTTGCAATAGGCCGTTCCATGATCACCTTAATTTTGTTAGGGTCCACCTTTACTCCTTCATGTGAAACTATGTGTCCCAAATACTCCACCTCCTTAAGACTAAAAGCACACTTGGATGGCTTAGTGTAGAGTTAATCTTTGAGTAATTGTAATGCTTGATCTACATGCTATAAATGTTCTTCCCAAGTCTTGCTATAAATCAATATATCATCAAAGAACACTAACACAAACTTTCTCAAGAACTTTTTAAAAATGGAAATCATCAAACTTTGGAATGTAGATGGTGCATTGGTAAGACCGAATGGCATCACCAAAAATTCATAATGACCATCATGAGTTCAAAATGCAGTCTTACAAATATATTCCTCCTTAATCTAAATTTGGTGATAACCTAATCTAAGATCTAACTTGGTAAAATACATAGCTCTATTCAATTCATCTAGAAAATCATCAACTAGAATAGGAAACTTATCTTTAATGGTGTACATGTTGAGAACTCTATAATCTGGACACATGTGCCAAGTTTGATCCTTCTTACGTACCATCACCATAGGCAAGGAGTAAGCACTTTGGATAAGCCTGATAATTCCTAACTCTAACATCTCCTCAACAATTTTTTCTATCTCACTTTTTTATATGTGTGGGTACCTATAAGGCCTGACGTTCGGTGGTTGGCTCCCTAGAACTAGTTGTATGGCATGATCATGATCCCTCTTAGGAGGAAGTCCTTTAGGCATATCTCCAAGAACCACTGAGTTATGATCAATTATTGCTTGTAAATGTGGATGAGTACGAACATTAGATTGAGAGACTTCTAATGAACATAGCTGGGCCACAAATCCATCCACTCCTTTCTTAAGAAACTTTTGCATTTGATGAGAGTTTACCATCTGTAGGGATTTTTCCTTCAACCCCCTTAGCTCCACTACCTTTCCTTCTAATTGAAATCTCATGAATAGTTCTTGGAAGTTCATCTCAATTGTTCCTAATGTAGTAAGCCATTGTACTCCCAAAACAATATCTGCTGCACCCATAGATATCACATACATTGGGGTATCAAGTTGATAATCTCCCATGGATAATTTAATGCTATGACACTTCCCTAAACAACTAACTATACCACCATCTACAATCAAAACCTGAAACTCTGGGGCTGGATATATAAAACAATTTAGACGAGTTGCCAATTTTTTGTTGATGAAATTATGAGTACTACCTGAGTCGATCAACACTGTTACTTTCTGCTTGTTTAAGAAACCCACTACCTTGAGAGTTTGTGATGCACTGAAACCTGAGAGTGCATGACAAGAAATGATTAGTTAAGAATCATGTGATTCCTCACTTGACTCCCTACCCTCCTCTAATATGGGTTCCTCCTCTTCTTCCTCACTTGGACCTTTAATATGGAACAATTTCTTTTCACTACATTTATGTCCTCTATTGTATTTGCTATCTCAATTGAAGCACAACCCTTTTTCTCTTTTCTCCTTAATTTGTTGTGGAGTCAACCTACTATGTTGAGGAAGAGAAGGTGTTGAATATCCTTTCTCTCTTGTCACATTAGTCCCTTACTTCCTAGGAATCAAATACTTCTCCTCTACCCTGCGTGCCAAGATAAAAGACTCATTTACCGAGCTAGGACTAAACATGCGTACCTCATGTTGAATGTGATCCTTGAGACCACCAAAGAATAAATAATTCAAGTTTTTCTTTGTAATTGTATCCACTCTTAAGGATAGATTTTGGAGTTACTAAATTTAATCCTTAACTGATCCTATTTAACAAGCTGGCTGAAGAAGTTGTTTGTCACACTATTGCTATATTGTGCTTGGAGTTCCTCTATAAGAATTGACCATGAGGTGGTGAGACCCTTTTTCCTCTAATGAGTACAAAGCCAACGATACCAAATGAATTGATCTAGTTCTAGATATAGGGAAGCCATTGTGACCTTTTGTCCATATGGGATTTGTTGTACTTCAAAAAAATTCTTCATTTGGTTTATCCATGTTAGAAGATCCGTGCCATTGAAATTGCACATATCCACCTTTGGAAACAAATTCCTAGATCCCATAGGAGCATTAAAATTTGTGTTAGTATTAGCCGACTTGAAGGTTTCACCTTGGTTGCTTGAGAACTCCTTTCTTGGTTCATTCATATATGCACTTAACATGCTTTGTATAGCTGATATATCTCCTCTTAGGTCACACATATCCTTCTTAATTGAGGACATGTATTCTTTGACCTTACTTATTTCCTCATTGGGATTACTATCCTCTATTGTTTCTCCATCCTTATAAGAGGATTTCCCCGATGTGACAACATTCTTTTTGCCTCTTGTTGTAGGCCTCGTCATGATGGAAGCCAATATTTTTGAAATAAATCAAACAAATGAAATGTAAATTCTTAGAAATTTTTACTATAACTTACTAGGCCCAGGATATGACTTACTCAAAAAAAAACTAAAAACTTAGCAAGTTTGCAGCCTTGAGAGTGAATTTTTTTGAAACCCTAATTTTTTAATAACTCACTTATTTTTGCTTCAATTTCTCCAAATTTTGGACTGTAGTATCCTCTATTATATCTTCAAAAACCCAATACAAATTATACTCCAATTCGACAGGATGTGAGAGATACATAGATCTCAAATAAATTGTGTAGAATTCTTAATTCTGCAATAATTCACTCAAATTGGCTCCAATTGCTCTGAAATCTAGATTCTAGCTTCTTTAAAATGGTCTTCAAAAACCCTTCAAAAATATTTAAAAAATGCACTAAAATATGAAAGTTATGCTCTTCCCAAAATTGCCTCCAATATTGAGGAAAAACCTTGCCTCTACGGTGCCAAGATCATGCTCTGATACCACTTGTAATGAAATAAATTGCACAAAGGAATTAGATGATATGAAATGTTCTACAAATACTTGATAATAACTAAGAATAATAGGCCACTTCCAGGGGGCAACCTCCAAATATTTCCAATGAGAACACACTTCACAATATGATGATGAAATAAGACTCACATCCTCCTATATATACCTAATTATGCTTAAGATAAATAGACACACCCCTATATAAGACCTAGACTGACCTATCTAACTAAATAATAATATAATAATGATAACATGACTTAATTAGGAGTTAAGATAGCCACAAGCTGACTATTCATAACCCTATGTACACCAATATTAAGGGCGTAGCAAACTAGGTGTAATTCCCCTAAGCATTGGGAGAATATCCTAATTGGTTTTTTAAACTTGATTGACTAATAATATTTGTATTGCATTTGATCCCTAGCTCTCACTAGCTTAAAACCCCAAAACTCAATCATCAAATGAAATCCAAAGTTAGTGTTGTAGTTGGACTAAAATATTTGTGGTTAGAATATGTAGAAAGGTTTCTCCCTTTGATTATGTTGATTGCCTCTTGTAAACAATAAAAAAGAACATTGCAATTCTATAAAATGGTCTTGAGATAAGCATCAAATTTAATCTTGTTGGAAAAAAGTAAAGAGGAGGAAGTTGCAGAAAATGGTACTTTAGAGATCTTTCCTCTCACTAGATTGCTTATTAAAGATGATGGGTTTCCAACCCCACCTATAATTTTGAAATGAAAAGATTGGTTAATTATAAACTCAAATTTCAACAATAAATTTCATCTTATTAGCTCTAGGATGGAATTTTTTTGGAAATTTATTTCCCCTAGTTGGGTGGATCGATTGAAGGAAAGAGGTTTGGATTAATTAATATGTTGTTAGTAGCTATAGGTTTTATAGGAACTCATAAATATGATGCAATCTTCCAAACAATATTGTAGTGTAAATAGTTGTTAAAAATGTTTATCTAAGAGAGAATAGATATATTTTTTATTGAAGAAATTATATTGCATAGATTATTTGTTTAATGTGCCATTTGATTATTAATAGATATCAATGACATATTTTATACAACAAAAGAATAGTCTCTTCTTTAGATTTTATAGGAATTTTGAGACAAGATCACTATGTGGAATGAAAGTACCAAATATGAGTAGATTGATTAGGTTCATAAAGGAGTACATATAGGTGAGGATAGGCAACAACTTACCCACATAATGAGGATAGGAATCCTCACTAGTAGAGTGGTGGGAAGTTGCCTCCCACTAAAATAGTGAGAGGTGTTAAAAGAAAGATGACACCTCTATGAAACTCCTACCCAACTTGACAATTGATATGAACAAGTGTCAAGTGTAAATGAACAACTAAGTAGGCTTAATAAGTTGCCTATGTGTGTGTGTGTGTATATATATCTGGTGAGGTACCCAAGTACAATGCAAACCTCTTAGAAATGGAAAAAGTTAGAAATCCCAGTGGGAAAAAACTACCCTCCAAAAGAGAGAAATTATATAGGTGAAGAAGTACTACTTTCACTAAGTACAATATAAGATTCCCCCCATAGGAGAGAAAATGATAGAAGGTCTATGAGACCTACCATAGTACATGTCCTACTGTAGTGATGTTGAATAGTCAACAAAGGATGCAAATGTAGATCTAAGAATGCCAAACAATGTTCCTTCCCTTGGGAAGAAATGAAATCACCTAAAGATGTAGGATATCTTCCCATGTGAGAAGATGTTTATATGTGTTTAATATGAAAAAATGAGGATGATTTGTTTAGGGTTGATTTTGATGGTTTATGTAAATCCTCCTTTCTCCACTAAACATTCAAGGACTTCAGCTGAGTAGGAAGTCCACTATAGTTCTTCGGTCACTCAGAATATAGGGGAAGATTGGAATTGTGTGATTTTGTTGTTCAATTAAGTCCAATTATGCTCAAAACCCTGATTATGGAAATTTGTGAACAAACAGACAAATTACGAAAAATGATCACTCACAGAGATATCAAATGACAATCAAATGCGTACCAGATTTCAAAGTTTGAAAAGTGGAAAAGTCAAGGAGTAATGAGTAGGTGGACTAGTCCAGTGCCATACTTTTTGTTGAGATCTAGGAATCTTATCTGTAACCTGTTCCTATTGTTCCAATGATTCTTCAGTTGTGGGATTCAGAGGACTAATGAGCAGGTGCCTAAGTCTAGGTCCCTATTTTCTCTTCTGATTTGCAATTCCAACAGTCTACACTACTTTGCTGCAACTCCACATTTTTTGGCTCCTGCAACTTGTAACCTACAATCATAAAAAAATAGGTTGGGGGTTGTGGTGTTTAGAGGTTTTCCTCAATCAAGCCTTGAAGAGACATTCAAGTCTTTCAAACACCATTGTCAGATAAAGAGTGCATATCCCTATGGGATAGAGGAAAAATTTGAATGATTAATGATTGAAAACACAATTGATATCACCTTGTACTAAAGATCTCATGGAAGGAAGATGCTCTTCATGCCATGAGAAGATGGATGCCAAATATGCAACAAACAAGCACAATAACAACACAAAAGTCTACTCTGCTACACAATGAATGCCTTGAATCACTTTCACATAAGCTCATGGATCAAAATTGCCATCTAGCTTACAAATGATTCACTAATCATGCTTATATATGCAACTACAAACATTCCTGCCAAGAATTTCGTAATTGAAACTTACCATGTCAGGATAGGACGTAAATAATGGTCATAAACTAACACTTCAAAATTGGTTCTGACCTAAAATATGGTACGACTAGGGCATGGGCACCCAAGTCCTCCCCCCTATTTCAGAAAAGACTTATCATAAATTACCTTCTAGGTCCCATTTTCTATGAAACTTCAAGGTTTTCTCATTGGGATGTCAGATTAACATGAAAAATGCTCTAAATGCACTAATAGGACTGAGGATCTAAACCTTAAGAGGGAAAAGCCCCCAAGGGGACATTTTTTGACATAACATTTAACCCCCACTTTAATGTATGTATGAACGCAAGGCCAATACATGTATTAAAGTACGGTCAACATGCACAACAAACATGCCAAGCACGGAGAAGACATGCCAATCACAGAGAAGAGAGTAACAGAAACACAAAACACAAAGAAGATAGTTACAATCATGTAAAACTCAATGAAGACAGTGAATGCAGTGAAGACAATGATGATTTTCTTTTTCTTTTTCTTTTATATATATATATATGAAATGCTGATCCAAGTACGGGAAAGTAAACACCACCTATAATGCAGGAGGGACTCATCACCACCAGTCTTTAAGACTGCATATGGGGCAACAGACATGCAAAATAAATCAAGCATGCCATACAAATCCCAAAGCACAGGTGGGACTCATCTCCACAGCTCTTTAAGACTATGCTTGGGAACAAACACACAATACACACACAATTGGAAGACATGGAGAAAACATGATAGACAAGTGATGGACTGTTCCTATTTCTAGGTCCATCACCATCTCAGGCACATTATAGGCACACACTGACGATTGGGCTTCATCACAACAATCTCTGAAGATATGCTTAAGGGTTGAGTTAGTCACAAAATCACTCGCTGCCTCCGTAGAGGACTTTTTGAAAATAATAGGAAGTGTATTCTCCGTAAGAAATACATCATCCCTGCCTCACATGGAGGGCTTAAAATAAAATGATTTGATATCCCTCCTCTGCAGAGGGTTTAAATTATTGCAAGTTGATTTCAAACAAATCACAGAGTGCATGAGGGACTCATCACCACTAGTCTTTTAAGATTGCACCTGAGAACAAGCACATTGCTAACATCTACAATAGACATCTTACCTTATATATGCCCCCACCTTAAGGTGGTTGATATCAGGTAACAATATCAAGCATGTTAATGTAGGAAGAAAACTCACAAGGGAACACAAACTCTTGCAATGCCCATGCCCCCCGGAGGTGACATGTACTTTACAATCGCTAAATGTTCTGACAAAAACATCCTTGCAAGAAAAGTGTTAGTGTCCATATAATCATGATAAATAGCAATGCATAATGCAAGATTCAAGATAGACAAAGTGCATGGAGTAGCGGTATTTTTATGTTTTGTAAGTGTAATAAGACACCATTAAGATCACACGGAGTGATTCTACTAGCTAAGTGTCAGATAATATATAACAACCCCACCATCATGTAGGAACTAAGTCTAATTTTTTATTACTCGCTAAAGGGACACTAGGTTTGCATCAGTATAATATGTTTTTCATCATTCACCCGCTAGATAGAACCACTAGAGGAAGGGAAACAATAAATAAAGAGAGGAGAAACAAGTGACTTAGGGACAGTCATGTAGGAGGGTGCCCCCAAGTCACCAACTGCAATGCTATGTCCATAAGACACAACACACAATAGTGAAAATAGAGGAGAAGCAGTATAGAAGAATGAAGATACACAGAAGCCACAACAGAGGCAGTCTCCTGCTATCCTAGACATTACAAGGGAATCAAGGGTCATCCGAGGAGGCCTAAAAAACACATAACACATCATAGGGGAAACACATCATGAGAGGTAAAGGGTTAGAAATACTTACCTGGTAGCACCATCATACTAAATTTTAAAACTTGTGAACCTCTTGGAGAGGTATTCGATCAAGTTTTGTACGAAGGTCCAGTGGTTCTTATGAGATTCTTGTTTATTGTCAAAAAATCCATGTAATGCTTGTTTCTTAGATTCTTGTGTATGCAAGACCTTTTGTTTCTTATAAGGAGGAGAACCACTATTATTTCCAACTGATAATAATCTTCGTACTCATTTCCACTTTTTATCTAGCTTTCTTTCTTGATTCGTCTACCATAGTGACAAGAATCATCTTGTACTATCTCACTCTTTTCGCTTGTTAGATCCTCTTGTTTTGGTTGTGTTGGTGCCTACATGATCAGTTAGGTTTCAAGCATTTATTTTGCAGGCACCTTCCCAAAAAATACAAAAAAGTTCTAAGTTTTTGGGCCTCCTCAGCATTTTTTCAATGTCAGCATCATACTTTCTTCGGAGAAGGTCATCATCATGTTTCCAGTTATCACCCTGATTGTTTCTTGTGAGGGTTATCGTATTTTCTATAGCCTGATTTTTCACCTGGGGGTGATATTTTAATATCAGGTGATCTTAGTTAAGATCATCTTGATGTTGTTGTTGCAAGGTTCCAAGAATGACCTGATCTTTTCATGGCGGGGTCATCATATTTTGAACATCGGGTGATCTTTGTTAAGATCACCCTGATGTTATTTTATCACTTCATGTTTACTGGATCACCCTGATGCTGCTGACGTCATTCCTATGTCAGCGTGACATCTGCTTGTCTAACGGCTTCATCATATTCCAAAGGAGGGGGTGATATTTCCAAATATCAGTCATATTCAAACATCACCTCGATGTTACAATGAAGCTACAGTGTAGCCCAATATTCTTGCGGGGGGTGATATTTCAAATATCAGGTGATCTTATGAATATCACCCCGCTAAATATCACCTTATGTAGACATGACGATGACATCATCTAGGTCTGAAGGGGGTCATGTTTCTAACATCAGTCATCTTACGAAGATCACCTTGATATTGCAATATGATGATGATGTCATCAGGATATTAGTGGACATGATCAGGTGGATCATCGGCGAGACATATGGTATTGGCAAAGCAGGAGGATCTTCCTCCGATGCATTAGGTTGTGCTGATGAGGGTGAATATCAGGGTGATATTTCACATGAAGGTAAGGTTGGTCATCAGGATAATATTCAAACATCAGGTGATATTTTATATCAGGTTATACTTTCCCGCAGGGTGATATTTCCCGCGAGGTGATATTTCGTGTCAGGCGAGCTCAGCAGGTGGTTCGCTGACGTCAGGATGATATTGAACATCGAAATACCTTGCGAGAGGATGATGATGAGGTTTATACTGGTGCCGTCAGGAGAAAAATCACCGACATCATATATGCTCACGGCCTACTATATAAGGTATTGAGGAGGTCACCGCGGGGTGCATGTGGGATAATTGGTTCTCACAAATTTAAAATATAAAGGTCATATTTCTTGGTGTGAAAGCTTCAAAAGGTGTAATCTACTGTATTTCCCAAGGCTACAGGTTGGTACGCCATTAATGGTAGATGTTACAGGGTATGGGTGAAGATGTGGACGGATCATGTACCTGATTGAAGTTGTGAGTCCCCAGGCGGTGGTGCAGGGCTTGAGAACCACTCCCTATCTCCTCCTCTACCTGCTGCATTCAATGTTTTAGCACTAATTTCTCAAGATGCGTGTATCTAGCAAATTTTGAACCACCCAGTGATTAATGCTAAGTACCTTCTTGCTGTATATAGCAGGCTGTGTTGCTCATTTGTAGGTTGTTGAAGAGTTGTGCATTTTAGTGTAAATAATGAAAGACAAGGCATGACCCTGGTTGTTCTATCTCTTTGGAGTTTATGAGTTGCATCTGTAGTGTATCTTGCACATATATTCAGTTTCTTGTCATTGTATATGAAAAATGCTTATTGCATGTGTCTAGCTATCACTCTCCATTTGTTGCATGCATTTTCTTCTTTTGAATTTGGTTGCTAAGGGTTTCTCAGATTCTAGGGTATAGTTTTGTTGTATCACATGCTTGATCTGTGACTTCCATTTAAGGAGTGGATTAAACTATTTTAGGTTATGTATGGAGAAGATTGTATGTTAGCAGGGATATCTATAAGTAGAGGCAGTTAGATACCCATTCTTGGGTGATGTTTGTAAGGCAAGCATTAGTTCCAACCCCTTGAAACTTGAATGACAGTTGCAAGCCATTCTTATATATACATCTAGTTGACTCCTTGCCTTGAGATAGGCACCGGTCTACGCCTGGGTCAGTAGTTATGATCCAAAACCCCTTGTCTTGCATCCAAAACATCACTTCCAACCATTTCATAACTTCCATCTGTTAGTTGTAGGAGTAGAATTAGGAACCCCCTGCATACTCTCATCTATAACTAGATAAATATGTCCAAGAATGTTACCAACCTTGTGATTTATCACCCAAATCTTGGTCCACACATGAGAGTATTCTGCCTATTGCTATCAAGCTAAATCATTATGTCATTGAGCTAGTCAATGTTACATCTTTAGCAAATAGGGACACCCCCCTTGGTGTGACAGAACCAGAAGTGAAGGGGAGGCAGCTCACGCAACATCCTGTATTTAGTTGGCTAAATCTACCTGTGCATTGGAACTAGCAAACCCTAATGCTGATTCAAAAGAAAAAATAACAAAATGGCGACTCTACTGAGGAGCTGATTAAAAGTGGTATCTTGTGGCCCATCTAAGTCACCAACAAAATGGCAACTCTGCTGGGGAGTCTTTCATGTGAATGATGATGCTCTGCTGGTGGAATGAACTTAGAAGAATATATGATGAGCTTTCAGTTGTTTAAAATTTTTGTCCTCTCTGGAGAGGTGGTGACTCTGTGAAAAAACTTTAAGTGCACATGAAAGGCTGATGTATGTTATATGATTCAAGAATGTTCTGTTCAAGATTTCTGCATCTGGATGAGAAAAGGTACCTATTTTCTTCCCCTTATATTTATTGTTTATTGCATAAGTTAGATGCCAGGGGGAAGCCTTAGGTCTTAAGTAGACGTAGGATGTCTAAGAGTGAGGTTTCTATAAATCCAAGTATGTATTCACCCATACTCAGTCAAGAAGGGGGTGAAATGTTGAGAAAAAGAATAGAAGAGATAAAAAATAGGTTGATATTCTTAGAGGCTAGGCAAGCCTTGTTAAATAGTGATAACCCTATTGTGTCTACTAGTCAAAAGGCTAAACCTCCTGTCAACCCTTTTGATCCTTTGTGTGACCAACTAGATTTGTCATGGGTTGACTATGAAGTTGAAAGTATGCCTGCTCAAGTGTACAATGAGGTTATGGAAAGAAATGAACATCTGTTTGAATGGATTTGTGGAGATGATTGTGAGTATTGTACTCAGGATAGAGAAGACATAAGCAAATAGAGGAGCAGTTCCATGTTGGAATCATTGCCTTTTATTCAGACACATGGAGATGATGAAGAGCAATCAGGGATTGAAACAAATGCTAATGCTGAGCATGATTGTTCTTCATTTGGTTATAGTTTATCTTATGATACATAGGATGATACTCCTCCATAAAGGGAATTCATTGGTAGTCAAAGTGCATGTTCTACTGCCCATGAACTAGTGGCATACCACAGTGAAGTTGAAACACCTGGATTAGCCTTTTTTGACACATATAGTGATGAGGATCTATTTGAGTATGGTGGGAATCTAAGCATTGTTATCGATTTAGATTATGTTTATCATCTTGATGAAAGAGAGGCCAACATACATCATGAAGGTTATTGTAGGGAGGTACCAGAGCCTGATCTTTTCTAGTTCAGTGCAGTTGATGGTTGTGTGCATGATGTACACAATTATGAATCTGAAACCTTTTTCTTTGATATGCCAGCTTATGATACAGAGAGACCTGATGCTCCTAGCTACATGGCGGACTTTGAATGCTTTCAATTTTTAGTCTAGCTAGGAGATCATTTTGCAATGCATAATGCTAATACAAATGATAACATGTGTTATATTTCATTTGAATGTGCATTGCCTGATGAATATGGCATTCACATGTTGCCTGATGTTGAAGGTTGTTTTCATAAGGTTGACAGGAGCCAGCTCCATGAGATAATTATATATGCAAATGACAAGGTTTGTTTGTGGTCAGATCATGGCAGTATCTCTAGGCTTGATCCAATGTATGCAGATGAAAACAACGTGTTTGACAAAGGGAGATACAGGTTTTTCTTTTCTTAGTGGCCTTAGGCCATCAAGTGTCTTTGGTGATGCAGATCATTGTAACTTCATGAATCTGTGCCTAATGGATAGAGGACTAGTCTGCATCCCAGAGATCTATGGTTCTCGCCATGCCTGCAAGAGGCATTCATCCCCAAATAGAGCCAATGTTGGTGCTTGCATGAGCAGTCAGGTTTCAAGCATTTATTTTGTAGGCACCTTCCCAAAAAATCCAAAAAAGTTCTAAGTCTTTGGGCCTCCTCAGCATTTTTTCAATGTCAGCATCATATTTTCTTCAGAGGAGGTCATCATCATGTTTCTAGTTATCACCCTGATTGTTTCTTGCGAGGGTCATCATATTTTCTACCAGCCTAATTTTTCACCTGGGGGTGATATTTTAATATCGGGTGATCTTAGTTAAGATCATCCTAATGTTGTTGTTGAAAGATTCCAAGTATGACCCGATCTTTTCATGGTGTGGTCAACATATTTTGAACATTGGGTGATCTTTGTTAAGATCACCCTGATGTTATTTTATCACTTCATGTTCGCTGGATCACCCTGATGCTGCTGACGTCATTCCTATGTCAGGGCGATATCCGCTTGTATAACGGCATCATCATATTCCAAAGGAGGGGGTGATATTTCCAAATATTAGTCATATTCAAACATCACCCCGATGTTACAATGAAGCTACAGTGCAACCCGATATTCTTGCAGGGGGTGATATTTCAAATATCAGGTGATCTTACGAATATCACCCCGCCGAATATCACCTTATGCAGACATGACGATGATGTCATCTAGGTCCAAAGGGGGTCATGTTTCTAACATCAGTCATCTTATGAAGATCACCCTGATATTGCAATATGATGATGACGTCATCAGGATATTAGTAGACATGATCAGGTGGATCATCGGTGAGACATATGGTATTGGCAAAGCAGGAGGATCTTCCTTCGATGCATCAAGTTGTGCCGATGAGGGTGAATATCAGGGTGATATTTCACATGAAGGTAAGGTTGGTCATCGGGCTAATATTCAAACATCAGGTGATATTTTATATCAGGTTATACTTTCCTACAGGGTGATATTTTGCATCAGGGTGATGCGAAATATCAAGGTGATATTTCATGTCAGGCGAGCTCAGCAGGTGGTTCGCTGACATCAGGATGATATTGAACATCGGAATACCTTGCGAGAGGATGATGATGAGGTCTATACTGGTGCCATCAGGAGCAAAATCACCGACATCATAGATGCTCAGGGCCTAGTATATAAGGTATTGAGGAGGTCGCCACGGGGTGAATGTGGGATAATTAGTTCTCACAAATTTGAAGTATCAAGGTCATATTTCTTGGCAGGAAAGTTTCAAAAGGCATGATCTATTGTATTTCCCAAGGCTGTGGGTTGGTACGCCATTAGTGGCGGATGTTAGAGGGTATGGGCGAAGATGTGGACAGATCAGGTACCTGATTGAAGTTGTGAGTCCCTAGGCGGCGGCGCAGGGCTCGAGAACCACTCCCTATCTCCTCTACCTGCTGCATTCAATGTTTGAGCGCCAATTTCTTAGGATGCGTGTATTTGGCAAATTTTGAACCACCTAGTGATTAATGTTGAGTACCTTCTTGCTGTTTATAGTAGGTTGTGTTGCTCATTTGTAGGTTGTTGAAAACTTGGGCATTTTTGTGTAAATAATGAAAGATAGGGCATGACCCTAGTTGTTCTATCTCTTTGGAGTTTATGAGTTACATCTTTAGTGCATCTTGCACATATATTCAGTTTCTTGTCATTGTATATGAAAAATGTTTATTGCATGTGTCTAGTTGTCACTCTCCATTTGTTGCATGCATTTTCTTCTTTTGAATCTGGTTGCTATGGGTTTCTTAGATTCTAGGGTATAGTTTTTCTATATCACATGCTTGATCTATAACTTCCATTCAAGAAGTGGATTAAACTATTTTAGGTTAAGTATGGAGAAGATTGTATGTCAGCAGGGATATCAGTAAGTAGAGGTAGTTAGATACCCATTCTTGGGCGATGTTTGTAAGGCAAGCATCAGTTCCAACCCCTTGAAACTTGAATGACAGTTACAATCCATTATTTTGTATACGTCTAGTTGACTCCTTGCCCTGAGATAGGCACCGATCTATGCCTGGGTCAGTAGTTATGATCCAAAACCTTTTGTCTTGCATCCAAAACATCACTTCCAACCATTTCATAACTTCCATCTGTTAGTTGTAGGAGTAGAATTAGGAACCCCTTGCATACTCTCATCCATAACCAGACAAATATGTCCAAGAATGTTGCCAACCTTGTGATTTATCACCCAAATCTTGGTTGACACATGAGAGTATTCTGCATGTTGCTGTCAAGCTAAATCATTATGTCATTGAGCTAGTCAATGTTACATCTTTAGCAAATAGGGACACCCCCCTTGGTGTGGCAGAACCAGAAGTGAAGAGGAGGCAGCTCATGTAACCTCCTATATTTAGTTGGTTAAATCTATCTGTGCATTGGAACTGGCAAACCTTAATGCTGATTCAGGAGAAAAACCAATAGGTTGATCCATTTTTTTTTCTTATTCCTTTTGCTTATCTCTCGATCCTTGTAAAGATAATGGAAGAGGAACCTCAGCATAAATTTCTTTTCCTCATGGATGAGGTGGATTATCTATCTTTTTCTTATCCACTTCTATTATACCTATGATGTTATCATATTCCAAGTAATCATGATCATTTACTTCCACTATACCTTGTTCAATCATATTGTTATTAGTATTCTTAGGGAAAGGATTATTGAAGATTTGTAAATTCTGATTCAGTGGAGCAACCTACTTATTCCCATTGTCATTCACATCTAATACCTGTATTACATTAAAGCTGATGAGGTCTTGTGGGTAAAAGAACAAACTTGTGTCACACTTTATAAAGGAATCGGCCAACATCAAAAAAACATCTCAACTTCGATGACATAAAAGTGGTCTTTATGTTTTGAATTTCAAAATGATGTAAACTAAGAAAATGTAGATCTCTTGTTGAAGTTTATTAGTCTAATTTTTTAGATTTTTTAAAAAATTGTTTTGATTTTTTTTTTTATCAATTTAAGATCAAATTTTGAAATGCTAAAAATTTGAAGAAAAAGTGACGTTCAGTTCACGTCGATAAACAAATAGAAAAAAAATGAATTTTCCCTTGATTTTTTTTCCCCAAATAGGTGACTTCATTATCTAGGGCATGGGAAAAAAAAAGAATTTTTGATCTATATTTTTCTCGTAATAACGTTTTAAAGTCAAACTTACCTAATTTTGATAGTTTTCAGTTAACGTTAACTATTGTTTAATTTTTTTTCATATCCAAAAAACAAATTATACCTTTTTGAAGAGGATTGTCTCCTCTAGGGCATGATATATTTGTCAAATTTTAAAATGATGTTTTACTATTTTTATGTTACTTTCAAATTAGCCTCTTTTTGAACTTGAACAACCTGCTTGCATTATTTTCAAATATTTATATCATAAAATTACTCAAAATATAAAAATATATATATTTCCACATTCAGCACTCCGAGCTCTATAAAAGGGTATTTTTCTTTTTTTTTTTAAAAATTAATTTTGATTGTAAAAATATTGAGCCGAAGTTGGAAGTTTTAGAAAGTATGAGAAAATGGTGACTTTGCTGTCTAGTAGGATGCCACATAGACATATTCAATCGAATGGGATTCAATCTAATGGTATTCGACCGAATCCAATTCGGTCAAATCTATTTGTTTTTTTTTTTTTTTTTTTTTAAAATTGTGGCTTTTTTATTATTTTTTAATTAATGAATTACAATAAAATTTAAAAAAAAAGGATTTCGAAGGAAAGAGTCATCTTGAAAAACACAATGATGTGAAAGCATTTGTTTAATGCCTTTTTTTAGTTTTTTTAGTTTTTTTTTTAGCTTTTTTAATTGAATAAATTATAAAAATTTGGAAAAAAAAGAACCACTAATTTGAATAAGGGCAAATTCATATTCAAAAACACAATAATCTAAAAGTGTTTTTTTAATGCATTTTTTGGCTTTTTTAACTCTTTGGTGGTTTTTTTAAATTATTAAATTATAGAAATTTTGAGAAAAAAGAACCAATAATTTCAACAGGGGCAGAGTTGTATTCTTAGGTACCATGCTCTAAAACATGTAATTGATTAAAACCATTGATTTATTGAATGTAGACCTAGATCTTCAAAAAATAGAGGTTAAAGTGTTTGTACCTGTGTTATTTTTGCATGCAGGTGAATTCAAATTTGATCAATTTGTGATGGGCAATAAAAAAAAAGAAAAAGGTTGTATGATCGAAGAAGAGATACTAAAAATATCGATGAAGGAACATCTACTCAAGAACAACCCATGGAAATTGTGGATGACCAAGGAGTACAGGTACGAGAACAAATTGAAGGTGGTGATAGAAATTTTTTCCTTGGTATGGAAAATCTGATGGAGATGGATGAGGATTCTCTTTTCAAAAATATTTCATCTGAAGATATGGTACCTAAAAGGATAGTAAAATTACACTTAAAAAGATATGGGACAATTTTTTTGAAAATAAGTCTATAATTAGAAGAGTACAGTTATTTGCAAAGTTATTTAGGAAGAAAGAGATGACCCCTATTTTGGAGTTGTTAGGGGTTGATAATAAGAAAAAGTCATCGGGTTCATTAAAGCAAACAATAGTTGAAAACCTACAAAAAGAATTGAATTCTATTGAAAGCAAGAGTCAAGCTATTGATTTAAGTGTTGCACGTAGAGCATTAATGACTGTAATTTCTAGTAAGAAATTATCACATAGAAGACAAGTTCAAGCAATTTCCCAATTACTCAATGTTTCTAGAACTATTCAAAGATATATTGCAAGGAGAAATAAATTGGATGGAAATGTTGAGAAAAATTGGGTAAATATTTGCAGGGTTCCTCGAAAAGATAGAATCTCAGAAGATGTAAAGGAACAGGTGATTGAATATTAGACTAGTCACTCTTGTGTTTCTTCTAATAGAAGGGACACTATACAGATAAAAGGTGAAGATGGTACAAAAATTTCACATCCCAAACATTTTATAGATATAACACAAAGTGAACTTTTTGAAGCATTCAAGCAAGAATTTTCAGATGTGAAGATTTGTCAAAGGATGTTTGAGAGTCTACGACCAAGTTTTGGACGTATAAATAAGGTACGTGAGACTTGTTGTTGTCAAAATCATGTTGAATTTCATCTACACCTGCAGTCATATAAAAAAGCTATGGCAGTAATTAATCCAAATATAGTCATCCCTGGAAGTACAACACAATTTGTGAAAACTCTTCTATGTGAAAAATCAAACGATTCAGATGAATTCAAAGTGCAGTGTATAAAAAATATATGTAATGATTGTGGAAATTTGAAGAATCTTGTATAGGTTGACAATATTGATCATTCGATGCAAGTTATGTGGAAGAGATTTGAATATGAGATGTACTCAACAAAGTCAGGAGTTGAGAGCAGAAAAATTATTCTTAAAGAGAGTGAATTGTCAAGCAATGAGTTTATGAAAAAAATTTGTAATATCATATATCCACATATTGAACATTGTCATGGTGCTAGATGACAAGCTAAGCAATTTCGTGACTCAAAGAATTGATTTCCACTAGGTTGTATTCTGTCTATTGTTGATTTCTCTGAGAACTATACATTTAGTCCTCAAAGTGAGATTCAAATTCAATATTATCATTCAGAGCAAGTTGCAATATTTGTACAAGTTTGTTATAGGCATGCTAAAGAACATGTGGATGGTGTACAAAGTAGCAAAGATGAATGAATTATCATCAAAGAGGTGCACTTTTATATTGGTGATGATACAGGTCATGATAGAAGCTATGTAGCCCATTGTTTTGCAATATTTTTTGAAGACCTAAGATGATGTCAAATAGATGCTTCACAACATTGGATATGGTCTGATGGATGTGCTGGTAAGTGTTGATTTAATTATTTTTTAAAATAATATTATATTTATTTGTGTAATTAACTTGTAGACTTGAATTATTCAGTTACTTAAATATGTTGTACCTCGATGTATATAGTTTTTTATTTAATTTTAGTTTTAAATTTGAAATTGTTTGTAACTTCACAGGACAATTTAAGTTTGCAAAAGCTTTTAATTGGTTAAGCCAACAACATATTAAATGGAACATTCAATTTTTGTGGAATTTCTATAAGAGTGGACATGGAAAAGGAGAGCATGATGGAGCTGGAGCATGTGTGAAACGTGCACGTCGACAACATGAACTTGCAGGTAATACAATATAGAATACAAATTTAAATTATTAAATATATTTTAAATAAATTTAAACATGTTAGGAAAAAAGTGTAGATCTCAATATATTGCATGTGTTCAGAAGTGGAAGCTTAAGCCATTATGCAATTTAATGGTTTTGATATATATCCAATGTTGCAGATTTTCAATATTTCTCTTGTTGGATTTTTAAAAAAATCTAATTATATTTTTTGAGATTGTCTTTTTCTTTCAACTAGAAAACTGAGCTTAACCTGACATTTCACCAACATGAACTTGCATGTAATGCCATAAGGAATGCAAATGAAATTGTTGAATGGTACAAAAGTCATTTTGTCATCCGTGACTCAATATACAACACGCGCTATTTTTGGGAAGTTAAAGGTACATAAATATTTTATTTTAAATTTCAATGTGTGTACATGAATTGAATTTTCAATTTTATACACTTTTTAATTGGATGATTAAAATTTAAACAAATATTGATCGATCAACTCTTACTAATTGTCAAATAATTAGTGGTATCAGAAGTTTGCATCAAATCATGACAATAGGACATAGCAGGCCTCCTGTAATTCAAGTGAGAGAAAAATAATGTTTTTGTACTAATTGCATTGAGAACAATGCAAATACTCTACAATGTGACAATATTAGAGATGGGTATGTTTCAGAATGGGAAATAAAATAATTAGTGGCCACGTCAGACCCTTTTGAAGATAATCACATTGTAGATGTCTATAATCCTTTGTATTCAGCCGATTACGAACATGTATCAGATTTAGTTGTTACAGGTAATTTTTTTAAATTTTTAAAGTGAATTTTAACTTGTACATTTGATTTATAATTTTTTAAATTTTTAAATTCAATTTTAACTTGTACTACATGGTGTGTACAGGAGATATTTTTGTTGTTCTTACAGATCCTGACAATACAGAAGGTGTAGATTACTATCTACTAAGATGTACGCAACCAAAATACAAATTGTCAGAATCAATGACAGATGGTGATGGACAAGAGTATCCAACTGGATCAGTGGTTGTTGAAGGCACATACTATCAACAAACAAAGATAGATACAAATGGTATTATATATATTGATTATATGCCAAGTCAAAAGGTTCTGCATTATAGTCACTTAGTTATAGCAACACGAATAAATCTTGAAGCTTTACCAAAAAGAGGATGTGCCAAACAAAGGTGGAGGTTGCCTATTGAAGATCATGAAAGGATTTTAGAGATAATAAAAGATAGAGAGGATCCAGATTATATGTACCAAGAACTTTAAACTATTTTTGTACATGTATATATTTTCTATGACAATTTATTTTATGTTGAATTCAAATAATTTCATTCAATCTCAAGACCAATTTAGTTAAGCTTAGTTCCTGAGGGTAGGGAATGCCAATCTAAAGACCAATTTAGTTAAATAGCTTGTACAATTAGCTAAAGGATAGTTCAATCTTCAAACTTGTGTAATTTAGCATCTTACTAAAATTCTCTTTTGTTTTAATCCAAGTATAATTTCACTTTTACTTCACAAATTTAATCAAGTAGAAATAAATCTTAGTTAATATTTTAGAAGTAATAATTTTTGAGTGATAATAAATTAAATTTACTCTTTTTTTATTCATGCATTTTACTTAGAAAACATCTATTAATGAAATATTAGCTTTTCTAACTTATTATTTAATTCATACGTAACTCAAGCAAGGAAATTATCTAACCTTTAATTTTAGTCTTTAATAAATTAATGTTAGTGATATATATATATATATATATATATATATATATATATATATATATATATATATATATTGTTATACTTAGATAGATATTTCTTTTATCTAAATATCCAAATTCAATGTAATTGTGTCTATACAAGTGAATGAAATTTTATTGAGTTTGTTATGGATGGCATGGAGTTGGCCTTTGCTTCACATTTTCTTTCTTTTGGAGTAGTACATTGCACATGATTCAATTGTTATCATGTACTTATTATCATTTTAGATATAATTTAGACATGTAAAAAATGAAAAATAGGAATTTGTAATATGGTAAATGTGCTATAATAGATATTACAAATAAGTACATTACAATGCTAAGTAAATGCATACATCTACTCTAATTAGTAGCATGGGATTAAGTTCCAATTTATATCTCACTAGAAAACCAGTATACCAAACTAGTCATGTAACTTTCAAACAAGAGATAAACTCATTGAATACAAAAATAACTCATGTTCTAGAAAGTTAAAAAGTAAAAATAGACCCTAAAATTTCCATTCCCAACCCAACTATGAAAATATATGTACAATAAAAAATCCAAGAAACCAAGAATACTAGACATAGCTAGAAGGAAACAAATATTGTAAGGGAAAATCCACTAGAGGATAACTTGGAAGCAAGTGAACATAAATAACCCACCACTTATTATTATTTGTGATCCCACATAGCTCAATGTGCACACTTTTAATGGATATGAGAATGTAATGCGCCTTTTGCAAGCATGTGAAATCATATGGAGAGCCACAATGTTACTTACCCAATGCACTAGATTTGATTGTTTGTAATAATATTTGGAGGATATGTGAAAGAGTGGTACCTAAAATTTGATCCTATAGGTATGAAGGATGTAGTAGAAGTTAGAAATTTGTTCCTTCAAGAATTCAATTATCTTGAATTTGCACATCAAAATATAGCTACATGAAAGACTATCTAAGAAATTCCTATGGAATGTCTAAAACTATTATCAATGTTTCAATAATTTGATTGCCAAAATACCACACCCAATTGATGTGTCACTATAGAGGGAATGGATTATTGGGGTCCTTATTCTCCATATTAGGTGTAAACTAGTACAATGACCAATCCCCAATTAGAAGGATTCCCTTGAGACAACCTTATTCTTAGAACTTATCAGTGAGCCTAACCCATATCAATTGTTCATTAGTTGATCACTTTGAAGATCTAAAGATGGGAGTAATAGTTGCACAAATGGAGTAACTTCCTAGTGCATAAAAAAAAAAAAGGAGTTGTAATGTATGGATTGGCAGAGTAAGAACCACATTGCTACTAATTGTCCTATTATGCAGAGTAAGAACAAGTGAAAAATTTCTCACCACAAGAGAAGATCAATCTTACTGAAAAGAAGGTCCCATGGATAGATCTTGCACAAAGATTATGACTCTATTAGGGATCTATGAGAAGACCAAGTCTATTTAAGAGAAGGTCACATGGATAGATCTTACACAAAGGTGATAACTCTATTAGGCAGATATAACAGTGTTCCATGGAACCAAATAGGAGTTGGATACATCATGATCAATGGAGGAGGAGGAGCCTAAGGTTGCATATGACATTTTATTATTACTAAAAATTAGGAATGAGTTCCTCAAAACTTCACACTACTAGAAAGATTGGTACTTTTATATAGACAATAATGCAAATAAGACGACTATGATACAAAATTATATATCACTCTATAGTGCAATGTTTGACACATGTACACCCATTTCATGACACAAAATTATTGATAATTATGATAATGAATAGATATCAATTGTGTAATGTGGTCATTACACTAGTTCAAAGCTAAATGTGGTACCAAAGGATTCTTCAATCCCCATGGCTTGTCCTACCTTACAACCTTCCCCCCATGTATTATTATTCATGGCCCCAATAAGACACAAGAGCAATCCCTTGGCATCCTATAAAATGTTGAGATAAGTATTAAGGGATCTACCTTTTGTATTTACTTTGAAACTATTAGAAATGACAATGGCTAATCACTACCTAGCACTTCTTGTTGATCATTTTATTTTTCTATAAATTTGATAATGTGCAGTTCAAGAATAGAAATATGAGTTTTTAAAATAGTGAAAAACAAGTATGTTGGCTCTTAGAGCTACTACTCCATTCTTCTAGAGTTGGCACTCAACACCAAGATAATGGGAACAATATTAAGGGACTTGACTCATCAACAAGATCCTTATGGAAAGTATGCGTAACTATCACTTGTATCTATAACATAAGAGGGTAGGCACTAACTAACTTAATGAAGGATATAAAAGATAAGACACGATGAAACAAAAAATCCATAGAAAACACATGTATATGCAAATCCATAAAAAACACATGCATATGCCTAACATAGAAGGTCACAAGTATATCGAGAATAGATCTATATTAATGGGGTGAAGGGATAAAGAGGTATATCACTATGTATACCAAAACTATGTATATCACTACGTGTTCTATTAATTTCTTATCTATTGTTAAATATCTCTTTCTAGAAAGCTCCCAAAACCATAATTTCAAGCCCTACTTAAAGATAATCATAAATCTATTCTCATACTTAAAAATACACAATTAAAATGTTATCATGGTTTGACATCGACATTTTAGGGTTTCAAAATAGATGTAAAAAGTGTTTCAAATAGATTTTTTAGGGTTTTAAAGTTCATGTATTAGAGTTTCAAATTTATATATTAGGACCTTTCAATTTGACGTTTTATGGTTTCATATTAACATTTTAAGGTTTAATCTACATCCAAAATTTGTTTATAAAACATTAAAATATAGTGCATTTACCATATTAAAAAAATTCCTATTTGTAATATCTATTATAAAACATTGGCCTCTATTATATTACAAATAAGTAAATGAATGTCTACTTAATTTGGAAGCATATATCATCCATTTTACATTTTTTATCATTTTAGATATTACAAATTCCTATTTCTAGTGATATTTAATCCCTATGATCAAGAATATAATGAATGTCTTACAAGGCTAGCTATGAGCCACAAACATGAACCAAATTTGCAAAAGACATGAATTGGAATCACAAAGCACATAACAATTATTGAGAAAGAGATTTGTTAACTACCTTTAGAACAATAATTTTATCTTTTCCAATTATTTATTTAAATCTAATGTATTTCTTGGCATGCAAGGATTAAACAAGAATCATTTATGATTTGCTCATGAAACAAATTTATTATTTACCATAATCCTAGTGTAGTGATGTCTAATTAGAGTATATAATGTTCAAACAATAATATAAAATGTCAAACCATAATGTCCAATGTCAAACCATAATGTCAAACTACAAAGGCAAATGTCAAACAATAATATAAAATGTCAAACCATAATGTCAAATGTCAAACTGGATAATGTCAAACATAATAAGATCTAGATCAATCTGCCGATCCATGTGTGGATCCATGCCTCAATCTCTCTCTGGATCCTGATCTTGATCTCTCTCCAAAAGCTGATCCATGACCTGATGCACCTCCCTGCACAAGGAAGTGCATAATTTAATTTAATGTACATGTGTATATATATGTAAAATCATCTTAAAGTTTTGTATTTTCAACATGTGTGAATTTATCATGTAATTTATATATATATTATAAATGTACCTCAAATGTATCATTCATGGGATCCTTTGCATGCTCTAGATCTCCGAAGCGCGACAAATTATCCCTTTGTTGCTATAAATTTTCAAATACAAGAATTCAATGAATAGTGAGAGCTACTTTTAAGTAAAGTTTATTTAATATATACACATGTGAATTTGTAGAACGCAAAATATAGAAATTATTCAAGTACTTGCACATCCTGGAGCACTCTACCAATCCCACTAATCTCAGATGAATGAATGGTAAAATTAGGAACACCTATATCTGAAGGTAAAGGACCAGTGCCAAAAAGAAGTGTGCTATATGTGCCCTGTACATTAGGTGCACCCTGATGCTGTGTGGGGGTTGTAGGCTAATCTGGAATATTCTGGTCCTCTGAAGTTGCGTCACCCCGACCCGACTGTCTACTAGTATGTCGTCTAATATGAGTCGATATAGGATCCAAAGGAATACCATACTCATCACTGATAAACTAGTATGCTGATAGTAAATCAAGAATGGAAGCTGAAGCAACATTACATACAATGGTGTCACTCATATGGGTCACATCTGATGGGGATGGCAGATTGGCATGAATGTAGGGGTCATAATTCACAGATGTAGCCTCAGTGGGAGGAAGGCCAATCCGTGGATGTAGTAAGTATCTCCCTACATGATCAGATGACATCTGATCAACTTGAGTAGCAATGGTGGTCATCCTGTCAAAAAGCCTGGATCTAGTCAGTGTGATTGTTGCATCTCCTGTTGTTGGTAATTCCAAATGTTTTGGAAGAACCAAAAGGTTTGGACCAACTAATGCCCTCTTTTTTTGAGGCAGTGGAAAATCTGGACATCTAAATTGAGGTTTATCAGCAAACCTCCCCTTGCCCTATCTAGCATGTGGAGGCATAAATGTGTAATCCATAGATAATCCTAAATGAAACTCAGCATATAATTGTTTTCAAAAATATAGTCGCAACTCGTCATTATGAGGCCATCTATGATTGGCTGCCAAAAATCTAGGATATATAAATGGACCAACTAGTGGATCTGTACACCTGGTAACAGTATAACCTTTAACTTTGTCTTTCCCAGTATAAAAAGGGAACATAGTATGCACATTATGTAATGAAACTCTATCAGAAATAGTTTTGATATTCTCAGTGCCAGTAATAGTCCTAGCAAGGGACATATAAAACTCCTCAGTGCTAATATCATCATATGGATTGTATGATTTTATTGTCTCAATCATATATCTAATCTCGCACCGAATATTAACTAATCTATCTCTATTAGCCAAATTTTGGGGGTTCTGTATAGTTTGATCCAAACATTTAAAAGCATTATCTAATCTAGAAATGTTGTCAATGTAAAAATTATTCCTAGCCTCAGCTTTGCACTGCATGGAATGATGAGATCCCTGATCATCAGCCATATCTCTAGATAAAACTATGTAAAGAGATCTGCATTTAATTAAAACAAAAAAATTAAATATGTACAAGCATTTTTCTTTTAAGCATACAAAAATATAAAAATGCAACATGTAGATCATCTAAATAAACACAAAGTTTAGATTTGCATGCAAAGGAAAAGGATTCAAAGATAAGCTTGGATAATTTACAAGATTCAACTTTTCATAAGTATATAATGGTTGATAAATATTGGAAGCGTGCAAGATAATATTCCTTCATGAAAGCGGTAGCTTATGGAAACCCAAGGTGAAAGTTCAAATATGAAGCACAAAACATAAATATGTGGCAAATTTGATAAAATTGAAAATGTCTCGCAAGACCTGGAAAGCAGAAAGGAATGTGGATTATGTGTGTTCGGCTTATTTTATCTTGTAGGTTCACTGTATTGGTGCACAAAAATAAATGTGGATTTACATCAAACGACTCTAGCACTTTTGCATGTTTGGATATTGTTGTTTGAAATCATTGGTACAACCATAAATTGGGTCATTTTTTGGGGGTTGACCTAGGACAACTTATCCCCTAGTGATGCAACAACCATCTTAAAGTTTTTAGAAGTACCACTAGTCCAAATAGTAGAGAAAGAAATAGTGAATCAAACAAATTTGAAGACCAAAGTTACAACTAAAGATTATATATATCCCTACAAAAGTGAAACAAATCTATAAACACTCCACAAAAGTAACAAGAACATTAAAATCTTGAAAAACCCTAACATGGCTATCTTAATTCAAATTCTGAAACATCCAAAATTCAGCAGCATTCCTGAGTTACTTATCCTAAGCATTAGGTTACATAATATGCTCAAAGTCAACTTATAACTGAAAACAACTTGAAGAAAATTCCCTACATGAAAGAACAAATGTCTATGAGGCTGTTGCTTAATTCCTTGCTAAGACACCATTCTTTAACTAAATATATTTGGAAAAGTAAACATTTGGACCCCAGAGCTTGAGCCATCAATCAATTCAGCTGCCAGTAAATTGGAAGAAAAAAACCATGTGGTAGTATTTGACGAGGTTAATCCAAACCCCTGAATGATGGAAACCAAACCGTCCACTGTTTAACCGTCAATTCACAAATCAAATCCAAAACAATAGCCAACACATTTCCTCTAAGGAGCAGCTATGCTTCGCTATGGACCTGCAAATGAAAGCCTTTATAAGGAGGACTCACTTCTCCCAAGCCTTTATAAGGACAACTCACTTCTCCCAACATTCAAATTCATTCCATTTTTGCAAAAAGAAAGATAAGTTTATAGTAACAATTAGCAATAATGGCAAGTGCTACTGCAGGACAAGTCATCACATGCAAAGGTAAGTTGAAAGTTGAGGAATCCTTCATCTCAATTTGCACAAATCAATGTTTTCTATTTTAACTTGAAGCAAAGCAATTTGGTTTTGTGAACAGCTGCTGTAGCATGGGTGGCAAGGGAACCCCGGAAGATTGAACAAGTGCAAGTGGCACCTCAACAGGCCAATGAAGTCAAGATCAAAATCTTTTATTATCTTAGATAAGACTCAAGTGGAAATGAAGAAACACACTTGGTCATGGTTTTATTAACACATGATGAATCATATATGATTCCAAAAGGAAGGATTACAATGGTAGTCAATAATATTTTCTTATTGAAAATGTTTCATCATATCATATTAGTGAACAAAATAAAATAAAATAAGTCATTAATATTGAATAAGGATGGACTAGAAAATACCAAACACTTCAAACAAATTTTTGCCTTATAGCCCTCACAATCCATTATAGACATGATCAAATAGTACATGATAAAAATTTCAACAGAGTAAATATAAGATTACTTCTCATAGTCTAGAAAAACAAGAACTATGCCCAATGGTTTGCATTGACATGTCCAACACAGGCCCTATGGCCAGAACAGGTGTAACACCTTGCCTTAATCTCATAATGTGTCGTACATCTAACGAAGAAGTACTCTTCAATTTCCAGCTCTTTAAGATAACACAGTCAACATATCCTCTCATCCCAAGGGTATGATGGTCTATCTGTAAGAAGAACCTATGTAAGGGAATATTGAAAGATCTCCAACTTGGCAAGATATATTCTATATCATTCCTTTTTTGAGGTATGCATTCAAAGACTATAGTCCTAAGGCTCTTAGAGGGAGTATTTTGACTAAGCATGACCAAGATGTACATGCAATACTTACTAAACATTATACCTTCTTGACAAAGAAAAGATACACTATAATGTCTGATGGAAGGAGTGATTTTAAAACTAAAATAAACTTTAATTCCCCTACCTCTTGTCTGATGAGGGTGCCATGTCACTCAAATGTATTAATCCATCACCAAACAAAAAATGCCTAGTTATCATGCAACCAGTCAGTCACTTGGGGATGTGAGATGTTTACGTTCTTACTGATTATGCTTCAAATTTTCTTGCCATCAAAAGGCTTCCAGGACAACACCACTATTTCTGGACTCCTTGTCTAGCATATATGCATAGCTCTAAAGGACTTTATGAAATTTAGATGGGTCAATTCAACTCTAGATAAGGAAAAATCCGTAATTGATACATTCACAAGCATACACAGGTCCTCGACCCAATGAATAATATATTGAGAATAAAAGGAGCTTGTTTGTGAAAAATGTGCCATCATCATGGCCCGACTAGGTTTTCAAATAAATTTAACTAAAACAGAAAAATCTGTTCACAAGCACATAGACAGTGGTGCTTCACAAAAATAATAAAAACCCTAACATGTAAATATCATTCGAATTTACAAAATAAACAAATGCAAACATGATAATAACTGAAATAAATGCAGCGCAGAACAAAGCAAAAAAAGTTGTAAACTAAGAATGCAACATGTACAGTTATGAGAACAAAAAGAGTCTTACGCGGGCTTTGTAGGTTCCAAGTATTCAGTAGAATCACATCCACTCACAACCCACTCGACCAAAAACACAACAAATAACCAACACAACTTTGTTTTTTTCTTTTTTAAGGTTGATGGATTCGATTGAATGGTACTTGGCTGAATACCACTCGACTGAATAAATGTAGCCACATCGGCGCCAAATACACGCCACGTCGGTGCCGAGTCGATTGGATCGAATCCTACTCGGCCAAATACTACTTGACCTAAACCCACTCGATCAAAATTAGTCTATTAGCTTAAAGTGTGACACTACTTTGTTCTTTTACCCTTGTATTTCATGTTTAAGATGCATACATCACTCAATATCATGTCCTTGTTGTCAATGGAAATGACAAAAGGCATTAGCATCGAAATAAGGTCCTTATGCTCTACTAGGATCCAAAGGCTTAATCAGGGGAAGCTTCATAAGGTTATTTCTCATAGCTTGATTCATGATAGAATGATAAGACTCAGATATCAGAGTAAGCTTTCTTTGTTGATATGGTGCCTTCTTCGGATTAGGGATAGAAAACACTTGAGAAAAGTTTTTCAAATTTGGTCCATTAACCTTGATGAAATTCCTATTATTTTTCCTCTTAAAGTTGTTTTGTAATGGTCCACCCATGGATTGACCAACTTGAGTGGAAAAGTTTTAGTTTTCATATTGACTAGATGAAAGTTGATAATCACGAAGGGCGACACATAAATGTTGAAAGAAGTTATACTTCATCAAGAGAATCTTATCATAGATGTTGGGTTGTAGATTTGTAATAAACACCTTCTGTACATCCTCATTTTTCATCTGATATTGGATTTGTACATAGAGAGCTTGATACCAACTAATAAACTTAGTTAACTTCTCTTTTAGACCTTGCATGTAATGAACTAAATCTATCAAAGAAAATTGAGGTTGAATGTTTGCTTGAAAATATTGTAAAAATTGATCAACTAACTGTAAAAAGGAGTGTATTGAATTCAGAGGTAAAAAGAAAAACCATTCTAAAGTAGTACCTTTGAGAGATCATGGAAAAGGTTTTTCTAACAAGCCCTCTTCAAAGTAGAAATCGCTACACATAGCTGTGAATGTTGCCACATGAGTATTAGGATCACCTTTTCCACCATAGTTTTCAAAGTAAAGAGTTTCAAACCTCTCAGGCATAGGGGTTCTCAAAATTGCATAAGATAGGGATTATGGACATGATAAGTTGGTATATTAGGTTTTGAATAATTTGTCAAGCTTGTCACTTTTTGTTGTAACACGGTCATGCCTTGCAAAAGTTGCTTTAAGATGGCATCATTGGGAGATGTGGTTTGCTGTGAGGAATTGGAACCAAAGTGAGGAGGTAATTGAGCCTTAGTTGTAATAGGCAGAGGCTAATAATAGTTTAATGGTGGTTGGACATAGTGATAGGTGGAAGGTGGTTGTGAGTAGTTGTATGTAATAGGTGGCTGAGAATAAGTGGAATGGATACGTGGTTGAGAATAAGTATCCATAGAAGAAGCCCCCTTATAAACCAAGTTCTGATAATTAAATCCCACAGATTTGTAATTTTGTGAACTAGTTCCATTAGATACTCTAATACCAATGGTAGCATTACTACAAGCATTTGCATTAGTTGTTAAAATTGTCTATGTAAATGTAGGTATCCCTGTAGTCAGTATAGGTATCGATACTTGTGTATGAGACAATGACAACATGTTTTTGATAGCATTCACACATTCAGTCATTGTCATGACATTATTATGTACAATATGTGTTAAACCTCAAATAAAATTAATACCATCTTGTCCTACTTTTATCAATTCTCTTATGTGGTGGATCATAGGGACGACTTCTTCCACTACCCTTTTAGTTTCCATAAATGCTTGAAAATTGGCTAACTCTTTTCAAGTTTGTTTATTTTCTCATTAGGTACATGTGTGACCACCTCAATAGTGTCATTGACATCATAAAATACTTGATCTTCTATATTGGTTGTAGGAGATATGATATCTTGCAAAATTTGTGTCTCTCCTTTTGTAAAGAAGGTATTCAATGGATTTTCAGAGGTAACGATGTCAAATTCTTCAAAAGCACTAGATCCCATGCGTCTTATACTTCTTCTTAAAGGGATATTTCTATTAGGGTAGTGAGTTATAATACTCATATAGAGGCATGCAACACTCAATGCACAAACTAATAGAACAAACCCTAAGAGAAGGATATTTTTAAGATCCAAAAATGCTTGATTTTTTCAACTTTTTTTAATGCAAATAAGTGAAAGAAAAGGTGTTGTAAAAAAATTGATTAAGTGTAGTGAATAATATATCTTATATCAGTCCAATAAATAAATATTATCCTTCACAACACACTTTTGATGCAAACCTAGGATGATGACAAGTCAAAACCTAGTGAAAATACACAAAAATATGTGATTTTTCACAAATTTTCAATGCAAAGATCCAACAAAAGGGGTGTTGTAAATAATTTTAGGAGATTAAGCAGCTTATATTAGTAATATCAGTCACCTAAATCTATAACATCTGTCACAAAATGTTGGGAATGCAAATCTAGGTCAAATCCTACGACAAATATACCCAAAATATGCAATTTTTCACCAAATTTTCAATCCAAAAGAGTATGACAAATGGTGTTGTGAGGAAAAATATGATAGATAGAAAATTATAACAGTAATAGAAATCACATAATTCCAAAAAATCTATCACAACACGCTTATAGTGCCACTCAAGGTCAAACCCTAGGGACAAAATATAGCCAAAATATGCAATTTTTCACCAAATTTTGACTGTAAGAGCCCAATAAAAAGGTGTTTTAAATAATTTTAGGAGGGGAAGAAGATAATAACCCTGATAAAAACCAATTAGTGCAGAAAAATATTTTACAACATGCCTATGGTGCAAATCTAGAGAGACGATAAGGCCAAAATCTAGTAAAAAATCAAGGTTTTTAAACCCTAGGCATGAAATTTTGCAAGCAAACCTCTATGATGCAACACTAAAGTTAGAAATAAATCATAATGAGTGTTTTAAAAGGGTAGTAAAATCTGAAACAAGATTTTAACTACAAATCATAGCTAATGCAAAACTAGGTTATATGAAAAAATGCACAATTTCAAGCATTTTTTAACGATTTGATCATGAAAATGCAATGTAAATGAATGATGAATGAAAAATTTATGTATTTTAAATCAGATCTGATGATAATGACATAAGTTTATCAAAATTAAATGCAACTAATTTGAATTATTTAAAAATGCAAGCCAAAAATACCAATTTTTTTCAAAATTTTCTTTTTTTTTTTGTAATTTTTCAAATGTAATAAGATGAACAATGATATGAATGAATAAAAATGAATATAAATCTTAAGTAAAACACTTAGCAAGGTGCCAAAAAGTCCAAAAACATGGGTTCACCAAAATGTTTAATATGGAAAAATGAGGATGATTTGTTTATGGTTGATTTTGATGGTTTATGTAAATCCTCCTTTCTCTACTAAACATTCAAGGACTTCAGCCAAGTAGGAAGTCTACTACAGGCCTTCAGTCACTCAATATATAGGGGAAGATTGGAATTTTGTGATTTTGTTGTTCAATTAAGTCCAATTATGCTCAAACGCCTAATTATGCAAATTCATGAACAAACAGACAAATTATAGAAAATGATCGCACACAAAGATATCAAATGACAATCAAATGCATACCAAATTTCAAAGTTTGGAAAGTGGAAAAGTCAGGGACTAATCAGTGGGCTCCCTAGTCCAGTGCCATATTTTTTGGCAAGATCTAGGAATCTTGTCTGCAACCTGTTCCTGTTGTTTCAAAGATTCTTCAGTTGTGGGATCTGGAGGACTAATGAGCAGGTGCCTAAGTCCCTAGGTCCCTATTTTCTCTTATGATCTACAATTTCAATAGTCTACACTACTCTCCTACAACTCCACTTTTTCTGCTCTTGCAACTTGTAACCTGCAATCATAGAAAAATAGGTTGGCGGTTGTGGTGTTTAAAGGCTTGCCTCAGTCAAGTCCCAGAGAGACATTCAAGTCTTCTAAACATCATTGTCAGATAAAGATTGTGTATCCCTATGGGATAGAGGCAAAATCCAAATGATAAATGATTGAAAACATAATCGATATCACCTTGTAGTGAAGATCTCATGGAAGGAAGATGCTCTTCATGCCATGAGGAGATGGATGCCAAATCTTCAACAAACAAGCACAATAAAAACACAAAAGTCTTCTCTTGCACACAATGAATGCCTTCAATCACTTTCACATAAGCTCATGAATCAAAATTTCCACCTAGTTTACAAATGAATCACTAATCATGCTTATATATGCAATGACAAATATTCCTGCCAAGAATTTCATAATTGAAACTTATCGTATCGGCATAGGACCTAAATAACGGTCACAAATTGACACTTCAAAATTGGTCCTGACCTAAAATAGGGAAGGACTAGGGTGTGGGTGCCCAAGTCCTCCCCCTATTTTAGGTAGGACTTATCATAAATGTACCCTCTAGGTCCCATTTGCCATGAAACTTTAGGTTTTTCTCATCGAGATGTCAGATTAACATGAAAAATGCTCTAAATGCACTAACAGGACCTGGGAGCTAAACATTAAGAGGGAAAAACCCCCAAGGGGACATTTTCTGACATAACAATATGATCTTGAATCATGGTAAAATTGATCCAAGGATGATGATGCCCATGTCGATGCCTTCAAAGAGTGCTCAGGTGTCCCCATGTCGATGCTGAACGATGCCATAATCAAATCAAGTGTATGCCCAATAGATGAGGATGATAACAATGCAAAACCATGTTTAGGATAATGTAGAGCTTGAATATTTGAAGAGTACAATTGAGATGTAGCTTCATCAAAACTATCATTAAAGAGAAGACTGATGTCCTCAATGTGTGCCTCCATGTGAGCAATGCGAGACTCTACAAACAAACAAGTGATGTCAGGTAGAAATTTGTCCCAATCAGTAATGCTAGGAAGACTATTATCATGTTGTAAAGAAGCACTCAAAGTTTTCAAAGAAGAAAATCTGGGATCTAATGAAGCAATAGTAGGAGTGATGATGTCTTCTATGTCACCGGAACATTCTATTTTTGTATCATGACTAGGGATGTGAGTTGTGATCAATACAGGATCATGTTGGAATGGAGAAACATTTTAGTCTCCATATATCTCTCACATTTTGATCCATAATGCATGTGGATATTCAAAATCCATGATGGTTGTTACTGATTTTTTGTTCACACTGAAAATTAGTTGGACCCAAGTGTAATTGTTCAAAAGGAATAATAGAAAACTTCAAGGTTATGCATTCTTAAATGGTTGATGCCTTGACAAAAGTTGAAAAGAAGATCCAGTTGTTACGATAACCCATCAGTCCAATCAGGACTGATAAGTTATCATGACAAAAGAATTGATTATCAAAAGATCAAACATTCAAGGAGATACAGTTGTTCTACAAAGTTTGATCTTTTAGGAGTTATAAGTTAAATTGATTATTCAGATTAATCAGTTTTGAATAAAAGAGAGAAAGATATTGCATTACACTGTTATTTCATGTCATGTTTTGAACATACATCTAGGTCTCTGTTACTTTATCTCATGCATTGATTAAAAAGGAAATACATATACATCATATGCATCAGAGAAGATAACTGATCATGTTTAAAAGAAGTGTTCAAATGTGTCCCACACAAGCCATGGGAGTAACTAGACTGAACAATTGTAGACATGCAAGCTATGTATCTATTTGATAAAAGAAAGGTGAAACGAACATATGATAAATCTAAACATCCATCATTTCCTAATGATGGAGGTTGCTGTTGAAGCTGGCCTTCAAGTCTTTAGTCTTCATTCTTCACTCCAAGCCACCATCCAGTTGAAACCTGCAAAATTTTGGGGACAGCCCTGTTAGTGGTCTAGATGTTTACAGTTATCACATGCTTTTATCAAACAGAGACATCTACTTATCGTATCATGCATTCAGATAAGAGATCAAATCAAATAATGATACAAATTAGGAAGAAATCATGAAGGAGATCAATCAATGCTATTAGGTACTTCTTATGCTAACAGTTTGTTTGTTTACTGTGTAGGTATAGGACAAATATTGTTGGTGGTTTGAAGACAAATAAACATGTGGATTAAATGTGGCTCCCACAAGGGTTTGAGCCCAACATATTTCTTTTCATTTTTTGAGAAGAGTATCAAAAAAGACAGGATGCATCATTCTAACCTATATCATGCATCATCTAATCAACTTACATAAAGAAGATGTCATCATGACATCATTACAGTTGATTGAAGCAAATCAAAGCTATATGACTGAGTCAAGATTGACAAAAGGACAAATTTAGAAATCATATTACAGTCATCTAAGGAGTGATACAATTTTTTAGATTATTGTGCCCGATAGAGAGAAGATAGACAGAGTAAAGAAGGATACAAAAAATTATGTATCATTTGAACAAGTTGCAGAATAAATCATGTGAAGGGTCATCTCATTATGACAAAGGAGTAAGATGAAGCAACATTTTATACCAGGTATTTCTCATGTTGTTTTCATATTGTTTAAGATGATCAAAGTTTAAACTGTTATATCACATTCAAAGTTGTAAGTGTCTCATAGAAATAGTCAAGTAAAATGCCACATGGAATAGCAAATGGAATAGTGGAAGGCAAGACAATCATAAACAATATGCCAACTTGACTACCATAAAATAAAACTTCACAAGATGTATGAGATAAGTGCGCAGTCATCCAGAAAGAAGATATAAACTTTGCAAAAGGCTATCACCAATGCTTCAGAACTTCAAACCATCAAAGATACATGAAGATACCATGAAACAGTTCTACTAGAGTAGATGGGTCTTATTTTTCAAGGATGAAACAGCCAGGCCAAGAATCTCATATGATTCAGGCATTAAGGAGAACCTATAAATGAAGATGAATGCTACAGTCTAAATGCAGTTAGATGTTCAAACAATCAAGCATCTAGGGATGAAGTACATAATGCATAGCAAATACCCCAACACAATGAATGGTCATCACAGACATGACAATCAACTTTCAAGATCAAATGAGAGACAGTCATGACTAAAGTGGAAAGATGCAAATAATAGTTACATACAACATGCTCACAGTTCATCAAATGATAAAGACTATCACTAACCATTAGTGATCTTAAAGGAAGAACAAGCTATGGAGTAGCTACGTGTGTCATCAAATATATGATAGTCAATTACAAATCCAATAAAAAGACATAGCCATGTCTAAAGCAAGGAAGAAGTTGCAAATACAGTATACATAGAGTGCAATAGAGTATAAATAATGCAATAGTTCAAGGATGAATAAAGTGGATTCCATGCATTTTAACATTATTGCAATTTGACAAACTTTATTTCTCATGCCTAAAGCTATAGTGATACCATGGTGTAGTCAAGAAGATGCCATGCAAGATCAAAGAGAGATATAGTGCAGTAAAGAGAAGATACAGTGCAAGAGAAGTGAGATACCATGAAGATCAAGATACAGATATAGTCACCATCACCATGGACAATTAGGGATAGTGACCAGAGCCAATGGATTATATAACCAAGAGACATTCATGATATATCATAATGGCCATATCCATCCACAGAATAGACATTCAAATGATAAGATAAGCAGTCATAATGCACAAAGATGACTACAGGTGCAAGGATGCACAAAGGCATGCTACAGGTGTATTGAAAGAATGCATAACAGCTAAGAAGAAATAAGAACATGTGTATATGCTACAGATATGCCTTGAAATACACAAGGAAAGCTACAGGTATAGGAAAAATATGCATGATATATACAATGCTATAACATTCAAATGATGAAATGAGCAAAAGAGAACGTAGCAGTGATATGCCATAATGATGTAGTTGTAGTAAACATACAGCAAGGAGGAAAATGCATGATATCTATGCACAGAGGAATCCCAATACATATGACAGTCAAGAGATAGCATGAGACCTATGCCATAGTATATATCCAGTTGCAACAAACATAGTAACTAGTCAAGGATGTTTCCACATAACATACAGTCCATCACATTACAATCAGCAACCTGAAGAGATATGCATAAGGAGCCATTTATGTTACAGGTACAATGGAAACAAATGATAATAGTCATCATATAGAATATCACATGTTTTGTTGTCATACAAAATACCAAAATGTGCTTCTACCCAATAGCTACAGTGGGACAAGTAAGGTAAAGTATATCATCAGCAATATGAGACAGTCACAAAGATAGGAGGAGAGGTGTTATGTGAAGTAAAGAAAGAAAAAGCCACTTACTAATGCTTCAAACTCTTTATACTTTTGCCAACAGATGGAGAAAAAAACCACAGTCAAGGTGGTGCTACACAGAAAGAGAAACTGTTTATGGAAAATTGTATACCCATGTTAAGAGATCAAACCCTAATGGTATTTTTTGCAAAGGCAGTTAAGAAACTTCAAACAGATGCCATGATATAGTCATAACCATGCCAGAGGAGCAAGAAACATGAAAGAAGGTATACCTATTTGCAAAATAAACAAGATCTCTTCAAGGATATATCAAGCCTTTCTTTCTTTACAAATAAAGAGAAAGAGATTAAGAAAGAGTATGGCCATGGCATTATAAAGATTTTTGTGCAAGAAGAAGTTGAAACCCTAACTTCAAGGCTCACAAACCCTCGACAGTCTATAGCATTTGATGCCTATTTTCAAGAGGAGCATGGCAAGAACTGGTAAAAGCTTTGAAAATGGAGAAAAAATATCAAAACCCTCATTTCAAAACTTTAAACCCTTAGTGTTTCTGCACGATAAAAATAGATCAAGGCAAAAAGAAGAGATACATAGTCATGGCTGAAAGTGACATAGCATTTTGTCCTATAAAATATAATACCCATGTCTACCTTTAGACTTGTCATGCTGCAAAGAGTCAAACCAAAGACAAATTGAAGCTACATAGTGAAAATGACAAGTGCTTACCCCTTTTCCTGGCAAGAGGAAAGATCTTCCACGGCCTCACAATGATCTCAAACTTTCAAGATCAGATGAAGACCATCAAGGAAGAAGCACACAGAAACAAATATGAAGGTATTAAAAGATTGCACATCAACAGAGAGTAATGAATGAAGAAGAAGGCCACAGCCATTTAGAATAAATAAAGCTACAAATCCATAAATGTTTCATATAAAACTCATACAGGTGTTACCTACTTCCTAATGATGCAGAGTTCCATGGCAACAACAAAGAGGAACAACTGAAAGAAAATAGACCAAAGCCATGATGGAGATGGTTGAAACCCTTGGCCAGCATAAAAGTTGTAGAGCTCAAAGAAGGAAGTCAAAATGAAGAGTGAATATAGATTAGGGTTGTTTTCCTTCTTTTGTTCGAAGGTTCTTTACCCGAGTGTTGTTTTTTACTTACAAAAAACCAATAATTGCATTATCCAAAAAACAATGTTGTGGTCAAGACTTGAGCCTAGCCATCATAATAAAGAGTTGCTGATAGCAATGCTTTAGAGTTGATTTTTATTAAGTCAAGAGGCTGATGTGATGTATGGGAAAGGCTCCAAGTCTTGTAAACCTTTATTAAGATTCCTTCGTTGAAGAGTGAATATAGATTAGGGTTGTTTTCCTTCTTTTGTTCGAAGGTTCTTTGCCCAAGTGTTTTTTTTTTACTTACAAAAAACCAATAATTGCATTATCCAAAAAACAATGTTGTGGTCAAGACTTGAGCCTAGCCATCATAATATGGAGTTGCCGATAGCAATGCTTTAGAGTTGATTTTTATTAAGTTAAGAGGCCGATGTGATGTATGGGAAAGGCTCCAAGTCTTGTAAACCTTTTTTAAGATTCCTTCGTGGTTGAATGGTGAATGAACAACAATACACATGCGGAAGTTCCTTATCCATTTTCAAAGCATCCAAAGATAGGGCTATCTCCTCATTATGCATGGTGGCTAATAGCCAAGAGGGTGTATGTTTTGAAATGGCATATGCATAAGGCTATACATGGAGTTTTCAAGAGTAAGCTTTCATGCATGGTGGATATATGATTTCATGGGGTGATAAGGTGTTGTCTTGTAGTGTTTTTATTATTGCATAAAGGAAATTGTAGTAGGAGATTGCATGGTAGCAGTATATCATGGTGGCAATATATGATGGGCATTTTTTTTTATGCATGGGCTTTTATGCATAATGGAGTTGTTCCTCCTTCCTTAATCTTGAATTGCACATGGGGATTTAAGGAGATTTAGAAAATGTGATGTATGTGCAGAAGGGCAACAAGAGGGAGTCGTAAGGATACTTATGCATATTTGTTTTATGCATGGAATGTCATGTGGAGTGACTCAGTTTCTTTTTATTTTCTTGCAGAGGGAGATTTTTTTTCCTCATTGATCATTGGAGTGAAAGAATTTTGTAATTATTCCTAAGTCCTATTTTGCAAAATAGGCAAATGTATTGGAGTGATAAGGAGTGATATTTTTCTTCTAATCATGTACGATTTTACACATGAATTGATTGTAAATAAATAATAAAGTAATATCCTATAAATTACTTTATTATTTTCTACAAATTGTAAAATCAAAAATAGAACATGTTGGGACAGGAAAATTTAAAATTTTCTTATATTCCTAACAGTCATGTCTGACCAAATCAGAAAACATTATGCCCAAAATCATAATAATAACTAATATATCCCATAAAAATCACATGACTTTCATCACAAATGGGTGTCTCACCTCTCAAACTATAATGTAATGAAGGGCTTCAGCTCCTTAATTTTGGCGAGACTTTGGTATTTTATTTATACCAATCCATGATCTATTGAAACAAGCTAAATGTCTATCAGCAAAAGATCTATGGTCAGAGAGAGAGTTTCAAAGATCTCTGATGAGAGGAGTAACATCGATGACCCTTCATCAAAGATAGAATTCCCAGTCACACTGATTTAATCAAAAGTCAGGACTATCGGCATAAGAAAGCACTATCAGGGAATACTCCAAAACCCCCCGACAATATAGATCATACCGATGAAGGAGTTTGGTATGACTCTTGCTGAGCTACCCATGGAACTGACGAAACTAATGATCATCGGGGCAAGAAATTAAAGTATCTCTGACTTCGCAATGTCTCAACAATAAAGAGGCATTATTTCAGCTTAAGTCACACTGATGTCCAAGAAGGATAAAAACCATCGGTGAAAGTAAACAAATCAGAAGAAAAGCCTACAAGTCTTGGTGAACTGATGGTCACGATGATGAAGGATATCGGTAACATACTATAATAATCACTCTGATGAAGGCTATGAGAAAGGTATCAGGGAAAAAACTGTGATCAGGTAAATTGAATTAAGTCATCTCAATAACATGTGTTATTCCGATGATGATAGTAGCCACACTCATCGACAAGACTCATGCCGATAGTCATATTGGAGACACTTGAAATATCAGAATTAGATGTTATTCCCATGGTGATAAAATATGACATCGAGAAGACAAAATGAAGGGTCACAACGATTGATCCACCTACAAATGTTTCGCGCCATATGAAGATATTTGATCGCCCCAATATTACAAAAGTCTTACTAATGAAAGAAGTTAGGATGATGTGACATCTCATGACGATTGTGAAAATTAATACATTGGAATGATTAATTATAGACCGAGAAGATATCCTCTGAAATGCCACTTGAAATCACTGCAATTAAGTTCAAAGGAATTGTCTGAAAGGAGCACGCAAGAAGAGACTTGGAGGAGAAAACAGGGGAATTCGATCATCGGCTCAGATAACATGTACATATATACAAACCTCTGTGTAGTAGCCTGTAATTTGAATTTCCTATCCAAGATTAAAATGGAGACTCTAGTAAAAAGAAAGGGTAGAAAACAGTCAGGTAAAACCAGTAAAACCAAGAAACAAAAAATTGACAAAACCCCTAATGAGAAAATAAAAGAAAGGAAACTAAACCAGGACTTAATTGACCAATTGCCTAGATCAATTCCCAAAGCCCGAAGGTCTGCACAACTTAGTGTAGAGATAGAGAATTTGGAAGACAAGTACAAATACCTTGGAAATATCTGGACACCAATAAGAGGTTATGAGATTTTCAAATTCCATTACAATAGAAGATTCATAAATGTCCCAGTGTTGAATCCATGGCACTTGAATCTAGGCAAATTGGTCATCCCTGATGTATTTGTGAATGTAGAACTTCTCAGACTCCTAGCTAAACATTACAACCCTAGCCTCAAAGCCATATGTAATCCACAAGGAGAGCCAGTTGTACATTTATCTGAAAATACTATTTGTGACGTGTTTGATTTAGATGATTTGTACACTGTTCCTATAGTCTATGAAGATTTGGACAAAGAATATTGGACAATGGATACCACTTACAATGGGTGGAGATTACCTATCCACAAGCCTATGGTAGAAGGGGAAATAATGCCTCTTAATGAGAATGATTGACCTCCATTTCATGTGTCATTATTTGAACCATACATACAATACACATACTGCTCTGTGGGCCAAGTCCTAGGGTTAGAGGTCCCTAATTTTTTGACAATTCCTTTGATGGTGATAGCCATAGATATCTAGTGCCACAATGCTAGGCAATTTGACTATGCTGCCTATGTTTTTGGAAGAATTGATTTTGGTTTGACCGCAACCAAGAATAATGCCCCATCAGTCTCTTTTGAACATTACTCACTCCTCATGCACATGGTGCTTTATTATGGCTAGGAAATGGGATTATGGCCAAGTGAATTCAAAGTTGTTCAAATGGATCAGAGGGGACAAAAGTCACCTGTGCAAATGTGGACAAGGATATGGGACAATAAGTTTGCCCATTCTAGTTATGTTCATTTTGAAGAATACTGTGTAAAAGTATTGTATAGATATTTCGATCATTCTTGTGAATATTCACTGTCAACTGAAATAAAGAGTTTTCTCAGACTCAAAGATTTTGGTGGTCCTCCTGCCATCACCCACAACTGGGGAGATTTGTATTGTTTTGAGGATGCAACCATGGTTAGAATTTATGGTTTTGAGGACACCATGTTTATATTGCCCAAGACCATTCCTGAAAGAATTGCTTACTTAGAGATAGTCAGGCAAATGAACTATTCTAATGTGATGCATTTGAGTGCCTATGACAAACAATCTTTCATGCCTAGTACTTTGTGGTTTGGAGATTTTAATGTGGTGTCTAAAGAGGGCTATGGCCTCATCATGGACAAATTAATGCATTATAACATGAGATGTGCAGAGACAAGAAAGGGATTTGATCCCAAGGGTTTTATTGATTATGTAAGGAGAAAGCAAAACCTCATTGGATACACACATGTCCCATATCCACATGATGATGTTATTAGGAATATGGAAAAAGTTAAAGTTGAATTAGTAGTTGAAAAGTATAACAGAGAATTAGATGAGAAGAGGATATTGTTGATAACTGAGAGGGGGGGGGTGAATCAGTTATCCTAATTATTTCCCTTATTGAACTTTTCTTTTTAATTGATGCAACATTGAATCAAACACAAAAACATTATCATGAAATAAGAAACACATGACACAGTATTTTTGACATGGAAACCCTGTTAAGGGAGAAAACCACGGGGTGATTAACCCAAAATTATTCTCTGTTAGAAGAATAGGAAATTACAAAATGGCACTTGGCAATTAGGGCTCACTGTCCGAGCACACTGCTCACAAGAGGCCCACTGCCTACAATAAGACACACTGTCTACAAAGTGATAAAAATCACAATCTTGAACTGATTGGAAGCATCTGCATATGCTGGAGTTCAGTTCCGGTTAGGCTTAGTACACTGATCTGCTGCACTTCATCTTTTCTCTGTTCTTTATTCTGCTATCCTTTCACATTCCGGATCTGTCTTGGTACTTATGCTCTGTTCTGCACTTCTTCGCATGTATCATAACATCATACCTACTACACAACTAAATCCATCCTCTATATATATATCCGCACAAGTAATTTCATCATCTTTCTAGTCGGCATCCGGAACAGTCTAGTTTCTTACAAACTCTGTTCTGTCGGCTGAATCCTTCCTCACCAAGCAATGCGGATCAAGCATATACTTGTAGATATCATTAATCATGTTGGCCAAACATGATTCATGCCTTCACAACCTGTATCATCAACAGTAACACATCCGGAAAGTAGACTGATACTCTGTCAGTCAGTTCTTCCTCTGTTTTCACTGTCTCTCAGGAATCTGAAACTCAACTATTCATATCTTTTTCCTTGTCCATCACCGGAGGCTAAATCCTTGGAATATACCACTCAAGGTAGTCCTCTTGACTTCCCCAAATCCGCACTGTACCAAGACACTTCCTCTGAGAGATCCAGACCAATCTGTCGGACCTTGCCACATGCTCTGTTCTTGTTCACCAGACCACAACAATCTTTATTCTGACTTCCGGTAGAGACACATCATGACTTGCGGATATGTGGGATGACCTTTGTTGCCATCAATGACAACAACCATGAATCCATATAGTGTCTCTTGCCAACAATCTCCCCCTTTGGCATTGATGGCAACACTTAGTGAAAAATGACTAAGTGTTTACACTATGCTCCCCCTTTGCTGATGCTCTGTCTTTATATACAATTTCCGGAACTCCCCCTTAATTGGATTCCTCATTTTTCACTGCTCCTCACTCCCCCTTTGACATCAATGGCAAAAGGTAGGGTCCGCACATCAAAATTTTCAAAAATTTTCTATACACAGCCGCATATTTACATACTCACATATACTGAAGAATGTCTGCAAAGGATGTCTGTAATTGGATCATTTCTGTAGCCCAACTTTGCTTCATTCTATCCAAAATTGAAATGTGACCACTCAACAAAAATGCAAAAGCTTCTGCCCGCTTGAGATCTGTCGGATCATTTGTTTGGGCGGTGGTCTGAGCATCACTGATGGCCTCATGCATAGTTTCCAACTTAGGGATTATAATCCGTCTAAGTTCTCCCATCCGGTTAGTGATGTTCTTCCTTTCCTTCTCAAGATTCTTTATTTCATTCAAGACTGCAATAGTCTGACATTCTTGATTTATTATGGAGGAAGAGAGAGGATCAAAACTTTGAGATAAGCTTTGTAGCTTGTCCTGTTCCTCTTTTATTTTCTTATCAATTGCTGCTGTTGCCTTTGACCAGGATATACAAAATTTGTAAATGTCACCGCCATCCTTAAGAGCATTCTCTAAGCTCTTTATTCCAATACTCACAATCTTCTTATCTTTAGAGATTAATTCTAATACTTCTGAAAATCTTTTATCCAAAAATTCCTTCCGGACCTTTTCTTCAGCAGATTTTTCTAGAGATTCAAAATGTGTACTAACACTGCTGACTATGGTTTTGAGATTACCGGAAGAGGAGGCTGTGGGATCCTTTTGAAAGGATGGCATGATCTTTTCTAGCACTCCAGATGCTACCTCCATAAGCTCACAGTCTTCCATGTGAGATTTCAGCAGCTTCTCTTTGACTTTCTCATTTGCAAATGAGGCTATTTTCATTGTTTGCACTGGTGACAAAGAGTCAAAATCTAAGGGTCCTTTTAGCAGGTCTGGTTCATCAATTTCTATAGTGGCTTTGCTCAAAAATTGTTGAACAGTTTGTGCAGTGTCTCTTGCTGGAGACAGATGTTTCTTTTCTTCTGCAGTCTTGGAACTGTCAACCTCTTTGTCTTCCACCCCTGCTTCCTTCTCCTGTAATTTCTCTTCTTCTTTGGATCCGGAGACTGTAGGGGAAACCGGAGGAGAGATGCTTGTCTGTTCAGGGCCCACTTCTTCCGGAACAGATGATTCCAAATCCGCAGCTGTTTCTACACCTAAGTCCTCTACAACAGGAAGATTGAACCTTTTGAAGGCCTTCCAGAGGATCTCTTCTGTCTCTTGGGCCACTTTGTCAGTCTCACCAAGCATGAGTTGATTCATCCTGGCTTTACTTCTGAACTCATCTTTGCAGTCCTTGAAGATTATGTTCATTGTCTTGGGATCAATTTGAGGATATAGCTGAATAGCTATCTGCTCCCGGATCTCAAGATCTTTTGCATGAGCATTGTTCTTTCTTACTTCTAATTCCTTTTCTAGGCTTTTAGGAATAAGAGATATGATCTCAATGAAAGCCTTATTGTATATGTTCAGATATTTGACTGTGGCTTCCTGTAGAGTCTTTTGGTCAGCCTCACTGAAGTCATCATAAGATTCAGTCATTGGTTGAAGGTTTCCATCCACCGTGACCGACTTGATTACATTCTCTAGAGACAGAGTGGGCTTTTCATCAGATACCTCTGCCATTTCATCCTTGTCTTGTCCTGTGGAGGGTTTACCGGATCCTTTCTTCTTCTGCTTCTTTATTTCTTTTACTCCCTCATCTGACTCTGTTTCCTCTTCATCCTTTTGGATTTCATAAGCCCTTGTGGCTTTTACCGGATGCCTGGACTTCCGGTTTTGAACTTTTGGTTGAGGGAGGTGCAGATCTTTTTGATGATCTGGTCCGGGTGGGAGTTTCAACCGGAACACTTTCTTTACTCTTCTCTTCTTCCTCAGCCTTCCTCCTCTTTTCCCGGCTGGCATCAAGTGCCTCTTTTGAGATGCCTAGGCCTTGAGCAATATGCTCAACTTCTTTTCTTACCTTCCTCTTTATCTCCGGTTCCCTGAGTTCTACATGTATCTTTACACTCAGTTCCTCAAAGGTTCCAAACCTTTCTGCCTTAGGATCTTTGGGCTGGCTTAGCATGTGTTGAACATGCAGCTCTACTATCTGTTCATCCACTTCATACCCCATGGGCATGATCCAAACAGTCCTTGGCTCCACTGCCTCCATTAGACACTGATCTGTTTCTACCATGAAGCATACTGTGTCTTTGTACTTTTCAACAAGGGATTGGGGTATTCTTTCTCTTGCATGCATCATGCTTTGGAAGTTCTTGAAGTATCCCCATAGAGCTGTATTTCTTGCTTTGGCATCCCCAAGTCCATGCAAATAGTCTCTGATTTGGATGGCAACCGGTCTGTCATTCTGCCATACCCATCCACTGGATCCGGGAAGCTCATTCATGTAGTAAAAGAAGAGACAAAGGATCAGATTGCCATACTTGAAGGAGTTTTTCTTGTCCTTCTTGATCTTCTGCAGATTTTCAAAGAGTTGGTTCACAAGAAGCTCACACAAGTCATAGTCTGCATTCTCCTTTAACATTTGATAAGCTGTGTAGATTGCAGTTCCCGGTACTAAATTTTCCCTACTGGAATGATAGATTTTGTAACCAATTATCATAGCTGCAAATTTGACATCCGGTTCAGTGATGTCATCAACTGTCATAGCTCTCTTGTCAAACTTGGATCCGGTTGCATCACTAACTATCTGATTTTTGACAGACTTGAGAACAGGTAATCCACCGAATGAGTGCAGACCGGTTACAGCCCTAATTGCATCTTTGGTGATCTTGAAGGGCTGGTTCAACCATAGGAAATTGTCATGTACTCTACTTAGTACATACCGGACCCATTCATCTTCTTCAAAACAGGGGAAATGAATGCACTGTGCAAAGTGTTTGTCCCGGATGGCTTTGTACTGAGGTTTGATCTCAAAGGAGTCATCTATCAATTGTTTGTGATAGATATCCATCAGCTTTGATTCTCCAAAGTCTTCAAGATTCGCATGGATGTAAACCCTAATATCTTCCGTATGCAATACACCATGAGGAACACTAGAGAAGGCTCCTAGTGGATCTACCTCCAATGATTTGTAAGGATGTTTCTTGAATGTGGGGCGAGGTCTATCAGAGATCTTAACTATATTTGGAGTAGCCATTCTTCAAAGATTTGCAGTGAGATAATGAAAAACGGAGAATACCTTATGCGCCTTTGGTTTGCACGGAGTGGTGGGATTGATTTCTTTATGCAATGACTTCGGCAGGAGATCTTTGGTGTGCTTGATGAATCTTGTTGCAGAGCTCCACTTTTTGCTTCTTCTTGAGTGCAGAATGAGCAAATGATTTTTAAGAAATCCCTTATATTGCTCCGTAAACCCTAATATCTGTTTGCAATAAATGCTTCACCTATATTATTCTGGTTTGCCTTGTCCGGATAGCTTGGAGTATCCCGGATCAGTCCTGATCTGTGAACATCATCCGGATCTTTCAATCATGAATAAATTGAGGTGACACATTACAAGAACATTCCAAACACTCTGTCCAATCCGCAGAATAAGATAGTGTACTTCCGGATCTCTCCGGACCTGTTTGTAATCCTCTGTCATACCAGAGCATCTCCCGGAACAGGTCTTACTTGATTGATTACAGCTTCTTCATAACTCCATGTGGACCTTTGAAAACTTATCTGGATCATCTCAGGACTTATATATTTAAACCCTTTACTCCGCATCTTGTGCCACATCCAGCACCACTTGATTGGCTGGGGGAACAGGATTTTCTTTGAGTCTCCCCCTGAGCCAGAGCTCACTTTTTAATTTCTGGAAGAAATATCAGCACCAGAGTCTGGTGCGGATCCAACCTCTACATTCTCTGAACTTTTCTTCACCCAAATCTTGCTCATCTGATTCCTAACTTCATCCGCATTCATCTTTTGTTTACCCTTGTCTTGATTCTGATTATACACCGGACCTCCTTTGTCCTGATTCTTGCTTCTGCAGACTTTAGCATTATGACCGGACCTATTACAGATTTGGCAAATAACATTTCTTTGCATATTTGACTGACATCCTCTTGATCTGCATTGATTAGCCATATGACCTACTCTATTGCATGTAAAGCATCTACCTTTGAATGATTTGTTTACTTGCATATTTCTGCATTCATGGGATTTGTGTCCATACCTTTTGCAGTTGAAGCACTGTCCGGAGAAGGATGAATTAATCTGATTAATTCTCTTTCTGCACTGATTAGCTTTGTGACCAAAATGGTTGCAGCTGTGGCAGTATCCATTGAAAGATGGATATCTTTGGGCATTGGGCTATCTTACCGAAGGTCTTCTAGGCCTGCTCCTTGGATTTTCTGATCCAAAATTCTTTTGACCGGATCCGGAGCTTTCTCCTTTCTCATATCCCAAACCATACTTGTCATCTGTCCTCTTTTGACTTCCAAGAAGAACTTCAAGTTGAGCAGAACTTATCTTGAATTTCTCTTTATATTCATTTGCTGTTTGAAGGTCTCTTTTGAGAGAGGCAATTTGATCCTCAAGTTTTTCTTCATTATCTTTGGCATCTTCAAGATCAGATTCAAGATGTCTGATAATCCTGTCCATCTGGTGGCATTCTTCTGATTTTTCTTTGAGAGATTGTCTTAGATTGTCTTCAGCCTTTCTTTTTTCTTCAATCTCTTGAGTAAACTTTATAGTTCCTGATTCCATTTCATGTCTTAACATAATGACTTCTTTTGATAACTTTTCACATAACTTGGTTTGCTCAGTCAATTCTTCATTTGTATTGCTTTCATCACTTTGTCTTGCCAATTGTTGGAGCAGCTCCTTTCTCTTTTTCATAGAGAGACTTAATTTGTCTTTTAATTCTCTCATGAATTCATCAGCCTGTTTGAGTCTTTCCTTTAATTCATTGACTTCAGAATTTGACTGTTCAAGATCCTCAAGGGCAGTCTTGAGTTGCTCTCTTAAACCATATGCATGCATTTGAACTCCCAGATCTTCCTCAAGCTGTTAGACTCTATTAGGAGGAACTTAGCTCTGATACCAATTGTTGATAACTGAGAGGGGGGGGGTGAATCAGTTATCCTAATTATTTCCCTTATTGAACTTTTCTTTTTAATTGATGCAACATTGAATCAAACACAAAAACATTATCATGAAATAAGAAACACATGACACAGTATTTTTGACGTGGAAACCCTGTTAAGGGAGAAAACCACGGGGTGATTAACCCAAAATTATTCTCTGTTAGAAGAATAGGAAATTACAAAATGGCACTTGCCAATTAGGGCTCACTGCCCGAGCACACTGCTCACAAGAGGCCCACTACCTACAATAAGACACACTGTCTACAAAGTGATAAAAATCATAGTCTTGAACTGATTGGAAGCATCTGCATATGCTGGAGTTCAGTTTCGATTAGGCTTAGTACACTGATCTGCTGCACTTCATCTTTTCTCTGTTCTTTATTCTGCTATCCTTTCACATTCTGGATCTGTCTTGGTACTTCTGCTCTATTCTGCACTTCTTCGCATGTATCATAACATCATACCTACTACACAACTAAATCCATCCTCTATATATATATATCCACACAAGTAATTTCATCATCTTTCTAGTCGGCATCCGGAACAGTCTAGTTTCTTACAAACTCTGTTCTGTCGGCTGAATCCTTCCTCACCAAGCAATGCGGATCAAGCATATACTTGTAGATATCATTAATCATGTCGGCCAAACATGATTCATGCCTTCACAACCTTTATCATCAACAGTAACACATCTGGAAAGTAGACTGATACTCTGTCAGTCAGTTCTTCCTCTGTTTTCACTGTCTCTCAGGAATCTAAAACTCAACTATTCATATCTTTTTCCTTGTCCATCACCGGAGGCTAAATCCTTGGAATATACCACTCAAGGTAGTCCTCTTGACTTCCCCAAATCTGCACTGTACCAAGACACTTCCTCTGAGAGATCCGGACCAATCTGTCGGACCTTGCCACATGCTCTGTTCTTGTTCACCGGACCACAACAATCTTTATTCTGACTTCCGGTAGAGACACATCATGACTTGCGGATATGTGGGATGACCTTTGTTGCCATCAATGACAACAACCATGAATCCATATAGTGTCTCTTGCCAACAGATATATCTTGCAGAGATAGAATTGTTGTCCTGTGGTGATGAGGGACCTATAGAAGAAGAAGAGCCACATCAAAAGACAACCAGAATGTCCAAATGAAAAATGCAACACTAGCAGTCTCCTTGTATAGAACATGATGAGGAGGGGTCTGCTGATGAGGATCCAAGACAAGTAGCATATAATTCTTTTATTGCTGATGATCAATTTAATCATTCTAAAGAATTTAAATCATTTTTATATAAATGCAAGGGTTAAGAGATCAGGGAATCAGTTGATAATGTCACAGCTGACAATGAAATACAATTAATCGATATGTTAAAAACAATAGTGGACAATGAATTGCAAGCTATGACTCCTAGTAAGGGTAGACAACTGCTCAGAGAAGCAGGCATTATGATATTTCCTAGTCTTGATTTGAATTATGCTTTGGTGTTTGATAGTTTTTTGCATAATACAGATGACAAATATAAGCTCTCTCCTAAGGGTGTCACAGAAGTGTGTATGGGCACCAAATATAACAACGATGAAAATTCACTAATGATATGGGCCTTGTACCCGCCTCATAAGAAGACAACCATTATAGATACTGAAAATGCTTTTGGGAATGTCATGACTTTGAAGGTAGGGGAAATTGACCCCTTGATTACTGTAAAAATTGGCATAACTATTGCAAAGTTGAACAAAGCATAGGCTTAGATGGTAATCAAAGAATAGGATGGATATAAATTGAGTTGTGAAAGATTAACAAAAGAAAATGATTTTTTCAAAGATCTGTTGAGAATACCTTTAGAGGGTCAGTGAAAAGGTTAACTCAGGGAGACAGCCCATAAAGAGCCCAATCACCATCTATTGATCAGATAGATCAAATCTAGATTGACACACTTGCAACAATGTTCCAGAATAGGCATGTCAACATGATGCATTGGATGAACCAATTTTGGGATATTTATTCTAAAAATTATGAAGTGATCTAAGAGCATGTGAGGCTCCACAACAGGCTGCAGGAGAAACTCCATGAGACACAAAGTAAGGATGTTTCTGACACTACAAGTATTTCCAGTGCAAAAGATTTAATTGAGTGGCACCAGAAATATTATGACTAGCTTTAGAATGATGCCAAAGAATGTGTTGAGGCTTCAAAAGCAAGAGTACCCATGTTGTTCAGGAATGATAAAGAACTAAAGAACAAAGATGAATGGAGTAAAGACTATTAAGTGATATTGCATAAAGCCTTAGGAGCTCTCAAGGACAAAGACTCTATATCTGGGGAAGCCTGCAAGCATCTGGACAAGATGGTAACGATGGATGTCATCACAAGAAATGCTATTGAATTTACTAATACACATCGCAGCAAAGAGTGCTTGGATCACATTGCCCAGATATACCTGTGGTTGAATAGAGCTTAAGCATCATTATCTTTATTGTTGCTATGTTAATCATGTTAATTCCCAAAAGACATCTTGAAGAGTTATGTCTCCTCATAAGTATTTCTATATAAGTTCAACATATGATGCTAAATTATCATCAGCAGTAGGATATAATACATGAAGTTTACAATGTTTTAAAAGACCATGTTGCAAGCATTATATTGAAGAAATAAATTGAAGTTCTCTGATTCTATGGTTTTATTTTGGCATCAATTGTTTGTTAAAATTATTAAATTATATGGTTGTCTCCAGTTCAGTATTTCCTTGTTATTCAAATTAATATGTCAAGTATATATTTGATTCGTCAATGCACATTTGTTGTATTTGTGTGATTGGATTAAATGGTTTCCATTAGAGGAATTAAAATCCTTCTGATCAGTCACAGTGACTTGGAAGTGTTAGTTTGGATCACTAAGAAGAATTATATAATTAAGATTGTCATTTTGTCTCCAAGTTGATATTGTCTGTTGTTCTTGTATATTTCATTCAATTGGTTCCTTCAAGAAAGGATTAAACTTCCTTATGGTGAATAACAATAAATTTGATTTTATCTATTGGATTATTAAGGAGAGTCTGTCAATCATTTCCCTGCATGTTTATACAAGTTATAAACTAAAGTATTGTGCCAAACAGTTAGAGTTACTGTCCACTATAAGCCACTAGTCTTTGTCTTCCGTTTGACTCTATTTATCCAACAAGGCACTAGTCTTATCTTAATTCATCATTTAAAATCCCTTTATTAGTTAAGCACAGTTATAAAATTTACCTTGATATTGCTTATACAATTTATACCAATCATCCATCAGATATTAGATATAGGATTAATTAGTAAGCTCTCATCTATTCTACACCATTTGCCACTATAGGTAGATCCATTTACTTAGCTAAAATACTTACACTCAATCTACTTTAATTTTCAAGGTTAACCCACCTAGGATAGCAGTGCCTAAAGTGCAGGGAGTCATCAAACCCTAAAGGTCAACTCCATCGCGTTAGTTCAAAAATGTTGCAAATCTAAGCATAGAGCCTAGCATCCTCTTAGGATTAGGAACCTACATTTTTGAGACCTATCAAATTGGTGACTCCAGTGGGGAGCCAAATAAAGGACCTTAGTACGAAACCATTCTTTTATAGAGTCAAAAGTTTAAAAAAATACAATTTTGTAACTCTTTTGGCAAGAAGAATCTAGAAAGATAAATTATAAACTTTTTCCTATTTACAAAATAGGTGGCGACTCTAGAAACTATTATAATAGAAAGTTAATACCAAATGGATGGTAGAAGATCCAAGATGGAAGGGAAGAAATTACAATCATCTCCACCAATTATAACCATCCCTAAGAGAAATGGAGCATCAAATTATCTTCTTCAGAATAATAATCAAGAGATTCAAGAGGATAATACAGAACAAACTATCACAACTCACAATAGTTTTACCCCTCTGCATGAATCAAATGAAAATTTCAATGGGGTAACTAATGATATATTGGCAAAATACAGACCTGATCCTCAAGAACAACTTGAGTGTGAAGCATGGGCCATGAAGGAAATTGATCAAAGGAAAGCTGACTATGATTTTAAAATGTCATTATAGCAAGGAGAGGGGGTTAAAAATGGATTCTCAAATCAAGAAGTGAATGAAAGTCCAAAGAATATAGGAAGTATGAATGAAGCACAGTAGGATGTGCTTAGGCTCCAAGAAGAAATTGAAATGATCAAGATAGAGGAAACTAAGAGGTTGTTAAAACAAGAGATTCAACAGATAAAGAGTAGGACTAAAATAGCCACCCCAAAATATGTACCTCCACATAGAGGAAACACTTCGAGGAATCCACAGCAAAACTTGCACCAAAATACAGGTGGTGTTTCCAATTCACAAGCATTTAGAAGTCATCAAAATACCCTTCCTAAAAATCCTAGACCACCTCCCATGCACAACACCTCTCAACATATGGCTAATCCATACCCACCCCCCAGCTAACAATATTATAGACCACAAAATCCTTATATAAATCCCCACATAAACCCACAACAGCAACATGCTTATCATCAACATCCAGGTAGATATAATTACTATCCTAATCCACCACCCATGAATTTTCCACCTAAAAAACCTCACAAACATATGTGTCCAATTTGATCTGATTGGATATCAACTATGTCCATACCCTATGGATAGTAATTGGAGAAATATAGTTCCCAAATTCACTAGAAATAGTGTAGTATCAGCTGAGGATCACATCAAAAGCTTCAATGCTTTCGTACAAGATATCGGTATGGACTATGAAGATGTTAAAATGAGGTTATTCATGATGTCTCTGACTGAAGATGCAAGAGACTGGTTCAACAACTTACCTAATGCTTCAATCAATTCAATAAATGATTTCCATAATCAATTCAAGGAGTAGTATGGCAATCAGTATGCCCCTAAGTTTGCATTTCACTAATTGATAAGCATCCAAAAATACCAGAATGTGTCAGTATATGATTTCAATTTGAAAATTTTCAAGTTACACACCAAAATACCACATGGGTCTAAACTGACTGATCTCAAAGCATTAAGCATTTATTTGAAAGCATTTGATCCCAAGATAGGGTATGAACTTAGAAATTGGTGCCCTATGACCCTAGCTGAAGCACAAAAAGTGGCGTTAACTATTGAGAACAATAGGAAAGTTGCAGGTATGGTTGGCAAAAGAGATAACCCTAGAACTCCTCAAAGCTCAAACATTCAGCAGACTAAACAAGAAGGTCAACATAGACATGAAAGACCTAGGTTGCATGATATGCCATATAATACAAACTAGAAAGATGGGAGACCCATTGAAAACAACAGAAATCAACATTATGGAAAAGATACTCCCGACCCTCTGAAAAGAAATGGGACACACATGGTAGAAGATAAACCTTGGTGTCTAGTGTGCAATTTGCCACACTCGCCTGAATACTATGTGGTGGCTAAGGTAGTACAACAAGAAGAAACATTATACAATTATAACAGAGACAATCACACAATAAACATGATGCAAGATACACCATATTTGTTGAATGAAGACTATTCTTCTACAGAGGAAGAGGGATATGAATATGATGTGGGAAACCAGAAACATCATATCAACATGGGAAAACAAGAAGTATTCTTAGATCAGGAGGATGGTTACGAGGAACCTACTTATTATAATAATTCACCATATGATCAGTGGAGAAAGCCCACTAAAAATGAAAGAGAAGCTCTTACAATAGCTGTAGTAGCTCAAGCTAAAAATGCCTATAACCTAAGAAATGGGACAGTAAATGTTGAACAAGGAACACCTGGGAGTGTCTTTATAAAAGATCAAAATTACAAAAAGAATAATGCAAAGTCATCATTCAGAGAACTAGAAAAGATTGATAAAAATAAAACAAAAGATAAATCACAACATCAATAAAAAGAGCATATAAAGACATAAATAAATGATCAAACTATGACCCATTCGTTTGACATTGCTCATGCAATATCTCAGGTAAAGATATTAGTACTACTTTTGGAAATGATGAAGATAGACAAATACAGAAATACAATGGTTAAACTAATTTTAGATATACCAAATAAAAAATATAAAGAATCAGAGAATAGAACAAACAATGTTCACCAAGAAACATTCCAAATTCCTAAGGTATACCTAGGTGATACCTTGACAAAGAATCCCTCATAGGTGGACCCTTTCTACACTACCTTATTAATAAAAAATAGGATAGTAAGGAACTGCATGATTGATTCAGGTGCAGCCATGAATATCATGCCAATAGAAGTCATGAAAGAACTAGGAATGTGGGTTGACACTACATTTGGTAGGTATTATGCAATGGATAATAGATCCATCCTAGTCGTTGGCATTATGAGGGATGTGGAGATAAAACTTGCTTCATACCCTGAAGCAACCTATAACATTGATATCATTGTGGTTGACATTCCACCATATTATGGAATGCTCTTATCAAGACAATGGGCTACAATGGCAGGAGGGAATGTCCAATTAGATTTATCATATGCCACAATACCAATGGGAGGCAAAGAAATCAAGCTATGTAGGGAGCCAAGATATGAGAACATCATAGAATGCTTGGATAAAAATCAAATAAACTTCTTTTGTGATACAGATTTGGGAGCCTTCAAGGTTGAAAAAAGTTAGCTAGAATTGCAAAATACCAATCCGATACATGTTGAATCTAAGAAAGAGGAGAAAGATGTGTGGAAGATGTATTTTGATGGTGCATATAGCAAAATGGGAAATGGGGCTGGAGTATTATTTATCTCACCAGCAGGTAAAACTTTCAAATATTCCTTTGTATTGACATTTGAATGCACAAACAATGTAGCACAATATGAGGCTTTGCTCATTGGTTTGAATATAGCCACCAAGCATAAGATAAAAAGGTTGGTTGTATACAGTGATTCAGAATTGGTTACTTCCCAAGTAAGAGAAAAATACTTGTCAAAAAATAAGAGGTTGAAGCAATATAGAAATGTTGTCTGGGATAATATTGAGTTGTTTGATGCCTTCTCAATAAACTAGATTAATAGATCAAAAAATATTATGGCAGATTTTTTAGCAAATATTGCATTAAAAAGGGATGATATCACATTAGGAGGTATTACTGAGATCGAATTAAAAAACTAGACCTACTATCCTAGATAATGTACATAATTGGCAAGTGTTTAATAATGATACTGATATAATCAACTTCCTGCATTCTACTGATCATTATGAAAACCAGGAGATTGATTTTAATGCATTTGTGGAAGAACGTGATGGAAAAGAAACTCTCTTTGGTCAAGAGATAGTTTAGCTAAAAACAAACAAAATACCTAAGGGACTCATAGCATTGGAAAAGGCATTTGATGGACATGATAGATTTAAAATGAAAGACATGCCAGTAGTGTAGAACGACCTTGAAGAGATTAATTTGGGGACACAGGTAGCCCTAAAGAATGTATACATTGGAAAGAATCTCAATCCCAAAATTGGGAGCATGCTCATCAACTTACTCAGGAAGTATAGATATGTATTTGCATGGTCATATGATGATTTGAAATCATATAGGGAGGATCTTTTTCAACATGAAATACCATTAAAACCAGATGCTAAACCATTCACGAAAAAATAGAGGCCTATCAATCCTACATTGACCCCTAAGATGCTTGAAGAACTCACAAAACTAAGAGATGGAACTATCATTAAACCCTTTAGGCATTCTTCTTGGGTTTCTAATTTGGTGCCTGTTAGAAAGAAAAATGGTGATATTAGATAATGTGCAGACTTTAGGAATCGAAACAAATCTTCTCTTAAGGACAATTACCCCCTTCCTAATATGGAAGCAATACTGCAAAAGGTTACTGGGTGTGAACTGTTGGCAATGATGGATGGTTTCTTAGGATATAATCAGATGAAAGTCAAAGAATCAAAACAATACAAGACTGCATTCACCACACCATGGAGAACATATGTATATTTAAGGATGCCATTTGGACTCACGAATGCTGGAGCAACATTCCAAAGAGCGATGGATGTGGCCTTTGCAGAATTGATAAATAAAATTATGATAGTATATTAGGATGACATGATAGCATATTCCAAAAAGGTTGAGGATCATTGTACACATTTAGAGAAAATTTTTATTAGAGCCTTAGAATATGGAATTTCATTGAATCCTAAGAAGTTTCATTTCGTAGTAACAGAGGGCAAGTTGCTTGGTCACATAGTCTCAAAAGATGGAGTGAGAATAGATCTTGAAAGAGTAAAAGCCATTGACCAAGTTCCCATTCCTAAGAATGTAAAAGCTATACAATCATTCTTTGGCCAAATCAACTTTGTCAAGAGGTTCATATCAAATTTTGTAGAAATTATTAGTCCCATATCAAGAATGTTGAAGAAGAATTCAAAAGTGAAGTGGATAACAGAAATAGTAGAGGCCTTTGCCACCATTAAGAAGGAAATCAAAGAAGCCCCAGTTTTGATATCCCTTGATTTCAGTAAGCCATTCCAACTATTCTCATTTGCCTCATATCATACAGTTGCAGCAGTACTATTATAGAAAAATAATGAGAGGCATGAACAACCCATTTCATTTTTTAGCAAATCTCTTCAAAATGCAGAATTAAAATATGACATAGTTGAGAAATAGGCATATGCATTGGTGAAGGTGGTTAAAGCTTTTAGGCCATACTAGGTGGGAGCTAAAATAATAACATATGTGCCTAATGCTGCAATAAAAGATGTATTAGTCCAAACTGAGGTCACAGGCAGGAGATGCAGATGGATCAATAGAATTCAGGAGTTTAATATTGAAATTCAAATCACCAAATTAGTAAGAGGACAAGGTCTTGCTATATTAATGGCTGAAAATAATCTCGAGGCTTCTCAGATATGTAGTGCTAATGATGTTAATAACACAAGTTCTAGCATTGAGCATACTCCATGGTATACTAACATCATATATTATCTGAAGCACATGAAATGTCCTGAAGGGTATGATGATAACAAGAGGACACTTAAATTAGAACCCTCCAAATATGTATTTATTGATGGAGATCTTTACTGGAAGAATAGGGATGGTATTCTACTACTATGCCTAGATGAACATCAGTCAAAACATGTCATGAAAGAGTTACATGAAGGTATATGTGGAGAACATTTCTTAAAAAAGACTACATCCCACAAGATCCTAAGGGCTAGATACTATTGGCCAAAAGTTTTTAATGATTCATATCATTACACGAGAAAATGTGAAGCATGTCAAAAAAATTTAGGAATGTTAAAATATCAGGGAGCACTACCCTTGAAACCCATGCAAGTGGAGGCTCCATTCTATTAGTGGGGCATTGACTTCATAGGAGAAATTGCAGAGAAGTCAAGTGGAGGACACAAATGGATTTTAGTGGCAACAGATTACTTCACAAAATGGGTGGAAGCAATCCCAACTAAACAAGCAACAAGCAAGGTGGTGATCAACTTTTTGATGGAGAATATTATATTTAGATTTGGCATTCTAGTGAGGTTGATTATAGACAACGGAATGTGTTTTAGGTCTGATGATTTCAAAAATTTCTATAATACACATTGCATCACTCTTATGCTACCCCTTATCATCCACAAGCAAATGGGCAAGTAGAATCTAGCAACAAAAATCTTCTGAAAATTATAAAGAGAATGTTGGAGGGAAACAAGAAGGCATGGGATTCAAAGTTGAGAATGGTTGTGTGGGTTGATAGAATTACTATGAAGAGAGCAATTGGAAGATCTCGTTTTGAAATAGTGTATGGAACACAAGCAAGGATACCATTAGAAAATCTCCTACCAGTTCACAAATTTGTTCTTCAAGAAGACTTAAACATTCCTAAACCAATGGAGGAAAGATTAGAACATCTTGCAGAACTTGATGAGACAAGGAGACTGGGTCAAAGGCAGAATATCAAGTTGCAATCACAAGTGAAATACCTTTTTGACAAAAAGGCCAAAGACAGGAAATTTGAGATGAATGACTTAGTATTGATGTGGAATGCTAGGTGCCAGGAGAAAGGAAAGCATGGAAAGTTTGAAGCTTTGTGGTTAGGTCCTTTTGTTGTAACTGGCAAAGGAGGTGATGATTCTTACTATTTGCAAAATATGTCTGGAGAAGGGCAGGAACTGCCTATGCATGGGCAATTTCTGAAGCCTTTCTTTTCATAAAATATCAAAATCATGCACAAAGAGAATTACGTGTTGCCAGTGCATGGACAACCCTTAAATAATTCTTGAAATACTTTTATTCCATGCACAGTAGTTTAGGACAATCAAGAGAGATTAGGATCTTCTAGTACATGGACAGTCCTATGAATCTCTCAAAGATAACAAAAAACTTTTCCATGTACAGTAGTATAGGATCATCCCCGTTCTCCATCATTATCACTTCCATCTCCCATTCTCATTTCATTCATACAATTCTGTGAAGCCATCATCCCAAATAAATAAAATATATGGTCTACTCCCCCAAGAGATCTGAATTCTTGTTATACCCATAAGGGGTATACATCCTAGACAGATCCACTGCTGGGATAGGAAAATTTAAAATAATCTTATATTCCTAACAGTCATGTCCGACCAAATCAGAAAACATTACGCCCAAAATCACAATAATAACTAGTATATCCCATCAAAATCACATGACTTTCATCACAAATGGGTGTCTCATCCCTCAAACTGTAATGTAATGAAGGGCTTCAGCTCCTTAATTTTGGTGAGACTTTGGTATTTTATTTATACCAATCCATGTTCTTTTGAAATGGGCTAAATGTGTATCAGCAAAAGAGCTATGGCCAGAGAGAGAGTTTCAGAGATCTCTGATGAGAGGAGTAACACCAATGACCCTTCATCAGAGATAGAATTCCTAGTCACACTGATTTAATCAAAAGTCAGGACTATCAGCATAAGAAAGCACTATCAAGGAATACTCCAAAACCCCCTCTGACAATATAGATCATACCGATGAAGGAGTTCGGTATGACTCTTGCCGAGCTACCCATGGAACCAGTGAAACTAATGATCATTGGGGAGAGATGTACATCAGAGAGAGAAATTAAAGTATCTCCAACTTCATAATGTCTCAGCGATAAAGCGGCATTATTTCGGCTTAAGTCACACCGATGTCTAGGAAGGATAAAAAAACATCGGCAAAAGTAAACAAGTCGGAAGAAAAGCCTACAAGTCTTGCTGAACTAATGGTCACGATGATGGAGGATATCGGTAACATACTATAATAATCACTCTGATGAAGACTATGAGAAAGGTATCGAGGAAACAACCATGAACGGGTAAATTGAATTAAGTCATCCTGATAACATGTGTTATTCCGATGATGATAGTAGCCACACTCATCGACAAGACTCATGTCGATAGTCATATCGGAGACACTTGAAATATCAAAATTAGATGTTATTCTGATGGCGATAAAATACGACATTAAGGAGACAAAATGAAGGGTCACAACGATTGATCCACCTGCAAATGTTTCGCGCCATATCAAGATATTTGATCACCCCAATATTACAAAAGTCTTACCGATGAAAGAAGTTATGATGATGTGACATCTCATGACGATTGTGAAAATTAATACACTGGAACGATTAATTGTAGACCGAGAAGATATCTGCTGAAATGCCACTTGAAATCACTACAATTAAGTTTGAAGGAATTGTCTGAAAGGAGCATGCAAGTAGAGACTTGGATGAGAAAATAGGGGAATTTGATCATCGCCTCAGATAAAAGGTACATATATACAAACCTCTGTGTAGTAGCTTGCAATTTGAATTTGCTATCCATGATTAAAATGGAGACTCCAGTCAAAAGCAAGGGTATAAAACAGTCAGGTGAAACCAGTAAAACCAAGAAACAAAAAATTGACAAAAGCCCTAATGAGAAAACAAAAGAAAGGAAACTAAACCAGGACTTAATTGACCAATTGTTTGGATCGACTCCCAAAGCCTGAAGGTCTGCACAACTTAGGGTAGAGATAGAGAAGTTGGAAGACAAGTGCAAATACCTTGGAAATATCTAGACACCAATAAGAGGTTATGAGCTTTTCAAATTCCATTACAATAGAAGATTCAGAAATGTCCCAGTGTCGAATCCATGGCACTTGAATCTAGGCAAATTGGTCATCCCTGATGTATTTGTGAATGTAGAACTCCTCAAACTCTTATCTAAACATTACAACCCTAGCCTCAAAGCCATATGCAATCCACAAGGAGAGCTAGTTGTACATTTACCTAAAAATGCTATTTTTGAGTGTTTGATTTAGATGATTTGTGCACTGTTCCTATAGTCTTTGAAGATTTTGACAAAGAATACTGGACAATGAATACCACTTACAATGGGTGGAGATTACCTATCCACAGGCCTAAGGTAGAAGGGGAGACAGTGCCTCTCAATGAGAATGATGGACCTCCATTTCATGTCTCATTATTTGAACCATACAGACAATACACATACTACTATGTGGGCCAAGTCCTAGGGTCAGAGGTCCCTGATTTTATGACAATTCCTTTGATGGTGATAGCCACAGATATCCAGTGCCACAATGCTAGGCAATTCGACTATGTTGCCTATGTTTTTGGAAGAATTGATTCTGGTTTGACCACAATCAAGAACAATGCCCCATTGGTCTCTTTTGAACACTACTCACTCCTCATGCACATGGTACTTTATTATGGCTAGGAAATGGTATTATGGCCAAGTGAATTCAAAGTTGTTCAAATGGATCATAGGGGACAAAAGTCACCTATGCAAATATAGATGAGGATATGGGATAGCAAGTTTGCCCATTCTAGTTATGTTCATTTTGAAGAATACTGTGTAAAAGTATTGTATAGATATTTCAATCATCCCTGTGAATATTCACTGTCAACTGAAATAAAGAGGTTTCTTAGACACAAAGATTTTGGTGGTCCTCCTACCATCACCCACAACTAGGGAGATTGGTATTGTTTTGAGGATGCAACCATGGTCAGAATTTATGGTTTTGAGAACACCCTGTTTATATTGCCCAAGACTGTTCCTAACAGAATTGCTTACTTAGAGATAGTTAGGCAAATGAACTGTTCTAATGTGATGCATTTGAGTGCCTATGACAAACAATCTTTCATGCATAGTACTTTGTGCTTTGGAGATTTTACTATGCTGTCTAAAGAGGGTTATGGCCTCATCATGGACAAATTAATGCATTATAACATGAGATGTGCAAAGACAAGAAAGGGATTTGATCCCAAGTGTTTTATTGATTTTGCAAGGAAAAAGAAAAACCTTATTAGATACACACATGTCCCATATCCACACGATCATGTTATTAGGAATATGGAAGGAGCTAAAGTTAAATTAGTAGTTGAAAAGTATAATAGAGAATTAGATGAGAAGAGGAGACAACTTGCAGAGATAGAATTATTGTCCTCTAGTGATGAGGGGCCTACAAAAGGAGAAGAGCCACATAAACAGACAACCAAAATGTCCAAATGAAAAATGCAACACTATCAGTCTCCTTGTATAGAACATGATGAGGAGGGGTCTGCTGATGAGGATCCAAGATAAGTAGCATATGATTCTTTATTGTTGATGATCAGTTTATTCATTCTAAAGAATTTAAATCATTTTTGTATAAATGTAAGGGTAAAGAGATCAGGGAATCAGTTGATAATGTCACAGCTAACAATGAAAGACAATTAATTGATATGTTAAAAACAATAGTGGACAGTGAATTGCAAGCTATGACTCCTAGTAAGGGTAGACAACTGCTCAAAGAAGCAGGTGTTATGATATTTCCTTGTCTTGATTTGAATTCTACTTTAGTGTTGTATGGTTTTTTGCATAGTATAGATGACAAATATAAGCTCACTCCTGAGGGTGTCACAGAAGTGTATATGGGCACCAAATATAACAACGATGAAAATTCACTAATGATATGGGCCTTATACCTGCCTCATAAGAAGATAGCCATTATAGATACTGAAAAGGCTTTTGGGCATGTCATGACTTTAAAGGTAGGGGAAACTAACCCCTTGATTACTACAGAAATTGGCATAAATGTTGCAAAGTTGAACAAAGCACATGCTCAAATGTTGATCAAAGAACGAGATGCATATAAACTGAGTTGTGAAAGATTAACAAAAGAAAATTATTTTTTGAAACATACTGTTAAGAATACCTTCAGACGGTCAGTGAAAAGGTTAACTTAGTGAGAGAGCTCACAAAGCGCCCAATCACCATCTATTGATCAGATAGCTCAAATCTAGATTAACACACTTGCAACAGTGCTCCGGAAGAGGCATGTCAACATGATGCATTGGATGAACCAATTTTGGGATATTTATTCTAAAAACTATAAAGTGATCCAAGAGCACGAGAGTCTCCACAATAGGTTACAAGAGAAACTCCATGAGACATAGAGTAAGGATGTTTCTGACACTACATGTATTTCCAATGCAAAAGACTTGATTGAGTAGCACCAGAAATATTATGACCAGCTTAAGAATGATGCCAAAGATTGTGTTGAGGCTTAAAAGTAGGAGTGCCCATGTTGTTTAGGAATGATAAAGAACTAAAGAGCAAAGATGAATGGAGTAAAGACTGTCAAGTGATATTGCATGAAGCCTTAGGAGCTCTCAAGGATAAAGACTCTGCATCTGGGGAAGCCTGCAAGCATCTGGAGAAGATGGTAATGATGGATGTGATCACAAGAAATGCTATTGAATTTACTGATACACATCGCAGACAAGAGTACTTGGATCACATTGCGCAGATATACCTGTGGTTGAATAGAGCTTAAGCATCATTATCTTTATCATTGTTATGTTAATCATGTTAATTCCCAAAAGACATTTTGAAGAGTTATGTCTCTTCATAATTATTTCTATATAAGTTGAACATGTGATGCTGAATTATCATCAGTAGTAGGATATAATACATGAAGTTTACAATGTTTTAAAAGACCATGTTGCAAGCATTATAGTGAAGAAGTAAATTGAAGTTCTCTGATTCTATGGTTTTATTTTGGCATCAATTGTTTGCTAAGATTATTCAATTATATGGTTGTCTCCAGTTCAGTATTTCCTCATTATTCAAATTAATATATTAAGTATATATTTAATTTGTCAATGCACATTTGTTGTATTTGTGTGATTGGATTAATTGGTTTCCATTAGAGGAATTAAAATCCTTCTGATCAATCACAGTGACTTGGAAGTGTTAGTTTGGATCACTAAGAAGAATTATATAATTAAGATTGTCATTCTGTCTCCAAGTTGATATTGTCTATTGTTCTTGTATATTTCATTCAATTGGTTCCTTAAAGAAAGGATTAAACTTCCTTATGGTGAATAACAAGAAATCTGATTTTATCTATTGGATTATTAAGGAGAGTTTGTCAGTCATTTCTCTGCACGTTTATACAAGTTATAAACTAAAGTATTGTGCCAAACAATTAGAGTTACTGCCCACTATAAGCCATTGGTCTTTGTCTTCCATTTGACTCTGTTTACCCAACAAGGCACTGGTCTTATCTCAATTTATCATTTAAAAGCCCTTTATTAGTTAAACACGGTTGTAAAATTTACCTTGCTATTACTTATACAATTTATACCAATCATCCATCAAATATTAGATATAGGATTAATTAGTAAGCTCTCATCTATTCTACACCATTTGCCACTATAGGTAGATCCATTTACTTAGTTAAAATACTTACACTGAATCTGCTTTAGTTTTTAAGGTTCACCCACCTAGGTATAGCAGTGCCTAAAGTGTAGGGAGTCATCAAACCCTAAAGGTCAACTCCATCGCATTAGTTCAAAAACATTGCAAATCTAAGCATAAAGTTTGGTATCCTCTTAGGATTAGCATCCTGCATTTTTGAGACCTAACAGAATAAATTCTAACCAATAATAGAGTAATATTCTATTACTTTATAATTTACTCACAATCAATTTTGCTCATTCAAAACAACACAAATTGATTAGTTGAGTTAACTAGGCCACCTAGGAGGTTTTGCATGAATTTTAAGAGTATTTTTAGGGTCCTTGGTCAAAATTTTGGTCAAAGATATGGAGAGGCCCAAATTGAAGCTATTTTTGCTCAATTTGTGGCAGGTTTAGACCCTAATTTTGAGGATTTTTTAGGTTTCTTGGGAATGAGTATTTTTAGAGGTAGTGATTTGCAAGTCCATATTTTTTGCATGGCTCTTGGAGAGAGCATACCTATATATTATAAAGCAAAAGTTTGTTTTTGCTAGTTCTTGATTCTCATTCTGATTCAGACAGATTGGAGAGTTCTTGTAGCTCACTTTTATAGTTTTTATTGAGAGATTGGTAGGTTACAGGTTACCTTTTGTCTTTTTGCAAAGATTTCCTTTGTTTATTTCAGATCAGTTGAATTACCTTTCCTTTTGGTGCTAAATGTTGAAGTGATTTTGATAAAATTTTGTTGTGTTTTATAATTAAACCTTCAAAATTATTGTCTCACCTCCTTGTTTACAGCATTAAAGCATATATTCATCACAGGTCTTAGGTTGTGTTAACTAGAAATAGTCTTTTTATGTTGTGAAAAAACTATTTCCTTCATAAAAACCTATTTTCAAACCTTCCTTAGAATCATTTTTGTGGTATTTATGCCAAGTCTGGATTGTGTAGAAGTTAGATTTCTAGGTAAACATTGTGGATCAGATTGCATTATTTTTATCCATATCAGGTGCATCACCATTTTACCTTTAGTATTCATTTAGTTTCTTTCTTCCCTTTTCCCAGAAAGTAAAAACATACATCTCAATAGAACATTTGAAGGGAACTAGCCTATAATTTGGAGGTCTAATCTCATCATAAGGAACCCACAACCTGAGATTACTCCCATGTTACATAGAATTGTAGTACAACCTTGCATATGAGTGCAATTCGTAGTGATAACAATGGCATACAAAGCATCATCTAGAATATGTAAACTTATCAATCCAACAATGTGGTCATGATGATTAAACCACTTAGCCTTCTGAGATTTTTTACCAGGTTCAGGGACAAGTCCATACAAATGGGATATGAGATTAAGGATCCTGAGATGTTTTAGGATTCCTTCACACCACAACTTATAGTTTCCCTTGTTTAGGTTGATTATAGAAGAGTGAGTTTCATATCCTATGATTAGAACAAGTTAATTCATCTAGACCAAAGAATGTCAACACATTAGGCAACCCAGATTAGCTGACCCCCTAGTTTTGGCACTTTATAATTTAGTGCGTTTTTAAAATCCCCTTTGCATGATTTCCCCCCTTAAATCCAAAACTTTACAAAGGTTCTTAGTGCTTTTTAGCGAATCAAGTGTCTATACTAAAATTAACATTTGTAAAAGAACCTCTATATAACCCATATTGTGTATTTATTTTATATTTGCATGTAATTTTTTAGCATACCTAAAAAAATTGCAAAATAAAATAAAAAATACATTGTCAATGCCTTGAAATTAGAAAGCCCTAGCTAGGGCATGGGTAGATTAGGGTAAAATGCCCAATAATATGGTAAGGAAATAAAAAATATAGGGGAAATGGGGGAAGTTGTGGCCTGGTAGATTAAAACGATGCACCAGTCAGAGAGGGTAGTTGCAGACAGAGCTCATTCACTTTGTCAATGCGGGAGTTCGGCTGGAAGGGAACTCTTTTGCCAGTAGATGATATACACCAATGTGAACTACATAGCACAGAGGAGGGGTAGAGGTTGGGCATGATCCGTCTGTTATCTCGTCTCAGACTCCAATACGCAGCATGCACCATGTGCTCCTAGTACTCACGTGAAGCAAAAGACTCCAAGAGAGTCCCCTGCATCTGCAAGTGGTGGTCCGATGAAAACCAAGGCTCCTTATATCAAAACAAGCCAAACAAACTCTTCAAGCAGATATCTTGGTCATCGATTTGTGGTGAGGGAAGACTTTGACTTGCTTCGGGCTTCAAACCACCGTGATAGCATTCAAACAATAGAAGTTGCAATGTCAATGATGGGCAAAAATGGTAGGGGGTCCAACTTGCTTTCTAGTCGTGGGTGGTCATTCTTTCTAGTCAAGAGCCCTTTACACAGGGTGTGAGCCCTTGTAACCACGCCACAAAAAAAGACTACAAAAAATAATAGGTCATGAGCTAGAAAAATATGGCCGACTACCCATAGATACCAATCGGCCTCAACAAAGAAGGGCAGTGATTTTCTTTTTGGCAGTGTGCTTAAGAGCACCCTCTATATTGGACCTGACGCCATGTGTTGGAGTTTATCAACGCCTTGGGTGGTTATGTGTAGATGCACGACCTTTTTAAATAGGGCACGGGCCTTTTGAACTAGTTGTGGCACCTGATATTAAGGGTGCAAGTCTTTTGAACTAATCATGGCCTATATCACGGCGGCCTTCAAAAAAATTCAGTGGCCTCCAAAAAAAAAACTTTTGTCTACAAATGCAAATGGACAACACCATTCACAAACCACAAATCAACCTCTTTCCCTCTACAACCACTAAATAGTGTTTTTTCCTAAGAACTAAACCAGCCTAAACAATATAGTTTTCTCTCATACCATATAGGAAGTTTGAGCCAAGATCACTATGTGAAATGCAAGTATCAAATCTAAGTAGATTGATTAGGTTCATAAAGGAGTACATATAGGTTAGGATAGGCAACCACTCACCCACATAATAAGGATAGGACTCCGCACAAGTAGAGTGATGGCAAGTTGCCTCCCACTAAAATAGCAAGAGGTTTCAGAAGAAAGATGACACCGCTATGAAACTCCTAACCAACTTGACAACTCATATGAACAAGTGTCAAGTGTAAATTAACAACTAGGTAGGCTTAATATGCCTTTAAGTGTGTGTGTGTGTGTGTGTATACACACACTAACAAATTTTATACTAGAAAGGTAAATGCTACTGTCCTCCATTTTAATATCAATTGTGGGACACAATAGAGTCACTCAATGCTAGTCATTATATTTGACTTTTCTAGGTAAGTAAAAGATATAAATCCTACATTCCTTCAAACTCTCTATTACTATAAGCCTTTATTTAAAAAAAATCAATCTTGGGGTTTAGGGTTGAAAAATTATAAGAATATCTACTACAACTACTAGACCAAGGATTGGGAAAGGTAAAGAAATAAAAAAAATAGACTATGTCATACTACTTAAAACCCTAGGTTTTACTAATAAATACCACGATATTTGTGATCCTGTAATCTTTGGTAGGTTTACTTTGAAACTTAGATTTTCATGTGATAATAAGGTTACATTTCAAATGCAATCTATTCTAATTAAAACATTACCAATTAATAGTGTCACTGCACCATGGGTGGTTGGATTGGGATGCATGATGCTCCCTGAGGCTTTCTCTTTCCCAAAATTTATCATGGTCTGTGCCCAAAATTATGATGAAAATATAAAAGTAATTGTTAAAAAAGATAGACAAGAAGAAATCTTATCCATTAATATAGAAAAAGTTGGCAAAGTGTTTGGGTTTCTAGCTAAAGATTTTGGAAACGTACACATTAACCTAGTAGTTCTTTCTAGTGATTATGAAGTAGCCAGTAAAATTTCCAAAGGTTATTTTCTCTAAAGAATAATAGTGGATGGTATCATACTCAAAGAGAATCATAAGCCTCCTTATCAAATTGAAAATATTAAACCATGGGTTCACAATACTATTTCCATGCTAGTATTTTGCCTTTAATTGGATAGTAATAGGAAAGTGGGTGCAAGCCGTCTTGAAATGGTATACAATATCCATATGTTATTCTATGGGTTTGTTAAATATGAATTTCTTGGACACATTGTAGAATCCATGCATAAACAATTTTTAATAATTAAGGGAAGTTGCACTTCTAGTTCCAATAATAAGAGCTTTAGGTTCACAACCTACTTGAGTTATTTTTTCTAGTGTAGTCTAGTGGAATATTTCTAGCCAACAAGCTACAAATTCAACCCTATATGAATGATGAGGTGAAAATCATCGTTCTACTACATGATTGAACTATTGGTTAAATGATCAATCTTTAATCCAATTGTTAATAATCAAATCTCCAAGATATGATACCAATTGGTGAGAAATAAGGCTTAGACTACTACAATATGAGAATCTAAAAATTGTATGCAAATTTGAAATTAAGTTGCCTTGATATGAAATTTCCATGTAGATATTGAACCTCTTTATGATGCTAAAATAAACCAATTTAACATGCTTAATACAACCACTTTAGATAAACTTAAAATAGAAATAAAATGAAGATAACATTGCCATAAGATAGTATCAACAAAGAGGCACAAATCAACAACATAAGAGTCAAAGAAACTCTAGAAGATCATTTCAAAACACAAGATTTATGTGGAGAAACCCTTTTTGGATAAACTCCACCAAGAGGCGAGGCCAAGAATGTATTATCTTCAAATGCAAGAATAAAATATATCCACCTCCAAATCTCCTCTCTAGTCTTCATTCTGACAACATGTATGTACATAGTTCTCACTCTAACTCATCATTTTATATTTCTACCATCATAACCCTTTTTTATATAGCATTTTCACCCTCTAAATGGGGCATCCAAGTTGGTTATCATATCCCAATGCCTTCATTATAAAAATCTAAGCATTTATTCCATAAAACAATGTAGGTTGTGTTAGTAAACATATTTGTCACTTTGAAATAGATAAGAAAACTGTGACCTACCCAAGGAATGGTGACAAAACTGCTTACAACAGTTGGAGAGATCACCAACAAAATGATGATCTTCCTTGGCATTTGAGAGGGAAGTCTCCCTTGTATGATTTAATTTAGGATTTGTAGGGTGTGCAGAAAGGAAAAAAATGAATAGAAAGAAAACCTAGATGAAAGACATATGAAATCCACCTAGAATTTTGAAGGGCAAACATAAAATGGATCTTGGATGGGAACAAATAATGACACAAAGTTCCATAGTTCATACTTGAAAAGATAACTGATAAAATAAACAACTATCATTTTCCAATGCTTAAACATGCCACAAATTAAATGTAAGAAGAACGTGCAACTCAGAACACTAAATTTTGTATTGAATTTAGATGTAGCCATATATAGTAGAGAATCATGAAAGAACAATTACAAATTGACATAAGAAATCCTACAATCAATGACGAAACAAAATAGACACAATTTTTTGAAGTGTTCCTTTAATTCTTCAACAAAATGAGAACACAAAGTTTCTCATAATCTCTATACAATGGTTGTGTTGGAAAGATAGCCCACCAATGCTACAAAATTTAAGAAAAATCTCTCTCTCGAGTTCTCTTGAGAGAAACTGGAAAAAAATTGCTTTCTACAATGGAAAATATTGAATTTATAACCTTCACCTCCTTCATAACTATTTCTTGATAATCAATATTAAATGATCAAATAAAACCCTTCACTTTCCTATGGATACAACATTTAACTCATTAATGAGTTAAAACATTAAAACAATGAACTTTATAATAAAAAGGTACACTCCAGCTTGAAGTTGATAGGAAAATAACTGTCATAGTTTGTTGTTGTAACGTCAAAAATTGTCCTCCTATATGGAATGGTACAATTTCCCTCAGTTTAGCTTCTCACTTGGGTGACCTCTCAACCTTTTACTTTTCTAACCTTCCCCAAACCTTGATTGACTAAGTTTAGAAGCAATCTATTCACTTTTTGAGGTAACTTATTGATAGAACCTGAAAAGGGGATTTGAGATTTGGGTCCCTAGGACCCCTAAAAATGTAGATCTGAGTGGAAATTGGGGGATAGGACTTGGGTGCCCGCACCCTATTCCTCCCCTATTTCTTGGGATTTTGAATTTTGGTGAGATGTCAACTCTCGCCGAGTGCCTCGGGATTCTGTTTTCAAATTCTTGGTTTTCACACGATATTGAGATGTTATTTTGAAATTTGAATTTCCTAAAGCTAGATATAAAAATACATTTGCAAATCATTTTATCACATACAATTCTTATGCAAGCTTGATGCCAAAACTCTGCTGCAATTGCTATTGAAGATCAGTAACTTGTTGAATCTCTTTGAAGTATTATTTATTTTCTATCTTGGAGACAATGGATGAAGATTAGGAATCAAGATCTTGAGCCTATCTTGCTCTTCCTAGGTTTTGTACTCCCTTTGCATCATCAGGAGATGGGTTGAGGCCTCCAACAACAAGCTTGGAGATCTTCTGGGGACATTGCTGATTCACCTTCTTGTTCATGCAAGTTTTTATTTATCTCATCTCCTTGAGGTGAAGTTGTGTGTGTTTATTAATACAAAGAAAGTTGTTGATCTTCCCTTGATTGAGACATCTAGGGTTTGATTCTATGCATACACACATTGTTAGGTTTGCACACACTTTTGCAAATCTTTTTCTCTAGCTATTGTTGAGGTAGAAATACCAAAGACGAGGCATTAACTGAGGCAAACTCCTATATTTAACGCAACATCTTCCTTCTTTTGTAGGTGCAGATCATGTTTCATAGGTTTCGAAAGAAAAAAGCTACAGAAAAGAGTATATTGTTGATACAGTCACGACAGACTTTCAGATTTTTAGATTCTGAGACTTGCAGGACATCGGAGTGGGCACCCTAGTCCAACTAGGGGTTTATTCTAGGATTTGGAAGCCTTTTAGCAGTCTCAGACACCCTATGCAAAAGTTTTTCCTATGCAGAAACTTTCAAGACACTAGAGTGGGTGCCCTAGTCCAAGTGGCCCTCAAAATCTGGGTACTCTATCTCTAAAACTCTATCTCTGCACTTCTATGATCAATTTTGCCAGTTGTTTCATCAGTTTCTATATATTTTTTATCTAAGACATAATTAGGGTTTTACTTAGTTGAAAGGAAAACACTTGATAAAATCATGATTACGGCCTTAGGTTTCATAACCACACAAGCGAAAGGGACAGACAAAGTGATTAGAAGCTTGTTCACAAGCTCAGTCCTTGACCTCCCAATGCTTAGTGGTGAAATGGTAGTATTTGACCTAGTTAATCAAACTATCAATTTTCACTAAACATTTTGGTGAACTCAAGCTTTGAAGAATTTGCATCCTTTTAAACTTTAGATCTAAAATTGTTCTAGAGCATAATTGGACTGAAAAACCTCTTTAGTGAAATTGCATATGTTAAATTGTGGATTACATTCTTTATCTTTTCACTAAAAGATTTGAAAATTATCATTTATTGTTGGATATTATAGTTCATTTGTAAAGGCCATCATTATGCATTAAAATCTTGGTTTAATTAGAGCATGTTAAAATGTCAGATTATTTTTTGCAAGATTTTCATGCTTATAGTGAGCTGTTTAGTCATGATGACTTTGATATGTTAGATGAAGCCCTTGAGGACTTTTTCTTGATTGAACATTCCACTATGGCCTCTAAGCCATCACTATTTCAAAGAATTCTAAGTGTGATTTATGTTCCTAAATCTAAAGAAGAAATTAAAAAACTAAAAATTGTGGTCACTCTATGTGCAAATGTGGTTCAACCATCGTCTAAACATGTGCTTGTTATCAAAGGTCTTTCATCCTCTTCTTAATCTCTTAATCACATTTATGATTATGCAAAACAAATAGCGAAACAAAACTCACAACAAACAAATCATAATGTGGTTGCCCATGCATATAACACTCGGAATAACAAACAAAGTACACAACAAACAAATGTTCTGATATCTTTACCAGCCTCTCAACCTATGATTCCTCAAGCACCTCATTTAACATATCAACATATGAAACCTAAAGATCTTCATGCAAATGTCTGGCAAACAATCAAAGGGATGCATTCCTAAGTTCTTCAACACAACCAATATAAAAGATTAGCCTCAAAGATGCATATATCACATCTCTGAAAGCATTCATGTTCATCATATAGCTACTTTAGGCACTTTACAATTCACATTGTAAAGCCAAAAAATCAGAGTTATTATTCCTTGAAATTGAAGACACAATGGAGCTGCTAGTATAGGTCTGCAATTTTATATAGCAATACTGGGTATAAATAATAGTATTTTGTCTATAAGAACAAAAACATTGTCATCTACAAAGACATGACAATGTATTCAAAAAAAGAGGGACTCTATTACCTCAAATGATAGATGAAAATGTATATGCATAAAAATTAGAATATTAGAGAAGACATTAGTCATCCTTTTTTTGAGTTCCAGGACAGTTTGAAAGATATGCATCTACAGATTCATACTGCATAAAAATGTATAACCAAAAAATCTGTATTATATATTATTTAATAAAAGAAATATATTAAAAAATAGATTTCTTTTTAATAATCATACAAAATCAAACAAATCACAGATCATTGGAATTTAAATTAGAAGCAGATAAAACCACCATAACACTTAATTACCATAGGTTTGTTATCCATTGTATACACCTAAAAAATGACACGATTTTGTCTAATTAAATATTTTTAATATTTATTTAAGTCTACCTTCCTCTATCAATAAATAAATAATTAAATTTATTTATTCGATTCATATTCCTCTAAGCAAATTAAATATCAAAATATTTAATTATCTCTTCTAAAGTCAAAATTAAATAAAATCCTTTATTTAATTAAATTCTTCCAAGCAATTAAATAATTCTAAATTATTTAATTAAGTCAAGTCTATTCCTCCAAATTTAAATAAATTATTTAAATTTATTTAAATCCTCTCACTCTCCAAAAATAAAATATAATTAAATATTTTATTTATTCTTCCAAATCATGTGCAAGTAATTAAATAAATTTATTTATTTAATTCACTTTCTTATCTTCCAAATCTTCTAAAAGTAAATCTTCCTTGTCATGCAAAAGTAAAAGTTGAGTTATTGATTTAAAATAGCCTTGTTTTTATCAACAAACTCTTAAATTAGAATAAAACATTCTAATTTTGTAAAAGCAAATCTTATCTTTGTCATGAAAGAAGAACTAACTCAAAGAGAATAGCTTTTTCTATGACACATGTCCTTCTTCTATTCGCGCATGTTCTCTCACACATCCTCTACCATTGATCTTCTTATTTCTTCTACACCGTTGAACTCAATGAAATGGTGAACAAATGAGATTCAAATAAACAATGAACAACAACAAAGCAAACCTCCTTTAATTCATAGCTTCCAGTGATCGCCTATCACAAATGATCTTGTTTATGTATATGGCCCTCAGAAGGTGCACTTCCTTGCTATGATTCCAAGATGTCAAATGGGAATGGCTATGATAATATCGCCATGAAGATGAGCTTCACAATGATGATAGTAGTGCGTAGTAATGAGTGTGATCACAAGTAATGAAGGAATTGGTGTCAAAGGCCCGCTATAGTTCTTGCAGCATAAGTTTACTCAAAAGATGGATTCTGAAATGAAGGGATAGAGGGTTGTATTTATAGACTCATGAGAACAAGGATCAACGGTGTAGAAGAAATAAAAAGATCAATGGTAGAGGATTTTTGAGAGAACATGCATGAATAGAAGGACATATTGTCAACCAAGAAGCTATCCAAGATCTATCCGCTTCCATTCAAGAAGACCAAGAGCTATGTCAAGAGCACACCTTAGAGCATGTGGAAACATCAACCCTTTGTCTAAATCAACATCAAAACACCCCCATCCAATTTCAAACCATTCATAAACTTTATCTCTTCCATGATCAAGATAATACCTATGAAGAAGCTATCCATGAGCAACTTGATCCAATACATGGGAAAGAGATCCAATTCCAACCCGTCCATTATCTATACCTTCCCTATGATCATGATACTACCTTTTACAAAGAAGATGTTCATGAACAACTTGATCCCATACCTATACATGAGCAAGAAACCTCTGTTACTTCTATCCATCTTCCATCTAATCCTATCCATGATCCAACAACTTTCACTTCCTCTGATGAGAAACTTGCCTCCCAAGTCTACATGAATGATCAACCCAATAACTTAGATCCTAAAGAGCATAATGATGATCAAGATTCTAGTGATCCTTCACCATCCATTATTGACCAAGTTACAAATCCCCCACCATATATCCTTGGTCTCACTACCTTCATGCATGAATGTTCTTCCTTAGAATACCAGCAACCGTTGTCTACATCTTCACCTTCTCCATCCAATAAGGAACTCATGTCTAGTGTTCCACCTATACATAATCCCACTATGCATCGCATACTCCAGAATATGAACTATCAAGGTAAAGGTTTAGGCCTTCATGACCAAGGTATTTTGGAGCCTATCAATGTCAAAGTTCCTCCACCTTCATATGGCCTTGGATACATACCCCAAGGTAAACAATCTCAAGATGTTGATACTTCCTCTACTCCTCCTAAATCCATCACTATCCATCATAAATCCTATCATATTCCCAAAACATATGTCGCCATTCCACCCCCATCATCCTACAATTATCAAGGGCATGTGACCATACACCTTCCACCATCCAATCTACCTCCACTACTTCCAACTCCTAATATCCCTCCATACATTTTACCACTTCTTCCAACACCTTATCCATCCATCTATAAATCCTCTAAATATCCCAATCATGGCCAACAAATGCACATGTTGTCTAAACAATGAGCTTCCACCAACCTCACTTCCACCATCCCCAGGGGATTCAAAAGCACAAATCTGGATGCCTCTACCTATAAAGTAAAAAATCCTAAGAGTCCTCATGACCTAGGATAAAAAATCCAAGAATCAAAGAAACATCCATCTCAAAAGTTGCATACTTCCACACACCTCAATGCCAAACTAAAAAAGATGTGGGTCCCCAAGTAACAAATAATTATCTCAGAAGCTTCACAAAAGTTGCATATACCCAAGCCCATACCTTCACAGGTACAATCTACAAGAAAAATGGTTTGGGTACCCAAGCAACAAGCCATCAAGGAAAATGAGGCATCCACCTCTAAAGCATCCCAACCATCCACTTTCTCCCATGGCATCCACAAGTATCAAATCCTTCCATCCCACATGACAAACAAAAATCAGAAGTATACTAAGTCTATGTCGGTCCCTAAAGGCCTACATCACTCAGCCACCAAGAAAAAATCTCCATTGCTTCCTACACCACACTCCTATCATCAGCTTCAATGTTTATCATGGTATGTGCAACTGTTGGTCATGGTTCCCTTCCATTCCATGACACTTCCATATAAATCCATCTCCACTCCCTCCCACTACTATCCTACATATCTTCCTCGTCCTATGGTCCATGCTTTTACATAAACCTTCCTTCCATCCTTGCATAAGTCCTTCTATATTCCACATCATCATCCACTATCACACCTTCCATTATCCAATATCTACCTTCTCCATGTCTCACTTTCATGCAATCCCCTACCAACATCTATGAGAACACTTGACTTGGTCCATGTGATGACATCCATTGAGACTATCACCTTTCAAGGAACTAGATGCTCTAGTCCTTCTGTATCCACCTTCTTCCATCCAAATATTCAAAAAAAAAGAGAGAGAGAAATCCCTTAGTCCAATGGTGAAAACTTGGCAAATAGGCACCTTGGATAAGTACCATGATGAAAACCTAGCAAACAAGCATCATGTGTAAGTTGATCTCCTACATCACCTACACATGGGGGCACTTTGTCTCATCGACTTATCACTCTTCTCCTATAAGTTTCCTTCTGTACCATTTCCTATCCTAGTCCTCTATCCTACATACCTATACTATCAAGTCTATCCATCTTGATCTTCCATTCCTCTATTTCTTTGATCTTGATAAAGATTGGGGGCACAATGTTGACAAATGTTTTAGATGTCTCTTGACATACCTTATCCCTCCAAACCACACAAATCCTTCTATATCTTCTCATCCTCCTCCTTCATCTTAAGCATTGTCATGAAAAATCCTAAGTACTCTACCTACAATGGGGCATGTTATTCCTATACAAATTAGTCCTTGGCAATCACATCCTTGCCCTCTTCCATGTGTTTTTCATTCCTTATCACCCATGCATCTACCTATCTATAGTGTTTCCTTGTCATCAGTATCATCCGATCCATATCTGATCCATATTTGTTCCCTATCTGATCCATATATGTTCCATGTCATGTCTCATCCGATCCATATCTTAGGCCCATCACGGTTCTCCCCGAACTACGTTGCCTCTACGTCATCACGTAGGCAAGGCCATTATCAATGTGCCCCCAAGGCTTCCCATCCATCATCTTGTCATCTATCCTCTAGTCCATCTACATCCATGGTCCAAGTCCTGAAGTACGTTCCCTTTGCGTCGTCACGTAGGCAAGGCAATTATCAATGTGTTCTCGAGGCACTAGGTCAGTCCCTTAGGGTCCATTTTCCCCGATAAGGATTGTGGTACCTTTCACCAGATGCAAGCATGTGCAAGAAAAGCCCATTTCCAAATAGAATTTTTGATGCAAGACATCAACCTATCCAAAGCAAAGCAAATAAAAGCAAGAGCCAAAAGATCCAAAATGATTTTATCTAAATTATGGCAAGAAAGCACATCTAATGCAAGAATGTTTTGTGAAAATTTTAAGTTGGAGAGTTTTGATTTTCATTATTATGTCTTTCTATGCTACTCGAGGATGCCAAAAGCTAGAGATGCTATGATGGGGGCATAATTAGTTCTTTTTGTCTACTGTTTGTGGATCAATATTTAGTAATGTGATGACTTTTTGTCTAACGACATGATCAGCAAAAGATCATCGAGGACTTTAGAGGTCTAAACATGAAAAGGGGCAATCCTTTTCTGTTGAAACATAAGAAATACTTAGGTCATCTAGATTCAATTTTGACTAGATGCTTGTATTAACTTGCTATATCAAAATCAATGTAAGTAATACTCAGGTCATCTTGGTTTAATTATACCTAGATTCTTGTATTTTCTTACATCATAATAAACATCTGATGATGAAATAAGCACTTCAAAATACTTGCAATATCAAGATGGCAAATATCCATATCTATAACATATCTAGAAAGCATTCCTTATCCATATCCATAACGTATCCAATTACATCTCATATATGTATCCATATTCATATCCATATCCCATGCAATAAAAATTCTAGCAGAGTATCAATGTTTACAAATAAAAGCTTGTGATTTCTTTTGTCGAGTCATTCTTCTATCGATCAAATTTCTATCTGTCTTCATATCTCTCGTCAATAGTTCTAGCTATCAATCCAAGCAATGATCCACATGCAAGTCCATCCTTAATCCATACCAATCAAGTCAAGTCAATCTTGTCAAATGATCCATTCACAATTAGTGGTCTTGATCCTTCTCTAGTCGTAAACCAACTCGATCATTTATAATCAAACATTTGTCTTATAAAGGATGTAGCATTGTCAAAATCAGACCAATACACGTGTCTTACATGACATGCTTCATTTCTTGAAAGCAGACACTATTCTTCGTGTTGCTCTAGGGATCTATCGTTCCCCTCCATGACAACACTATTGCATATCGTTATCAGTATATCATTGGCTTACCACTTGACAAGGGCAATACGTTGTTTGTTCTTGTGTCATTTATGCATACTTGCTTACTTGCTTGTGTGTGTTATCATTTTATCTCGCATCGTGTATCATTCAGCTCTTTCCTCAAACCATTTTTTTCATCCTGGCCTATCTTCCACCTTCATCTTCATGAGATTGTTCATCTCACGCCTTCTACCTTCTCCCCATCCAATCTCTCAAGGGGGCATCCTATCATTGTTAAACTTGTACCAGGGGAAAACTAGGCATGTATCAATTTCAGACAATCTTATTCTTTGAAACAACGTGATAAAACACATTGCATCAAAGAGGGGCAAAATGTATACACCTAAAAATGACACGACTCTGCCTAAATAAATATTTTTAATATTTATTTAAGTCTACCTTCCTCTATGAATAAATAAATAATTAAATTTATTTATTCCATTAATATTCCTCTAGGTTAATTAAATATCAAAATATTTAATTATCTCTTCTAAACTCAAAATTAAATAAAATCTTTTATTTAATTAAATTCTTCCAAGCAATTAAATAATTCTAAATTATTTAATTAAGTCAAGTCTATTCCTCCAAATTTAAATAAATCATTTAAATTTATTTAAATCCTCTCACTCTCCAAAAATAAAATATAATAAAATATTTTATTTATTCTTCTAGATCATGTGCAAGCAATTAAATAAATTTATTTATTTAATTCACTTTCTTATCTTCCAAATCTTCTAAAAATAAATCTTCCTTGTCATGTGAAAGCAAAAGTTGAGTTATTAATTTAAAACAGCCTTGTTTTTATCAACAAACTCTTAAATTAGAATAAAATATTCTAATTTTGTAAAAGCAAATCTTATCTTTGTCATGAAAGTAGTTAACTCAAAGAGAATAGCTTTTTCTATGACACATGTCCTTCTTCTATTTGTGCACGTTCTCTCAAACATCCTCTACCATTGATCTTATTTCTTCTACACCGTTGATCCTCTCTCTCATGAGTCTATAAATACAACCCTCTATCCCTTCATTTTAGAATCCATCTTTCGAGTAAACTTATGCTGCAGGAACTATAGCGCACCATTGGCACCCCACTTGCATATCACTTCATCATCCATTCATTTCATAGTGTATTGAAGCTCATCTTTAACACACCAAGTATCAGAGCCATCTCTCCTTGTCATCTTGAGAAATCAAAGCAAGGAAGCAAGCTTCCTGAGGACCATCTTCATCACCAAAAGATCAAGAAAGAAAAGGTGAGCAATGGAAGATGCAAGGTAAAAGGTTGTGAGTATCTCTCTTTCTCTATCTTAAATCTCCTTTTATCTTCATATTTCATTGAGTTTTTTTAAAAATATGTATTATATATTATTTAATAAAAGAAATATATTAGAAAATAGACTTTTTTAAAATAATCATACAAAATCAAACAAATCACAAATCACTAGAATTTAAATTAGAAGCAGATAAAACCACCATAACACTTAATTACCATAGTTTTATTATCCATCATTCTCTCAATTTTATTAAGAACTACTATAGTTATTTACATAGGTTTAAAGAATTGGTTAAGAATGAGCTTGGGATCAAATGACAACATCATCATGTAAATCTTTAAGTTTTCACTTGGGCATTGAGGAAGGCATTGCCAAAATGCTTCCCTTAAATTGTATGTAAAGACCTTTGGATCATTTGTATCATCACTAAAACTGCTGATGCATAGATAATCTCCCACACAAACACACTTCCCAATATATTGAGGGACAGAGTCTGGAGGCATCCTTGTAAATTCTTTCCATTTCCAAAGGAACTTATCTTGATCATCCTAAAACAACTCCTAGATAACAATACCTATAGTGTTTGGGAAATGAAAGTCAATACCCATGGTGAGTAGAACCAAGTAAAATCTATCAGGTAATGGATCGCTTGCAAGCACCCACTCTGAGAAATCTGTAAAGGTCATTACCACTAGAAGGGATGACCCATATAGAGATATTGCGCAGGTTCCAACACCAACATGGGAAGTTTCAGAAATGTGGGACTTGCTACCTAAAACAACCTCCAGACTTTAAAGAAGCTGGCTCTTCTCTATTTTAAATGTGTTTGGGGAAAAGGCTAGAAACTTAACAGAATTACATATATAATAAAACAAATCTATATATGGTGATGTGCTTGAATTAGAATTATTTCTCTCCAACTAAAGTACAGTGAAGCTATCCTCAAGATTCAGTTATGTTAAAGAGTAAATATTGTATGATTAACATAAATAGATGAAATGAACAAACTCAAAGGCTCACAACCAGACAATTTACAATGACACAGAAAATATCAACCAAGGCACAGAACTCTATCTTTCTCATTAATTTTCTAGCAACATAAGAGGCACAGATACATGCATAGTTGCAATTACTTTCTGAATCAAGAATAACAGAACAAAGGCAAATGACATTCAGTAGCACAGCAAAAAGTCTCAAACTTCTCTCTTGAATCTCTACAGAAAACTCTAACTTCATAAATTTGTCGAACTCAAAAATAGAACTAAAAACTGGGAGCCTCGATTCATTACAGATGTTACATATTTATAGGACAAGATTGACTCTAGATTGTCTACAACAATCGAATCCCAACGGCCTAACTGAACTAGAGATAACTGGAAGTGTCTAACAGAAAATATCTTTTAGATCTGCAACGGTTACCTCTTCTGCAAGCCCATTGGCTGGAACAAAATATATGTGGCACTCCTCTTCTTGTTAGGATAAGATACTTGGTGGCTTCTGCCTATTTGAGACAATAAACCTTGTAACAGATGGCAACGTCCACGTGCATCACTTGAAACTCTTTCATTCTTCGGGAGACACAGGAAACCGACACATGGCAGCTTACGCAGCACTCAAAAATTGATACGTGTCTTTATCCGTGACCTTGATACTTTACTATGTCTTTGTATTTGAGAGGGCTCCATCTGTGACATCTGGCATAATCTGCAACAACTAGGAACAATAAGACACATAAGAAATGGGACCCACCACCCTCCATTGAGTAGCTTTAAAAGAAAGAACAGGAACAGGTGGTGCCTTCTGTGCTCACAACAAACTGGTACGTGGTGATTTCCACGCTCTTCTTGAAACATTAGAAACTCTTCTAAAACTCATGCGGACGTTGACACATGGTGTTTTCCACCTTACTTGATACTTCTTAAGAAACCTTTTGGAACTTACGTGGATGCCAACACTTGGCACTTTCTGCAGGCACTTGAAACAATAAACTGGGACCCGCCTCCATTCTTCACTTAAAATTGAAACCAAATAGGAATAACCTGTGGAAGCTAACACTTGTCATGCTCCACAGCTACCACAAAGGACACATGGCACTTTCTACCTTACTTGCTGAAACATGTTGGGAATGCCTCCGCTGATCACACATGGCGCCTTTCGCGCTCACACAGAAACCTTTTAAAGTGTCTTTTGAAACTCAAACAGAAACTAACACTTGCCACCTTCCGCGCACTGTAGCTTAGAAATAGGGACTCACCTTCATCTTTCTCTTAACCTCGAAACATATAAGAATCATGATGCAGAAGCTAACACTTGGCAAGCTCCATAGCAGTGTGAAGGACACATGGCTCATTCTGCTTGTGTCAAGAAACATTTAGGGAGTGTCTCTGCTGATGACACGTGGTGAATTCCATTGGATTGAAACTTAAAAACTTCATTAGAAATACGACTGCTACGTGGCACGCTCCACGTTAAAGTTGCAAACTAGAAATAAAAGTGTGGGTTAAATTGTAACTCGACACTTGTCAGACTCCACAGCAGTGCGAAGGAAACCTATAGTAACAATAAAATGAAACCCTTGCAGACCCTCACGATGTTGTGAAAACCCTCACGGCTACTTAGAACTTTCATAGGAACACTTGCAGAGGCAAAACTAACAACCACTATAACCCACTGATACACTGAAATTGAAACAAAATGTAGAGTATTTTACTCTACAGTAACAACACTCAAATAATCAAGAAGTTGGGTGGGTAATGGAGGTATTGTAACAGGCTTAATAAAACCATCTTTGATATTGTAACCGACAATAGTCATAGGCCTCGCTGCCCTCTAGAAAACAATGTCATTGTACTCAACCATTTGATGATCTAATATATTAAATCTTGTTTCCCCTCAAAACTAAGACTTAATCTTCCATGAATCTTGAAAATAATGGTAGATTTGGAAGGAAAAATCCCTCCTACTGTGCCCTAATGTCACTACCAAATACAACTCTCTGTTTCCTCCTGGTACAATATGGATAGAGTAGCCAAACACATTGGTTCTTATATCTGCATAAATTCTCATAGGATTTTTAATAAACTCTACAAGATGCATTTGCCCACCAAATTTCATCTTTGATAGACCCCCAGGTCAAAAGTTATGACCTCTGAAAGTTTCTACATCATGATCAAATTTAGCTTGTTAAAATCCAAATGCTTCAGCTTTGAAGAAATAGGGCTTTGGACCCAAAGTTAGACAAGAATATACTTTCTATGGAATGAATGTTCAATTCACTGTGATGGTGGCCTTGTTGGGAATACACTTGGATTCTTACCAAGGTTCTATTTTGCTATAGTTGAAGCATCTATTGTCTGGGGTTATGTTAAGGATTCTTATTTAAGGTAGTTCTATGTGATAGAGATTCAAGGGTTCCTTGGCCTATTTCTTTGTGATAGAACTATTACCAATTTTCACCTATAGCTCAAATTGGTAGAGCTAGTACAACAAGTTCATTTTAGGTTGAAAGTTTTAACATTTTCTACTATGATTATCTTGTTTGCATAGTGGAGTGTTTGAGATATTTAGTTATGTTGCAGTTTAGTTGTTCAACAGAGGAAAAGAATTTTCAGATCATCATTCATTTGCAGAAGGTGGCTTGAGAGATAAATTATTTCATTTCACTACAATGATTATTAATTTTACAAATGAGATACATAAAAGAAATAAATATTGCATTGAATGAAAACATGATAGTTCAAATGTCCCACACAAGCCGTGGGAATATCTGAACTAGTATAGATATAAGAAATATACTATGCATCTGAAAATAGCAAGGGGAAATATCATAGCCATCATTTCCTATTCACTATCTTCAGTTTCTGAGGTTTCCTTTTGTCCTTGCTCCCGATCTTCATAATAACCTACAAGATTGAAAGAGATTTGTAAGAGCTCCAGATATGAGTTCCATGTGTTCCTATCAGCATAGGCATAATACATTGCCTATAGTGCACTAATTCAAATACATATGATTCACATGCAAGAGAGATTGAAAATATACAATCATTGTACTTCACTAATTTTATCTAACATATTTGTTCCATGTGAAGGTATAGGTGAAATCATGTTGCTGTTTTGAAGACTAATTAAACATGTGGTGTTAAGTGGGCTCCCACAAGGGTTGAGCCCAGCATGTTGCCCCTAATTCTTAGGAGGGGATGGAATACAAAGTATACGCATAGAAATCAAGATATATTCTGCTATTGCATTAACCAAGTGTATGAATCTCAGGCTCATTACCCATCTATGACTATCAATTCAATATGAATAAGTAAGAGTCATAAATGAGTATTGAGACAGCTTAATGATGTCCAAAACATAGTACAAAATAGCCATGATCAATACAAGATAATTGAAAGAATCATATGTATAGATACTGGTACAGGAACTTGTATGTGAAAGGTATGCTATGCACCATTCAAATGTATGATAGGAGCATATACATCATGTGTACAGATGGAGCACAACTCACATCAAATGCTTTTGCCATTTTAAAGAAGACAATTTTGGTCGCTCCTGTCTCAAGAGTGATAGGAAAAGAATCAAGTAAACAACTTGCCATCACATCTCCTATTTTTCAAGAGTTAGATACAGGAGGTAAGTGTATGTTTATCTCTGTTTGTCATGAACATCATAGATGCATATATGGAACAGCTAGGATAGCTATGAAAGTACAGTTGCAGTAATGAAGCAAAAAAATTCACATGTTATAGATTGAATTTAACCAAGTTCAATGATACAAGAGAAAGAGAGCAGTTGTTTTATATGAGAGGAAAAGTATTGTCAGGAAAGAAGACAGCAATACACAATGAGTCAGTTGCAAGTGCTACACAGAAGCATGTTGCCTCAGTCAGTGAAGTTAAGGAACCTCAGCTTTCAAAATGATATGACATCATTTTTTGAGCAAACTGATAACACATATGGAAAAACCACTACACTGGAATAGCAGGGGTATTCATCAATTATAAAGCACATTGAAGTTTCAAATGACTGTAATGGTCATATCTCTTATGGGAATAGTCATCATAGTCACTGTATTGGACAAAAGAAACATCAGAGAATACTTCATTTGATACATCAAGGTACCTTTCCGATCATAAGTGCACATAAGGGACAACATACAAATGTCTTATTTAGGTCTTCATCAAAGGGTAGACAACTTTGTCTGTTTGAGGTCATTTTTAGTCTGAAGTTGCATACGAAGACAAGGCATAGTGATAGTGTCATTTTTAGATGCAGTTCATAGTATGACAGAGTTTTATGTCTCTTTTTCTCTCTAGCTTCTAAACTCTTCTATTTTGAGAAAATATGTGAATAATCTTGCCTTAAAAGTATAGTGGGCAGCATCATTACAAAGAAAGAAGGTACAGGTAATGCTAAAATCCACATGCATTTTAAAAAAGAGAATAGATACAAGAAAAATAGGAGATTTGAGCTTATACAGGCCCAAGTACTATAGAGAGTAGTTTTCTCATAAACTAACAAATACTTATCATTTTACATAGAGAGGAACAGTATATCCAGGTGCTACCTTTGTGAGCTAAGATGCAAGACACAACATAACACAAGATGCTCATGAGAAAATTTAGTGTAGCCAAGAATAGTACAAGCCAAATGAGGTATGGACAACCACTAAGACAGAGCCTCGACCTGTAGTAGAAGGTTCTTTTCTTTCTCATAATTTAAACCCATTTGGGGTTTTCAACTAGAAGGTGATACAGGTAACAGAAAGCCTTTGAACTCATGTAAACAAAGCTACAAAATGATCATAAATACAAGGACTAACTATGGCCTTTCATGAAGACAAAACTAGGAGTACTTAAAAATGACAACAATGACCATTCAAGATTACATCACTTACATTAATCTAGCAGCAGTCCATGGTTATAAGCATAAGAATGGTGACAATATACTCTGTGTCAAATTTGTTGATCAAATATCACTCAATCCTACACAACAATATGAGCACGGGAAGAAAAGTTTAAATATGAGCTGGATGAATGCTCAAGTAGGGAGACCCTCCTTGAATATCTCAGATAATGAGCTTCAAAATGTGTGTCTAGAAGGAATAGTCTATGTCATGGAGATAAAGTATGACCAAGTAAAATCAATAGGATCTGTAGATATGTTCTTGAGAAAGAGAATGAGAGCATCTTCAACTTCTTAACTTGTTAATGAGTATGTTGTTGTGCAATTTCAATATGATGGAGTCCATGGAGCACAAGGAAGATTTAATATGGGAACCATACGTGGATTCTTATGGTGTCTCTAGCATTAGTCAAATTTGGCTTATACGTGATATAGGACTACCAACAGAGCAAGTAATGGAAGCTAGTTGGGAAGTATTCCCATCTAAATATGGTGATTCCTGACCTAGCCTTTTGTATATTAGACGGCTAATAATTACAAATTGACATGTTACAAAATCTAGAGTGTCTAGGATTTATCTTGGCCGACAATGCACAATATTATCCTGGCCAGCCTCTAGAATCTACATCCAAGCATGGTCGTGGGCATGCAACAGAGGGAGTCATTCTTCTCATAGACACAAAACTATGAAGGGTTTGAGCTCGTGAGAATTCAAGAAAACACTCAGAAGCATTAGTTTGGTTGCGGCCTTTAGTGCCTTATCAAGTCTCATATACTAAAGAATGAAGCAAGATTCAAAGGTTTAGAAGAACTCACCTTTCATTGAATACGCAGGGCCATGGGTTTTACCCATTCTTTACTTTTATATTGCCCTCAGATAAGCTCAGATCATTCGTCCATGGTGGTCCACACATAAGATAAAAAGAAGCAAAGAACAAAAACATATCAGAGAGAATCATGATCACGGTTAGGGAACCCAAAGAATGCCTCAGAAAACAAGAAAAGGTCATGATTCGAGATAGAGGAAGAACTATACCTTCATCTTCCTATAGGAAACTTCATAGAAAATTCCTTGTAATAGTAAAATGGAGGATTTTTGTGCTTCAAACCCTAGCTATGTTGGTGGCAGTAAGTAGTGCCCATTTTCTCAAAAAGGAGAAGTGTGAAATTCGTTTGAGAAAGTCGGGATAGGGCATGTTTTGTCTTAGGGTTTTCTCTTGCCCTAAGGTTGAATGTGGGATTTTCACCACATTATTTTCATTTCCATATGTATTGACTAATACCCGTGGGGGTATTAAGGCAAGTTGTTGCCTAGGCAATGTGCCTTAGGGTCCCCTTGACCATCTTTTCTATGACAAGTCAAGATCAAAACAAATGAGAGATGCATAATGCTTTGCAGGATGGAGATAAAACCACTTAGGCTTTTATTTTATTATTTTGCCAAAATTATTCTTAGGATCCTTGTATGGTTTTATTTGCTTTATCATAATAGAACAAATTGAGAAAATTAAAACTACAAGTCATTGTAAAACAATATTTAAAGTGATGTTTCTATAAATTGCTTGTAAATATTTGTTATTTTAAGTAGTTAAAGTGAAATAAAGAAAATGAATCTTGCTTTTCCAGATTTGAATTCCTTTGGGTGAGATGGAGCAGATAAGAACAAATTTGAGTTTTTTAGTAGATAAAGTATGTTTTAAAGGAGATTTTAGTGGGGGCCACTTGACAGGTGTTTTTGGTAGCTTTTGCAGTCTGTTTGGAGGTAGTTTAGAGGCTATTTTAACATATTTTTAGAGGAGCTCAAAAATGGATTTGCATAACTATTTTTAGGAGCTTTTCCAGCTTTTCCTCTTTGAGATCTTTTGGGCAGGCATATATTGGACAAAGCTAGCTCTTTCTCGGGGAGTTGGAGATCATTGTTTCTTCTCTCTTGAGCACATGGAGAGAGTTTATAGATAGATATTTGACTCAATTTATGTTTTTCCTTGTATTCCTTTCAGTTAATATAGCACAACCCTTCTATTTCACTTCTTTTGCCCTCGTGATTACAATATTGACTTGATGTCTCATTGTGATAATGAGTAATTTATCCTTTTTCATATTTTATTATTGTGAAAGTGTTGTGCAAATTGTTCATATGATTCAGGTTGTATGATTGTGTTCAAACTAAACCTTCATACAAAGTATTTTTCAATTGTATGTTCTAAGTGAAGTTGTGAGAGTTCATGATTAAGGAACTATTTGTGAGTAAAAGTATCGAGATAAGTTAGAAATCAGGAGCAAATTCTGTTTAAGTTTCTTTCATTTCATTTCACCTTCTCACCTTTTCCCTCAGCAAATCATTTAGATTAGTAAAATCATTAGGAGAACCAGCTCACTCTAGAGGTTCACTCCAATTTTTAGGCAACCCATAGGCCTAGGAGTGTTCCCATGTGTCAACAGATAGTTAAGTTGAATAACTTAGCATAGGGTGCATATTTGATTGATAACAAGAACCTTTTGTTTTTCATTCATTTATACCAGAGTTGCTATTAGTGGAAGGACCTCCAATTAAGGGAATTCACATCTCCAAGGAACTCATTGTGCCCCTATTTGCTACGATTGTCTCTACAAGATGAACAAACATTAGCACTTCATTATAAAGCCCATTGCAACATGTATTTTTTGGAATGTATCCAGAGATTTTTAACCATACATGGAAGAAGATATTTTTTCCATGTCATAGACTATTTAAAAAATATGAGGTAATGAGGTGTTTTCTCCTATAATTGCATCACAGAGAATGGGATGAGATTAATGGGTTTTGAATTGAAGTCACTCTTGCATCTAGTAAGATATCTTTGCAAAAGAACTCTCCCCTAATGGTCTGTTAGGTCTTCATATTATCAGCAAGTCTACTTAGTGAGCTCTAATGGTTGATAGATGAAGTTTTCTGGGCATGCACAGATTGCTCCAGAGTAGGAGCTTAGTTTCATGCATATAAGAGTTTTTTTGACAATGATGGATTGTATCTGTTTTAGTGTGTAAGATTGTTCTTTTGAGTTGCAGCTTCAGGTCATAGAGGCAAGATTAGTGTTGTTGTTCTACAGCTTCTCTTGCTAGGCTGATTATTTGTTCTTGTATATGTTTCTCTATATTTTGTTTAATGTAGTATTTTGACTTCCTTACCCTTTGTAATCCATATTTTTTTCAATAAAAAAAAATGTTTAGAGTTATCATTCTTGAGGCCTATTAGGCACCTATTCCTACTTTAATCACACATCTAATAAGAGGCAATTTTTACATATATATTTTTAAAGATAGGTATGCTAGTTTATTTTACTTTCTAGAACTATTTTTTTTACTACATACATGGACACATGACAAATATGAGTAAGTAAATTTAATTAATTAATTTATTTATCTTTTGTATAACTATTTTATTTACTACATACATACATGGACACATGACAAATCTAAGTAAGTAAATTTAAATAATTAAATTATTTATCTTCTTCTATATTATTTTCATTATTTTTTCCCGAGCATGGTGAACCAAGCTAAATCTTAAGCTAAATCTTAACAAGTAATAGATGATTTTTATTTATTTATTACGCTGAGAGGTGTTCTACACTCACAACAAGGGCTGAAAGATTTAGATTCCCTTAAACAATTAAGATTCAGATTCCCATGTAAACAAAATTCATAAATGTACAAATAAATAAATTTGTGGAAGCCAAATGGATAGAAAAATAGAAAAACTTGTTACACCAAGAGGCTTCTACACTCACAACAAGGCCTGAAAGATTCATATTCCCGTAAACAATTAAGATTCAGATTCCCATGTAAACAAAATTAATAAAATGTGCAAATAAATAAATTTGTGGAACCAAATGGATAGAAAAACTGCAAGTAATTTATAAATGCCAACAAATTGGAAGATATCTCTCGGCGTACTGTAGATATATTTTTTTAAATATAAATATACTAGTTTATCTTCTTTTTTAGTTTGATGGTTCAAAATGTATTAGAATTTTTTTATTGTTTTTAAGAAAATGTAGTAGAGAGAAAAAAAATTCTTAAATAAGAACAAAACAAATTGTTTATTTCATATGTTTATTAATTTAAATTGAACTAATTTGTGAAGAAGTATTTTATTAAAAATTGCAACAAAGAAACTACTATCATTTTGCTTACTTAAATCTTTATGCTATTTTTTTAAGTCACTATATTATTTTTCATCCTTTAGAAAAAAGTATATAATTAATAAAATAATCAAACTAATAAATTAATAAAATATTATTTTATAGTTTTAATTTTCTCTAAATATATGAGTTATTATTATTTTTTACTTGAACACTTATTTTATTTATTAGAGTTATTTTATTTTATTTATTTTTATTGGTAAAAGGCCGAAGCCATTAAAGTCAGTTAGAAAAAATACAGCTTTGTTCAGTGCGGGCACTGGTAGGAAAGAACAGAGTGAAGAAAACCTCTGGTCTAGCCTGGGACTACATACTGTTTATATACACAAGGTCAAGCCCTTCAAGGAAACATATTTTATTGTATAATTGCTGAGATAGATATACAAATATCACCCTTGGACATGGTCTTTCTTTAGATATCCTTATTCTGTATGTTTTTAGGCACTTCGACTCTTGGGAAGACCTCCATGGCTTATATTGAAGGGGCATCTTCTATCTTTCTCCTATCTAACCTGAAACCACATAAATCTACCACTTCTTTTTGTATGTTAGCTATACAAAATCAAAACATTCATTCTACTACAGACATCTGTTAGTTCTTAAAAATCTTTGCTTGAGAAGAGAAAATACTTGATTGTTGCCAAGCTTACCAAAATTATGCAAATAGACTTGTTTCAGTGTTATCTTAAACCTGGAGCACATTTTGGTTAGTTCGCCTTCCACCGTGTGTAACTGCCAGCAAGAGTCTTTGAATAGTTGGGTCAATGTTAGTTGAAAACAAGCTAAGCAGAATAGAGAGATCCGACGATAATAAGTCAAGTCTTACAAATACAACAATTGAAGCATAACAGCAAATTGGTATAATAGAGTTTGAACTAGTCAAACCAACAGATAAAAGTAAAGTCATCGGTGAAAATAGAAATTCGGTGAGAGAGTGCGCAATAAAAACTATTTTAAACAGGTGAAAAAACTTGAACTGTTGCTGTGGTACAACCATTGAACCAACGGTTATTGGACCTTTGAACTCAAAAGAACCTATTGAACTTATGGCTATTGAACCGTTGAACCACCTTGAACATTGAAGTTATTGAACCGGTTGAACCTTTGAACCAGTGGAACCTTCGAACTCTGATGAACCTTTGATCTGGATGAGCTTTCAAACTGGATGTACTCGTTGAACTTACGAAATGATGAACTGTTGAACCTTTTGAACCCGTTGACCTCTATCTTAAGTTTCAACAGTTCAATGCTTTTCTTTTCCTTCGACATAATTCTTCCCTCATCTTTCAAAATTTTAGATCTGACCTTTGAACTCATTGAACCAAATGAACCTATTGAACTTACAATTATTGAACTGTTGAACCACCTTCAACGTTGAAGTTATTGAACCAGTTGAACCTTTGAACTGGTGGAACCTTCGAGCTCTGATGAACCTTCGATCTGGATGAACCTTCAAACCAGATGTACCCATTTAACTTACAAACCGTTGAACCTTTTGAACTCGTTGAACCTCCATCTTAAGGTTCAATGATTCAACGCTTTCTTTTCCTTTGGCATAATTCTTCCCTCATCTTCCAATAATTCTTGTTTTAAAAAAATAACTATGAACTTAACAAATTAACATAGATATTTTAAGTACAACTATATTTAAAACACGTCTATATATATTGAAGATATCTAGACTAGTTATATTACAAAATTAAAAAATCATAAAAATTAATTGTAGAACAAACATATATTAGAAAGTAATTTAAAAAAAAATTATAATCATACCAAATCATACAAATCACAAGTCATTACAATTTAAATAACAAACAGGTAAAACCACCACATAACACTTAATTACCATAGTTTTGCTATGCACCATTCTCTCAATTTTCATAATAACTACTACAGTTTTAAAATAATATTTACATAGATTTAAAGAACTGGTTAAGAATAAGCTTGGGTTCAAATGACAGCATCATCTTGTAAAAGTTTTGACTTGTGCTCCTCATTGCCAAAACCCTTCTTTCAATTGTATGCAAACACCTTTGGATCATTTGTACCACTTAACTGCTAAAGCACAGATAATCTCCCACACAAACACAATTTCGAGGCATCTTGCAAATTATTTTCATTTCCAAAGCAACTTATCTTCGTCGTCTTGAAACAACTCCCAGATAACAATACCTTAAGATGAATCCACTTAACTTCATATACACACTTACAAGGCGTAGGCATGTACATGAACATTATTCTGATTGATTTACATAGTTTTGTGTTGCTTTAGATTTATCCCTAGTTATTATACTAATTCATGAATAGCATGTAAAACCTAACTAACCCTACTTCTACTTCTACAACTAATAGGATAGAGGATTGATTTAAAATAATTTTGGACCTTCACGAAGCTCATCGGTGCCTAATCCACTAGGAAACAAAGTCATGGACAACAAAGAGGGAAGAGATGCATCAAGTAAAACTTCAACAAAAATAGAAATATATATTGACGTACAAATCTTAGATTTAGTCTCATATGATAAACATAATTAATAATCAAGAAAAGAGAAGCAATGATCTATTTGCAACAAAGGAATGACCCATACAAAAGAGTTTGTATTTATTCAAATGTTGTCACACATTATCCAATCTCTATTACAATAATACCAACAAGTGTGGCAAAAGAGGATGAACTGTTGCTGTGGTACAACCGTTGAACCAATGGTTATTGGACCTTTGAACTCAAACGAACCTATTGAACTTATGGTTATTGAACCGTTGAACCACCTTGAACATTGAAGTTATTGAACCGGTTGAACCTTTGAACCGGTGGAACCTTAGAACTCTGATGAACCTTTGATCTGGATGAGCTTTCAAACTGGATGTACCCGTTGAACTTACAAAATGATGAACTGTTGAACCTTTTGGACTCGTTGAACCTCTATCTTAAGTTTCAATGGTTCAACGCTTTTCTTTTCCTTCGGCATAATTCTTCCCTCATCTTTCAAAATTTTAGATCTGACCTTTGAACTCATTGAACCAAATGAACCTATTGAACTTACGGTTATTGAACTGTTGAACCACCTTGAACGTTGAAGTTATTGAACCAGTTGAACCTTTGAACTGGTGGAACCTTCGAGCTCTGATGAACCTTCGATCTGGATGAACCTTCAAACCAGATGTACCCATTGAACTTACGAACCGTTGAACCTTTTGAACTTGTTGAACCTCCATCTTAAGGTTCAATGGTTCAACGCTTTCTTTTCCTTTGGCATAATTCTTCCCTCATCTTCCAATATCACCCAAAGGGAGAACCATAGGTTGAACTGGTTCAGCGGTTCAATGGGTCCACAAAGGGTTCACCCGATTCCAAAGGTGAAAGAGGTTCAATGGTTCAATACATTCACAAGGTTCAACCATAGCAATAGTGAGTTTGGCCGATGGTTGAACCAAGGATTGAACCGGTTCAATGGGTTCTCCCGATTCTAGAGGAGACAGAGGTTCATTGGTTCATAAGTTCAATAAGTTCAACCACAGTCAAAGGGTTCACCTGAATTCAAAGGTGGAAGAGGTTCAACAGTTCAAAAAGTACAATAGGTTCTACCACAACATTCATTCATAATTTTGGTTTGTTTTCACTGCTGTACATATACACGCCGACTGCAAGAAGGCCAATAGTAATATGTTTAGCCAAAGGTTGAACTGAGGGTTGAACCGGTTCAATGGTTCACTAGATTCATTTGGTTCAAAGGGTTCACCCGATTCCAGAGGTGAAAGAGGTTCATTAGTTTAATAAGTTCAATAGGTTCAATCACATCAATTGTTCACATTTTAGATCTGTTTTCACCACTGTACCATTTTTGTGATATACAAGCCAAAAAATAGGAAACTTTGTATATTAACAAGTGTAACCAACAGTGTATGTCTTTGTTATACCATATAATCAATGAAACTTCAATAAACAAATCGAGATAAATGCTTGTGGAAAAAACAATGTATATCTTTGAAGTTCAAACCGGTATACTTTACTTTGTCAATGAGTTCTTGATCACCATAAACTCATCAAACATCACTTTACTTTGCCTTGTCTTCTTTTCTACCGTGTCATACCTTAGAAAGTTTTGTCCATGTAAATATTTTTCTCTCAATGGTTGGGGCTTAACCAAGAACACAAAACACTTTTGGCAAGTTCCATGGTCTCGAGAACCATGCAAACTACCAAAAGTCTCATCCTATAGGCTCTTTGTTAGCAGTCAAGGGTTCAGTAGGAACCAAGAACCTGTTGGGGTTTTCCATGGTTCAAGGAACTACATGAAATGTCAAAAACCTCCCTCCTTTTCTTTTTTTATCCTTTGTCAGTGAGTTATTGACCACCATAAACTCACTGAACATCACTTTACTTTGCCTTGTCTTCTTTTCTACCCTATCATACCTTAGAAACTTTTGTCCATGGAAATATTTTCCTCTTAGCGGTTGGGGCTTATCCAAGAACACATAACACTTTCAGCAAGTTCCATGGTTTTGGGAACTATGCAAACTACCAAAAGTCCCATCCTATAGCCTCTTTGTTTCCGGTCGGGGGTTCAATAGGAACTAGGAACCTGTTGGAGTTTTCCATGGTTCCATAAACTATGGAAAACATTGAAATGTTTTTTGGTGAGCCGAAAATGACTCACAAGACCAAAAAGTTCAATTTTTTTTTAGGAATTTTAGGAATTTTTGGATCTCTTTCCACTTTCTTGTGATCTATCTTGAAGATCTTGTGGAATACATTCTTCTACACTTTGTATTGAATAAACATGTCTTAGAAATGTATGTGGATAAACAACCTGAGGATATTGGTATATGTGAGGATAATGTGCCAACATTGCAAGCCATTACTCAATTCATCCTTTCATGAGTCCTATTAATATTCCAAGTCTTTCATCCTTTGAACCCTTGTTTTTGTGTCACCTGATAGATTTTTTGACATGCATTATTCTCATTGCTTTCTTTCATGGTGTTGCATTTATTATTATGCAAGGTTATTACATTTTATGCTCAATTAGTGGTTTTCATACCTTGTTGAAATGCGTGTCACATTGTCAAAGAAGAAGCATGTCCATGTGATTATGTTGGTTCACTATAATGGAGGACTCATTTTGTGTGTTTGCATGCATGTGGTCATCATCTTGAAAGTTTAGGTGTATGGTCACAATTTAGTCCTAGATGTCTAGGATGTCACAAAGACATAAACATAGGTGTTTCGCTTTGGGCTATCAATGCGAGGTACACTTTTATGGTACAAATTCATTTGATGATTGTTATCATCTGCATGTAATTTTGTTCCATGCTTGTAAAAATGCCTCCACCTTTCAGGTTTGTTATATGACTAGGGGCATTAGTCATTTAGATTTGATTTGACATTTTGAAGCTCAAATATTCATTTTCGTTGTTTAAAAATGGCATTAAATTTTCTTTGTTAACCCCATTCGCTCTTTCACTTGAGGCTTTAAAGCTAGAAGACACATATGAAATTATATAGAAATTTCTTAAACTTTAGTATAACATTGAAGCAAACCACTAACCATTGTGAGTTGGTTGTTTAGTTTTTAAATCAAGATTGTCTTTAGGATTAGGTTTAATAATCAAAATATTTGGATTACTACCAAATTTTGAGCTTTCTAAACTCATCCTCATAGAATTTACAATCCATTTCATAAACATATTCGAAATCTATATCTTCATAATTCAGCTGGAGTCCAACTCTTCCAATTCAAACTCAAACTAGTCCATGTGCCTTTAAATTTTACAACTTGAGCAACAACAAGAGAAAGCACAACAAGAGCAACATGAGAAGACATCCAAACCTTAATCTTTTCCCAAGTAGAACTCTAAATTTAGTTTATTAATTTCATGTTTAAAATTTTTCAAGGCATATAATTCATTGAAATGATTACAAAAGATACCTTGAATTGTATCTCTTTACATCTAATGACTAGAATTTGTATTAACCTAGTCTCTAACATGACTTTATACTTCCAACATGGAGATCATAAAGAAACGTATACTGTAGATAGGTAATTTGAGATCAGGCTAGCGGTGAGAACAGTGTGTCATAGGAGAAGTTCAATTTGTAAGGTTTTCATCAGGCTAGCGGTGAGAGCAATGGCTGGTCCGAAGCAGTGGACGAAGGAAATGGATAGAAGATCCATCCCGAGGTTTAAAGAACCGGTTAAGAATGAGATTGGGTTCGAATGACAACATCATGCTGTAAATCTCTAAGTTTCGACTTGGGCATTGAGGAAGACATTGCCAAAACCCTTCCGTTAAATTGTATGCAAACACTTTTGGATGATTTGTATTATCACTTAAACTGCTGACGCACAGATAATCTCCCACACAAACACACTTCCCAATATATTGAGGGAGAGAGTCCGGAGGCATCCTTGCAAATTCTTTCCATTTCCAAAGCAACTTATCTTCATCGTCCTGAAACAACTCCCAGATAACAATACCCATAGCGCTTGGCAAATGAAAGTCAATACCCATCCTGAGTAGAACCTCAGGTAACGGATCGCTTGCTGACTGATCCATGAAGGTCGCTACCACTAGAACGGATGCCCTATATGCAACTATGGATAAAACATACAGATCATAATTTTCAACAAGTTGGGTGGGTAATGGAGCTATTGTAACAGGCTTAATAATACCATCTTCGATATTGTAACCGGCAATAGTCATAGGCCTCTCTGCCCTCCAGAAAAGAACGCCATTGCACTCAACCATTTGACGATCTAATATATTAGAGCCCGTTTCCCCTGAAAACTGAGACTTAAGCTTCCATGAATCTTGAAAATAGTGGTAGATTTGGAAGGAAAAATTCCTCGAGCTGTGCCCCAACGTCACTACCAAATACGGCTCTCCATTTCCTCCTCGTACAATATGCTGAGACTCGCAAAACATATCGATTACTATATCTGTATAAATTTTCATGAGCGGGTTGCAAACACGTAATACTGGGGTTCTTCTAAAAAGCAGTAACCCCAGCCCTACACTTGGTAAGTTGTAACATCTGACATTGTCTCCCACAGGATTTGAGAGGAAAGAAAGAGAGATTGTCATCCATTTTTGTGTGGAAAAGCAGTAGGCCACACAAAGCCAACTTCCGTCGGATTCTTCACCACAGAGAAGAAGCCATGGATTTTGGGTGCGCAATGAAGACAGAAATCTGTGCGAGGACAAAATAGAATTCCATTCTTTGCAAACTACGCGAGAGCGGCAGATTGACTGTAATGGAAGCTTTGTAAAAATGCATTCCTTTACATCCCCATACAGCTCAGATACACCACTCTGCTCTCCGTCTTCTTCAACTGCTGAAATAAATTGTCGCTCCATTGCTTTCTACTACCAGGCTTCCTAATTAATGGATTTCTTATGCTATTGATTTCTCTCTATGCATTTATAGGTGTTTGACATGGAGAGCTTTGCTTACTCCACGCGTGGTTAAGAGCAGCCAAGGTGGAGAAAATAAAATTTAAAATAGGTAATCGAGATAAAAATTGGGATAGATATTTTTAATATATTTATGGAAAACCTGTTAAAAGAAATATAATTTTGGAAGTGTTTTTAAATATCTTATGTAAAAAATTAAATGGCATTAATTTTTTTTTGTTATCTTTTATTAATATTTTACATTGGATATCTGATTTAAATTTATGTGTTCATGTAGATAATTAAATAATTCAAAAGTAAAATAAGTTAATTCTTAAGTAAATAAAATAGCTCTAGATTGATATTGGCATCTTTTAGATAGACGTGTTTAAGATATTGTTATAATAGAATATAAACTATTAATAAATATGTAATAATTTGTTATTTATTATCATCTAATTAAATATTTTAGTCTAACTTGACATATATCAATAAATACAAAAATATCTGAAATTACTCATCATCTCATTTTAAAAATATAAGTAATAGTGGTCAAAATATAGCTCCATATGGGACATGTATCAATTTAATTCATTGTGCATAAATAGTACATATCAAAATATAATGCTCTTAAAAAAAAAATTGTCATCACATTAAATAGTTTGAGTTTGTAGATTTTATGCAACATTGGTGTAGAACTTCTAAACCTAAACCAACTAGAAATTTGTTCTTTAATGAACAATATATATTCTCAATGTATCATATTTATCAATCCTCATTTCTAACAAGTCATTCCTTCTCTTTTAATTTATATCCAATTGTGATTATTTTTTGAGACCTCAACAACCAAATATTGAAGTGCCTCCCTATGTAAAGTTCACCATTTGATACATAAATCAAATTTAATACCTATATATTTCAAATATGAAATTTAAATACTCATATTTCAAAAGGGACTCCCCTTCAATTTACATCAACCTCTTTCTCAATATAACATAGAGATATTTTTTCTTCTCATTAAAGCGTTAAATTATAGAAAAAGAATTGTTTTGTGTGCCTAAGTATAAAACTATTAAGTTTCCACAATCCATTATTGCCTAGAAAAGTTGTGTCTTGTATGTAAAGGTAAACTTATTAAACTTTTGTTGTTTACAAGGATGGGGTGATTCCTCCTATAACTACGTGTAATTCCGCTAACCATGGCAGCTTAACCTAATTGTTGTTTCAAACATGAGTAAGTAATAATAGTTGTCTTGCATTTGAGCCCTGACTCTCACTAGCTTAAACCCCAAAAACTCAAAATCATCAATGGAATCCAAAGTTAGTGTTGCAGTTGGACTCAAATATTTGTGGTTAGAATATGTAGAAGGGTTTCTCCCTTTGAGTATATTGATTGTCTCTCTTAAATGATCATGGTTAAAAAAAGAAAATCGCAATTCTAGAAAATGGTCCTAAGATAAGGGTCCAACTGAAGGTGGAGAAAATAAAATTTGAAATAGATAATGGAGATGGTATAGATATTTTTAGCATATTTATGGAAAACGTGTTAAAGAGAAAGGGCCATTAAGTCTTATTTTTAATTAATTTTTTAAAATAAAATTTTAAAATATATATTCATTGTAAACCAACCCATTGAATCACCGGGATTTCGGATTGCCTATTGTTTCTTTAGGCGGCCGGATATAGATATAGGGGCTCCTCCACGCCCTAGATCAATGGAGGCTGAGACTGACTGGGGAGCACCGCTTCAGCGAGATCGCCAGCCATATAACCAACCCCTCCCGGGGATGAGTTGGACTCAAGACCGGCCCCTCCATATAGATTGATTTGGATTGGATGGGTTTCTCGAGCTAGGTTTAGGACCAGCTAGAAGCTATAGATAGACTGGGACCAGCTATATATCCCTCGGCTTCCCAAGCAGAGCGAGATCTAGCCTAGTAATAAAATTTTAAAATATATATTCATTGTACTTTTCAAAGTAAAAATAAAACAAAAAAATCAAGGAAATAATGAATGGTGGTTTTTTGAAAACAAAAAAATTAAAATTTACATACAAAAGTAAATAGTTTCTCATATAGAAATAAAGTAATTAATGTAGTAAAACTAACATTCCTATTTTTAGAAAAAATACACTTGATTTGAATCATAGATCCACTAAAACAAACACTTTTTACATAGATTTGTGGAAACATAGATATGGTAGTTTTAATAATTTTGTAATTTTAGATTTTATATTTTACATATAATTTATTGATTTAATATTTTAATTTTGTAATTGTATTAATTTTATAAGTTTATTTATTTTATTAGTTTTATAGTTTTATAATTTTAATTAAAAAATTATTGAAATTATTATGTATAGTAAATAATTATGTAGATCTATCAATAAAAATATAATATAAGTGATATAGTTTATAGTTTATAAATGAATTTATTTTTGAAATAATTATTTATTTTAATTTTAGTTAAGAGTTAATATTGCAATAGTAAACAAATAATAAAGTTATTTTTAGAATTATTTTATTTTATTTTATTTACTTAAGATTTATTTTCTAGTTACTTTATTTATTTAAAAGTTATTTTATTTATTTTAATTTTATAATATAGATTGATTGTGTTTTAGTTTTTATTATTTTTTCATCTCGGCTCTTTTATAGTTTTTGTTAACACCTCACATTACACTCCACCCCTTGTTTGGCATAATAAAATAATTTTTAAACTAACATATATATCTAAAATATGCCTGAAGGCACCTATTCTTATAAAACAACAATGAATAAAAAACAAAAAATTAAAACCTTAATATACTTTGATCCTTTTTATTTGATATGGGAAAACACTAATAAAATATAGTTATAAATTATTAAATTTAATTCTGCATTAAAGAAAAGAAAATTATATTGAAGCATTTATAGTAAAATGTAATGTACTTACTTGGAATATACTTTGATCTTTTTATATTTCATATGATTAAACCCTACAAAAATATAGTTATAAATTATTTAATTTTATTATTTAGAAAAGAAAAGAAAAATAGATTGAACCCTTTATACTAAAATATATAAAATATAATACACTTACTTTGACTAACTTCTCCCCTTCAATAATATGTTCTAATCTTTATTTATTTCATATAATAAACCCTAACTAAATATAATTATAAATTAAATTATTGTACAATAAATAAAATAACACAAAAAACAAAAGGTAATCTGCCCTTGATGAATATACTTTGATCCTTTTATAAATTAAATTGAAGCCTTTATAGTAAATGTATAAAATATAACTTCAAATAGCTTCTCCCATTTTCATGAATATACTTTGATTTGTTTTTATTTCATATGATAAAACCCTAATAAAATAATTAATCTACCCTTGATGAATATACTTTGATCCTTTTATAAATTAAATTGAAGCCTTTATGGTAAATGTATAAAATTTAACTTCAAATAACTTGTTTCATTCATGAATATATTTTGATTTGTTTATATTTCATATGATAATACCCTAATAAAATAGGTAATCTGCCCTTCATGAATATACTTTTATCCTTTTATCCATTAAATTCAAGCCTTTATAGTAAATGTATAAAATATAACTTCAAATAACCTCTCCCCTTCATGAATATACTTTGATTTGTTTTTTATTTCATATGATAAAACCCTTATAAAATATAGTTATAAATTATATTATTGTACAGTAAATAAAATAACATAGAAACCAAAAGGTAACCCTAACAAAATAGAATGCGCTTATTCTTGTAATAAATTTTATAATTGTGAATACACTTTGCTCCTTTTATATTTCATATGTTAGAACCCTAATAAAATATAGTTATAAAAGAAATTATTCTATAGTAAATAAATAACACAAAATAAAAGATAACTATGATAGTAAAATATTAATTTGAAGTATTTTCATTAAAATAACTCAATAGTAAATCAAAGTACTATTATATTTCTGTTGTAGGAAATGTTTCTGAATAGATCACCTTAAGCCCTAGTGTCAAAAATTGCAAGATCATAAGCAAGGTAAATTAGTTCCAAGGAGTAAACCTACTTGGTGGATAGGGGCTGAGCCCCAACATTATCTTGTGCTTGCTAGCTCACAAATTGAAGATAAATCCAAGATTTCACCCACCCTGCCTCAAAGGGCTCAAGAATATTCTAGTGGTAATGTAAATAAATCAATTGAGGGTGATTGTATAGTATCTCCTTTTTCTAAATTTTCTACCTCTGAGATCTTCCAAGAGCCACTAGTTATATGCACCAAACAATGTCCAATGAAAACCATAGTAAATATCATACAGATAAGGACCCATCAGAAGCAAATGAAAAAAAGCATAAGGGCTCTTCACTAGAGTAAATGGGAGATGACAACAACTAATAGACCACAGTGAGAAAAAATAAGAAATTAGGGTAAAATGATAAAAGAAAGATGACTTTGCGTTCTCATGTTAAGATGGGTAAGGAAAAAAACTATAATTTAGATTTTTCTAGTTGTTCCTATGCACCCTTAAGTTTTTTCCCATTCAGTTTTGTTCTCTTTTTATTTATAATAGAAAGGGTATCATCCCCATGGTGACACATATATAACAAAAAAAAGGTACTATTTAATTTATAGTAAATAAAACAACTTACCATTAAAATAACTTTTGCACTTGTCCAATATACTTTGTAGAATCTGAATAAAAACCCACAAATTAGATTTCATTCTCCAGAAAAGAAAATTAAATTAAATTGAAACCTTTATACAAAAAAGTATAAAATATAATGCAGTTACCTTCAAATAACTCATAGGCTTCTCTGTATTCTTTTGCTCTACCTTATTTCAATATAATGCTGTTACCTTCATATAACTTCTATGCTTCTCTAGCATTCTTTTGCCCTATCTTATTTCATTTTATTTTTTGTGATTTATGTTTGACTATTACTTGTATTTATATAAATTTGTTACTTTATGTTTGCTTTATTGTTATTTCCATTAATTTAATAAAACTACGGCAGTTATATATTTTAAATTTAATTCATGTGTGCTTTCATTTAAAAAAATATGTCAGTTATATATTTTTTAAATATAAAATAGTTACTTCATAATTTTTAGGTGCATTCATTTAATAAAATATGTGGGCTATATTTTAAATTTAAAATACTTACTTTATAATTTTACAAAACTATGTTAAATAATGATGGCGCGAAGATTTGAAGAGTGACAATTCGCAAAGCAAAAATTTGCAGAGAGACCCATTCTAGAATGGAGAGAGAGAGGGATGAAAGGAGGCCTCATGGAGCAAAGAGATTGGAGACGCTTTCCTCGAAGGGAGCTCGAACTGGCTAATAGGAATTGTGGATTCGCCAGCGGTGGTCAAAATTTTCCACAGCAGAAGGAAGACCTGCAAAAATGGCATGATGTCCGGTTTCCTCTGAGAAGAGAATGGCAACAGAATGGAAATCTTCACGGCCCAAGGCACTGGAATCAAAGACAGCAAAACTATCAACAATATAGGGGAAGAAGAAACCCTAGAGGTGATGGTCAGCGCAGGGATTTCCAAAGGCGCAATTTGCAGCCAGAGATCAACATCACAGAAGGAGGGAAGATGTCAGAGAAGAGGAAATCTCAATCACCCTCAATGCTAATCGTCTTCAGGATCTTGTTTTGAAATTGGAAAATACTGCATTAATAATGAAATGGCATGGGAAGGATTTAAATTGGCAAAGTCTGGAGACATGGTGGTATGACAAATGGGGAACGGAATTGGAATTCAAGAGGATGACAAATGATTATTTCATGGTCATTTGTCCTTCGAAAGCCATCAAGGCTCAAATTAAAGAAGGGATTTGGATTCTTAATGGCTGCGGCTTTTACATCAGCCAATGGAAGGCCGGGTTCGATCCAACTTCACACCGCTTGGAAAAAAATCATGATTGGTATATTTTACCTAACCTCCCCCTTGAATATTGGGACTCCAGGGTTTTGGAAGAAATTGGTAATGGCATGGGATCCTTTTTGTGCGCGGAGAAAAGGGGCAACCCAGAAGGGTTAGGCACAGTGGTTTGGGTAGGCATCGAAAGCAATCCAAATCATAGAATCTTGAGTGAAATTAATATTTCGTCAGGATTAGGTGTCTGGACGCAGAAAGTGATCCATAACCCTCTCCCCATAGATACTCTGGTAAAAGTGCTAGGGTGGAAAAGCGACCCTTTTCCAAAGGAAAACTCGAAGCAAGCGTCCAATAAACAACTCATGGAGGACGAAGATTATGTCAAAGAAGGTCTCCCTCTCCCTTCTAAAGTGGAGCTTCAAAAGGAATCCAAATCAGCCCAGAGGCTTGATGATGCCCAGAGCATCAGATCCATTGATCAAAAATTGTCGCAGGCAATTGAGCTGATTGGTAACACAGTACGCAAAGAGGATCTTGATTCCCTCATAAATGTGGGCAATGAATTGGTGGACATTGCAAATGCGGCCAAAAGAGGGGAGCTTGACATCAACAATTTTGAAGGTGAAGATTGGCTTGCAAAACAAGATTTCGAGCTGATGGGAAATGAAGGCTTCCTAACTGAAAAGGAAGACCCAAGCAAAGCCCTGAATAACCTTGTAGAACAAGCAGAGTTAATTGAAATCTAAGGAACCAACCAAAACATTGCCAGATTGTGGAGAACACAGAGGAAAAGGTAGGATTCCGAATAAGGAAAAACTCAAGTGGGATGGGGAGGCTTTAGGGCAATTGAAAATCTAAACACTATTGAAAGTAGGGAAGGGGAATGCCCTTCCTGAACAACAATGAAATTCGTAACTTGGAATGTTAGGGGCTTAAATGCCCCTAACAAAAGATGTCTGTTGCGGCAGCATCTGAACTCGCAGCAACCGGACAATTGTTTGATTCAAGAGTCTAAGTTAGGAGAACACGAAAGAGCAACTCTCAGCCTCAAATTGAGGAAGTGGAAGATTTGTGGAGTCAATGTAGAAGGAGCCTCAGGTGGACTGCTCACTCTTTGGAAGCCGCAAACAGTCTTGATTGAAGAGGTGGCTTCAAGCAAGTGCTGGCAAGCCTGCAGGGTAAGGAGCCTCGCCTCCAATCTAATTTTTCTTCTGGTAAATGTTTATGGGCCTAACAACTACATTCATAAAAGAAGTGTTTGGAACGAATTGAACAAAGTCTACAAATTCCTAGGGTTCAAATTTTTCATTTTAGGCAGGGATTTCGACGCAATTTTGAAAGAAAGTGATAAGAAAGGGGAAGTAGGGAGGAAACTTCAGTCTCAGTTGGATTTCAAAAGTTTTGTGGATAGAAATGAACTTTGTGACATTCAGATGGGAGGTGGGCAGTTCACCTAGACAAATAGAAGGTTAGGCTTCTGCAACATAGCTGAGAAATTGGATAGGTTCCTCTTCAAAGGAGACTTCTACAGTCTTCCCTTTAATCTCGACTGTCAGTTGCTTCCATTACCAGGGTCAGATCACTACACCGTTTGCTTGGAATTATTGGGAGAAAAGGGATCAGTCAGGAGTCCCTTTAAGTTTGAAAATATGTGGTTTCAGCACAAGGATTTTTTGGATCTAATCAAACAATGGTGGAATGAAACGCAGCCCGTAGGCTCCAAAATGTTTAGCATCACAGTCAACCTGAAGGTTATTAAACAGAATCTAAAATCATGGAATCAAAATAACTTCAAAAACATCTTTGAGGAGAAGAGGCAATGTGAATCAGAATTAAAAGCCCTCTTGAAGAAGATTATTAGAGAGGGAATGCATAACCACAGCTACTTGCAAGAAAAATTGCTGATGGAAAAAATGAATGATATTCTTACCAAAGAAGAAGTGTTTTGGCGACAAAAATCCTAAGAAGTTTGGTTATCGGCCGGGGACAGAAATACAAAATACTTTCATAATGCAACAAAGGCAAGAAGGGAAGTAAATAGAATTTCCAGGGTAAAAGACATTAATGGAAAACTTGTGGAGGATGTGGAAGAGGTCAAACAAGCAGTGGTGGAGCATTTTTAGAACTTCTTGCATGAGCCGGAAGGTTCCCTGCTCACAGCCCAAGAAGAGCTTGTGGGATATATACCCAAGCTGGTAAATGTTGAACAAAATGATATGCTAAACAACAAATTTTCAGAGGAGGAAGTGAAGTTTGTGCTCTTTCAGCTCCATCTAGATAAAGCACCTAGACCCGATGGTTTTCCAGCTAGCTTTTTCTAGAAATGCTGGGACATAATCAGCACTGACATTGTGGAGGCCTTAGAGGAATCTAGGACCTCTAGACACCTTCTAAAAGAAGTTAATAACACTTTTTTAGCGCTAATCCCGAAGAAAGAGAAGCCTAAACTTCTGGACGACTTCAGGCCAATCTCTTTGTGCAACACTTTTTACAAAATTTTAGCAAAAATAATGGCAAACAGGTTAAAAACACTTTTACCAGATTTGATTTTAGAAGAGCAGACGGGGTTCATCTCAGGAAGGTCCATCTTGGATGGGATAATTATTGCTCATGAGGCCATCCACTCAATAGAGACCACGCGAAAGCAGGCAATGATATTAAAACTTGACATAAAAAAGGCTTATGATCGGGTCAATTGGCATTTTTTGTTTAAAGTCTTGGAAGGATTTGGCTTCACCAAGAATTGGCTAGACTGGATCTTCTCCTGGGTGGCAAGTCTGAGATTCTCAATCCTTGTGAATGGAACTCTGGAGGGCTTCTTCAATGTCTCTCGTGGGTTAAGATAGGGAGACCCACTATCCCCCTTTCTTTTCATTTTAATGGCTGAAGCACTTGGCAGATCACTTACCAGAGCTTGGAACCTCAGGGAGATCGTGGGAGTTCAAGTCACAAGTGGCGCTCCACATATTACCCATCAGCAATTTGCTGATGACACCATGCTGTTTGGGAAAGCCCAAATCAGGGAGGCTCGAAGTTTCAAGACAATCCTCCAAAAGTACACTACTGCCTCTGGACAAGAAGTTAGTCTTGAAAAATTAGAAGTTTTTTTCTTCAACACTTCTGCGAGAGTGGAAGCTCAGATTTTGAGGATCCTTGGTTTTACGAAAGGATCTCTCCCTTGCACTTATTTGGGGATCCCGTTGGATAGGGGTCTTTGCCCAAGTAACATCTGGAACAGTTTACTGGAGAAAGTCAGCAACAAGGCAGCCTCCTGGAAAAATAGTTGGCTATCTTAGGCAGGCAGGTTAACGAAACTCAAGTCAGTCATTTCTGCCCTACCTACCTATCTAATGTCCTGTTTACCTCTGTCAAGCAAAGCCAGCAAAGAATTGAATAAGAAGATGAAGAACTTTTTTTGGCAAGGATTGTCTGAACAATTCAAATACCCTCTTGTTAAGTGGAAACAAATTTGTGAATCTAAATGAAGGAATGGATTGGGTATCAAAAATCTTTTGCTCCAAAACAAAGCCTTGGGAGCCAAATTAGTTTGGACAATTTTCTCCAACCTAGATCTTAAGTGGGTCCAAATTGTGCGAGTAAAATATTTGGACGAAGGGATAGACAACATTTTCACTTCCAGGGAGCTTCCCTTAGTTCCAGAATTTGGAATTTTATCCGTAGTTGCAGAAATCTCATTTCAGAACATCTTTCATGGGAGATTAGGAACATGGATTCTACTAATTTCTGGGATGATTCTTGGCAAGGACTACCTAAATTGGCCAATGAGGTAGATTTGGCAAATGTCAAGACTATAACAACCCAGACATGGGGGGATAAGGTAAGAGATTTTTTGACTCCATCTTTTCACAATGGCCTTCTGACAGCCAAATGGAAGAGTCCACATAACCTCAAGTTAAGTCAGGCAGAAGTGGAATTATTTGATAAAACCATGGCTAATAGACAGATTAGCTTCCGATAGGGCTCAGACATCCTCAGATGGGTAGGCGCCCCAAATGGAGTTTACAGTGTTAAAGAAGGATACAATAAACTATCGGATTGCTAAGAGGAAGCCTTTGCAATTCCAAGAGAGTTGTGTTGGAATCACAATTGCCTACCAAAGGCAGGGGTCTTCTTGTGGATAGCCTCACAAGGTAGAGCCTTAATAGCAGATAGGTTAGCCAAACTCAGATTTTAGGGTCCATCAAGATGTTGTTTGTGTAAAGATTACTCAGAGGATGGAAATCATCTCTTCCTCAACTGCCCTTACGCGAGCACATGTTGGAATTGGCTAATGAACAAACTTTTCTAGAAATCGGCTATGCCAGCGGGATTGTCTGATTGGCTCTCCAGTTGGCCCAGTTTATACAAAAAAGTGGTGTATCACAAGCTGTGGGAAATCAATCCTTCATTGCTGATTTGGGAGCTCTGGAAAGAGAGAAACAGGAGACTCTTTCAGGATAAAGAAATGCCTCTCCCTTTGACTCGAGAGTAGTATAGTTGAGGTTTTCAACTCAACATTGGGCCATGTAACACAAAAGAGCTTCTCAGTCTAGGATGCCAAGATCAGACAAGGCTGGCAGGGCCTTATATTGCCGCCTCTCAGTTTGGAAGGAGGACAACAATCAACGCTTAAAAGAAAACTAGCCAAATGGTCTCCCCTGGACCCTGAGTGGTTCAAATTAAACTTTGACGGAGCATCACGAGGGAATCCTGGTAAATCAGGAGCTGGCTGCATCATTAGAAATTGGGAAGGGAAAACAATTGGTAGTCTCACAGAGCCACTAGCAAATGGAACCAACAATGAAGTGGAACTGGAGGCCTTAATCTTAGGCTTAAAGCTTTGCCATGAGCTAAATCTCCGTCAGGTTGCCATTGAGGGAGACTCCCTTCTGGTGATCAATGGGTTGCGCACAAGGAAACTCCTAAACTGGAAATTGGCCACAAAACTGGAATTAGCTTTGGCTTTGATGGATCGGTGTGAGTTGACCACCGTTAATCACATTTATAGGGAGGCCAATTCAGAAGCAGACCTTCTTTCTAATCAGGGGGCAGATGGAATTAGGGTCAAATTTCTCTCTAGCTGAAGAAGTATGATAGGGTGGCAGGGTGGGCACCCAATCCAAGATCACTTAGATGGGTCGATGCCATTCAAAGTTACTATGGCCTCTTCTTTGTATTCAATAGTTATTGTGGCTTTTATGAATTGGAGATGTATCTCCTCCCTTACAGAATTCGCAAGCCTTTGACTTGAGTCATCGCACGCCTCACTCTGGCAGACCTTTCCTTGCATTGATTACAAGTTCCAGTTAAATGAATGTGATCTCTCTTATGTGCAGATAGAAAGACATATCTGGAGTTCATTCCATTTTCACAATTCTGAGCGATTCTCTGTTGGTGTAGATGGTGGCAGTAGCAGACAGCATGGAGAAGGGCTCAGGCTACATTGCGAAGATCTCGGTGCATGGGTTGATAAATCTGGGGGCTTCGACTCCTCTACAGCTGGAGAGTTCAGTTACGCAGATGGCATTCAAGGGAGCGGTTACAGACTTAAGGTTAAAACGCATCCTGCGTAGGCATGAGGGCTTGCTCCTCTCGGCGGTCAAAATAATCTTGGGGACAAATTTCTTGTTAGCAAATGAGTTCTACAGGGTCGACTCCCACATCTCTTCCCGTTTCCTTGCCTCAATCCTAGATGTTGGGGTGTCTACAGCAGCAGTGCAATCTGTCATGGTGAAAGTATTTAAAACAAAATTCCTTCAGGGCCTTAATTACATTTTGGAGGTGGCCATTCTAGGGGTGGGCATCCCCTTCCCAAGAGACATTGCCTCAAATAAGGACCCTCTGGAGGTGACGAAGGTTCTGCCCTTCATCCTTGATCTGAAAGGCCTGGCGCTGGTGGAGCATTAGGATCATGTCATCCCGGTCTACGGCTTCCTCCAAAATATGCTGCAAGAGAATGTGGATCCTGGGGAAGAGGTATGGGTAGACTGGCTTCATGCCATGGCTGTCGAGCTCGGCCTCTTTTGATATCTTGTTTAGATAAATCCTTAGTCCCAGTAGGTTTGTTAATAAGATAGTTAATATCAGACCAGTAAGCCTACAGGCTAATTTTGGATGGCGTGGTCCCCTATATCAGATCAGAAAGCCTAGAGGCTGATTTTGTAAAGCATTGTAAAACCTATAGTTTCAAGGAAGGGTTTAGGAGTCTTTTTGTCATCTGGCGGTGGCAAGTAAACGGCTTATAGGCACCTGCATGTTCATTCTTTCTTCGGATCAATACAAACTTTATATTTACGTAGCAAAAAAAAAATTTTACAAAAATATGTTGCTCATTTTAATTTTTGATAATTTTACAAAAATATGTTGCTCATTTTAATTTTTGTGAACACGGTCACAATCATCCCCTTAATGCCACATCTCAGCATAATAAAAACTTAAATTTATGTGTCCATGTAGAAAATAAAACTAGCATACCTATTTTGGAAAAGATGTGGAGAGATATCATTGTGGAAAAAATAAAACTAATCTATGTAAAAAACACCAAGAGATACGATTGTGGTCTCTCGACGTCTCTTACATAGATTTTTTTAAAGATAGGTATGCTAGTTTATTTTAGTTTAGAACTTTTTTATTTGCTACATACATACATGGACACATGAGAAATCTGAGAAAGTAAATTTTATTTATTAGTTAGTGTATTAGAATTTTTTATTGTGGTTAAGAAAATGCAATAGAGGGAAAATAAAAAATAAAATAAAATAATTATTAAATAAGAACAAAACAAATTGTTTACTTCAAATTTTTATTAATTTGAATTGAAATAACTATTTTGTAACACACTTATAAAATTATTTTAAAAGAAACCTAATTTATAATTGCAACAAAGAAAATACTATCATTTTGCTTACAACAACCTTAAATATTTTTTCTATTTTTTCAAGGCACCCTATATTCTTTTCATCATTTACAAAGTATACAACTAGCATACCTATCTTTAGAAAAAGATATCTAAAATAGGCTCTAGGCATATTTTAGCTATATTTTTCTAAAGATAGGTATACTAGTAGCATCTACAGTTTGAAGATGTAAACATAGTATTTAAATGTTTAAGAAAGTTTTGTTTGAGTAATAATAGTGCAACATTTTACATAACAGAAAATCACTTATAACTAATATTTGAGTAGATTTGAATATGAGCAATACAGAAAGTTAATGTGAAAAAGCGTACACTAATTCATAATATTTGAGAAAATTTTGTAATAAGTACATCACATTATTGATCATGTATTTTAAATAATCATGAAAATGTGGAATACAGTTGAGAGAAAATCTAAATTATTCAATATTTGATATTCATAAAAATAGATTTGTAAGGAGTACATCAAATCGTGTTTTCTTCTAATAATTTGAGTGTTTGTTCCTAAGACTTTCAGTTCTAAAGTTGTTTTCCCTTTTTCATATTTTCATAATGGTTATATGTAAATGGTGGAATTATTCTTAGTCCTTGTAATGACTTAACACAAGATATAGCCACAAAAGTCAAACCTATTGTTTCTTTTTGTCCAACATCAATAGTGGCTTTTGAAAGAGTGAGACCTTATGATTTGTGTAAAATCAATGCCCAAGCTCGTCTCAAGGGAATTTGGATTGCATGACCCCTTTGTATTAATGTAATTGGTATTTATTTGAGGACATTGATCTTCAAATGGAATGCCTGAGTAACTATTGAATTCAACCATAACATATGTCAGTGGTTCTAGTGGTGCAATTCTAGGTCTATATATTATTTCTCGAACATATCCTAGAGCTCCCTTTACAAGACCTTCTTCTATCCAAAGATTGGAAGTTAACATTACTCTTGCATTGTTAGCAATTAACAATTCCACATCAAGTTCATCATTTTGTCCTACTTCTGGTGCATCGATAGTACTGACTTTTGTAGCAATGTTGCATGTAACTGGGTGCTTCAATGAGTATAATTTTATTTTGTTATGACCATGCACATTATGATTGGTGGAAAATAAATGAATATTGTTATCAAAATCTTCATTGGTTGTAGTGTCTCTTTCAGCATTAATCATTGTCATTAGTAATTTCCAGTCATCAGTAGTTGGATTTGAATCTCTTCCACTTGTGTCAATTTTACAAGTTCTTGTGGTTGTGGGCCAAGATCCATATTATTTGATGCAAATAATCAATTATTACCTTTCTCTTGTCGACATCTAGGGCATATAGGACCTTGAGGTGTTTGAAAAAAATTATTCCAAAGTAACATTCTTGGAAAATGTAGCACATGTTTGGAGAAACAAATTTATCTAGATCATGTCGAAAAAGCATTTGAAAGTTATTGAAATCTCTTTTAAGAATTCCATTTGGATTTGGTATATTTTGTGCATTGTTTCCAATAGTTACATTCACTTCACGTCCAACTACCACATTCACTTCACGTCAAATTGTATTTTCTAGTGTTTCAAGCACACAATCTATGGATCTTAAATTTTCATCTTCAATATGAAAATTAATATTAGGAAATGACTGATGCTCATACATCTCAATTGATTGATGAGTACTTGTTTGTGTTGGTGTATATTAAGCTTACTAAGGAGTGCATATCTAGGAGTCTATGTTTAGCCTTGAGCTAGACTTGGCATACCTAGATTAGCTTTGTCTAACTTAAGTGGTTTTTTTTCCTATTCTTGAAGCACCACTATTCTTAGTGAGATTTTCCTATTATTGGATTGTCTATTCTTAGTCGATTATGCCCTATATGTATCTCATAGTGAGCTATTTTACTATCCCAATCAATTCACTCTTCATTGAAGTATTTGCTTCACATATTTGTGTTTTGAATATTTTCTGTAGGATAAGTGTGCCTTTTCTTGTCTTAGGTGGCTAATTTGGTGTAGGTAATCATCAAAGGATCCTCTAAGTTCTCACATGTTATCAGAGTAGGGTTGGGTTTATTTATTGTTTGTCTGGTATCAATTTGTAGATTTTTTGTTCAATATACTAGTTGCATGGAAATTATTCTCTATGTATCTATGTCCCTGTTAAGCCCATCCTCGTTGTAACATGTCAACTCATAATGCCCAAAATTAATCAACTTAATTACCATTAAATAAACACACACACACACACAGAGAGAGATATATATATATATACATACACACACATGCACACACACACACACACTCATATATATATATAATCATTGACAATAAATCAAATAAATTTAATTTCAAGATAATTGAAATTGTAACATTTCCACAAATAGCATACTATTGAATTCTGCAACAATGATAAGTATACACTTAATTCTCAAGACTAATAAGTCATATAAAGAGAATTATGTTAGATATGGAAAACTTGATATCTATTTTCCTAAGCCTCGAAATGTATTCTTCTTAGGAAGGAGAGCATCACCCGAGTGCTTTTCCTCCAACCATAGACCAACAGTCTCCTACACAACTTCCTACCTAGAAGTGGCCCTACCCTTACGAAGGGAATAGATATAAGGAATGAAATAGGTTTTCCATCTGAGTCTCTAGTGTCATGTCCTTCATAATACTTCACGATTGTAAAACTATAGATCCACTCTAACTATGTATGACATTACAGGAAGCATTATGTCATCTAGAGCATAGTGAACTTACTAATGCACGTAGAGACAGATGCATTAATTTGGACAAAGATTTAATATAAATAGATGTTTCATAATGAATGTAGTCAATTTTTCACACACCTTGATTTGACTTAGAAGCTATCTCATCTTGCAGAATTAATAGAAACAACTGGTCTTACAACATATCCTATAGTCAATTTGACTTAGTGCCATCTTCTAGGCTAAGATAAATAATCATCTATGCAAGGGTTGTGTAACTATCAAGTAACCCTTAGTCTATTTGACTAGGTTATTGGATACGTTTCTTAGAGTCTCGCACCCTTATTTCAATTGCAATTCAAGAAACTCTGACTCCTTGTCACCCTATTCTATGAAGTGAACATTACACTCATAGAGTTTGATTAATCAACTCAACAAACATAATTGAAACAAATTCAAAGGTTCTCTAAGGAACTCATTTGGGTCGAGGATACTCCTCTAATCCCATCTTGATAATAGTTGTATTGGATATAACCAAATCAACATTAAAACTATTAGAAATATCTAATCTTGAGTCAAGAACTCTTAGCTTCCTCAAGGTTTTCTAGAGTTTTGCATTATAGACTCATAAAAATAATTATACTTTTAGCCTTAGTGAATGAGGGTCTTCAAGGTATTGTACTTGACTAATGGTTTAGATACAATGCATACACCAAGGATCATTGGGACTATCTTGAGCTACACCACTCTAGTAGTGCATAAATTCCATTTACTTTCATAGCCTCATGGGCATACAGTCAGTATGAAGGTATGTACTTAGTGAGCTCATTCAGATGACCCTTATCACATCTAAGGGACATCATAATATTTAGTCATGCACAACCATGTTCAACTATGGCATTGGTAGACTACATTATCATACTTCTTAATTAAAAGAGAGAAACTATAATCCATTGCAGTATTCTAGTATAAGTCGGGTTTAAAAACCCTAACATCCATCATCATGTCATTATAAAAGGTAGATTATAAAAGGTTTAAAAATTCTAACATTTTCTATTATGATTATCTGTTTGCATAGTGGAGTGTTTGAGATATTCAGTTATGTTGCAATTTAGTTGTTCAACACAGGAAAAAAATTTTCAAATCATCATTCATTTGAAAAATGTGGCTTGAGAGATAAATTATTTCATTTCACTACAATGATTATTCATTTTACAAATGAGATACATAGAAGAAATAAACATTGCATTGAACGAAAACATGATAGATCAAATGTCCCACACAAGCTGTCGGAATAGCTGAACTAGTATAGATATAAGAAATATACTATGCATCTAAAAATAGGAAGAGGAAGGATCATAGCCATCATTCTCTATTCAATGTCTTCGGTTTCCATGGTCGCCTTCTATGGTTGCTCCCAATCTTCATAATAACCTACAAGATTGAAAGAGATTTGTAAGAGCTCCAGATATGAGTTCCCTAGGTTCCTGTCAGCAGAGGCATAATACATTGCCTATAGTGCACTACGTAAGATACATATCATTCACATGTAAGAAAGATTGAAAAGAAACAATCATTGTACTTCACTGATTTTATCTAAGAAGTTTGTTCCATGTGTAAGTATAGGTGAAATCATGTTGCTTTTTTGAAGACCAATTCAGCATGTTGTGTTAAGTGGGCTCCCACAAGGGTTGAACCCAACATGCTGCCCATGATTCTTAGGAGGGGATGGAATACAAAGTATACATATAGAAATAATGATATATTCTACTATTGCATTAACCAAGTGTACAAATCTTGTGCTCATTACCCATCTATGACTATCAGTTCAATATGAAGAATTAAGAGTCATAAATGAGCATTGAGACAGCTTAATGATTTCCAAAACAGAGTACAGAATAACCATGATCAATACAGGATAATTGAAAGAATCATATGTATAGATGCTGCTATAGGAACTAGCACGTGAAAGGTATGCTATACACTATTCAAACATATGATAGGAACATATACAACATGTGTACAGATGGAGCACAACTTACATGAAATGCTTTTTCCATTTAAAAGAAGAGAATTTTTGTTGCTCCTATCTCAAGAGTGATAGGAAAAGAATCCAGTGAACAGTTTTTCCATCACATCTCATATTTTTCAAGAGCTAGATATAAGAGGTAAATATATGTTTATCTATGTTTATCATGAACATCATAGATGTATATATGGAACCGCGGGGATAGCTATGAAAGCATAGTTGCAGTAATGAAGTAGGCAAATGTCACATGTTATAGATTGAATTTAACCAAGTTCAATGATACAAGAGAAAGAGAGCAGCTATTTTGTATGAGAGGAAAAGTATTGTCAAGAAAGAAGACATCAATACACAATGAATCAGTTGCAAGTGCTACACGGAAGCATGTTGCCTCAGTCAATGAACTTAAGGAACCTCAACTTTCAATATGATATGACATCCATTTTTTAGCAAACTGATAACACATATGGAGCGGCCACTACACTAGAACCGCAAGGGAAGTCATCAATTATAAAGTGCATTGAAGTTTCAAATGACTATAACAGTCATATCTCTTATGGGAATAGTCATAATAGTCATTGTATTGGACAATAGAAACATCAGAGAATACTTCAATTGATACATCAAGGTACCTTTATGATCATAATTACACATAAAGGACAACATACAAATGTCTTATTTAGGTCTTCATCAAAAGGGTGCACAACATTGTATGTTCAAGGTCATTTTCAGTCTCAAGTTTCATATGAAGAAAATGCATAGTGATAGTGTCCTTTTTAGAAGTAGTTCATAGTATGACAAAGTTTTATGTCTCTTTTTCTCTCTAGCTTCTAAACTCTTCTATTTTGAGAAAATATGTGAATAAGCTTTCCTTAAAAGTATAGTGGGTAGCATCATTACAAAGAAAGAAGGTATAGGTAATGCCAAAATCCACATGCATTTTTAAAACAAGATCATAGATATAGGAAAAATGGGAGATTCAAGCTATACAATCCCAAGTACTACACAAAGAGTAGTTTTCTCATAAAATAACAAACACTCATCATTTTCCATAGAGAGGAACTGTATATCCAGGTGTTACCTTTGTGAGCTAAGATGCAAGGCACAACATAACACAAGATGCTCATGAGAAATATTAGTGCAGAAAAGAACAGTGCAAGCCAAATGAGGTATGGACAGCCACTAAGACAAAGCCATGACCTGTAGCAGAAGGTTCTTTTCTTTCTCATAATTTAAACCCATTTGGGGTTTTCAACTAAAAGCTGATACGGGAAAATTAAAGCCTTTGAACTCATGTAAACAAAGCTACATAATGCTCATAAATACAAGGATTAACTGTGGCCTTTCATGAAGATAGAACCAAGAGTGCTCAAAAATGACAACAATGACCATGCAAGGTTACATCACTTACATTAGTCCCACAACAGTCCACAGTTACAAGCATAAGAATGGAGACAACATATTATGTGTCAAATTTGCTGATCAAATATCACTCAATCCTGCACAACAATATGAGCACGAGAAGAAAACTTCAAATACGAGCTAGACAAATGCTCAAGCAGGGAGACCCTCCTTGAACATCTCAGGCAATGGGCTTCAAAACGGGTGTCCAGAAGGAATAGTCTCTGTCATGGAGATAAAGTATGACCAAATAAAAGTGGCAGGATCTATAGATATGTTCTTGAGAAAGAGAATCAGAGCATCTTCAATTTCTCAACTTGTTAATGAGTATGCTATTGTGCAATTTCAGTATGATGGAGTCCATGGATCATAAGGAAGATTTAAATATGGGAACTGTACGTGGATTCTGACGGTGTTTCTAGCATTAGTCAAATTTGGCTTATACGTGATATAGGATTGCCAATAGAGCATGTAATGGAAGCTGGTTGGGAAGTATTCCCATCTAACTATGGTGATTCCTGACCTAGCCTTTTGTATATTGGATGGCGGATAATTACAAATTGATAGGTTGCAAAGTCTAGAGTGTCCAGGATTTGTCTTGGCCGACAGTGCACAATATTATCCTGGTCAGCCTCTAGAATCTACATCCAAGCATGGCCATGGGCATGCAACAAAGGGAGTTGTTCTTCTCATAGACACAAAACTGTGGAGGGTTCGAGCTCGTGAGAGTTCAAGAAAACACTCTAAAGCATTAGTTTGGTTGCGACCTTTAGTACCTTATCAAGTCTCATATACTAAAGAATGAAGAAAGATTCGAAGGTTTAGAACTCACCTTTCATCAAATACACAGGACCGTGGGTTTTACCTATTCTTTGCTTTTATATTGCCTCCAGATAAGCTTAGATCATTCATCCATGGTGGCCCACACAGGAGACACGAAGAAGTAGAGAACAAAAACATATCAGAGAGAATCATGATCATGGTTAGGGAACCCAGAGAATGCCTCCAAAATGAAGAAAAGGTCATGATTTGAGATGGAGGAAGAACTATACCTTCATCTTCCTACAGAAAACTTCATAGAAAATGCCTTGTAACTGAAAAATGGAGGATTTTTGTTGGTCAAACCCTAGCTATGTTGGTGGCAGTAAGCAGAGCCCATTTTCTCGAAAAGGAAAAGCATGAAATGAGTTCGAGAAGGTCGGGTTAGGGCATGTTTAGTCTTAGGGTTTTCTCTTGCCCTAAGGTCGAATGTGGGATTTTCACCACATTATTTTTATTTCCATATGTATTGACTAATACCCATGGGGGGCATTAAGGAAAGTTGTTGCCTAGACAATGTTCTTTAGGGTCCCCTTGACCATCTTTTCTATGACAAGTCTGTTGGTGATTGTTTTGATGCAATCATAACAATAAGTTAAAATTCACATGAAATGAACTGAAACTATACTTGAAAGATAAGAAGGAATCATTTGAGATTCAACTAATCCCAAGTCCACAATGGTTCGGTTGGTCAAGTTCAGTTGGTCAATGTGAAGCTGTAATGTTCAAGGGGCCTTACGTAGTTTAGGTTTGTTTGGTGGTTTACTGGACTTAAGAATATGCAAAAAGGTCATAGATTTCAACAAGTATTCTATTCATTTGCATACAAGTGTTACCGGGCTGCAAGTTTTAGATGGTTTTCTTGAATTTTTGCAGCTTTCTTCTTTATCTATTTATGAAAACTGTCTACTTATAGCTCTGTTATACATGCTTCTTCAAATTTGAGACAATTTCCTTTAGATTTCTACGTTTTCAGCTAAATATTTCAGATGGGTTGGGAAAAGTTAGAAAGATCTAATCTATACCTCATTTAATCTACTGAAGGATCTAATTGTTTCTGTTAAGCACTATGTAAATACCACAGTAATTTGATCAAATCCACAGTAAAAACCTTAAATGTAAGTTCTGAGCATTTTCACAAACATACATTTAAAATTGCAAGCTCTCAAAGAAAATATTTCAAAACACAAAGAAGGGCAGGAGAACACTCAGAAGATAGATGCAGAACTCCAGATTCTATTGTATTAGAAACAAATAGTCATACATGATTTACAATGTAGGAATGACTCTTAGTTTCATTGATCATACTATAGACAACTTACAAGCTTTACAGATACAGTAAGGCAGCCAGACATTCCACGCACACCTTACTGCAGACAAACAGGCGTCCTCCTTCTTCTACCTCTAAACTATGGTAACTTGTTGTATGTTCCTAAAAGAAAAATCCTGTTGTAACCCTTGTTGTTTTCCTAAAATCCCTGTTGTAAAGTATTACAGTGTAGAGAGGCACAATATAAAGACATTCTGATTGTCCTCACTACAGCAAAAACCTAACTGAACCCCTGGTTCAAACCCCTAGTTACAGCAATAAATACAGGTGAACCAGCTCTTCAAAATATCTCTGAGCAGTGTCAAATCTGGGCGAAATATTGCCCCTTCTGAGAAGTTCCGGCAGCTCAGCAATAACTCTTGTTTGTCTATTGTAGTAATACTCTCAGCTGCAACCTTGTTCTTCACTTGAATGGCCTTGACTTTTTTCGCACTTCATGCTTATCTTCTTGCTCCTGACATCAGATTTCCTTCCTCCATGAGGTCACTGTGTTGACTTTCCAGCTGCTTCCTCAACTGCAAGCCTGCAAGACAAGACAAGCAATAAGTATTTCATTTATCACATAAACAGCAGGAAATTAAAATAACCGTTTAAATCCAGGTGACTGCGCAAAATTGTGGAAATCGGATCCAGAATACTCTCAAAACGCGTTCAAAATGCATTCAGACCGCTTAAAACCCATCGGGTCAACCATCGCTGACCGAAAAAATGCCACGGGTGCCAAAAAAATGGTTTAAAACTCCACCGCTTCATTTCCCGCCCATCGGCATGACTATCGCTATCAGCGTGTCAAAAAACATGTTGGCCGATATTCACTTCATCTGCATGATATTCTGGAAATATGATGCTCTCCCTTCTGAAGGTCCAGATGACGTCATCAGGATGTTTCGCTTCTAAATATTGGGGAAAAGAACAACATCATCATCATCATCATGTTGAAGGAGAATAGGAGGATATGGAATATGATCCTGCTGCTGAGGAAAGGAAAATGATGGTGACGTCATCGTCATATTCAGGCTTCATTAAAATGCAAAAGATGACGTCATCATCATGTTCAGTTATGATCAGGGGATAATTGTGATATCGGGTCACCTAAGGAGCATGATCAGGATGATGAATGTAATATGACCCCTTTGCGGCCAAGGCAACCCTCTCGAAAGATCAGGATGATGATGATCATCAGGATATTTGGGGCTTTTGTCGAACTTAGAATAAGACGTCATCATCATATTCGCGAACCGGATCGTGCTTTGGAAAATATCCTGCCGAAGGGAAATGTGATGATGATGATCATCAGGATATTAGTTTCTTCGTTTATCAGATCGGGATGACGTCATCATGATATCCGGGGCCTTTGTTAAACTTAGAACATGACGTCATCAGGATGTTTCGCTAACTGGATCATGTTTTGGAAAATATCCTGCCGAAGGGCAAATGTGATGATGATGATCATCAGGATATTTGCAAAAAGGTCATTCTTTCTCGGCAGGAGGACTTCACGAAATATCGGGTGAACAAACAAGATCATGATGATCTTGACAACAGGACAGGATAAAAAATATGATGATCCTCCTCATCGAATATCATGATGACGTCATCATCATATTTTGTCTTCGGAGCATGAGGATAAGTTGAGGTCATCATCAGGTTAGCGCTAGGGTGATATTCAAAATATGATCATGCTGTTGAGGAATGGAATATCACCCTCCCTTAAAAGATAGGGTGATCATCATGATCATGCAAAAGGAGATCAGGAGGATATGAAGACGTCATCATCATTTTAGCGAATTTCAGCAAATATCAGGATGATGACCCTCCGATAGGATTTTAACATGCACATGCAAATATGCCGATGGTGGATTTTCTAAGTCAGGGTGATCTTATAATATCAGCATGATATTATAAGATCAGGTAATGTTAAAATATCATGATGATGCTCGCGATACAAAAGACCGCTCGACGGGGAAAACTTACTATGACTTAAAGTTGACGTCATCATGATATCCGGATATTTGAACCTCAGGATATTATCGGGGGGGGCATTTCAAATATGATGATGCTGTTCTTCATACAGCAAAACCAAGCTTATAAAATATGACCCTCCTAAAATCATGATGCTCACGATGCGCATAAGGCCTTTTGACGGGTAAAGGGCACTACCACCTAAGATTGACGTCCGGATATTGCGACTGCATGATTTTTATCAGGTGATAGACCAAGATCATGATAACCTTGACAATATGACTGAGGGTAAAAATATGATGACTATCTTGCGATTATCAGGTTTGACCAAAACTTTGACTGTGCATAACTTCCACATATGGACGAATTTTCAAGTGAAGTAAAAGGCAAACCTGCATGGAATTTCAAGCTCTTTCTAAATATGAAGTCACAGAAACAAAATATGAACTTTGACAAACTGACCTCATGATGATGACCAACCTCATCCAATATCATGATGATGATGCACCTGACCTTCATTTTTACCAAACCGCCAGAAAGCAGAAAAACACAAGCAGAAGTAAAAAGTAAAACATCAGCAGGGGTCCCCATTTTGCTAAGGAGCATAATGGGGCGTGTTGTGAACATCACAACAACTAGCAACCAAAACAAAACAATTAAATTTAGAGTGTTCAAGGAAACTAGATGAAATGAACTCATAACTTCCAACTATCTTTCCTGCAAATTACTATTCAGCTTGAGACTCAAAGTATTCAATAAAGATGCATGAACTTCCATTTTTAGTTTAGTTGTGTGCATGTGATTAATTATCCTCATCTTGAAGATTGGTTGAACAAACCAGTGACTGACATTAGCCTACGTAGGTGAGGATATTCCCTCATAGCCGACCAGATAGAGCCTTGCTGCCAGCGAGCGTCTATAGCCCCGGCAAGGTTATCGTTACAATTCTCCTAAGTAGAGCCCCACTGCCAGCGAGCGTCTATAGCCCCGGTAGAGTTACTTAGATGGCTTAATCTGGATTTTTAGTATAATCCGCTTTATTTATTTATTTATTTATTTTTTGTTTTCTAATTTTGAAAGATTTCATAAGATATAGCAATTTGTAACTTCATGATGCAAGGAGTGGACACTTGCTGACATTAAGCTGAGAATTGTAATGGTTGCAATGGTGACCTCTGATTTTTCACCTAATATCTACACTGGTAAGTTCAACAAACCCAAGGATTTTAGGTGTGTCATCGTGAGAAACCTGCTTCGAATTCTCAATCACATTTATTGAATACAAAACTTCAGAAGATGAACAACTCTCTACATTCATGACAGTGACAAATTATGTGTAAATTGCAAATGGTTAACCTGAATACCCTAAATTTTATACTGTTTTGAATGGTTGCTAATTTTGCTCCTTAATACTCTAAAGTAAAATAAAGATCCCTGCTGAGGAGACAACAAACAAACCAAACAAACAGGCTGTACAAACAACACAACAAAAGAAAAAAATGTATAAATAGAAAGAAACAAAAAGCAAAAACAAACAGAGGACAAGCTATACAAACAGCCAACCCAAAAGAAAACAGCAAAAGAAGAACTGTACATTATCCACAGCACTTTACATTTAAGAAAAAAGGACTACCCCCCTCCTTTTACCTCAAGCCTGGAAGTAGTGTTTCAAATGCTGGCCATTAACTTGTAATGGCATATCTTCTCCAGTCAAGGTCTTAAGTCTAAAGGTGTTATCTCCTATTATTTTTGAGACTTGTAATGGACCCAGCCATAATTTATCGAATTTTCCATGGCTTCCTTTCTTTTCATGTGCTTTGTCCCAGCACAACACTAAGTCTGATATCCTAAATGTCTTGACTCTTGCCCTTTTGTCAAACCACCTCTTAACAACCGCTTGGTGTTTGGCAAACTTCTCGAGGGCTTGACCTCTTTTCTCCTCTAGTTGTAACATTTGCACTATTCTGGCTTCCCTATGGTTATCAAAGCCTAGATATTCATTGGCAAACTTCCAGGTTGGTATTCTCAGATTAACCGGAAGTATGGGATCAGTCCCATAAACTAAGTGATAAGGTGTGCTACCTAAAGCTGTTTTAAACTTGGTCCTGTCTACCCATAATGCATATCTTAATAGGGTATTCCACTCTCTAAGACTTTTGGCAATTAACCTCTTGATTATGTCTAATAAAATTTTGTTTGTTGATTCAGCCAGTCCATTACCTTGAGGGTAATAATTTGAAGAAAACCTTAGAATAATCCCATATTCAAATGCCCATTTAGAAAAATTTAAAGAAGAGAAAGCAGGGCCGTTATCACATACCAATGAATAGGGCATTCCAAACCTGGTGATAATGTTTTCTTCAAGAAACTTGATAACTACCTCAGTCGTGGAAAATTTGCAGCAGGTGCCCTCAGTCCACCTTGTACAATAGTCTGTTACCGTCAATATAAATTTGTGTCCTACAGAAGATGGGGGATTGATGACTCCGATAAAATCCAAGCCCCACTGTGCAAACGGTCTGGATTCGATCACAGGTTGCAGTGGATTGGCCAGATTTCTCCCTTTGTCTGCTACAGTCTGACAGGTGTGGCAACTTCTGATGTGACTCTTAGTATCTTTGAACATAGTGGGCCAGTAATAGCCCACTCTCAGTATCTTGTGTGTTGTAGCTAAATGGGAACCATGACCGGTTCCGTACTTGTCATGTAGTTCTGTCAACACTCTATCAGCTTCAGTTCTGTTTATGCATCTCAGATAAATTCCATCATGGTTCTTCCTGAATAGAAGACCTCCTTGCACCATATAATTCTGTGCCTTAATCTTCAAAGCTCTCCTCTGAGAAGCCTTCATCTTGCTTGGGTACTTTCCAGCTATCAGGAAGGTGCTTAAATCATCGTACCAGCCTGATGCGTCTTGGGAATTCAATACATATTATTGTTTGATCAGATTTGGATCCATGTTTGCTATTGTCTGCACCAGCGCCTGCCCTCTGACCAACTTTGTGGGAATGATCTCCATGTCGAATTCTTGCAGTGTGGTGATCCATTTGGCTCTTTTTTCTCTAGGCTCGTTTTGCATCAGCAACATTTTTATTGCTGTGTTTGGTACTATGGCTTTAATCTGGCTGCGCAGAATATAGTGTCTAAATTTTTTCACAGCCTTCACTAATGCGAATGCCTGTCTTTCGATATCTAGATATCTCAGTTGTGCATCCTTCAGAGGCGCACTCATAAATGCTATGGGCCTCTCTTCATTATTTTCACCTTTCTGTGTCAAGGCAGCAGCGACAGAATGAGAAGATGCAAAGGAGTAGATGTAAAACGGGCTTGTGTAGTCTGGACTTGCCAATACAGGGGCATTAGAAATTGCCTCCTTGATATCTTCAAATGCGGCTTTGGCCACTGGCGTCCATTCCATCTATGCATCTTTCTTTAACATGGCATTCAACGGCTGCACGATCTCTGCAAAACCTGTTATAAACTTCCAAACAAAGTTAATTTTACCAAAAAATAATTTCAATTCTTTCCTACTGTTTGGTATTTGCAAATTTTTTATGGATTCTATTCTATCTGGATCAATTGAAATTCCATTTTCAGAAATGACATGGCCTAATAATTTACCTTCAGTTACGCCAAATATACATTTCTTAGGATTAAGGGAAATCCCATACCTTTCACATCGCTGGAGTACTTTTCTGAGGTCTTCAGCGTGGGTGGATGCATCCTTGGAATACACAGTTAAATCATCCATATACACAACAATGCATTTACCTGATAATCCACGGAATGCAACGTCCATGGCCCTCTGAAAAGTGGCACCTGCATTTATTAGACCAAAAGGCATTCTTCTATACGCATAATTTCCCCATTTACAAGTGAAGGTGGTTTTTAGTCTATCTTCTCTATCAATTAAGACCTGATTATAACCTGAAAAACCATCTAAAAAAGACATCATCTTTGCGCCATTTACTGCTTGCAGTACTTCGTCTATTGGGGGCAAAGGATAATTATCCTTTTCAGATGCCTTGTTTAAATTTCTAAAGTCTACGCACAACCTGATGTCTCCGTTTTTCTTCCTCACTGGTACTAAGTTAGCTACCCAGACAGAATGTCTGACTGGAAAAATTATTCCAGCGGACAGTAGTTTTTTAACTTCCTCAAAGATTAAAGGCTCTAGAATGGCATTTACAGGCCTTTGTTTCTGCCTAAATGGTTTGACTTCTTTTCTTAAAGGTATTACGTGAGTTATGATGGACTCATCAAATGTTTTCAAGTCTTCATAAGTCCATGCTATGACATGTTTATATTCTTTCAGAACGTCCAGAACCTCTTTTCTAATTTTCTCAGAGCAAGCTTTCCCAATTAGTACACTTTGTGGATTTAGCTCAGTCCCTAAGTTATGTAAATCACACTTACCCCCTTCTGTTTTGGGTAAGTCTTTCTGTCTTATTACTCCGTCGAAGTCAAAGATGTGTTCTAATTCAATTACTCCTTTTGGTAAGAAGTTGCTCTTTAAGTTGATCATATCTTCTTCGTCCCATGTTACTTCAGGCCTTTCTTGTTCATCAATAATTTGGGCCTCAAATGCCTCATTACAAGTCAGAAAATTAATAATTTGCTGATCCTCTCCAAATACCTGAAAGTGTGTAACGTTGTCTGGTATACTGGGCACGTTAACTAGCTCAACAGCAAATTGTCTTAATCCTGACAGTGTCAATGGTTCTAATGTACTAGCAGCAATTGCTAACACATCTGGCCTGTGGTTTAGCTCTCTAGGAATGTGCTCTATGTTAAAAGCATCAAACGAATCCATTAAACCCCATACTCTATGTCTGTAACTAATCATCTTCTTATAATTGCAGGCATATAGTTTCCTCACTTGTCTGACTACTAATTCAGAGTCTGAAAATACTCTGATGGCTTTTACCCCTTTCTTGATGGCCATGACAAGTCCTAAAATTAGGGCCTCATATTCAGCAATATTGTTAGTGCAGGAAAATTGTAATCTATATGCTGCCAAATGTGATTTACCTTGAGGATTTATGAGTTCAATACCCGCACCTGCACCCTGTTTTGATTTGGACCCATCACATTTTAACGTCCACATGCCATCTTTACTTTTTTGATCTTTTATCTTGGCATACTTTGTCCCTTTTATTGCCTGTGGGGTGTTATCTTGTTTATTCATGGGTTTTTCCGTTTGGTTATCTTGCATATGTGTGTTTGTAGTTTGCAACTCAGAAAGATAACTACCCTTGTCCTCTATTTCTTTTCCTAAATCTGGAATCAAGGCATCTATATTATCCTGAACATATCTCTATGTCGGATCAGGATTCTCATTTTTCTCTTGTGACTCTATCCTCCCTATGCACTTTTTGTATTCATATTCAATGATATCTTTGCATATTTCACAATTCTCCTCAGAATGTTGCCTATCATGGACTCTACACCTATTTTTATATAACTTACATTGGACTGGGAGATTGTGTGTAACACACTCTTCCACCTCTCGTCTAATGGCACAACCAAATTTGTCTATTGCATTATTTTCTTCATCTGAAGAATTTCTATCAGACTCAATGAATAGTGCTGTTCTATTGCTGACACACTTCTTTCTAATGTTTAACATCATAATCTCTTCAATCTGCATCCCATTGTTAGTAATTCTATAGACACCTGGTTCAACAGCAGCATATAATATTTCATTAGTTCGATTATACTCTGTTATCATATGTTTCATTCTGGGCTCTGCCTCTATTCTGATCTGGTTTGGGATGCCTATCCACAATAACCACATGTGTGAAAAGTCAGTAGCCATATATCCGTTTAATGTCTTGGACCAATCCCTACTTAGCAACATTCCATAATTTACGGGTATATCCACTACTTGAATGTCAATGATTTGGCTTACTCTAGGGTCTGAAGCTAATTGCACTTGAATGTTCATGAGTTCTCCTATCACGCTAACCTCGGTCTTATCTAATTGCGTGACAACCTTGGCAGATTTGGTGGGAGTCAGCCCGAGAGTTTTACATATTCCTAAGGGCATTACGTTGGCTGAAGCACCAGAATCTACCATGCAATTGTGTATATTCTTCCCACACAACCTAACAGTTAACAAGAAAGGTTGAGTATCCCTCTTATCCGCATGTATTACCACATTTGTATTGGAAGGGTGCTCAACTTTCTTACCCTTCTCCTTAGATGGTGAATCACTATTAGGAACAGTTATATCAGCAGACACCTTGCTTGTTATGGATGTATCCAGGGATTTTAAGAAAGCATTTCTGATCCCTGGGGTCTTCAATAATTCATTTAGAGGTATACTGACCTTAATTTTCTTTATTTCCTCTGATAAGTAATTCATTAATCTTGTTGTCTCTATTGCTTCTGTCTTACTTGTTTGATCCTTTTGCACTGTTGTTCCATTATTTGTGTGCTGACTAGCTTTGAGTGTGGCAGGATTGTTGCTAGCATTCTGATCTGGGGGTGTATTGATGTTATTCAGGGGAGTGGAAGTGGTGAAAGGTCCTCCTGACCTAGGGTTGTTCCTCAAATTGTAGGTGTGGCTTTTATTTGTTTGTTGAAAGGCCTGCACCTCTTCTGTTTCATTTAATATCTCGTTTTCAGATTCAAAAGGAAACTGAAAAGCATTTAACACAAAGGCTGATTCAGGATAAAGACTTTCACAATAGTATGGTTCATCCTCTAGCAATTCATCCTCTTTCTCTTCTGCAGTTGCAAAGGTAAACGTTTCTAAGACTAATGCTGTGTCATATTCTGAGGGTACTACCTCATTACCCTTAGGAATGAGAAATTCAGAGGTAGGAGGCTGTACATCTATGTTGAAAATACTAGCTGCCAAGTGGAACTGTGGACAGTCATGCTCAGCATGGGCATTGGTATTGTGAAATCTGCACCAATTTTTGGGTGCTGTACTGGCCATTTGTATGCTAGTTGTTTGTTTTGCACCATGATTATCTGTATTCTCAAAAGGAGAAGCCAGAGTACCGTTGTTGGGCCCAGTGTTCCATGTCTTGGGTGGCCTAGGTTGATTTTGATTTTTGTTATTATTGCCCCAAGTCCTATTATCTATCACTGGCCCCCTATTTTGCATTGGTTGCCCCTGACTGGGGCCTTGATGCTGATTGTAGCTTTGGTTCTGATTGTACTGCTGATTTTGGTTGAGACTATAATTATGATTTTGGCCTTGGTTGTGATTTTGATGTGGATTGTAGTTTTGGTTGCTTCTTCCATAGAGGTTCTCATTTCTTAGCTGTGTCACTTCGGTTGTTAATCTTTTCAAATGTGCAGTAATCTCTTTGATTTCTTCCCTATCCTCTTGTGCTTTTACCATAGTTACATCCCTAGGAAGTTGGAAGAAAGGCTGACCATTATTTTGACTGTTATTGGAAGTACTAGCCGTGTAAGGAGTTATAGCTTGGATTGGAGTAGGATTATACACAGGTGTGTAAGAAGGAACCGGATTTACTAGTGAAGCATGCTGCACAGGGACTCCATTCCATGGGTGTGCCTGATTCTGCACCCCAAAATTTCCTCCATTGACAAATAGACTATAAGTTGTATGTCTCATTTCTTGGTTCACTGAGGCTGCCTCTTTATAGGCTTTGGATATTGAATCTATGTCAGGTTTTCTTTTGACAAACATGGCAGTTAAAGGATCCAAGGCAGCATAGTACATAGCCAACAAGGGAGCATCATCTATGGTATAAGGAGGTACTAGCCTAGAATAGGCCTTTTGAAATCTGTCATTGAAATTATCAATTAGCTCTCCCTCACCTCGTTTTATAGCAGCCAATTTATGATACAAAGCGCAAGGGTCAATGGGTCCTCTAAATCTTGACAGAAATGCTTCTTCCATAAGTGCCCAGGAAGAAATGTAACCATTGGGTAAGTTTACATACCAGCTAGAGGCCTGCTCATTAAAGGTGTAAGGAAACAATCTACACACAACATCCTCGTGCTCTAACATAGCCCTAAAACATGCTTCCTTAAATATTCTAATATGATCTTCTGGGTCCTGATGCAACTGGTATTTGGGACATATCTTTTGCGGATTTTTTGGCATCTCATGATAATCATTGAAGAGTATGGGAGAATTGACATCGAAATAAGCCATTGCAGGTGTTCGAGCTTGACTTGAACTTGCAGAAATACCTGGATTGATTGGTGGATTAGGATTTACAGGAGGATTGAGACCTCCAGGAGTGCCTGAACCAAGATTTAAAGATCTGAACAGTGATCTATCAGGACTTACAATACTACGGATGTTAAAAGGTGACCCAGGAGGTGTTCCAGATGAACTTCCTGCTTGTGATATCTTTGGATTCCAAATTAAAGGGCTTTTACTTCGCCTTGTATCAGGTAGTTGTACAAATATATCTCCTGAACTGGACCTAGACCTAGTCACTCTATTACTGTCGTTAGCCAGTTTGAAATGAAACCTAACTCAGGAAGGCCCTCCTTCTAGCGCCAGAAAACTGTTGGTGATTGTTTTGATGCAATCATAACAATAAGTTAAAATTCACATGAAATGAACTGAAACTATACTTGAAAGATAAGAAGGAATCATTTGAGATTCAACTAATCCCAAGTCTACAATGGTTCGGTTGGTCAAGTTCAGTTGGTCAATGTGAAGCTGTAATGTTCAAGGGGCCTTACGTAGTTTAGGTTTGTTTGGTGGTTTACTGGACTTAAGAATATGCAAAAAGGTCATAGATTTCAACAAGTATTCTGTTCATTTGCATACAAGTGTTACCGGGCTGCAAGTTTTAGATGGTTTTCTTGAATTTTTGTAGCTTTCTTCTTTATCTATTTATGAAAATTGTCTAGTTATAGCTCTGTTATACATGCTTCTTCAAATTTGAGACAATTTCCTTTAGATTTCTACGTTTTCAGCTAAATATTTCAGATGGGTTGGGAAAAGTTAGAAAGATCTAATCTATACCTCATTTAATCTACCGAAGGATCTAATTGTTTCTGTTATGCACTATGTAAATACCACAGTAATTTGATCAAATCCACAGTAAAAACCTTAAATGTAAGTTCTGAGCATTTTCACAAACATACATTTAAAATTGCAAGCTCTCAAAGAAAATATTTCAAAACACAAAGAAGGGCAGGAGAACACTCAGAAGATAGATGCAGAACTCCAGATTCTATTGTATTAGAAACGAATAGTCATACATGATTTACAATGTAGGAATGATTCTTAGTTTCATTGATCATACTACAGAGAACTTACAAGCTTTACAGATACAGTAAGGCAGCCAGACATTCCACGCGCACCTTACTGCAGACAAACAGGCGACCTCCTTCTTCTACCTCTAAACTATGGTAACTTGCTGTATGTTCCTAAAAGAAAAATCCTGTTGTAACCCTTGTTGTTTTCCTAAAATCCCTGTTGTAAAGTATTACAGTGTAGAGAGGCACAATATAAAGACATTCTGATTGTCCTCACTACAGCAAAAACCTAACTGAACCCCTGGTTCAAACCCCTGGTTACAGCAATAAATACAGGTGAACCAGCTCTTCAAAATCTCTCTGAGCAGTGTCAAATCTGGGCAAAATATTGCCCCTTCCGAGAAGTTCCGGCAGCTCAGCAATAACTCTTGTTTGTCTATTGTAGTAATACTCTCAGCTGCAACCTTGTTCTTCACTTGAATGGCCTTGACTTTTTTCGCACTTCATCCTTATCTTCCTGCTCCTGAGATCAGATTTCCTTCCTCCATGAGGTCACTGTGTTGACTTTCCAGCTGCTTCCTCAACTGCAAGCCTGCAAGACAAGACAAGCAATAAGTATTTCATTTATCACATAAATAGCAGGAAATTAAAATAACCGTTTAAATCCAGGTGACTGCGTAAAATTGTGGAAATCAAATCCAGAATACTCTCAAAACGCGTTCAAAACGCATTCAGACCGCTTAAAACCCATCGGGTCAACCATCGCTGACCGAAAAAATGCCACGGGCGCCAAAAAAATGGTTTAAAACTCCACCGCTTCATTTCCCGCCCATCGGCATGACTATCGCTATCGGCGTGTCAAAAAACATGTTGGCCGATATTCACTTCATCTACATGATATTCTGGAAATATGATGCTCTCCCTTCTGAAGGTCCAGATGACGTCATCAGGATGTTTCGCTTCTAAATATTGGGGAAAAGAACAACATCATCATCATCATCATGTTGAAGGAGAATAGGAGGATATGGAATATGATCCTGCTGCTGAGGAAAGGAAAATGATGGTGACATCATCGTCATATTCGGGCTTCATTAAAATGCAAAAGATGACGTCATCATCATGTTCAGTTAAGATCAGGGGATAATTGTGATATCGGGTCACCTAAGGAGCATGATCAGGATGATGATGATCATCAGGATATTTGGGGCTTTTGTCGAACTTAGAATAAGACGTCATCATCATATTCGCGAACCGGATCGTGCTTTGGAAAATATCCTGCCGAAGGGAAATGTGATGATGATGATCATCAGGATATTAGTTTCTTCGTTTATCAGATCGGGATGACGTCATCATGATATCCGGGGCCTTTGTTAAACTTAGAACATGACGTCATCAGGATGTTTCGCTAACTGGATCATGTTTTGGAAAATATCCTGCCGAAGGGCAAATGTGATGATGATGATCATCAGGATATTTGCAAAAAGGTCGTTCTTTCTCGGCAGGAGGACTTCACGAAATATCGGGTGAACAAACAAGATCATGATGATCTTGACAACAGGACAGGATAAAAAATATGATGATCCTCCTCATCGAATATCATGATGACATCATCATCATATTTTGTCTTCGGAGCATGAGGATAAGTTGAGGTCATCATCAGGTTAGCGCTAGGGTGATATTCAAAATATGATCATACTGTTGAGGAATGGAATATCACCCTCCCTTAAAAGATAGGGTGATCATCATGATCATGCAAAAGGAGATCAGGAGGATATGAAGATGTCATCATCATTTTAGCAAATTTCAGCAAATATCAGGATGATGACCCTCCGATAGGATTTTAACATGCGCATGCAAATATGCTGATGGTGGATTTTCTAAGTCAGGGTGATCTTATAATATCAGCATGATATTATAAGATCAGGTAATGTTAAAATATCATGATGATGCTTGCGATACAAAAGACCGCTCGACGGGGAAAACTTACTATGACTTAAAGTTGACATCATCATGATATCCGGATATTTGAACCTCAGGATATTATCGGGGGGGGCATTTCAAATATGATGATGATGTTCTTCATACAGCAAAACCAAGCTTATAAAATATGACCCTCCTAAAATCATGATGCTCACGATGCGCATAAGGCCTTTTGACGGGTAAAGGGCACTACCACCTAAGATTGACGTCTGGATATTGCGACTGCATGATTTTTATCGGGTGATAGACCAAGATCATGATGACCTTGATAATATGACTGAGGGTAAAAATATGATGACTGTCTTGCGATTATCAGGTTTGACCAAAACTTTGACTGTGCATAACTTCCACATATGGACGAATTTTCAAGTGAAGTAAAAGGCAAACCTGCATGGAATTTCAAGCTCTTTCTAAATATGAAGTCACAGAAACAAAATATGAACTTTGACAAACTGACCTCATGATGATGACCAACCTCATCCAATATCATGATGATGATGCACCTGACCTTCATTTTTACCAAACCGCCAGAAAGCAGAAAAACACAAGCAGAAGCAAAAAGCAAAACATCAGCAGGGGTCCCCATTTTGCTAAGGAGCATAATGGGGCGTGTTGTGAACATCATAACAAAGTCAACATCAAAACAAATGAGAGATGCCTCATGCTTTACAAGATGGAGATAAAGCCACTTAGGCTTTTATTTTATTATTTTGCCAAAATTATTCATAAGAGCCTTGTATAATTTTATTTGCCTTACCAGAATAGGCCAAATTGAGAAATTAAAACTGCAAGTCATTCTAAAACAATATTTAAAGTAGTTAAAGTGAAATAAAGAAAATGAATCTTGCTTTTCTAGATTCGGTTTCTTTTGGGCGAGATGGAGGAGATAAGGACAAATTTGAGTTTTTTTAGCAGATAAAGTATGTTTTAAAGGAGATTTTGGTGGGGGCCACTTGATAGGTGTTTTTGGCAGATTTTGCAGTCTATTTGGAGGCAATTTAGAGGGTATTTTGAGATCTTTTCAGAGAAGCTCAAAAATGGATTTGCATAACTATTTTTATGAGCTTTTCTAGCTTTTCCTCTTTGAGATTTTTTGGGCAAGCATATATTGGAGAAAGCTAGCTCCTTCTCGGGGAGTTAGAGATCATTGTTTCTTCTCTCTTGAGCATAGGCAGTGAGATTGTAGATAGCCATTTGACTTAGTTTATGTTTTTCCTTGTATTCCTTTTAGTTAATACAATAGAACCCTTGTATTTCACTTCTTTTTCCCTTGTGATTACAATATTGACTCGATGTCTCATTGTGATAATGAGTAATTTATCCTTTCTCATTTTTCATTATTGTGAAAGTGTTGTGCAAATTGTTCATATGATTCAGGTTGTATGATTGTGTTCAAACTGAACCTTCATACAAAGTATTTTTGAACTGTATGTTCTAAGTGAAGTTGTGAGAGTTCATGTTTAAGGAACTATTTGTGAGTAAAAGTATTGAGATAAGTTAGAAATCAGGAGCTAATTCTATTTAAGTTTGTTTCATTTCAGTTCATCTTCTCACCTTTTTCCTCTGCAAATCATTTAGATTAGTAAAATCATTAGGAGAACCAGCTCACTCTGGAGGTTCACTCCAATTTTTAGGCAACCCATAGGCCTAGGAGTGTTCTCATGTGTCAACTGATAGTTAAGTTGAATAACTTAGCATACTGTACATATTTGATTGATAACAAGAACCTTTTATTTTTGATAAAATAAGGCAGCTAAAACCAAGGGCCTAACCCTTTTACAAAATCAAGCCCAGGGGGCAAGAAAACACTATACTGACAGTACTCAGCGAGCATAGAGAAAAGACCAGCAGCATAGGCACAGCAACCTTGCTAAAAAAAAAAAAACAACAAAGCCCAACAGACTAAGCAAAAAGGTTGCAAGGAGCAACAACCTAAACAATAGCAGAACCAGACTGATCAGGTCAAACACCCTTGGCACGAGTGCGGTTCAAAGAAACATGCTTGGGAAGACCTCGCTTCCTCCTTTAGACAATAGTCTAAAGAACATCATCTCCATCCATAGAAATAGGAGAAAAAGGAGAAACTCTTTCCAAATCCTTGGAAGGGGGTGGAGCTTGGGGCACAACAACATCAGTCCCAGCAATATGAGTACCTATATTAATAGTGCGAGACATATCAGTAGCTGAGATCTCTGCAGCAGAACCACCAGCAACACCAGCGATAGAACCACCAGCAATCCTAGTAGCAGAACCACCAGTAACACCAATAATCCCAGTAGCAGAAACATCAGCAACACCAGCAATCCTAACAGTAGAACCACCAGCAACACCAGCAATCCCAGTAGCAGAACCACCAGCAACACCAGCAATCCCAGTAGTAAAACCACAAGTAGTAGTATCCATAGTTATAAAATCTAGAACCCTCTCAATATCAGGAGTAGACCCATCATCATCAGAGGAAGATTCAACTGCCTCTAACCCAGAAATATCCTCAGTAGCACCAACTATAAGATGTTCAATGAAAGAATTCTTCCACTAGGAGGAATAATGAGGGATCTTTAAGCGAGGACACCTAGAAGCCAGATGACCCGTAGCAAAGTATCTACGACACCGGAAGGGAATACCTTCATAGTCCAAAATCTACCTCCAAGAATTATCAGTAACCTGTAGCATAATCTCAGCTGGGAAAGGCTTAGAGAGATCGAGATCCACAAGAACACGAGCATATGTGGTATGAGAAAATAAGGTAGTCGCTTGATCTACCATAATAAAAGAGCCCAAAGAATTACCAATACCCTCACAACAAGATTTGTACCAAAGATGCAGTGGAAGATTTAGGAGAGGAATCCAAATAGGCATTCTATTAAAAGACTCAGTCAATGGGTTAAAGGAGGGAACCCAAGGCTTGAGAAGGAGGGCATGATTGCCCCAAAAGCAGGCCTGAGTATGAAGAATAGCATTCTGATCAGAAACTAAAGCAAAAACAACTACGAAGAAACCCTTTGCACAAGGGTAAATTTCTATTTTCCTCTCCGTGATAGGGCACCAATGCTCTAAAATCTAGAGGTTTAAATCACCCAGCCAAGGCCACCAACGGTCAAATCTACCAATCAAACCCTACTCAGAGAAATAGTCAACATTTTTTAAAACCTCATCCCCTAGGACCACTTTAGGGGGAGGCAAGTCTGACTGAGAAATAGATCTCGTAGATACCAGAATAGTAGTAGCATTAGCAAACTCCTCACATCGCTGAGGAGAATCACAGTTAACAATCTTTGCATAAGATGTAAGAGCAATAGCAGCAGCGCTATAAATGGATGGCGTACCAACAGCCGTAGAAACCCCAATAGCATACAGAACCCCTATAAATAAAGCATCAGACAAACCCTAAAAAGTAGCAGTCATATTCACAGACGGCACTCCTACGCAAATTCCAGCAGTTGAATGCATAGACGGTGCATCAACAGGTGTAGCCACACTAGCAGCAGAAGCAAACACACCATCCGCAGGCACCCCAGTAGCAGACAGAACCCCAGCCATAGATACGGACAACACATCAATAGCCACACCAGCCTCTAAGCCCACGGATAGTGCATGAACAGCCGTAGCTGCACCAGCCACTGATCCCATGGACGACACATGAACAACCGTAGCCAAACCATCAACAAAAGAAAACCCAACAGGAGCAGACTGACCCCCTGCATGTAAAGTAGCAGACGAACCCTGTAAGGTAGTAGTTGTAGGCATAGATGGTGCTCCAACAGCAAAAGCAGTTGAGCCCACGGACGGCGCACCAACAGCTGCAGCCAAACCAGTAGCAGAAGAAGACCCTGCAATGAGCCCAGTAACAGACAAATCCTGTGAACCAGGAACATGGGCGGGAAGAGGAGCAGGAGAGCCCATTTCAAAGCTAAAATTCACAAGAACCTTTTGTTTTTTATTCATTTATATCAGAGTTGCTATTAGTGGAAGGACTTCCAATTAAGGGAATTCGCATCGCATCTCCAAGGAACTCATTGTGCCCCTACTTGCTACGATTGTCCCTACAAGATGAAAAAATATTGGCACTTCATTATAAAGCCCATTGTAACATGTATTTTTTGGAATATATCCAGAGATTTTTAACCATACACAGAAGTAGATATTCTTTCCATGTCACAGACTATTTAAAAAATATGAGGTAACGAGGTGTTTTCTTCTATAACTGCATCATAGAGAATGGGATGAGATTAATGGGTTTTGAATTGAAGTCACTCTTGCACCTAGTAAGATAGCTTTCTAGAAGAGCTCTCCCCTAATGGTCAGTTAGGTCTATTTATTATCAGCAGGTCTACTTAGTGAGCTCTAATGGTCGATAGCTGAAGTTTTCTGGGCATGCACAGATTGCTCTAGAGTAGGAGCTCAGTTTCATGCATATAGGAGTTTTTTTGACAATGATGGATTGTATCTGTTTCAGTGTGTAAGATTGTTTTTTGAGTTGCAGCTTCAGGTCATAGAGGCAAGATTAGTGTTGTTTTGTAGCTTCTCTTGCCAGGATGATTATTTGTTCCTATATATGTTTCTCTATATTTTGTTTCTTTGTAGTATTTTGACTTCCTTACCCTTTGTAATCCATATTTTTTTCAATAAAAAAAATATTTAGAGTTATCATCCTTGATGCCTATTAGGCACCTATTCCTACTTTAATCACACATCTAATAAAAGGCAATTTTTACATATATATTTTTAAAGATATGTATTCTAGTTTATTTTACTTTCTAGAACTATTTTATTTACTACATACATGGACACATGACAAATATTAGTAAGTAAATTTTATTTATTTATTTATTTATCTTTCATATAACAATTTTATTTACTACATACATACATGGACACATGACAAATCTGAGTAAGTAAATTTAATTAATTAAATTATTTATCTTCTTCTATATTATTTTCATTATTTTTTCCCCAGCGTGGTGAACCAAGGTAAATCTTAACAAGTAATAGATTATTTTTATTTATTTATTACACCGAGAGGCATTCTACACTCACAACAAGGGCAGATTCAGATTCCCATGTAAACAAAATTCATAATTGTACAAATAAATAAATTTGTCGAGGCCAAATGGATAGAAAAATAGAAAAACTTGTTACGCCCGAGAGGCTTCTACACTCACAACAAGGCCTGAAAGATTCATATTCTAAGATTCAGATTCCCATGTAAACAAAATTAATAAAATGTGCAAATAAATAAATTCATGGAACCAAATGGATAGAAAAATAGAAAAACTTGGTAGTTGTGGAAGCCAAATTGATAGAAAAATAGAAATTATTATATTTGAAGAATACGAAAAGTCTGGCAGCATAGTCTTGCAGCACAGTCTTTTTAAATTAACTCAGGTGAGCATTTCAAATATTCTAACTGCAAGTAATTTATAAATGCCAACAAATTGGAAGATATCTCTCGGCGTACTGTAGATATATTTTTTAAAATATAAATATACTAGTTTATCTTCTTTTTTAGTTTGATGGTTCAAAATGTATTAGAATTTTTTATTGTGTTTAAGAAAATGTATTAGAGAGAAAAAAAATTGTTAAATAAGAACAAAACAAATTGTTTATTTCATATGTTATTAATTTAAATTGAACTAATTTGTGAAGAAGTATTTTATTAAAAATTGCAACAAAGAAAATACTATCATTTTGCTTACTTAAATCTTTATGCTATTTTTTTAAGTCACTATATTCTTTTTCATCCTTTATAAAAAAGTATATAATTAATAAAATAATCAACCTAATAAATTAATAAAATATTATTTTATAGTTTTAGTTTTTTCTAAATATATATGAGTTATTATTATTATTTACTTGAACACTTATTTTATTTACTAAGAGTTATTTTATTTTATTTATTTTTATTGGTAAAAGGCCAAAGCCATTAAAGTCAGTTAGAAAAAATATAGCTCTGATCAGTGCGAGCACCGGTAGGAAAGAAAACCTCTGGTCTAGCCTGGGACTACATACTGTTTATATACACAAGGTCAAGCCCTTCAAGGAAACATATTTTATTGTATAATTGCTGAGATAGATATACAAATATCACCCTTGGGCATGGTCTTTCTTTTGATATCCTTATTCTGTATGTTTTTAGGCACTTCAACTCCTGGGAAGACCTCCATGGCTTATATTGAAGGGGTATCTTCTATCTTTCTCCTGTCTAACCTGAAACCACATAAATCTACCACTTCTTTTTGTATGTTAGCTATACAAAATCAAAACATTCATTCTCCTACAGACATCTGTTAGTTCTTAAAAATCTTTGCTTGAGAAGAGAAAATACTTGATTGTTTCCAAGCTTATCAAAATTATGCAAATAGACTTGTTTTAGTGTTACCTTAAATCTGGAGCACATTTTGGTTAGTTCACCTTCCACCGTGTGTAACTGCCAGCAAGAGTCTTTGAATAGTTGGGTCTATGTTAGTTGAAAACAAGCTGAGTAGAATAGAGAGATCCGACGATAATAAGTCATGTCTTACAAATACAACAGTTGAAGCATAACATCAAATTGGTATAATAGAGTTTGAACTAGTCAAACCAACAGATAAAAGTAAAGTCATCGGTGAAAACAGAAATTCGGTGAGAGAGTGCACAGTAAAAACTATTTTAAACAGGTCAAAAAACTTGAACTGTTGCTGTGGTACAACCGTTGAACCAACGGTTATTGGACCTTTGAACTCAAACGAACCTATTGAACTTATGGTTATTGAACCATTGAACCACCTTAAACATTGAAGTTATTGAACCGGTTGAACCTTTGAACCGATGGAACCTTCAAACTCTGATGAACCTTTGATCTGGATGAGCTTTCAAACTGGATGTACCCGTTGAACTTACGAAATGATGAACTGTTGAACCTTTTGAACCTGTTGAACCTCTATCTTAAGTTTCAACGGTTCAACGCTTTTCTTTTCCTTCGGCATAATTCTTCCCTCATCTTTCAAAATTTTAGATCTGACCTTTGAACTCATTGAAGCAAATGAACCTATTGAACTTACGGTTATTGAACCGTTGAACCACCTTGAACGTTGAAGTTATTGAACCAGTTGAACCTTTGAACTGGTGGAACCTTCGAGCTCTGATGAACCTTCGATCTGGATGAACCTTCAAACCAGATGTACCCATTGAATTTACGAACCATTGAACCTTTTGAACTCGTTGAACCTCCATCTTAAGGTTCAATGGTTCAACGCTTTCTTTTCCTTTGGCATAATTCTTCCCTCATCTTCCAATAATTCTTGTTTTAAAAAAATAACTATGAACTTAACAAATTAACATAGATATTTTAAGTACAACTATATTTAAAACGTCTATATATATTGAAGATATCTAGACTAGTTATATTACAAAATTAAAAAATCATAAAAATTAATTGTAGAACAAACATATATTAGAAAGTAATTTAAAAAAAAATTATAATCATACCAAATCATACAAATCACAAGTCATTACAATTTAAATAACAAACAGGTAAAACCACCACATAACACTTAATTACCATAGTTTTGCTATCCACCATTCTCTCAATTTTCATAATAACTACTACAGTTTTAAAATAATATTTACATAGATTTAAAGAACTGGTTAAGAATAAGCTTGGGTTCAAATGACAGCATCATCTTGTAAAAGTTTTGACTTGTGCTCCTCATTGCCAAAACCCTTCTTTCAATTGTATGCAAACACCTTTGGATCATTTGTACCACTTAACTGCTAAAGCACAGATAATCTCCCACACAAACACAATTTCGAGGCATCTTGCAAATTATTTTCATTTCCAAAGCAACTTATCTTCGTCGTCTTGAAACAACTCCCAGATAACAATACCTTAAGATGAATCCACTTAACTTCATATACACACTTACAAGGCGTAGGCATGTACATGAACATTATTCTGATTGATTTACATAGTTTTATGTTGCTTTAGATTTATCCCTAGTTATTATACTAATTCATGAATAGCATGTAAAACCTAACTAACCCTACTTCTACTTCTACAACTAATAGGATAGAGGATTGATTTAAAATAATTTTGGACCTTCACGAAGCTGATCGGTGCCTAATCCACTAGGAAACAAAGTCATGGACAACAAAGAGGGAAGAGATGCATCAAGTAAAACTTCAACAAAAATAGAAATATATATTGACGTACAAATCTTAGATTTAGTCTCATATGATAAACATAATTAATAATCAAGAAAAGAGAAGCAATGATCTATTTGCAACAAAGGAATGACCCATACAAAAGAGTTTGTATTTATTCAAATGTTGTCACACATTATCCAATCTCTATTACAATAATACCAACAAGTGTGGCAAAAGAGGATGAGTAACTAGGTTCAAACACCCCTGAACAACTACATTCTTCCATGGAGACATATTATCACATGAAATTGTGCATTGAAGATCCTTCCTACACTATATTAGATGCATTCTTCCATCTGTAGCCTAGACATATATTTTTCTTGATGCCCTAAAATCACCACAAACTCCTATGCCCCTAGAAAATTGGTTCAATGACAAACATGTATTACATCCTTATATATATATATCATTACATTTCCTTTGTTGCATTTTTTGGAGGGAAAACCAATTAGGGCACCCACCTATCTCATCTACCCTTGCATTCAATTCCACATACCTTCAATCTTGTCAAATTGGGCATTAATGGCGCTTTTGGTAGGTAGGCAGATATGCAAACTAAAAACCTATGAAAAACCACATTTTTAAAACATTTGTTAGTGAGTTCCTATTGACCAAGAACTTGCCAAAATCTCTCTTTCCTTCTATTCACTTTGTGTCTTCCTTGTTGAAGGCTTAGTCATTTTAACATTTACCCTACCTTGTTAGTAGTTTCCCTAGTTCAAGGAACTACGTGAAATGTCAAAAACCTCCCTCCTTTTCTTTTTTTCTCCTTTGTTAGTGAGTTCTTGACCACCATAAACTCACCGAACATCACTTTACTTTATCTTGTCTTCTTTTCTACCTTATCATACCTTAGAAAGTTTTATCCATGGAAATATTTTTTCTCTCAGTGGTTGGGGCTTAACCAAGAACACAAAACACTTTCAACAAGTTCCATGGTTTTGAGAACCATGCAAACTACCAAAAGTCCCATCCTATAGCCTCTTTGTTGGTGGTTGGGAGTTCAGTAGGAACTAGCAACCCATTGGGGTTTTCCATGGTTCAAGGAACTACGTGAAATGTCAAAAACCTCCCTCCTTTTCTTTTTTCTCCTTTGTTAGTGAGTTCTTGACCACCATAAACTCACCAAACATCACTTTACTTTGCCTTGTCTTTTCTACCTTGTTATACCTTAGAAACTATTATCCATGGAAATAATTTCCTCTCAATGGTTGGGGCTTAACTAAGAACATAGAACACTTTTGGCAAGTTCCATGGTTTTGGGAACCATGCAAACTACCACAAATCCCATCCTATAGCCTCTTTGTTGGTGGCCGAGGGTTCAATAGGAACCATGAGCCCGTTGGGGTTTTCCATGGTTCAAGGAACTACGTGAAATGTCAAAAAACTCCCTCCTTTTCTTTTTTTCTCTTTTGTCAATGAGTTCTTGATCACCATAAACTCATCAAACATCACTTTACTTTGCCTTGTCTTCTTTTCTACCGTGTCTGAAATGTCCCCTTGTCACAAGTCAACATTTTCAAAACTTTGAACACATTTCCAACTTGCAAAGAGAACGTTATTATACCAAACTTTCTTAATTTCAATTATAGCAATAGATAAATGATATATTCAATCACATAAGAACATTGCCTTTAGATTTTCAATAATTAACATCAATTATCATTTTCTATCTTGCATCCATAATCTTTGTGATTACTTTCAATACGCATTCTCTATCACTTATATTTCATATATTCCTCTTAAGTTCACTATGATATTCTTTATCATTAATGTCATGATCTCTATCAGTATATATATATTTATCATCACTATCCATGCATTAACTCTTAACTTCATATGAGATGAGGTGAAAGGATGCCCTTTGGCCAATCATGGGTCCACTATTAATCCTTTGGCACGAGGGGTGACTTCTTCACCAACTGGAGCCAAAATCCACTTCCACTTGTCCAAGGGGTACCTTTTGTACCTACTGAGACAAGGGCCATATCCACTTGTCCAAGGGGTGCCATTGCACCTACTGAGACAAGGGCCATATCCACTTGTCCAAGGGGTGCCATTGCACCTACTGAGACAAGGGCCACTTCCACTTGTCCAAGGGGTACCTTTTTGTACCTACTGAGACAAGGGCCACTTCCACTTGTCCAAGGGGTACCTTTTTGTACCTACTGAGACAAGGGCCATATCCACTTATCCAAGGGGTGCCATTGCACCTACTGAGACAAGGGCCACTTCCACTTGTCCAAGGGGTGCCATTGCACCTACTGAGACAAGGGCCACTTTCCACTTGTCCAAGGGGTGCCATTGCACCTACTGAGACAAGGGACAAAACATACCATGTTGGCTACTATACATCTCAGACTCACCATCTCATATGAGGTTATATGTTAATCTCATGATTCAACATGTTTTCCGAGCATTATCCCCTATCTCAGGTAATCATGAAGCATATAATACAGTAATGTTATATGGCATACCTTTGAATTACTCTAATTAACATAATGAGCCGATTTTAGAGTACTAAGTCATGAAATATACTTATTAATCCTAATGCCTATTCGAATATGAACCAAGATATCTTTTACACAGTTATTCTTAGAAATCAGAGTACATTATTCATTAGATGCAAGGTATATGCATACAAATTAGGTAAAGCATTTATTAATGGAGTAAGAGTATTATGACGTACCTTGCTGTGTATGGTCTCTGGCTGCGGCAGAGCCCTAGAATTATTCTTTGGCTGTATATGATGCTGCTCCTGTTATTTCATATTGCAGAGAGGAATGTATCTTTTTTTGCTGGTTGAAGTTAAGTATTTATACAGAAATATTTATTATGCTTTGCTTTTGGTTGACCTTCCAATTGAAGTTGATTGAAATGATAGATTGTTGAATGATGAATGATTGATTGTATTTGTGTTGTGATTCCTCCCCCTTTGTCCAAGAAATAATCTTCCTTATATTCCTTTTTTCCCTCCAATGTACACAACCTTTTCACAAGCCCTTTGACCTTTATCACAACTTAAACTTTAGTTATTTTATAATTATATTATAATTTATCTTGTGATTATTATTATTATTATCATATTTCAAAAGGGGACATTACAGTCCTCCCCACTCAAGGATTGCTTGTCCTCAAGCAATTTTCAAACATTGGATGATTAGTAATTTCAGCTCCTTTAAAAAGGTTTGATCAGCATAAATCCGGTAATATGTTTGAGTCAAATATGAATGGCTATTCACAAACTCACAATTAATTCTCAAGCACTAAAAGGAATTATTTCTCATTTTTTCTGTTCTCAAAACTGTACCCTAAAGACTTTGGAAAGCATATTTGTCTTTTTCAAACCCAGTGACATAACCATGCCATGTATGTTGATATCTTGTTTTGTTTTGTTTTGTTTTGTTTTGTTTTTTTTTTTTTTTCGGGTTAGAAATTCTGGTAAAAATTAATGCGTGCTGCTGTGTCTCGCTGGGACCTATATTGTGGATGAAGGGGAGAGGCCTAAATAAGAATAAATCTATCTTCTAAAACAAGGGGTTCCACTATTAATTTTCTCTCGTCATCAAGCGGTAATTCTGTGTGATGGTTCTTTAAGTCATCCATGGTATCTTATTTGTTACTAAAGTCTGTTGAAAGATAGTGGATGTTTCACTGTGGGTTTAGTTGAATGGTTGAATTCAATGCGACGGTTTTCCCTTGTGGAAATGAAGATAGAGATTGAAATGTATCTCGTGAACCTTTTCATTAAGATTCTGAGTGTGGTTTGGCTTTTTTTTTTTTTTAAAGTATGAAACTCAGTTTTCATACTATTTCATAGCAATAAGAGTGCAAGTTTATGTCAGCCAGAAGGGAGACAAAGTCTGACAGCCTAGCTTAGTTAGCAAATTCCATGTTTTAATATTGTTTGAAGCAAATTCAGGGGTCTTCTCATTGCATAAAAGAGAGCTAGTGGATGGTGGGACCCTAGAAGCACTAAGGCAAGTTTGCAAAGGACTTCAAAGATTTACATTATTTTAATCTGTTGTCAAAAGATGCCAATAAGTCTGATGCAGCCTTTGGGATTATTGGTAATTGTTTGAAGTAATTTGAATCATATTTAAGAGGGCATATATCATATAAAGGTTCTGCATAGTATTTGATAAAGCTTTGAAGGCTGGATGTTTCTCATATATCTACGCAACCTTCATAATACAGTTTATTTAAGGAATCGCATATATTAAAGGGGAATTACAAAGTCATTGTGGGACCGTCATTTGTAAGTAAGAAAGAAATATCAATAAAGAAATGTTCTTATGAAATCATGGCTCCTTTGAATCATTCGTAGCCTAAAGGGAAGTGAACATATCATAAAAGATCATTGAAGCCGTCTGTAAGTCGTGGAAGTTCTTTAATAAGGGACTATTCACATAATATTTTCAGAAAGATGATTTACGAGCCATATTTTCAATCCTAAGACGCTCAAAATCTAACTCAACATTTCAAAGGAGTCGCACCTTTTAAAAGACTCATTTCATAAGTCTTAAGTGTAAGGTTTTGAAAAGGACATGTGGTGTTAAAGGATTTTCAAGGAGTTGCTCCCCTTTTGGAAAGGATGGCGATTCAAATAAAAACTTAGCAAAAGGACATACTTATCCCTTGGAAATGAGTTCTTTCTAGTATTCGTTCCTAAGCCTCTATAACATAACTGCAAATTTAACCAAATGTGTCATTGTTCGAAAAATCTTCCACACTAGTGACTCACTCATAGGGTGGCTGCGCACAATTTTAGATCAAAACTTTTACTTAAATGGTAACTCAGTATTTTGTCTGTTGATCATGTTTTTAATCACGCATTTATTAATTTATTTTCTACTGTATGAATAACTGAGTATAATTTCAACACGATAGACCTGGATTGCCCTTGTAGAATCGCCAATATTGACTACACAGGGTAGAATCTGGCATACATGAAATGATTGTAAACAGTATATGATTACAAATTACAATTCTCATTGTCGTTTACTTCACTAATGTAGGAAGGGAAATAGCTCAGGCTCTTGAACCCTTATTTTGCTATATGATGCTCTAGAGATGTTTGATGCCCTGAGATTTTTCGGGTTCCTCTTAAATGAAATCCTCTTACCCTTGACACGCCACTATTTCATCATGGTACAAACATCATAGCCCTCTAATCAAATATCTAGGCAACAGAGGGAACCAGATTCTCTGACTTATCTGCTAATGATTCCCGGTTCTTGGTTTTACAAATCATTCGTATTATTCTTTCAATATCCTTTATGACAAGTAATTTAATTATAAATCTTTGCAGTTTTCACTGAAACACATTGACATCCCAAATATTACATATATCCTTCTCAAATGCAAAATTTCTTCTTCCTATCCTAATAAACTTTCCTCAAAATATTATGTTTAAGTCATTGTTAAACTGTTTGATTTGCAGTGAAGGCTGGAATTGAGTGGAACTTGTGTAGGTAGACATCCACCTGCATTGGCCAGATTATGTGACATGCATATTTGTATAATATCCTATGCAAGGATTGTCTTTAGGCATTATGATTTTGATTTCATGTCTGTTTGTGATAATTTTCTTCAAGAACTTACTTGGCAAGGTGTAGTATTTGTCTCAATATCTTATATGTTTTAATTAAGGGTGCAGTGGCTTCCATCTATAGTTGGTACTTGTGAGTAGAATTCCCAGTAGTATTAGTTGATAGATCTAGTTTAATTCAATAATATCTGACTGCGTGTATACTAACCTCAGTAGGGCTGATTAAGGACAGCACAGCCTGACTGTAATACTATTATTAATGCTTAAGTACTGCTAAACCATATAACAAACTGAATCTAAAGAATTCAACTGTTCTTAGATTCATACTACTTTTAGATCCATGTTGAAAGTATATGAGAGATACGAAGTATAAGACATAATATACGGAATACACGAGTCATGTAAGTCAACTATCATTCACAGGATGGCAGGATGACTGCTCTGATACCACTGAAATGTCCCCTTGTCACAAGTCAACATTTTCAAAACTTTGAACACATTTCCAACTTGCAAAGAGAACGTTATTATACCAAACTTTCTTAATTTCAATTATAGCAATAGATAAATGATATATTCAATCACATAAGAACATTGCCTTTAGATTTTCAATAATTAACATCAATTATCATTTTCTATCTTGCATCCATAATCTTTGTGATTACTTTCAATACGCATTCTCTATCACTTATATTTCATATATTCCTCTTAAGTTCACTATGATATTCTTTATCATTAATGTCATGATCTCTATCAGTATATATATATTTATCATCACTATCCATGCATTAACTCTTAACTTCATATGAGATGAGGTGAAAGGATGCCCTTTGGCCAATCATGGGTCCACTATTAATCCTTTGGCACGAGGGGTGACTTCTTCACCAACTGGAGCCAAAAGCCACTTCCACTTGTCCAAGGGGTACCTTTTGTACCTACTGAGACAAGGGCCATATCCACTTGTCCAAGGGGTGCCATTGCACCTACTGAGACAAGGGCCATATCCACTTGTCCAAGGGGTGCCATTGCACCTACTGAGACAAGGGCCACTTCCACTTGTCCAAGGGGTACCTTTTTGTACCTACTGAGACAAGGGCCACTTCCACTTGTCCAAGGGGTACCTTTTTGTACCTACTGAGACAAGGGCCATATCCACTTATCCAAGGGGTGCCATTGCACCTACTGAGACAAGGGCCACTTCCACTTGTCCAAGGGGTGCCATTGCACCTACTGAGACAAGGGCCACTTTCCACTTGTCCAAGGGGTGCCATTGCACCTACTGAGACAAGGGACAAAACATACCATGTTGGCTACTATACATCTCAGACTCACCATCTCATATGAGGTTATATGTTAATCTCATGATTCAACATGTTTTCCGAGCATTATCCCCTATCTCAGGTAATCATGAAGCATATAATACAGTAATGTTATATGGCATACCTTTGAATTACTCTAATTAACATAATGAGCCGATTTTAGAGTACTAAGTCATGAAATATACTTATTAATCCTAATGCCTATTCGAATATGAACCAAGATATCTTTTACACAGTTATTCTTAGAAATCAGAGTACATTATTCATTAGATGCAAGGTATATGCATACAAATTAGGTAAAGCATTTATTAATGGAGTAAGAGTATTATGACGTACCTTGCTGTGTATGGTCTCTGGCTGCGGCAGAGCCCTAGAATTATTCTTTGGCTGTATATGATGCTGCTCCTGTTATTTCATATTGCAGAGAGGAATGTATCTTTTTTTGCTGGTTGAAGTTAAGTATTTATACAGAAATATTTATTATGCTTTGCTTTTGGTTGACCTTCCAATTGAAGTTGATTGAAATGATAGATTGTTGAATGATGAATGATTGATTGTATTTGTGTTGTGATTCCTCCCCCTTTGTCCAAGAAATAATCTTCCTTATATTCCTTTTTTCCCTCCAATGTACACAACCTTTTCACAAGCCCTTTGACCTTTATCACAACTTAAACTTTAGTTATTTTATAATTATATTATAATTTATCTTGTGATTATTATTATTATTATCATATTTCAAAAGGGGACATTACAGTGTCATACCTTAGAAAGTTTTGTCCATGTAAATATTTTTCTCTCAATGGTTGGGGCTTAACCAAGAACACAAAACACTTTTGGCAAGTTCCATGGTCTCAAGAACCATGCAAACTACCAAAAGTCTCATCCTATAGGCTCTTTGTTGGCAGTCAAGGGTTCAGTAGCAACCAAGAACCTGTTGGGGTTTTCCATGGTTCAAGGAACTACATGAAATGTCAAAAACCTCCCTCCTTTTCTTTTTTTATCCTTTGTCAGTGAGTTATTGACCACCATAAACTCACCGAACATCACTTTACTTTGCCTTGTCTTCTTTTCTACCCTATCATACCTTAGAAACTTTTGTCCATGGAAATATTTTCCTCTTAGCGGTTGGGGCTTATCCAAGAACACATAACACTTTCAGCAAGTTCCATGGTTTTGGGAACTATGCAAACTACCAAAAGTCCCATCCTATAGCCTCTTTGTTTCCAGTCGGGGGTTCAGTAGGAACTAGGAACCTGTTGGAGTTTTCCATGGTTCCATAAACTATGGAAAACATTGAAATGGTTTTTGGTGAGCTGAAAATGACTGACAAGACCAAAAAGTTCAATATTTTTTTAGGAATTTTTGGATCTCTTTCCACTTTCTTGTGATCTATCTTGAAGATCTTGTGGAATACATTCTTCTACACTTTGTATTGAATAAACATGTCTTAGAAATGTATGTGGATAAACAACCTGAGGATATTGGTATATGTGAGGATAATGTGCCAACATTGCAAGCCATTACTCAGTTCATCCTTTCATGAGTCCTATTAATATTCCAAGTCTTTCATCCTTTGAACCCTTGTTTTTGTGTCACCTGATAGATTTTTTGACATGCATTATTCTCATTGCTTTCTTTCATGGTGTTGCATTTATTATTATGCAAGGTTATTACATTTTATGCTCAATTAGTGGTTTTCATACCTTGTTGAAATGCGTGTCACATTGTCAAAGAAGAAGCATGTCCATGTGATTATGTTGGTTCACTATAATGGAGGACTCATTTTGTGTGTTTGCATGCATGTGGTCATCATCTTGAAAGTTTAGGTGTATGGTCACAATTTAGTCCTAGATGTCTAGGATGTCACAAAGACATAAACATAGGTATTTCGCTTTGGGCTATCAATGTGAGGTACACTTTTATGGTACAAATTCATTTGATGATTGTTATCATCTGCATGTAATTTTGTTCCATGCTTGTAAAAATGCCTACACCTTTCAGGTTTGTTATATGACTAGGGGCATTAGTCATTTAGATTTAATTTGACATTTTGAAGCTCAAATATTCATTTTCGTTGTTTAAAAATGGCATTAAATTTTCTTTGTTAACCCCATTCGCTCTTTTCACTTGAGGCTTTAAAGCTAGAAGACACATATGAAATTATATAGAAAATTCTTAAACTTTAGTATAACATTGAAGCAAACCACTAACCATTGTGAGTTGGTTGTTTAGTTTTTAAATCAAGATTGTCTTTAGGATTAGGTTTAATAATCAAAATATTTGGATTACTACCACATTTTGAGCTTTCTAAACTCATCCTCATAGAATTTACAATCCATTTCATAAACATATTCAAAATCTATATCTTCATAATTCAGCTGGAGTCCAACTCTTCCAATTCAAACTCAAACTAGTCCATGTGCCTTTAAATTTTACAACTTGAGCAACAACAAGAGAAAGCACAACAAGAGCAACATGAGAAGACATCCAAACCTTAATCTTTTCCCAAGTAGAACTCTAAATTTAGTTTATTAATTTCATGTTTAAAATTTTTCAAGGCGTATAATTCATTGAAATGGTTACAAAAGATACCTTGAATTGTATCTCTTTACATCTAATGACTAGAATTTGTATTAACCTAGTCTCTAACATGACTTTATACTTCCAACATGGAGATCATAAAGAAACGTATACTGTAGATCAGGCTAGCGGTGAGAACAGTGTGTCATAGGAGAAGTTCAATTTGTAAGGTTTTCATCAGGCTAGCGGTGAGAGCAATGGCTGGTCCGAAGCAGTGGACGAAGGAAATGGATAGAAGATCCATCCCGAGGTTTAAAGAACCGGTTAAGAATGAGATTGGGTTCGAATGACAACATCATGCTGTAAATCTCTAAGTTTTGACTTGGGCATTGAGGAAGACATTGCCAAAACCCTTCCGTTAAATTGTATGCAAACACCTTTGGATGATTTGTATTATCAGTTAAACTGCTGACGCACAGATAATCTCCCACACAAACACACTTCCCAATATATTGAGGGAGAGAGTCCGGAGGCATCCTTGCAAATTCTTTCCATTTCCAAAGCAACTTATCTTCATCGTCCTGAAACAACTCCCAGATAACAATACCCATAGCGCTTGGCAAATGAAAGTCAATACCCATCCTGAGTAGAACCTCAGGTAACGGATCGCTTGCTGACTGATCCATGAAGGTCGCTACCACTAGAACGGATGCCCTATATGCAACTATGGATAAAACATACAGATCATAATTTTTAACAAGTTGGGTGGGTAATGGAGCTATTGTAACAGGCTTAATAATACCATCTTCGATATTGTAACCGGCAATAGTCATAGGCCTCTCTGCCCTCCAGAAAAGAACGCCATTGCACTCAACCATTTGACGATCTAATATATTAGAGCCCGTTTCCCCTGAAAACTGAGACTTAAGCTTCCATGAATCTTGAAAATAGTGGTAGATTTGGAAGGAAAAATTCCTCGAGCTGTGCCCCAACGTCACTACCAAATACGGCTCTCCATTTCCTCCTCGTACAATATGCTGAGACTCGCAAAACATATCGATTACTATATCTGTATAAATTTTCATGAGCGGGTTGCAAACACGTAATACTGGGGTTCTTCTAAAAAGCAGTAACCCCAGCCCTACACTTGGTAAGTTGTAACATCTGACATTGTCTCCCACAGGATTTGAGAGGAAAGAAAGAGAGATTGTCATCCATTTTTGTGTGGAAAAGCAGTAGGCCACACAAAGCCAACTTCCGTCGGATTCTTCACCACAGAGAAGAAGCCATGGATTTTGGGTGCGCAATGAAGACAGAAATCTGTGCGAGGACAAAATAGAATTCCATTCTTTGCAAACTACGCGAGAGCGGCAGATTGACTGTAATGGAAGCTTTGTAAAAATGCATTCCTTTACATCCCCATACAGCTCAGATATACCACTCTGCTCTCCGTCTTCTTCAACTGCTGAAATAAATTGTCGCTCCATTGCTTTCTACTACCAGGCTTCCTAATTAATGGATTTCTTATGCTATTGATTTCTCTCTATGCATTTATAGGTGTTTGACATGGAGAGCTTTGCTTACTCCACGCGTGGTTAAGAGCAGCCAAGGTGGAGAAAATAAAATTTAAAATAGGTAATCGAGATAAAAATTGGGATAGATATTTTTAATATATTTATGGAAAACCTGTTAAAAGAAATATAATTTTGGAAGTGTTTTTAAATATCTTATGTAAAAAATTAAATGGCATTAATTTTTTTTTGTTATCTTTTATTAATATTTTACATTGGATATCTGATTTAAATTTATGTGTTCATGTAGATAATTAAATAATTCAAAAGTAAAATAAGTTAATTCTTAAGTAAATAAAATAGCTCTAGATTGATATTGGCATCTTTTAGATAGACGTGTTTAAGATATTGTTATAATAGAATATAAACTATTAATAAATATGTAATAATTTGTTATTTATTATCATCTAATTAAATATTTTAGTCTAACTTGACATATATCAATAAATACAAAAATATCTGAAATTACTCATTATCTCATTTTAAAAATATAAGTAATAGTGGTCAAAATATAGCTCCAAATGGGACATGTATCAATTTGATTCATTGTGCATAAATAGTACATATCAAAATATAATGCTCTTAAAAAAAAAATTGTCATCACATTAAATAGTTTGAGTTTGTAGATTTTATGCAACATTAGTGTAGAACTTCTAAACCTAAACCAACTAGAAATTTGTTCTTTAATGAACAATATATATTCTCAATGTATCATATTTATCAATCCTCATTTCTAACAAGTCATTCCTTCTCTTTTAATTTATATCCAATTGTGATTATTTTTTGAGACCTCAACAACCAAATATTGAAGTGCCTCCCTATGTAAAGTTCACCATTTGATACATAAATCAAATTTAATACCTATATATTTCAAATATGAAATTTAAATACTCATATTTCAAAAGGGACTCCCCTTCAATTTACATCAACCTCTTTCTCAATATAACATAGAGATATTTTTTCTTCTCATTAAAGCGTTAAATTATAGAAAAAGAATTGTTTTGTGTGCCTAAGTATAAAACTATTAAGTTTCCACAATCCATTATTGCCTAGAAAAGTTGTGTCTTGTATGTAAAGGTAAACTTATTAAACTTTTGTTGTTTACAAGGATGGGGTGATTCCTCCTATAACTACGTGTAATTCCGCTAACCATGGCAGCTTAACCTAATTGTTGTTTCAAACATGAGTAAGTAATAATAGTTGTCTTGCATTTGAGCCCTGACTCTCACTAGCTTAAACCCCAAAAACTCAAAATCATCAATGGAATCCAAAGTTAGTGTTGCAGTTGGACTCAAATATTTGTGGTTAGAATATGTAGAAGGGTTTCTCCCTTTGAGTATATTGATTGTCTCTCTTAAATGATCATGGTTAAAAAAAGAAAATCGCAATTCTAGAAAATGGTCCTAAGATAAGGGTCCAAATGAAGGTGGAGAAAATAAAATTTGAAATAGATAATGGAGATGGTATAGATATTTTTAGCATATTTATGGAAAACGTGTTAAAGAGAAAGGGCCATTAAGTCTTATTTTTAATTAATTTTTTAAAATAAAATTTTAAAATATATATTCATTGTAAACCAACCCATTGAATCACCGGGATTTCGGATTGCCTATTGTTTCTTTAGGCGGCCGGATATAGATATAGGGGCTCCTTCACGCCCTAGATCAATGGAGGCTGAGACTGACTGGGGAGCACCGCTTCAGCGAGATCGCCAGCCATATAACCAACCCCTCCCGGGGATGAGTTGGACTCAAGACCGGCCCCTCCATATAGATTGATTTGGATTGGATGGGTTTCTCGAGCTAGGTTTAGGACCAGCTAGAAGCTATAGATAGACTGGGACCAGCTATATATCCCTCGGCTTCCCAAGCAGAGCGAGATCTAGCCTAGTAATAAAATTTTAAAATATATATTCATTGTACTTTTCAAAGTAAAAATAAAACAAAAAAATCAAGGAAATAATGAATGGTGGTTTTTTAAAAACAAAACAATTAAAATTTACATACAAAAGTAAATAGTTTCTCATATAGAAATAAAGTAATTAATGTAATAAAACTAACATTCCTATTTTTAGAAAAAATACACTTGATTTGAATCATAGATCCACTAAAACAAACACTTTTTACATAGATTTGTGGAAACATAGATATGGTAGTTTTAATAATTTTGTAATTTTAGATTTTATATTTTACATATAATTTATTGATTTAATATTTTAATTTTGTAATTGTATTAATTTTATAAGTTTATTTATTTTATTAGTTTTATAGTTTTATAATTTTAATTAAAAAATTATTGAAATTATTATGTATAGTAAATAATTATGTAGATCTATCAATAAAAATATAATATAAGTGATATAGTTTATAGTTTATAAATGAATTTATTTTTGAAATAATTATTTATTTTAATTTTAGTTAAGAGTTAATATTGCAATAGTAAACAAATAATAAAGTTATTTTTAGAATTATTTTATTTTATTTTATTTACTTAAGATTTATTTTCTAGTTACTTTATTTATTTAAAAGTTATTTTATTTATTTTAATTTTATAATATAGATTGATTGTGTTTTAGTTTTTATTATTTTTTCATCTCGGCTCTTTTATAGTTTTTGTTAACACCTCACATTACACTCCACCCCTTGTTTGGCATAATAAAATAATTTTTAAACTAACATATATATCTAAAATATGCCCGAAGGCACCTATTCTTATAAAACAACAATGAATAAAAAACAAAAAATTAAAACCTTAATATACTTTGATCCTTTTTATTTGATATGGGAAAACACTAATAAAATATAGTTATAAATTATTAAATTTAATTCTGCATTAAAGAAAAGAAAATTATATTGAAGCATTTATAGTAAAATGTAATGTACTTACTTGGAATATACTTTGATCTTTTTATATTTCATATGATTAAACCCTACAAAAATATAGTTATAAATTATTTAATTTTATTATTTAGAAAAGAAAAGAAAAATAGATTGAACCCTTTATACTAAAATATATAAAATATAATACACTTACTTTGACTAACTTCTCCCCTTCAATAATATGTTCTAATCTTTATTTATTTCATATAATAAACCCTAATAAAATATAATTATAAATTAAATTATTGTAAAATAAATAAAATAACACAAAAAACAAAAGGTAACCTGCCCTTGATGAATATACTTTGATCCTTTTATAAATTAAATTGAAGCCTTTATAGTAAATGTATAAAATATAACTTCAAATAGCTTCTCCCATTTTCATGAATATACTTTGATTTGTTTTTATTTCATATGATAAAACCCTAATAAAATAATTAATCTACCCTTGATGAATATACTTTGATCCTTTTATAAATTAAATTGAAGCCTTTATGGTAAATGTATAAAATTTAACTTCAAATAACTTGTTTCATTCATGAATATATTTTGATTTGTTTATATTTCATATGATAAAACCCTAATAAAATAGGTAATCTGCCCTTCATGAATATACTTTTATCCTTTTATCCATTAAATTCAAGCCTTTATAGTAAATGTATAAAATATAACTTCAAATAACCTCTCCCCTTCATGAATATACTTTGATTTGTTTTTTATTTCATATGATAAAACCCTTATAAAATATAGTTATAAATTATATTATTGTACAGTAAATAAAATAACATAGAAAACAAAAGGTAACCCTAACAAAATAGAATGCGCTTATTCTTGTAATAAATTTTATAATTGTGAATACACTTTGCTCCTTTTATATTTCATATGTTAGAACCCTAATAAAATATAGTTATAAAAGAAATTATTCTATAGTAAATAAATAACACAAAATAAAAGATAACTATGATAGTAAAATATTAATTTGAAGTATTTTCATTAAAATAACTCAATAGTAAATCAAAGTACTATTATATTTCTGTTGTAGGAAATGTTTCTGAATAGATCACCTTAAGCCCTATTGTCAAAAATTGCAAGATCAGAAGCAAGGTAAATTAGTTCCAAGGAGTAAACCTACTTGGTGGATAGGGGCTGAGCCCCAACATTATCTTGTGCTTGCTAGCTCACAAATTGAAGATAAATCCAAGATTTCGCCCACCCTGCCTGAAAGGGCTCAAGAATATTCTAGTGGTAATGTAAATAAATCAATTGAGGGTGATTGTATAATATCTCCTTTTTCTAAATTTTCTACCTCTGAGATCTTCCAAGAGCCACTAGTTATATGCACCAAACAATGTCCAATGAAAACCATAGTAAATATCATACAGATAAGGACCCGTCAGAAGCAAATGAAAAAAAGCATAAGGGCTCTTCACTAGAGTAAATGGGAGATGACAACAACTAATAGACCATAGTGAGAAAAAATAAGAAATTAGGGTAAAATGATAAAAGAAAGATGACTTTGCGTTCTCATGTTAGGATGGGTAAGGAAAAAAACTATAATTTAGATTTTTCTAGTTGTTCCTATGCACCCTTAAGTTTTTTCCCATTCAGTTTTGTTCTCTTTTTATTTATAATAGAAAGGGTATCACCCCCATGGTGACACATATATAACAAAAAAAAAGGTACTATTTAATTTATAGTAAATAAAACAACTTACCATTAAAATAACTTTTGCACTTGTCCAATATACTTTGTAGAATCTGAATAAAAACCCACAAATTATATTTCATTCTCCAGAAAAGAAAATAAAATTAAATTGAAACCTTTATACAAAAAAGTATAAAATATAATGCAGTTACCTTCAAATAACTCATAGGCTTCTCTGTATTCTTTTGCTCTACCTTATTTCAATATAATGCTATTACCTTCATATAACTTCTATGCTTCTCTAGTATTCTTTTGCCCTATCTTATTTCATTTTATTTTTTTGTGATTTATGTTTGACTATTACTTGTATTTATATAGATTTGTTACTTTATGTTTTCTTTATTGTTATTTCCATTAATTTAATAAAACTACGGCAGTTATATATTTTAAATTTAATTCCTGTGTGCTTTCATTTAAAAAAATATGTCAGTTATATATTTTTTAAATATAAAATAGTTACTTCATAATTTTTAGGTGCATTCATTTAATAAAATATGCGGGCTATATTTTAAATTTAAAATACTTACTTTATAATTTTACAAAACTATGTTAAATAATGATGGCACGAAGATTTGAAGAGCAACAATTCGCAGAGCAAAAATTTGTAGAGAGACCCATTCTAGAATGGAGAGAGAGAGGGATGAAAGGAGGCCTCATGGAGCAAAGAGATTGGAGACGCTTTCCTCGAAGGGAGCTCGAACCGGCTAACAGGAATTGTGGATTCGCCAGCGGTGGTCAAAATTTTCCACAGCAGGAGGAAGACCTGCAAAAATGGCATGATGTCCGGTTTCCTCTGAGAAGAGAATGGCAACAGAATGGAAATCTTCACGGCCCAAGGCACTGGAATCAAAGACAGCAAAACTATCAACAATATAGGGGAAGAAGAAACCCTAGAGGTGATGGTCAGCGCAGGGATTTCCAAAGGCGCAATTTGCAGCCAGAGATCAACATCACGGAAGGAGGGAAGATGTCAGAGAAGAGGAAATCTCAATCACCCTCAATGCTAATCGTCTTCAGGATCTTGTTTTGAAATTGGAAAATATTGCATTAATAATGAAATGGCATGGGAAGGATTTAAATTGGCAAAGTCTGGAGACATGGTGGTATGACAAATGGGGAACGGAATTGGAATTCAAGAGGATGACAAATGATTATTTCATGGTCATTTGTCCTTCGAAAGCCATCAAGGCTCAAATTAAAGAAGGGATTTGGATTCTTGATGGCTGTGGCTTTTACATCAGCCAATGGAAGGCCGGGTTCGATCCAACTTCACACCGCTTGGAAAAAAATCATGATTGGTATATTTTACCTAACCTCCCCCTTGAATATTGGGACTCCAGGGTTTTGGAAGAAATTGGTAACGGCATGGGATCCTTTTTGTGCGCGGAGAAAAGGGGCAACCCAGAAGGGTCAGGCACAGTGGTTTGGGTAGGCATCGAAAGCAATCCAAATCGTAGAATCTTGAGTGAAATTAAGATTTCGTCAGGATTAGGTGTCTGGACGTAGAAAGTGATCCATAACCCTCTCCCCACAGATACTCTGGTCAAAGTGCTAGGGTGGAAAAGTGACCCTTTTCCAAAGGAAAACTCGGAGCAAGCATCCAATAAACAACTCATGGAGGACGAAGATTATGTCAAAGAAGGTCTCCCTCTCCCTTCTAAAGTGGAGCTTCAAAAGGAATCCAAATCAGCCTAGAGGCTTGATGATGCCCAGAGCATCAGATCCATTGATCAAAAATTGTCGCAGGCAATTGAGCTGATTGGTAACACAGTGCGCAAAGAGGATCTTGATTCCCTCATAAATGTGGGCAATGAATTGGTGGACATTGCAAATGCGGCCAAAAGAGGGGAGCTTGACATCAACAATTTTGAAGGTGAAGATTGGCTTGCAAAACAAGATTTCGAGTTGATGGGAAATGAAGGCTTCCTAACTGAAAAGGAAGACCCAAGCAAAGCCCTGAATAACCTTGTAGAACAAGCGGAGTTAATTGAAATCTAAGGAACCAACCAAAACATTGCCAGATTGTGGAGAACACAGAGGAAAAGGTAGGATTCTGAATAAGGAAAAGCTCAAGTGGGATGGGGAGGCTTCAGGGCAATTGAAAATCTAAACACTATTGAAAGTAGGGAAGGGGAATGCCCTTCCTGAACAACAATGAAAATCATAACTTGGAATGTTAGGGGCTTAAATGCCCCTAACAAAAGATGTCTGTTGCGGCAGCATCTGAACTCGCAGCAACCGGACAATTGTTTGATTCAAGAGTCTAAGTTAGGAGAACACGAAAGAGCAACTCTCAGCCTCAAATTGAGGAAGTGGAAGATTTGTGGAGTCAATGCAGAAGGAGCCTCAGGCGGACTGCTCACTCTTTGGAAGCCGCAAACAGTCTTGATTGAAGAGGAGGCTTCAAGCAAGTGCTGGCAAGCCTGCAGGGTAAGGAGCCTCGCCTCCAATCTAAGTTTTCTTCTGGTAAATGTTTATGGGCCTAACAACTACATTCATAAAAGAAGTGTTTGGAACGAATTGAACAAAGTCTACAAATTCCTAGGGTTCAAATTTTTCATTTTAGGCAGGGATTTCGACGCAATTTTGAAAGAAAGTGATAAGAAAGGGGAAGTAGGGAGGAAACTTCAGTCTCAGTTGGATTTCAAAAGTTTTGTGGATAGAAATGAACTTTGTGACATTCAGATGGGAGGTGGGCAGTTCACCTAGACAAATAGAAGGTTAGGCTTCTACAACATACCCGAGAAATTGGATAGGTTCCTCTTCAAAGGAGACTTCTACAGTCTTCCCTTTAATCTTGACTGTTAGTTGCTTCCATTACCAGGGTCAGATCACTACCCCGTTTGCTTGGAATTATTGGGAGAAAAGGGATCAGTCAGGAGTCCCTTTAAGTTTGAAAATATGTGGTTTCAGTACAAGGATTTTTTGGATCTAATCAAACAATGGTGGAATGAAACGTAGCCCGTAGGCTCCAAAATGTTTAGCATCACAGTCAAGCTGAAGGTTATTAAACAGAATCTAAAATCATGGAATCAAAATAACTTCAAAAACATCTTTGAGGAGAAGAGGCAATGTGAATCAGAATTAAAAGCCCTCTTGAAGAAGATTATTAGAGAGGGAATGCATAACCACAGCTACTTGCAAGAAAAATTGCTGATGGAAAAAATGAATGATATTCTTACCAAAGAAGAAGTGTTTTGGCGACAAAAATCCTAAGAAGTTTGGTTATCAGCCGGGGACAGAAATACAAAATACTTTCATAATGCAACAAAGGCAAGAAGGGAAGTAAATAGAATTTCCAGGGTAAAAGACATTAATGGAAAACTTGTGGAGGATGTGGAAGAGGTCAAACAAGCGGTGGTGGAGCATTTTTAGAACCTCTTGCATGAGCCGGAAGGTTCCCTGCTCACAGCCCAAGAAGAGCTTGTGGGATATATACCCAAGCTGGTAAATGTTGAACAAAATGATATGCTAAACAACAAATTTTCAGAGGAGGAAGTGAAGTTTGTGCTCTTTCAGCTCCATCTAGATAAAGCGCCTAGACCCGATGGTTTTCCAGCCAACTTTTTCTAGAAATGCTGGGACATAATCAGCACTGACATTGTGGAGGCCTTAGAGGAATCTAGGACCTCTAGACAACTTCTAAAAGAAGTTAATAACACTTTTTTAGCGCTAATCCCGAAGAAAGAGAAGCCTAAACTTCTGGACGACTTCAGGCCAATCTCTTTGTGCAACACGTTTTACAAAATTTTAGCAAAAATAATGGCAAACAGGTTAAAAACACTTTTACCAGATTTGATTTTAGAAGGGCAGACGGGGTTCATCTCAGGAAGGTCCATCTTGGATGGGATAATTATTGCTCATGAGGCCATCCACTCAATAGAGACCACGCGAAAGCAGGCAATGATATTAAAACTTGACATAAAAAAGGCTTATGATCGGGTCAATTGGCATTTTTTGTTTAAAGTCTTGGAAGGATTTGGCTTCACCAAGAATTGGCTAGACTGGATCTTCTCCTGGGTGGCAAGTCTGAGATTCTCAATCCTTGTGAATGGAACTCTGGAGGGCTTCTTCAATGTCTCTCGTGGGTTAAGATAGGGAGACCCACTATCCCCCTTTCTTTTCATTTCAATGGCTGAAGCACTTGGCAGATCACTTACCAGAGCTTGGAACCTCAGGGAGATCGTGGGAGTTCAAGTCACAAGTGGCGCTCCACATATTACCCATCAGAAATTTGCTGATGACACCATGCTGTTTGGGAAAGCCCAAATCAGGGAGGCTCGAAGTTTCAAGACAATCCTCCAAAAGTACACTACTGCCTCTGGACAAGAAGTTAGTCGTGAAAAATCAGAAGTTTTTTTCTTCAACACTTCTGCAAGAGTGGAAGCTCAGATTTTGAGGATCCTTGGTTTTACGAAAGGATCTCTCCCTTGCACTTATTTGGGGATCCCGTTGGATAGGGGTCTTTGCCCAGGTAACATCTGGAACAGTTTACTGGAGAAAGTCAGCAACAAGGCAGCCTCCTGGAAAAATAGTTGGCTATCTTAGGCAGGCAGGTTAACGAAACTCAAGTCAGTCATTTCTGCCCTACCTACCTATCTAATGTCCTGTTTACCTCTGTCAAGCAAAGCCAGCAAAGAATTGAATAAGAAGATGAAGAACTTTTTTTGGCAAGGATTGTCTGAACAATTCAAATACCCTCTTGTTAAGTGGAAACAAATTTGTGAATCTAAATGAAGGAATGGATTGGGTATCAAAAATCTTTTGCTCCAAAACAAAGCCTTGGGAGCCAAATTAGTTTGGACAATTTTCTCCAACCTAGATCTTAAGTGGGTCCAAATTGTGCGAGTAAAATATTTGGACGAAGGGATAGACAACATTTTCACTTCCAGGGAGCTTCCCTTAGTTCCAGAATTTGGAATTTTATCCGTAGTTGCAGAAATCTCATTTCAGAACATCTTTCATGGGAGATTAGGAACAGGGATTCTACTAATTTCTGGGATGATTCTTGGCAAGGACTACCTAAATTGGCCAATGAGGTAGATTTGGCAAACGTCAAGACTATAACAACCCAGACATGGGGGGATAAGGTAAGAGATTTTTTGACTCCATCTTTTCACAATGGCCTTATGACAGCCAAATGGAAGAGTCCACATAACCTCAGGTTAAGTCAAGCAGAAGTGGAATTATTCGATAAAACCATGGCTAATAGACAGATTAGCTTCCGATAGGGCTCAGACATCCTTAGATGGGTAGGCGCCCCAAATGGAGTTTACAGTGTTAAAGAAGGATACAATAAACTGTCGGATTGCTAAGAGGAAGCCTTTGCAATTCCAAGAGAGTTGTGTTGGAATCACAATTGCCTACCAAAGGCAGGGGTCTTCTTGTGGATAGCCTCACAAGGTAGAGCCTTAATAGCAGATAGGTTAGCCAAACTCAGATTTTAGGGTCCATTAAGATGTTGTTTGTGTAAAGATTACTCAGAGGACGAAAATCATCTCTTCCTCAACTGCCCTTACGCGAGCACATGTTGGAATTGGCTAATGAACAAACTTTTCTGGAAATCGGCTATGCCAGCGGGATTGTCTGATTGGCTCTCCAGTTGGCCCAGTTTATACAAAAAAGTGGTGTATCACAAGCTGTGGGAAATCAGTCCTTCATTGCTGATTTGGGAGCTCTGGAAAGAGAGAAACAGGAGACTCTTTTAGGATAAAGAAATGCCTCTCCCTTCGACTCGAGAGTAGTATAGTTGAGGTTTTCAACTCAACACTGGGCCATGTAACACAAAAGAGCTTCTCAGTCTAGGATGCCAAGATCAGACAAGGCTGGCAGGGCCTTATATTACCGCCTCTCAGTTTGGAAGGAGGACAACAATCAACGCTTAAAAGAAAACTAGCCAAATGGTCTCCCCTGGACCCTGAGTGGTTCAAATTAAACTTTGACGGAGCATCACGAGGGAATCTTGGTAAATCAGGAGCTGGCTGCATCATCAAAAATTGGGAAGGGAAAACAATTGGTAGTCTCACAGAGCCACTAGCAAATGGAACCAACAATGAAGTGGAACTGGAGGCCTTAATCTTAGGCTTAAAGCTTTGCCATGAGCTAAATCTCCGTCAGGTTGCCATTGAGGGAGACTCCCTTCTGGTGATCAATGGGTTGCGCACAAGGAAACTCCTAAACTGGAAATTGGCCACAAAACTGGAATTAGCTTTGGCTTTGATGGATCGGTGTGAGTTGACCACCGTTAATCACATTTATAGGGAGGCCAATTCAGAAGCAGACCTTCTTTCTAATCAGGGGGCAGATGGAATTAGGGTCAAATTTCTCTCTAGCTGAAGAAGTATGATAGGGTGGCAGGGTGGGCACCCAATCCAAGATCACTTGGATGGGTCGATGCCATTCAAAGTTATTATGGCCTCTTCTTTGTATTCAATAGTTATTGTGGCTTTTATGAATTGGAGATGTATCTCCTCCCTTACAGAATTCGCAAGCCTTTGACTTGAGTTGTCGCACGCCTCACTCTGGCAGACCTTTCCTTGCATTGATTACAAGTTTCGGTTAAATGAATGTGATCTCTCTTATGCGCAGACAGAAAGACATATCTGGAGTTCATTCCATTTTCACAATTCTGAGCGATTCTCTATTGGTGTAGATGGTGGCAGTAGCAGACAGCATGGAGAAGGGCTCAGGCTACATTGCGAAGATCTCGGTGCATGGGTTGATAAATCTGGGGGCTTCGACTTCTCTACAGCTGGAGAGTTCAGTTACGCAGATGGCATTCAAGGGAGCGGTTACAGACTTAAGGTTAAAACACATCCTGCGTAGGCATGAGGGCTTGCTCCTCTCGGCGGTCAAAATAATCTTGGGGACGGATTTCTTGACAGCAAATGAGTTCTATAGGGTCGACTCCCACATCTCTTCCCGTTTCCTTGCCTCAATCCTAGATGTTGGGGTGTCTACAGCAGCAGTGAAATCTGTCATGGTGAAAGTATTTAAAACAAAATTCCTTCAGGGCCTCAATTCCATTTTGGAGGCGGCCATTCCAGGGGTGGGCATCCCCTTCCCAAGAGACATTGCCTCAAATAAGGACCCTCTGGAGGTGACGAAGGTTCTACCCTTCATCCTTGATCTGAAAGGCCTGGCGCTGGTGGAGCATTAGGATCATGTCATCCCGGTCTATGGCTTCCTCCAGAATATGCTGCAAGAGAATGTGGATCCCGGGGAAGAGGTATGGGTAGACTGGCTTCATGCCATGGCTGTCGAGCTCGGCCTCTTTTGATATCTTGTTTAGATAAATCCTTAGTCCCAGTAGGTTTGTTAATAAGATAGTTAATATCAGACCAGTAAGCCTACAGGGTAATTTTGGATAGTGTGGTCCCCTATATCAGATCAGAAAGCCTAGAGGCTGATTTTGTAAAGTACTGTAAAACCTATAGTTTCAAGGAAGGGTTTAGGAGTCTTTTTGTCATCTGGCGGTGGCAGGTAAACGGCTTATAGGCACCTGCATGTTCATTCTTTCTTTGGATCAATACAAACTTTATATTTACGTAGAAAAAAAAAAATTTACAAAAATATGTTGCTCATTTTAATTTTTGATAATTTTACAAAAATATGTTGCTCATTTTAATTTTTGTGAACACGGTCACAATCATCCCCTTAATGCCACATCTCAGCATAATAAAAACTTAAATTTATGTGTCCATGTAGAAAATAAAACTAGCATACCTATTTTGGAAAAGATGTGGAGAGATATCATTGTGGAAAAAATAAAACTAATCTATGTAAAAAACACCAAGAGATACGATTGTGGTCTCTCGACGTCTCTTACATAGATTTTTTTAAAGATAGGTATGCTAGTTTATTTTAGTTTAGAACTTTTTTATTTGCTACATACATACATGGACACATGAGAAATCTGAGAAAGTAAATTTTATTTATTAGTTAGTGTATTAGAATTTTTTATTGTGGTTAAGAAAATGCAATAGAGGGAAAATAAAAAATAAAATAAAATAATTATTAAATAAGAACAAAACAAATTGTTTACTTCAAATTTTTATTAATTTGAATTGAAATAACTATTTTGTAACACACTTATAAAATTATTTTAAAAGAAACCTAATTTATAATTGCAACAAAGAAAATACTATCATTTTGCTTACAACAACCTTAAATATTTTTTCTATTTTTTCAAGTCACCCTATATTCTTTTCATCATTTACAAAGTATATAACTAGCATACCTATCTTTAGAAAAAGATATCTAAAATAGGCTCTAGGCATATTTTAGATATATTTTTCTAAAGATAGGTATACTAGTAGCATCTGCAGTTTGAAGATGTAAACATAGTATTTAAATGTTTAAGAAAGTTTTGTTTGAGTAATAATAGTGCAACATTTTACATAACAGAAAATCACTTATAACTAATATTTGAGTAGATTTGAATATGAGCAATACAGAAAGTTAATGTGAAAAAGCGTACACTAATTCATAATATTTGAGAAAATTTTGTAATAAGTACATCACATTATTGATCATGTATTTTAAATAATCATGAAAATGTGGAATACAGTTGAGAGAAAATCTAAATTATTCAATATTTGATATTCATAAAAATAGATTTGTAAGGAGTACATCAAATCATGTTTTCTTCTAATAATTTGAGTGTTTGTTCCTCAGACTTTCAGTTCTAAAGTTGTTTTCCCTTTTTCATATTTTCATAATGGTTATATGTAAATGGTGGAATTATTCTTAGTCCTTGTAATGACTTAACACAAGATATAGCCACAAAAGTCAAACCTATTGTTTCTTTTTGTCCAACATCAATAGTGGCTTTTGAAAGAGTGAGACCTTATGATTTGTGTAAAATCAATGCCCAAGCTCGTCTCAAGGGTATTTGGATTGCATGACCCCTTTGTATTAATGTAATTGGTATTTATTTGAGGACATTGATCTTCAAATGGAATGCCTGAGTAACTATTGAATTCAACCATAACATATGTGAGTGGTTCTAGTGGTGCAATTCTAGGTCTATATATTATTTCTCGAACATATCCTAGAGCTCCCTTTACAAGACCTTCTTCTATCCAAAGATTGGAAGTTAACATTACTCTTGCATTGTTAGCAATTAACAATTCCACATCAAGTTCATCATTTTGTCCTACTTCTGGTGCATCGATAGTACTGACTTTTGTAGCAATGTTGCATGTAACTAGGTGCTTCAATGAGTATAATTTTCTTTTGTTATGACCATGCACATTATGATTGGTGGAAAATAAATGAATATTGTTCTCAAAATCTTCATTGGTTGTAGTGTCTCTTTCAGCATTAATCCTTGTCATTAGTAATTTCCAGTCATCAGTAGTTGGATTTGAATCTCTTCCACTTGTGTCAATTTTACAAGTTCTTGTGGTTGTGGGCCAAGATCCATATTATTTGATGCAAATAATCAATTATTACCTTTCTCTTGTCGACATCTAGGGCATATAGGACCTTGAGGTGTTTGAAAAAAATTATTCCAAAGTAACATTCTTGGAAAATGTAGCACATGTTTGGAGAAACAAATTTATCTAGATCATGTCGAAAAAGCATTTGAAAGTTATTGAAATCTCTTTTAAGAATTCCATTTGGATTTGGTATATTTTGTGCATTGTTTCCAATAGTTACATTCACTTCACGTCCAACTACCACATTCACTTCACGTCAAATTGTATTTTCTAGTATTTCAAGCACACAATCTATGGATCTTAAATTTTCATCTTCAATCTGAAAATTAATATTAGGAAATGACTGATGCTCATACATCTCAATTGATTGATGAGTACTTGTTTGTGTTGGTGTATATTAAGCTTACTAAGGAGTGCATATTTAGGAGTCTATGTTTAGCCTTGAGCTAGACTTGGCATACCTAGATTAGCTTTGTCTAACTTAAGTGGTTTTTTTTCCTATTCTTGAAGCACCACTATTCTTAGTGAGATTTTCCTATTATTGGATTGTCTATTCTTAGTCGATTATGCCCTATATGTATCTCAGAGTGAGCTATTTTACTATCCCAATCAATTCACTCTTCATTGAAGTATTTGCTTCACATATTTGTGTTTTGAATATTTTCTGTAGGATAAGTGTGCCTTTTCTTGTCTTAGGTGGCTAATTTGGTGTAGGTAATCATCAAAGGATCCTCTAAGTTCTCACATGGTATTAGAGTAGGGTTGGGTTTATTTATTGTTTGTCTGGTATCAATTTGTAGATTTTTTGTTCAATATACTAGTTGCATGGAAATTATTCTCTATGTATCTATGTCCCTGTTAAGCCCATCCTCGTTGTAACATGTCAACTCATAATGCCCAAAATTAATCAACTTAATTACCATTAAATAAACACACACACACACACAGATATATATATATATATATATATATATATATATATATATATATATATATATATATATATATATATATATATATATATATATATATATATATATACATACACACACACGCACACACACACACACACTCATATATATATATAATCATTGACAATAAATCAAATAAATTTAATTTCAAGATAATTGAAATTGTAACATTTCCACAAATAGCATACTATTGAATTCTGCAACAATGATAAGTATACACTTAATTCTCAAGACTAATAAGTCATATAAAGAGAATTATGTTAGATATGGAAAACTTGATATCTATTTTCCTAAGCCTCGAAATGTATTCTTCTTAGGAAGGAGAGCATCACCCGAGTGCTTTTCCTCCAACCATAGACCAACAATCTCCTACACAACTTCCTACCTAGAAGTGGCCCTACCCTTACGAAGGGAATAGATATAAGGAATGAAATAGGTTTTCCATCTGAGTCTCTAGTGTCATGTCCTTCATAATACTTCACGATCGTAAAACTATAGATCCACTCTAACTATGTATGACATTACAGGAAGCATTATGTCATCTAGAGCATAGTGAACTTACTAATGCACGTAGAGACAGATGCATTAATTTGGACAAAGATTTAATATAAATAGATGTTTCACAATGAATGTAGTCAATTGTTCACACACCTTGATTTGACTTAGAAGCTATCTCATCTTGCAGAATTAATAGAAACAACTGGTCTTACAACATATCCTATAGTCAATTTGACTTAGTGCCATCTTCTAGGCTAAGATAAATAATCATCTATGCAAGGGTTGTGTAACTATCAAGTAACCCTTAGTCTATTTGACTAGGTTATTGGATACGTTTCTTAGAGTCTCGCACCCTTATTTCAATTGCAATTCAAGAAACTCTGACTCCTTGTCACCCTATTCTATGAAGTGAACATTACACTCATAGAGTTTGATTAATCAACTCAACAAACATAATTGAAACAAATTCAAAGGTTCTCTAAGGAACTCATTTGGGTCGAGGATACTCCTCTAATCCCATCTTGATAATAGTTGTATTGGATATAACCAAATGAACATTAAAACTATTAGAAATATCTAATCTTGAGTCAAGAACTCTTAGCTTCCTCAAGGTTTTCTAGAGTTTTGCATTATAGACTCATAAAAATAATTATACTTTTAGCCTTAGTGAATGAGGGTCTTCAAGGTATTGTACTTGACTAATGGTTTAGATACAATGCATACACCAAGGATCATTGGGACTATCTTGAGCTACACCACTCTAGTAGTGCATAAATTCCATTTACTTTCATAGCCTCATGGGCATACAGTCAGTATGAAGGTATGTACTTAGTGAGCTCATTCAGATGACCCTTATCACATCTAAGGGACATCATAATATTTAGTCATGCACAACCATGTTCAACTATGGCATTGGTAGACTACATTATCATACTTCTTAATTAAAAGAGAGAAACTATAATCCATTGCAGTATTCCAGTATAAGTCGGGTTTAAAAACCCTAACATCCATCATCATGTCATTATAAAAGGTAGATTATAAAAGGTTTAAAAATTCTAACATTTTCTATTATGATTATCTGTTTGCATAGTGGAGTGTTTGAGATATTCAATTATGTTGCAATTTAGTTGTTCAACACAGGAAAAAAAATTTCAAATCATCATTCATTTGAAAAAGGTGGCTTGAGAGATAAATTATTTCATTTCACTACAATGATTATTCATTTTACAAATGAGATACATAGAAGAAATAAACATTGCATTAAACGAAAACATGATAGATCAAATGTCCCACACAAGCTGTCAGAATAGCTGAACTAGTATAGATATAAGAAATATACTATGCATCTAGAAATAGGAAGAGGAAGGATCATAGCCATCATTCTCTATTCAATGTCTTCGATTTCCATGGTCGCCTTCTATGCTTGCTCCCGATCTTCATAATAACCTGCGAGATTGAAAGAGATTTGTAAGAGCTCCAGATACGAGTTCCCTAGGTTCCTGTCAGCAGAGGCATAATACATTGCCTATAGTGCACTAAGTAAGATACATATCATTCACATGTAAGAAAGATTGAAAAGAAACAATCATTGTACTTCACTGATTTTATCTAAGAAGTTTGTTCCATGTGTAAGTATAGGTGAAATCATGTTGCTTTTTTGAAGACCAATTCAGCATGTTGTGTTAAGTGGGCTCCCACAAGGGTTGAGCCCAACATGCTGCCCATGATTCTTAGGAGGGGATGGAATACAAAGTATACACATAGAAATAATGATATATTCTGCTATTGCATTAACCAAGTGTACAAATCTTGTGCTCATTACCCATCTATGACTATCAGTTCAATATGAAGAAGTAAGAGTCATAAATGAGCATTGAGACAGCTTAATGATTTCTAAAACAGAGTACAGAATAACCATGATCAATACAGGATAATTGAAAGAATCATATGTATAGATGCTGCTATAGGAACTAGCATGTGAAAGGTATGCTATACACTATTCAAACATATGATAGGAACATATACAACATGTGTACAGATGGAGCACAACTTACATGAAATGCTTTTTCCATTTAAAAGAAGAGAATTTTTGTTGCTCCTGTCTCAAGAGTGATAGGAAAAGAATCCAGTGAACAGTTTTTCCATCACATCTCATATTTTTCAAGAGCTAGATACAAGAGGTAAATATATGTTTATCTATGTTTATCATGAACATCATAGATGTATATATGGAACCGCGGGGATAGCTATGAAAGCATAGTTGCAGTAATGAAGTAGGCAAATGTCACATGTTATAGATTGAATTTAACCAAGTTCAATGATACAAGAGAAAGAGAGCAGCTATTTTGTATGAGAGGAAAAGTATTGTCGAGAAAGAAGACATCAATACACAATGAATCAGTTGCAAGTGCTACACGGAAGCATGTTGCCTCAGTCAATGAACTTGAGGAACCTCAACTTTCAATATGATATGACATCCATTTTTTAGCAAACTGATAACACATATGGAGCTGCCACTACACTAGAACCGCAAGTGAAGTCATCAATTATAAAGTGCATTGAAGTTTCAAATGACTATAACAGTCATATCTCTTATGGGAATAGTCATAATAGTCACTGTATTGGACAACAGAAACATCAGAGAATACTTCAATTGATACATCAAGGTACCTTTATGATCATAATTACACATAAAGGACAACATACAAATGTCTTATTTAGGTCTTCATCAAAAGGGTGGACAACATTGTATGTTCAAGGTCATTTTCAGTCTCAAGTTTCATATGAAGAAAATGCATAGTGATAGTGTCCTTTTTAGAAGTAGTTCAGAGTATGACAAAGTTTTATGTCTCTTTTTCTCTCTAGCTTCTAAACTCTTCTATTTTGAGAAAATATGTGAATAAGCTTTCCTTAAAAGTATAGTGGGTAGCATCATTACAAAGAAAGAAGGTATAGGTAATGCCAAAATCCACATGCATTTTTAAAACAAGATCATAGATATAGGAAAAATGGGAGATTCAAGCTATACAATCCCAAGTACTACACAAAGAGTAGTTTTCTCATAAAATAACAAACACTCATCATTTTCCATAGAGAGGAACTGTATATCCAGGTGTTACCTTTGTGAGCTAAGATGCAAGGCACAACATAACACAAGATGCTCATGAGAAATATTAGTGCAGAAAAGAACAGTGCAAGCCAAATGAGGTATGGACAGCCACTAAGACAAAGCCATGACCTGTAGCAGAAGGTTCTTTTCTTTCTCATAATTTAAACCCATTTGGGGTTTTCAACTAAAAGCTGATACGGGAAAATTAAAGCCTTTGAACTCATGTAAACAAAGCTACATAATGCTCATAAATACAAGGATTAACTGTGGCCTTTCATGAAGATAGAACCAAGAGTGCTCAAAAATGACAACAATGACCATGCAAGGTTACATCACTTACATTAATCCCACAACAGTCCACAGTTACAAGCATAAGAATGGAGACAACATATTATGTGTCAAATTTGCTGATCAAATATCACTCAATCCTGCACAACAATATGAGCACGAGAAGAAAACTTCAAATACGAGCTAGACAAATGCTCAAGCAGGGAGACCCTCCTTGAACATCTCAGGCAATGGGCTTCAAAACGGGTGTCCAGAAGGAATAGTCTCTGTCATGGAGATAAAGTATGACCAAATAAAAGTGGCAGGATCTATAGATATGTTCTTGAGGAAGAGAATCAGAGCATCTTCAATTTCTCAACTTGTTAATGAGTATGCTATTGTGCAATTTCAGTATGATGGAGTCCATGGATCATAAGGAAGATTTAAATATGGGAACTGTACGTGGATTCTGACGGTGTTTCTAGCATTAGTCGAATTTGGCTTATACGTGATATAGGATTGCCAACAGAGCATGTAATGGAAGCTGGTTGGGAAGTATTCCCATCTAACTATGGTGATTCCCGACCTAGCCTTTTGTATTTTGGATGGCGGATAATTACAAATTGATAGGTTGCAAAGTCTAGAGTGTCCAGGATTTGTCTTGGCCGACAGTGCACAATATTATCCTAGTCAGCCTCTAGAATCTACATCCAAGCATGGCCATGGGCATGCAACAAAGGGAGTTGTTCTTCTCATAGACACAAAACTGTGAAGGGTTCAAGCTCGTGAGAGTTCAAGAAAACACTCAAAAGCATTAGTTTGGTTGCGACCTTTAGTACCTTATCAAGTCTCATATACTAAAGAATGAAGCAAGATTCGAAGGTTTAGAACTCACCTTTCATCAAATACACAGGGCCGTGGGTTTTACCTATTCTTTGCTTTTATATTGCCTCCAGATAAGCTTAGATCATTCATCCATGGTGGCCCACACAGGAGACACAAAGAAGCAGAGAACAAAAACATATCAGAGAGAATCATGATCATGGTTAGGGAACCCAGAGAATGCCTCAAAAATGAAGAAAAGGTCATGATTCGAGATAGAGGAAGAACTATACCTTCATCTTCCTACAGAAAACTTCATAGAAAATGCCTTGTAACTGAAAAATGGAGGATTTTTGTTGTTCAAACCCTAGCTATGTTGGTGGCAGTAAGCAGAGCCCATTTTCTCAAAAAGGAAAAGCATGAAATGAGTTTGAGAAGGTCGGGTTAGGGCATGTTTAGTCTTAGGGTTTTCTCTTGCCCTAAGGTCAAATGTGGGATTTTCACCACATTATTTTCATTTCCATATGTATTGACTAATACCCATGGGGGGCATTAAGGAAAGTTGTTGCCTAGGCAATGTTCTTTAGGGTCCCCTTGACCATCTTTTCTATGACAAGTCAACATCAAAACAAATGAGAGATGCCTCATGCTTTACAAGATGGAGATAAAGCCACTTAGGCTTTTATTTTATTATTTTGCCAAAATTATACATAAGAGCCTTGTATAATTTTATTTGCCTTACCAGAATAGGCCAAATTGAGAAATTAAAACTGCAAGTCATTCTAAAACAATATTTAAAGCAGTTAAAGTGAAATAAAGAAAATGAATCTTGCTTTTCTAGATTCGATTTCTTTTGGGCGAGATGGACGAGATAAGGACAAATTTGAGTTTTTTTAGCAGATAAAGTATGTTTTAAAGGAGATTTTGGTGGGGGCCACTTGATAGGTGTTTTTGGCAGATTTTGCAGTCTATTTGGAGGCAATTTAGAGGCTATTTTGAGATCTTTTCAGAGAAGCTCAAAAATGGATTTGCATAACTATTTTTAGGAGCTTTTCTAGCTTTTCCTCTTTGAGATTTTTTGGGCAAGCATATATTGGAGAAAGCTAGCTCCTTCTCGGGGAGTTAGAGATCATTGTTTCTTCTCTCTTGAGCATAGGCAGTGAGTTTGTAGATAGCCATTTGACTTAGTTTATGTTTTTCCTTGTATTCCTTTTAGTTAATACAATAGAACCCTTGTATTTCACTTCTTTTTCCCTTGTGATTACAATATTGACTTGATGTCTCATTGTGATAATGAGTAATTTATCCTTTCTCATATTTCATTATTGTGAAAGTGTTGTGCAAATTGTTCATATGATTCAGGTTGTATGATTGTGTTCAAACTGAACCTTCATACAAAGTATTTTTGAATTGTATGTTCTAAGTGAAGTTGTGAGAGTTCATGTTTAAGGAACTATTTGTGAGTAAAAGTATTGAGATAAGTTAGAAATCAGGAGCTAATTCTATTTAAGTTTGTTTCATTTCAGTTCATCTTCTCACCTTTTTCCTCTGCAAATCATTTAGATTAGTAAAATCATTAGGAGAACCAGCTCACTCTGGAGGTTCACTCCATTTTTTACGCAACCCATAGGCCTAGGAGTGTTCTCATGTGTCAACTGATAGTTAAGTTGAATAACTTAGCATACTGTACATATTTGATTGATAACAAGAACCTTTTGTTTTTGATAAAATAAGGCGGCTAAAACCAAGGGCCTAACCCTTTTACAAAATCAAGCCCAGGGGGCAAGAAAACACTGTACTGACAGTACTCAGCGAGCATAGAGAAAAGACCAGCAGCATAGGCACAGCAACCTTGCTAAAAAAGAAACAACAACAAAGCCCAACAGACTAAGCAAAAAGGTTGCAAGGAGCAACAACCTAAACAATAGCAAAACCAGACTGATCAGGTCAAACACCCTTGGCACGAGTGCGGTTCAAAGAAACATGCTTGGGAAGACCTCGCTTCCTCCTTTAGACAATAGTCTAAAGAACATCATCTCCATCCATAGAAATAGGAGAAAAAGGAGAAACTCTTTCCAAATCCTTGGAAGGGGGTGGAGCTTGGGGCACAACAACATCAGTCCCAGCAACATGAGTACCTATATTAATAGTGCGAGACATATTAGTAGCTGAGATCTCTGCAGCAGAACCACCAGCAACACCAGCGATAGAACCACCAGCAATCCTAGTAGCAGAACCACCAGTAACACCAGTAATCCCAGTAGCAGAAACATCAGCAACACCAGCAATCCTAACAGTAGAACCACCAGCAACACCAGCAATCCTAGTAGTAGAACCACCAGCAACACCAGCAATCCCAGCAGTAAAACCACAAGTAGTAGTATCCATAGCTATAAAATCTAGAACCCTCTCAATATCAGGAGTAGACCCATCATCATCAAAGGAAGATTCAACCGCCTCTAACCTAGAAATATCCTCAGTAGCACCAACTATAAGATGTTCAATGAAAGAATTCCTCCACTAGGAGGAATAATGAGGGATCTTTAAGCGAGGACACCTAGAAGCCAGATGACCCATAGCAAAGTATCTACGACACCGGAAGGGAATACCTTCATAGTCCAAAATCTACCTCCAAGAATTATCAGTAACCTGTAGCATAATCTCAGCTGGGAGAGGCTTAGAGAGATCGAGATCCACAAGAACATGAGCATATGTGGTATGAGAAAATAAGGTAGTCGCTTGATCTACCATAATAAAAGAGCCCAAAGAATTACCAATACCCTCACAACAAGATTTGCACCAAAGATGCAGTGGAAGATTTGGGAGAGGAATCTAAATAGGCATTCTATTAAAAGACTTAGTCAATGGGTTAAAGGAGGGAACCCAAGGCTTGAGAAGGAGGGCATGATTGCCCTAAAAGCAGGCCTGAGTATGAAGCATAACATTCTGATTAGAAACTAAAGCAAAAACAACTACGAAGAAACCCTTTGCACAAGGGTAAATTTCTATTTTCCTCTCCGTGATAGGGCACCAATGCTCTAAAATCTAGAGGTTTAAATCACCCAGCCAAGGCCACCAACGGTCAAATCTACCAATCAAACCCTACTCAGAGAAATAGTCAATATTTTTTAAAACCTCATCCCCTAGGACCACTTTAGGGGGAGGCAAGTCTGACTGAGAAATAGATCTCCTAGATACCAGAATAGTAGTAGCATTAGCAAACTCCTCACATCGCTAAGGAGAATCACAGTTAACAATCTTTGCATAAGATGTAAGAGTAATAGCAGCAGCGCTATAAATGGATGGCATACCAACAGCCGTAGAAACCCCAATAGCATACAGAACCCCTATAAATAAAGCATCAGACAAACCCTAAAAAGTAGCAGTCATATTCACGGATGGCACTCCTACGCAAATTCCAGCAGTTGAATGCACAGACGGTGCATCAACAGGTGTAGCCACACTAGCAGCAGAAGCAAACACACCATCCGTAGGCACCCCAGTAGCAAACAGAACCCCAGCCATAGATACGGACAACACATCAACAGCCACACCAGCCGCTAAGCCCACGGATAGCGCATGAACAGCCGCAGCTGCACCAGCCACTGATCCCATGGACGACACATGAACAACCGTAGCCACACCATCAACAAAAGAAAACCCAACAAGAGCAGACTGACCCCCTGCATGTAAAGTAGCAGACGAACCCTGTAAGGTAGTAGTTGTAGGCATAGATGGTGCTCCAACAGCAAAAGCAGTTGAGCCCACGGACGGCGCACCAACAGCTGCAGCCAAACCAGTAGCAGAAGAAGACCCTTCAATGAGCCCAGTAAAAGACAAATCCTGTGAACCAAGAACATGGGCGGGAAGAGGAGCAGGAGAGCCCATTTCAAAGCTAAAATTCACAAGAACCTTTTGTTTTTTATTCATTTATATCAGAGTTGCTATTAGTGGAAGGACTTCCAATTAAGGAAATTCGCATCGCATCTCCAAGGAACTCATTGTGCCCCTATTTGCTACGATTGTCCCTACAAGATGAAAAAATATTGCCACTTCATTATAAAGCCCATTGTAACATGTATTTTTTGGAATATATCTAGAGATTTTTAACCATACACGAAAGTAGATATTCTTTCCATGTCACAGACTATTTAAAAAATATGAGGTAACGAGGTGTTTTCTTCTATAACTGCATCATAGAGAATGTGATGAGATTAATGGGTTTTGAATTGAAGTCACTCTTGCACCTAGTAAGATAGCTTTCTAGAAGAGCTCTCCCCTAATGGTCAGTTAGGTATATATATTATCAGCAGGTCTACTTAGTGAGCTCTAATGGTCGATAGCTGAAGTTTTCTGGGCATGCATAGATTGCTCTAGATTAGGAGCTCAGTTTCATGCATATAGGAGATTTTTTGACAATGATGGATTGTATATGTTTCAGTGTGTAAGATTGTTTTTTGAGTTGCAGCTTCAGGTCATAGAGGCAAGATTAGTGTTGTTTTGTAGCTTCTCTTGCCAAGCTGATTATTTGTTCCTGTATATGTTTCTCTATATTTTGTTTCTTTGTAGTATTTTGACTTCCTTACCCTTTGTAATCCATATTTTTTTCAATAAAAAAAATATTTAGAGTTATCATTCTTGACGCCTATTAGGCACCTATTCCTACTTTAATCACACATCTAATAAAATGCAATTTTTACATATATATTTTTAAAGATATGTATTCTAGTTTATTTTACTTTCTAGAACTATTTTATTTACTACATACATGGACACATGACAAATATTAGTAAGTAAATTTTATTTATTTATTTATTTATCTTTCATATAACAATTTTATTTACTACATACATACATGGACACATGACAAATATGAGTAAGTAAATTTAATTAATTAAATTATTTATCTTCTTCTATATTATTTTCATTATTTTTTCCCCAGCGTGGTGAACCAAGGTAAATCTTAACAAGTAATAGATTATTTTTATTTATTTATTACACCGAGAGGCATTCTACACTCACAACAAGGGCAGATTCAGATTCCCATGTAAACAAAATTCATAATTGTACAAATAAATAAATTTGTCGAGGCCAAATGGATAGAAAAATAGAAAAACTTGTTATGCCCGAGAGGCTTCTACACTCACAACAAGGCCTGAAAGATTCATATTCTAAGATTCAGATTCCCATGTAAACAAAATTAATAAAATGTGCAAATAAATAAATTCATGGAACCAAATGGATAGAAAAATAGAAAAACTTGGTAGTTGTGGAAGCCAAATTGATAGAAAAATAGAAATTATTATATTTGAAGAATATGAAAAGTCTGGCAGCATAGTCTTGCAGCACAGTCTTTTTAAATTAACTCACGTGAGCATTTCAAATATTCTAACTGCAAGTAATTTATAAATGCCAACAAATTGGAAGATATCTCTCGGCGTACTGTAGATATATTTTTTAAAATATAAATATACTAGTTTATCTTCTTTTTTAGTTTGATGGTTCAAAATGTATTAGAATTTTTTATTGTGTTTAAGAAAATGTATTAGAGAGGAAAAAAATTGTTAAATAAGAACAAAACAAATTGTTTATTTCATATGTTATTAATTTAAATTGAACTAATTTGTGAAGAAGTATTTTATTAAAAATTGCAACAAAGAAAATACTATCATTTTGCTTACTTAAATCTTTATGCTATTTTTTTAAGTCACTATATTCTTTTTCATCCTTTATAAAAAAGTATATAATTAATAAAATAATCAAACTAATAAATTAATAAAATATTATTTTATAGTTTTAATTTTTTCTAAATATATATGAGTTATTATTATTATTTACTTGAACACTTATTTTATTTACTAAGAGTTATTTTATTTTATTTATTTTTATTGGTAAAAGGCCGAAGCCCTTAAAGTCAGTTAGAAAAAATACAGCTCTATTCAGTGCGAGCACTGGTAGGAAAGAAAACCTCTGGTCTACCCTGGGACTACATACTGTTTATATACACAAGGTCAAGCCCTTCAAGGAAACATATTTTATTGTATAATTGCTGAGATAGATATACAAATATCACCCTTGGGCATGGTCTTTCTTTTGATATCCTTATTCTGTATGTTTTTAGGCACTTCGACTCCTGGGAAGACCTCCATGGCTTATATTGAAGGGGTATCTTCTATCTTTCTCCTGTCTAACCTGAAACCACATAAATCTACCACTTCTTTTTGTATGTTAGCTATACAAAATCAAAACATTCATTCTACTGCAGACATCTGTTAGTTCTTAAAAATCTTTGCTTGAGAAGAGAAAATACTTGATTGTTGCCAAGCTTATCAAAATTATGCAAACAGACTTGTTTTAGTGTTACCTTAAATCTGGAGCACATTTTGGTTAGTTCACCTTCCACCGTGTGTAACTTCCAGCAAGAGTCTTTGAATAGTTGGGTCTATGTTAGTTGAAAACAAGCTGAGTAGAATAGAGAGATCCGACCATAATAAGTCATGTCTTACAAATACAACAGTTGAAGCATAACATCAAATTGGTATAATAGAGTTTGAACTAGTCAAACCAACAGATAAAAGTAAAGTCATCGGTGAAAACAGAAATTCGGTGAGAGAGTGCGCAGTAAAAACTATTTTAAACAGGTCAAAAAACTTGAACTGTTGCTGTGGTACAACCGTTGAACCAACGGTTATTGGACCTTTGAACTCAAACGAACCTATTGAACTTATGGTTATTGAACCATTGAACCACCTTAAACCTTGAAGTTATTGAACCGGTTGAACCTTTGAACCGATGGAACCTTCAAACTCTGATGAACCTTTGATCTGGATGAGCTTTCAAACTGGATGTACCCATTGAACTTACGAAATGATGAACTGTTGAACCTTTTGAACCTGTTGAACCTCTATCTTAAGTTTCAACGGTTCAACGCTTTTCTTTTCCTTCGGCATAATTCTTCCCTCATCTTTCAAAATTTTAGATCTGACCTTTGAACTCATTGAAGCAAATGAACCTATTGAACTTACGGTTATTGAATCGTTGAACCACCTTGAACGTTGAAGTTATTGAACCAGTTGAACCTTTGAACTGGTGGAACCTTCGAGCTCTGATGAACCTTCGATCTGGATGAACCTTCAAACCAGATGTACCCATTGAATTTACGAACCATTGAACCTTTTGAACTCGTTGAACCTCCATCTTAAGGTTCAATGGTTCAACGCTTTCTTTTCCTTTGGCATAATTCTTCCCTCATCTTCCAATAATTCTTGTTTTAAAAAAATAACTATGAACTTAACAAATTAACATAGATATTTTAAGTACAACTATATTTAAAACACGTCTATATATATTGAAGATATCTAGACTAGTTATATTACAAAATTAAAAAATCATAAAAATTAATTGTAGAACAAACATATATTAGAAAGTAATTTAAAAAAAAATTATAATCATACCAAATCATACAAATCACAAGTCATTACAATTTAAATAACAAACAGGTAAAACCACCACATAACACTTAATTACCATAGTTTTGCTATCCACCATTCTCTCAATTTTCATAATAACTACTACAGTTTTAAAATAATATTTACATAGATTTAAAGAACTGGTTAAGAATAAGCTTGGGTTCAAATGACAGCATCATCTTGTAAAAGTTTTGACTTGTGCTCCTCATTGCCAAAACCCTTCTTTCAATTGTATGCAAACACCTTTGGATCATTTGTACCACTTAACTGCTAAAGCACAGATAATCTCCCACACAAACACAATTTCGAGGCATCTTGCAAATTATTTTCATTTCCAAAGCAACTTATCTTCGTCGTCTTGAAACAACTCTCAGATAACAATACCTTAAGATGAATCCACTTAACTTCATATACACATTTACAAGGCGTAGGCATGTACATGAACATTATTCTGATTGATTTACATAGTTTTATGTTGCTTTAGATTTATCCCTAGTTATTATACTAATTCATGAATAGCATGTAAAACCTAACTAACCCTACTTCTACTTCTACAACTAATAGGATAGAGGATTGATTTAAAATAATTTTGGACCTTCACAAAGCTGATCGGTGCCTAATCCACTAGGAAACAAAGTCATGGACAACAAAGAGGGAAGAGATGCATCAAGTAAAACTTCAACAAAAATAGAAATATATATTGACGTACAAATCTTAGATTTAGTCTCATATGATAAACATAATTAATAATCAAGAAAAGAGAAGCAATGATCTATTTGCAACAAAGGAATGACCCATACAAAAGAGTTTGTATTTATTCAAATGTTGTCACACATTATCCAATCTCTATTACAATAATACCAACAAGTGTGGCAAAAGAGGATGAGTAACTAGGTTCAAACACCCCTGAACAACTACATTCTTCCATGGAGACATATTATCACATGAAATTGTGCATTGAAGATCCTTCCTACACTATATTAGATGCATTCTTCCATCTGTAGCCTAGACATATATTTTTCTTGATGCCCTAAAATCACCACAAACTCCTATGCCTCTAGAAAATTGGTTCAATGACAAACATGTATTACATCCTTATATATATATCATTACATTTCCTTTGTTGCATTTTTTGGAGGGAAAACCAATTAGGGCACCCACCTATCTCATCTACCCTTGCATTCAATTCCACATACCTTGAATCTTGTCAAATTGGGCATTAATGGCGCTTTTGGTAGGTAGGCAGATATGCAAACTAAAAACCTATGAAAAACCACATTTTTAAAACATTTGTTAGTGAGTTCCTATTGACCAAGAACTCGCCAAAATCTCTCTTTCCTTCTGTTCACTTTGTGTCTTCCTTGTTGAAGGCTTAGTCATTTTAACATTTACCCTACCTTGTTAGTAGTTTCCCTAGTTCAAGGAACTACGTGAAATGTCAAAAACCTCCCTCCTTTTCTTTTTTTCTCCTTTGTTAGTGAGTTCTTGACCACCATAAACTCACCGAACATCACTTTACTTTATCTTGTCTTCTTTTCTACCTTGTCATACCTTAGAAAGTTTTATCCATGGAAATATTTTTTCTCTCAGTGGTTGGGGCTTAACCAAGAACACAAAACACTTTCGACAAGTTCCATGGTTTTGAGAACCATGCAAACTACCAAAAGTCCCATCCTATAGCCTCTTTGTTGGTGGTTGGGAGTTCAGTAGGAACTAGCAACCCATTGGGGTTTTCCATGGTTCAAGGAACTACGTGAAATGTCAAAAACCTCCCTCCTTTTCTTTTTTCTCCTTTGTTAGTGAGTTCTTGACCACCATAAACTCACCAAACATCACTTTACTTTGCCTTGTCTTTTCTACCTTGTTATACCTTAGAAACTATTATCCATGGAAATAATTTCCTCTCAATGGTTGGGGCTTAACTAAGAACATAGAACACTTTTGGCAAGTTCCATGGTTTTGGGAACCATGCAAACTACCACAAATCCCATCCTATAGCCTCTTTGTTGGTGGCCAAGGGTTCAATAGGAACCATGAGCCCGTTGGGGTTTTCCATGGTTCAAGGAACTACGTGAAATGTCAAAAAACTCCCTCCTTTTCTTTTTTTCTCTTTTGTCAATGAGTTCTTGATCACCATAAACTCATCAAACATCACTTTACTTTGCCTTGTCTTCTTTTCTACCGTGTCATACCTTAGAAAGTTTTGTCCATGTAAATATTTTTCTCTCAATGGTTGGGGCTTAACCAAGAACACAAAACACTTTTGGCAAGTTCCATGGTCTCGAGAACCATGCAAACTACCAAAAGTCTCATCCTATAGGCTCTTTGTTGGCAGTCAAGGGTTCAGTAGCAACCAAGAACCTGTTGGGGTTTTCCATGGTTCAAGGAACTACATGAAATGTCAAAAACCTCCCTCCTTTTCTTTTTTTATCCTTTGTCAGTGAGTTATTGACCACCATAAACTCACCGAACATCACTTTACTTTGCCTTGTCTTCTTTTCTACCCTATCATACCTTAGAAACTTTTGTCCATGGAAATATTTTCCTCTTAGCGGTTGGGGCTTATCCAAGAACACATAACACTTTCAGCAAGTTCCATGGTTTTGGGAACTATGCAAACTACCAAAAGTCCCATCCTATAGCCTCTTTGTTTCCGGTCGGGGGTTCAGTAGGAACTAGGAACCTGTTGGAGTTTTCCATGGTTCCATAAACTATGGAAAACATTGAAATGGTTTTTGGTGAGCCGAAAATGACTGACAAGACCAAAAAGTTCAATATTTTTTTAGGAATTTTTGGATCTCTTTCCACTTTCTTGTGATCTATCTTGAAGATCTTGTGGAATACATTCTTCTACACTTTGTATTGAATAAACATGTCTTAGAAATGTATGTGGATAAACAACCTGAGGATATTGGTATTTGTGAGGATAATGTGCCAACATTGCAAGCCATTACTCAGTTCATCCTTTCATGAGTCCTATTAATATTCCAAGTCTTTCATCCTTTGAACCCTTGTTTTTGTGTCACCTGATAGATTTTTTGACATGCATTATTCTCATTGCTTTCTTTCATGGTGTTGCATTTATTATTATGCAAGGTTATTACATTTTATGCTCAATTAGTGGTTTTCATACCTTGTTGAAATGCATGTCACATTGTCAAAGAAGAAGCATGTCCATGTGATTATGTTGGTTCACTATAATGGAGGACTCATTTTGTGTGTTTGCATGCATGTGGTCATCATCTTGAAAGTTTAGGTGTATGGTCACAATTTAGTCCTAGATGTCTAGGATGTCACAAAGACATAAACATAGGTGTTTCGCTTTGGGCTATCAATGTGAGGTACACTTTTATGGTACAAATTCATTTGATGATTGTTATCATCTGCATGTAATTTTGTTCCATGCTTGTAAAAATGCCTACACCTTTCAGGTTTGTTATATGACTAGGGGCATTAGTCATTTAGATTTAATTTGACATTTTGAAGCTCAAATATTCATTTTCGTTGTTTAAAAATGGCATTAAATTTTCTTTGTTAACCCCATTCGCTCTTTTCACTTGAGGCTTTAAAGCTAGAAGACACATATGAAATTATATAGAAAATTCTTAAACTTTAGTATAACATTGAAGCAAACCACTAACCATTGTGAGTTGGTTGTTTAGTTTTTAAATCAAGATTGTCTTTAGGATTAGGTTTAATAATCAAAATATTTGGATTACTACCACATTTTGAGCTTTCTAAACTCATCCTCATAGAATTTACAATCCATTTCATAAACATATTCAAAATCTATATCTTCATAATTCAGCTGGAGTCCAACTCTTCCAATTCAAACTCAAACTAGTCCATGTGCCTTTAAATTTTACAACTTGAGCAACAACAAGAGAAAGCACAACAAGAGCAACATGAGAAGACATCCAAACCTTAATCTTTTCCAAAGTAGAACTCTAAATTTAGTTTATTAATTTCATGTTTAAAATTTTTCAAGGCGTATAATTCATTGAAATGGTTACAAAAGATACCTTGAATTGTATCTCTTTACATCTAATGACTAGAATTTGTATTAACCTAGTCTCTAACATGACTGTATACTTCCAACATGGAGATCATAAAGAAACGTATACTGTAGATAGGTAATTTGAGATCAGGCTAGCGGTGAGAACAGTGTGTCATAGGAGAAGTTCAATTTGTAAGGTTTTCATCAGGCTAGCGGTGAGAGCAATGGCTGGTCCGAAGCAGTGGACGAAGGAAATGGATAGAAGATCCATCCCGAGGTTTAAAGAACCGGTTAAGAATGAGATTGGGTTCGAATGACAGCATCATGCTGTAAATCTCTAAGTTTTGACTTGGGCATTGAGGAAGACATTGCCAAAACCCTTCCGTTAAATTGTATGCAAACACCTTTGGATGATTTGTATTATCAGTTAAACTGCTGACGCACAGATAATCTCCCACACAAACACACTTCCCAATATATTGAGGGAGAGAGTCCGGAGGCATCCTTGCAAATTCTTTCCATTTCCAAAGCAACTTATCTTCATCGTCCTGAAACAACTCCCAGATAACAATACCCATAGCGCTTGGCAAATGAAAGTCAATACCCATCCTGAGTAGAACCTCAGGTAACGGATCGCTTGCTGACTGATCCATGAAGGTCGCTACCACTAGAACGGATGCCCTATATGCAACTATGGATAAAACATACAGATCATAATTTTCAACAAGTTGGGTGGGTAATGGAGCTATTGTAACAGGCTTAATAATACCATCTTCGATATTGTAACCGGCAATAGTCATAGGCCTCTCTGCCCTCCAGAAAAGAACGCCATTGCACTCAACCATTTGACGATCTAATATATTAGAGCCCGTTTCCCCTGAAAACTGAGACTTAAGCTTCCATGAATCTTGAAAATAGTGGTAGATTTGGAAGGAAAAATTCCTCGAGCTGTGCCCCAACGTCACTACCAAATACGGCTCTCCATTTCCTCCTCGTACAATATGCTGAGACTCGCAAAACATATCGATTACTATATCTGTATAAATTTTCATGAGCGGGTTGCAAACACGTAATACTGGGGTTCTTCTAAAAAGCAGTAACCCCAGCCCTACACTTGGTAAGTTGTAACATCTGACATTGTCTCCCACAGGATTTGAGAGGAAAGAAAGAGAGATTGTCATCCATTTTTGTGTGGAAAAGCAGTAGGCCACACAAAGCCAACTTCCGTCGGATTCATCACCACAGAGAAGAAGCCATGGATTTTGGGTGCGCAATGAAGACAGAAATCTGTGCGAGGACAAAATAGAATTCCATTCTTTGCAAACTACGCGAGAGCGGCAGATTGACTGTAATGGAAGCTTTGTAAAAATGCATTCCTTTACATCCCCATACAGCTCAGATACACCACTCTGCTCTCCGTCTTCTTCAACTGCTGAAATAAATTGTCGCTCCATTGCTTTCTACTACCAGGCTTCCTAATTAATGGATTTCTTATGCTATTGATTTCTCTCTATGCATTTATAGGTGTTTGACATGGAGAGCTTTGCTTACTCCACGCGTGGTTAAGAGCAGCCAAGGTGGAGAAAATAAAATTTAAAATAGGTAATCGAGATAAAAATTGGGATAGATATTTTTAATATATTTATGGAAAACCTGTTAAAAGAAATATAATTTTGGAAGTGTTTTATGTAAAAAATTAAATGGCATTAATTTTTTTTTGTTATCTTTTATTAATATTTTACATTGGATATCTGATTTAAATTTATGTGTTCATGTAGTTAATTAAATAATTCAAAAGTAAAATAAGTTAATTCTTAAGTAAATAAAATAGCTCTAGATTGATATTGGTATCTTTTAGATAGACGTGTTTAAGATATTGTTATAATAGAATATAAACTATTAATAAATATGTAATAATTTGTTATTTATTATCATCTAATTAAATATTTTAGTCTAACTTGACATATATCAATAAATACAAAAATATCTGAAATTACTCATCATCTCATTTTAAAAATATAAGTAATAGTGGTCAAAATATAGTTCCATATGGGACATGTATCAATTTGATTCATTGTGCATAAATAGTACATATCAAAATATAATGCTCTTAAAAAAAAAATTGTCATCACATTAAATAGTTTGAGTTTGTAGATTTTATGCAACATTAGTGTAGAACTTCTAAACCTAAACCAACTAGAAATTTGTTCTTTAATGAACAATATATATTCTCAATGTATCATATTTATCAATCCTCATTTCTAACAAGTCATTCCTTCTCTTTTAATTTATATCCAATTGTGATTATTTTTTGAGACCTCAACAACCAAATATTGAAGTGCCTCCCTATGTAAAGTTCACCATTTGATACATAAATCAAATTTAATACCTATATATTTCAAATATGAAATTTAAATACTCATATTTCAAAAGGGACTCCCCTTCAATTTACATCAACCTCTTTCTCAATATAACATAGAGATATTTTTTCTTCTCATTAAAGCGTTAAATTATAGAAAAAGAATTGTTTTGTGTGCCTAAGTATAAAACTATTAAGTTTCCACAATCCATTATTGCCTAGAAAAGTTGTGTCTTGTATGTAAAGGTAAACTTATTAAACTTTTGTTGTTTACAAGGATGGGGTGATTCCTCCTATAACTACGTGTAATTCCGCTAACCATGGCAGCTTAACCTAATTGTTGTTTCAAACATGAGTAAGTAATAATAGTTGTCTTGTATTTGAGCCCTGACTCTCACTAGCTTAAACCCCAAAAACTCAAAATCATCAATGGAATCCAAAGTTAGTGTTGCAGTTGGACTCAAATATTTGTGGTTAGAATATGTAGAAGGGTTTCTCCCTTTGAGTATATTGATTGTCTCTCTTAAATGATCATGGTTAAAAAAAGAAAATCGCAATTCTAGAAAATGGTCCTAAGATAAGGGTCCAAATGAAGGTGGAGAAAATAAAATTTGAAATAGATAATGGAGATGGTATAGATATTTTTAGCATATTTATGGAAAACGTGTTAAAGAGAAAGGGCCATTAAGTCTTATTTTTAATTAATTTTTTAAAATAAAATTTTAAAATATATATTCATTGTAAACCAACCCATTGAATCACCGGGATTTCGGATTGCCTATTGTTTCTTTAGGCGGCCGGATATAGATATAGGGGCTCCTCCACGCCCTAGATCAATGGAGGCTGAGACTGACTGGGGAGCACCGCTTCAGCGAGATCGCCAGCCATATAACCAACCCCTCCCGGGGATGAGTTGGACTCAAGACCGGCCCCTCCATATAGATTGATTTGGATTGGATGGGTTTCTCGAGCTAGGTTTAGGACCAGCTAGAAGCTATAGATAGACTGGGACCAGCTATATATCCCTCGGCTTCCCAAGCAGAGCGAGATCTAGCCTAGTAATAAAATTTTAAAATATATATTCATTGTACTTTTCAAAGTAAAAATAAAACAAAAAAATCAAGGAAATAATGAATGGTGGTTTTTTGAAAACAAAAAAAATAAAATTTACATACAAAAGTAAATAGTTTCTCATATAGAAATAAAGTAATTAATGTAATAAAACTAACATTCCTATTTTTAGAAAAAATACACTTGATTTGAATCATAGATCCACTAAAACAAACACTTTTTACATAGATTTGTGGAAACATAGATATGGTAGTTTTAATAATTTTGTAATTTTAGATTTTATATTTTACATATAATTTATTGATTTAATATTTTAATTTTGTAATTGTATTAATTTTATAAGTTTATTTATTTTATTAGTTTTATAGTTTTATAATTTTAATTAAAAAATTATTGAAATTATTATGTATAGTAAATAATTATGTAGATCTATCAATAAAAATATAATATAAGTGATATAGTTTATAGTTTATAAATGAATTTATTTTTGAAATAATTATTTATTTTAATTTTAGTTAAGAGTTAATATTGCAATAGTAAACAAATAATAAAGTTATTTTTAGAATTATTTTATTTTATTTTATTTACTTAAGATTTATTTTCTAGTTACTTTATTTATTTAAAAGTTATTTTATTGATTTTAATTTTATAATATAGATTGATTGTGTTTTAGTTTTTATTATTTTTTCATCTCGGCTCTTTTATAGTTTTTGTTAACACCTCACATTACACTCCACCCCTTGTTTGGCATAATAAAATAATTTTTAAACTAACATATATATCTAAAATATGCCTGAAGGCACCTATTCTTATAAAACAACAATGAATAAAAAACAAAAAATTAAAACCTTAATATACTTTGATCCTTTTTATTTGATATGGGAAAACACTAATAAAATATAGTTATAAATTATTAAATTTAGTTCTGCATTAAAGAAAAGAAAATTATATTGAAGCATTTATAGTAAAATGTAATGTGCTTACTTGGAATATACTTTGATCTTTTTATATTTCATATGATAAAACCCTACAAAAATATAGTTATAAATTATTTAATTTTATTATTTAGAAAAGAAAAGAAAAATAGATTGAACCCTTTATACTAAAATATATAAAATATAATACACTTACTTTGACTAACTTCTCCCCTTCAATAATATGTTCTAATCTTTATTTATTTCATATAATAAACCCTAATAAAATATAATTATAAATTAAATTATTGTACAATAAATAAAATAACACAAAAAACAAAAGGTAATCTGCCCTTGATGAATATACTTTGATCCTTTTATAAATTAAATTGAAGCCTTTATAGTAAATGTATAAAATATAACTTCAAATAGCTTCTCCCATTTTCATGAATATACTTTGATTTGTTTTTATTTCATATGATAAAACCCTAATAAAATAATTAATCTACCCTTGATGAATATACTTTGATCCTTTTATAAATTAAATTGAAGCCTTTATGGTAAATGTATAAAATTTAACTTCAAATAACTTGTTTCATTCATGAATATATTTTGATTTGTTTATATTTCATATGATAAAACCCTAATAAAATAGGTAATCTGCCCTTCATGAATATACTTTTATAGTAAATGTATAAAATATAACTTCAAATAACCTCTCCCCTTCATGAATATACTTTGATTTGTTTTTATTTCATATGATAAAACCCTTATAAAATATAGTTATAAATTATATTATTGTACAGTAAATAAAATAACATAGAAAACAAAAGGTAACCCTAACAAAGTAGAATGTGCTTATTCTTATAATAAATTTTATAATTGTGAATACACTTTGCTCCTTTTATATTTCATATGTTAGAACCCTAATAAAATATAGTTATAAAAGAAATTATTCTATAGTAAATAAATAACACAAAAGAAAAGATAACTATGATAGTAAAATATTAATTTGAAGTATTTTCATTAAAATAACTCAATAGTAAATCAAAGTACTATTATATTTCTGTTGTAGGAAATGTTTCTGAATAGATCACCTTAAGCCCTAGTGTCAAAAATTGCAAGATCATAAGCAAGGTAAATTAGTTCCAAGGAGTAAACCTACTTGGTAGATAGGCGCTGAGCCCCAACATTATCTTGTGCTTGCTAGCTCACAAATTGAAGATAAATCCAAGATTTCGCCCACCCTGCCTCAAAGGGCTCAAGAATATTCTAGTGGTAATGTAAATAAATCAATTGAGGGTGATTGTATAGTATCTCCTTTTTCTAAATTTTCTACCTCTGAGATCTTCCAAGAGCCACTAGTTATATGCACCAAACAATGTCCAATGAAAACCATAGCAAATATCATACAGATAAGGACCCGTCAGAAGCAAATGAAAAAAAGCATAAGGGCTCTTCACTAGAGTAAATGGGAGATGACAACAATTAATAGACCACAGTGAGAAAAAATAAGAAATTAGGGTAAAATGATAAAAGAAAGATGACTTTGCGTTCTCATGTTAAGATGGGTAAGGAAAAAAACTATAATTTAGATTTTTCTAGTTGTTCCTATACACCCTTAAGTTTTTTCCCATTCAGTTTTGTTCTCTTTTTATTTATAATAGAAAGGGTATCACCCCCATGGTGACACATATATAACAAAAAAAAGGTATTATTTAATTTATAGTAAATAAAACAACTTACCATTAAAATAACTTTTGCACTTGTCCAATATACTTTGTAGAATCTGAATAAAAATCCACAAATTAGATTTCATTCTCCAGAAAAGAAAATAAAATTAAATTGAAACCTTTATACAAAAAAGTATAAAATATAATGCAGTTACCTTCAAATAACTCATAGGCTTCTCTGTATTCTTTTGCTCTACCTTATTTCAATATAATGCCGTTACCTTCATATAACTTCTATGCTTCTCTAGTATTCTTTTGCCCTATCTTATTTCATTTTATTTTTTTGTGATTTATGTTTGACTATTACTTGTATTTATATAGATTTGTTACTTTATGTTTGCTTTATTGTTATTTCCATTAATTTAATAAAACTACGACAGTTATATATTTTAAATTTAATTCTTGTGTGCTTTCATTTAAAAAAATATGCCAGTTATATATTTTTTAGATATAAAATAGTTACTTCATAATTTTTAGGTGCATTCATTTAATAAAATATGCGGGCTATATTTTAAATTTAAAACACTTACTTTATAGTTTTACAAAACTATGTTAAATAATGATGGCGCGAAGATTTGAAGAGCGACAATTCGCAGAGCGAAAATTTGCAGAGAGACCCATTCTAGAATGGAGAGAGAGAGAGGGATGAAAGGAGGCCTCATGGAGCAAAGAGATTGGAGACGCTTTCCTCGAAGGGAGCTCGAACCGGCTAACAAGAATTATGGATTCGCCAGCGGTGGTCAGAATTTTCCACAGCAGGAGGAAGACCTGCAAAAATGGCATGATGTCCAGTTTCCTCTGAGAAGAGAGTGGCAACAGAATGGAAATCTTCACGGCCCAAGGCACTAGAATTAAAGACAGCAAAACTATCAACAATATAGGGGAAGAAGAAACCCTAGAGGTGATGGTCGGCGCAGGGATTTCCAGAGGCACAATTTGCAGCCAGAGATCAACATCACGGAAGGAGGGAAGATGTCAGAGAAGAGGAAATCTCAATCACCCTCAATGCTAATCATCTTCAGGATCTTGTTTTGAAATTGGAAAATACTGCATTAATAATGAAATGGCATGGGAAGGATTTAAATTGGCAAAGTCTGGAGACATGGTGGTATGACAAATGGGGAACGGAATTGGAATTCAAGAGGATGACAAATGATTATTTCATGGTCATTTGTCCTTCGAAAGCCATCAGGGCTCAAATTGAAGAAGGGATTTAGATTCTTGATGGCTGCGGCTTTTACATCAGCCGATGGAAGGCCGGGTTCGATCCAACTTCACACCGCTTGGAAAAAAATCATGATTGGTATATTTTACCTAACCTCCCCCTTGAATATTGGGACTCCAGGGTTTTGGAAGAAATTGGTAACGGCATGGGATCCTTTTTGCGCGCGGAGAAAAGGGGCAACCCAGAAGGGTCAGGCACAGTGGTTCGGGTAGGCATCGAAAGTAATCCAAATTGTAGAATCTTAAGTGAAATTAAGATTTCATCAAGATTAGGTGTCTGGACACAGAAAGTGATCCATAACCCTCTCCCCACAGATACTCTGGTCAAAGTGCTAGGGTGGAAAAGTGACCCTTTTCCAAAGGAAAACTCGAAGCAAGCGTCCAATAAACAACTCATGGAGGACGAAGATTATGTCAAAGAAGGTCTCCCTCTCCCTTCTAAAGTGGAGCTTCAAAAGGAATCCAAATCAGCCCAGAGGCTTGATGATGCCCAGAGCATCAGATCCATTGATCAAAAATTGTCGCAGGCAATTGAGCTGATTGGTAACACAGTGCGCAAGGAGGATCTTGATTCCCTCATAAATGTGGGCAATGAATTGGTGGACATTGCAAATGTGGCCAAAAGAGGGGAGCTTGACATCAACAATTTTGAAGGTGAAGATTGGCTTGCAGAACAAGATTTTGAGCTGATGGGAAATGAAGGCTTCCTAACTGAAAAGGAAGACCCAAGCAAAGCCCTGAATAACCTTGTAGAACAAGGGGAGTTAATTGAAATCTAAGGAACCAACTAAAACATTGCCAGATTGTGGAGAACACAGAGGAAAAGGTAGGATTCCGAATAAAGAAAAACTCAAGTGGGATGGGGAGGCTTCAAGGCAATTGAAAATCTAAACACTATTGAAAGTAGGGAAGCGGAATGCCCTTCCTGAACAACAATGAAAATCATAACTTGGAATGTTAGGGGCTTAAATGCCCCTAACAAAAGATGTCTGTTGCGGCAGCATCTGAACTCACAGCAACCGGACAATTGTTTGATTCAAGAGTCTAAGTTAGGAGAACACGAAAGAGCAACTCTCAGCCTCAAATTAAGGAAGTGGAAGATTTGTGGAGTCAATGTGGAAGGAGCCTCAGGTGGACTGCTCACTCTTTGGAAGCCGTAAACAGTCTTGATTGAAGAGGTGGCTTCAAGCAAGTGCTGGCAAGCCTGCAAGGTAAGGAGCCTTGCCTCCAATCTAAGTTTTCTTCTGGTAAATGTTTACGGGCCTAACAACTACACTCATAAAAGAAGTGTTTGGAACGAATTGGACAAAGTCTGCAAATTCCTAGGGTTCAAATTTTTCATTTTAGGCAGGGATTTCGACGCAATTTTGAAAGAAAGTGATAAGAAAGGGGGAGTAGGGAGGAAACTTCAGTCTCAGTTGGATTGCAAAAGTTTTGTGGATAGAAATGAGCTTTGTGACATTCAGATGGGAGGTGGGCAGTTCACCTAGACAAATAGAAGGTTAGGCTTCTGCAACATAGCCGAGAAATTGGATAGGTTCCTCTTCAAAGGAGACTTCTACAGTCTTCCCTTTAATCTCGATTGTCAGTTGCTTCCATTACCAGGGTCAGATCACTACCCCGTTTGCTTGGAATTATTGGGAGAAAAGGGATCAGTCAGGAGTCCCTTTAAGTTTGAAAATATGTGGTTTTAGCACAAGGATTTTTTGGATCTAATCAAACAATGGTGGAATGAAACGCAGCCCATAGGCTCCAAAATGTTTAGCATCACAGTCAAGCTGAAGGTTATTAAATAGAATCTAAAATCATGGAATCAAAATAACTTCAAAAACATCTTTGAGGAGAAGAGGCAATGTGAATCAGAATTAAAAGCCCTCTTGAAGAAGATTATCAGAGAGGGAATGGATAACCACAGCTACTTGCAAGAAAAATTGCTGATGGAAAAAATGAATGATATTCTTACCAAAGAAGAAGTGTTTTGGCGACAAAAATCCTGAGAAGTTTGGTTATCGGCCAGGGACAGAAATACAAAATACTTTCATAACGCAACAAAGGCAAGAAGGGAAGTAAACAGAATTTCCAGGGTAAAAGACATTAATGGAAAACTTGTGGAGGATGTGGAAGAGGTCAAACAAGCGGTGGTGGAGCATTTTTAGAACGTCTTGCATGAGCCGGAAGGTTCCCTGCTCACAGCCCAAGAAGAGCTTGTGGGATATATACCCAAGCTGGTAAATGATGAACAAAATGATATGCTAAAAAACAAATTCTCAGAGGAGGAAGTGAAGTTTGTGCTCTTTCAGCTCCATCCAGATAAAGCACCTAGACCTGATGGTTTTCCAACCAGCTTTTTCTAGAAATGCTGGGACATAATCAGCACTAACATTGTGGAGGCCTTAGAGGAATCTAGGACCTCTAGACAACTTCTGAAAGAAGTTAATAACACTTTTTTAGCGCTAATCTCGAAGAAAGAGAAGCCTGAACTTCTGGACGACTTAAGGCCAATCACTTTGTGCAACACTTTTTACAAAATTTTAGCAAAAATAATGGCAAACAAGTTAAAAACACTTTTACCAGATTTTATTTTAGAAGAGCAGACGGGGTTCATCTCAGGAAGGTCCATCTTGGATGGGATAATTATTGCCCAGGAGGCCATCCACTCAATAGAGACCACGCGAAAGCAGGCAATGATATTAAAACTTGACATAAAAAAGGCTTATGATCGGGTCAATTGGCATTTTTTGTTTAAAGTCTTGGAAGGATTTGGCTTCACCAAGAATTGGCTAGACTGGATCTTCTCCTGGGTGGCAAGTCTGAGATTCTTAGTCCTTGTGAATGGAACTCTGGAGGGCTTCTTCAATGTCTCTCGTGGGTTAAGATAGGGAGACCCACTATCCCCCTTTCTTTTCATTTTAATGGCTGAAGCACTTGGCAGATCACTTACCAGAGCTTAGAACCTCAGGGAGATCGCGGGAGTTCAAGTCACAAGTGGCGCTCCACATATTACCCATCAGCAATTTGCTGATGACACCATGCTGTTTGGGAAAGCCCAAATCAGGGAGGCTCGAAGTTTCAAGAGAATCCTCCAAAAGTACACTACTGCCTCTGGACAAGAAGTTAGTCTTGAAAAATCAGAAGTTTTTTTCTTCAACACTTCTGCAAGAGTGGAAGCTCAGATTTTGAGGATCCTTGGTTTTACGAAAGGATCTCTCCCTTGCACTTATTTGGGGATCCCGTTGGATAGGGGTCTTTGCCCAGGTAACATCTGGAACAGTTTACTGGAGAAAGTTAGCAACAAGGGAGCCTAGTGGAAAAATAGTTGGCTGTCTTAGGCAGGCAGGTTAACGAAACTCAAGTCAGTCATTTCCGCCCTACCTACCTATCTAATGTCCTGTTTACCTCTGTCAAGCAAAGCCAGCAAAGAATTGAATAAGAAGATGAAGAACTTTTTTTGGCAAGGATTGTCTGAACAATTCAAATACCCTCTTGTTAAGTGGAAACAAATTTGTGAATCTAAACAAAGGAATGGATTGGGTATCAAAAATCTTTTGCTCCAAAATAAAGCCTTGGGAGCCAAATTAGTTTGGACAATTTTCTCCAACATAGATCTTAAGTGGGTCCAAATTGTGCGAGTAAAATATTTGGACGAAGGGATAGACAACATTTTCACTTCCAGGGAGCTTCCCTTAGTTCTAGAATTTGGAATTTTATCCGTAGTTGCAGAAATCTCATTTTAGAACATCTTTCATGGGAGATTAGGAGCGGGGATTCTGCTAATTTCTGGGATGATTCTTGGCAAGGACTACCTAAATTGGCCAATGAGGTAGATTTGGCAAACGTCAAGACTATAACAACCCAGACATGGGGGGATAAGGTAAGAGATTTTTTGACTCCATCTTTTCACAATGGCCTTCTGACAGCCAAATGGAAGAGTCCACATAACCTCAGGTTAAGTCAGGCAGAAGTGGAATTATTTGATAAAACCATGGCTAATAGACAGATTAGCTTCCGATAGGGCTTAGACATCCTCAGATGGGTAGGCGCCCCAAATGGAGTTTACAGTGTTAAAGAAGGATACAATAAACTGTCAGATTGCTAAGAGGAAGCCTTTGCAATTCCAAGAGAGTTGTGTTGGAATCCCAATTGCCTACCAAAGGCAGGGGTCTTCTTGTGGATAGCCTCACAAGGTAGAGCCTTAACAGCAGATAGGTTAGCCAAACTCAGATTTTAGGGTCCATCAAGATGTTGTTTGTTTAAAGATTACTCAGAGGATGGAAATCATCTCTTCCTCAACTGCCCTTACGCGAGCACATGTTGGAATTGGCTAATGAACAAACTTTTCTGGAAATCGGCTATGCCAGCGGGATTGTCTGATTGGCTCTCCAGTTGGCCCAGTTTATACAAAAAAGTGGTGTATCACAAGCTGTGGGAAATCAGTCCTTCATTGCTGATTTGGGAGCTCTGGAAAGAGAGAAATAGGAGACTCTTTCAGGATAAAGAAATGCCTCTCCCTTCCTTTCTAAATAAACTCGAGAGTAGTATAGTTGAGGTTTTCAACTCAACACTGGGCAATGTAACACAAAAGAGCTTCTCAGTCTAGGATGCCAAGATCAGACAAGGCTGGCAGGGCCTTATATTGCCGCCTCTCAGTTTGGAAGGAGGACAACAATCAACGCTTAAAAGAAAACTAGCTAAATGGTCTCCCTCGGACCCTGAGTGGTTCAAATTAAAGTTCGATGGAGCATCACGAGGGAATCCCAGTAAATCAAGAGCTGGCTGCATCATTAGAAATTGGGAAGGGAAAACAATTGGTAGTCTCACAGAGCCACTAGCAGATGGAACCAACAATGAAGTGGAACTGGAGGCCTTAATCTTAGGCTTAAAGCTTTGCCATGAGCTAAATCTCCGTCAGGTTGCCATTGAGGGAGACTCCCTTCTGGTGATCAATGGGTTGCGCACAAGGAAACTCCTAAACTAGAAATTGGCCACAAAACTGGAATTAGCTTTGGCTTTGAAGGATCGGTGTGAGTTGACCACCGTTAATCACATTTATAGGGAGGCCAATTCAGAAGCAGACCTTCTTTCTAATCAGGGGGCAGGTGGAATTAGGGTCAAATTTCTCTCTAGCTAAAGAAGTATGATAGGGTGGCAGGGTGGGCACCCAATCCAAGATCACTTGGATGGGTCGATGCCATTCAAAGTTATTATGGCCTCTTCTTTGTATTCAATAGTTATTGTGGCTTTTATGAATTGGAGATGTATCTCCTCCCTTACAGAATTCGCAAGCCTTTGACTTGAGTCGTCGCACGCCTCACTCTAGCAGACCTTTCCTTGCATTGATTACAAGTTCCGGTTAAATGAATGTGATCTCTCTTATGCGTAGACAGAAAGACATATCTGGAGTTCATTCCATTTTCACAATTTCAAGCGATTCTCTGTTGGTGTAGATGGTGGCAGTAGTAGACAGCATGGAGAAGGGCTCGGGCTTCATTGCAAAGATCTCGGTGCATGGGTTGGTAAATCTGGGGGCTTCGACTCCTCTACAGCTGGAGAGTTCAGTTAGGCAGATGGCATTCAAGGGAGCGGTTACAGACTTAAGGTTAAAACGCATCCTGCGTAGGCATGAGGGCTTGCTCCTCTCAGTAGTCAAAATAAGCTTGGGGATGGATTTCTTGACAGCAGATGAGTTCTACAAGGTCGACTCCCACATTTCTTCCCGTTTCCTTGCCTCAATCCTGGATGTTGGGGTGTCTACAGCAGCAGCGAAATCTGTCATGGTGAAAGTATTTAAAACAAAGTTCCTTTAGGGCCTCAATTTCATTTTGGAGGTGGCCATTCCAGGGGTGGGCATCCCCTGCCCAAGAGACATTGCCTCAAATAAGGACCCTCTGGAGGTGACGAAGGTTCTGCCCTTCATCCTTGATCTGAAAGGCCTGGCGCTGGTGGAGCATTAGGATCGTGTCATCCTGGTCTACGGCTTCCTCCAGAATATGCTGCAAGAGAATGTGGATCCCAGGGAAGAGGTATGGGTAGACAAGCTTCATGCCATGGCTGTCGAGCTTGGCCTCTTTTGATATCTTGTTTAGATAAATCCTCACTCCCAGTAGGTTTGTTAATAAGATAGTTAATATCAGACCAGTAAGCCTACAGGCTAATTTTGGATAGCATGGTCCCCTATATCAGATCAAAAAGCCTAGAGGCTGATTTTGTAAAGCATTGTAAAACCTATACTTTCAAGGAAGGGTTTAGGAGTCTTTTTGTCATCTGGCTGTGGCAGGTAAATGGCTTATAGGCACCTTCATGTTCATACTTTCTTCGGATCAATACAAAACTTTATATTTACATAGCAAAAAAAAAAATTTACAAAAATATGTTGCTCATTTTAATTTTTGTGAACACGGTCACAATCATCCCCTTAATGCCACATCTCAGCATAATAAAAACTTAAATTTATGTGTCCATGTAGAAAATAAAACTAGCATACCTATTTTGGAAAAGATGTGGAGAGATATCATTGTGGAAAAAATAAAACTAATCTATGTGAAAAACACCAAGAGATACGATTGTGGTCTCTCGACGTCTCTTACATAGATTTTTTTAAAGATAGGTATGCTAGTTTATTTTAGTTTAGAACTTTTTTATTTGCTACATACATACATGGACACATGAGAAATCTGAGAAAGTAAATTTTATTTATTAGTTAGTGTATTAGAATTTTTTATTGTGGTTAAGAAAATGCAATAGAGGGAAAATAAAAAATAAAATAAAATAATTATTAAATAAGAACAAAACAAATTGTTTACTTCAAATTTTTATTAATTTGAATTGAAATAACTATTTTGTAACACACTTATAAAATTATTTTAAAAGAAACCTAATTTATAATTGCAACAAAGAAAATACTATCATTTTGCTTACAACAACCTTAAATATTTTTTCTATTTTTTCAAGTCACCCTATATTCTTTTCATCATTTACAAAGTATATAACTAGCATACCTATCTTTAGAAAAAGATATCTAAAATAGGCTCTAGGCATATTTTAGATATATTTTTCTAAAGATAGGTATACTAGTAGCATCTGCAGTTTGAAGATGTAAACATAGTATTTAAATGTTTAAGAAAGTTTTGTTTGAGTAATAATAGTGCAACATTTTACATAACAGAAAATCACTTATAACTAATATTTGAGTAGATTTGAATATGAGCAATACAGAAAGTTAATGTGAAAAAGCGTACACTAATTCATAATATTTGAGAAAATTTTGTAATAAGTACATCACATTATTGATCATGTATTTTAAATAATCATGAAAATGTGGAATACAGTTGAGAGAAAATCTAAATTATTCAATATTTGATATTCATAAAAATAGATTTGTAACGAGTACATCAAATCATGTTTTCTTCTAATAATTTGAGTGTTTGTTCCTCAGACTTTCAGTTCTAAAGTTGTTTTCCCTTTTTCATATTTTCATAATGGTTATATGTAAATGGTGGAATTATTCTTAGTCCTTGTAATGACTTAACACAAGATATAGCCACAAAAGTCAAACCTATTGTTTCTTTTTGTCCAACATCAATAGTGGCTTTTGAAAGAGTGAGACCTTATGATTTGTGTAAAATCAATGCCCAAGCTCGTCTCAAGGGTATTTGGATTGCATGACCCCTTTGTATTAATGTAATTGGTATTTATTTGAGGACATTGATCTTCAAATGGAATGCCTGAGTAACTATTGAATTCAACCATAACATATGTGAGTGGTTCTAGTGGTGCAATTCTAGGTCTATATATTATTTCTCGAACATATCCTAGAGCTCCCTTTACAAGACCTTCTTCTATCCAAAGATTGGAAGTTAACATTACTCTTGCATTGTTAGCAATTAACAATTCCACATCAAGTTCATCATTTTGTCCTACTTCTGCTGCATCGATAGTACTGACTTTTGTAGCAATGTTGCATGTAACTGGGTGCTTCAATGAGTATAATTTTCTTTTGTTATGACCATGCACATTATGATTGGTGGAAAATAAATGAATATTGTTATCAAAATCTTCATTGGTTGTAGTGTCTCTTTCAGCATTAATCCTTGTCATTAGTAATTTCCAGTCATCAGTAGTTGGATTTGAATCTCTTCCACTTGTGTCAATTTTACAAGTTCTTGTGGTTGTGGGCCAAGATCCATATTATTTGATGCAAATAATCAATTATTACCTTTCTCTTGTCGACATCTAGGGCATATAGGACCTTGAGGTGTTTGAAAAAAATTATTCCAAAGTAACATTCTTGGAAAATGTAGCACATGTTTGGAGAAATAGATTTATCTAGATCATGTCGAAAAAGCATTTGAAAGTTATTGAAATCTCTTTTAAGAATTCCATTTGGATTTGGTATATTTTGTGCATTATTTCCAATAGTTACATTCACTTCACGTCCAACTACCACATTCACTTCACGTCAAATTGTATTTTCTAGTGTTTCAAGCACACAATCTATGGATCTTAAATTTTCATCTTCAATATGAAAATTAATATTAGGAAATGACTGATGCTCATACATCTCAATTGATTGATGAGTACTTGTTTGTGTTGGTGTATATTAAGCTTACTAAGGAGTGCATATTTAGGAGTCTATGTTTAGCCTTGAGCTAGACTTGGCGTACCTAGATTAGCTTTGTCTAACTTAAGTGGTTTTTTTTCCTATTCTTGAAGCACCACTATTCTTAGTGAGATTTTCCTATTGTTGGATTGTCTATTCTTAGTCGATTATGCCCTATATGTATCTCATAGTGAGCTATTTTACTATCCCAATCAATTCACTCTTCATTGAAGTATTTGCTTCACATATTTGTGTTTTGAATATTTTCTGTAGGATAAGTGTGCCTTTTCTTGTCTTAGGTGGCTAATTTGGTGTAGGTAATCATCAAAGGATCCTCTAAGTTCTCACATGGTATCAGAGTAGGGTTGGGTTTATTTATTGTTTGTCTGGTATCAATTTGTAGATTTTTTGTTCAATATACTAGTTGCATGGAAATTATTCTCTATGTATCTATGTCCCTATTAAGCCCATCCTCGTTGTAACATGTCAACTCATAATGCCCAAAATTAATCAACTTAATTACCATTAAATAAACACACACACACACACACACAGAGATATATATATATACATACACACACACGCACACACACACACACACACACTCATATATATATATATATATATATATATATATATATATATATATATATATATATATATATATATATATATATATATATATATATATATATATATATATATATATATAAAATCATTGACAACAAATCAAATAAATTTAATTTCAAGATAATTGAAATTGTAACATTTCCACAAATAGCATACTATTGAATTCTGCAACAATGATAAGTATACACTTAATTCTCAAGACTAATAAGTCATATAAAGAGAATTATGTTAGATATGGAAAACTTGATATCTATTTTCCTAAGCCTCGAAATGTATTCTTCTTAGGAAGGAGAGCATCACCCGAGTGCTTTTCCTCCAACCATAGACCAATAGTCTCCTACACAACTTCCTACCTAGAAGTGGCCCTACCCTTACGAAGGGAATAGATATAAGGAATGAAATAGGTTTTCCATCTGAGTCTCTAGTGTCATGTCCTTCATAATACTTCACGATCGTAAAACTATAGATCCACTCTAACTATGTATGACATTACAGGAAGCATTATGTCATCTAGAGCATAGTGAACTTACTAATGTACGTAGAGACAGATGCATTAATTTGGACAAAGATTTAATATAAATAGATGTTTCACAATGAATGTAGTCAATTGTTCACACACCTTGATTTGACTTAGAAGCTATCTCATCTTGCAGAATTAATAGAAACAACTGGTCTTACAACATATCCTATAGTCAATTTGACTTAGTGCCATCTTCTAGGCTCAGATAAATAATCATCTATGCAAGGGTTGTGTAACTATCAAGTAACCCTTAGTCTATTTGACTAGGTTATTGGATACGTTTCTTAGAGTCTCGCACCCTTATTTCAATTGCAATTCAAGAAACTCTGACTCCTTGTCACCCTATTCTATGAAGTGAACATTACACTCATAGAGTTTGATTAATCAACTCAACAAACATAATTGAAACAAATTCAAAGGTTCTCTAAGGAACTCATTTGGGTCGAGGATACTCCTCTAATCCCATCTTGATAATAGTTGTATTGGATATAACCAAATCAACATTAAAACTATTAGAAATATCTAATCTTGAGTCAAGAACTCTTAGCTTCCTCAAGGTTTTCTAGAGTTTTGCATTATAGACTCATAAAAATAATTATACTTTTAGCCTTAGTGAATGAGGGTCTTCAAGGTATTGTACTTGACTAATGGTTTAGATACAATGCATACACCAAGGATCATTGGGACTATCTTGAGCTACACCACTCTAGTAGTGCATAAATTCCATTTACTTTCATAGCCTCATGGGCATACAGTCAATATGAAGGTATGTACTTAGTGAGCTCATTCAGATGACCCTTATCACATCTAAGGGACATCATAATATTTAGTCATGCACAACCATGTTCAACTATGGCATTGGTAGACTACATTATCATACTTCTTAATTAAAAGAGAGAAACTATAATCCATTGCAGTATTCTAGTATAAGTCGGGTTTAAAAACCCTAACATCCATCATCATGTCATTATAAAAGGTAGATTATAAAAGGTTTAAAAATTGTAACATTTTCTATTATGATTATCTGTTTGCATAGTGGAGTGTTTGAGATATTCAGTTATGTTGCAATTTAGTTGTTCAACACAGGAAAAAAAATTTCAAATCATCATTCATTTGAAAAAGGTGGCTTGAGAGATAAATTATTTCATTTCACTACAATGATTATTCATTTTACAAATGAGATACATAGAAGAAATAAACATTGCATTGAACGAAAACATGATAGATCAAATGTCCCACACAAGCTGTCGGAATAGCTGAACTAGTATAGATATAAGAAATATACTATGCATCTAGAAATAGGAAGAGGAAGGATCATAGCCATCATTCTCTATTCAATGTCTTCGGTTTCCATGGTCACCTTCTATGCTTGCTCCCGATCTTCATAATAACCTCCGAGATTGAAAGAGATTTGTAAGAGCTCCAGATACGAGTTCCCTAGGTTCCTGTCAGCAGAGGCATAATACATTGCCTATAGTGCACTAAGTAAGATACATATCATTCACATGTAAGAAAGATTGAAAAGAAACAATCATTGTACTTCACTGATTTTATCTAAGAAGTTTGTTCCATGTGTAAGTATAGGTGAAATCATGTTGCTTTTTTGAAGACCAATTCAGCATGTTGTGTTAAGTGGGCTCCCACAAGGGTTGAGCCCAACATGCTGCCCATGATTCTTAGGAGGGGATGGAATACAAAGTATACACATAGAAATAATGATATATTCTGCTATTGCATTAACCAAGTGTACAAATCTTGTGCTCATTACCCATCTATGACTATCAGTTCAATATGAAGAAGTAAGATTCATAAATGAGCATTGAGACAGCTTAATGATTTCCAAAACAGAGTACAGAATAACCATGATCAATACAGGATAATTGAAAGAATCATATGTATAGATGCTGCTATAGGAACTAGCATGTGAAAGGTATGCTATACACTATTCAAACATATGATAGGAACATATACAACATGTGTACAGATGGAGCACAACTTACATGAAATGCTTTTTCCATTTAAAAGAAGAGAATTTTTGTTGCTCCTATCTCAAGAGTGATAGGAAAAGAATCCAGTGAACAGTTTTTCCATCACATCTCATATTTTTCAAGAGCTAGATACAAGAGGTAAATATATGTTTATCTATGTTTATCATGAACATCATAGATGTATATATGGAACCGCGGGGATAGCTATGAAAGCATAGTTGCAGTAATGAAGTAGGCAAATGTCACATGTTATAGATTGAATTTAACCAAGTTCAATGATACAAGAGAAAGAGAGCAGCTATTTTGTATGAGAGGAAAGGTATTGTCAAGAAAGAAGACATCAATACACAATGAATCAGTTGCAAGTGCTACACGGAAGCATGTTGCCTCAGTCAATGAACTTAAGGAACCTCAACTTTCAATATGATATGACATCCATTTTTTAGCAAACTGATAACACATATGGAGCGGCCACTACACTAGAACTGCAAGGGAAGTCATCAATTATAAAGTGCATTGAAGTTTCAAATGACTATAACAGTCATATCTCTTATGGGAATAGTCATAATAGTCACTGTATTGGACAACAGAAACATCAGAGAATACTTCAATTGATACATCAAGGTACCTTTATGATCATAATTACACATAAAGGACAACATACAAATGTCTTATTTAGGTCTTCATCAAAAGGGTGGACAACATTGTATGTTCAAGGTCATTTTCAGTCTCAAGTTTCATATGAAGAAAATGCATAGTGATAGTGTCCTTTTTAGAAGTAGTTCATAGTATGACAAAGTTTTATGTCTCTTTTTCTCTCTAGCTTCTAAACTCTTCTATTTTGAGAAAATATGTGAATAAGCTTTCCTTAAAAGTATAGTGGGTAGCATCATTACAAAGAAAGAAGGTATAGGTAATGCCAAAATCCACATGCATTTTTAAAACAAGATCATAGATATAGGAAAAATGGGAGATTTAAGCTACACAATCCCAAGTACTACACAAAGAGTAGTTTTCTCATAAAATAACAAACACTCTTCATTTTCCATAGAGAGGAACTGTATATCCAGGTGTTACCTTTGTGAGCTAAGATGCAAGGCACAACATAACACAAGATGCTCATGAGAAATATTAGTGCAGAAAAGAACAGTGCAAGCCAAATGAGGTATGGACAGCCACTAAGACAAAGCCATGACCTATAGCAGAAGGTTCTTTTCTTTCTCATAATTTAAACCCATTTGGGGTTTTCAACTAAAAGCTGATACGGGAAAATTAAAGCCTTTGAACTCATGTAAACAAAGCTACATAATGCTCATAAATACAAGGATTAACTGTGGCCTTTCATGAAGATAGAACCAAGAGTGCTCAAAAATGACAACAATGACCATGCAAGGTTACATCACTTACATTAATCCCACAACAGTCCACAGTTACAAGCATAAGAATGGAGACAACATATTATGTGTCAAATTTGCTGATCAAATATCACTCAATCCTGCACAACAATATGAGCACGAGAAGAAAACTTCAAATACGAGCTAGACAAATGCTCAAGCAGGGAGACCCTCCTTGAACATCTCAGGCAATAGGCTTCAAAACGGGTGTCCAGAAGGAATAGTCTCTGTCATGGAGATAAAGTATGACCAAATAAAAGTGGCAGGATCTATAGATATGTTCTTGAGAAAGAGAATCAGAGCATCTTCAATTTCTCAACTTGTTAATGAGTATGCTATTGTGCAATTTCAGTATGATGGAGTCCATGGATCATAAGGAAGATTTAAATATGGGAACTGTACGTGGATTCTGACGGTGTTTCTAGCATTAGTCAAATTTGGCTTATACGTGATATAGGATTGCCAACAGAGCATGTAATGGAAGCTGGTTGGGAAGTATTCCCATCTAACTATGGTGATTCCCGACCTAGCCTTTTGTATATTGGATGGCAGATAATTACAAATTGATAGGTTGCAAAGTCTAGAGTGTCCAGGATTTGTCTTGGCTGACAGTGCACAATATTATCCTGGTCAGCCTCTAGAATCTACATCCAAGCATGGCCATGGGCATGCAACAAAGGGAGTTGTTCTTCTCATAGACACAAAACTGTGAAGGGTTCGAGCTCATGAGAGTTCAAGAAAACACTCAAAAGCATTAGTTTGGTTGCGACCTTTAGTACCTTATCAAGTCTCATATACTAAAGAATGAAGCAAGATTCGAAGGTTTAGAACTCACCTTTCATCAAAAACCCACGGTCCGTGGGTTTTACCTATTCTTTGCTTTTATATTGCCTCCAGATAAGCTTAGATCATTCATCCATGGTGGCCCACACAGGAGACACAAAGAAGCAGAGAACAAAAACATATCAGAGAGAATCATGATCATGGTTAGGGAACCCAGAGAATGCCTCAAAAATGAAGAAAAGGTCGTGATTCAAGATAGAGGAAGAACTATACCTTCATCTTCCTACAGAAAACTTCATAGAAAATGCCTTGTAACTGAAAAATGGAGGATTTTTGTTGTTCAAACCCTAGCTATGTTGGTGGCAGTAAGCAGAGCCCATTTTCTTGAAAAGGAAAAGCATGAAATGAGTTCGAGAAGGTCAGGTTAGGGCATGTTTAGTCTTAGGGTTTCCTCTTGCCCTAAGGTCGAATGTGGGATTTTCACCACATTATTTTCATTTCCATATGTATTGACTAATACCCATGGGGGGCATTAAGGAAAGTTGTTGCCTAGGCAATGTTCTTTAGGGTCCCCTTGACCATCTTTTCTATGACAAGTCAACATCAAAACAAATGAGAGATGCCTCATGCTTTACAAGATGGAGATAAAGCCACTTAGGCTTTTATTTTATTATTTTGCCAAAATTATACATAAGAGCCTTGTATAATTTTATTTGCCTTACCAGAATAGGCCAAATTGAGAAATTAAAACTGCAAGTCATCCTAAAACAATATTTAAAGCAGTTAAAGTGAAATAAAGAAAATGAATCTTGCTTTTCTAGATTCGATTTCTTTTGGGCGAGATGGAGGAGATAAGGACAAATTTGAGTTTTTTTAGCAGATAAAGTATGTTTTAAAGGAGATTTTGGTGGGGGCCACTTGATAGGTGTTTTTGGCAGATTTTGCAGTCTATTTGGAGGCAATTTAGAGGCTATTTTGAGATCTTTTTAGAGAAGCTCAAAAATGGATTTGCATAACTATTTTTAGGAGCTTTTCTAGCTTTTCCTCTTTGAGATTTTTTGGGCAAGCATATATTGGAGAAAGCTAGCTCCTTCTCGGGGAGTTAGAGATCATTGTTTCTTCTCTCTTGAGCATAGGCAGTGAGTTTGTAGATAGGCATTTGACTCAGTTTATGTTTTTCCTTGTATTCCTTTTAGTTAATACAATAGAACCCTTGTATTTCACTTCTTTTTCCCTTGTGATTACAATATTGACTCGATGTCTCATTGTGATAATGAGTAATTTATCCTTTCTCATATTTCATTATTGTGAAAGTGTTGTGCAAATTGTTCATATGATTCAGGTTGTATGATTGTGTTCAAACTGAACCTTCATACAAAGTATTTTTGAATTGTATGTTCTAAGTGAAGTTGTGAGAGTTCATGTTTAAGGAACTATTTGTGAGTAAAAGTATTGAGATAAGTTAGAAATCAGGAGCTAATTCTATTTAAGTTTGTTTCGTTTCAGTTCATCTTCTCACCTTTTTCCTCTACAAATCATTTAGATTAGTAAAATCATTAGGAGAACCAGCTCACTCTGGAGGTTCACTCCAATTTTTACGCAACCCATAGGCCTAGGAGTGTTCTCATGTGTCAACTGATAGTTAATTTGAATAACTTAGCATACTGTACATATATGATTGATAACAAGAACCTTTTGTTTTTGATAAAATAAGGTGGCTAAAACCAAGGGCCTAACCCTTTTACAAAATCAAGCCTAGGGGGCAAGAAAACACTGTACTGACAGTACTCAGCGAGCGTAGAGAAAAGACCAGCAGCATAGGCACAGCAACCTTGCTAAAAAAGAAACAACAACAAAGCCCAACAGACTAAGCAAAAAGGTTGCAAGGAGCAACAACCTAAACAATAGCAGAACCAGACTGATCAGGTCAAACACCCTTGGCACGAGTGCGGTTCAAAGAAACATGCTTGGGAAGACCTCGCTTCCTCCTTTAGACAATAGTCTAAAGAACATCATCTCCATCCATAGAAATAGGAGAAAAAGGAGAAACTCTTTCCAAATCCTTGGAAGGGGGTGGAGCTTGGGGCACAACAACATCAGTCCCAGCAACATGAGTACCTATATTAATAGTGCGAGACATATCAGTAGCTGAGATCTCTGCAGCAGAACCACCAGCAACACCAGCGATAGAACCACCAGCAATCCTAGTAGCAGAACCACCAGTAACACCAGTAATCCCAGTAGCAGAAACATCAGCAACACCAGCAATCCTAATAGTAGAACCACCAGCAACACCAGCAATCCCAGTAGCAGAACCACCAGCAACACCAGCAATCCCAGCAGTAAAACCACAAGTAGTAGTATCCATAGCTATAAAATCTAGAACCCTCTCAATATCAGGAGTAGACCCATCATCATCAGAGGAAGATTCAACCGCCTCTAACCCAGAAATATCCTCAGTAGCACCAACTATAAGATGTTCAATGAAAGAATTCTTCCACTAGGAGGAATAATGAGGGATCTTTAAGCGAGGACACCTAGAAGCCAAATGACCCGTAGCAAAGTATCTACGACACCGGAAGGGAATACCTTCATAGTCCAAAATCTACCTCCAAGAATTATCAGTAACCTGTAGCATAATCTCAGCTGGGAGAGGCTTAGAGAGATCGAGATCCACAAGAACACGAGCATATGTGGTATGAGAAAATAAGGTAGTCGCTTGATCTACCATAATAAAAGAGCCCAAAGAATTACCAATACCCTCACAACAAGATTTGCACCAAAGATGCAGTGGAAGATTTGGGAGAGGAATCCAAATAGGCATTCTATTAAAAGACTCAGTCAATGGGTTAAAGGAGGGAACCCAAGGCTTGAGAAGGAGGGCATGATTGCCCCAAAAGCAGGCCTGAGTATGAAGAATAGCATTCTGATTAGAAACTAAAGCAAAAACAACTACGAAGAAACCCTTTGCACAAGGGTAAATTTCTATTTTCCTCTCCGTGATAGGGCACCAATGCTCTAAAATCTAGAGGTTTAAATCACCCAGCCAAGGCCACCAACGGTCAAATCTACCAATCACACCCTACTCAGAGAAATAGTCAATATTTTTTAAAACCTCTTCCCCTAGGACCACTACAGGGGGAGGCAAGTCTGACTGAGAAATAGATCTCCTAGATACCAGAATAGTAGTAGCATTAGCAAACTCCCCACATCGCTGAGGAGAATCACAGTTAACAATCTTTGCATAAGATGTAAGAGCAATAGCAGCAGCGCTATAAATGGATGGCGTACCAACAGCCGTAGAAACCCCAATAGCATATAGAACCCCTATAAATAAAGCATCAGACAAACCCTAAAAAGTAGCAATCATATTCACGGACGGCACTCCTACGCAAATTCCAGCAGTTGAATGCACAGACGGTGCATCAACAGGTGTAGCCACACTAGCAGCAGAAGCAAACACACCATCCGCAGGCACCACAGTAGCAGACAGAACCCCAGCCATACATACGGACAACACATCTACAGCCACACCAGCCGCTAAGCCCACAGATAGCGCATGAACAGCCGCAGCTGCACCAGCCACTGATCCCATGGATGACACATGAACAACCGTAGCCACACCATCAACAAAAGAAAACCCAATAGGAGCAGACTGACCCCCTGCATGTAAACTAGTAGACGAACCCTGTAAGGTAGTAGTTGTAGGCATAGATGGTGCTCCAACAGCAAAAGTAGTTGAGCCCACGGACGGCGCACCAACAGCTGCAGCCAAACCAGTAGCAGAAGAAGACCCTGCAATGAGCCCAGTAACAGACAAATCCTGTGAACCAGGAACATGGGCGGGAAGAGGAGCAGGAGAGCCCATTTCAAAGCTAAAATTCACAAGAACCTTTTGTTTTTTATTCATTTATATCAGAGTTGCTATTAGTGGAAGGACTTCCAATTAAGGGAATTCACATCGCATCTCCAAGGAACTCATTGTGCCCCTATTTGCTACGATTGTCCCTACAAGATGAAAAAATATTGGCACTTCATTATAAAGCCCATTGTAACATGTATTTTTTGGAATATATCCATAGATTTTTAACCATACACGAAAGTAGATATTCTTTCCATGTCACAGACTATTTAAAAAATATGAGGTAACGAGGTGTTTTCTTCTATAACTGCATCATAGAGAATGGGATGAGATTAATGGGTTTTGAATTGAAGTCACTCTTGCACCTAGTAAGATAGCTTTCTAGAAGAGCTCTCCCCTAATGGTCAGTTAGGTCTATATATTATCAGCAGGTCTACTTAGTGAGCTCTAATGGTCGATAGCTGAAGTTTTCTGGGCTTGCACAGATTGCTCTAGAGTAGGAGCTCAGTTTCATGCATATAGGAGTTTTTTTGACAATGATGGATTGTATCTGTTTCAGTGTGTAAGATTGTTTTTTGAGTTGCAGCTTCAGGTCATAGAGGCAAGATTAGTGTTGTTTTTTAGCTTCTCTTGCCAAGCTGATTATTTGTTCCTGTATATGTTTCTCTATATTTTGTTTCTTTGTAGTATTTTGACTTCCTTACCCTTTGTAATCCATATTTTTTTCAATAAAAAAAATATTTAGAGTTATCATTCTTGACGCCTATTAGGCACCTATTCCTACTTTAATCACACATCTAATAAAAGGCAATTTTTACATATATATTTTTAAAGATACGTATTCTAGTTTATTTTACTTTCTAGAACTATTTTATTTACTACATACATGGACACATGACAAATATTAGTAAGTAAATTTTATTTATTTATTTATTTATCTTTCATATAACAATTTTAATTACTACATACATACATGGACACATGACAAATCTGAGTAAGTAAATTTAATTAATTAAATTATTTATCTTCTTCTATATTATTTTCATTATTTTTTCCCCAGCGTGGTGAACCAAGGTAAATCTTAACAAGTAATAGATTATTTTTATTTATTTATTACACCGAGAGGCATTCTACACTCACAACAAGGGCAGATTCAGATTCCCATGTAAACAAAATTCATAATTGTACAAATAAATAAATTTGTCGAGGCCAAATGGATAGAAAAATAGAAAAACTTGTTACGCCCGAGAGCCTTCTACACTCGCAACAAGGCCTGAAAGATTCATATTCTAAGATTCAGATTCCCATGTAAACAAAATTAATAAAACGTGCAAATAAATAAATTCATGGAACCAAATGGATAGAAAAATAGAAAAACTTGGTAGTTGTGGAAGCCAAATTGATAGAAAAATAGAAATTATTATATTTGAAGAATACGAAAAGTCTGGCAGCATAGTCTTGCAGCACAGTCTTTTTAAATTAACTCACGTGAGCATTTCAAATATTCTAACTGCAAGTAATTTATAAATGCCAACAAATTGGAAGATATCTCTCGGCGTACTGTAGATATATTTTTTAAAATATAAATATACTAGTTTATCTTCTTTTTTAGTTTGATGGTTCAAAATGTATTAGAATTTTTTATTGTGTTTAAGAAAATGTATTAGAGAGAAAAAAAATTGTTAAATAAGAACAAAACAAATTGTTTATTTCATATGTTATTAATTTAAATTGAACTAATTTGTGAAGTATTTTATTAAAAATTGCAACAAACAAAATACTATCATTTTGCTTACTTAAATCTTTATGCTATTTTTTTAAGTCACTATATTCTTTTTCATCCTTTATAAAAAAGTATATAATTAATAAAATAATCAAACTAATAAATTAATAAAATATTATTTTATAGTTTTAATTTTTTCTAAATATATATGAGTTATTATTATTATTTACTTGAACACTTATTTTATTTACTAAGAGTTATTTTATTTTATTTATTTATATTGGTAAAAGGCCGAAGCCATTAAAGTCAGTTAGAAAAAATACAGCTCTGTTCAGTGCGAGCACCGGTAGGAAAGAAAACCTCTAGTCTAGCCTGCGACTACATACTGTTTATATACACAAGGTCAAGCCCTTCAAGGAAACATATTTTATTGTATAATTGCTGAGATAGATATACAAATATCACCCTTGGGCATGGTCTTTCTTTTGATATCCTTATTCTGTATGTTTTTAGGCACTTCGACTCCTGGGAAGACCTCCATGGCTTATATTGAAGGGGTATCTTCTATCTTTCTCCTGTCTAACCTGAAACCACATAAATCTACCACTTCTTTTTGTATGTTAGCTACACAAAATCAAAACATTCATTCTCCTGCAGACATCTGTTAGTTCTTAAAAATCTTTGCTTGAGAAGAGAAAATACTTGATTGTTGCCAAGCTTATCAAAATTATGCAAATAGACTTGTTTTAGTGTTACCTTAAATCTGGAGAACATTTTGGTTAGTTCACCTTCCACCGTGTGTAACTGCCAGCAAGAGTCTTTGAATAGTTGGGTCTATGTTAGTTGAAAACAAGCTGAGTAGAATAGAGAGATCCGACGATAATAAGTCATGTCTTACAAATACAACAGTTGAAGCATAACATCAAATTGGTATAATAGAGTTTGAACTAGTCAAACCAACAGATAAAAGTAAAGTCATCGGTGAAAACAGAAATTTGGTGAGAGAGTGCACAGTAAAAACTATTTTAAACAGGTCAAAAAACTTGAACTATTGCTGTGGTACAACCGTTGAACCAATGGTTATTGGACCTTTGAACTCAAACGAACCTATTGAACTTATGGTTATTGAACCATTGAACCACCTTAAACATTGAAGTTATTGAACTGGTTGAACCTTTGAACCGATGGAACCTTCAAACTCTGATGAACCTTTGATCTGGATGAGCTTTCAAACTGGATGTACCCGTTGAACTTACGAAATGATGAACTATTGAACCTTTTGAACCTATTGAACCTCTATCTTAAGTTTCAACGGTTCAACGCTTTTCTTTTCCTTCGGCATAATTCTTCCCTCATCTTTCAAAATTTTAGATCTGACCTTTGAACTCATTGAAGCAAATGAACCTATTGAACTTACGGTTATTGAACCGTTGAACCACCTTGAACGTTGAAGTTATTGAACCAGTTGAACCTTTGAACTGGTGGAACCTTCGAGCTCTGATGAACCTTCGATCTGGATGAACCTTCAAACCAGATGTACCCATTGAATTTACGAACCATTGAACCTTTTGAACTCGTTGAACCTCCATCTTAAGGTTCAATGGTTCAACGCTTTCTTTTCCTTTGGCATAATTCTTTCCCTCATCTTCCAATAATTCTTGTTTTAAAAAAATAACTATGAACTTAACAAATTAACATAGATATTTTAAGTACAACTATATTTAAAACACGTCTATATATATTGAAGATATCTAGACTAGTTATATTACAAAATTAAAAAATCATAAAAATTAATTGTAGAACAAACATATATTAGAAAGTAATTTTTAAAAAAATTATAATCATACCAAATCATACAAATCACAAGTCATTACAATTTAAATAACAAACAGGTAAAACCACCACATAACACTTAATTACCATAGTTTTGCTATGCACCATTCTCTCAATTTTCATAATAACTACTACAGTTTTAAAATAATATTTACATAGATTTAAAGAACTGGTTAAGAATAAGCTTGGGTTCAAATGACAGCATCATCTTGTAAAAGTTTTGACTTGTGCTCCTCATTGCCAAAACCCTTCTTTCAATTGTATGCAAACACCTTTGGATCATTTGTACCACTTAACTGCTAAAGCACAGATAATCTCCCACACAAACACAATTTCGAGGCATCTTGCAAATTATTTTCATTTCCAAAGCAACTTATCTTCGTCGTCTTGAAACAACTCCCAGATAACAATACCTTAAGATGAATCCACTTAACTTCATATACACACTTACAAGGCGTAGGCATGTACATGAACATTATTCTGATTGATTTACATAGTTTTGTGTTGCTTTAGATTTATCCCTAGTTATTATACTAATTCATGAATAGCATGTAAAACCTAACTAACCCTACTTCTACTTCTACAACTAATAGGATAGAGGATTGATTTAAAATAATTTTGGACCTTCACGAAGCTGATCGGTGCCTAATCCACTAGGAAACAAAGTCATGGACAACAAAGAGGGAAGAGATGCATCAAGTAAAACTTCAACAAAAATAGAAATATATATTGATGTACAAATCTTAGATTTAGTCTCATATGATAAACATAATTAATAATCAAGAAAAGAGAAGCAATGATCTATTTGCAACAAAGGAATGACCCATACAAAAGAGTTTGTATTTATTCAAATGTTGTCACACATTATCCAATCTCTATTACAATAATACCAACAAGTGTGGCAAAAGAGGATGAGTAACTAGGTTCAAACACCCCTGAACAACTACATTCTTCCATGGAGACATATTATCACATGAAATTGTGCATTGAAGATCCTTCCTACACTATATTAGATGCATTCTTCCATCTGTAGCCTAGACATATATTTTTCTTGATGCCCTAAAATCACCACAAACTCCTATGCCTCTAGAAAATTGGTTCAATGACAAACATGTATTACATCCTTATATATATATCATTACATTTCCTTTGTTGCATTTTTTGGAGGGAAAACCAATTAGGGCACCCACCTATCTCATCTACCCTTGCATTCAATTCCACATACCTTGAATCTTGTCAAATTGGGCATTAATGGCGCTTTTGGTAGGTAGGTAGATATGCAAACTAAAAACCTATGAAAAACCACATTTTTAAAACATTTGTTAGTGAGTTCCTATTGACCAAGAACTCGCCAAAATCTCTCTTTCCTTCTGTTCACTTTGTGTCTTCCTTGTTGAAGGCTTAGTCATTTTAACATTTACCCTACCTTGTTAGTAGTTTCCCTAGTTCAAGGAACTACGTGAAATGTCAAAAACCTCCCTCCTTTTCTTTTTTTCTCCTTTGTTAGTGAGTTCTTGACCACCATAAACTCACCGAACATCACTTTACTTTATCTTGTCTTCTTTTCTACCTTGTCATACCTTAGAAAGTTTTATCCATGGAAATATTTTTTCTCTCAGTGGTTGGGGCTTAACCAAGAACACAAAACACTTTCGACAAGTTCCATGGTTTTGAGAACCATGCAAACTACCAAAAGTCCCATCCTATAGCCTCTTTGTTGGTGGTTGGGAGTTCAGTAGGAACTAGCAACCCATTGGGGTTTTCCATGGTTCAAGGAACTACGTGAAATGTCAAAAACCTCCCTCCTTTTCTTTTTTCTCCTTTGTTAGTGAGTTCTTGACCACCATAAACTCACCAAACATCACTTTACTTTGCCTTGTCTTTTCTACCTTGTTATACCTTAGAAACTATTATCCATGGAAATAATTTCCTCTCAATGGTTGGGGCTTAACTAAGAACATAGAACACTTTTGGCAAGTTCCATGGTTTTGGGAGCCATGCAAACTACCACAAATCCCATCCTATAGCCTCTTTGTTGGTGGCCGAGGGTTCAATAGGAACCATGAGCCCGTTGGGGTTTTCCATGGTTCAAGGAACTACGTGAAATGTCAAAAAACTCCCTCCTTTTCTTTTTTTCTCTTTTGTCAATGAGTTCTTGATCACCATAAACTCATCAAACATCACTTTACTTTGCCTTGTCTTCTTTTCTACCGTGTCATACCTTAGAAAGTTTTGTCCATGTAATTATTTTTCTCTCAATGGTTGGGGCTTAACCAAGAACACAAAACACTTTTGGCAAGTTCCATGGTCTCGAGAACCATGCAAACTACCAAAAGTCTCATCCTATAGGCTCTTTGTTGGCAGTCAAGGGTTCAGTAGGAACCAAGAACCTGTTGGGGTTTTCCATGGTTCAAGGAACTACATGAAATGTCAAAAACCTCCCTCCTTTTCTTTTTTTATCCTTTGTCAGTGAGTTATTGACCACCATAAACTCATTGAACATCACTTTACTTTGCCTTGTCTTCTTTTCTATCCTATCATACCTTAGAAACTTTTGTCCATGGAAATATTTTCCTCTTAGCGGTTGGGGCTTATCCATAGATTTACATAGATTTGTGGAAACATAGATATGGTAGTTTTAATAATTTTGTAATTTTAGATTTTATATTTTACATATAATTTATTGATTTAATATTTTAATTTTGTAATTGTATTAATTTTATAAGTTTATTTATTTTATTAGTTTTATAGTTTTATAATTTTAATTAAAAAATTATTGAAATTATTATGTATAGTAAATAATTATGTAGATCTATCAATAAAAATATAATATAAGTGATATAGTTTATAGTTTATAAATGAATTTATTTTTGAAATAATTATTTATTTTAATTTTAGTTAAGAGTTAATATTGCAATAGTAAACAAATAATAAAGTTATTTTTAGAATTATTTTATTTTATTTTATTTACTTAAGATTTATTTTCTAGTTACTTTATTTATTTAAAAGTTATTTTATTGATTTTAATTTTATAATATAGATTGATTGTGTTTTAGTTTTTATTATTTTTTCATCTCGGCTCTTTTATAGTTTTTGTTAACACCTCACATTACACTCCACCCCTTGTTTGGCATAATAAAATAATTTTTAAACTAACATATATATCTAAAATATGCTTGAAGGCACCTATTCTTATAAAACAACAATGAATAAAAAACAAAAAATTAAAACCTTAATATACTTTGATCCTTTTTATTTGATATGGGAAAACACTAATAAAATATAGTTATAAATTATTAAATTTAATTCTGCATTACAGAAAAGAAAATTATATTGAAGCATTTATAGTAAAATGTAATGTGCTTACTTGGAATATACTTTGATCTTTTTATATTTCATATGATAAAACCCTACAAAAATATAGTTATAAATTATTTAATTTTATTATTTAGAAAAGAAAAGAAAAATAGATTGAACCCTTTATACTAAAATATATAAAATATAATACACTTACTTTGACTAACTTCTCCCCTTCAATAATATGTTCTAATCTTTATTTATTTCATATAATAAACCCTAATAAAATATAATTATAAATTAAATTATTGTACAATAAATAAAATAACACAAAAAACAAAAGGTAATCTGCCCTTGATGAATATACTTTGATCCTTTTATAAATTAAATTGAAGCCTTTATAGTAAATGTATAAACTATAACTTCAAATAGCTTCTCCCATTTTCATGAATATACTTTGATTTGTTTTTATTTCATATGATAAAACCCTAATAAAATAATTAATCTACCCTTGATGAATATACTTTGATCCTTTTATAAATTAAATTGAAGCCTTTATGGTAAATGTATAAAATTTAACTTCAAATAACTTGTTTCATTCATGAATATATTTTGATTTGTTTATATTTCATATGATAAAACCCTAATAAAATAGGTAATCTGCCCTTCATGAATATACTTTTATAGTAAATGTATAAAATATAACTTCAAATAACCTCTCCCCTTCATGAATATACTTTGATTTGTTTTTATTTCATATGATAAAACCCTTATAAAATATAGTTATAAATTATATTATTGTACAGTAAATAAAATAACATAGAAAACAAAAGGTAACCCTAACAAAATAGAATGTGCTTATTCTTGTAATAAATTTTATAATTGTGAATACACTTTGCTCCTTTTATATTTCATATGTTAGAACCCTAATAAAATATAGTTATAAAAGAAATTATTCTATAGTAAATAAATAACACAAAAGAAAAGATGACTATGATAGTAAAATATTAATTTGAAGTATTTTCATTAAAATAACTCAATAGTAAATCAAAGTACTATTATATTTCTGTTGTAGGAAATGTTTCTAAATAGATCACCTTAAGCCCTAGTGTCAAAAATTGCAAGATCATAAGCAAGGTAAATTAGTTCCAAGGAGTAAACCTACTTGGTAGATAGGCGCTGAGCCCCAACATTATCTTGTGCTTGCTAGCTCACAAATTGAAGATAAATCCAAGATTTCGCCCACCCTGCCTCAAAGGGCTCAAGAATATTCTAGTGGTAATGTAAATAAATCAATTGAGGGTGATTGTATAGTATCTCCTTTTTCTAAATTTTCTACCTCTGAGATCTTCCAAGAGCCACTAGTTATATGCACCAAACAATGTCCAATGAAAACCATAGCAAATATCATACAGATAAGGACCCGTCAGAAGCAAATGAAAAAAAGCATAAGGGCTCTTCACTAGAGTAAATGGGAGATGACAACAATTAATAGACCACAGTGAGAAAAAATAAGAAATTAGGGTAAAATGATAAAAGAAAGATGACTTTGCGTTCTCATGTTAAGATGGGTAAGGAAAAAAACTATAATTTAGATTTTTCTAGTTGTTCCTATACACCCTTAAGTTTTTTCCCATTCAGTTTTGTTCTCTTTTTATTTATAATAGAAAGGGTATCACCCCCATGGCGACACATATATAACAAAAAAAAGGTATTATTTAATTTATAGTAAATAAAACAACTTACCATTAAAATAACTTTTGCACTTGTCCAATATACTTTGTAGAATCTGAATAAAAATCCACAAATTAGATTTCATTCTCCAGAAAAGAAAATAAAATTAAATTGAAACCTTTATACAAAAAAGTATAAAATATAATGCAGTTACCTTCAAATAACTCATAGGCTTCTCTGTGTTCTTTTGCTCTACCTTATTTCAATATAATGCCGTTACCTTCATATAACTTCTATGCTTCTCTAGTATTCTTTTGCCCTATCTTATTTCATTTTATTTTTTTGTGATTTATGTTTGACTATTACTTGTATTTATATAGATTTGTTACTTTATGTTTGCTTTATTGTTATTTCCATTAATTTAATAAAACTACGACAGTTATATATTTTAAATTTAATTCTTGTGTGCTTTCATTTAAAAAAATATGCCAGTTATATATTTTTTAGATATAAAATAGTTACTTCATAATTTTTAGGTGCATTCATTTAATAAAATATGCGGGCTATATTTTAAATTTAAAACACTTACTTTATAATTTTACAAAACTATGTTAAATAATGATGGCGCGAAGATTTGAAGAGCGACAATTCGCAGAGCGAAAATTTGCAGAGAGACCCATTCTAGAATGGAGAGAGAGAGAGGGATGAAAGGAGGCCTCATGGAGCAAAGAGATTGGAGACGCTTTCCTCGAAGGGAGCTCGAACCGGCTAACAGGAATTATGGATTCGCCAGCGGTGGTCAGAATTTTCCACAGCAGGAGGAAGACCTGCAAAAATGGCATGATGTCCGGTTTCCTCTGAGAAGAGAGCGGCAACAGAATGGAAATCTTCGCGGCCCAAGGCACTAGAATCAAAGACAGCAAAACTATCAACAATATAGGGGAAGAAGAAACCCTAGAGGTGATGGTCAGCGCAGGGATTTCCAGAGGCGCAATTTGCAGCCAGAGATCAACATCACGGAAGGAGGGAAGATGTCAGAGAAGAGGAAATCTCAATCACCCTCAATGCTAATCGTCTTCAGGATCTTGTTTTGAAATTGGAAAATACTGCATTAATAATGAAATGGCATGGGAAGGATTTAAATTGGCAAAGTCTGGAGACATGGTGGTATGACAAATGGGGAACGGAATTGGAATTCAAGAGGATGACAAATGATTATTTCATGGTCATTTGTCCTTCGAAAGCCATCAGGGCTCAAATTGAAGAAGGGATTTAGATTCTTGATGGCTGCGGCTTTTACATCAGCCGATTGAAGGCCGGGTTCGATCCAACTTCACACCGCTTGGAAAAAAATCATGATTGGTATATTTTACCTAACCTCCCCCTTGAATATTGGGACTCCAGGGTTTTGGAAGAAATTGGTAACGGCATGGGATCCTTTTTGTGCGCGGAGAAAAGGGGCAACCCAGAAGGGTCAGGCACAGTGGTTCGGGTAGGCATCGAAAGCAATCCAAATCGTAGAATCTTAAGTGAAATTAAGATTTCATCAAGATTAGGTGTCTGGACGCAGAAAGTGATCCGTAACCCTCTCCCCACAGATACTCTGGTCAAAGTGCTAGGGTGGAAAAGTGACCCTTTTCCAAAGGAAAACTCGAAGCAAGCGTCCAATAAACAACTCATGGAGGATGAAGATTATGTCGAAGAAGGTCTCCCTCTCCCTTCTAAAGTGGAGCTTCAAAAGGAATCCAAATCAGCCCAGAGGCTTGATGATGCCCAGAGCATCAGATCCATTGATCAAAAATTGTCGCAGGCAATTGAGCTGATTGGTAACACAGTGCGCAAGGAGGATATTGATTCCCTCATAAATGTGGGCAATGAATTGGTGGACATTACAAATGTGGCCAAAAAAGGGGAGCTTGACATTAACAATTTTGAAGGTGAAGATTGGCTTGCAGAACAAGATTTCGAGCTGATGGGAAATGAAGGCTTCCTAACTGAAAAGGAAGACCCAAGCAAAGCCCTGAATAACCTTGTAGAACAAGGGGACTTAATTGAAATCTAAGGAACCAACTAAAACATTGCCAGATTGTGGAGAACACAGAGGAAAAGGTAGGATTCTGAATAAGGAAAAACTCAAATGGGATGGGGAGGCTTCAGGGCAATTGAAAATCTAAACACTATTGAAAGTAGGGAAGCGGAATACCCTTCCTGAACAACAATGAAAATCATAACTTGGAATGTTAGGGGCTTAAATGCCCCTAACAAAAGATGTCTGTTGCGGCAGCATCTGAACTCACAGCAACTGGACAATTGTTTGATTCAAGAGTCTAAGTTAGGAGAACACGAAAGAGCAACTCTCAGCCTCAAATTGAGGAAGTGGAAGATTTGTGGAGTCAATGTGGAAGGAGCCTCAAGTGGACTGCTCACTCTTTGGAAGCCGCAAACAGTCTTGATTGAAGAGGTGGCTTCAAGCAAGTGCTGGCAAGCCTGCAAGGTAAGGAGCCTTGCCTCCAATCTAAGTTTTCTTCTGGTAAATGTTTATGGGCCTAACAACTACACTCATAAAAGAAGTGTTTGGAACGAATTGGACAAAGTCTGCAAATTCCTAGGGTTCAAATTTTTCATTCTAGGCAGGGATTTCGATGCAATTTTAAAAGAAAGTGATAAGAAAGGGGGAGTAGGGAGGAAACTTCAGTCTCAGTTGGATTGCAAAAGTTTTGTGGATAGAAATGAGCTTTGTGACATTCAGATGGGAGGTGGGCAGTTCACCTAGACAAATAGAAGGTTAGGCTTCTGCAACATAGCCGAGAAATTGGATAGGTTCCTCTTCAAAGGAGACTTCTACAGTCTTCCCTTTAATCTCGACTATCAGTTGCTTCCATTACCAGGGTCAGATCACTACCCCGTTTGCTTGGAATTATTGGGAGAAAAGGGATCAGTCAGGAGTCCCTTTAAGTTTGAAAATATGTGGTTTTAGCACAAGGATTTTTTGGATCTAATCAAACAATGGTGGAATGAAACGCAGCCCGTAGGCTCCAAAATGTTTAGCATCACAGTCAAGCTGAAGGTTATTAAACAGAATCTAAAATCATGGAATCAAAATAACTTCAAAAACATCTTTGAGGAGAAGAGGCAATGTGAATCAGAATTAAAAGCCCTCTTGAAGAAGATTATCAGAGAGGGAATGGATAACCACAGCTACTTGCAAGAAAAATTGCTGATGGAAAAAATGAATGATATTCTTACCAAAGAAGAAGTGTTTTGGCGACAAAAATCCTGAGAAGTTTGGTTATCGGCCAGGGATAGAAATACAAAATACTTTCATAACGCAACAAAGGCAAGAAGGGAAGTAAACAGAATTTCTAGGGTAAAAGACATTAATGGAAAACTTGTGGAGGATGTGGAAGAGGTCAAACAAGCGGTGGTGGAGCATTTTTAGAACGTCTTGCATGAGCCGGAAGGTTCCCTGCTCACAGCCCAAGAAGAGCTTGTGGGATATATACCCAAGCTGGTAAATGATGAACAAAATGATATGCTAAACAACAAATTCTCAGAGGAGGAAGTGAAGTTTGTGCTCTTTCAGCTCCATCCAGATAAAGCGCCTAGACCTGATGGTTTTCCAGCCAGCTTTTTCTAGAAATGCTGGGACATAATCAGCACTAACATTGTGGAGGCCTTAGAGGAATCTAGGACCTCTAGACAACTTCTGAAAGAAGTTAATAACACTTTTTTAGCGCAAATCTCAAAGAAAGAGAAGCCTGAACTTCTGGACGACTTAAGGCCAATCACTTTGTGCAACACTTTTTACAAAATTTTAGCAAAAATAATGGCAAACAAGTTAAAAACACTTTTACCAGATTTGATTTTAGAAGAGCAGACGGGGTTCATCTCAGGAAGGTCCATCTTGGTTGGGATAATTATTGCTCAGGAGGCCATCCACTCAATAGAGACCACGCGAAAGCAGGCAATGATATTAAAACTTGACATAAAAAAGGCTTATGATCGGGTCAATTGGCATTTTTTGTTTAAAGTCTTGGAAGGATTTGGCTTCACCAAGAATTGGCTAGACTGGATCTTCTCCTGGGTGGCAAGTCTGAGATTCTTAGTCCTTGTGAATGGAACTCTGGAGGGCTTCTTCAATGTCTCTCGTGGGTTAAGATAGGGAGACCCACTATCCCCCTTTCTTTTCATTTTAATGGCTGAAGCACTTGGCAGATCGCTTACTAGAGCTTGGAACCTCAGGGAGATCGCGGGAGTTCAAGTCACAAGTGGCGCTCCACATATTACCCATCAGCAATTTGCTGATGACACCATGCTGTTTGGGAAAGCCCAAATCAGGGAGGCTCGAAGTTTCAAGAGAATCCTCCAAAAGTACACTACTGCCTCTGGACAAGAAGTTAGTCTTGAAAAATCAGAAGTTTTTTTCTTCAACACTTCTGCGAGAGTGGAAGCTCAGATTTTGAGGATCCTTGGTTTTACGAAAGGATCTCTCCCTTGCACTTATTTGGGGATCCCGTTGGATAGGGGTCTTTGCCCAGGTAACATCTGGAACAGTTTACTGGAGAAAGTCAGCAACAAGGGAGCCTAGTGGAAAAATAGTTGGTTGTCTTAGGCAGGCAGGTTAACGAAACTCAAGTCATTCATTTCCGCCCTACCTACCTATCTAATGTCCTGTTTACCTCTGTCAAGCAAAGCCAGCAAAGAATTGAATAAGAAGATGAAGAACTTTTTTTGGCAAGGATTGTCTGAACAATTCAAATACCCTCTTGTTAAGTGGAAACAAATTTGTTAATCTAAACAAAGGAATGGATTGGGTATCAAAAATCTTTTGCTCCAAAATAAAGCCTTGGGAGCCAAATTAGTTTGGACAATTTTCTCCAACATAGATCTTAAGTGGGTCCAAATTGTGCGAGTAAAATATTTGGATGAAGGGATAGACAACATTTTCACTTCCAGGGAGCTTCCCTTAGTTCTAGAATTTGGAATTTTATCCGTAGTTGCAGAAATCTCATTTTAGAACATCTTTCATGGGAGATTAGGAGTGGGGATTCTGCTAATTTCTGGGATGATTCTTGGCAAGGACTACCTAAATTGGCCAATGAGGTAGATTTGGCAAATGTCAAGACTATAACAACCTAGACATGGGGGCATAAGGTAAGAGATTTTTTGACTCCATCTTTTCACAATGGCCTTCTGACAGCCAAATGGAAGAGTCCACATAACCTCAGGTTAAGTCAGGCAGAAGTGGAATTATTTGATAAAACCATGGCTAATAGACAGATTAGCTTCCGATAGGGCTCAGACATCCTCAGATGGGTAGGCGCCCCAAATGGAGTTTACAGTGTTAAAGAAGGATACAATAAACTGTCGGATTGCTAAGAGGAAGCCTTTGCAATTCCAAGAGAGTTGTGTTGGAATCCCAATTGCCTACCAAAGGCAGGGGTCTTCTTGTGGATAGCCTCACAAGGTAGAGCCTTAACAGCAGATAGGTTAGCCAAACTCAGATTTTAGGGTCCATCAAGATGTTGTTTGTGTAAAGATTACTCAGAGGACGGAAATCATCTCTTCCTCAACTGCCCTTAGTGAGCACATGTTGGAATTGGCTAATGAACAAACTTTTCTGGAAATCGGCTATGCCAGCAGGATTGTCTGATTGGCTCTCCAGTTGGCCCAGTTTATACAAAAAAGCGGTGTATCACAAGCTATGGGAAATCAGTCCTTCATTGCTGATTTGGGAGCTCTGGAAAGAGAGAAATAGGAGACTCTTTCAGGATAAAGAAATGCCTCTCCCTTCCTTTCCAAATAAACTTGAGAGTAGTATAGTTGAGGTTTTCAACTCAACACTGGGCAATGTAACACAAAAGAGCTTCTCAGTCTAGGATGCCAAGATCAGACAAGGCTGGCAGGGCCTTATATTGCCGCCTCTCAGTTTGGAAGGAGGACAACAATCAACGCTTAAAAGAAAACTAGCCAAATGGTCTCCCCCGGACCCTGAGTGGTTCAAATTAAACTTCGATGGAGCATCACGAGGGAATCCCAGTAAATCAAGAGCTGGCTGCATCATTAGAAATTGGGAAGGGAAAACAATTGGTAGTCTCACAGAGCCACTAGCAGATGGAACCAACAATGAAGTGGAACTGGAGGCCTTAATCTTAGGCTTAAAGCTTTGCCATGAGCTAAATCTCCGTCAGGTTGCCATTGAGGGAGACTCCCTTCTGGTGATCAATGGGTTGCGCACAAGGAAACTCCTAAACTAGAAATTGGCCACAAAACTGGAATTAGCTTTGGCTTTGAAGGATCGGTGTGAGTTGACCACCGTTAATCACATTTATAGGGAGGCCAATTCAGAAGCAGACCTTCTTTCTAATCAGGGGGCAGGTGGAATTAGGGTCAAATTTCTCTCTAGCTAAAGAAGTATGATAGGGTGGCAGGGTGGGCACCCAATCCAAGATCACTTGGATGGGTCGATGCCATTCAAAGTTATTATGGCCTCTTCTTTGTATTCAATAGTTATTGTGGCTTTTATGAATTGGAGATGTATCTCCTCCCTTACAGAATTCGCAAGCCTTTGACTTGAGTCATCGCACGCCTCACTCTAGCAGACCTTTCCTTGCATTGATTACAAGTTCCGGTTAAATGAATGTGATCTCTCTTATGCGTAGACAGAAAGACATATCTGGAGTTCATTCCATTTTCACAATTTCAAGCGATTCTCTGTTGGTGTAGATGGTGGCAGTAGCAGACAGCATGGAGAAGGGCTCGGGCTTCATTGTAAAGATCTCGGTGCATGGGTTGGTAAATCTGGGGGCTTCGACTCCTCTACAGCTGGAGAGTTCAGTTAGGCAAATGGCATTCAAGGGAGCGGTTACAGACTTAAGGTTAAAATGCATCCTGCGTAGGCATGAGGGCTTGCTCCTCTCAGCAGTCAAAATAATCTTGGGGACGGATTTCTTGACAGCAGATGAGTTCTACAAGGTCGACTCCCACATTTCTTCCCGTTTCCTTGCCTCAATCCTGGATGTTGGGGTGTCTACAGCAGCAGCGAAATCTGTCATGGTGAAAGTATTTAAAACAGAGTTCCTTCAGGGCCTCAATTCCATTTTGGAGGCGGCCATTCCAGGGGTGGGCATCCCCTGCCCAAGAGACATTGCCTCAAATAAGGACCCTCTGGAGGTGACGAAGGTTCTGCCCTTCATCCTTGATCTGAAAGGCCTGGCGCTAGTGGAGCATTAGGATCGTGTCATCCTGGTCTACGGCTTCCTCCAGAATATGCTGCAAGAGAATGTGGATCCCAGGGAAGAGGTATGGGTAGACAAGCTTCATGCCATGGCTGTCGAGCTTGGCCTCTTTTGATATCTTGTTTAGATAAATCCTCACTCCCAGTAGGTTTGTTAATAAGATAGTTAATATCAGACCAGTAAGCCTACAGGCTAATTTTGGATAGCATGGTCCCCTATATCAGATCAAAAAGCCTAGAGGCTGATTTTGTAAAGCACTGTAAAACCTATAGTTTCAAGGAAGGGTTTAGGAGTCTTTTTGTCATCTGGCTGTGGCAGGTAAATGGCTTATAGGCACCTGCATGTTCATACTTTCTTCGGATCAATACAAACTTTATATTTACGTAGCAAAAAAAAAATTTACAAAAATATGTTGCTCATTTTAATTCTTGATAATTTTACAAAAATATGTTGCTCATTTTAATTTTTGTGAACACGGTCACAATCATCCCCTTAATACCACATCTCAGCATAATAAAAACTTAAATTTATGTGTCCATGTAGAAAATAAAACTAGCATACCTATTTTGGAAAAGATGTGGAGAGATATCATTGTGGAAAAAATAAAACTAATCTATGTGAAAAACACCAAGAGATACGATTGTGGTCTCTCGACGTCTCTTACATAGATTTTTTTAAAGATAGGTATGCTAGTTTATTTTAGTTTAGAACTTTTTTATTTGCTACATACATACATGGACACATGAGAAATCTGAGAAAGTAAATTTTATTTATTAGTTAGTGTATTAGAATTTTTTATTGTGGTTAAGAAAATGCAATAGAGGGAAAATAAAAAATAAAATAAAATAATTATTAAATAAGAACAAAACAAATTGTTTACTTCAAATTTTTATTAATTTGAATTGAAATAACTATTTTGTAACACACTTATAAAATTATTTTAAAAGAAACCTAATTTATAATTGCAACAAAGAAAATACTATCATTTTGCTTACAACAACCTTAAATATTTTTTCTATTTTTTCAAGTCACCCTATATTCTTTTCATCATTTACAAAGTATATAACTAGCATACCTATCTTTAGAAAAAGATATCTAAAATAGGCTCTAGGCATATTTTAGATATATTTTTCTAAAGATAGGTATACTAGTAGCATCTGCAGTTTGAAGATGTAAACATAGTATTTAAATGTTTAAGAAAGTTTTGTTTGAGTAATAATAGTGCAACATTTTACATAACAGAAAATCACTTATAACTAATATTTGAGTAGATTTGAATATGAGCAATACAGAAAGTTAATGTGAAAAAGCGTACACTAATTCATAATATTTGAGAAAATTTTGTAATAAGTACATCACATTATTGATCATGTATTTTAAATAATCATGAAAACGTGGAATATAGTTGAGAGAAAATCTAAATTATTCAATATTTGATATTCATAAAAATAGATTTGTAAGGAGTACTCAAATCATGTTTTCTTCTAATAATTTGAGTGTTTGTTCCTCAGACTTTCAGTTCTAAAGTTGTTTTCCCTTTTTCATATTTTCATAATGGTTATATGTAAATGGTGGAATTATTCTTAGTCCTTGTAATGACTTAACACAAGATATAGCCACAAAAGTCAAACCTATTGTTTCTTTTTGTCCAACATCAATAGTGGCTTTTGAAAGAGTGAGACCTTATGATTTGTGTAAAATCAATGCCCAAGCTCGTCTCAAGGGTATTTGGATTGCATGACCCCTTTGTATTAATGTAATTGGTATTTATTTGAGGACATTGATCTTCAAATGGAATGCCTGAGTAACTATTGAATTCAACCATAACATATGTGAGTGGTTCTAGTGGTGCAATTCTAGGTCTATATATTATTTCTCGAACATATCCTAGAGCTCCCTTTACAAGACCTTCTTCTATCCAAAGATTGGAAGTTAACATTACTCTTGCATTGTTAGCAATTAACAATTCCACATCAAGTTCATCATTTTGTCCTACTTCTGGTGCATCGATAGTACTGACTTTTGTAGCAATGTTGCATGTAACTGGGTGCTTCAATGAGTATAATTTTCTTTTGTTATGACCATGCACATTATGATTGGTGGAAAATAAATGAATATTGTTATCAAAATCTTCATTGGTTGTAGTGTCTCTTTCAGCATTAATCCTTGTCATTAGTAATTTCCAGTCATCAGTAGTTGGATTTGAATCTCTTCCACTTGTGTCAATTTTACAAGTTCTTGTGGTTGTGGGCCAAGATCCATATTATTTGATGCAAATAATCAATTATTACCTTTCTCTTGTCAACATCTAGGGCATATAGGACCTTGAGGTGTTTGAAAAAAATTATTCCAAAGTAACATTCTTGGAAAATGTAGCACATGTTTGGAGAAACAAATTTATCTAGATCATGTCGAAAAAGCATTTGAAAGTTATTGAAATCTCTTTTAAGAATTCCATTTGGATTTGGTATATTTTGTGCATTGTTTCCAATAGTTGCATTCACTTCACGTCCAACTACCACATTCACTTCACGTCAAATTGTATTTTCTAGTGTTTCAAGCACACAATCTATGGATCTTAAATTTTCATCTTCAATATGAAAATTAATATTAGGAAATGACTGATGCTCATACATCTCAATTGATTGATGAGTACTTGTTTGTGTTGGTGTATATTAAGCTTACTAAGGAGTGCATATTTAGGAGTCTATGTTTAGCCTTGAGCTAGACTTGGCGTACCTAGATTAGCTTTGTCTAACTTAAGTGGTTTTTTTTCCTATTCTTGAAGCACCACTATTCTTAGTGAGATTTTCCTATTGTTGGATTGTCTATTCTTAGTCGATTATGCCCTATATGTATCTCATAGTGAGCTATTTTACTATCCCAATCAATTCACTCTTCATTGAAGTATTTGCTTCACATATTTGTGTTTTGAATATTTTCTGTAGGATAAGTGTGCCTTTTCTTGTCTTAGGTGGCTAATTTGGTGTAGGTAATCATCAAAGGATCCTCTAAGTTCTCACATGGTATCAGAGTAGGGTTGGGTTTATTTATTGTTTGTCTGTTATCAATTTGTAGATTTTTTGTTCAATATACTAGTTGCATGGAAATTATTCTCTATGTATCTATGTCCCTATTAAGCCCATCCTCGTTGTAACATGTCAACTCATAATGCCCAAAATTAATCAACTTAATTACCATTAAATAAACACACACACACACACAGAGATATATATATATACATACACACACACGCACACACACACACACACACATATATATATATATATAAAATCATTGACAATAAATCAAATAAATTTAATTTCAAGATAATTGAAATTGTAACATTTCCACAAATAGCATACTATTGAATTCTGCAACAATGATAAGTATACACTTAATTCTCAAGACTAATAAGTCATATAAAGAGAATTATGTTAGATATGGAAAACTTGATATCTATTTTCCTAAGCCTCGAAATGTATTCTTCTTAGGAAGGAGAGCATCACCCGAGTGCTTTTCCTCCAACCATAGACCAATAGTCTCCTACACAACTTCCTACCTAGAAGTGGCCCTACCCTTACGAAGGGAATAGATATAAGGAATGAAATAGGTTTTCCATCTGAGTCTCTAGTGTCATGTCCTTCATAATACTTCACGATCGTAAAACTATAGATCCACTCTAACTATGTATGACATTACAGGAAGCATTATGTCATCTAGAGCATAGTGAACTTACTAATGTACGTAGAGACAGATGCATTAATTTGGACAAAGATTTAATATAAATAGATGTTTCACAATGAATGTAGTCAATTGTTCACACACCTTGATTTGACTTAGAAGCTATCTCATCTTGCAGAATTAATAGAAACAACTGGTCTTACAACATATCCTATAGTCAATTTGACTTAGTGCCATCTTCTAGGCTCAGATAAATAATCATCTATGCAAGGGTTGTGTAACTATCAAGTAACCCTTAGTCTATTTGACTAGGTTATTGGATACGTTTCTTAGAGTCTCGCACCCTTATTTCAATTGCAATTCAAGAAACTCTGACTCCTTGTCACCCTATTCTATGAAGTGAACATTACACTCATAGAGTTTGATTAATCAACTCAACAAACATAATTGAAACAAATTCAAAGGTTCTCTAAGGAACTCATTTGGGTCGAGGATACTCCTCTAATCTCATCTTGATAATAGTTGTATTGGATATAACCAAATCAACATTAAAACTATTAGAAATATCTAATCTTGAGTCAAGAACTCTTAGCTTCCTCAAGGTTTTCTAGAGTTTTGCATTATAGACTCATAAAAATAATTATACTTTTAGCCTTAGTGAATGAGGGTCTTCAAGGTATTGTACTTGACTAATGGTTTAGATACAATGCATACACCAAGGATCATTGGGACTATCTTGAGCTACACCACTCTAGTAGTGCATAAATTCCATTTACTTTCATAGCCTCATGGGCATACAGTCAATATGAAGGTATGTACTTAGTGAGCTCATTCAGATGACCCTTATCACATCTAAGGGACATCATAATATTTAGTCATGCACAACCATGTTCAACTATGGCATTGGTAGACTACATTATCATACTTCTTAATTAAAAGAGAGAAACTATAATCCATTGCAGTATTCCAGTATAAGTCGGGTTTAAAAACCCCAACATCCATCATCATGTCATTATAAAAGGTAGATTATAAAAGGTTTAAAAATTCTAACATTTTCTATTATGATTATCTGTTTGCATAGTGGAGTGTTTGAGATATTCAGTTATGTTGCAATTTAGTTGTTCAACACAGGAAAAAAAATTTCAAATCATCATTCATTTGAAAAAGGTGGCTTGAGAGATAAATTATTTCATTTCACTACAATGATTATTCATTTTACAAATGAGATACATAGAAGAAATAAACATTGCATTGAACGAAAACATGATAGATCAAATGTCCCACACAAGCTGTCGGAATAGCTGAACTAGTATAGATATAAGAAATATACTATGCATCTAGAAATAGGAAGAGGAAGGATCATAGCCATCATTCTCTATTCAATGTCTTCGGTTTCCATGGTCGCCTTCTATGCTTGCTCCCGATCTTCATAATAACCTGCGAGATTGAAAGAGATTTGTAAGAGCTCCAGATACGAGTTCCCTAGGTTCCTGTCAGCAGAGGCATAATACATTGCCTATAGTGCACTAAGTAAGATACATATCATTCACATGTAAGAAAGATTGAAAAGAAACAATCATTGTACTTCACTGATTTTATCTAAGAAGTTTGTTCCATGTGTAAGTATAGGTGAAATCATGTTGCTTTTTTGAAGACCAATTCAGCATGTTGTATTAAGTGGGCTCCCACAAGGGTTGAGCCCAACATGCTGCCCATGATTCTTAGGAGGGGATGGAATACAAAGTATACACATAGAAATAATGATATATTCTGCTATTGCATTAACCAAGTGTACAAATCTTGTGCTCATTACCCATCTATGACTATCAGTTCAATATGAAGAAGTAAGATTCATAAATGAGCATTGAGACAGCTTAATGATTTCCAAAACAGAGTACAGAATAACCATGATCAATACAGGATAATTGAAAGAATCATATGTATAGATGCTGCTATAGGAACTAGCATGTGAAAGGTATGCTATACACTATTCAAACATATGATAGGAACATATACAACATGTGTACAGATGGAGCACAACTTACATGAAATGCTTTTTCCATTTAAAAGAAGAGAATTTTTGTTGCTCCTATCTCAAGAGTGATAGGAAAAGAATCCAGTGAACAGTTTTTCCATCACATCTCATATTTTTCAAGAGCTAGATACAAGAGGTAAATATATGTTTATCTATGTTTATCATGAACATCATAGATGTATATATGGAACCGCGGGGATAGCTATGAAAGCATAGTTGCAGTAATGAAGTAGGCAAATGTCACATGTTATAGATTGAATTTAACCAAGTTCAATGATACAAGAGAAAGAGAGCAGCTATTTTGTATGAGAGGAAAAGTATTGTCAAGAAAGAAGACATCAATACACAATGAATCAGTTGCAAGTGCTACACGGAAGCATGTTGCCTCAGTCAACGAACTTAAGGAACCTCAACTTTCAATATGATATGACATCCATTTTTTAGCAAACTGATAACACATATGGAGCGGCCACTACACTAGAACCGCAAGGGAAGTCATCAATTATAAAGTGCATTGAAGTTTCAAATGACTATAACAGTCATATCTCTTATGGGAATAGTCATAATAGTCACTGTAGTGGACAACAGAAACATCAGAGAATACTTCAATTGATACATCAAGGTACCTTTATGATCATAATTACACATAAAGGACAACATACAAATGTCTTATTTAGGTCTTCATCAAAAGGGTGGACAACATTGTATGTTCAAGGTCATTTTCAGTCTCAAGTTTCATATGAAGAAAATGCATAGTGATAGTGTCCTTTTTAGAAGTAGTTCATAGTATGACAAAGTTTTATGTCTCTTTTTCTCTCTAGCTTCTAAACTCTTCTATTTTGAGAAAATATGTGAATAAGCTTTCCTTAAAATTATAGTGGGTAGCATCATTACAAAGAAAGAAGGTATAGGTAATGCCAAAATCCACATGCATTTTTAAAACAAGATCATAGATATAGGAAAAATGGGAGATTCAAGCTATACAATCCCAAGTACTACACAAAGAGTAGTTTTCTCATAAAATAACAAACACTCATCATTTTCCATAGAGAGGAACTGTATATCCAGGTGTTACCTTTGTGAGCTAAGATGCAAGGCACAACATAACACAAGATGCTCATGAGAAATATTAGTGCAGAAAAGAACAGTGCAAGCCAAATGAGGTATGGACAGCCACTAAGACAAAGCCATGACCTATAGCAGAAGGTTCTTTTCTTTCTCATAATTTAAACCCATTTGGGGTTTTCAACTAAAAGCTGATACGGGAAAATTAAAGCCTTTGAACTCATGTAAACAAAGCTACATAATGCTCATAAATACAAGGATTAACTGTGGCCTTTCATGAAGATAGAACCAAGAGTGCTCAAAAATGACAACAATGACCATGCAAGGTTACATCACTTACATTAATCCCACAACAGTCCACAGTTACAAGCATAAGAATGGAGACAACATATTATGTGTCAAATTTGCTGATCAAATATCACTCAATCCTGCACAACAATATGAGCACGAGAAGAAAACTTCAAATACGAGCTAGACAAATGCTCAAGCAGGGAGACCCTCCTTGAACATCTCAGGCAATGGGCTTCAAAACGGGTGTCCAGAAGGAATAGTCTCTGTCATGGAGATAAAGTATGACCAAATAAAAGTGGCAGGATCTATAGATATGTTCTTGAGAAAGAGAATCAGAGCATCTTCAATTTCTCAACTTGTTAATGAGTATGCTATTGTGCAATTTCAGTATGATGGAGTCCATGGATCATAAGGAAGATTTAAATATGGGAACTGTACATGGATTCTGACGGTGTTTCTAGCATTAGTCAAATTTGGCTTATACGTGATATAGGATTGCCAACAGAGCATGTAATGGAAGCTGGTTGGGAAGTATTCCCATCTAACTATGGTGATTCCTGACCTAGCCTTTTGTATATTGGATGGCAGATAATTACAAATTGATAGGTTGCAAAGTCTAGAGTGTCCAGGATTTGTCTTGGCCGACAGTGCACAATATTATCCTGGTCAGCCTCTAGAATCTACATCCAAGCATGGCCATGGGCATGCAACAAAGGGAGTTGTTCTTCTCATAGACACAAAACTGTGAAGGGTTTGAGCTCATGAGAGTTCAAGAAAACACTCAAAAGCATTAGTTTGGTTGCGACCTTTAGTACCTTATCAAGTCTCATATACTAAAGAATGAAGCAAGATTCGAAGGTTTAGAACTCACCTTTCATCAAAAACCCACGGTCCGTGGGTTTTACCTATTCTTTGCTTTTATATTGCCTCCAGATAAGCTTAGATCATTCATCCATGGTGGCCCACACAGGAGACACAAAGAAGCAGAGAACAAAAACATATCAGAGAGAATCATGATCATGGTTAGGGAACCCAGAGAATGCCTCAAAAATGAAGAAAAGGTCGTGATTCGAGATAGAGGAAGAACTATACCTTCATCTTCCTACAGAAAACTTCATAGAAAATGCCTTGTAACTGAAAAATGGAGGATTTTTGTTGTTCAAACCCTAGCTATGTTGGTGGCAGTAAGCAGAGCCCATTTTCTTGAAAAGGAAAAGCATGAAATGAGTTCGAGAAGGTCAGGTTAGGGCATGTTTAGTCTTAGGGTTTCCTCTTGCCCTAAGGTCGAATGTGGGATTTTCACCACATTATTTTCATTTCCATATGTATTGACTAATACCCATGGGGGGCATTAAGGAAAGTTGTTGCCTAGGCAATGTTCTTTAGGGTCCCCTTGACCATCTTTTCTATGACAAGTCAACATCAAAACAAATGAGAGATGCCTCATGCTTTACAAGATGGAGATAAAGCCACTTAGGCTTTTATTTTATTATTTTGCCAAAATTATACATAAGAGCCTTGTATAATTTTATTTGCCTTACCAGAATAGGCCAAATTGAGAAATTAAAACTGCAAGTCATCCTAAAACAATATTTAAAGCAGTTAAAGTGAAATAAAGAAAATAAATCTTGCTTTTCTAGATTCAATTTCTTTTGGGCGAGATGGAGGAGATAAGGACAAATTTGAGTTTTTTTAGCAGATAAAGTATGTTTTAAAGGAGATTTTGGTGGGGGCCACTTGATAGGTGTTTTTGGCAGATTTTGCAGTCTATTTGGAGGCAATTTAGAGGCTATTTTGAGATCTTTTTAGAGAAGCTCAAAAATGGATTTGCATAACTATTTTTAGGAGCTTTTCTAGCTTTTCCTCTTTGAGATTTTTTGGGCAAGCATATATTGGAGAAAGCTAGCTCCTTCTCGGGGAGTTAGAGATCATTGTTTCTTCTCTCTTGAGCATAGGCAGTGAGTTTGTAGATAGGCATTTGACTCAGTTTATGTTTTTCCTTGTATTCCTTTTAGTTAATACAATAGAACCCTTGTATTTCACTTCTTTTTCCCTTGTGATTACAATATTGACTCGATGTCTCATTGTGATAATGAGTAATTTATCCTTTCTCATATTTCATTATTGTGAAAGTGTTGTGCAAATTGTTCATATGATTCAGGTTGTATGATTGTGTTCAAACTGAACCTTCATACAAAGTATTTTTGAATTGTATGTTCTAAGTGAAGTTGTGAGAGTTCATGTTTAAGGAACTATTTGTGAGTAAAAGTATTGAGATAAGTTAGAAATCAAGAGCTAATTCTATTTAAGTTTGTTTCGTTTCAGTTCATCTTCTCACCTTTTTCCTCTACAAATCATTTAGATTAGTAAAATCATTAGGAGAACCAGCTCACTCTGGAGGTTCACTCCAATTTTTACGCAACCCAAAGGCCTAGGAGTGTTCTCATGTGTCAACTGATAGTTAATTTGAATAACTTAGCATACTGTACATATATGATTGATAACAAGAACCTTTTGTTTTTGATAAAATAAGGCGGCTAAAACCAAGGGCCTAACCCTTTTACAAAATCAAGCCCAGGGGGCAAGAAAACACTGTACTGACAGTACTCAGCGAGCGTAGAGAAAAGACCAGCAGCATAGGCACAGCAACCTTGCTAAAAAAGAAACAACAACAAAGCCCAACAGACTAAGCAAAAAGGTTGCAAGGAGCAACAACCTAAACAATAGCAGAACCAGACTGATCAGGTCAAACACCCTTGGCACGAGTGTTGTTCAAAGAAACATGCTTGGGAAGACCTCGCTTCCTCCTTTAGACAATAGTCTAAAGAACATCATCTCCATCCATAGAAATAGGAGAAAAAGGAGAAACTCTTTCCAAATCCTTGGAAGGGGGTGGAGCTTGGGGCACAACAACATCAGTCCCAGCAACATGAGTACCTATATTAATAGTGCAAGACATATCAGTAGCTGAGATCTCTGCAGCAGAACCACTAGCAACACCAGCGATAGAACCACCAGCAATCCTAGTAGCAGAACCACCAGTAACACCAGTAATCCCAGTAGCAGAAACATCAGCAACACCAGCAATCCTAACAGTAGAACCACCAGCAACACCAGCAATCCCAGTAGCAGAACCACCAGCAACACCAGCAATCCCAGCAGTAAAACCACAAGTAGTAGTATCCATAGCTATAAAATCTAGAACCCTCTCAATATCAGGAGTAGACCCATCATCATCAGAGGAAGATTCAACCGCCTCTAACCCAGAAATATCCTCAGTAGCACCAACTATAAGATGTTCAATGAAAGAATTCTTCCACTAGGAGGAATAATGAGGGATCTTTAAGCGAGGACACCTAGAAGCCAGATGACCCGTAGCAAAGTATCTACGACACCGGAAGGGAATACCTTCATAGTCCAAAATCTACCTCCAAGAATTATCAGTAACCTGTAGCATAATCTTAGCTGGGAGAGGCTTAGAGAGATCGAGATCCACAAGAACACGAGCATATGTGGTATGAGAAAATAAGGTAGTCGCTTGATCTACCATAATAAAAGAGCCCAAAGAATTACCAATACCCTCACAACAAGATTTGCACCAAAGATGCAGTGGAAGATTTGGGAGAGGAATCCAAATAGGCATTCTATTAAAAGACTCAGTCAATGGGTTAAAGGAGGGAACCCAAGGCTTGAGAAGGAGGGCATGATTGCCCCAAAAGCAGGCCTGAGTATGAAGAATAGCATTCTGATTAGAAACTAAAGCAAAAACAACTACAAAGAAACCCTTTGCACAAGGGTAAATTTCTATTTTCCTCTCCGTGATAGGGCACCAATGCTCTAAAATCTAGAGGTTTAAATCACCCAGCCAAGGCCACCAACGGTCAAATCTACCAATCACACCCTACTCAGAGAAATAGTCAATATTTTTTAAAACCTCTTCCCCTAGGACCACTACAGGGGGAGGCAAGTCTGACTGAGAAATAGATCTCCTAGATACCAGAATAGTAGTAGCATTAGCAAACTCCCCACATCGCTGAGGAGAATCACAGTTAACAATCTTTGCATAAGATGTAAGAGCAATAGCAGCAGCGCTATAAATGGATGGCGTACCAATAGCCGTAGAAACCCCAATAGCATACAGAACCCCTATAAATAAAGCATCAGACAAACCCTAAAAAGTAGCAATCATATTCACGGACGGCACTCCTACGCAAATTCCAGCAGTTGAATGCACAGACGGTTCATCAACAGGTGTAGCCACACTAGCAGTAGAAGCAAACACACCATCCGCAGGCACCACAGTAGCAAATAGAACCCCAGCCATAGATACGGACAACACATCTACAGCCACACCAGCCGCTAAGCCCACGGATAGCGCATGAACAGCCGCAGCTGCACCAGCCACTGATCCCATGGACGACACATGAACAACCGTAGCCACACCATCAACAAAAGAAAACCCAACAGGAGCAGACTGACCCCCTGCATGTAAAGTAGTAGACGAACCCTGTAAGGTAGTAGTTGTAGGCATAGATGGTGCTCCAACAGCAAAAGCAGTTGAGCCCATGGACGGCGCACCAACAGCTGCAGCCAAACCAGTAGCAGAAGAAGACCCTGCAATGAGCCCAGTAACAGACAAATCCTGTGAACCAGGAACATGGGCGGGAAGAGGAGCAGGAGAGCCCATTTCAAAGCTAAAATTCACAAGAACCTTTTGTTTTTTATTCATTTATATCAGAGTTGCTATTAGTGGAAGGACTTCCAATTAAGGGAATTCACATCGCATCTCCAAGGAACTCATTGTGCCCCTATTTGCTACGATTGTCCCTACAAGATGAAAAAATATTGGCACTTCATTATAAAGCCCATTGTAACATGTATTTTTTGGAATATATCCATAGATTTTTAACCAGACACAAAAGTAGATATTCTTTCCATGTCACAGACTATTTAAAAAATATGAGGTAACGAGGTGTTTTCTTCTATAACTGCATCATAGAGAATGGGATGAGATTAATGGGTTTTGAATTGAAGTCACTCTTGCACCTAGTAAGATAGCTTTCTAGAAGAGCTCTCCCCTAATGGTCAGTTAGGTCTATATATTATCAGCAGGTCTACTTAGTGAGCTCTAATGGTCGATAGCTGAAGTTTTCTGGGCATGCACAGATTGCTCTAGAGTAGGAGCTCAGTTTCATGCATATAGGAGTTTTTTTGACAATGATGGATTGTATCTGTTTCAGTGTGTAAGATTGTTTTTTGAGTTGCAGCTTCAGGTCATAGAGGCAAGATTAGTGTTGTTTTTTAGCTTCTCTTGCCAAGCTGATTATTTGTTCCTGTATATGTTTCTCTATATTTTGTTTCTTTGTAGTATTTTGACTTCCTTACCCTTTGTAATCCATATTTTTTTCAATAAAAAAAATATTTAGAGTTATCATTCTTGATGCCTATTAGGCACCTATTCCTACTTTAATCACACATCTAATAAAAGGCAATTTTTACATATATATTTTTAAAGATATGTATTCTAGTTTATTTTACTTTCTAGAACTATTTTATTTACTACATACATGGACACATGACAAATATTAGTAAGTAAATTTTATTTATTTATTTATTTATCTTTCATATAACAATTTTAATTACTACATACATACATGGACACATGACAAATCTGAGTAAGTAAATTTAATTAATTAAATTATTTATCTTCTTCTATATTATTTTCATTATTTTTTCCCCAGCGTGGTGAACCAAGGTAAATCTTAACAAGTAATAGATTATTTTTATTTATTTATTACACCGAGAGGCATTCTACACTCACAACAAGGGCAGATTCAGATTCCCATGTAAACAAAATTCATAATTGTACAAATAAATAAATTTGTCGAGGCCAAATGGATAGAAAAATAGAAAAACTTGTTACGCCCGAGAGCCTTCTACACTCACAACAAGGCCTGAAAGATTCATATTCTAAGATTCAGATTCCCATGTAAACAAAATTAATAAAACGTGCAAATAAATAAATTCATGGAACCAAATGGATAGAAAAATAGAAAAACTTGGTAGTTGTGGAAGCCAAATTGATAGAAAAATAGAAATTATTATATTTGAAGAATACGAAAAGTCTGGCAGCATAGTCTTGTAGCACAGTCTTTTTAAATTAACTCACGTGAGCATTTCAAATATTCTAACTGCAAGTAATTTATAAATGCCAACAAATTGGAAGATATCTCTCGGCGTACTGTAGATATATTTTTTAAAATATAAATATACTAGTTTATCTTCTTCTTTAGTTTGATGGTTCAAAATGTATTAGAATTTTTTATTGTGTTTAAGAAAATGTATTAGAGAGAAAAAAAATTGTTAAATAAGAACAAAACAAATTGTTTATTTCATATGTTATTAATTTAAATTGAACTAATTTGTGAAGTATTTTATTAAAAATTGCAACAAAGAGAATACTATCATTTTGCTTACTTAAATCTTTATGCTATTTTTTTAAGTCACTATATTCTTTTTCATCCTTTATAAAAAAGTATATAATTAATAAAATAATCAAACTAATAAATTAATAAAATATTATTTTATAGTTTTAATTTTTTCTAAATATATATGAGTTATTATTATTATTTACTTGAACACTTATTTTATTTACTAAGAGTTATTTTATTTTATTTATTTATATTGGTAAAAGGCCGAAGCCATTAAAGTCAGTTAGAAAAAATACAGCTCTGTTCAGTGCGAGCACCGGTAGGAAAGAAAACCTCTAGTCTAGCCTGGGACTACATACTGTTTATATACACAAGGTCAAGCCCTTCAAGGAAACATATTTTATTGTATAATTGCTGAGATAGATATACAAATATCACCCTTGGGCATGGTCTTTCTTTTGATATCCTTATTCTGTATGTTTTTAGGCACTTCGACTCCTGGGAAGACCTCCATGGCTTATATTGAAGGGGTATCTTCTATCTTTCTCCTGTCTAACCTGAAACCACATAAATCTACCACTTCTTTTTGTATGTTAGCTATACAAAATCAAAACATTCATTCTCCTGCAGACATCTGTTAGTTCTTAAAAATCTTTGCTTGAGAAGAGAAAATACTTGATTGTTGCCAAGCTTATCAAAATTATGCAAATAGACTTGTTTTAGTGTTACCTTAAATCTGGAGAACATTTTGGTTAGTTCACCTTCCACCGTGTGTAACTGCCAGCAAGAGTCTTTGAATAGTTGGGTCTATGTTAGTTGAAAACAAGCTGAGTAGAATAGAGAGATCCGACGATAATAAGTCATGTCTTACAAATACAACAGTTGAAGCATAACATCAAATTGGTATAATAGAGTTTGAACTAGTCAAACCAACAGATAAAAGTAAAGTCATCAGTGAAAACAGAAATTCGGTGAGAGAGTGCGCAGTAAAAACTATTTTAAATAGGTCAAAAAACTTGAACTGTTGCTGTGGTACAACCGTTGAACCAACGGTTATTGGACCTTTGAACTCAAACGAACCTATTGAACTTATGGTTATTGAACCATTGAACCACCTTAAACATTGAAGTTATTGAACCGGTTGAACCTTTGAACCGATGGAACCTTCAAACTCTGATGAACCTTTGATCTGGATGAGCTTTCAAACTGGATGTACCCGTTGAACTTACGAAATGATGAACTGTTGAACCTTTTGAACCTGTTGAACCTCTATCTTAAGTTTCAACGGTTCAACGCTTTTCTTTTCCTTCGGCATAATTCTTCCCTCATCTTTCAAAATTTTAGATCTGACCTTTGAACTCATTGAAGCAAATGAACCTATTGAACTTACGGTTATTGAACCGTTGAACCACCTTGAACGTTGAAGTTATTGAACCAGTTGAACCTTTGAACTGGTGGAACCTTCGAGCTCTGATGAACCTTCGATCTGGATGAACCTTCAAACCAGATGTACCCATTGAATTTACGAACCATTGAACCTTTTGAACTCGTTGAACCTCCATCTTAAGGTTCAATGGTTCAACGCTTTCTTTTCCTTTGGCATAATTCTTCCCTCATCTTCCAATAATTCTTGTTTTAAAAAAATAACTATGAACTTAACAAATTAACATAGATATTTTAAGTACAACTATATTTAAAACACGTCTATATATATTGAAGATATCTAGACTAGTTATATTACAAAATTAAAAAATCATAAAAATTAATTGTAGAACAAACATATATTAGAAAGTAATTTAAAAAAAAATTATAATCATACCAAATCATACAAATCACAAGTCATTACAATTTAAATAACAAACAGGTAAAACCACCACATAACACTTAATTACCATAGTTTTGCTATGCACCATTCTCTCAATTTTCATAATAACTACTACAGTTTTAAAATAATATTTACATAGATTTAAAGAACTGGTTAAGAATAAGCTTGGGTTCAAATGACAGCATCATCTTGTAAAAGTTTTGACTTGTGCTCCTCATTGCCAAAACCCTTCTTTCAATTGTATGCAAACACCTTTGGATCATTTGTACCACTTAACTGCTAAAGCATAGATAATCTCCCACACAAACACAATTTCGAGGCATCTTGCAAATTATTTTCATTTCCAAAGCAACTTATCTTCGTCGTCTTGAAACAACTCCCAGATAACAATACCTTAAGATGAATCCACTTAACTTCATATACACACTTACAAGGCGTAGGCATGTACATGAACATTATTCTGATTGATTTACATAGTTTTGTGTTGCTTTAGATTTATCCCTAGTTATTATACTAATTCATGAATAGCATGTAAAACCTAACTAACCCTACTTCTACTTCTACAACTAATAGGATAGAGGATTGATTTAAAATAATTTTGGACCTTCACGAAGCTGATCGGTGCCTAATCCACTAGGAAACAAAGTCATGGACAACAAAGAGGGAAGAGATGCATCAAGTAAAACTTCAACAAAAATAGAAATATATATTGACGTACAAATCTTAGATTTAGTCTCATATGATAAACATAATTAATAATCAAGAAAAGAGAAGCAATGATCTATTTGCAACAAAGGAATGACCCATACAAAAGAGTTTGTATTTATTCAAATGTTGTCACACATTATCCAATCTCTATTACAATAATACCAACAAGTGTGGCAAAAGAGGATGAGTAACTAGGTTCAAACACCCCTGAACAACTACATTCTTCCATGGAGACATATTATCACATGAAATTGTGCATTGAAGATCCTTCCTACACTATATTAGATTCATTCTTCCATCTGTAGCCTAGACATATATTTTTCTTGATGCCCTAAAATCACCACAAACTCCTATGCCTCTAGAAAATTGGTTCAATGACAAACATGTATTACATCCTTATATATATATATATCATTACATTTCCTTTGTTGCATTTTTTGGAGGGAAAACCAATTAGGGCACCCACCTATCTCATCTACCCTTGCATTCAATTCCACATACCTTGAATCTTGTCAAATTGGGCATTAATGGCGCTTTTGGTAGGTAGGCAGATATGCAAACTAAAAACCTATGAAAAACCACATTTTTAAAACATTTGTTAGTGAGTTCCTATTGACCAAGAACTCGCCAAAATCTCTCTTTCCTTCTGTTCACTTTGTGTCTTCCTTGTTGAAGGCTTAGTCATTTTAACATTTACCCTACCTTGTTAGTAGTTTCCCTAGTTCAAGGAACTATGTGAAATGTCAAAAACCTCCCTCCTTTTCTTTTTTTCTCCTTTGTTAGTGAGTTCTTGACCACCATAAACTCACCGAACATCACTTTACTTTATCTTGTCTTCTTTTCTACCTTGTCATACCTTAGAAAGTTTTATCCATGGAAATATTTTTTCTCTCAGTGGTTGGGGCTTAACCAAGAACACAAAACACTTTCGACAAGTTCCATGGTTTTGAGAACCATGCAAACTACCAAAAGTCCCATCCTATAGCCTCTTTGTTGGTGGTTGGGAGTTCAGTAGGAACTAGCAACCCATTGGGGTTTTCCATGGTTCAAGGAACTACGTGAAATGTCAAAAACCTCCCTCCTTTTCTTTTTTCTCCTTTGTTAGTGAGTTCTTGACCACCATAAACTCACCAAACATCACTTTACTTTGCCTTGTCTTTTCTACCTTATTATACCTTAGAAACTATTATCCATGGAAATAATTTCCTCTCAATGGTTGGGGCTTAACTAAGAACATAGAACACTTTTGGCAAGTTCCATGGTTTTGGGAGCCATGCAAACTACCACAAATCCCATCCTATAGCCTCTTTGTTGGTGGCCGAGGGTTCAATAGGAACCATGAGCCCGTTGGGGTTTTCCATGGTTCAAGGAACTACGTGAAATGTCAAAAAACTCCCTCCTTTTCTTTTTTTCTCTTTTGTCAATGAGTTCTTGATCACCATAAACTCATCAAACATCACTTTACTTTGCCTTGTCTTCTTTTCTACCGTGTCATACCTTAGAAAGTTTTGTCCATGTAATTATTTTTCTCTCAATGGTTGGGGCTTAACCAAGAACACAAAACACTTTTGGCAAGTTCCATGGTCTCGAGAACCATGCAAACTACCAAAAGTCTCATCCTATAGGCTCTTTGTTGGCAGTCAAGGGTTCAGTAGGAACCAAGAACCTGTTGGGGTTTTCCATGGTTCAAGGAACTACATGAAATGTCAAAAACCTCCCTCCTTTTCTTTTTTTATCCTTTGTCAGTGAGTTATTGACCACCATAAACTCACTGAACATCACTTTACTTTGCCTTGTCTTCTTTTCTACCCTATCATACCTTAGAAACTTTTGTCCATGGAAATATTTTCCTCTTAGCGGTTGGGGCTTATCCATAGATTTACATAGATTTGTGGAAACATAGATATGGTAGTTTTAATAATTTTGTAATTTTAGATTTTATATTTTACATATAATTTATTGATTTAATATTTTAATTTTGTAATTGTATTAATTTTATAAGTTTATTTATTTTATTAGTTTTATAGTTTTAATTTTAATTAAAAAATTATTGAAATTATTATGTATAGTAAATAATTATGTAGATCTATCAATAAAAATATAATATAAGTGATATAGTTTATAGTTTATAAATGAATTTATTTTTGAAATAATTATTTATTTTAATTTTAGTTAAGAGTTAATATTGCAATAGTAAACAAATAATAAAGTTATTTTTAGAATTAATTTATTTTATTTTATTTACTTAAGATTTATTTTCTAGTTACTTTATTTATTTAAAAGTTATTTTATTGATTTTAATTTTATAATATAGATTGATTGTGTTTTAGTTTTTATTATTTTTTCATCTCGGCTCTTTTATAGTTTTTGTTAACACCTCACATTACACTCCACCCCTTGTTTGGCATAATAAAATAATTTTTAAACTAACATATATATCTAAAATATGCCTGAAGGCACCTATTCTTATAAAACAACAATGAATAAAAAACAAAAAATTAAAACCTTAATATACTTTGATCCTTTTTATTTGATATGGGAAAACACTAATAAAATATAGTTATAAATTATTAAATTTAATTCTGCATTAAAGAAAAGAAAATTATATTGAAGCATTTATAGTAAAATGTAATGTGCTTACTTGGAATATACTTTGATCTTTTTATATTTCATATGATAAAACCCTACAAAAATATAGTTATAAATTATTTAATTTTATTATTTAGAAAAGAAAAGAAAAATAGATTGAACACTAAAATATATAAAATATAATACACTTACTTTGACTAACTTCTCCCCTTCAATAATATGTTCTAATCTTTATTTATTTCATATAATAAACCCTAATAAAATATAATTATAAATTAAATTATTGTACAATAAATAAAATAACACAAAAAACAAAAGGTAATCTGCCCTTGATGAATATACTTTGATCCTTTTATAAATTAAATTGAAGCCTTTATAATAAATGTATAAAATATAACTTCAAATAGCTTCTCCCATTTTCATGAATATACTTTGATTTGTTTTTATTTCATATGATAAAACCCTAATAAAATAATTAATCTACCCTTGATGAATATACTTTGATCCTTTTATAAATTAAATTGAAGCCTTTATGGTAAATGTATAAAATTTAACTTCAAATAACTTGTTTCATTCATGAATATATTTTGATTTGTTTATATTTCATATGATAAAACCCTAATAAAATAGGTAATCTGCCCTTCATGAATATACTTTTATAGTAAATGTATAAAATATAACTTCAAATAACCTCTCCCCTTCATGAATATACTTTGATTTGTTTTTATTTCATATGATAAAACCCTTATAAAATATAGTTATAAATTATATTATTGTACAGTAAATAAAATAACATAGAAAACAAAAGGTAACCCTAACAAAATAGAATGTGCTTATTCTTGTAATAAATTTTATAATTGTGAATACACTTTGCTCCTTTTATATTTCATATGTTAGAACCCTAATAAAATATAGTTATAAAAGAAATTATTCTATAGTAAATAAATAACACAAAAGAAAAGATAACTATGATAGTAAAATATTAATTTGAAGTATTTTCATTAAAATAACTCAATAGTAAATCAAAGTAGTATTATATTTCTGTTGTAGGAAATGTTTCTGAATAGATCACCTTAAGCCCTAGTGTCAAAAATTGCAAGATCATAAGCAAGGTAAATTAGTTCCAAGGAGTAAACCTACTTGGTAGATAGGCGCTGAGCCCCAACATTATCTTGTGCTTGCTAGCTCACAAATTGAAGATAAATCCAAGATTTCGCCCACCCTGCCTCAAAGGGCTCAAGAATATTCTAGTGGTAATGTAAATAAATCAATTGAGGGTGATTGTATAGTATCTCCTTTTTCTAAATTTTCTACCTCTGAGATCTTCCAAGAGCCACTAGTTATATGCACCAAACAATGTCCAATGAAAACCATAGCAAATATCATACAGATAAGGACACGTCAGAAGCAAATGAAAAAAAGCATAAGGGCTCTTCACTAGAGTAAATGGGAGATGACAACAATTAATAGACCACAGTGAGAAAAAATAAGAAATTAGGGTAAAATGATAAAAGAAAGATGACTTTGCGTTCTCATGTTAAGATGGGTAAGGAAAAAAACTATAATTTAGATTTTTCTAGTTGTTCCTATACACCCTTAAGTTTTTTCCCATTCAGTTTTGTTCTCTTTTTATTTATAATAGAAAGGGTATCACCCCCATGGCGACACATATATAACAAAAAAAAGGTATTATTTAATTTATAGTAAATAAAACAACTTACCATTAAAATAACTTTTGCACTTGTCCAATATACTTTGTAGAATCTAAATAAAAATCCACAAATTAGATTTCATTCTCCAGAAAAGAAAATAAAATTAAATTGAAACCTTTATACAAAAAAGTATAAAATATAATGCAGTTACCTTCAAATAACTCATAGGCTTCTCTGTGTTCTTTTGCTCTACCTTATTTCAATATAATGCCATTACCTTCATATAACTTCTATGCTTCTCTAGTATTCTTTTGCCCTATCTTATTTCATTTTATTTTTTTGTGATTTATGTTTGACTATTACTTGTATTTATATAGATTTGTTACTTTATGTTTGCTTTATTGTTATTTCCATTAATTTAATAAAACTACGACAGTTATATATTTTAAATTTAATTCTTGTGTGCTTTCATTTAAAAAAATATGCCAGTTATATATTTTTTAGATATAAAATAGTTACTTCATAATTTTTAGGTGCATTCATTTAATAAAATATGCGGGCTATATTTTAAATTTAAAACACTTACTTTATAATTTTACAAAACTATGTTAAATAATGATGGCGCGAAGATTTGCAGAGCGACAATTCGCAGAGCGAAAATTTGCAGAGAGACCCATTCTAGAATGGAGAGAGAGAGAGGGATGAAAGGAGGCCTCATGGAGCAAAGAGATTGGAGACGCTTTCCTCGAAGGGAGCTCGAACCAGCTAACATGAATTATGGATTCGCCAGCGGTGGTCAGAATTTTCCACAGCAGGAGGAAGACCTGCAAAAATGGCATGATGTCCGGTTTCCTCTGAGAAGAGAGCGGCAACAGAATGGAAATCTTCGCGGCCCAAGGCACTAGAATCAAAGACAGCAAAACTATCAACAATATAGGGGAAGAAGAAACCCTAGAGGTGATGGTCGGCGCAGGGATTTCCAGAGGCGCAATTTGCAGCCAGAGATCAACATCACGGAAGGAGGGAAGATGTCAGAGAAGAGGAAATCTCAATCACCCTCAATGCTAATCGTCTTCAGGATCTTGTTTTGAAATTGGAAAATACTGCATTAATAATGAAATGGCATGGGAAGGATTTAAATTGGCAAAGTCTGGAGACATGGTGGTATGACAAATGGAGAACGGAATTGGAATTCAAGAGGATGACAAATGATTATTTCATGGTCATTTGTCCTTCGAAAGCCATCAGGGCTCAAATTGAAGAAGGGATTTAGATTCTTGATGGCTGCGGCTTTTACATCAGCCGATTGAAGGCCGGGTTCGATCCAACTTCACACCGCTTGGAAAAAAATCATGATTGGTATATTTTACCTAACCTCCCCCTTGAATATTGGGACTCCAGGGTTTTGGAAGAAATTGGTAACGGCATGGGATCCTTTTTGTGCGAGGAGAAAAGGGGCAACCCAGAAGGGTCAGGCACAGTGGTTCGGGTAGGCATCGAAAGCAATCCAAATCGTAGAATCTTAAGTGAAATTAAGATTTCATCAAGATTAGGTATCTGGACGCAGAAAGTGATCCATAACCCTCTCCCCACAGATACTTTGGTCAAAGTGCTAGGGTGGAAAAGTGACCCTTTTCCAAAGGAAAACTCGAAGCAAGCGTCCAATAAACAACTCATGGAGGACGAAGATTATGTCGAAGAAGGTCTCCCTCTCCCTTCTAAAGTGGAGCTTCAAAAGGAATCCAAATCAGCCCAGAGGCTTGATGATGCCCAGAGCATCAGATCCATTGATCAAAAATTGTCGCAGGCAATTGAGCTGATTGGTAACACAGTGCGCAAGGAGGATATTGATTCCCTCATAAATGTGGGCAATGAATTGGTGGACATTACAAATGTGGCCAAAAGAGGGGAGCTTGACATCAACAATTTTGAAGGTGAAGATTGGCTTGCAGAACAAGATTTCAAGCTGATGGGAAATGAAGGCTTCCTAACTGAAAAGGAAGACCCAAGCAAAGCCCTGAATAACCTTGTAGAACAAGGGGACTTAATTGAAATCTAAGGAACCAACTAAAACATTGCCAGATTGTCGAGAACACAGAGGAAAAGGTAGGATTCCGAATAAGGAAAAACTCAAATGGGATGGGGAGGCTTCAGGGCAATTGAAAATCTAAACACTATTGAAAGTAGGGAAGCGGAATGCACTTCCTGAACAACAATGAAAATCATAACTTGGAATGTTAGGGGCTTAAATGCCCCTAACAAAAGATGTCTGTTGCGGCAGCATCTGAACTCACAGCAACCAGACAATTGTTTGATTCAAGAGTCTAAGTTAGGAGAACACGAAAGAGCAACTCTCAGCCTCAAATTGAGGAAGTGGAAGATTTGTGGAGTCAATGTGGAAGGAGCCTCAGGTGGACTGCTCACTCTTTGGAAGCCGCAAACAGTCTTGATTGAAGAGGTGGCTTCAAGCAAGTGCTGGCAAGCCTGCAAAGTAAGGAGCCTTGCCTCCAATCTAAGTTTTCTTCTGGTAAATGTTTATGGGCCTAACAACTACACTCATAAAAGAAGTGTTTGGAACGAATTGGACAAAGTCTGCAAATTCCTAGGGTTCAAATTTTTCATTTTAGGCAGGGATTTCGATGCAATTTTGAAAGAAAGTGATAAGAAAGGGGGAGTAGGGAGGAAACTTCAGTCTCAGTTGGATTGCAAAAGTTTTGTGGATAGAAATGAGCTTTGTGACATTCAGATGGGAGGTGGGCAGTTCACCTAGACAAATAGAAGGTTAGGCTTCTTCAACATAGCCGAGAAATTGGATAGGTTCCTCTTCAAAGGAGACTTCTACAGTCTTCCCTTTAATCTCGACTGTCAGTTGCTTCCATTACCAGGGTCAGATCACTACCCCGTTTGCTTGGAATTATTGGGAGAAAAGGGATCAGTCAGGAGTCCCTTTAAGTTTGAAAATATGTGGTTTTAGCACAAGGATTTTTTGGATCTAATCAAACAATGGTGGAATGAAACGCAGCCCGTAGGCTCCAAAATGTTTAGCATCACAGTCAAGCTGAAGGTTATTAAACAGAATCTAAAATCATGGAATCAAAATAACTTCAAAAACATCTTTGAGGAGAAGAGGCAATGTGAATCAGAATTAAAAGCCCTCTTGAAGAAGATTATCAGAGAGGGAATGGATAACCACAGCTACTTGCAAGAAAAATTGCTGATGGAAAAAATGAATGATATTCTTACCAAAGAAGAAGTGTTTTGGCAACAAAAATCCTGAGAAGTTTGGTTATCGGCCAGGGATAGAAATACAAAATACTTTCATAATGCAACAAAGGCAAGAAGGGAAGTAAACAGAATTTCCAGGGTAAAAGACATTAATGGAAAACTTGTGGAGGATGTGGAAGAGGTCAAACAAGCGGTGGTGGAGCATTTTTAGAACGTCTTGCATGAGCCGGAAGGTTCCCTGCTCACAGCCCAAGAAGAGCTTGTGGGATATATACCCAAGCTGGTAAATGATGAGCAAAATGATATGCTAAACAACAAATTCTCAGAGGAGGAAGTGAAGTTTGTGCTCTTTCAGCTCCATCCAGATAAAGCGCCTACACCTGATGGTTTTCCAGCTAGCTTTTTCTAGAAATGCTGGGACATAATCAGCACTAACATTGTGGAGGCCTTAGAGGAATCTAGGACCTCTAGACAACTTCTGAAAGAAGTTAATAACACTTTTTTAGCGCAAATCTCAAAGAAAGAGAAGCCTGAACTTCTGGACGACTTAAGGCCAATCACTTTGTGCAACACTTTTTACAAAATTTTAGCAAAAATAATGGCAAACAAGTTAAAAACACTTTTACCAGATTTGATTTTAGAAGAGCAGACGGGGTTCATCTCAGGAAGGTCCATCTTGGTTGGGATAATTATTGCTCAGGAGGCCATCCACTCAATAGAGACCACGCGAAAGCAGGCAATGATATTAAAACTTGACATAAAAAAGGCTTATGATCGGGTCAATTGGCATTTTTTGTTTAAAGTCTTGGAAGGATTTGGCTTCACCAAGAATTGGCTAGACTGGATCTTCTCCTGGGTGGCAAGTCTGAGATTCTCAGTCCTTGTGAATAGAACTCTGGAGGGCTTCTTCAATGTCTCTCGTGGGTTAAGATAGGGAGACCCACTATCCCCCTTTCTTTTCATTTTAATAGCTGAAGCACTTGGCAGATCGCTTACTAGAGCTTGGAACCTCAGGGAGATCACGGGAGTTCAAGTCACAAGTGGCGCTCCACATATTACCCATCAGCAGTTTGCTGATGACACCATGCTGTTTGGGAAAGCCCAAATCAGGGAGGCTCGAAGTTTCAAGAGAATCCTCCAAAAGTACACTACTGCCTCTGGACAAGAAGTTAGTCTTGAAAAATCAGAAGTTTTTTTCTTCAATACTTCTGCGAGAGTGGAAGCTCAGATTTTGAGGATCCTTGGTTTTACGAAAGGATCTCTCCCTTGCACTTATTTGGTGATCCCGTTGGATAGGGGTCTTTGCCCAGGTAACATCTGGAACAGTTTACTGGAGAAAGTCAGCAACAAGGGAGCCTAGTGGAAAAATAGTTGGCTGTCTTAGGCAGGCAGGTTAACGAAACTCAAGTCATTCATTTCCGCCCTACCTACCTATCTAATGTCTTGTTTACCTCTGTCAAGCAAAGCCAGCAAAGAATTGAATAAGAAGATGAAGAACTTTTTTTGGCAAGGATTGTCTGAACAATTCAAATACCCTCTTGTTAAGTGGAAACAAATTTGTGAATCTAAACAAAGGAATGGATTGGGTATCAAAAATCTTTTGCTCCAAAATAAAGCCTTGGGAGCCAAATTAGTTTGGACAATTTTCTCCAACATAGATCTTAAGTGGGTCCAAATTGTGCGAGTAAAATATTTGGACGAAGGGATAGACAACATTTTCACTTCCAGGGAGCTTCCCTTAGTTCTAGAATTTGGAATTTTATCCGTAGTTGCAGAAATCTCATTTTAGAACATCTTTCATGGGAGATTAGGAGCGGGGATTCTGCTAATTTCTGGGATGATTCTTGGCAAGGACTACCTAAATTGGCCAATGAGGTAGATTTGGCAAACGTCAAGACTATAACAACCTAGACATGGGGGGATAAGGTAAGAGATTTTTTGACTCCATCTTTTCACAATGGCCTTCTGACAGCCAAATGGAAGAGTCCACATAACCTCAGGTTAAGTCAGGCAGAAGTGGAATTATTTGATAAAACCATGGCTAATAGACAGATTAGCTTCCGATAGGGCTCAGACATCCTCAGATGGGTAGGCGCCCCAAATGGAGTTTACAGTGTTAAAGAAGGATACAATAAACTGTCGGATTGCTAAGAGGAAGCCTTTGCAATTCCAAGAGAGTTGTGTTGGAATCCCAATTGCCTACCAAAAGCAGGGGTCTTCTTGTGGATAGCCTCACAAGGTAGAGCCTTAACAGCAGATAGGTTAGCCAAACTCAGATTTTAGGGTCCATCAAGATGTTGTTTGTGTAAAGATTACTCAGAGGACGGAAATCATCTCTTCCTCAACTGCCCTTACGTGAGCACATGTTGGAATTGGCTAATGAACAAACTTTTCTGGAAATCAGCTATGCCAGCGGGATTGTCTGATTGGCTCTCCAGTTGGCCCAGTTTATACAAAAAAATAGTGTATCACAAGCTATGGGAAATCAGTCCTTCATTGCTGATTTGGGAGCTCTGGAAAGAGAGAAATAGGAGACTCTTTCAGGATAAAGAAATGCCTCTCCCTTCCTTTCCAAATAAACTCGAGAGTAGTATAGTTGAGGTTTTCAACTCAACACTGGGCAATGTAACACAAAAGAGCTTCTCAGTCTAGGATGCCAAGATCAGACAAGGCTGGTAGGGCCTTATATTGCCGCCTCTCAGTTTGGAAGGAGGACAACAATCAACGCTTAAAAGAAAACTAGCCAAATGGTCTCCCCCGGACCCTGAGTGGTTCAAATTAAACTTCGATGGAGCATCACGAGGGAATCCCAGTAAATCAAGAGCTAGCTGCATCATTAGAAATTGGGAAGGGAAAACAATTGGTAGTCTCACAGAGCCACTAGCAGATGGAACCAACAATGAAGTGGAACTGGAGGCCTTAATCTTAGGCTTAAAGCTTTGCCATGTGCTAAATCTCCGTCAGGTTGCCATTGAGGGAGACTCCCTTCTGGTGATCAATGGGTTGCGCACAAGGAAACTCCTAAACTAGAAATTGGCCACAAAACTGGAATTAGCTTTGGCTTTGAAGGATCGGTGTGAGTTGACCACCGTTAATCACATTTATAGGGAGGCCAATTCAGAAGCAGACCTTCTTTCTAATCAGGGGGCAGGTGGAATTAGGGTCAAATTTCACTCTAGCTGAAGAAGTATGATAGGGTGGCAGGGTGGGCACCCAATCCAAGATCACTTGGATGGGTCAATGCCATTCAAAGTTATTATGGCCTCTTCTTTGTATTCAATAGTTATTGTGGCTTTTATGAATTGGAGATGTATCTCCTCCCTTACAGAATTCGCAAGCCTTTGACTTGAGTCGTCGCACGCCTCACTCTAGCAGACCTTTCCTTGCATTGATTACAAGTTCCGGTTAAATGAATGTGATATCTCTTATGCGTAGACAGAAAGACATATCTGGAGTTCATTCCATTTTCACAATTTCAAGCGATTCTCTGTTGGTGTAGATGGTGGCAGTAGCAGACAGCATGGAGAAGGGCTCGGGCTTCATTGTAAAGATCTCGGTGCATGGGTTGGTAAATCTGGGGGCTTCGACTCCTCTACAGCTGGAGAGTTCAGTTAGGCAGATGGCATTCAAGGGAGCGGTTACAGACTTAAGGTTAAAACGCATCCTGCGTAGGCATGAGGGCTTGCTCCTCTCAGCAGTCAAAATAATCTTGGGGATGGATTTATTGACAGCAGATGAGTTCTACAAGGTCGACTCCCACATTTCTTCCCATTTCCTTGCCTCAATCCTGGATGTTGGGGTGTCTACAGCAGCAGCGAAATCTGTCATGGTGAAAGTATTTAAAACAGAGTTCCTTCAGGGCCTCAATTCCATTTTGGAGGCGGCCATTCCAGGGGTGGGCATCCCCTGCCCAAGAGACATTGCCTCAAATAAGGACCCTCTGGAGGTGACGAAGGTTCTGCCCTTCATCCTTGATCTGAAAGGCCTGGCGCTGGTGGAGCATTAGGATCGTGTCATCCTGGTCTACGGCTTCCTCCAGAATATGCTGCAAGAGAATGTGGATCCCAGGGAAGAGGTATGGGTAGACAAGCTTCATGCCATGGCTGTCGAGCTTGGCCTCTTTTGATATCTTGTTTAGATAAATCCTCACTCCCAGTAGGTTTGTTAATAAGATAGTTAATATCAGACCAGTAAGCCTACAGGCTAATTTTGGATAGCATGGTCCCCTATATCAGATCAAAAAGCCTAGAGGCTGATTTTGTAAAGCACTGTAAAACCTATAGTTTCAAGGAAGGGTTTAGGAGTCTTTTTGTCATCTGGCTGTGGCAGGTAAATGGCTTATAGGCACCTGCATGTTCATACTTTCTTCGGATCAATACAAACTTTATATTTACGTAGCAAAAAAAAAATTTACAAAAATATGTTGCTCATTTTAATTCTTGATAATTTTACAAAAATATGTTGCTCATTTTAATTTTTGTGAACACGGTCACAATCATCCCCTTAATACCACATCTCAGCATAATAAAAACTTAAATTTATGTGTCCATGTAGAAAATAAAACTAGCATACCTATTTTGGAAAAGATGTGGAGAGATATCATTGTGGAAAAAATAAAACTAATCTATGTGAAAAACACCAAGAGATACGATTGTGGTCTCTCGACGTCTCTTACATAGATTTTTTTAAAGATAGGTATGCTAGTTTATTTTAGTTTAGAACTTTTTTATTTGCTACATACATACATGGACACATGAGAAATCTGAGAAAGTAAATTTTATTTATTAGTTAGTGTATTAGAATTTTTTATTGTGGTTAAGAAAATGCAATAGAGGGAAAATAAAAAATAAAATAAAATAATTATTAAATAAGAACAAAACAAATTGTTTACTTCAAATTTTTATTAATTTGAATTGAAATAACTATTTTGTAACACACTTATAAAATTATTTTAAAAGAAACCTAATTTATAATTGCAACAAAGAAAATACTATCATTTTGCTTACAACAACCTTAAATATTTTTTCTATTTTTTCAAGTCACCCTATATTCTTTTCATCATTTACAAAGTATATAACTAGCATACCTATCTTTAGAAAAAGATATCTAAAATAGGCTCTAGGCATATTTTAGATATATTTTTCTAAAGATAGGTATACTAGTAGCATCTGCAGTTTGAAGATGTAAACATAGTATTTAAATGTTTAAGAAAGTTTTGTTTGAGTAATAATAGTGCAACATTTTACATAACAGAAAATCACTTATAACTAATATTTGAGTAGATTTGAATATGAGCAATACAGAAAGTTAATGTGAAAAAGTGTACACTAATTCATAATATTTGAGAAAATTTTGTAATAAGTACATCACATTATTGATCATGTATTTTAAATAATCATGAAAACGTGGAATACAGTTGAGAGAAAATCTAAATTATTCAATATTTGATATTCATAAAAATAGATTTGTAAGGAGTACTCAAATCATGTTTTCTTCTAATAATTTGAGTGTTTGTTCCTCAGACTTTCAGTTCTAAAGTTGTTTTCCCTTTTTCATATTTTCATAATGGTTATATGTAAATGGTGGAATTATTCTTAGTCCTTGTAATGACTTAACACAAGATATAGCCACAAAAGTCAAACCTATTGTTTCTTTTTGTCCAACATCAATAGTGGCTTTTGAAAGAGTGAGACCTTATGATTTGTGTAAAATCAATGCCCAAGCTCGTCTCAAGGGTATTTGGATTGCATGACCCCTTTGTATTAATGTAATTGGTATTTATTTGAGGACATTGATCTTCAAATGGAATGCCTGAGTAACTATTGAATTCAACCATAACATATGTGAGTGGTTCTAGTGGTGCAATTCTAGGTCTATATATTATTTCTCGAACATATCCTAGAGCTCCCTTTACAAGACCTTCTTCTATCCAAAGATTGGAAGTTAACATTACTCTTGCATTGTTAGCAATTAACAATTCCACATCAAGTTCATCATTTTGTCCTACTTCTGGTGCATCGATAGTACTGACTTTTGTAGCAATGTTGCATGTAACTGGGTGCTTCAATGAGTATAATTTTCTTTTGTTATGACCATGCACATTATGATTGGTGGAAAATAAATGAATATCGTTATCAAAATCTTCATTGGTTGTAGTGTCTCTTTCAGCATTAATCCTTGTCATTAGTAATTTCCAGTCATCAGTAGTTGGATTTGAATCTCTTCCACTTGTGTCAATTTTACAAGTTCTTGTGGTTGTGGGCCAAGATCCATATTATTTGATGCAAATAATCAATTATTACCTTTCTCTTGTCAACATCTAGGGCATATAGGACCTTGAGGTGTTTGAAAAAAATTATTCCAAAGTAACATTCTTGGAAAATGTAGCACATGTTTGGAGAAACAAATTTATCTAGATCATGTCGAAAAAGCATTTGAAAGTTATTGAAATCTCTTTTAAGAATTCCATTTGGATTTGGTATATTTTGTGCATTGTTTCCAATAGTTACATTCACTTCATGTCCAACTACCACATTCACTTCACGTCAAATTGTATTTTCTAGTGTTTCAAGCACACAATCTATGGATCTTAAATTTTCATCTTCAATATGAAAATTAATATTAGGAAATGACTGATGCTCATACATCTCAATTGATTGATGAGTACTTGTTTGTGTTGGTGTATATTAAGCTTACTAAGGAGTGCATATTTAGGAGTCTATGTTTAGCCTTGAGCTAGACTTGGCATACCTAGATTAGCTTTGTCTAACTTAAGTGGTTTTTTTTCCTATTCTTGAAGCACCACTATTCTTAGTGAGATTTTCCTATTATTGGATTGTCTATTCTTAGTCGATTATGCCCTATATGTATCTCATAGTGAGCTATTTTACTATCCCAATCAATTCACTCTTCATTGAAGTATTTGCTTCACATATTTGTGTTTTGAATATTTTCTGTAGGATAAGTGTGCCTTTTCTTGTCTTAGGTGGCTAATTTGGTGTAGGTAATCATCAAAGGATCCTCTAAGTTCTCACATGGTATCAGAGTAGGGTTGGGTTTATTTATTGTTTGTCTGGTATCAATTTGTAGATTTTTTGTTCAATATACTAGTTGCATGGAAATTATTCTCTATGTATCTATGTCCCTATTAAGCCCATCCTCGTTGTAACATGTCAACTCATAATGCCCAAAATTAATCAACTTAATTACCATTAAATAAACACACACACACACACACAGAGATATATATATATACATACACACACACGCACACACACACACACACTCATATATATATATATATAATCATTGACAATAAATCAAATAAATTTAATTTCAAGATAATTGAAATTGTAACATTTCCACAAATAGCATACTATTGAATTCTGCAACAATGATAAGTATACACTTAATTCTCAAGACTAATAAGTCATATAAAGAGAATTATGTTAGATATGGAAAACTTGATATGTATTTTCCTAAGCCTCGAAATGTATTCTTCTTAGGAAGGAGAACATCACCCGAGTGCTTTTCCTCCAACCATAGACCAACAGTCTCCTACACAACTTCCTACCTAGAAGTGGCCCTACCCTTACGAAGGGAATAGATATAAGGAATGAAATAGGTTTTCCATCTGAGTCTCTAGTGTCATGTCCTTCATAATACTTCACGATCGTAAAAATATAGATCCACTCTAACTATGTATGACATTACAGGAAGCATTATCTCATCTAGAGCATAGTGAACTTACTAATGCACGTAGAGACAGATGCATTAATTTGGACAAAGATTTAATATAAATAGATGTTTCACAATGAATGTAGTCAATTGTTCACACACCTTGATTTGACTTAGAAGCTATCTCATCTTGCAGAATTAATAGAAACAACTGGTCTTACAACATATCCTATAGTCAATTTGACTTAGTGCCATCTTCTAGGCTAAGATAAATAATCATCTATGCAAGGGTTGTGTAACTATCAAGTAACCTTTAGTCTATTTGACTAGGTTATTGGATACGTTTCTTAGAGTCTCGCACCCTTATTTCAATTGCAATTCAAGAAACTCTGACTCCTTGTCACCCTATTCTATGAAGTGAACATTACACTCATAGAGTTTGATTAATCAACTCAACAAACATAATTGAAACAAATTCAAAGGTTCTCTAAGGAACACATTTGGGTCGAGGATACTGTTGTGATGATTCACAACACGCCCCATTATGCTCCTTAGCAAAATGGGGACCCCTGCTGATGTTTGCTTTTTGCTTCTGCTTGTGTTTTTTCTGCTTCCTGGCGGTCTGATAAAAATGAAGGTCAGGTGCATCATCATCATGATATATGATGAGGTAGGTCATCATCATGAGGTCTATTTGTCAAAGTTCATATTTTGTTTCTGTGACCTCATATTTTGAAAGAGCTTGAAATTTCATGCAGGTTTGCCTTTTACTTCACTTGAAAATTCATCCATATGTGGAAGTTATGCACGGTCAAAGTCTTGGTCAAACCTGATATTCGCAGGAGGATCATCATATTTTTTATATCTTTTAGGAAGGTCATATTATAAACTCGGTTTTGCTGAAGAGCATCATCATCATCATATTTGAACCCCCCCCCCCCCCAATAATATCCTGAGGTTCAAATATCATGATGACATCGGCTTTAAGTCAAGGTAAGTTTCCCCCGTCGAAGTGGTCTTTTGTATCGCGAGCATCATCATGATATATCCTTGCATCGCCTGATCTTAAAATATCATGCTGATGGTATAAGATCACCCTGACTTAACAAATTCATTATCGGCATATTTGCATGTGCATGCTATAAACCTATCGCAAGGTCATCATCATGATATTTGCTGGACTTCGAAATATGATGATGACGGCTTCTTGATCCTCATCCTGATCTGTCACAAGGTCATATTTGCTGAAATTCGCTAAGTAATGAAGACATCATCATGATATATTCGAAGGAGGATCATCATCTTCATATCCTCCTGATCTTCTTTAGCGAAGTATCCTGATGATCACCCTATCTATTCAGAAGAGATGGTCGATATTGCATTTCTTAAACAGCATCATCATATTTTGCAATATCACCCTAGCGCATTTATCATGATGACCTTAACTCATCCTTGTGCTTCGAAGACAAAATATCATGATGACGTCATCATGATAAATTGATGAGGAGGGTCATCATCATCATTTTTTATCCTGTCCTGTTAACAACATCATCATCATGATCTTGTTTGTGCGCCCGATATTTCGCCAAGTCCTCTTGCCGATGAAATACAACCTTTTGCAAGTATCCTGATGATCCTCATCATGATCATATTTTCCCTTCGGCAGGATATTTCTCAAACATGATCCGGTTGGCGAAATATCATGATGACGTCATGTTCTAAGTTTAACGAAGGCTCCGAATATGATGATGACGTCATCCTGATCTTATAATGAAGAAGTAAATATCCTGATGATCAGCATCATCACCTTTTCTTTCAACAGGATATTTTCCAAAACCCGATCCGTTTGCCAAACATGATGATGATGTCTTCTTCTATGTTCGACAGAAGCTAATATCCTGATCATCATCATCATCATCCTTTTTCCTTCAAACAGGATATATTTTTCAAGCACGATCCGTTTGCCAAACATGATGATGACGTCTTATTCCAAGTTCGACATACGCCCCAAATATGATGATGATCTTCATCATGCTGATTTTTCTCGAAGGGGTTACCTTGGCCGCAAGAGGATCATATTCACTTCATCATCCTGATCATGCTCCTCAGGTAACCCGATATTGCAATTATCCCCCTGATCTTAACCGAACATGATGATGACGTCATCCTTAGCATCTCAATGAAGCCCGAATATCATGATGACGTCACCATCATCTTCCTTTCCTCGGCAGCATGATTATATTCATATCCTCCTATTCTTCTTAAGCGTGATGATGATGATGTTGTTGTTCTTTTCTCCAATATGCAGAAGCGAAACATCATGATGACATTCATCTGAACCTTCAGGAGGGAATGCTATTTCCAGAATATCATGATGATGAGGTATATCGACTAACCTATTTTTTGACGCACCGACAGGGATGATCATGCCGATGGGCGGGAAATGAAGCGGTGGAGTTTTAAAGTGTTTTTTTTGGCGCCTCTGGCACATTTTTCGGTCAGCGATGGTTGACCCATCAATTTTGAGCAGCTTGGGCGCATTTTTGACGCGTTTTGAGCGGATTTTGGATCTGATTTCCGTGATCTTGCGCAGTCACCTGGATTTAAACGCTTATTCTATTTTCATGCTATTTTGTGATAAATGGAATACTTATTGCTTGTCTTATCTTGCAGGCTTGCAGTTGAGGAAGCAGCTGGAAAGTCAATACAGTGACCTCATGGAGGCAGAAGATCAAATCTCAGGAGCAAGAAGATAAGGATGAAATGATAAAAGTCAAAGCCATTCAAGTGAAGAGGAAGGTCACAGCTGGAGGTATTTCTGCAAAAGACAAACAGAAGTTATTGCCCAGCTGCTGGAACTTCTCAGAAGGGGCAATATTTCGCCCAGATTTGACCACTGCTCTGAGATATTTTTGAGAACTGGTTCACCTGCATTTATTGTTGTAACTAGAGGTTTGAACCAGGGGTTCAGTTAGGTTTTTTTTTTGCTGTAGTGAGGACAATCAGAATGTTATATATTGTGCCTCTCTACACTGTAATACTTTACAACAGAAATTTTTAGGGCCTACAACAAAGATTCTAGGAAAACACAGCATGTTAGCTTAGCATAGTTTAGAAGTAGAAGAAGGAGGTCGCCTGTTTGTCTGCAGTAAGGTGCGCGTGGAATGTCTGGCTGCCTTACTGTATCTGTAAAGCTTGTAAGTTCTCTGTAGTATGATCAATGAAACTAAGAGTCATTCTTACATTGTAAATCATGTATGACTATTCGTTTCTAATGCAATAGAATCTGGAGTTCTGCATCTATCTTCTGAGTGTTCTCCTGCTCTTCTTTGTGTTTTGAAATATCTTCTTTGAGAGCTTGCAATTTTAAATGTATGTTTGTGAAAATGCTCAGAACTTACATTTAGGGTTTTTACTGTGGATTTGATCAAATTACTGTGGTATTTACATAGTGGATAACAGAAACAATTAGATCCTTCTGTAGATTAGATGAAGTGTAGATTAGATCTCTCTAACTTTTCCCAACCCATCTGAAATATTTAGCTGAAAACGCAGAAATCTAAAGGAAATTGTCTCAAATCTGAAGAAGCATGCATAACAGAGTCTAAGTAGACAGTTTTCATAAGTACATGAAGAAGGAAGCTGCATAAATCAAAAAAACCATCTGAAACTTGTAGCACAGTAGCACCTTTATGCAAAGGAATGAAGAGTATTGACATATCTCATGACCTCTTTGCATATTCTTAGGCCAGTAAACCACAGAACAAACCTAAACTACGTAAGGCCCCTTGAACATTACAGCTTCACATTGACCAACTGAACTTGACCAACCGAACCATTGTAGACTTGGGATTAGTTGAATCACCAAATGATTCCTTCTTGTCTTTCAAGTATAGTTATAGTTCATGTCATGTGAATTTTAACTTATTGTTATGATTGCATCAAAACAATCATCAATAGATACTCCTCTAATCCCATCTTGATAATAGTTGTATTGGATATAACCAAATCAACATTAAAACTATTAGAAATATCTAATCTTGAGTCAAGAACTATTAGCTTCCTCAAGGTTTTCTAGAGTTTTACATTATAGACTCATAAAAATAATTATACTTTTAGCCTTAGTGAATGAGGGTCTTCAAGGTATTGTACTTGACTAATGGTTTAGATACAATGCATACACCAAGGATCATTGGGACTATCTTGAGCTACACCACTCTAGTAGTGCATAAATTCCATTTACTTTCATAGCCTCATGGGCATACAGTCAGTATGAAGGTATGTACTTAGTGAGCTCATTCAGATGACCCTTATCACATCTAAGGGACATCATAATATTTAGTCATGCACAACCATGTTCAACTATGGCATTGGTAGACTACATTATCATACTTCTTAATTAAAAGAGAGAAACTATAATCCATTGCAGTATTCCAGTATAAGTTGGGTTTAAAAACCCTAACATCCATCATCATGTCATTATAAAAGGTAGATTATAAAAGGTTTAAAAATTCTAACATTTTCTATTATGATTATCTGTTTGCATAGTGGAGTGTTTGAGATATTCAGTTATGTTGCAATTTAGTTGTTCAACACAGGAAAAAAAATTTCAAATCATCATTCATTTGAAAAAGGTGGCTTGAGAGATAAATTATTTCATTTCACTACAATGATTATTCATTTTACAAATGAGATATATAGAAGAAATAAACATTGCATTGAACGAAAACATGATAGATCAAATGTCCCACACAAGCTGTCGGAATAGCTGAACTAGTATAGATATAAGAAATATACTATGCATCTAGAAATAGGAAGAGGAAGGATCATAGCCATCATTCTCTATTCAATGTCTTCGGTTTCCATGGTCGCCTTCTATGCTCGCTCCCGATCTTCATAATAACCTGCAAGATTGAAAGAGATTTGTAAGAGCTCCAGATACGAGTTCCCTAGGTTCCTGTCAACAGAGGCATAATACATTGCCTATAGTGCACTAAGTAAGATACATATCATTCACATGTAAGAAAGATTGAAAAGAAACAATCATTGTACTTCACTGATTTTATCTAAGAAGTTTGTTCCATGTGTAAGTATAGGTGAAATCATGTTGCTTTTTTGAAGACCAATTCAGCATGTTGTGTTAAGTGGGCTCCCACAAGGGTTGAGCCCAACATGCTGCCCATGATTCTTAGGAGGGGATGGAATACAAAGTATACACATAGAAATAATGATATATTCTACTATTGCATTAACCAAGTGTACAAATCTTGTGCTCATTACCCATCTAGATGACTATCAGTTCAATATGAAGAAGTAAGATTCATAAATGAGCATTGAGACAGCTTAATGATTTCCAAAACAGAGTACAGAATAACCATGATCAATACAGGATAATTGAAAGAATCATATGTATAGATGCTGCTATAGGAACTAGCATGTGAAAGGTATGCTATACACTATTCAAACATATGATAGGAACATATACAACATGTGTACAGATGGAGCACAACTTACATGAAATGCTTTTTCCATTTAAAAGAAGAGAATTTTTGTTGCTCCTGTCTCAAGAGTGATAGGAAAAGAATCCAGTGAACAGTTTTTCCATCACATCTCATATTTTTCAAGAGCTAGATACAAGAGGTAAATATATGTTTATCTATGTTTATCATGAACATCATAGATGTATATATGGAACCGCAGGGATAGCTATGAAAGCATAGTTGCAGTAATGAAGTAGGCAAATGTCACATGTTATAGATTGAATTTAACCAAGTTCAATGATACAAGAGAAAGAGAGCATCTATTTTGTATGAGAGGAAAAGTATTGTCAAGAAAGAAGACATCAATACACAATGAATCAGTTGCAAGTGCTACACGGAAGCATGTTGCCTCAGTCAATGAACTCAAGGAACCTCAACTTTCAATATGATATGACATCCATTTTTTAGCAAACTGATAACACATATGGAGCGGCCACTACACTAGAACCGCAAGGGAAGTCATCAATTATAAAGTGCATTGAAGTTTCAAATGACTATAACAGTCATATCTCTTATGGGAATAGTCATAATAGTCACTGTATTAGACAACAGAAACATCAGAGAATACTTCAATTGATACATCAAGGTACCTTTATGATCATAATTACACATAAAGGACAACATACAAATGTCTTATTTAGGTCTTCATCAAAAGGGTAGACAACATTGTATGTTCAAGGTCATTTTCAGTCTCAAGTTTCATATGAAGAAAATGCATAGTGATAGTGTCCTTTTTAGAAGTAGTTCATAGTATGACAAAGTTTTATGTCTCTTTTTCTCTCTAGCTTCTAAACTCTTCTATTTTGAGAAAATATGTGAATAATCTTTCCTTAAAAGTATAGTGGGTAGCATCATTCCAAAGAAAGAAGGTATAGGTAATGCCAAAATCCACATGCATTTTTAAAACAAGATCATAGATATAGGAAAAATGGGAGATTCAAGCTATACAATCCCAAGTACTACACAAAGAGTAGTTTTCTCATAAAATAACAAACACTCATCATTTTCCATAGAGAGGAACTGTATATCCAGGTGTTACCTTTGTGAGCTAAGATGCAAGGCACAACATAACACAAGATGCTCATGAGAAATATTAGTGCAGAAAAGAACAGTGCAAGCCAAATGAGGTATGGACAGCCACTAAGACAAAGCCATGACCTGTAGCAGAAGGTTCTTTTCTTTCTCATAATTTAAACCCATTTGGGGTTTTCAACTAAAAGCTGATACGGGAAAATTAAAGCCTTTGAACTCATGTAAACAAAGCTACATAATGCTCATAAATACAAGGATTAACTGTGGCCTTTCATGAAGATAGAACCAAGAGTGCTCAAAAATGACAACAATGACCATGCAAGGTTACATCACTTACATTAATCCCACAACAGTCCACAGTTACAAGCATAAGAATGGAGACAACATATTATGTGTCAAATTTGCTGATCAAATATCACTCAATCCTGCACAACAATATGAGCACGAGAAGAAAACTTCAAATACGAGCTAGACAAATGCTCAAGCAGGGAGACCCTCCTTGAACATCTCAGGCAATGGGCTTCAAAACGGGTGTCCAGAAGGAATAGTCTCTGTCATGGAGATAAAGTATGACCAAATAAAAGTGGCAGGATCTATAGATATGTTCTTGAGAAAGAGAATCAGAGCATCTTCAATTTCTCAACTTGTTAATGAGTATGCTATTGTGCAATTTCAGTATGATGGAGTCCATGGATCATAAGGAAGATTTAAATATGGGAACTGTACGTGGATTCTGACGGTGTTTCTAGCATTAGTCAAATTTGGCTTATACGTGACATAGGATTGCCAACAGAGCATGTAATGGAAGCTGGTTGGGAAGTATTCCCATCTAACTATGGTGATTCCCGACCTAGCCTTTTGTATATTGGATGGCGGATAATTACAAATTGATAGGTTGCAAAGTCTAGAGTGTCCAGGATTTGTCTTGGCGGACAGTGCACAATATTATCCTGGTCAGCCTCTAGAATCTACATCCAAGCATGGCCATGGGCATGCAACAAAGGGAGTTGTTCTTCTCATAGACACAAAACTGTGAAGGGTTCGAGCTCATGAGAGTTCAAGAAAACACTCAAAAGCATTAGTTTGGTTGCGACCTTTAGTACCTTATCAAGTCTCATATACTAAAGAATGAAGCAAGATTCGAAGGTTTAGAACTCACCTTTCATCAAATACACAGGGCCGTGGGTTTTACCTATTCTTTGCTTTTATATTGCCTCCAGATAAGCTTAGATCATTCATCCATGGTGGCCCACATAGGAGACACAAAGAAGCAGAGAACAAAAACATATCAGAGAGAATCATGATCATGGTTAGGGAACCCAAAGAATGCCTCAAAAATGAAGAAAAGGTCGTGATTCGAGATAGAGGAAGAACTATACCTTCATCTTCCTACAGAAAACTTCATAGAAAATGCCTTGTAACTGAAAAATGGAGGATTTTTGTTGTTCAAACCCTAGCTATGTTGGTGGCAGTAAGCAGAGCCCATTTTCTCGAAAAGGAAAAGCATGAAATGAGTTCGAGAAGGTCGGGTTAGGGCATGTTTAGTTTTAGGGTTTTCTCTTGCCCTGAGGTCGAATGTGGGATTTTCACCACATTATTTTCATTTCCATATGTATTGACTAATACCCATGGGTGGCATTAAGGAAAGTTGTTGCCTAGGCAATGTTCTTTAGGGTCCCCTTGACCATCTTTTCTATGACAAGTCAACATCAAAACAAATGAGAGATGCCTCATGCTTTACAAGATGGAGATAAAGCCACTTAGGCTTTTATTTTATTATTTTGCCAAAATTATACATAAGAGCCTTGTATAATTTTATTTGCCTTACCAGAATAGGCCAAATTGAGAAATTAAAACTGCAAGTCATTCTAAAACAATATTTAAAGCAGTTAAAGTGAAATAAAGAAAATGAATCTTGCTTTTCTAGATTCGATTTCTTTTGGGCGAGATGGAGGAGATAAGGACAAATTTGAGTTTTTTTAGCAGATAAAGTATGTTTTAAAGGAGATTTTGGTGGGGGCCACTTGATAGGTGTTTTTGGTAGATTTTGCAGTCTATTTGGAGGCAATTTAGAGGCTATTTTGAGATCTTTTTAGAGAAGCTCAAAAATAGATTTGCATAACTATTTTTAGGAGCTTTTCTAGCTTTTCCTCTTTGAGATTTTTTGGGCAAGCATATATTGGAGAAAGCTAGCTCCTTCTCGGGGAGTTAGAGATCATTGTTTCTTCTCTCTTGAGCATAGGCAGTGAGTTTGTAGATAGGCATTTGACTCAGTTTATGTTTTTCCTTGTATTCATTTTAGTTAATACAATAGAACCCTTGTATTTCACTTCTTTTTCCCTTGTGATTACAATATTGACTCGATGTCTCATTGTGATAATGAGTAATTTATCCTTTCTCATATTTCATTATTGTGAAAGTGTTGTGCAAATTGTTCATATGATTCAGGTTGTATGATTGTGTTCAAACTGAACCTTCATACAAAGTATTTTTGAATTGTATGTTCTAAGTGAAGTTGTGAGAGTTCATGTTTAAGGAACTATTTGTGAGTAAAAGTATTGAGATAAGTTAGAAATCAGGAGCTAATTCTATTTAAGTTTGTTTTATTTCAGTTCATCTTCTCACCTTTTTCCTCTGCAAATCATTTAGATTAGTAAAATCATTAGGAGAACCAGCTCACTTTGGAGGTTCACTCCAATTTTTACGCAACCCATAGGCCTAGGAGTGTTCTCATGTGTCAACTGATAGTTAAGTTGAATAACTTAGCATACTGTACATATTTGATTGATAACAAGAACCTTTTGTTTTTGATAAAATAAGGCGGCTAAAACCAAGGGTCTAACCCTTTTACAAAATCAAGCCCAGGGGGCAAGAAAACACTATACTGACAGTACTTAGCGAGCATAGAGAAAAGACCAGCAGCATAGGCACAGCAACCTTGCTAAAAAAGAAACAACAACAAAGCCCAACAGACTAAGCAAAAAGGTTGCAAGGAGCAACAACCTAAACAATAGCAGAACCAGACTGATCAGGTCAAACACCCTTGGCACGAGTGCGGTTCAAAGAAACATGCTTGGGAAGACCTCGCTTCCTCCTTTAGACAATAGTCTAAAGAACATCATCTCCATCCATAGAAATAGGAGAAAAAGGAGAAACTCTTTCCAAATCCTTGGAAGGGGGTGGAGCTTGGGGCACAACAACATCAGTCCCAGCAACATGAGTACCTATATTAATAGTGCGAGACATATCAGTAGCTGAGATCTCTGCAGCAGAACCACCAGCAACACCAGCGATAGAACCACCAGCAATCCTAGTAGCAGAACCACCAGTAACACCAGTAATCCCAGTAGCAGAAACATCAGCAACACCAGCAATCCTAACAGTAGAACCACCAGCAACACCAGCAATCCCAGTAGCAGAACCACCAGCAACACCAGCAATCCCAGCAATAAAACCACAAGTAGTAGTATCCATAGCTATAAAATCTAGAACCCTCTCAATATCAGGAGTAGACCCATCATCATCAGAGGAAGATTCAACCACCTCTAACCCAGAAATATCCTCAGTAGCACCAACTATAAGATGTTCAATGAAAGAATTCTTCCACTAGGAGGAATAATGAGGGATCTTTAAGCAAGGACACCTAAAAGCCAGATGACCCGTAGCAAAGTATCTACGACACCGGAAGGGAATACCTTCATAGTCCAAAATCTACCTCCAAGAATTATCAGTAACCTGTAGCATAATCTCAGCTGGGAGAGGCTTAGAGAGATCAAGATCCACAAGAACACGAGCATATGTGGTATGAGAAAATAAGGTAGTCGCTTGATCTACCATAATAAAAGAGCCCAAAGAATTACCAATACCCTCACAACAAGATTTGCACCAAAGATGCAGTGGAAGATTTGGGAGAGGAATCCAAATAGGCATTCTATTAAAAGACTCAGTCAATGGGTTAAAGGAGGGAACCCAAGGCTTGAGAAGGAGGGCATGATTGCCCCAAAAGCAGGCCTGAGTATGAAGAATAGCATTCTGATCAGAAACTAAAGCAAAAACAACTACGAAGAAACCCTTTGCACAAGGGTAAATTTCTATTTTCCTCTCCATGATAGGGCACCAATGCTCTAAAATCTAGAGGTTTAAATCACCTAGCCAAGGCCACCAATGGTCAAATCTACCAATCAAACCCTACTCAGAGAAATAGTCAATATTTTTTAAAACCTCTTCCCCTAGGACCACTACAGGGGGAGGCAAGTCTGACTGAGAAATAGATCTCCTAGATACCAGAATAGTAGTAGCATTAGCAAACTCCCCACATCGCTGAGGAGAATCACAGTTAACAATCTTTGCATAAGATGTAAGAGCAATAGCAGCAGCACTATAAATGGATGGCGTACCAACAGCCGTAGAAACCCCAATAGCATATAGAACCCCTATAAATAAAGCATCAGACAAACCCTAAAAAGTAGCAATCATATTCACAGACGGCACTCCTATGCAAATTCTAGCAGTTGAATGCACAGACAGTGCATCAACAGGTGTAGCCACACTAGCAGCAGAAGCAAACACACCATCCGCAGGCACCCCAGTAGCAGATAGAACCCCAGCCATAGATACGGACAACACATCAACAACCACACCAGCCGCTAAGCCCACGGATACCGCATGAACAGCCGCAGCTGCACCAGCCACTGATCCCATGGACGACACATGAACAACCGTAGCCACACCATCAACAAAAGAAAACCCAACAGGAGCAGACTGACCCCCTGCATGTAAAGTAGCAGACGAACCCTGTAAGGTAGTAGTTGTAGGCATAGATGGTGCTCCAACAGCAAAAGCAGTTGAGCCCACGGACGGTGCACCAACAGCTGCAGCCAAACCAGTAGCAGAAGAAGACCCTGCAATGAGCCCAGTAACAGACAAATCCTATGAACCAGGAACATGGGCGGGAAGAGGAGCAGGAGAGCCCATTTCAAAGCTAAAATTCACAAGAACCTTTTGTTTTTTATTCATTTATATCAGAGTTGCTATTAGTGGAAGGACTTCCAATTAAGGGAATTCGCATCGCATCTCCAAGGAACTCATTGTGCCCCTATTTGCTACGATTGTCCCTACAAGATGAAAAAATATTGGCACTTCATTATAAAGCCCATTGTAACATGTATTTTTTGGAATATATCCAGAGATTTTTAACCATACACGAAAGTAGATATTCTTTCCATGTCACAGACTATTTAAAAAATATGAGGTAACGAGGTGTTTTCTTCTATAACTGCATCATAGAGAATGGGATGAGATTAATGGGTTTTGAATTGAAGTCACTCTTGCACCTAGTAAGATAGCTTTCTAGAAGTGCTCTCCCCTAATGGTCAGTTAGGTCTATATATTATCAGCAGGTCTACTTAGTGAGCTCTAATGGTCGATAGCTGAAGTTTTCTGGGCATGCACAGATTGTCATAGAGGCAAGATTAGTGTTGTTTTGTAGCTTCTCTTGCCAAGATGATTATTTGTTCCTGTATATGTTTCTCTATATTTTGTTTCTTTGTAGTATTTTGACTTCCTTACCCTTTGTAATCCATATTTTTTTCAATAAAAAAAATATTTAGAGTTATCATTCTTGACGCCTATTAGGCACCTATTCCTACTTTAATCACACATCTAATAAAAGGCAATTTTTACATATATATTTTTAAAGATATGTATTCTAGTTTATTTTACTTTCTAGAACTATTTTATTTACTACATACATGGACACATGACAAATATTAGTAAGTAAATTTTATTTATTTATTTATTTATCTTTCATATAACAATTTTAATTACTACATACATACATGGACACATGACAAATCTGAGTAAGTAAATTTAATTAATTAAATTATTTATCTTCTTCTATATTATTTTCATTATTTTTTCCCCAGCGTGGTGAACCAAGGTAAATCTTAACAAGTAATAGATTATTTTTATTTATTTATTACACCAAGAGGCATTCTACACTCACAACAAGGGCAGATTAAGATTCCCATGTAAACAAAATTCATAATTGTACAAATAAATAAATTTGTCGAGGCCAAATGGATAGAAAAATAGAAAAACTTGTTACGCCCGAGAGGCTTCTACACTCACAACAAGGCCTGAAAGATTCATATTCTAAGATTCAGATTCCCATGTAAACAAAATTAATAAAATGTGCAAATAAATAAATTCATGGAACCAAATGGATAGAAAAATAGAAAAACTTGGTAGTTGTGGAAGCCAAATTGATAGAAAAATAGAAATTAATATATTTGAAGAATACGAAAAGTCTGGCAGCATAGTCTTGCAGCACAGTCTTTTTAAATTAACTCACGTGAGCATTTCAAATATTCTAACTGCAAGTAATTTATAAATGCCAACAAATTGGAAGATATCTCTCGGCGTACTGTAGATATATTTTTTAAAATATAAATATACTAGTTTATCTTCTTTTTTAGTTTGATGGTTCAAAATGTATTAGAATTTTTTATTGTGTTTAAGAAAATGTATTAGAGAGAAAAAAAAATTGTTAAATAAGAACAAAACAAATTGTTTATTTCATATGTTATTAATTTAAATTGAACTAATTTGTGAAGAAGTATTTTATTAAAAATTGCAACAAAGAAAATACTATCATTTTGCTTACTTAAATCTTTATGCTATTTTTTTAAGTCACTATATTCTTTTTCATCCTTTATAAAAAAGTATATAATTAATAAAATAATCAAACTAATAAATTAATAAAATATTATTTTATAGTTTTAATTTTTTCTAAATATATATGAGTTATTATTATTATTTACTTGAACACTTATTTTATTTACTAAGAGTTATTTTATTTTATTTATTTTTATTGGTAAAAGGCCGAAGCCATTAAAGTCAGTTAGAAAAAATACAGCTCTGTTCAGTGCGAGCACCGGTAGGAAAGAAAACCTCTGGTCTAGCCTGGGACTACATACTGTTTATATACACAAGGTCAAGCCCTTCAAGGAAACATATTTTATTGTATAATTGCTGAGATAGATATACAAATATCACCCTTGGGCATGGTCTTTCTTTTGATATCCTTATTCTGTATGTTTTTAGGCACTTCGACTCCTAGGAAGACCTCCATGGCTTATATTGAAGGGGTATCTTCTATCTTTCTCCTGTCTAACCTGAAACCACATAAATCTACCACTTCTTTTTGTATGTTAGCTATACAAAATCAAAACATTCATTCTCCTGCAGACATCTGTTAGTTCTTAAAAATCTTTGCTTGAGAAGAGAAAATACTTGATTGTTGCCAAGCTTATCAAAATTATGCAAACAGACTTGTTTTAGTGTTACCTTAAATCTGGAGCACATTTTGGTTAGTTCACCTTCCACCGTGTGTAACTGCCAGCAAGAGTCTTTGAATAGTTGGGTCTATGTTAGTTGAAAACAAGCTGAGTAGAATAGAGAGATCCGACGATAATAAGTCATGTCTTACAAATACAACAGTTGAAGCATAACATCAAATTGGTATAATAGAGTTTGAACTAGTCAAACCAACAGATAAAAGTAAAGTCATCGGTGAAAACAGAAATTCGGTGAGAGAGTGCGCAGTAAAAACTATTTTAAACAGGTCAAAAAACTTGAACTGTTGCTGTGGTACAACCGTTGAACCAACGGTTATTGGACCTTTGAACTCAAACGAACCTATTGAACTTATGGTTATTGAACCATTGAACCACCTTAAACATTGAAGTTATTGAACCGGTTGAACCTTTGAACCGATGGAACCTTCAAACTCTGATGAACCTTTGATCTGGATGAGCTTTCAAACTGGATGTACCCGTTGAACTTACGAAATGATGAACTGTTGAACCTTTTGAACCTGTTGAACCTCTATCTTAAGTTTCAACGGTTCAACGCTTTTCTTTTCCTTCGGCATAATTCTTCCCTCATCTTTCAAAATTTTAGATCTGACCTTTGAACTCATTGAAGCAAATGAACCTATTGAACTTACGGTTATTGAACCGTTGAACCACCTTGAACGTTGAAGTTATTGAACCAGTTGAACCTTTGAACTGGTGGAACCTTCGAGCTCTGATGAACCTTCGATCTGGATGAACCTTCAAACCAGATGTACCCATTGAATTTACGAACCATTGAACCTTTTGAACTCGTTGAACCTCCATCTTAAGGTTCAATGGTTCAACACTTTCTTTTCCTTTGGCATAATTCTTCCCTCATCTTCCAATAATTCTTGTTTTAAAAAAATAACTATGAACTTAACAAATTAACATAGATATTTTAAGTACAACTATATTTAAAACACGTCTATATATATTGAAGATATCTAGACTAGTTATATTACAAAATTAAAAAATCATAAAAATTAATTGTAGAACAAACATATATTAGAAAGTAATTTTAAAAAAAATTATAATCATACCAAATCATACAAATCACAAGTCATTACAATTTAAATAACAAACAGGTAAAACCACCACATAACACTTAATTACCATAGTTTTGCTATCCACCATACTCTCAATTTTCATAATAACTACTACAGTTTTAAAATAATATTTACATAGATTTAAAGAACTGGTTAAGAATAAGCTTGGGTTCAAATGACAGCATCATCTTGTAAAAGTTTTGACTTGTGCTCCTCATTGCCAAAACCCTTCTTTCAATTGTATGCAAGCACCTTTGGATCATTTGTACCACTTAACTGCTAAAGCACAGATAATCTCCCACACAAACACAATTTCGAGGCATCTTGCAAATTATTTTCATTTCCAAAGCAACTTATCTTCGTCGTCTTGAAACAACTCCCAGATAACAATACCTTAAGATGAATCCACTTAACTTCATATACACACTTACAAGGCGTAGGCATGTACATGAACATTATTCTGATTGATTTACATAGTTTTATGTTGCTTTAGATTTATCCCTAGTTATTATACTAATTCATGAATAGCATGTAAAACCTAACTAACCCTACTTCTACTTCTACAACTAATAGGATAGAGGATTGATTTAAAATAATTTTGGACCTTCACGAAGCTGATCGGTGCCTAATCCACTAGGAAACAAAGTCATGGACAACAAAGAGGGAAGAGATGCATCAAGTAAAACTTCAACAAAAATAGAAATATATATTGACGTACAAATCTTAGATTTAGTCTCATATGATAAACATAATTAATAATCAAGAAAAGAGAAGCAATGATCTATTTGCAACAAAGGAATGACCCATACAAAAGAGTTTGTATTTATTCAAATGTTGTCACACATTATCCAATCTCTATTACAATAATACCAACAAGTGTGGCAAAAGAGGATGAGTAACTAGGTTCAAACACCCCTGAACAACTACATTCTTCCATGGAGACATATTATCACATGAAATTGTGCATTGAAGATCCTTCCTACACTATATTAGATGCATTCTTCCATCTGTAGCCTAGACATATATTTTTCTTGATGCCCTAAAATCACCACAAACTCCTATGCCTCTAGAAAATTGGTTCAATGACAAACATGTATTACATCCTTATATATATATCATTACATTTCCTTTGTTGCATTTTTTGGAGGGAAAACCAATTAGGGCACCCACCTATCTCATCTACCCTTGCATTCAATTCCACATACCTTGAATCTTGTCAAATTGGGCATTAATGGCGCTTTTGGTAGGTAGGCAGATATGCAAACTAAAAACCTATGAAAAACCACATTTTTAAAACATTTGTTAGTGAGTTCCTATTGACCAAGAACTCGCCAAAATCTCTCTTTCCTTCTGTTCACTTTGTGTCTTCCTTGTTGAAGGCTTAGTCATTTTAACATTTACCCTACCTTGTTAGTAGTTTCCCTAGTTCAAGGAACTACGTGAAATGTCAAAAACCTCCCTCCTTTTCTTTTTTTCTCCTTTGTTAGTGAGTTCTTGACCACCATAAACTCACCGAACATCACTTTACTTTATCTTGTCTTCTTTTCTACCTTGTCATACCTTAGAAAGTTTTATCCATGGAAATATTTTTTCTCTCAGTGGTTGGGGCTTAACCAAGAACACAAAACACTTTCGACAAGTTCCATGGTTTTGAGAACCATGCAAACTACCAAAAGTCCCATCCTATAGCCTCTTTGTTGGTGGTTGGGAGTTCAGTAGGAACTAGCAACCCATTGGGGTTTTCCATGGTTCAAGGAACTATGTGAAATGTCAAAAACCTCCCTCCTTTTCTTTTTTCTCCTTTGTTAGTGAGTTCTTGACCACCATAAACTCACCAAACATCACTTTACTTTGCCTTGTCTTTTCTACCTTGTTATACCTTAGAAACTATTATCCATGGAAATAATTTCCTCTCAATGGTTGGGGCTTAACTAAGAACATAGAACACTTTTGGCAAGTTCCATGGTTTTGGGAACCATGCAAACTACCACAAATCCCATCCTATAGCCTCTTTGTTGGTGGCCGAGGGTTCAATAGGAACCATGAGCCCGTTGGGGTTTTCCATGGTTCAAGGAACCACATGAAATGTCAAAAAACTCCCTCCTTTTCTTTTTTTCTCTTTTGTCAATGAGTTCTTGATCACCATAAACTCATCAAACATCACTTTACTTTGCCTTGTCTTCTTTTCTACCGTGTCATACCTTAGAAAGTTTTGTCCATGTAAATATTTTTCTCTCAATGGTTGGGGCTTAACCAAGAACACAAAACACTTTTGGCAAGTTCCATGGTCTCGAGAACCATGCAAACTACCAAAAGTCTCATCCTATAGGCTCTTTTTTGGCAGTCAAGGGTTCAGTAGGAACCAAGAACCTGTTGGGGTTTTCCATGGTTCAAGGAACTACATGAAATGTCAAAAACCTCCCTCCTTTTCTTTTTTTATCCTTTGTCAGTGAGTTATTGACCACCATAAACTCACTGAACATCACTTTACTTTGCCTTGTCTTCTTTTCTACCCTATCATACCTTAGAAACTTTTGTCCATGGAAATATTTTCCTCTTAGCGGTTGGGGCTTATCCAAGAACACATAACACTTTCAGCAAGTTCCATGGTTTTGGGAACTATGCAAACTACCAAAAGTCCCATCCTATAGCCTCTTTGTTTCTGGTCGGGGGTTCAGTAGGAACTAGGAACCTGTTGGAGTTTTCCATGGTTCCATAAACTATGGAAAACATTGAAATGGTTTTTGGTGAGCCGAAAATGACTGACAAGACCAAAAAGTTCAATATTTTTTTAGGAATTTTAGGAATTTTTGGATCTCTTTCCACTTTCTTGTGATCTATCTTGAAGATCTTGTGGAATACATTCTTCTACACTTTGTATTGAATAAACATGTCTTAGAAATGTATGTGGATAAACAACCTGAGGATATTGGTATATGTGAGGATAATGTGCCAACATTGCAAGCCATTACTCAATTCATCCTTTCATGAGTCCTATTAATATTCCAAGTCTTTCATCCTTTGAACCCTTGTTTTTGTGTCACCTGATAGATTTTTTGACATGCATTATTCTCATTGCTTTCTTTCATGGTGTTGCGTTTATTATTATGCAAGGTTATTACATTTTATGCTCAATTAGTGGTTTTCATACCTTGTTGAAATGCGTGTCACATTGTCAAAGAAGAAGCATGTCCATGTGATTATGTTGGTTCACTATAATGGAGGACTCATTTTGTGTGTTTGCATGCATGTGGTCATCATCTTGAAAGTTTAGGTGTATGGTCACAATTTAGTCCTAGATGTCTAGGATGTCACAAAGACATAAACATAGGTGTTTCGCTTTGGGCTATCAATGTGAGGTACACTTTTATGGTACAAATTCATTTGATGATTGTTATCATCTGCATGTAATTTTGTTCCATGCTTGTAAAAATGCCTACACCTTTCAGGTTTGTTATATGACTAGGGGCATTAGTCATTTAGATTTAATTTGACATTTTGAAGCTCAAATATTCATTTTCGTTGTTTAAAAATGGCATTAAATTTTCTTTGTTAACCCCATTCGCTCTTTTCACTTGAGGCTTTAAAGCTGGAAGACACATATGAAATTATATAGAAAATTCTTAAACTTTAGTATAACATTGAAGCAAACCACTAACCATTGTGAGTTGGTTGTTTAGTTTTTAAATCAAGATTGTCTTTAGGATTAGGTTTAATAATCAAAATATTTGGATTACTACCACATTTTGAGCTTTCTAAACTCATCCTCATAGAATTTACAATCCATTTCATAAACATATTCAAAATCTATATCTTCATAATTCAGCTGGAGTCCAACTCTTCCAATTCAAACTCAAACTAGTCCATGTGCCTTTAAATTTTACAACTTGAGCAACAACAAGAGAAAGCACAACAAGAGCAACATGAGAAGACATCCAAACCTTAATCTTTTCCCAAGTAGAACTCTAAATTTAGTTTATTAATTTCATGTTTAAAATTTTTCAAGGCGTATAATTCATTGAAATGGTTACAAAAGATACCTTGAATTGTATCTCTTTACATCTAATGACTAGAATTTGTATTAACCTAGTCTCTAACATGACTTTATACTTCCAACATGGAGATCATAAAGAAACGTATACTGTAGATAGGTAATTTGAGATCAGGCTAGCGGTGAGAACAGTGTGTCATAGGAGAAGTTCAATCTGTAAGGTTTTCATCAGGCTAGCGGTGAGAGCAATGGCTGGTCCGAAGCAGTGGACGAAGGAAATGGATAGAAGATCCATCCCGAGGTTTAAAGAACCGGTTAAGAATGAGATTGGGTTCGAATGACAACATCATGCTGTAAATCTCTAAGTTTCGACTTGGGCACTGAGGAAGACATTGCCAAAACCCTTCCGTTAAATTGTATGCAAACACCTTTGGATGATTTGTATTATCACTTAAACTGCTGACGCACAGATAATCTCCCACACAAACACACTTCCCAATATATTGAGGGAGAGAGTCCGGAGGCATCCTTGCAAATTCTTTCCATTTCCAAAGCAACTTATCTTCATCGTCCTGAAACAACTCCCAGATAACAATACCCATAGCGCTTGGCAAATGAAAGTCAATACCCATCCTGAGTAGAACCTCAGGTAACGGATCGCTTGCTGACTGATCCGTGAAGGTCGCTACCACTAGAACGGATGCCCTATATGCAACTATGGATAAAACATACAGATCATAATTTTCAACAAGTTGGGTGGGTAATGGAGCTATTGTAACAGGCTTAATAATACCATCTTCGATATTGTAACCGGCAATAGTCATAGGCCTCTCTGCCCTCCAGAAAAGAACGCCATTGCACTCAACCATTTGACGATCTAATATATTAGAGCCCGTTTCCCCTGAAAACTGAGACTTAAGCTTCCATGAATCTTGAAAATAGTGGTAGATTTGGAAGGAAAAATTCCTCGAGCTGTGCCCCAACGTCACTACCAAATACGGCTCTCCATTTCCTCCTCGTACAATATGCTGAGACTCGCAAAACATATCGATTACTATATCTGTATAAATTTTCATGAGCGGGTTGCAAACACGTAATACTGGGGTTCTTCTAAAAAGCAGTAACCCCAGCCCTACACTTGGTAAGTTGTAACATCTGACATTGTCTCCCACAGGATTTGAGAGGAAAGAAAGAGAGATTGTCATCCATTTTTGTGTGGAAAAGCAGTAGGCCACACAAAGCCAACTTCCGTCGGATTCTTCACCACAGAGAAGAAGCCATGGATTTTGGGTGCGCAGCGAAGACAGAAATCTGTGCGAGGACAAAATAGAATTCCATTCTTTGCAAACTACGCGAGAGCGGCAGATTGACTGTAATGGAAGCTTTGTAAAAATGCATTCCTTTACATCCCCATACAGCTCAGATACACCACTCTGCTCTCCGTCTTCTTCAACTGCTGAAATAAATTGTCGCTCCATTGCTTTCTACTACCAGGCTTCCTAATTAATGGATTTCTTATGCTATTGATTTCTCTCTATGCATTTATAGGTGTTTGACATGGAGAGCTTTGCTTACTCCACGCGTGGTTAAGAGCAGCCAAGGTGGAGAACATAAAATTTAAAATAGGTAATCGAGATAAAAATTGGGATAGATATTTTTAATATATTTATGGAAAACCTGTTAAAAGAAATATAATTTTGGAAGTGTTTTTAAATATCTTATGTAAAAAATTAAATGGCATTAATTTTTTTTGTTATCTTTTATTAATATTTTACATTGGATATCTGATTTAAATTTATGTGTTCATGTAGATAATTAAATAATTCAAAAGTAAAATAAGTTAATTCTTAAGTAAATAAAATAGCTCTAGATTGATATTGGCATCTTTTAGATAGACGTGTTTAAGATATTGTTATAATAGAATATAAACTATTAATAAATATGTAATAATTTGTTATTTATTATCATCTAATTAAATATTTTAGTCTAACTTGACATATATCAATAAATACAAAAATATCTGAAATTACTCATCATCTCATTTTAAAAATATAAGTAATAGTGGTCAAAATATAGCTCCATATGGGACATGTATCAATTTAATTCATTGTGCATAAATAGTACATATCAAAATATAATGCTCTTAAAAAAAAAATTGTCATCACATTAAATAGTTTGAGTTTGTAGATTTTATGCAACATTAGTGTAGAACTTCTAAACCTAAACCAACTAGAAATTTGTTCTTTAATGAACAATATATATTCTCAATGTATCATATTTATCAATCCTCATTTCTAACAAGTCATTCCTTCTCTTTTAATTTATATCCAATTGATATTGTTTTTTAGACCTCAACAACCAAATATTGAAGTGCCTCCCTATGTAAAGTTCACCATTTGATACATAAATCAAATTTAATACCTATATATTTCAAATATGAAATTTAAATACTCATATTTCAAAAGGGACTCCCCTTCAATTTACATCAACCTCTTTCTCAATATAACATAGAGATATTTTTTCTTCTCATTAAAGCATTAAATTATAGAAAAAGAATTGTTTTTTGTGCCTAAGTATAAAACTATTAAGTTTCCACAATCCATTATTGCCTAGAAAAGTTGTGTCTTGTATGTAAAGGTAAACTTATTAAACTTTTGTTGTTTACAAGGATGGGGTGATTCCTCCTATAACTAGGTGTAATTCCGCTAACCATGGCAGCTTAACCTAATTGTTGTTTCAAACATGAGTAAGTAATAACAGTTGTCTTGCATTTGAGCCCTGACTCTCACTAGCTTAAACCCCAAAAACTCAAAATCATCAATGGAATCCAAAGTTATTGTTGCAGTTGGACTCAAATATTTGTGGTTAGAATATGTAGAAGGGTTTCTCCCTTTGAGTATATTGATTGTCTCTCTTAAATGATCATGGTTAAAAAAAGAAAATCGCAATTCTAGAAAATGGTCCTAAGATAAGGGTCCAAATGAAGGTGGAGAAAATAAAATTTGAAATAGATAATGGAGATGGTATAGATATTTTTAACATATTTATGGAAAACGTGTTAAAGAGAAAGGGCCATTAAGTCTTATTTTTAATTAATTTTTTAAAATAAAATTTTAAAATATATATTCATTGTAAACCAACCCATTGAATCACCGGGATTTCGGATTGCCTATTGTTTCTTTAGGCGGCGGGATATAGATATAGGGGCTCCTCCACGCCCTAGATCAATGGAGGCTGAGACTGACTGGGGAGCACCGCTTCAGCGAGATCGCCAGCCATATAACCAACCCCTCCCGGGGATGAGTTGGTCTCAAGACCGGCCCCTCCATATAGATTGATTTGGATTGGATGGGTTTCTCGAGCTAGGTTTAGGACCAGCTAGAAGCTATAGATAGACTGGGACCAGCTATATATCCCTCGGCTTCCCAAGCAGAGAGAGATCTAGCCTAGTAATAAAATTTTAAAATATATATTCATTGTACTTTTCAAAGTAAAAATAAAACAAAAAAATCAAGGAAATAATGAATGGTGGTTTTTTGAAAAGAAAAAAATTAAAATTTACATACAAAAGTAAATAGTTTCGAAATAAAGTAATTAATGTAATAAAACTAACATTCCTATTTTTAGAAAAAATACACTTGATTTGAATCATAGATCCACTAAAACAAACACTTTTTACATAGATTTGTGAAAACATAGATATGGTAGTTTTAATAATTTTGTAATTTTATATTTTATATTTTACATATAATTTATTGATTTAATATTTTAATTTTGTAATTGTATTAATTTTATAAGTTTATTTATTTTATTAGTTTTATAGTTTTATAATTTTAATTAAAAAGTTATTGAAATTATTATGTATAGTAAATAATTATGTAGATCTATCAATAAAAATACAATATAAGTGATATAGTTTATAGTTTATAAATGAATTTATTTTTGAAATAATTATTTATTTTAATTTTAGTTAAGAGTTAATATTGCAATAGTAAACAGATAATAAAGTTATTTTTAGAATTATTTTATTTTATTTTATTTACTTAAGATTTATTTTCTAGTTACTTTATTTATTTAAAAGTTATTTTATTTATTTTAATTTTATAATATAGATTGATTATGTTTTAGTTTTTATTATTTTTTCATCTCGGCTCTTTTATAGTTTTTGTTAACACCTCACATTACACTCCACCCCTTGTTTGGCATAATAAAATAATTTTTAAACTAACATATATATCTAAAATATGCCTGAAGGCACCTATTCTTATAAAACAACAATGAATAAAAAACAAAAAATTAAAACCCTAATATACTTTGATCCTTTTTATTTGATATGGGAAAACACTAATAAAATATAGTTATAAATTATTAAATTTAATTCTGCATTAAAGAAAAGAAAATTATATTGAAGCATTTATAGTAAAATGTAATGTACTTACTTGGAATATACTTTGATCTTTTTATATTTCATATGATAAAACCCTACAAAAATATAGTTATAAATTATTTAATTTTATTATTTAGAAAAGAAAAGAAAAATAGATTGAACCCTTTATACTAAAATATATAAAATATAATACACTTACTTTGACTAACTTCTCCCCTTCAATAATATGTTCTAATCTTTATTTATTTCATATAATAAACCCTAATAAAATATAATTATAAATTAAATTATTGTACAATAAATAAAATAACACAAAAAACAAAAGGTAATCTGCCCTTGATGAATATACTTTGATCCTTTTATAAATTAAATTGAAGCCTTTATAGTAAATGTATAAAATATAACTTCAAATAGCTTCTCCCATTTTCATGAATATACTTTGATTTGTTTTTATTTCATATGATAAAACCCTAATAAAATAATTAATCTACCCTTGATGAATATACTTTGATCCTTTTATAAATTCAATTGAAGCCTTTATGGTAAATGTATAAAATTTAACTTCAAATAACTTGTTTCATTCATGAATATATTTTGATTTGTTTATATTTCATATGATAAAACCCTAATAAAATAGGTAATTTGCCCTTCATGAATATACCTTTATCCTTTTATCCATTAAATTCAAGCCTTTATAGTAAATGTATAAAATATAACTTCAAATAACCTCTCCCCTTCATGAATATACTTTGATTTGTTTTTTATTTCATATGATAAAACCCTTATAAAATATAGTTATAAATTATATTATTGTACAGTAAATAAAATAACATAGAAAACAAAAGGTAACCCTAACAAAATAGAATGCGCTTATTCTTGTAATAAATTTTATAATTGTGAATACACTTTGCTCCTTTTATATTTCATATGTTAGAACCCTAATAAAATATAGTTATAAAAGAAATTATTCTATAGTAAATAAATAACACAAAAGAAAAGATAACTATGATAGTAAAATATTAATTTGAAGTATTTTCATTAAAATAACTCAATAGTAAATCAAAGTACTATTATATTTCTGTTGTAGGAAATGTTTCTGAATAGATCACCTTAAGCCCTAGTGTCAAAAATTGCAAGATCATAAGCAAGGTAAATTAGTTCCAAGGAGTAAACCTACTTGGTGGATAGGGGCTGAGCCCCAACATTATCTTGTGCTTGCTAGCTCACAAATTGAAGATAAATCTAAGATTTCGCCCACCCTGCCTCAAAGGGCTCAAGAATATTCTAGTGGTAATGTAAATAAATCAATTGAGGGTGATTGTATAGTATCTCCTTTTTCTAAATTTTCTACCTCTGAGATCTTCCGAGAGCCACTAGTTATATGCACCAAACAATGTCCAATGAAAACCATAGTAAATATCATACAGATAAGGACCCGTCAGAAGCAAATGAAAAAAAGCATAAGGGCTCTTCACTAGAGTAAATGGGAGATGACAACAATTAATAGACCACAGTGAGAAAAAATAAGAAATTAGGGTAAAATGATAAAAGAAAGATGACTTTGCGTTCTCATGTTAAGATGGGTAAGGAAAAAAACTATAATTTAGATTTTTCTAGTTGTTCCTATGCACCCTTAAGTTTTTTCCCATTCAGTTTTGTTCTCTTTTTATTTATAATAGAAAGGGTATCACCCCCATGGTGACACATATATAACAAAAAAAAGGTACTATTTAATTTATAGTAAATAAAACAACTTACCATTAAAATAACTTTTGCACTTGTCCAATATACTTTGTAGAATCTAAATAAAAACCCACAAATTAGATTTCATTCTCCAGAAAAGAAAATTAAATTAAATTGAAACCTTTATACAAAAAAGTATAAAATATAATGCAGTTACCTTCAAATAACTCATAGGCTTCTCTGTATCCTTTTGCTCTACCTTATTTCAATATAATGCTGTTACCTTCATATAACTTCTATGCTTCTCTAGTATTCTTTTGCCCTATCTTATTTCATTTTATTTTTTTGTGATTTATGTTTGACTATTACTTGTATTTATATAGATTTGTTACTTTATGTTTGTTTTATTGTTATTTCCATTAATTTAATAAAACTACGGCAGTTATATATTTTAAATTTAATTCCTGTGTGCTTTCATTTAAAAAAATATGTCAGTTATATATTTTTTAAATATAAAATAGTTACTTCATAATTTTCAGGTGCATTCATTTAATAAAATATGCGGGCTATATTTTAAATTTAAAATACTTACTTTATAATTTTACAAAACTATGTTAAATAATGATGGCGCGAAGATTTGAAGAGCGACAATTCGCAGAGCGAAAATTTGCAGAGAGACCCATTCTAGAATGGAGAGAGAGAGAGGGATGAAAGGAGGCCTCATGGAGCAAAGAGATTGGAGACGCTTTCCTCGAAGGGAGCTTGAACCGGCTAACAGGAATTGTGGATTCGCCAGCGGTGGTCAGAATTTTCCACAGCAGGAGGAAGACCTGCAAAAATGGCACAATGTCCGTTTCCTCTGAAAAGAGAGCAGCAACAGAATAGAAATCTTCACGGCCCAAGGCACTGGAATCAAAGACAGCAAAACTATCAACAATATAGGGGAAGAAGAAACCCTAGAGGTGATGGTCAGCGCAGGGATTTCCAAAGGCGCAATTTGCAGCCAGAGATCAACATCACGGAAGGAGGGAAGATGTCAGAGAAGAGGAAATCTCAATCACCCTCAATGCTAATCGTCTTCAGGATCTTGTTTTGAAATTGGAAAATACTGCATTAATAATGAAATGGCATGGGAAGGATTTAAATTGGCAAAGTCTGGAGACATGGTGGTATGACAAATGGGGAACGGAATTGGAATTCAAGAGGATGACAAATGATTATTTCATGGTCATTTGTCCTTCGAAACCCATCAAGGCTCAAATTAAAGAAGGGATTTGGATTCTTGATGGCTGCGGCTTTTACATCAGCCAATGGAAGGCCAGGTTCGATCCAACTTCACACCGCTTGGAAAAAAATCATGATTGGTATATTTTACCTAACCTCCCCCTTGAATATTGGGACTCCAGGGTTTTGGAAGAAATTGGTAACGGCATGGGATCCTTTTTGTGCGCGGAGAAAAGGGGCAACCCAGAAGGGTCAGGCACAGTGGTTCGGGTAGGCATCGAAAGCAATCCAAATCGTAGAATCTTGAGTGAAATTAAGATTTCGTCAGGATTAGGTGTCTGGACGCAGAAAGTGATCCATAACCCTCTCCCCACAGATACTCTGGTCAAAGTGCTAGGGTGGAAAAGCGACCCTTTTCCAAAGGAAAACTCGGAGCAAGCATCTAATAAACAACTCATGGAGGACGAAGATTATGTCGAAGAAGGTCGACCTCTCCCTTCTAAAGTGGAGCTTCAAAAGGAATCCAAATCAGTCCAGAGGCTTGATGATGCCCAGAGCATCAGATCCATTGATCAAAAATTATCGCAGGCAATTAAGCTGAATGGTAACACAGTGCGCAAAGAGGATCTTGATTCCCTCATAAATGTGGGCAATGAATTGGTGGACATTGCAAATGCGGCCAAAAGAGGGGTGCTTGACATCAACAATTTTGATGGTGAAGATTGGCTTGCAAAACAAGATTTCGAGCTGATGGGAAATGAAGGCTTCCTAACTGAAAAGGAAGACCCAAGCAAAGCCCTAAATAACCTTGTAGAACAAGGGGAGTTAATTGAAATCTAAGGAACCAACCAAAACATTGCCAGATTGTGGAGAACACAGAGGAAAAGGTAGGATTCCAAATAAGGAAAAACTCAAGTGGGATGGGGAGGCTTCAGGGCAATTGAAAATCTAAACACTATTGAAAGTAGGGAAGGGGAATGCCCTTCCTGAACAACAATGAAAATCATAACTTGGAATGTTAGGGGCTTAAATGCCCCTAACAAAAGATGTCTGTTGCGGCAGCATCTGAACTCACAGTGACCGGACGATTGTTTGATTCAAGAGTCTAAGTTAGGAGAACACGAAAGAGCAACTCTCAGCCTCAAATTGAGGAAGTGGAAGATTTGTGGAGTCAATGCAGAAGGAGCCTCAGGTGGACTGCTCACTCTTTGGAAGCCGCAAACAGTCTTGATTGAAGAGGTGGCTTCAAGCAAGTGCTGGCAAGCCTGCAGGGTAAGGAGCCTCGCCTCCAATCTAAGTTTTCTTCTGGTAAATGTTTATGGGCCTAACAACTACATTCATAAAAGAAGTGTTTGGAATGAATTGAACAAAGTCTACAAATTCCTAGGGTTCAAATTTTTCATTTTAGGCAGGGATTTCGACGCAATTTTGAAAGAAAGTGATAATAAAGGGGGAGTAGGGAGGAAACTTCAGTCTCAGTTGGATTTCAAAAGTTTTGTGGATAGAAATGAACTTTGTGACATTCAGATGGGAGGTGGGCAGTTCACCTAGACAAATAGAAGGTTAGGCTTCTGTGACATAGCCGAGAAATTGGATAGGTTCCTCTTCAAAGGAGACTTCTACAGTCTTCCCTTTAATCTTGACTGTCAATTGCTTCCATTACCAGGGTCAGATCACTACCCCGTTTGCTTGGAATTATTGGGAGAAAAGGGATCAGTCAGGAGTCCCTTTAAGTTTGAAAATATGTGGTTTCAGTACAAGGATTTTTTGGATCTAATCAAACAATGGTGGAATGAAACGTAGCCCGTAGGCTCCAAAATGTTTAGCATCAGAGTCAAGCTGAAGGATATTAAACAGAATCTAAAATCATGGAATCAAAATAACTTCAAAAACATCTTTGAGGAGAAGAGGCAATGTGAATCAGAATTAAAAGCCCTCTTGAAGAAGATTATTAGAGAGGGAATGGATAACCACAGCTACTTGCAAGAAAAATTGCTGATGGAAAAAATGAATGATATTCTTACCAAAGAAGAAGTGTTTTGGCGACAAAAATCCTGGGAAGTTTGGTTATCGGCCGGGGACAAAAATACAAAATACTTTCATAACGCAACAAAGGCAAGAAGGGAAGTAAACAAAATTTCCAGGGTAAAAGACATTAATGGAAAACTTGTGGAGGATGTGGAAGAGGTCAAACAAGCGGTGGTGGAGCATTTTTAGAACCTCTTGCATGAGCCAGAAGGTTCCCTGCTCACAGCCCAAGAAGAGCTTGTGGGATATATACCCAAGCTGGTAAATGATGAACAAAATGATATGCTAAACAACAAATTCTCAAAGGAGGAAGTGAAGTTTGTGCTCTTTCAGCTCCATCCAGATAAAGCGCTTGGACCCGATGGTTTTCCAGCCAGCTTTTTCTAGAAATGCTGGGACATAATCAGCACTGACATTGTGGAGGCCTTAGAGGAATCCAGGACCTCTAGACAACTTCTAAAAGAAGTTAATAACACTTTTTTAGCATTAATCCCGAAGAAAGAGAAGCCTGAACTTTTGGACGACTTCAGGCCAATCTCTTTGTGCAACACTTTTTACAAAATTTTAGCAAAAATAATGGCAAACAGGTTAAAAACACTCTTACCAGATTTGATTTTAGAAGAGTAGACGGGGTTCATCTCAGGAAGGTCCATCTTGGATGGGATAATGATTGCTCAGGAGGCCATCCACTCAATAGAGACCACGCAAAAGCAAGCAATGATATTAAAACTTGACATAAAAAAGGCTTATGATCGGGTCAATTGGCATTTTTTATTTAAAGTCTTGGAAGGATTTGGCTTCACCAAGAATTGGCTAGACTGGATCTTCTCCTGGGTGGCAAGTCTGAGATTCTCAGTCCTTGTGAATGGAACTCTGGAGGGCTTCTTCAATGTCTCTCGTGGGTTAAGATAGGGAGACCCACTATCCCCCTTTCTTTTCATTTTAATGGCTGAAGCACTTGGCAGATCACTTACCAGAGCTTGGAACCTCAGGGAGATCGCGGGAGTTCAAGTCACAAGTGGTGCTCCACATATTACCCATCAACAATTTGCTGATGACACCATGCTGTTTGGGAAAGCCCAAATCAGGGAGGCTCGAAGTTTCAAGACAATCCTCCAAAAGTACACTATTGCCTCTGGACAAGAAGTTAGTCTTGAAAAATCAGAAGTTTTTTTCTTCAACACTTCTGCAAGAGTGGAAGCTCAGATTTTGAGGATCCTTGGTTTTACGAAAGGATCTCTCCCTTGCACTTATTTGGGGATCCCGTTGGATAGGGGTCTTTGCCCAGGTAACATCTGGAACAGTTTACTGGAGAAAGTCAGCAACAAGGCAGCCTCTTGGAAAAATAGTTGGCTGTCTTAGGCAGGCAGGTTAACGAAACTCAAGTCAGTCATTTCTGCCCTACCTACCTATCTAATGTCCTGTTTACCTCTGTCAAGCAAAGCCAGCAAAGAATTGAATAAGACGATGAAGAACTTTTTTTGGCAAGGATTGTCTGAACAATTCAAATACCCTCTTGTTAAGTGGAAACAAATTTGTGAATCTAAACGAAGGAATGGATTGGGTATCAAAAATCTTTTGCTCCAAAACAAAGCCTTGGGAGCCAAATTAGTTTGGACAATTTTCTCCAACCTAGATCTTAAGTGGGTCCAAATTGTGCAAGTAAAATATTTGGACGAAGGGATAGACAATATTTTCACTTCCAGGGAGCTTCCCTTAGTTCTAGAATTTGGAATTTTATCCATTGTTGCAGAAATCTCATTTCAAAACATCTTTCATGGGAGATTAGGAGCGGCGATTCTGCTAATTTCTGGGATGATTCTTGGCAAGGGCTACCTAAATTGGCCAATGAGGTAGATTTGGCAAACGTCAAGACTATAACAACCCAGACATGGGGGGATAAGGTAAGAGATTTTTTGACTCCATCTTTTCACAATGGCCTTCTGACAGCCAAATGGAAGAGTCCACATAACCTCAGGTTAAGTCAGGCAGAAGTGAAATTATTCGATAAAACCATGGCTAATAGACAGATTAGCTTCCGATAGGGCTCAAACATCCTCAGATGGGTAGGTGCCCCAAATGGAGTTTACAGTGTTAAAGAAGGATACAATAAACTGTCGGATTGCTAAGAGGAAGCCTTTGCAATTCCAAGAGAGTTGTGTTGGAATCCCAATTGCCTACCAAAGGCAGGGGTCTTCTTGTGGATAGCCTCACAAGGTAGAGCCTTAACAGCAGATAGGTTAGCCAAACTCAGATTTTAGGGTCTATCAAGATGTTGTTTGTGTAAAGATTACTCAAAGGACGGAAATCATCTCTTCCTCAACTGCCCTTATGCGAGTACATGTTGGAATTGGCTAATGAACAAACTTTTCTGGAAATCAACTATGCCAGCGGGATTGTCTGATTGGCTCTCCAGTTGGCCCAGTTTATACAAAAAAGCGGTGTATCACAAGCTGTGGGAAATCAGTCCTTCATTACTGATTTGGGAACTCTAGAAAGAGAGAAACAGGAGACTCTTTCAGGATAAAGAAATGCCTCTCCCTTCGTTTCTAAATAAACTCAAGAGTAGTATAGTTGAGGTTTTCAACTCAACACTGGGCAATGTAACACAAAAGAGCTTCTCAGTCTAGGATGCCAAGATCAGACAAGGCTAGCAGGGCCTTATATTGCCGCCTCTCAGTTTGGAAGGACAACAATCAACGCTTAAAAGAAAACTAGCCAAATGGTCTCCCCCAGACCATGAGTGGTTCAAATTAAACTTCGACAGAGCATCACGAGGGAATCCCGGTAAATCAGGAGCTGGCTACATCATCAGAAATTGGGAAGGGAAAACAATTGGTAGTCTCACAGAGCCACTAGCAGATGGAACCAACAATGAAGTGGAACTGGAGGCCTTAATCTTAGGCTTAAAGCTTTGCCATGAGCTAAATCTCTGTCAGGTTGCCATTGAGGGAGACTCCCTTCTGGTGATCAATGGATTGCGCACAAGGAAACTCCTAAACTGGAAATTGGCCACAAAACTAGAATTAGCTTTGGCTTTGATGGATCGGTGTGAGTTGACCACCATTAATCACATTTATAGGGAGGCCAATTCAGAAGCAGACCTTCTTTCTAATCAGGGGGTAGATGGAATTAGGGTCAAATTTCTCTCTAGCTGAAGAAGTATGATAGGGTGGCAGGGTGGGCACCCAATCCAAGATCACTTGGATGGGTCGATGCCATTCAAAGTTATTATGGCCTCTTCTTTGTATTCAATAGTTATTGTGGCTTTTGTGAATTGGAGATGTATCTCCTCCCTTACGGAATTTGCAAGACTTTGACTTGAGTCGTCACATGCCTCACTATGGTAGACCTCTCCTTGCATTGATTACAAGTTTCGGTTAAATGAATGTGATCTCTCTTATGCGCAGACAGAAAGACATATCTGGAGTTCATTCCATTTTCACAATTTCGAGTGATTCTCTATTGGTGTAGATGGTGGCAGTAGCAGACAGCATGGAGAAAGGCTCGGGCTTCATTACGAAGATCTCGGTGCATGGGTTGATAAATCTGGGGGCTTCGACTCCTCTACAGCTGGAGAGTTCAGTTAGGTAGATGGCATTCAAGGGAGCGGTTATAGACTTAAGGTTAAAATGCATCCTGCGTAGGCATGAGGGCTTGCTCCTCTCGGCGGTCAAAATAATCTTGGGGACGGATTTCTTGACAGCAGATGAGTTCTACAAGGTCGACTCCCACATTTCTTCCCATTTCCTTGCCTCAATCCTAAATGTTGGGGTGTCTACAGCAGCAGTGAAATCTATCATGGTGAAAGTATTTAAAATAGAATTCCTTCAGGGCCTCAATTCCATTTTGGAGGCAGCCATTCTAGGGGTGGGCATCCCCTGCCCAAGAGACATTGCCTCAAATAAGGACCCTCTAGAGGTGATGAAGGTTCTGCCCTTCATCCTTGATCTAAAATGCCTAGCGCTGGTGGAGCATTAGGATCGTGTCATCCCGGTCTACGGCTTCCTCCAGAATATGCTGCAAGAGAATGTGGATCCCGGGGAAGAGGTATGGGTAGACAGGCTTCATGCCATGGCTGTCGAGCTTGGCCTCTTTTGATATCTTGTTTAGATAAATCCTCAGTCCCAGTAGGTTTGTTAATAAGATAGTTAATATCAGACCAGTAAGCCTACAGGCTAATTTTGGATAGCATGGTCCCCTATATCAGATGAGAAAGCCTAGAGGCTGATTTTGTAAAGCACTATAAAACCTATAGTTTCAAGGAAGGGTTTAGGAGTCTTTTTGTCATCTGGCCGTGGCAGGTAAACGGCTTATAGGCACCTACATGTTCATACTTTCTTCGGATCAATACAAACTTTATATTTATGTAGCAAAAAAAAAAATTTACAAAAATATGTTGCTCATTTTAATTTTTGATAATTTTACAAAAATATGTTGCTCATTTTAATTTTTGTGAACACAGTCACAATCATCCCCTTAATGCCACATCTCAGCATAATAAAAATAATGTCTCTTTGGCATAATAAAAACTTAAATTTATGTGTCCATGTAGAAAATAAAACTAGCATACCTATTTTGGAAAAGATGTGGAGAGATATCATTGTGGAAAAAATAAAACTAATCTATGTAAAAAACACCAAGAGATACGATTGTGGTCTCTCGACGTCTCTTACATAGATTTTTTTAAAGATAGGTATGCTAGTTTATTTTAGTTTAGAACTTTTTTATTTGCTACATACATACATGGACACATGAGAGATCTGAGAAAGTAAATTTTATTTATTAGTTAGTGTATTAGAATTTTTTATTGTGGTTAAGAAAATGCAATAGAGGGAAAATAAAAAATAAAAATAAAATAATTATTAAATAAGAACAAAACAAATTGTTTACTTCAAATTTTTATTAATTTGAATTGAAATAACTATTTTGTAACACACTTATAAAATTATTGTAAAAGAAACCTAATTTATAATTGCAACAAAGAAAATACTATCATTTTGCTTACAACAACCTTAAATATTTTTTCTATTTTTTCAAGTCACCCTATATTCTTTTCATCATTTACAAAGTATATAACTAGCATACCTATCTTTAGAAAAAGATATCTAAAATAGGCTCTAGGCATATTTTAGATATATTTTTCTAAAGATAGGTATACTAGTAGCATCTGCAGTTTGACGATGTAAACATAGTATTTAAATGTTTAAGAAAGTTTTGTTTGAGTAATAATAGTGCAACATTTTACATAACAAAAAATCACTTATAACTAATATTTGAGTAGATTTGAATATGACCAATACAGAAAGTTAATGTGAAAAAGGGTACACTAATTCATAATATTTGAGAAAATTTTGTAAGAAGTACATCACATTATTGATCATGTATTTTAAATAATCATGAAAATGTGGAATACAGTTGAGAGAAAATCTAAATTATTCAATATTTGATATTCATAAAAATAGATTTGTAAGGAGTACATCAAATCATGTTTTCTTCTAATAATTTGAGTGTTTGTTCCTCAGACTTTCAGTTCTAAAGTTGTTTTCCCTTTTTCATATTTTCATAATGGTTATATGTAAATGGTGGAATTATTCTTAGTCCTTGTAATGACTTAACACGAGATATAGCCACAAAAGTCAAACCTATTGTTTCTTTTTGTCCAACATCAATAGTGGCTTTTGAAAGAGCGAGACCTTATGATTTGTGTAAAATCAATGCCCAAGCTCGTCTCAAGGGTATTTGGATTGCATGACCCCTTTGTATTAATGTAATTGGTATTTATTTGAGGGCATTGATCTTCAAATGGAATGCCTGAGTAACTATTGAATTCAACCATAACATATGTGAGTGGTTCTAGTGGTGCAATTCTAGGTCTATATATTATTTCTCGAACATATCCTAGAGCTCCCTTTACAAGACCTTCTTCTATCCAAAGATTGGAAGTTAACATTACTCTTGCATTGTTAGCAATTAACAATTCCACATCAAGTTCATCATTTTGTCCTACTTCTGGTGCATCGATAGTACTGACTTTTGTAGCAATGCTGCATGTAACTGGGTGCTTCAATGAGTATAATTTTCTTTTGTTATGACCATGCACATTATCATTGGTGGAAAATAAATGAATATTGTTATCAAAATCTTCATTGGTTGTAGTGTCTCTTTCAGCAGTAATCCTTGTCATTAGTAATTTCCAGTCATCAGTAGTTGGATTTGAATCTCTTCCACTTGTGTCAATTTTACAAGTTCTTGTGGTTGTGGGCCAAGATCCATATTATGTGATGCAAATAATCAATTATTACCTTTCTCTTGTCGACATCTAGGGCATATAGGACCTTGAGGTGTTTGAAAAAAATTATTCCAAAGTAACATTCTTGGCAAATGTAGCACATGTTTCGAGAAACAAATTTATCTAGATCATGTCGAAAAAGATTTGAAAGTTATTGAAATCTCTTTTAAGAATTCCATTTGGATTAGGTATATTTTGTGCATTGTTTCCAATAGTTACATTCACTTCACGTCCAACTACCACATTCACTTCACGTCAAATTGTATTTTCTAGTGTTTCAAGCACACAATCTATGGATCTTAAATTTTCATCTTCAATATGAAAATTAATATTAGGAAATGACTGATGCTCATACATCTCAATTGATTGATGAGTACTTGTTTGTGTTGGTGTATATTAAGCTTACTAAGGAGTGCATATTTAGGAGTCTATGTTTAGCCTTGAGCTATACTTGGCATACCTAGATTAGCTTTGTCTAACTTAAGTGGTTTTTTTTCCTATTCTTGAAGCACCACTATTCTTAGTGAGATTTTCCTATTATTGGATTGTCTATTCTTAGTCGATTATGCCCTATATGTATCTCATAGTGAGCTATTTTACTATCCCAATCAATTCACTCTTCATTGAAGTATTTGCTTCACATATTTGTGTTTTGAATATTTTCTGTAGGATAAGTGTGCCTTTTCTTGTCTTAGGTGGCTAATTTGGTGTAGGTAATCATCAAAGGATCCTCTAAGTTCTCACATGGTATCAGAGTAGGGTTGGGTCTATTTATTGTTTGTCTGGTATCAATTTGTAGATTTTTTGTTCAATATACTAGTTGCATGGAAATTATTCTCTATGTATCTATGTCCCTGTTAAGCCCATCCTCGTTCTAACATGTCAACTCATAATGCCCAAAACTAATCAACTTAATTACCATTAAATAAACACACACACACACATAGATATATATATATATATATATATATATATATATATATATATATATACATACACACACACGCACACACACACACACACTCATATATATATATATAATCATTGACAATAAATCAAATAAATTTAATTTCAGGATAATTGAAATTGTAACATTTCCACAAATAGCATACTATTGAATTCTGCAACAATGATAAGTATACACTTAATTCTCAAGACTAATAAGTCATATAAAGAGAATTATGTTAGATCTGGAAAACTTGATATCTATTTTCCTAAGCCTCGAAATGTATTCTTCTTAGGAAGGAGATCATCACCCAAGTGCTTTTCCTCCAACCATAGACCAATAGTCTCCTACACAACTTCCTACCTAGAAGTGGCCCTACCCTTACGAAGGGAATAGATATAAGGAATGAAATAGGTTTTCCATCTGAGTCTCTAGTGTCATGTCCTTCATAATACTTCACGATCGTAAAACTATAGATCCACTCTAACTATGTATGACATTACAGGAAGCATTATGTCATCTAGAGCATAGTGAACTTACTAATGCATGTAGAGACAGATGCATTAATTTGGACAAAGATTTAATATAAATAGATGTTTCACAATGAATGTAGTCAATTGTTCACACACCTTGATTTGACTTAGAAGCTATCTCATCTTGCAGAATTAATAGAAACAACTGGTCTTACAACATATCCTATAGTCAATTTGACTTAGTGACATCTTCTAGGCTAAGATAAATAATCATATATGTAAGGGTTGTGTAACTATCAAGTAACCCTTAGTCTATTTGACTAGGTTATTGGATACGTTTCTTAGAGTCTCACACCCTTATTTCAATTGCAATTCAAGAAACTCTGACTCCTTGTCACCCTATTCTATGAAGTGAACATTACACTCAGAGTTTGATTAATCAACTCAACAAACATAATTGAAACAAATTCAAAGGTTCTCTAAGTAACTCATTTGGGTCGAGGATACTCCTCTAATCCCATCTTGATAATAGTTGTATTGGATATAACCAAATCAACATTAAAACTATTAGAAATATCTAATCTTGAGTCAAGAACTCTTAGCTTCCTCAAGGTTTTCTAGAGTTTTGCATTATAGACTCATAAAAATAATTATACTTTTAGCCTTAGTGAATGAGGGTCTTCAAGGTATTCTACTTGACTAATGGTTTAGATACAATGCATACACAAAGGATCATTGGGACTATCTTGAGCTACACCACTCTAGTAGTGCATAAATTCCATTTACTTTCATAGCCTCATGGGCATACAGTCAGTATGAAGGTATGTACTTAGTGAGCTCATTCAGATGACCCTTATCACATCTAAGGGACATCATAATATTTAGTCATGCACAACCATGTTCAACTATGGCATTGGTAGACTACATTATCATACTTCTTAATTAAAAGAGAGAAACTATAATCCATTACAGTATTCCAGTATAAGTCAGGTTTAAAAACCCTAACATCCATCACCATGTCATTATAAAAGGTAGATTATATCATAGGCTTTTGTCCACGTTACTCGGCCTTAGCTTATAATGATATCTTATTTTCAAGAGTTGATCATTTACCCATGCGAGATAATATCTCAGTTATAATACAATGACCATTCGGTCATATGGAATAATAACACAATGGTTAAGCATTGGCCACATGTCCATGCAAGGTAATAATTTAGTAATAAAGCATTGGTCATACATCCATGCAAGCTTGTAACATAGTTATAAATAATGGCCATTCAGCCTTGCAAAATATTATGACAGTTTTAAGGCAATGACCTTTTGGTCTCGCATGATGAAAACACAAGTATTAAACAATTGCCATTTAGCCATACATGACAATAAATGTAGGCATATAATAATGGCCACTCGACCATACAGAATGATAACACAATTATCAAAAGTGTTTATTAATAGTTAACACAGTCAGCTACCACCTTCTTTCTTGGTGAGCTCATATCACAAACTACGATAGCCATAGCTATCGAACATACCTTTGCATATCAAATAGAAGACTTGATCAAGATTGATAGAAAAGCTATTGAAGCTCTGCAAAAGATAAGGTAATATGGTATAATTCTAAAGATGACAGCTTCGTTGTCAAACCAAAACACACACACAGATATATATATATATATAACAAGAGTTCATAGAAGTGATATTGTGTTCGTGACTATAAAGCCAAGACAGTGAAATCAAGAATGATAATAGAGGTTGTTAACAATGAGCTATGGGATACCTCGAAACAACAGGGATTTCTTCCTTTTGAACTACAATACTTATACAAAAAAATTGATAATGAGCACAACTCAGGGTCTCGCCCTGGCCAACTCTATGCATTCATAGTATTAATATACTAAACTTAAAAAAACAAGAATTGACACAGCTTCACTTACTCAGTGACAAGGTTTGAAGATGAATTCAATGAGATTCTGCAGGTGCTCATACTTCTTTTCCTAGTGAACTTGACCTACTCTCCCATAGCAAAACATAACATAAAACCTATCAACTCCTTCCTTATCTTTCTCTCTTTTGAGAGAAAAGAAACTTGTTTTTCCACTATCCCCATTTCTATCAGGTAGTTGCTCTTAGTGGTGGTTGAGGGCCACTTGCCCCCGCCACTCAGCTTTCAGCCAAGGGAACTTCTCCCACTCCCCTACATTTAGGGTCAAGGGAGAGTAAATCACTCCCTTGCCAAACTATAATACCATTCAAAAAGGATATTATCTCCATAATACTATTAAACAAGTAGGTTATAAATGATAACGGTGATATCTTTATCCCCATATTTACTATTAGGAATCTAGAAATGTAAGGATTTACTCTAATGTGTTCATGCAAATTGTTTCCTTATTTACGCAGCTTCAGAGAGATTCAAAGAAAAACTGGAAAATGGGTAATCTGATGCAACCAAACATTATGTAGCATAATATTCAACACCATTATTATTGCAAAATTACTTAGAAACTCAAAAATATTTATTGAATCCTCCTTCTCATTCCATTCCATCCTACTACAACTAAAAATAAATACCAAATTTATACAAAATGAAATTACCCTTTTTGGCAGATTTTAGCAACTTTCTACAATTACTTTTTTTGGTAATTTCACATCCATACCTGTATGACCATGAAATTTTCCAATTATTTAAAACTAACTAAAGAATGACTAATCATAAACTTTCTAATCTAATTGCATGTAAAACTTAAAAACTAATTAGAGAAACAACTTGAAAAAACTTGAAAAAAAACATTAAAACCTCATTTTGAGGCCCTAGATGATCAGAAAAGGTTCTGTAAATGTGTCAAAATGGTGACCTACCGAATTTACCAAATCAATGGGATTTTTAATAAACTCTTCAAGACACGTTTGCCCACCAAATTTTAGCTTCGACAAACCCTCGGGTCAATAGTTATGACCTCTGAAAGTTTCTACATCATGATCAAATTTAGCTTGTTAAAATCCAAATGCTTCAGCTTCAAAGAAATAGGGCTTTGGACCCAAACTTAGAAAAGATTATAATTTCTATGGAATGAATGTTTAATTCACTGTGATGGTGGCCTTGTTGGGAATACACTTGGATTCTTACCAAGTGTTCTATTTTGGTACAGTTGCAACATCTGTTGTCTGGGTTTATGTTAAGGAGTCTTGTTTAAGGCAGTTCTATGTGATAGAGATTCAAGGGTTCCTTGGCCTATTTCTCTATGATAGAACTATTACCAATTTTTGCCTACAACTCAAATTGGTAGAGCTGGTACAACAAGTTCATTTTAGGTCAAAAATTCTAACATTTTCTATTATGATTATCTGTTTGCATAGTGGAGTGTTTGAGATATTCAGTTATGTTGCAATTTAGTTGTTCAACAGAGGAAAAAAAATTTCAAATCATCATTCATTTGAAAAAGGTGGCTTGAGAGATAAATTATTTCATTTCACTACAATGATTATTCATTTTACAAATGAGATACATAGAAGAAATAAACATTGCATTGAACGAAAACATGATAGATCAAATGTCCCACACAAGCTGTCGGAATAGCTAAACTAGTATAGATATAAGAAATATACTATGCATCTAGAAATAGGAAGAGGAAGGATCATAGCCATCATTGTCTATTCAATGTCCTCGGTTTCCATGGTTGCCTTCTATGCTTGCTCCCGATCTTCATAATAACCTGCGAGATTGAAAGAGATTTGTAAGAGCTCCAGATACGAGTTCCCTAGGTGCCTGTCAGCAGAGGCATAATACATTGCCTATAGTGCACTAAGTAAGATACATATCATTCACATGTAAGAGAGATTGAAAATAAATAATCATTGTACTTCACTGATTTTATCTAAGAAGTTTGTTCCATGTGTAAGTATAGGTGAAATCATGTTGCTTTTTTGAAGACCAATTCAGCATGTTGTGTTAAGTGGGCTCCCACAAGGGTTGAGCCCAACATGCTACCCATGATTCTTAGGAGGGGATGGAATACAAAGTATACACATAGAAATAATGATATATTCTACTATTGCATTAACCAAGTGTACAAATCTTGTGCTCATTACCCATCTATGACTATCAGTTCAATATGAAGTAAGAGTCATAAATGAGCATTAAGACAGCTTAATGATTTCCAAAACAGAGTACAGAATAACCATGATCAATACAGGATAATTGAAAGAATCATATGTATAGATGCTGCTATAGGAACTAGCATGTGAAAGGTATGCTATACACTATTCAAACATATGATAGGAACATATACAACATGTGTACAGATGGAGCACAACTTACATGAAATGCTTTTTCCATTTAAAAGAAGAGAATTTTTGTTGCTCCTGTCTCAAGAGTGATAGGAAAAGAATCCAGTGAACAGTTTTTCCATCACATCTCATATTTTTCAAGAGCTAGATACAAGATGAGTAATTTATCCTTTCTCATATTTCATTATTGTGAAAGTGTTGTGCAAATTGTTCATATGATTCAGGTTGTATGATTGTGTTCAAACTGAACCTTCATACAAAGTATTTTTGAATTGTATGTTCTAAGTGAAGTTGTGAGAGTTCATGTTTAAGGAACTATTTGTGAGTAAAAGTATTGAGATAAGTTAGAAATCAGGAGCTAATTCTATTTAAGTTTGTTTCATTTCAGTTCATCTTCTCACCTTTTTCCTCTGCAAATCATTTAGATTAGTAAAATCATTAGGAGAACCAGCTCACTCTAGAGGTTCACTCCAATTTTTAGGCAACCCATAGGCCTAGGAGTGTTCTCATGTGTCAACTGATAGTTAAGTTGAATAACTTAGCATACTGTACATATTTGATTGATAACAAGAACCTTTTGTTTTTGATAAAAATAAGGCAGCTAAAACCAAGGGCCTAACCCTTTTACAAAATCAAGCCCAGGGGGCAAGAAAACACTATACTGACAGTACTCAGCGAGCATAGAGAAAAGACCAGCAGCATAGGCACAGCAACCTTGCTAAAAAAGAAACAACAACAAAGCCCAATAGACTAAGCAAAAAGGTTGCAAGGAGCAACAACCTAAACAATAGCAGAACCAGACTGATCAGGTCGAACACCCTTGGCATGAGTGCGGTTCAAAGAAACATGCTTGGGAAGACCTCGCTACCTCCTTTAGACAATAGTCTAAAGAACATCATCTCCATCCATAGAAATAGGAGAAAAAGGAGAAACTCTTTCCAAATCCTTGGAAGGGGGTGGAGCTTGCAGCACAACAACATCAGTCCCAGCAACATGAGTACCTATATTAATAGTGTGAGACATATCAGTAGCTGAGATCTCTGCATCAGAACCACCAGCAACACCAGCGATAGAACCACCAGTAACACTAGTAATCCCAGTAGCAGAAACATCAGCAACACCAGCAATCCTAACAGTAGAACCACCAGCAACACCAGCAATCCCAGTAGCAGAACCACTAGCAACACCAGCAATCCCAGTAGTAAAACCACAAGTAATAGTATCCATAGCTATAAAATCTGGAACCCTCTCAATATCAGGAGTAGACCCATCATCATCAGAGGAAGATTCAACCGCCTCTAACCCAGAAATATCCTCAGTAGCACCAACTATAAGATGTTCAATGAAAGAATTCTTCCACTAGGAGGAAGAATGAGGGATCTTTAAGCGAGGACACCTAGAAGCTAGATGACCCGTAGCAAAGTATCTATGACACCAGAAGGGAATACCTTCATAGTCCAAAATCTACCTCCAAGAATTATCAGTAACCTGTAGCATAATCTCAGCTGGGAGAGGGTTAGAGAGATCAAGATCCACAAGAACACGAGCATATGTGGTATGAGAAAATAAGGTAGTCACTTGATCTACCATAATAAAAGAGCCCAAAGAATTACCAATACCCTCACAACAAGATTTGCACCAAAGATGTAGTGGAAGATTTGGGAGAGGAATCCAAATAGGCATTCTATTAAAAGACTCAGTCAATGGGTTAAAGAAGGGAACCCAAGGCTTGAGAAGGAGGGCATGATTGCCCAAAAAGCAGGCCTGAGTATGAAGAATAGCATTCTGATCAGAAACTAAAGCAAAAACAACTACGAAGAAACCCTTTGCATAAGGGTAAATTTCTATTTTCCTCTTCGTGATAGGGCACCAATGCTCTAAAATCTAGAGGTTCAAATCACTGAGCCAAGGCCACCAATGGTCAAATCTACCAATCAAACCCTACTCAGAGAAATAGTCAATATTTTTTAAAACCTCATCCCCTAGGACCACTATAGGGGGAGGCAAGTCTGACTGAGAAATAGATCTCCTAGATACCAGAATAGTAGTAGCATTAGCAAACTCCTCACATCGCTGAGGAGAATCACAGTTAACAATCTTTGCATAAGATGTAAGAGCAATAGCAGCAGCGCTATAAATGGATGGCATACCAACAGCTGTAGAAACCCCAATAGCATACGGAACCCCTATAAATAAAGCATCAGACAAACCCTAAAAAGTAGCAGTCATATTTACGGACGGCACTCCTATGGTAATTCCAGCAGTTGAATGCACAGACAGTGCATCAACAGGTGTAGCCACACTAGCAGCAGAAGCAAACACAGCCGCAGTTGCACCAGCCACTGATCCCATGGACAACACACGAACAACCGTAGCCACACCATCAACAAAAGAAAACCCAACAAGAGCAGACTGACCCCGTGCATGTAAAGTAGCAGACGAACCCTGTAAGGTAGTAGTTGTAGGCATAGATGGTGCTCCAACAGCAAAAGCAGTTGAGCCCACGGACGGCGCACCAACAGCTGCAGCCAAACCAGTAGCAGAAGAAGACCCTGCAATGAGCCCAGTAACAGACAAATCCTGTGAACCAGGAACATGGGCGGGAAGAGGAGCAGGAGAGCCCATTTCAAAGTTAAAATTCACAAGAACCTTTTGTTTTTTATTCATTTATATCAGAGTTGCTATTAGTGGAAGGACTTCCAATTAAGGGAATTCGCATCGCATCTCCAAGGAACTCATTGTGCCCCTATTTGCTACGATTGTCCCTACAAGATGAAAAAATATTGGCACTTCATTATAAAGCCCATTGTAACATGTATTTTTTGGAATATATCCAGAGATTTTTAACCATACACGGAAGTAGATATTCTTTCCATGTCACAGACTATTTAAAAAATATGAGGTAACGAGGTGTTTTCTCCTATAACTGCATCATAGAGAATGGGATGAGATTAATGGGTTTTGAATTGAAGTCACTCTTGCACCTAGTAAGATAGCTTTCTAGAAGAGCTCTCCCCTAATGGTCAGTTAGGTCTATATATTATCAGTAGGTCTACTTAGTGAGCTCTAATGGTCGATAGCTGAAGTTTTCTGGGCATGCACAGATTGCTCTAGAGTAGGAGCTCAGTTTCATGCATATAGGAGTTTTTTTGACAATGATGGATTGTATCTGTTTCAGTGTGTAAGATTGTTTTTTGAGTTGCAGCTTTAGGTCATAGAGGCAAGATTAGTGTTGTTCTGTAGCTTCTCTTGCCAGGCTGATTATTTGTTCCTGTATATGTTTCTCTATATTTTGTTTCTTTGTAGTATTTTGACTTCCTTACCCTTTGTAATCCATATTTTTTTCAATAAAAAAAATATTTAGAGTTATCATTCTTGACGCCTATTAGGCACCTATTCCTACTTTAATCACACATCTAATAAAAGGCAATTTTTACATATATATTTTTAAAGATATGTATTCTAGTTTATTTTACTTTCTTTAACTATTTTATTTACTACATACATGGACACATGACAAATATTAGTAAGTAAATTTTATTTATTTATTTATTTATCTTTCATATAACAATTTTATTTACTACATACATACATGGACACATGACAAATCTGAGTAAGTAAATTTAATTAATTAAATTATTTATCTTCTTCTATATTATTTTCATTATTTTTTCCCGAGCATGGTGAACCAAGGTAAATCTTGACAAGTAATAGATTATTTTTATTTATTTATTACACCGAGAGGCATTCTACACTCACAACAAGGGCAGATTCAGATTCCCGTAAACAATTAAGATTCAGATTCCCATGTAAACAAAATTCATAATTGTACAAATAAATAAATTTGTCGAGGCCAAATGGATAGAAAAATAGAAAAACTTGTTACGCCCGAGAGGCTTCTACACTCACAACAAGGCCTGAAAGATTCATATTCTAAGATTCAGATTCCCATGTAAACAAAATTAATAAAATGTGCAAATAAATAAATTCGCGGAACCAAATGGATAGAAAAATAGAAAAACTTGGTAGTTGTGGAAGCCAAATTGATAGAAAAATAGAAATTATTATGTTTGAAGAATACGAAAAGTCTGGCAGCATAGTCTTGCAGCACAGTCTTTTTAAATTAACTCATGTGAGCATTTCAAATATTCTAACTGCAAGTAATTTATAAATGCCAACAAATTGGAAGATATCTCTCGGCGTACTGTAGATATATTTTTTAAAATATAAATATACTAGTTTATCTTCTTTTTTAGTTTGATGGTTCAAAATGTATTAGAATTTTTTATTGTGTTTAAGAAAATGTATTAGAGAGAAACAAAATTGTTAAATAAGAACAAAACAAATTGTTTATTTCATATGTTATTAATTTAAATTGAACTAATTTGTGAAGAAGTATTTTATTAAAAATTGCAATAAAGAAAATACTATCATTTTGCTTACTTAAATCTTTATGCTATTTTTTTAAGTCACTATATTCTTTTTCATCCTTTATAAAAAAGTATATAATTAATAAAATAATTAAACTAATAAATTAATAAAATATTATTTTATAGTTTTAATTTTTTCTAAATATATATGAGTTATTATTATTATTTACTTGAACACTTATTTTATTTACTAAGAGTTATTTTATTTTATTTATTTTTATTGGTAAAAGGCAGAAGCCATTAAAGTCAGTTAGAAAAAATACAGCTCTGTTCAAGCACCGGTAGGAAAGAAAACCTCTGGTCTAGCCTGGGACTACATATTGTTTATATACACAAGGTCAAGCCCTTCAAGGAAACATATTTTATTGTATAATTGCTGAGATAGATATACAAATATCACCCTTGGACATGGTTTTTCTTTTGATATCCTTATTCTGTATGTTTTTAGGCACTTCGACTCTTGGGAAGACCTCCATGGCTTATATTGAAGGGGCATCTTCTATCTTTCTCCTGTCTAACCTGAAACCACATAAATCTACCACTTCTTTTTGTATGTTAGCTATACAAAATCAAAACATTCATTCTACTGCAGACATCTGTTAGTTCTTAAAAATCTTTGCTTGAGAAGAGAAAATACTTGATTGTTGCCAAGCTTATCAAAATTATGCAAACAGACTTGTTTTAGTGTTACCTTAAATCTGGAGCACATTTTGGTTAGTTCACCTTCCACCGTGTGTAACTGCCAGCAAGAGTCTTTGAATAGTTGGGTCTATGTTAGTTGAAAACAAGCTGAGTAGAATAGAGAGATCCAACGATAATAAGTCATGTCTTACAAATACAACAGTTGAAGCATAACATCAAATTGGTATAATAGAGTTTGAACTATTCAAACCAACAGATAAAAGTAAAGTCATCGGTGAAAACAGAAATTCGGTGAGAGAGTGCGCAGTAAAAACTATTTTAAACAGGTCAAAAAACTTGAACTGTTGCTGTGGTACAACCGTTGAACCAACGGTTATTCGACCTTTGAACTCAAACGAACCTATTGAACTTATGGTTATTCAACCATTGAACCACCTTAAACATTGAAGTTATTGAACCGGTTGAACCTTTGAACCGATGGAACCTTCAAACTCTGATGAACCTTTGATCTGGATGAGCTTTCAAACTAGATGTACCCGTTGAACTTACGAAATGATGAACTGTTGAACCTTTTGAACCTGTTGAACCTCTATCTTAAGTTTCAAGAACCAGTTGAACCTTTGAACTGGTGGAACCTTCGAGCTCTGATGAACTTTCGATCTGGATGAACCTTCAAACCAGATGTACCCATTGAATTTACGAACCGTTGAACCTTTTGAACTCGTTGAACCTCCATCTTAAGGTTCAATGGTTCAACGCTTTCTTTTCCTTTAGCATAATTCTTCCCTCATCTTCCAATAATTCTTGTTTTAAAAAAATAACTATGAACTTAACAAATTAACATAGATATTTTAAGTACAACTATATTTAAAACACGTCTATATATATTGAAGATATCTAGACTAGTTATATTACAAAATTAAAAAATCATAAAAATTAATTGTAGAACAAACATATATTAGAAAGTAATTTAAAAAAAAATTATAATCATACCAAATCATACAAATCACAAGTCATTACAATTTAAATAACAAACAGGTAAAACCACCACATAACACTTAATTACCATAGTTTTGCTATCCACCATTCTCTCAATTTTCATAATAACTACTACAGGTTTAAAATAATATTTACATAGATTTAAAGAACTGGTTAAGAATAAGCTTGGGTTCAAATGACAGCATCATCTTGTAAAAGTTTTGACTTGTGCTCCTCATTTCCAAAACCCTTCTTTCAATTGTATGCAAACACCTTTGGATCATTTGTACCACTTAACTGCTAAAGCACAGATAATCTCCCACACAAACACAATTTCGAGGCATCTTGCAAATTATTTTCATTTCCAAAGCAACTTATCTTCGTCGTCTTGAAATGACTCCCAGATAACAATACCTTAAGATGAATCCACTTAACTTCATATACACACTTACAAGGCGTAGGCATGTACATGAACATTATTCTGATTGATTTACATAGTTTTATGTTGCTTTACATTTATCCCTAGTTATTATACTAATTCATGAATAGCATGTAAAACCTAACTAACCCTACTTCTACTTCTACAACTAATAGAATAGAGGATTGATTTAAAATAATTTTGGACCTTCACCAAGCTGATCGGTGCCTAATCCACTAGGAAACAAAGTCATGGACAACAAAGAGGGAAGAGATGCATCAAGTAAAACTTCAACAAAAATAGAAATATATATTGACGTACAAATCTTAGATTTAGTCTCATATGATAAACATAATTAATAATCAAGAAAAGAGAAGCAATGATCTATTTGCAACAAAGGAATGACCCGTACAAAAGAGTTTGTATTTATTCAAATGTTGTCACACATTATCCAATCTCTATTACAATAATACCAACAAGTGTGGCAAAAGAGGATGAGTAACTAGGTTCAGAACAACTACATTCTTCCATGGAGACATATTATCACATGAAATTGTGCATTGAAGATCCTTCCTACACTATATTAGATGCATTCTTCCATCTGTAGCCTAGACATATATTTTTCTTGATGCCCTAAAATCACCACAAACTCCTATGCCTCTAGAAAATTGGTTCAATGACAAACATGTATTACATCCTTATATATACATATATATATATATATATATATATCATTACATTTCCTTTGTTGCATTTTTTGGAGGGAAAACCAATTAGGGCACCCACCTATCTCATCTACCCTTGCATTCAATTCCACATACCTTCAATCTTGTCAAATTGGGCATTAATGGCGCTTTTGGTAGGTAGGCAGATATGCAAACTAAAAACCTATGAAAAACCACATTTTAAAAACATTTGTTAGTGAGTTCCTATTGACCAAGAACTCGCCAAAATCTCTTTTTCCTTCTGTTCACTTTGTGTCTTCCTTGTTGAAGGCTTAGTCATTTTAACATTTACCCTACCTTGTTAGTAGTTTCCCTAGTTCAAGGAACTACGTGAAATGTCAAAAACCTCCCTCCTTTTCTTTTTTTCTCCTTTGTTAGTGAGTTCTTGACCACCATAAACTCACCGAACATCACTTTACTTTGTCTTGTCTTCTTTTCTACCTTGTCATACCTTAGAAAGTTTTATCCATGGAAATATTTTTTCTCTCAGTTGTTGGGGCTTAACCAAGAACACAAAACACTTTCGACAAGTTCCATGGTTTTGAGAACCATGCAAACTACCAAAAGTCCCATCCTATAGCCTCTTTGTTGGTGGTTGGGAGTTCAATAGGAACTAGCAACCCATTGGGGTTTTCCATGGTTCAAGGAACTACGTGAAATGTCAAAAACCTCCCTCCTTTTCTTTTTTCTCCTTTGTTAGTGAGTTCTTGACCACCATAAACTCACCAAACATCACTTTACTTTGCCTTGTCTTTTCTACCTTGTTATACCTTAGAAACTATTATCCATGGAAATAATTTCCTCTCAATGGTTGGGGCTTAACTAAGAACATAGAACACTTTTGGCAAGTTCCATGGTTTTGGGAACCATGCAAACTACCACAAATCCCATCCTATAGCCTCTTTGTTGGTGGCCAAGGGTTCGATAGGAACCATGAGCCCGTTGGGGTTTTCCATGGTTCAAGGAACTACGTGAAATGTCAAAAAACTCCCTCCTTTTCTTTTTTTCTCTTTTGTCAATGAGTTCTTGATCACCATAAACTCATCAAACATCACTTTACTTTGCCTTGTCTTCTTTTCTACCGTGTCATACCTTAGAAAGTTTTGTCCATGTAAATATTTTTCTCTCAATGGTTGGGGCTTAACCAAGAACACAAAACACTTTTGGCAAGTTCCATGGTCTCGAGAACCATGCAAACTACCAAAAGTCTCATCCTATAGGCTCTTTGTTGGCAGTCAAGGGTTCAGTAGGAACCAAGAACCTGTTGGGGTTTTCCATGGTTCAAGGAACTACATGAAATGTCAAAAACCTCCCTCCTTTTCTTTTTTTATCCTTTGTCAGTGAGTTATTGACCACCATAAACTCACTGAACATCACTTTACTTTGCCTTGTCTTCTTTTCTACCCTATCATACCTTAGAAACTTTTGTCCATGGAAATATTTTCCTCTTAGCGGTTGGGGCTTATCCAAGAACACATAACACTTTCAGCAAGTTCCATGGTTTTGGGAACTATGCAAACTACCAAAAGTCCCATCCTATAGCCTCTTTGTTTCCGGTCGGGGGTTCAGTAGGAACTAGGAACCGGTTGGAGTTTTCCATGGTTCCATAAACTATGGAAAACATTGAAATGGTTTTTGGTGAGCCGAAAATGACTGACAAGACCAAAAAGTTCAATTTTTTTTTAGGAATTTTAGGAATTTTTGGATCTCTTTCCACTTTCTTGTGATCTATCTTGAAGATCTTGTGGAATACATTCTTCTACACTTTGTATTGAATAAACATGTCTTAGAAATGTATGTGGATAAACAACCTGAGGATATTGGTATATGTGAGGATAATGTGCCAACATTGCAAGCCATTACTCAATTCATCCTTTCATGAGTCCTATTAATATTCCAAGTCTTTCATCCTTTGAACCCTTGTTTTTGTGTCACCTGATAGATTTTTTGACATGCATTATTCTCATTGCTTTCTTTCATGGTGTTGCATTTATTATTATGCAAGGTTATTACATTTTATGCTCAATTAGTCGTTTTCATACCTTGTTGAAATGCGTGTCACATTGTCAAAGAAGAAGCATGTCCATGTGATTATGTTGGTTCACTGTAATGGAGGACTCATTTTGTGTGTTTGCATGCATGTGGTCATCATCTTGAAAGTTTAGGTGTATGGTCACAATTTAGTCCTAGATGTCTAGGATGTCACAAAGACATAAACATAGGTGTTTCGCTTTGGGCTATCAATGTGAGGTACACTTTTATGGTACAAATTCATTTGATGATTGTTATCATCTGCATGTAATTTTGTTCCGTGCTTGTAAAAATGCCTACACCTTTCAGGTTTGTTATATGACTAGGGGCATTAGTCATTTAGATTTAATTTGACATTTTGAAGCTCAAATATTCATTTTCGTTGTTTAAAAATGGCATTAAATTTTCTTTGTTAACCCCATTCGCTCTTTTCACTTGAGGCTTTAAAGCTAGAAGACACATATGAAATTATATAGAAAATTCTTAAACTTTAGTATAACATTGAAGCAAACCACTAACCATTGTGAGTTGGTTGTTTAGTTTTTAAATCAAGATTGTCTTTAGGATTAGGTTTAATAATCAAAATATTTGGATTACTACCAAATTTTGAGCTTTCTAAACTCATCCTCATAGAATTTACAATCCATTTCATAAACATATTCAAAATCTATATCTTCATAATTCAGCTGGAGTCCAACTCTTCCAATTCAAACTCAAACTAGTCCATGTGCCTTTAAATTTTACAACTTGAGCAACAACAAGAGAAAGCACAACAAGAGCAACATGAGAAGACATCCAAACCTTAATCTTTTCCCAAGTAGAACTCTAAATTTAGTTTATTAATTTCATGTTTAAAATTTTTCAAGGCGTATAATTCATTGAAATGGTTACAAAAGATACCTTGAATTGTATCTCTTTACATCTAATGACTAGAATTTGTATTAACCTAGTCTCTAACATGACTTTATACTTCCAACATGGAGATCATAAAGAAACGTATACTGTAGATAGGTAATTTGAGATCAGGCTAGCGGTGAGAACAGTGTGTCATAGGAGAAGTTCAATCTGTAAGGTTTTCATCAGGCTAGCGGTGAGAGCAATGGCTGGTCCGAAGCAGTGGACGAAGGAAATGGATAGAAGATCCATCCCGAGGTTTAAAGAACCGGTTAAGAATGAGATTGGGTTCGAATGACAACATCATGCTGTAAATCTCTAAGTTTCGACTTGGGCACTGAGGAAGACATTGCCAAAACCCTTCCGTTAAATTGTATGCAAACACCTTTGGATGATTTGTATTATCACTTAAACTGCTGACGCACAGATAATCTCCCACACAAACACACTTCCCAATATATTGAGGGAGAGAGTCCGGAGGCATCCTTGCAAATTCTTTCCATTTCCAAAGCAACTTATCTTCATCGTCCTGAAACAACTCCCAGATAACAATACCCATAGCGCTTGGCAAATGAAAGTCAATACCCATCCTGAGTAGAACCTCAGGTAACGGATCGCTTGCTGACTGATCCGTGAAGGTCGCTACCACTAGAACGGATGCCCTATATGCAACTATGGATAAAACATACAGATCATAATTTTCAACAAGTTGGGTGGGTAATGGAGCTATTGTAACAGGCTTAATAATACCATCTTCGATATTGTAACCGGCAATAGTCATAGGCCTCTCTGCCCTCCAGAAAAGAACGCCATTGCACTCAACCATTTGACGATCTAATATATTAGAGCCCGTTTCCCCTGAAAACTGAGACTTAAGCTTCCATGAATCTTGAAAATAGTGGTAGATTTGGAAGGAAAAATTCCTCGAGCTGTGCCCCAACGTCACTACCAAATACGGCTCTCCATTTCCTCCTCGTACAATATGCTGAGACTCGCAAAACATATCGATTACTATATCTGTATAAATTTTCATGAGCGGGTTGCAAACACGTAATACTGGGGTTCTTCTAAAAAGCAGTAACCCCAGCCCTACACTTGGTAAGTTGTAACATCTGACATTGTCTCCCACAGGATTTGAGAGGAAAGAAAGAGAGATTGTCATCCATTTTTGTGTGGAAAAGCAGTAGGCCACACAAAGCCAACTTCCGTCGGATTCTTCACCACAGAGAAGAAGCCATGGATTTTGGGTGCGCAGCGAAGACAGAAATCTGTGCGAGGACAAAATAGAATTCCATTCTTTGCAAACTACGCGAGAGCGGCAGATTGACTGTAATGGAAGCTTTGTAAAAATGCATTCCTTTACATCCCCATACAGCTCAGATACACCACTCTGCTCTCCGTCTTCTTCAACTGCTGAAATAAATTGTCGCTCCATTGCTTTCTACTACCAGGCTTCCTAATTAATGGATTTCTTATGCTATTGATTTCTCTCTATGCATTTATAGGTGTTTGACATGGAGAGCTTTGCTTACTCCACGCGTGGTTAAGAGCAGCCAAGGTGGAGAACATAAAATTTAAAATAGGTAATCGAGATAAAAATTGGGATAGATATTTTTAATATATTTATGGAAAACCTGTTAAAAGAAATATAATTTTGGAAGTGTTTTTAAATATCTTATGTAAAAAATTAAATGGCATTAATTTTTTTTTGTTATCTTTTATTAATATTTTACATTGGATATCTGATTTAAATTTATGTGTTCATGTAGATAATTAAATAATTCAAAAGTAAAATAAGTTAATTCTTAAGTAAATAAAATAGCTCTAGATTGATATTGGCATCTTTTAGATAGACGTGTTTAAGATATTGTTATAATAGAATATAAACTATTAATAAATATGTAATAATTTGTTATTTATTATCATCTAATTAAATATTTTAGTCTAACTTGACATATATCAATAAATACAAAAATATCTGAAATTACTCATCATCTCATTTTAAAAATATAAGTAATAGTGGTCAAAATATAGCTCCATATGGGACATGTATCAATTTAATTCATTGTGCATAAATAGTACATATCAAAATATAATGCTCTTAAAAAAAAAATTGTCATCACATTAAATAGTTTGAGTTTGTAGATTTTATGCAACATTAGTGTAGAACTTCTAAACCTAAACCAACTAGAAATTTGTTCTTTAATGAACAATATATATTCTCAATGTATCATATTTATCAATCCTCATTTCTAACAAGTCATTCCTTCTCTTTTAATTTATATCCAATTGATATTGTTTTTTAGACCTCAACAACCAAATATTGAAGTGCCTCCCTATGTAAAGTTCACCATTTGATACATAAATCAAATTTAATACCTATATATTTCAAATATGAAATTTAAATACTCATATTTCAAAAGGGACTCCCCTTCAATTTACATCAACCTCTTTCTCAATATAACATAGAGATATTTTTTCTTCTCATTAAAGCATTAAATTATAGAAAAAGAATTGTTTTTTGTGCCTAAGTATAAAACTATTAAGTTTCCACAATCCATTATTGCCTAGAAAAGTTGTGTCTTGTATGTAAAGGTAAACTTATTAAACTTTTGTTGTTTACAAGGATGGGGTGATTCCTCCTATAACTAGGTGTAATTCCGCTAACCATGGCAGCTTAACCTAATTGTTGTTTCAAACATGAGTAAGTAATAACAGTTGTCTTGCATTTGAGCCCTGACTCTCACTAGCTTAAACCCCAAAAACTCAAAATCATCAATGGAATCCAAAGTTATTGTTGCAGTTGGACTCAAATATTTGTGGTTAGAATATGTAGAAGGGTTTCTCCCTTTGAGTATATTGATTGTCTCTCTTAAATGATCATGGTTAAAAAAAGAAAATCGCAATTCTAGAAAATGGTCCTAAGATAAGGGTCCAAATGAAGGTGGAGAAAATAAAATTTGAAATAGATAATGGAGATGGTATAGATATTTTTAACATATTTATGGAAAACGTGTTAAAGAGAAAGGGCCATTAAGTCTTATTTTTAATTAATTTTTTAAAATAAAATTTTAAAATATATATTCATTGTAAACCAACCCATTGAATCACCGGGATTTCGGATTGCCTATTGTTTCTTTAGGCGGCGGGATATAGATATAGGGGCTCCTCCACGCCCTAGATCAATGGAGGCTGAGACTGACTGGGGAGCACCGCTTCAGCGAGATCGCCAGCCATATAACCAACCCCTCCCGGGGATGAGTTGGTCTCAAGACCGGCCCCTCCATATAGATTGATTTGGATTGGATGGGTTTCTCGAGCTAGGTTTAGGACCAGCTAGAAGCTATAGATAGACTGGGACCAGCTATATATCCCTCGGCTTCCCAAGCAGAGAGAGATCTAGCCTAGTAATAAAATTTTAAAATATATATTCATTGTACTTTTCAAAGTAAAAATAAAACAAAAAAATCAAGGAAATAATGAATGGTGGTTTTTTGAAAAGAAAAAAATTAAAATTTACATACAAAAGTAAATAGTTTCGAAATAAAGTAATTAATGTAATAAAACTAACATTCCTATTTTTAGAAAAAATACACTTGATTTGAATCATAGATCCACTAAAACAAACACTTTTTACATAGATTTGTGAAAACATAGATATGGTAGTTTTAATAATTTTGTAATTTTATATTTTATATTTTACATATAATTTATTGATTTAATATTTTAATTTTGTAATTGTATTAATTTTATAAGTTTATTTATTTTATTAGTTTTATAGTTTTATAATTTTAATTAAAAAGTTATTGAAATTATTATGTATAGTAAATAATTATGTAGATCTATCAATAAAAATACAATATAAGTGATATAGTTTATAGTTTATAAATGAATTTATTTTTGAAATAATTATTTATTTTAATTTTAGTTAAGAGTTAATATTGCAATAGTAAACAGATAATAAAGTTATTTTTAGAATTATTTTATTTTATTTTATTTACTTAAGATTTATTTTCTAGTTACTTTATTTATTTAAAAGTTATTTTATTTATTTTAATTTTATAATATAGATTGATTATGTTTTAGTTTTTATTATTTTTTCATCTCGGCTCTTTTATAGTTTTTGTTAACACCTCACATTACACTCCACCCCTTATTTGGCATAATAAAATAATTTTTAAACTAACATATATATCTAAAATATGCCTGAAGGCACCTATTCTTATAAAACAACAATGAATAAAAAACAAAAAATTAAAACCCTAATATACTTTGATCCTTTTTATTTGATATAGGAAAACACTAATAAAATATAGTTATAAATTATTAAATTTAATTCTGCATTAAAGAAAAGAAAATTATATTGAAGCATTTATAGTAAAATGTAATGTACTTACTTGGAATATACTTTGATCTTTTTATATTTCATATGATAAAACCCTACAAAAATATAGTTATAAATTATTTAATTTTATTATTTAGAAAAGAAAAGAAAAATAGATTGAACCCTTTATACTAAAATATATAAAATATAATACACTTACTTTGACTAACTTCTCCCCTTCAATAATATGTTCTAATCTTTATTTATTTCATATAATAAACCCTAATAAAATATAATTATAAATTAAATTATTGTACAATAAATAAAATAACACAAAAAACAAAAGGTAATCTGCCCTTGATGAATATACTTTGATCCTTTTATAAATTAAATTGAAGCCTTTATAGTAAATGTATAAAATATAACTTCAAATAGCTTCTCCCATTTTCATGAATATACTTTGATTTGTTTTTATTTCATATGATAAAACCCTAATAAAATAATTAATCTACCCTTGATGAATATACTTTGATCCTTTTATAAATTCAATTGAAGCCTTTATGGTAAATGTATAAAATTTAACTTCAAATAACTTGTTTCATTCATGAATATATTTTGATTTGTTTATATTTCATATGATAAAACCCTAATAAAATAGGTAATTTGCCCTTCATGAATATACTTTTATCCTTTTATCCATTAAATTCAAGCCTTTATAGTAAATGTATAAAATATAACTTCAAATAACCTCTCCCCTTCATGAATATACTTTGATTTGTTTTTTATTTCATATGATAAAACCCTTATAAAATATAGTTATAAATTATATTATTGTACAGTAAATAAAATAACATAGAAAACAAAAGGTAACCCTAACAAAATAGAATGCGCTTATTCTTGTAATAAATTTTATAATTGTGAATACACTTTGCTCCTTTTATATTTCATATGTTAGAACCCTAATAAAATATAGTTATAAAAGAAATTATTCTATAGTAAATAAATAACACAAAAGAAAAGATAACTATGATAGTAAAATATTAATTTGAAGTATTTTCATTAAAATAACTCAATAGTAAATCAAAGTACTATTATATTTCTGTTGTAGGAAATGTTTCTGAATAGATCACCTTAAGCCCTAGTGTCAAAAATTGCAAGATCATAAGCAAGGTAAATTAGTTCCAAGGAGTAAACCTACTTGGTGGATAGGGGCTGAGCCCCAACATTATCTTGTGCTTGCTAGCTCACAAATTGAAGATAAATCTAAGATTTCGCCCACCCTGCCTCAAAGGGCTCAAGAATATTCTAGTGGTAATGTAAATAAATCAATTGAGGGTGATTGTATAGTATCTCCTTTTTCTAAATTTTCTACCTCTGAGATCTTTCGAGAGCCACCAGTTATATGCACCAAACAATGTCCAATGAAAACCATAGTAAATATCATACAGATAAGGACCCGTCAGAAGCAAATGAAAAAAAGCATAAGGGCTCTTCACTAGAGTAAATGGGAGATGACAACAATTAATAGACCACAGTGAGAAAAAATAAGAAATTAGGGTAAAATGATAAAAGAAAGATGACTTTAAAATACTTACTTTATAATTTTACAAAACTATGTTAAATAATGATGGCGCGAAGATTTGAAGAGCGACAATTCGCAGAGCGAAAATTTGCAGAGAGACCCATTCTAGAATGGAGAGAGAGAGAGGGATGAAAGGAGGCCTCATGGAGCAAAGAGATTGGAGACGCTTTCCTCGAAGGGAGCTTGAACCGGCTAACAGGAATTGTGGATTCGCCAGCGGTGGTCAGAATTTTCCACAGCAGGAGGAAGACCTGCAAAAATGGCACGATGTCCGGTTTCCTCTAAAAAGAGAGCAGCAACAGAATAGAAATCTTCACGGCCCAAGGCACTGGAATCAAAGACAGCAAAACTATCAACAATATAGGGGAAGAAGAAACCCTAGAGGTGATGGTCAGCGCAGGGATTTCCAAAGGCGCAATTTGCAGCCAGAGATCAACATCACGGAAGGAGGGAAGATGTCAGAGAAGAGGAAATCTCAATCACCCTCAATGCTAATCGTCTTCAGGATCTTGTTTTGAAATTGGAAAATACTGCATTAATAATGAAATGGCATGGGAAGGATTTAAATTGGCAAAGTCTGGAGACATGGTGGTATGACAAATGGGGAACAGAATTGGAATTCAAGAGGATGACAAATGATTATTTCATGGTCATTTGTCCTTCAAAACCCATCAAGGCTCAAATTAAAGAAGGGATTTGGATTCTTGATGGCTGCGGCTTTTACATCAGCCAATGGAAGGCCGAGTTCGATCCAACTTCACACCGCTTGGAAAAAAATCATGATTGGTATATTTTACCTAACCTCCCCCTTGAATATTGGGACTCCAGGGTTTTGGAAGAAATTGGTAACGGCATGGGATCCTTTTTGTGCGCGGAGAAAAGGGGCAACCCAGAAGGGTCAGGCACAGTGGTTCGGGTAGGCATCGAAAGCAATCCAAATCGTAGAATCTTGAGTGAAATTAAGATTTCGTCAGGATTAGGTGTCTGGACGCAGAAAGTGATCCATAACCCTCTCCCCACAGATACTCTGGTCAAAGTGCTAGGGTGGAAAAGCGACCCTTTTCCAAAGGAAAACTCAGAGCAAGCATCCAATAAACAACTCATGGAGGACGAAGATTATGTCGAAGAAGGTCGACCTCTCCCTTCTAAAGTGGAGCTTCAAAAGGAATCCAAATCAGCCCAGAGGCTTGATGATGCCCAGAGCATCAGATCCATTGATCAAAAATTATCGCAGGCAATTAAGCTGAATGGTAACACAGTGCGCAAAGAGGATCTTGATTCCCTCATAAATGTGGGCAATGAATTGGTGGACATTGCAAATGCGGCCAAAAGAGGGGAGCTTGACATCAACAATTTTGATGGTGAAGATTGGCTTGCAAAACAAGATTTCGAGCTGATGGGAAATGAAGGCTTCCTAACTGAAAAGGAAGACCCAAGCAAAGCCCTAAATAACCTTGTAGAACAAGGGGAGTTAATTGAAATCTAAGGAACCAACCAAAACATTGCCAGATTGTGGAGAACACAGAGGAAAAGGTAGGATTCCAAATAAGGAAAAACTCAAGTGGGATGGGGAGGCTTCAGGGCAATTGAAAATCTAAACACTATTGAAAGTAGGGAAGGAGAATGCCCTTCCTGAACAACAATGAAAATCATAACTTGGAATGTTAGGGGCTTAAATGCCCCTAACAAAAGATGTCTGTTGCGGCAGCATCTGAACTCACAGTGACCGGACGATTGTTTGATTCAAGAGTCTAAGTTAGGAGAACACGAAAGAGCAACTCTCAGCCTCAAATTGAGGAAGTGGAAGATTTGTGGAGTCAATGCAGAAGGAGCCTCAGGTGGACTGCTCACTCTTTGGAAGCCGCAAACAGTCTTGATTGAAGAGGTGGCTTCAAGCAAGTGCTGGCAAGCCTGCAGGGTAAGGAGCCTCGCCTCCAATCTAAGTTTTCTTCTGGTAAATGTTTATGGGCCTAACAACTACATTCATAAAAGAAGTGTTTGGAACGAATTGAACAAAGTCTACAAATTCCTAGGGTTCAAATTTTTCATTTTAGGCAGGGATTTCGACGCAATTTTGAAAGAAAGTGATAATAAAGGGGGAGTAGGGAGGAAACTTCAGTCTCAGTTGGATTTCAAAAGTTTTGTGGATAGAAATGAACTTTGTGACATTCAGATGGGAGGTGGGCAGTTCACCTAGACAAATAGAAGGTTAGGCTTCTGTGACATAGCCGAGAAATTGGATAGGTTCCTCTTCAAAGGAGACTTCTACAGTCTTCCCTTTAATCTTGACTGTCAATTGCTTCCATTACCAGGGTCAGATCACTACCCCGTTTGCTTGGAATTATTGGGAGAAAAGGGATCAGTCAGGAGTCCCTTTAAGTTTGAAAATATGTGGTTTCAGCACAAGGATTTTTTGGATCTGATCAAACAATGGTGGAATGAAACGTAGCCCGTAGGCTCCAAAATGTTTAGCATCACAGTCAAGCTGAAGGATATTAAACAGAATCTAAAATCATGGAATCAAAATAACTTCAAAAACATCTTTGAGGAGAAGAGGCAATGTGAATCAGAATTAAAAGCCCTCTTGAAGAAGATTATTAGAGAGGGAATGGATAACCACAGCTACTTGCAAGAAAAATTGCTGATGGAAAAAATGAATGATATTCTTACCAAAGAAGAAGTGTTTTGGCGACAAAAATCCTGGGAAGTTTGGTTATCGGCCGGGGACAAAAATACAAAATACTTTCATAACGCAACAAAGGCAAGAAGGGAAGTAAACAAAATTTCCAGGGTAAAAGACATTAATGGAAAACTTGTGGAGGATGTGGAAGAGGTCAAACAAGCGGTGGTGGAGCATTTTTAGAACCTCTTGCATGAGCCAGAAGGTTCCCTGCTCACAGCCCAAGAAGAGCTTGTGGGATATATACCCAAGCTGGTAAATGATGAACAAAATGATATGCTAAACAACAAATTCTCAAAGGAGGAAGTGAAGTTTGTGCTCTTTCAGCTCCATCCAGATAAAGCGCTTGGACCCGATGGTTTTCCAGCCAGGTTTTTCTAGAAATGCTGGGACATAATCAGCACTGACATTGTGGAGGCCTTAGAGGAATCCAGGACCTCTAGACAACTTCTAAAAGAAGTTAATAACACTTTTTTAGCATTAATCCCGAAGAAAGAGAAGCCTGAACTTCTGGACGACTTCAGGCCAATCTCTTTGTGCAACACTTTTTACAAAATTTTAGCAAAAATAATGGCAAACAGGTTAAAAACACTCTTACCAGATTTGATTTTAGAAGAGCAGACGGGGTTCATCTCAGGAAGGTCCATCTTGGATGGGATAATGATTGCTCAGGAGGCCATCCACTCAATAGAGACCACGCAAAAGCAAGCAATGATATTAAAACTTGACATAAAAAAGGCTTATGATCGGGGCAATTGGCATTTTTTATTTAAAGTCTTGGAAGGATTTGGCTTCACCAAGAATTGGCTAGACTGGATCTTCTCCTGGGTGGCAAGTCTGAGATTCTCAGTCCTTGTGAATGGAACTCTGGAGGGCTTCTTCAATGTCTCTCGTGGGTTAAGATAGGGAGACCCACTATCCCCCTTTCTTTTCATTTTAATGGCTGAAGCACTTGGCAGATCACTTACCAGAGCTTGGAACCTCAGGGAGATCGCGGGAGTTCAAGTCACAAGTGGTGCTCCACATATTACCCATCAACAATTTGCTGATGACACCATGCTGTTTGGGAAAGCCCAAATCAGGGAGGCTCGAAGTTTCAAGACAATCCTCCAAAAGTACACTACTGCCTCTGGACAAGAAGTTAGTCTTGAAAAATCAGAAGTTTTTTTCTTCAACACTTCTGCAAGAGTGGAAGCTCAGATTTTGAGGATCCTTGGTTTTACGAAAGGATCTCTCCCTTGCACTTATTTGGGGATCCCGTTGGATAGGGGTCTTTGCCCAGGTAACATCTGGAACAGTTTACTGGAGAAAGTCAGCAACAAGGCAGCCTCTTGGAAAAATAGTTGGCTGTCTTAGGCAGGCAGGTTAACGAAACTCAAGTCAGTCATTTCTGCCCTACCTACCTATCTAATGTCCTGTTTACCTCTGTCAAGAAAAGCCAGCAAAGAATTGAATAAGACGATGAAGAACTTTTTTTGGCAAGGATTGTCTGAACAATTCAAATACCCTCTTGTTAAGTGGAAACAAATTTGTGAATCTAAACGAAGGAATGGATTGGGTATCAAAAATCTTTTGCTCCAAAACAAAGCCTTGGGAGCCAAATTAGTTTGGACAATTTTCTCCAACCTAGATCTTAAGTGGGTCCAAATTGTGCAAGTAAAATATTTGGACGAAGGGATAGACAATATTTTCACTTCCAGGGAGCTTCCCTTAGTTCTAGAATTTGGAATTTTATCCATTGTTGCAGAAATCTCATTTCAAAACATCTTTCATGGGAGATTAGGAGCGGCGATTCTGCTAATTTCTGGGATGATTCTTGGCAAGGGCTACCTAAATTGGCCAATGAGGTAGATTTGGCAAACGTCAAGACTATAACAACCCAGACATGGGGGGATAAGGTAAGAGATTTTTTGACTCCATCTTTTCACAATGGCCTTCTGACAGCCAAATGGAAGAGTCCACATAACCTCAGGTTAAGTCAGGCAGAAGTGAAATTATTCGATAAAACCATGGCTAATAGACAGATTAGCTTCCGATAGGGCTCAAACATCCTCAGATGGGTAGGTGCCCCAAATGGAGTTTACAGTGTTAAAGAAGGATACAATAAACTGTCGGATTGCTAAGAGGAAGCCTTTGCAATTCCAAGAGAGTTGTGTTGGAATCCCAATTGCCTACCAAAGGCAGGGGTCTTCTTGTGGATAGCCTCACAAGGTAGAGCCTTAACAGCAGATAGGTTAGCCAAACTCAGATTTTAGGGTCTATCAAGATGTTGTTTGTGTAAAGATTACTCAAAGGACGGAAATCATCTCTTCCTCAACTGCCCTTATGCAAGTACATGTTGGAATTGGCTAATGAACAAACTTTTCTGGAAATCAGCTATGCCAGCGGGATTGTCTGATTGGCTCTCCAGTTGGCCCAGTTTATACAAAAAAGCGGTGTATCACAAGCTGTGGGAAATCAGTCCTTCATTACTGATTTGGGAACTCTAGAAAGAGAGAAACAGGAGACTCTTTCAGGATAAAGAAATGCCTCTCCCTTCGTTTCTAAATAAACTCAAGAGTAGTATAGTTGAGGTTTTCAACTCAACACTGGGCAATGTAACACAAAAGAGCTTCTCAGTCTAGGATGCCAAGATCAGACAAGGCTAGCAGGGCCTTATATTGCCGCCTCTCAGTTTGGAAGGACAACAATCAACGCTTAAAAGAAAACTAGCCAAATGGTCTCCCCCAGACCATGAGTGGTTCAAATTAAACTTCGACAGAGCATCACGAGGGAATCCCGGTAAATCAGGAGCTAGCTGCATCATCAGAAATTGGGAAGGGAAAACAATTGGTAGTCTCACAGAGCCACTAGCAGATGGAACCAACAATGAAGTGGAACTGGAGGCCTTAATCTTAGGCTTAAAGCTTTGCCATGAGATAAATCTCTGTCAGGTTGCCATTGAGGGAGACTCCCTTCTGGTGATCAATGGATTGCGCACAAGGAAACTCCTAAACTGGAAATTGGCCACAAAACTAGAATTAGCTTTGGCTTTGATGGATCGGTGTGAGTTGACCACCATTAATCACATTTATAGGGAGGCCAATTCAGAAGCAGACCTTCTTTCTAATCAGGGGGTAGATGGAATTAGGGTCAAATTTCTCTCTAGCTGAAGAAGTATGATAGGGTGGCAGGGTGGGCACCCAATCCAAGATCACTTGGATGGGTCGATGCCATTCAAAGTTATTATGGCCTCTTCTTTGTATTCAATAGTTATTGTGGCTTTTATGAATTGGAGATGTATCTCCTCCCTTACGGAATTTGCAAGACTTTGACTTGAGTCGTCACATGCCTCACTATGGTAGACCTCTCCTTGCATTGATTACAAGTTTCGGTTAAATGAATGTGATCTCTCTTATGCGCAGACAGAAAGACATATCTGGAGTTCATTCCATTTTCACAATTTCGAGTGATTCTCTATTGGTGTAGATGGTGGCAGTAGCAGACAGCATGGAGAAAGGCTCGGGCTTCATTACGAAGATCTCGGTGCATGGGTTGATAAATCTGGGGGCTTCGACTCCTCTACAGCTGGAGAGTTCAGTTAGGTAGATGGCATTCAAGGGAGCGGTTATAGACTTAAGGTTAAAATGCATCCTGCATAGGCATGAGGGCTTGCTCCTCTCGGCGGTCAAAATAATCTTGGGGACGGATTTCTTGACAACAGATGAGTTCTACAAGGTCGACTCCCACATTTCTTCCCATTTCCTTGCCTCAATCCTAGATGTTGGGGTGTCTACAGCAGCAGTGAAATCTATCATGGTGAAAGTATTTAAAACAGAATTCCTTCAGGGCCTCAATTCCATTTTGGAGGCAGCCATTCTAGGGGTGGGCATCCCCTGCCCAAGAGACATTGCCTCAAATAAGGACCCTCTAGAGGTGATGAAGGTTCTGCCCTTCATCCTTGATCTAAAATGCCTAGCGCTGGTGGAGCATTAGGATCGTGTCATCCCGGTCTACGGCTTCCTCCAGAATATGCTGCAAGAGAATGTGGATCCCGGGGAAGAGGTATGGGTAGACAGGCTTCATGCCATGGCTGTCGAGCTTGGCCTCTTTTGATATCTTGTTTAGATAAATCCTCAGTCCCAGTAGGTTTGTTAATAAGATAGTTAATATCAGACCAGTAAGCCTACAGGCTAATTTTGGATAGCATGGTCCCCTATATCAGATGAGAAAGCCTAGAGACTGATTTTGTAAAGCACTATAAAACCTATAGTTTCAAGGAAGGGTTTAGGAGTCTTTTTGTCATCTGGCCGTGGCAGGTAAACGGCTTATAGGCACCTACATGTTCATACTTTCTTCGGATCAATACAAACTTTATATTTATGTAGCAAAAAAAAAAATTTACAAAAATATGTTGCTCATTTTAATTTTTGATAATTTTACAAAAATATGTTGCTCATTTTAATTTTTGTGAACACAGTCACAATCATCCCCTTAATGCCACATCTCAGCATAATAAAAATAATGTCTCTTTGGCATAATAAAAACTTAAATTTATGTGTCCATGTAGAAAATAAAACTAGCATACCTATTTTGGAAAAGATGTGGAGAGATATCATTGTGGAAAAAATAAAACTAATCTATGTAAAAAACACCAAGAGATACGATTGTGGTCTCTCGACGTCTCTTACATAGATTTTTTTAAAGATAGGTATGCTAGTTTATTTTAGTTTAGAACTTTTTTATTTGCTACATACATACATGGACACATGAGAAATCTGAGAAAGTAAATTTTATTTATTAGTTAGTGTATTAGAATTTTTTATTGTGGTTAAGAAAATGCAATAGAGGGAAAATAAAAAATAAAATAAAATAATTATTAAATAAGAACAAAACAAATTGTTTACTTCAAATTTTTATTAATTTGAATTGAAATAACTATTTTGTAACACACTTATAAAATTATTGTAAAAGAAACCTAATTTATAATTGCAACAAAGAAAATACTATCATTTTGCTTACAACAACCTTAAATATTTTTTCTATTTTTTCAAGTCACCCTATATTCTTTTCATCATTTACAAAGTATATAACTAGCATACCTATCTTTAGAAAAATATATCTAAAATAGGCTCTAGGCATATTTTAGATATATTTTTCTAAAGATAGGTATACTAGTAGCATCTGCAGTTTGACGATGTAAACATAGTATTTAAATGTTTAAGAAAGTTTTGTTTGAGTAATAATAGTGCAACATTTTACATAACAAAAAATCACTTATAACTAATATTTGAGTAGATTTGAATATGACCAATACAGAAAGTTAATGTGAAAAAGGGTACACTAATTCATAATATTTGAGAAAATTTTGTAAGAAGTACATCACATTATTGATCATGTATTTTAAATAATCATGAAAATGTGGAATACAGTTGAGAGAAAATCTAAATTATTCAATATTTGATATTCATAAAAATAGATTTGTAAGGAGTACATCAAATCATGTTTTCTTCTAATAATTTGAGTGTTTGTTCCTCAGACTTTCAGTTCTAAAGTTGTTTTCCCTTTTTCATATTTTCATAATGGTTATATGTAAATGGTGGAATTATTCTTAGTCCTTGTAATGACTTAACACGAGATATAGCCACAAAAGTCAAACCTATTGTTTCTTTTTGTCCAACATCAATAGTGGCTTTTGAAAGAGCGAGACCTTATGATTTGTGTAAAATCAATGCCCAAGCTCGTCTCAAGGGTATTTGGATTGCATGACCCCTTTGTATTAATGTAATTGGTATTTATTTGAGGACATTGATCTTCAAATGGAATGCCTGAGTAACTATTGAATTCAACCATAACATATGTGAGTGGTTCTAGTGGTGCAATTCTAGGTCTATATATTATTTCTCGAACATATCCTAGAGCTCCCTTTACAAGACCTTCTTCTATCCAAAGATTGGAAGTTAACATTACTCTTGCATTGTTAGCAATTAACAATTCCACATCAAGTTCATCATTTTGTCCTACTTCTGGTGCATCGATAGTACTGACTTTTGTAGCAATGTTGCATGTAACTGGGTGCTTCAATGAGTATAATTTTCTTTTGTTATGACCATGCACATTATCATTGGTGGAAAATAAATGAATATTGTTATCAAAATCTTCATTGGTTGTAGTGTCTCTTTCAGCAGTAATCCTTGTCATTAGTAATTTCCAGTCATCAGTAGTTGGATTTGAATCTCTTCCACTTGTGTCAATTTTACAAGTTCTTGTGGTTGTGGGCCAAGATCCATATTATGTGATGCAAATAATCAATTATTACCTTTCTCTTGTCGACATCTAGGGCATATAGGACCTTGAGGTGTTTGAAAAAAATTATTCCAAAGTAACATTCTTGGCAAATGTAGCACATGTTTCGAGAAACAAATTTATCTAGATCATGTCGAAAAAGATTTGAAAGTTATTGAAATCTCTTTTAAGAATTCCATTTGGATTTGGTATATTTTGTGCATTGTTTCCAATAGTTACATTCACTTCACGTCCAACTACCACATTCACTTCACGTCAAATTGTATTTTCTAGTGTTTCAAGCACACAATCTATGGATCTTAAATTTTCATCTTCAATATGAAAATTAATATTAGGAAATGACTGATGCTCATACATCTCAATTGATTGATGAGTACTTGTTTGTGTTGGTGTATATTAAGCTTACTAAGGAGTGCATATTTAGGAGTCTATGTTTAGCCTTGAGCTATACTTGGCATACCTAGATTAGCTTTGTCTAACTTAAGTGGTTTTTTTTCCTATTCTTGAAGCACCACTATTCTTAGTGAGATTTTCCTATTATTGGATTGTCTATTCTTAGTCGATTATGCCCTATATGTATCTCATAGTGAGCTATTTTACTATCCCAATCAATTCACTCTTCATTGAAGTATTTGCTTCACATATTTGTGTTTTGAATATTTTCTGTAGGATAAGTGTGCCTTTTCTTGTCTTAGGTGGCTAATTTGGTGTAGGTAATCATCAAAGGATCCTCTAAGTTCTCACATGGTATCAGAGTAGGGTTGGGTTTATTTATTGTTTGTCTGGTATCAATTTGTAGATTTTTTGTTCAATATACTAGTTGCATGGAAATTATTCTCTATGTATCTATGTCCCTGTTAAGCCCATCCTTGTTCTAACATGTCAACTCATAATGCCCAAAACTAATCAACTTAATTACCATTAAATAAACACACAAACACACACAGATATATATATATATATATATATATATATATATATATATATATATATATATATATATATATATATATATATATACATACACACACACGTACACACACACACACACTCATATATATATATATAATCATTAACAATAAATCAAATAAATTTAATTTCAGGATAATTGAAATTGTAACATTTCCACAAATAGCATACTATTGAATTCTGCAACAATGATAAGTATACACTTAATTCTCAAGACTAATAAGTCATATAAAGAGAATTATGTTAGATCTGGAAAACTTGATATCTATTTTCCTAAGCCTCGAAATGTATTCTTCTTAGGAAGGAGATCATCACCCAAGTGCTTTTCCTCCAACCATAGACCAATAGTCTCCTACACAACTTCCTACCTAGAAGTGGCCCTACCCTTACGAAGGGAATAGATATAAGGAATGAAATAGGTTTTCCATCTGAGTCTCTAGTGTCATGTCCTTCATAATACTTCACGATCGTAAAACTATAGATCCACTCTAACTATGTATGACATTACAGGAAGCATTATGTCATCTAGAGCATAGTGAACTTACTAATGCATGTAGAGACAGATGCATTAATTTGGACAAAGATTTAATATAAATAGATGTTTCACAATGAATGTAGTCAATTGTTCACACACCTTGATTTGACTTAGAAGCTATCTCATCTTGCAGAATTAATAGAAACAACTGGTCTTACAACATATCCTATAGTCAATTTGACTTAGTGACATCTTCTAGGCTAAGATAAATAATCATATATGCAAGGGTTGTGTAACTATCAAGTAACCCTTAGTCTATTTGACTAGGTTATTGGATACGTTTCTTAGAGTCTCACACCCTTATTTCAATTGCAATTCAAGAAACTCTGACTCCTTGTCACCCTATTCTATGAAGTGAACATTACACTCATAGAGTTTGATTAATCAACTCAACAAACATAATTGAAACAAATTCAAAGGTTCTCTAGGTAACTCATTTGGGTCGAGGATACTCCTCTAATCCCATCTTGATAATAGTTGTATTGGATATAACCAAATCAACATTAAAACTATTAGAAATATCTAATCTTGAGTCAAGAACTCTTAGCTTCCTCAAGGTTTTCTAGAGTTTTGCATTATAGACTCATAAAAATAATTATACTTTTAGCCTTAGTGAATGAGGGTCTTCAAGGTATTCTACTTGACTAATGGTTTAGATACAATGCATACACAAAGGATCATTGGGACTATCTTGAGCTACACCACTCTAGTAGTGCATAAATTCCATTTACTTTCATAGCCTCATGGGCATACAGTCAGTATGAAGGTATGTACTTAGTGAGCTCATTCAGATGACCCTTATCACATCTAAGGGACATCATAATATTTAGTCATGCACAACCATGTTCAACTATGGCATTGGTAGACTACATTATCATACTTCTTAATTAAAAGAGAGAAACTATAATCCATTGCAGTATTCCAGTATAAGTCAGGTTTAAAAACCCTAACATCCATCACCATGTCATTATAAAAGGTAGATTATATCATAGGCTTTTGTCCACGTTACTCGGCCTTAGCTTATAATGATATCTTATTTTCAAGAGTTGATCATTTACCCATGCGAGATAATATCTCAGTTATAATACAATGACCATTCGGTCATATGGAATAATAACACAATGGTTAAGCATTGGCCACATGTCCATGCAAGGTAATAATTTAGTAATAAAGCATTGGTCATACATCCATGCAAGCTTGTAACATAGTTATAAATAATGGCCATTCAGCCTTGCAAAATATTATGACAGTTTTAAGGCAATGACCTTTTGGTCTCACATGATGAAAACACAAGTATTAAACAATTGCCATTTAGCCATACATGACAATAAATGTAGGCATATAATAATGGCCACTCGACCATACAGAATGATAACACAATTATCAAAAGTGTTTATTAATAGTTAACACAATCAGCTACCACCTTCTTTCTTGGTGAGCTCATATCACAAACTACGATAGCCATAGCTATCGAACATACCTTTGCATATCAAATAGAAGACTTGATCAAGATTGATAGCAAAGCTATTGAAGCTCTGCAAAAGATAAGGTAATATGGTATAATTCTAAAGATGACAGCTTCGTTGTCAAACCAAAACACACACACAGATATATATATATAACACAAGAGTTCATAGAAGTGATATTGTGTTCGTGACTATAAAGCCAAGACAGTGAAATCAAGAATGATAATAGAGGTTGTTAACAATGAGCTATGGGATACCTCGAAACAACAGGGATTTCTTCCTTTTGAACTACAATACTTATACAAAAAAATTGATAATGAGCACAACTCAGGGTCTCGCCCTGGCCAACTCTATGCATTCATAGTATTAATATACTAAACTTAAAAAAACAAGAATTGACACAGCTTCACTTACTCAGTGACAAGGTTTGAAGATGAATTCAATGAGATTCTGCAGGTGCTCATACTTCTTTTCCTAGTGAACTTGACCTACTCTCCCATAGCAAAACATAACATAAAACCTATCAACTCCTTCCTTATCTTTCTCTCTTTTGAGAGAAAAGAAACTTGTTTTTCCACTATCCCCATTTCTATCAGGTAGTTGCTCTTACTGGTGGTTGAGGGCCACTTGCCCCCGCCACTCAGCTTTCAGCCAAGGGAACTTCTCCCACTCCCCTACATTTAGGGTCAAGGGAGAGTAAATCACTCCCTTGCCAAACTATAATACCATTCAAAAAGGATATTATCTCCATAATACTATTAAACAAGTAGGTTATAAATGATAACGGTGATATCTTTATCCCCATATTTACTATTAGGAATCTAGAAATGTAAGGATTTACTCTAATGTGTTCATGCAAATTGTTTCCTTATTTATGCAGCTTCAGAGAGATTCAAAGAAAAACTGGAAAATGGGTAATCTGATGCAACCAAACATTATGTAGCATAATATTCAACACCATTATTATTGCAAAATTACTTAGAAACTCAGAAATATTTATTGAATCCTCCTTCTCATTCCATTCCATCCTACTACAACTAAAAATAAATACCAAATTTATACAAAATGAAATTACCCTTTTTGGCAGATTTTAGCAACTTTCTAAAATTACTTTTTTTGGTAATTTCACATCCATACCTGTATGACCATGAAAATTTACAATTATTTAAAACTAACAAAAGAATGACTAATCATAAACTTTCTAATCTAATTGCATGTAAAACTTAAAAACTAATTAGAGAAACAACTTGAAAAAACTTGAAAAAAAACATTAAAACCTCATTTTGAGGCCCTAGATGATCAGAAAAGGTTCTGTAAATGTGTCAAAATGGTGACCTACCGAATTTACCAAATCAATGGGATTTTTAATAAACTCTTCAAGACACGTTTGCCCACCAAATTTTAGCTTCGACAAACCCTCGGGTCAATAGTTATGACCTCCGAAAGTTTCTGCATCATGATCAAATTTAGCTTGTTAAAATCCAAATGCTTCAGCTTCAAAGAAATAGGGCTTTGGACCCAAACTTAGAAAAGATTATAATTTCTATGGAATGAATGTTTAATTCACTGTGATGGTGGCCTTGTTGGGAATACACTTGGATTCTTACCAAGTGTTCTATTTTGGTACAGTTGCAACATCTGTTGTCTGGGGTTATGTTAAGGAGTCTTGTTTAAGGCAGTTCTATGTGATAGAGATTCAAGGGTTCCTTGGCCTATTTCTCTATGATAGAACTATTACCAATTTTTGCCTACAACTCAAATTGGTAGAGCTGGTACAACAAGTTCATTTTAGGTCAAAAATTCTAACATTTTCTATTATGATTATCTGTTTGCATAGTGGAGTGTTTGAGATATTCAGTTATGTTGCAATTTAGTTGTTCAACAGAGGAAAAAAAATTTCAAATCATCATTCATTTGAAAAAGGTGGCTTGAGAGATAAATTATTTCATTTCACTACAATGATTATTCATTTTACAAATGAGATACATAGAAGAAATAAACATTGCATTGAACAAAAACATGATAGATCAAATGTCCCACACAAGCTGTCGGAATAGCTGAACTAGTATAGATATAAGAAATATACTATGCATCTAGAAATAGGAAGAGGAAGGATCATAGCCATCATTGTCTATTCAATGTCCTCGGTTTCCATGGTTGCCTTCTATGCTTGCTCCCGATCTTCATAATAACCTGCGAGATTGAAAGAGATTTGTAAGAGCTCCAGATACGAGTTCCCCAGGTGCCTGTCAGCAGAGGCATAATACATTGCCTATAGTGCACTAAGTAAGATACATATCATTCACATGTAAGAGAGATTGAAAATAAACAATCATTGTACTTCACTGATTTTATCTAAGAAGTTTGTTCCATGTGTAAGTATAGGTGAAATCATGTTGCTTTTTTGAAGACCAATTCAGCATGTTGTGTTAAGTGGGCTCCCACAAGGGTTGAGCCCAACATGCTACCCATGATTCTTAGGAGGGGATGGAATACAAAGTATACACATAGAAATAATGATATATTCTGCTATTGCATTAACCAAGTGTACAAATCTTGTGCTCATTACCCATCTATGACTATCAGTTCAATATGAAGTAAGAGTCATAAATGAGCATTAAGACAGCTTAATGATTTCCAAAACAGAGTACAGAATAACCATGATCAATACAGGATAATTGAAAGAATCATATGTATAGATGCTGCTATAGGAACTAGCATGTGAAAGGTATGCTATAAACTATTCAAACATATGATAGGAACATATACAACATGTGTACAGATGGAGCACAACTTACATGAAATGCTTTTTCCATTTAAAAGAAGAGAATTTTTGTTGCTCCTGTCTCAAGAGTGATAGGAAAAGAATCCAGTGAACAGTTTTTCCATCACATCTCATATTTTTCAAGAGCTAGATACAAGATGAGTAATTTATCCTTTCTCATATTTCATTATTGTGAAAGTGTTGTGCAAATTGTTCATATGATTCAGGTTGTATGATTGTGTTCAAACTGAACCTTCATACAAAGTATTTTTGAATTGTATGTTCTAAGTGAAGTTGTGAGAGTTCATGTTTAAGGAACTATTTGTGAGTAAAAGTATTGAGATAAGTTAGAAATCAGGAGCTAATTCTATTTAAGTTTGTTTCATTTCAGTTCATCTTCTCACCTTTTTCCTCTGCAAATCATTTAGATTAGTAAAATCATTAGGAGAACTAGCTCACTCTGGAGGTTCACTCCAATTTTTAGGCAACCCATAGGCCTAGGAGTGTTCTCATGTGTCAACTGATAGTTAAGTTGAATAACTTAGCATACTGTACATATTTGATTGATAACAAGAACCTTTTGTTTTTTATAAAAATAAGGCAGCTAAAACCAAGGGCCTAACCCTTTTACAAAATCAAGCCCAGGGGGCAAGAAAACACTATACTGACAGTACTCAGCGAGCATAGAGAAAAGACCAGCAGCATAGGCACAGCAACCTTGCTAAAAAAGAAACAACAACAAAGCCCAATAGACTAAGCAAAAAGGTTGCAAGGAGCAACAACCTAAATAATAGCAGAACCAGACTGATCAGGTCGAACACCCTTGGCACGAGTGCGGTTCAAAGAAACATGCTTGGGAAGACCTCGCTACCTCCTTTAGACAATAGTCTAAAGAACATCATCTCCATCCATAGAAATAGGAGAAAAAGGAGAAACTCTTTCCAAATCCTTGGAAGGGGGTGGAGCTTGCGGCACAACAACATCAGTCCCAGCAACATGAGTACCTATATTAATAGTGTGAGACATATCAGTAGCTGAGATCTCTGCACCAGAACCACCAGCAACACCAGCGATAGAACCACCAGTAACACTAGTAATCCCAGTAGCAGAAACATCAGCAACACCAGCAATCCTAACAGTAGAACCACTAGCAACACCAGCAATCCCAGTAGCAGAACCACTAGCAACACCAGCAATCCCAGTAGTAAAACCACAAGTAATAGTATCCATAGCTATAAAATCTGGAACCCTCTCAATATCAGGAGTAGACCCATCATCATCAGAGGAAGATTCAACCGCCTCTAACCCAGAAATATCCTCAGTAGCACCAACTATAAGATGTTCAATGAAAGAATTCTTCCACTAGGAGGAAGAATGAGGGATCTTTAAGCGAGGACACCTAGAAGCTAGATGACCCGTAGCAAAGTATCTATGACACCAGAAGGGAATACCTTCATAGTCCAAAATCTACCTCCAAGAATTATCAGTAACCTATAGCATAATCTCAGCTGGGAAAGGCTTAGAGAGATCAAGATCCACAAGAACACGAGCATATGTGGTATGAGAAAATAAGGTAGTCACTTGATCTACCATAATAAAAGAGCCCAAAGAATTACCAATACCCTCACAACAAGATTTGCACCAAAGATGTAGTGGAAGATTTGGGAGAGGAATCCAAATAGGCATTCTATTAAAAGACTCAGTCAATGGGTTAAAGAAGGGAACCCAAGGCTTGAGAAGGAGGGCATGATTGCCCAAAAAGCAGGCCTGAGTATGAAGAATAGCATTCTGATCAGAAACTAAAGCAAAAACAACTACGAAGAAACCCTTTGCATAAGGGTAAATTTCTATTTTCCTCTTCGTGATAGGGCACCAATGCTCTAAAATCTAGAGGTTCAAATCACTGAGCCAAGGCCACCAACGGTCAAATCTACCAATCAAACCCTACTCAGAGAAATAGTCAATATTTTTTAAAACCTCATCCCCTAGGACCACTATAGGGGGAGGCAAGTCTGACTAAGAAATAGATCTCCTAGATACCAGAATAGTAGTAGCATTAGCAAACTCCTCACATCGCTGAGGAGAATCACAGTTAACAATCTTTGCATAAGATGTAAGAGCAATAGCAGCAGCGCTATAAATGGATGGCGTACCAACAGCCGTAGAAACCCCAATAGCATACGGAACCCCTATAAATAAAGCATCAGACAAACCCTAAAAAGTAGCAGTCATATTTACGGATGGCACTCCTATGGTAATTCCAGCAGTTGAATGCACAGACGGTGCATCAACAGGTGTAGCCACACTAGCAGCAGAAGCAAACACACCATTCGCAGGCACCCCAGTAGCAGACGGAACCCTAGCCATAGATACAGACAACACATGGATAGCCACACCAGCCGCTAAGCCCACGAATAGCGCACGAACAGCCGCAGTTGCACCAGCCACTGATCCCATGGACAACACACGAACAACCGTAGCCACACCATCAACAAAAGAAAACCCAACAAGAGCAGACTGACCCCGTGCATGTAAAGTAGCAGATGAACCCTGTAAGGTAGTAGTTGTAGGCATAGATGGTGCTCCAACAGCAAAAGCAGTTGAGCCCACGGACGGCGCACCAACAGCTGCAGCCAAACCAGTAGCAGAAGAAGACCCTGCAATGAGCCCAGTAACAGACAAATCCTGTGAACCAGGAACATGGGCGGGAAGAGGAGCAGGAGAGCCCATTTCAAAGTTAAAATTCACAAGAACCTTTTGTTTTTTATTCATTTATATCAGAGTTGCTATTAGTGGAAGGACTTCCAATTAAGGGAATTCGCATCGCATCTCCAAGGAACTCATTGTGCCCCTATTTGCTACGATTGTCCCTACAAGATGAAAAAATATTGGCACTTCATTATAAAGCCCATTGTAACATGTATTTTTTGGAATATATCCAGAGATTTTTAACCATACACGGAAGTAGATATTCTTTCCATGTCACAGACTATTTAAAAAATATGAGGTAACGAGGTGTTTTCTCCTATAACTGCATCATAGAGAATAGGATGAGATTAATGGGTTTTGAATTGAAGTCACTCTTGCACCTAGTAAGATAGCTTTCTAGAAGAGCTCTCCCCTAATGGTCAGTTAGGTCTATATATTATCAGTAGGTCTACTTAGTGAGCTCTAATGGTCGATAGCTGAAGTTTTCTGGGCATGCACAGATTGCTCTAGAGTAGGAGCTCAGTTTCATGCATATTGGAGTTTTTTTGACAATGATGGATTGTATCTGTTTCAGTGTGTAAGATTGTTTTTTGAGTTGCAGCTTTAGGTCATAGAGGCAAGATTAGTGTTGTTCTGTAGCTTCTCTTGCCAGGATGATTATTTGTTCCTGTATATGTTTCTCTATATTTTGTTTCTTTGTAGTATTTTGACTTCCTTACCCTTTGTAATCCATATTTTTTTCAATAAAAAAAATATTTAGAGTTATCATTCTTGACGCCTATTAGGCACCTATTCCTACTTTAATCACACATCTAATAAAAGGCAATTTTTACATATATATTTTTAAAGATATGTATTCTAGTTTATTTTACTTTCTTTAACTATTTTATTTACTACATACATGGACACATGACAAATATTAGTAAGTAAATTTTATTTATTTATTTATTTATCTTTCATATAACAATTTTATTTACTACATACATACATGGACACATGACAAATCTGAGTAAGTAAATTTAATTAATTAAATTATTTATCTTCTTCTATATTATTTTCATTATTTTTTCCCGAGCATGGTGAACCAAGGTAAATCTTAACAAGTAATAGATTATTTTTATTTATTTATTACACCGAGAGGCATTCTACACTCACAACAAGGGCAGATTCAGATTCCTTCAGATTCCCATGTAAACAAAATTCATAATTGTACAAATAAATAAATTTGTCGAGGCCAAATGGATAGAAAAATAGAAAAACTTGTTACGCCCGAGAGGCTTCTACACTCACAACAAGGCCTGAAAGATTCATATTCTAAGATTCAAATTCCCATGTAAACAAAATTAATAAAATGTGCAAATAAATAAATTCGTGGAACCAAATGGATAGAAAAATAGAAAAACTTGGTAGTTGTGGAAGCCAAATTGATAGAAAAATAGAAATTATTATGTTTGAAGAATACGAAAAGTCTGGCAGCATAGTCTTGCAGCACAGTCTTTTTAAATTAACTCATGTGAGCATTTCAAATATTCTAACTGCAAGTAATTTATAAATGCCAACAAATTGGAAGATATCTCTCGGCGTACTGTAGATATATTTTTTAAAATATAAATATACTAGTTTATCTTCTTTTTTAGTTTGATGGTTCAAAATGTATTAGAATTTTTTATTGTGTTTAAGAAAATGTATTAGAGAGAAAAAAAATTGTTAAATAAGAACAAAACAAATTGTTTATTTCATATGTTATTAATTTAAATTGAACTAATTTGTGAAGAAGTATTTTATTAAAAATTGCAACAAAGAAAATACTATCATTTTGCTTACTTAAATCTTTATGCTATTTTTTTAAGTCACTATATTCTTTTTCATCCTTTATAAAAAAGTATATAATTAATAAAATAATCAAACTAATAAATTAATAAAATATTATTTTATAGTTTTAATTTTTTCTAAATATATATGAGTTATTATTATTATTTACTTGAACACTTATTTTATTTACTAAGAGTTATTTTATTTTATTTATTTTTATTGGTAAAAGGCAGAAGCCATTAAAATCAGTTAGAAAAAATACAGCTCTGTTCAAGCACCGGTAGGAAAGAAAACCTCTTGTCTAGCCTAGGACTACATACTGTTTATATACACAAGGTCAAGCCCTTCAAGGAAACATATTTTATTGTATAATTGCTGAGATAGATATACAAATATCACCCTTGGACATGGTCTTTCTTTTGATATCCTTATTCTGTATGTTTTTAGGCACTTCGACTCTTGGGAAGACCTCCATGGCTTATATTGAAGGGGCATCTTCTATCTTTCTCCTGTCTAACCTGAAACCACATAAATCTACCACTTCTTTTTGTATGTTAGCTATACAAAATCAAAACATTCATTCTACTGCAGACATCTGTTAGTTCTTAAAAATCTTTGCTTGAGAAGAGAAAATACTTGATTGTTGCCAAGCTTATCAAAATTATGCAAACAGACTTGTTTTAGTGTTACCTTAAATCTGGAGCACATTTTGGTTAGTTCACCTTCCACCGTGTGTAACTGCCAGCAAGAGCCTTTGAATAGTTGGGTCTATGTTAGTTGAAAACAAGCTGAGTAGAATAGAGAGATCCGACGATAATAAGTCATGTCTTACAAATACAACAGTTGAAGCATAACATCAAATTGGTATAATACAGTTTGAACTATTCAAACCAACAGATAAAAGTAAAGTCATCGGTGAAAACAGAAATTCGGTGAGAGAGTGCGCAGTAAAAACTATTTTAAACAGGTCAAAAAACTTGAACTGTTGCTGTGGTACAACCGTTGAACCAACGGTTATTGGACCTTTGAACTCAAACGAACCTATTGAACTTATGGTTATTGAACCATTGAACCACCTTAAACATTGAAGTTATTGAACCGGTTGAACCTTTGAACCGATGGAACCTTCAAACTCTGATGAACCTTTGATCTGGATGAGCTTTCAAACTAGATGTACCCATTGAACTTACGAAATGATGAACTGTTGAACCTTTTGAACCTGTTGAACCTCTATCTTAAGTTTCAAGAACCAGTTGAACCTTTGAACTGGTGGAACCTTCGAGCTCTGATGAACCTTCGATCTGGATGAACCTTCAAACCAGATGTACCCATTGAATTTACGAACCGTTGAACCTTTTGAACTCGTTGAACCTCCATCTTAAGGTTCAATGGTTCAACGCTTTCTTTTCCTTTGGCATAATTCTTCCCTCATCTTCCAATAATTCTTGTTTTAAAAAAATAACTATGAACTTAACAAATTAACATAGATATTTTAAGTACAACTATATTTAAAACACGTCTATATATATTGAAGATATCTAGACTAGTTATATTACAAAATTAAAAAATCATAAAAATTAATTGTAGAACAAACATATATTAGAAAGTAATTTAAAAAAAAATTATAATCATACCAAATCATACAAATCACAAGTCATTACAATTTAAATAACAAACAGGTAAAACCACCACATAACACTTAATTACCATAGTTTTGCTATCCACCATTCTCTCAATTTTCATAATAACTACTACAGGTTTAAAATAATATTTACATAGATTTAAAGAACTGGTTAAGAATAAGCTTGGGTTCAAATGACAGCATCATCTTGTAAAAGTTTTGACTTGTGCTCCTCATTGCCAAAACCCTTCTTTCAATTGTATGCAAACACATTTGGATCATTTGTACCACTTAACTGCTAAAGCACAGATAATCTCCCACACAAACACAATTTCGAGGCATCTTGCAAATTATTTTCATTTCCAAAGCAACTTATCTTCGTCGTCTTGAAACAACTCCCAGATAACAATACCTTAAGATGAATCCACTTAACTTCATATACACACTTACAAGGCGTAGGCATGTACATGAACATTATTCTGATTGATTTACATAGTTTTATGTTGCTTTACATTTATCCCTAGTTATTATACTAATTCATGAATAGCATGTAAAACCTAACTAACCCTACTTCTACTTCTACAACTAATAGGATAGAGGATTGATTTAAAATAATTTTGGACCTTCACCAAGCTGATCGGTACCTAATCCACTAGGAAACAAAGTCATGGACAACAAAGAGGGAAGAGATGCATCAAGTAAAACTTCAACAAAAATAGAAATATATATTGGCGTACAAATCTTAGATTTAGTCTCATATGATAAACATAATTAATAATCAAGAAAAGAGAAGCAATGATCTATTTGCAACAAAGGAATGACCCATACAAAAGAGTTTGTATTTATTCAAATGTTGTCACACATTATCCAATCTCTATTACAATAATACCAACAAGTGTGGCAAAAGAGGATGAGTAACTAGGTTCAAACACCCCTGAACAACTACATTCTTCCATGGAGACATATTATCACATGAAATTGTGCATTGAAGATCCTTCCTACACTATATTAGATGCATTCTTCCATCTGTAGCCTAGACATATATTTTTCTTGATGCCCTAAAATCACCACAAACTCCTATGCCTCTAGAAAATTGGTTCAATGACAAACATGTATTACATCCTTATATATATATATATATATATATATATATATATATATATATATATATATATATATATATATATATATATATATAGATATATATATCATTACATTTCCTTTGTTGCATTTTTTGGAGGGAAAACCAATTAGGGCACCCACCTATCTCATCTACCCTTGCATTCAATTCCACATACCTTCAATCTTGTCAAATTGGGCATTAATGGCGCTTTTGGTAGGTAGGCAGATATGCAAACTAAAAACCTATGAAAAACCACATTTTAAAAACATTTGTTAGTGAGTTCCCATTGACCAAGAACTCGCCAAAATCTCTTTTTCCTTCTGTTCACTTTGTGTCTTCCTTGTTGAAGGCTTAGTCATTTTAACATTTACCCTACCTTGTTAGTAGTTTCCCTAGTTCAAGGAACTACGTGAAATGTCAAAAACCTCCCTCCTTTTCTTTTTTTCTCCTTTGTTAGTGAGTTCTTGACCACCATAAACTCACCGAACATCACTTTACTTTGTCTTGTCTTCTTTTCTACCTTGTCATACCTTAGAAAGTTTTATCCATGGAAATATTTTTTCTCTCAGTTGTTGGGGCTTAACCAAGAACACAAAACACTTTCGACAAGTTCCATGGTTTTGAGAACCATGCAAACTACCAAAAGTCCCATCCTATAGCCTCTTTGTTGGTGGTTGGGAGTTCAATAGGAACTAGCAACCCATTGGGGTTTTCCATGGTTCAAGGAACTACGTGAAATGTCAAAAACCTCCCTCCTTTTCTTTTTTCTCCTTTGTTAGTGAGTTCTTGACCACCATAAACTCACCAAACATCACTTTACTTTGCCTTGTCTTTTCTACCTTGTTATACCTTAGAAACTATTATCCATGGAAATAATTTCCTCTCAATGGTTGGGGCTTAACTAAGAACATAGAACACTTTTGGCAAGTTCCATGGTTTTGGGAACCATGCAAACTACCACAAATCCCATCCTATAGCCTCTTTGTTGGTGGCCAAGGGTTCGATAGGAACCATGAGCCCGTTGGGGTTTTCCATGGTTCAAGGAACTACGTGAAATGTCAAAAAACTCCCTCCTTTTCTTTTTTTCTCTTTTGTCAATGAGTTCTTGATCACCATAAACTCATCAAACATCACTTTACTTTGCCTTGTCTTCTTTTCTACCGTGTCATACCTTAGAAAGTTTTGTCCATGTAAATATTTTTCTCTCAATGGTTGGGGCTTAACCAAGAACACAAAACACTTTTGGCAAGTTCCATGGTCTCGAGAACCATGCAAACTACCAAAAGTCTCATCCTATAGGCTCTTTGTTGGCAGTCAAGGGTTCAGTAGGAACCAAGAACCTGTTGGGGTTTTCCATGGTTCAAGGAACTACATGAAATGTCAAAAACCTCCCTCCTTTTCTTTTTTTATCCTTTGTCAATGAGTTATTGACCACCATAAACTCACTGAACATCACTTTACTTTGCCTTGTCTTCTTTTCTACCCTATCATACCTTAGAAACTTTTGTCCATGGAAATATTTTCCTCTTAGCGGTTGGGGCTTATCCAAGAACACATAACACTTTCAGCAAGTTCCATGGTTTTGGGAACTATGCAAACTACCAAAAGTCCCATCCTATAGCCTCTTTGTTTCCGGTCGGGGGTTCAGTAGGAACTAGGAACCGGTTGGAGTTTTCCATGGTTCCATAAACTATGGAAAACATTGAAATGGTTTTTGGTGAGCCGAAAATGACTGACAAGACCAAAAAGTTCAATTTTTTTTTAGGAATTTTAGGAATTTTTGGATCTCTTTCCACTTTCTTGTGATCTATCTTGAAGATCTTGTGGAATACATTCTTCTACACTTTGTATTGAATAAACATGTCTTAGAAATGTATGTGGATAAACAACCTGAGGATATTGGTATATGTGAGGATAATGTGCCAACATTGCAAGCCATTACTCAATTCATCCTTTCATGAGTCCTATTAATATTCCAAGTCTTTCATCCTTTGAACCCTTGTTTTTGTGTCACCTGATAGATTTTTTGACATGCATTATTCTCATTGCTTTCTTTCATGGTGTTGCATTTATTATTATGCAAGGTTATTACATTTTATGCTCAATTAGTCGTTTTCATACCTTGTTGAAATGCGTGTCACATTGTCAAAGAAGAAGCATGTCCATGTGATTATGTTGGTTCACTGTAATGGAGGACTCATTTTGTGTGTTTGCATGCATGTGGTCATCATCTTGAAAGTTTAGGTGTATGGTCACAATTTAGTCCTAGATGTCTAGGATGTCACAAAGACATAAACATAGGTGTTTCGCTTTGGGCTATCAATGTGAGGTACACTTTTATGGTACAAATTCATTTGATGATTGTTATCATCTGCATGTAATTTTGTTCCGTGCTTGTAAAAATGCCTACACCTTTCAGGTTTGTTATATGACTAGGGGCATTAGTCATTTAGATTTAATTTGACATTTTGAAGCTCAAATATTCATTTTCGTTGTTTAAAAATGGCATTAAATTTTCTTTGTTAACCCCATTCGCTCTTTTCACTTGAGGCTTTAAAGCTAGAAGACACATATGAAATTATATAGAAAATTCTTAAACTTTAGTATAACATTGAAGCAAACCACTAACCATTGTGAGTTGGTTGTTTAGTTTTTAAATCAAGATTGTCTTTAGGATTAGGTTTAATAATCAAAATATTTGGATTACTACCAAATTTTGAGCTTTCTAAACTCATCCTCATAGAATTTACAATCCATTTCATAAACATATTCAAAATCTATATCTTCATAATTCAGCTGGAGTCCAACTCTTCCAATTCAAACTCAAACTAGTCCATGTGCCTTTAAATTTTACAACTTGAGCAACAACAAGAGAAAGCACAACAAGAGCAACATGAGAAGACATCCAAACCTTAATCTTTTCCCAAGTAGAACTCTAAATTTAGTTTATTAATTTCATGTTTAAAATTTTTCAAGGCGTATAATTCATTGAAATGGTTACAAAAGATACCTTGAATTGTATCTCTTTACATCTAATGACTAGAATTTGTATTAACCTAGTCTCTAACATGACTTTATACTTCCAACATGGAGATCATAAAGAAACGTATACTGTAGATAGGTAATTTGAGATCAGGCTAGCGGTGAGAACAGTGTGTCATAGGAGAAGTTCAATCTGTAAGGTTTTCATCAGGCTAGCGGTGAGAGCAATGGCTGGTCCGAAGCAGTGGACGAAGGAAATGGATAGAAGATCCATCCCGAGGTTTAAAGAACCGGTTAAGAATGAGATTGGGTTCGAATGACAACATCATGCTGTAAATCTCTAAGTTTCGACTTGGGCACTGAGGAAGACATTGCCAAAACCCTTCCGTTAAATTGTATGCAAACACCTTTGGATGATTTGTATTATCACTTAAACTGCTGACGCACAGATAATCTCCCACACAAACACACTTCCCAATATATTGAGGGAGAGAGTCCGGAGGCATCCTTGCAAATTCTTTCCATTTCCAAAGCAACTTATCTTCATCGTCCTGAAACAACTCCCAGATAACAATACCCATAGCGCTTGGCAAATGAAAGTCAATACCCATCCTGAGTAGAACCTCAGGTAACGGATCGCTTGCTGACTGATCCGTGAAGGTCGCTACCACTAGAACGGATGCCCTATATGCAACTATGGATAAAACATACAGATCATAATTTTCAACAAGTTGGGTGGGTAATGGAGCTATTGTAACAGGCTTAATAATACCATCTTCGATATTGTAACCGGCAATAGTCATAGGCCTCTCTGCCCTCCAGAAAAGAACGCCATTGCACTCAACCATTTGACGATCTAATATATTAGAGCCCGTTTCCCCTGAAAACTGAGACTTAAGCTTCCATGAATCTTGAAAATAGTGGTAGATTTGGAAGGAAAAATTCCTCGAGCTGTGCCCCAACGTCACTACCAAATACGGCTCTCCATTTCCTCCTCGTACAATATGCTGAGACTCGCAAAACATATCGATTACTATATCTGTATAAATTTTCATGAGCGGGTTGCAAACACGTAATACTGGGGTTCTTCTAAAAAGCAGTAACCCCAGCCCTACACTTGGTAAGTTGTAACATCTGACATTGTCTCCCACAGGATTTGAGAGGAAAGAAAGAGAGATTGTCATCCATTTTTGTGTGGAAAAGCAGTAGGCCACACAAAGCCAACTTCCGTCGGATTCTTCACCACAGAGAAGAAGCCATGGATTTTGGGTGCGCAGCGAAGACAGAAATCTGTGCGAGGACAAAATAGAATTCCATTCTTTGCAAACTACGCGAGAGCGGCAGATTGACTGTAATGGAAGCTTTGTAAAAATGCATTCCTTTACATCCCCATACAGCTCAGATACACCACTCTGCTCTCCGTCTTCTTCAACTGCTGAAATAAATTGTCGCTCCATTGCTTTCTACTACCAGGCTTCCTAATTAATGGATTTCTTATGCTATTGATTTCTCTCTATGCATTTATAGGTGTTTGACATGGAGAGCTTTGCTTACTCCACGCGTGGTTAAGAGCAGCCAAGGTGGAGAACATAAAATTTAAAATAGGTAATCGAGATAAAAATTGGGATAGATATTTTTAATATATTTATGGAAAACCTGTTAAAAGAAATATAATTTTGGAAGTGTTTTTAAATATCTTATGTAAAAAATTAAATGGCATTAATTTTTTTTTGTTATCTTTTATTAATATTTTACATTGGATATCTGATTTAAATTTATGTGTTCATGTAGATAATTAAATAATTCAAAAGTAAAATAAGTTAATTCTTAAGTAAATAAAATAGCTCTAGATTGATATTGGCATCTTTTAGATAGACGTGTTTAAGATATTGTTATAATAGAATATAAACTATTAATAAATATGTAATAATTTGTTATTTATTATCATCTAATTAAATATTTTAGTCTAACTTGACATATATCAATAAATACAAAAATATCTGAAATTACTCATCATCTCATTTTAAAAATATAAGTAATAGTGGTCAAAATATAGCTCCATATGGGACATGTATCAATTTAATTCATTGTGCATAAATAGTACATATCAAAATATAATGCTCTTAAAAAAAAAATTGTCATCACATTAAATAGTTTGAGTTTGTAGATTTTATGCAACATTAGTGTAGAACTTCTAAACCTAAACCAACTAGAAATTTGTTCTTTAATGAACAATATATATTCTCAATGTATCATATTTATCAATCCTCATTTCTAACAAGTCATTCCTTCTCTTTTAATTTATATCCAATTGATATTGTTTTTTAGACCTCAACAACCAAATATTGAAGTGCCTCCCTATGTAAAGTTCACCATTTGATACATAAATCAAATTTAATACCTATATATTTCAAATATGAAATTTAAATACTCATATTTCAAAAGGGACTCCCCTTCAATTTACATCAACCTCTTTCTCAATATAACATAGAGATATTTTTTCTTCTCATTAAAGCATTAAATTATAGAAAAAGAATTGTTTTTTGTGCCTAAGTATAAAACTATTAAGTTTCCACAATCCATTATTGCCTAGAAAAGTTGTGTCTTGTATGTAAAGGTAAACTTATTAAACTTTTGTTGTTTACAAGGATGGGGTGATTCCTCCTATAACTAGGTGTAATTCCGCTAACCATGGCAGCTTAACCTAATTGTTGTTTCAAACATGAGTAAGTAATAACAGTTGTCTTGCATTTGAGCCCTGACTCTCACTAGCTTAAACCCCAAAAACTCAAAATCATCAATGGAATCCAAAGTTATTGTTGCAGTTGGACTCAAATATTTGTGGTTAGAATATGTAGAAGGGTTTCTCCCTTTGAGTATATTGATTGTCTCTCTTAAATGATCATGGTTAAAAAAAGAAAATCGCAATTCTAGAAAATGGTCCTAAGATAAGGGTCCAAATGAAGGTGGAGAAAATAAAATTTGAAATAGATAATGGAGATGGTATAGATATTTTTAACATATTTATGGAAAACGTGTTAAAGAGAAAGGGCCATTAAGTCTTATTTTTAATTAATTTTTTAAAATAAAATTTTAAAATATATATTCATTGTAAACCAACCCATTGAATCACCGGGATTTCGGATTGCCTATTGTTTCTTTAGGCGGCGGGATATAGATATAGGGGCTCCTCCACGCCCTAGATCAATGGAGGCTGAGACTGACTGGGGAGCACCGCTTCAGCGAGATCGCCAGCCATATAACCAACCCCTCCCGGGGATGAGTTGGTCTCAAGACCGGCCCCTCCATATAGATTGATTTGGATTGGATGGGTTTCTCGAGCTAGGTTTAGGACCAGCTAGAAGCTATAGATAGACTGGGACCAGCTATATATCCCTCGGCTTCCCAAGCAGAGAGAGATCTAGCCTAGTAATAAAATTTTAAAATATATATTCATTGTACTTTTCAAAGTAAAAATAAAACAAAAAAATCAAGGAAATAATGAATGGTGGTTTTTTGAAAAGAAAAAAATTAAAATTTACATACAAAAGTAAATAGTTTCGAAATAAAGTAATTAATGTAATAAAACTAACATTCCTATTTTTAGAAAAAATACACTTGATTTGAATCATAGATCCACTAAAACAAACACTTTTTACATAGATTTGTGAAAACATAGATATGGTAGTTTTAATAATTTTGTAATTTTATATTTTATATTTTACATATAATTTATTGATTTAATATTTTAATTTTGTAATTGTATTAATTTTATAAGTTTATTTATTTTATTAGTTTTATAGTTTTATAATTTTAATTAAAAAGTTATTGAAATTATTATGTATAGTAAATAATTATGTAGATCTATCAATAAAAATACAATATAAGTGATATAGTTTATAGTTTATAAATGAATTTATTTTTGAAATAATTATTTATTTTAATTTTAGTTAAGAGTTAATATTGCAATAGTAAACAGATAATAAAGTTATTTTTAGAATTATTTTATTTTATTTTATTTACTTAAGATTTATTTTCTAGTTACTTTATTTATTTAAAAGTTATTTTATTTATTTTAATTTTATAATATAGATTGATTATGTTTTAGTTTTTATTATTTTTTCATCTCGGCTCTTTTATAGTTTTTGTTAACACCTCACATTACACTCCACCCCTTGTTTGGCATAATAAAATAATTTTTAAACTAACATATATATCTAAAATATGCCTGAAGGCACCTATTCTTATAAAACAACAATGAATAAAAAACAAAAAATTAAAACCCTAATATACTTTGATCCTTTTTATTTGATATGGGAAAACACTAATAAAATATAGTTATAAATTATTAAATTTAATTCTGCATTAAAGAAAAGAAAATTATATTGAAGCATTTATAGTAAAATGTAATGTACTTACTTGGAATATACTTTGATCTTTTTATATTTCATATGATAAAACCCTACAAAAATATAGTTATAAATTATTTAATTTTATTATTTAGAAAAGAAAAGAAAAATAGATTGAACCCTTTATACTAAAATATATAAAATATAATACACTTACTTTGACTAACTTCTCCCCTTCAATAATATGTTCTAATCTTTATTTATTTCATATAATAAACCCTAATAAAATATAATTATAAATTAAATTATTGTACAATAAATAAAATAACACAAAAAACAAAAGGTAATCTGCCCTTGATGAATATACTTTGATCCTTTTATAAATTAAATTGAAGCCTTTATAGTAAATGTATAAAATATAACTTCAAATAGCTTCTCCCATTTTCATGAATATACTTTGATTTGTTTTTATTTCATATGATAAAACCCTAATAAAATAATTAATCTACCCTTGATGAATATACTTTGATCCTTTTATAAATTCAATTGAAGCCTTTATGGTAAATGTATAAAATTTAACTTCAAATAACTTGTTTCATTCATGAATATATTTTGATTTGTTTATATTTCATATGATAAAACCCTAATAAAATAGGTAATTTGCCCTTCATGAATATACCTTTATCCTTTTATCCATTAAATTCAAGCCTTTATAGTAAATGTATAAAATATAACTTCAAATAACCTCTCCCCTTCATGAATATACTTTGATTTGTTTTTTATTTCATATGATAAAACCCTTATAAAATATAGTTATAAATTATATTATTGTACAGTAAATAAAATAACATAGAAAACAAAAGGTAACCCTAACAAAATAGAATGCGCTTATTCTTGTAATAAATTTTATAATTGTGAATACACTTTGCTCCTTTTATATTTCATATGTTAGAACCCTAATAAAATATAGTTATAAAAGAAATTATTCTATAGTAAATAAATAACACAAAAGAAAAGATAACTATGATAGTAAAATATTAATTTGAAGTATTTTCATTAAAATAACTCAATAGTAAATCAAAGTACTATTATATTTCTGTTGTAGGAAATGTTTCTGAATAGATCACCTTAAGCCCTAGTGTCAAAAATTGCAAGATCATAAGCAAGGTAAATTAGTTCCAAGGAGTAAACCTACTTGGTGGATAGGGGCTGAGCCCCAACATTATCTTGTGCTTGCTAGCTCACAAATTGAAGATAAATCTAAGATTTCGCCCACCCTGCCTCAAAGGGCTCAAGAATATTCTAGTGGTAATGTAAATAAATCAATTGAGGGTGATTGTATAGTATCTCCTTTTTCTAAATTTTCTACCTCTGAGATCTTCCGAGAGCCACCAGTTATATGCACCAAACAATGTCCAATGAAAACCATAGTAAATATCATACAGATAAGGACCCGTCAGAAGCAAATGAAAAAAAGCATAAGGGCTCTTCACTAGAGTAAATGGGAGATGACAACAATTAATAGACCACAGTGAGAAAAAATAAGAAATTAGGGTAAAATGATAAAAGAAAGATGACTTTGCGTTCTCATGTTAAGATGGGTAAGGAAAAAAACTATAATTTAGATTTTTCTAGTTGTTCCTATGCACCCTTAAGTTTTTTCCCATTCAGTTTTGTTCTCTTTTTATTTATAATAGAAAGGGTATCACCCCCATGGTGACACATATATAACAAAAAAAAGGTACTATTTAATTTATAGTAAATAAAACAACTTACCATTAAAATAACTTTTGCACTTGTCCAATATACTTTGTAGAATCTAAATAAAAACCCACAAATTAGATTTCATTCTCCAGAAAAGAAAATTAAATTAAATTGAAACCTTTATACAAAAAAGTATAAAATATAATGCAGTTACCTTCAAATAACTCATAGGCTTCTCTGTATCCTTTTGCTCTACCTTATTTCAATATAATGCTGTTACCTTCATATAACTTCTATGCTTCTCTAGTATTCTTTTGCCCTATCTTATTTCATTTTATTTTTTTGTGATTTATGTTTGACTATTACTTGTATTCATATAGATTTGTTACTTTATGTTTGTTTTATTGTTATTTCCATTAATTTAATAAAACTACGGCAGTTATATATTTTAAATTTAATTCCTGTGTGCTTTCATTTAAAAAAATATGTCAGTTATATATTTTTTAAATATAAAATAGTTACTTCATAATTTTCAGGCGCATTCATTTAATAAAATATGCGGGCTATATTTTAAATTTAAAATACTTACTTTATAATTTTACAAAACTATGTTAAATAATGATGGCGCGAAGATTTGAAGAGCGACAATTCGCAGAGCGAAAATTTGCAGAGAGACCCATTCTAGAATGGAGAGAGAGAGAGGGATGAAAGGAGGCCTCATGGAGCAAAGAGATTGGAGACGCTTTCCTCGAAGGGAGCTTGAACCGGCTAACAGGAATTGTGGATTCGCCAGCGGTGGTCAGAATTTTCCACAGCAGGAGGAAGACCTGCAAAAATGGCACGATGTCCGGTTTCCTCTGAAAAGAGAGCAGCAACAGAATAGAAATCTTCACGGCCCAAGGCACTGGAATCAAAGACAGCAAAACTATCAACAATATAGGGGAAGAAGAAACCCTAGAGGTGATGGTCAGCGCAGGGATTTCCAAAGGCGCAATTTGCAGCCAGAGATCAACATCACTGAAGGAGGGAAGATGTCAGAGAAGAGGAAATCTCAATCACCCTCAATGCTAATCGTCTTCAGGATCTTGTTTTGAAATTGGAAAATACTGCATTAATAATGAAATGGCATGGGAAGGATTTAAATTGGCAAAGTCTGGAGACATGGTGGTATGACAAATGGGGAACGGAATTGGAATTCAAGAGGATGACAAATGATTATTTCATGGTCATTTGTCCTTCGAAACCCATCAAGGCTCAAATTAAAGAAGGGATTTGGATTCTTGATGGCTGCGGCTTTTACATCAGCCAATGGAAGGCCGGGTTCGATCCAACTTCACACCGCTTGGAAAAAAATCATGATTGGTATATTTTACCTAACCTCCCCCTTGAATATTGGGACTCCAGGGTTTTGGAAGAAATTGGTAACGGCATGGGATCCTTTTTGTGCGCGGAGAAAAGGGGCAACCCAGAAGGGTCAGGCACAGTGGTTCGGGTAGGCATCGAAAGCAATCCAAATCGTAGAATCTTGAGTGAAATTAAGATTTCGTCAGGATTAGGTGTCTGGACGCAGAAAGTGATCCATAACCCTCTCCCCACAGATACTCTGGTCAAAGTGCTAGGGTGGAAAAGCGACCCTTTTCCAAAGGAAAACTCGGAGCAAGCATCCAATAAACAACTCATGGAGGACGAAGATTATGTCGAAGAAGGTCGACCTCTCCCTTCTAAAGTGGAGCTTCAAAAGGAATCCAAATCAGCCCAGAGGCTTGATGATGCCCAGAGCATCAGATCCATTGATCAAAAATTATCGCAGGCAATTAAGCTGAATGGTAACACAGTGCGCAAAGAGGATCTTGATTCCCTCATAAATGTGGGCAATGAATTGGTGGACATTGCAAATGCGGCCAAAAGAGGGGAGCTTGACATCAACAATTTTGATGGTGAAGATTGGCTTGCAAAACAAGATTTCGAGCTGATGGGAAATGAAGGCTTCCTAACTGAAAAGGAAGACCCAAGCAAAGCCCTAAATAACCTTGTAGAACAAGGGGAGTTAATTGAAATCTAAGGAACCAACCAAAACATTGCCAGATTGTGGAGAACACAGAGGAAAAGGTAGGATTCCAAATAAGGAAAAACTCAAGTGGGATGGGGAGGCTTCAGGGCAATTGAAAATCTAAACACTATTGAAAGTAGGGAAGGGGAATGCCCTTCCTGAACAACAATGAAAATCATAACTTGGAATGTTAGGGGCTTAAATGCCCCTAACAAAAGATGTCTGTTGCGGCAGCATCTGAACTCACAGTGACCGGACGATTGTTTGATTCAAGAGTCTAAGTTAGGAGAACACGAAAGAGCAACTCTCAGCCTCAAATTGAGGAAGTGGAAGATTTGTGGAGTCAATGCAGAAGGAGCCTCAGGTGGACTGCTCACTCTTTGGAAGCCGCAAACAGTCTTGATTGAAGAGGTGGCTTCAAGCAAGTGCTGGCAAGCCTGCAGGGTAAGGAGCCTCGCCTCCAATCTAAGTTTTCTTCTGGTAAATGTTTATGGGCCTAACAACTACATTCATAAAAGAAGTGTTTGGAACGAATTGAACAAAGTCTACAAATTCCTAGGGTTCAAATTTTTCATTTTAGGCAGGGATTTCGACGCAATTTTGAAAGAAAGTGATAATAAAGGGGGAGTAGGGAGGAAACTTCAGTCTCAGTTGGATTTCAAAAGTTTTGTGGATAGAAATGAACTTTGTGACATTCAGATGGGAGGTGGGCAGTTCGCCTAGACAAATAGAAGGTTAGGCTTCTGTGACATAGCCAAGAAATTGGATAGGTTCCTCTTCAAAGGAGACTTCTACAGTCTTCCCTTTAATCTTGACTATCAATTGCTTCCATTACCAGGGTCAGATCACTACCCCGTTTGCTTGGAATTATTGGGAGAAAAGGGATCAGTCAGGAGTCCCTTTAAGTTTGAAAATATGTGGTTTCAGCACAAGGATTTTTTGGATCTGATCAAACAATGGTGGAATGAAACGTAGCCCGTAGGCTCCAAAATGTTTAGCATCACAGTCAAGCTGAAGGATATTAAACAGAATCTAAAATCATGGAATCAAAATAACTTCAAAAACATCTTTGAGGAGAAGAGGCAATGTGAATCAGAATTAAAAGCCCTCTTGAAGAAGATTATTAGAGAGGGAATGGATAACCACAGCTACTTGCAAGAAAAATTGCTGATGGAAAAAATGAATGATATTCTTACCAAAGAAGAAGTGTTTTGGCGACAAAAATCCTGGGAAGTTTGGTTATCGGCCGGGGACAAAAATACAAAATACTTTCATAACGCAACAAAGGCAAGAAGGGAAGTAAACAAAATTTCCAGGGTAAAAGACATTAATGGAAAACTTGTGGAGGATGTGGAAGAGGTCAAACAAGCGGTGGTGGAGCATTTTTAGAACCTCTTGCATGAGCCAGAAGGTTCCCTGCTCACAGCCCAAGAAGAGCTTGTGGGATATATACCCAAGCTGGTAAATGATGAACAAAATGATATGCTAAACAACAAATTCTCAAAGGAGGAAGTGAAGTTTGTGCTCTTTCAGCTCCATCCAGATAAAGCGCTTGGACCCGATGGTTTTCCAGCCAGCTTTTTCTAGAAATGCTGGGACATAATCAGCACTGACATTGTGGAGGCCTTAGAGGAATCCAGGACCTCTAGACAACTTCTAAAAGAAGTTAATAACACTTTTTTAGCATTAATCCCGAAGAAAGAGAAGCCTGAACTTCTGGACGACTTCAGGCCAATCTCTTTGTGCAACACTTTTTACAAAATTTTAGCAAAAATAATGGCAAACAGGTTAAAAACACTCTTACCAGATTTGATTTTAGAAGAGCAGACGGGGTTCATCTCAGGAAGGTCCATCTTGGATGGGATAATGATTGCTCAGGAGGCCATCCACTCAATAGAGACCACGCAAAAGCAAGCAATGATATTAAAACTTGACATAAAAAAGGCTTATGATCGGGGCAATTGGCATTTTTTATTTAAAGTCTTGGAAGGATTTGGCTTCACCAAGAATTGGCTAGACTGGATCTTCTCCTGGGTGGCAAGTCTGAGATTCTCAGTCCTTGTGAATGGAACTCTGGAGGGCTTCTTCAATGTCTCTCGTGGGTTAAGATAGGGAGACCCACTATCCCCCTTTCTTTTCATTTTAATGGCTGAAGCACTTGGCAGATCACTTACCAGAGCTTGGAACCTCAGGGAGATCGCGGGAGTTCAAGTCACAAGTGGTGCTCCACATATTACCCATCAACAATTTGCTGATGACACCATGCTGTTTGGGAAAGCCCAAATCAGGGAGGCTCGAAGTTTCAAGACAATCCTCCAAAAGTACACTACTGCCTCTGGACAAGAAGTTAGTCTTGAAAAATCAGAAGTTTTTTTCTTCAACACTTCTGCAAGAGTGGAAGCTCAGATTTTGAGGATCCTTGGTTTTACGAAAGGATCTCTCCCTTGCACTTATTTGGGGATCCCGTTGGATAGGGGTCTTTGCCCAGGTAACATCTGGAACAGTTTACTGGAGAAAGTCAGCAACAAGGCAGCCTCTTGGAAAAATAGTTGGCTGTCTTAGGCAGGCAGGTTAACGAAACTCAAGTCAGTCATTTCTGCCCTACCTACCTATCTAATGTCCTGTTTACCTCTGTCAAGAAAAGCCAGCAAAGAATTGAATAAGACGATGAAGAACTTTTTTTGGCAAGGATTGTCTGAACAATTCAAATACCCTCTTGTTAAGTGGAAACAAATTTGTGAATCTAAACGAAGGAATGGATTGGGTATCAAAAATCTTTTGCTCCAAAACAAAGCCTTGGGAGCCAAATTAGTTTGGACAATTTTCTCCAACCTAGATCTTAAGTGGGTCCAAATTGTGCAAGTAAAATATTTGGACGAAGGGATAGACAATATTTTCACTTCCAGGGAGCTTCCCTTAGTTCTAGAATTTGGAATTTTATCCATTGTTGCAGAAATCTCATTTCAAAACATCTTTCATGGGAGATTAGGAGCGGCGATTCTGCTAATTTCTGGGATGATTCTTGGCAAGGGCTACCTAAATTGGCCAATGAGGTAGATTTGGCAAACGTCAAGACTATAACAACCCAGACATGGGGGGATAAGGTAAGAGATTTTTTGACTCCATCTTTTCACAATGGCCTTCTGACAGCCAAATGGAAGAGTCCACATAACCTCAGGTTAAGTCAGGCAGAAGTGAAATTATTCGATAAAACCATGGCTAATAGACAGATTAGCTTCCGATAGGGCTCAAACATCCTCAGATGGGTAGGTGCCCCAAATGGAGTTTACAGTGTTAAAGAAGGATACAATAAACTGTCGGATTGCTAAGAGGAAGCCTTTGCAATTCCAAGAGAGTTGTGTTGGAATCCCAATTGCCTACCAAAGGCAGGGGTCTTCTTGTGGATAGCCTCACAAGGTAGAGCCTTAACAGCAGATAGGTTAGCCAAACTCAGATTTTAGGGTCTATCAAGATGTTGTTTGTGTAAAGATTACTCAAAGGACGGAAATCATCTCTTCCTCAACTGCCCTTATGCGAGTACATGTTGGAATTGGCTAATGAACAAACTTTTCTGGAAATCAGCTATGCCAGCGGGATTGTCTGATTGGCTCTCCAGTTGGCCCAGTTTATACAAAAAAGCGGTGTATCACAAGCTGTGGGAAATCAGTCCTTCATTACTGATTTGGGAACTCTAGAAAGAGAGAAACAGGAGACTCTTTCAGGATAAAGAAATGCCTCTCCCTTCGTTTCTAAATAAACTCAAGAGTAGTATAGTTGAGGTTTTCAACTCAACACTGGGCAATGTAACACAAAAGAGCTTCTCAGTCTAGGATGCCAAGATCAGACAAGGCTAGCAGGGCCTTATATTGCCGCCTCTCAGTTTGGAAGGACAACAATCAACGTTTAAAAGAAAACTAGCCAAATGGTCTCCCCCAGACCATGAGTGGTTCAAATTAAACTTCGACAGAGCATCACGAGGGAATCCCGGTAAATCAGGAGCTGGCTGCATCATCAGAAATTGGGAAGGGAAAACAATTGGTAGTCTCACAGAGCCACTAGCAGATGGAACCAACAATGAAGTGGAACTGGAGGCCTTAATCTTAGGCTTAAAGCTTTGCCATGAGCTAAATCTCTGTCAGGTTGCCATTGAGGGAGACTCCCTTCTGGTGATCAATGGATTGCGCACAAGGAAACTCCTAAACTGGAAATTGGCCACAAAACTAGAATTAGCTTTGGCTTTGATGGATCGGTGTGAGTTGACCACCATTAATCACATTTATAGGGAGGCCAATTCAGAAGCAGACCTTCTTTCTAATCAGGGGGTAGATGGAATTAGGGTCAAATTTCTCTCTAGCTGAAGAAGTATGATAGGGTGGCAGGGTGGGCACCCAATCCAAGATCACTTGGATGGGTCGATGCCATTCAAAGTTATTATGGCCTCTTCTTTGTATTCAATAGTTATTGTGGCTTTTATGAATTGGAGATGTATCTCCTCCCTTACGGAATTTGCAAGACTTTGACTTGAGTCGTCACATGCCTCACTATGGTAGACCTCTCCTTGCATTGATTACAAGTTTCGGTTAAATGAATGTGATCTCTCTTATGCGCAGACAGAAAGACATATCTGGAGTTCATTCCATTTTCACAATTTCGAGTGATTCTCTATTGGTGTAGATGGTGGCAGTAGCAGACAGCATGGAGAAAGGCTCGGGCTTCATTACGAAGATCTCGGTGCATGGGTTGATAAATCTGGGGGCTTCGACTCCTCTACAGCTGGAGAGTTCAGTTAGGTAGATGGCATTCAAGGGAGCGGTTATAGACTTAAGGTTAAAATGCATCCTGCGTAGGCATGAGGGCTTGCTCCTCTCGGCGGTCAAAATAATCTTGGGGACGGATTTCTTGACAGCAGATGAGTTCTACAAGGTCGACTCCCACATTTCTTCCCATTTCCTTGCCTCAATCCTAGATGTTGGGGTGTCTACAGCAGCAGTGAAATCTATCATGGTGAAAGTATTTAAAACAGAATTCCTTCAGGGCCTCAATTCCATTTTGGAGGCAGCCATTCTAGGGGTGGGCATCCCCTGCCCAAGAGACATTGCCTCAAATAAGGACCCTCTAGAGGTGATGAAGGTTCTGCCCTTCATCCTTGATCTAAAATGCCTAGCGCTGGTGGAGCATTAGGATCGTGTCATCCCAGTCTACGGCTTCCTCCAGAATATGCTGCAAGAGAATGTGGATCCCGGGGAAGAGGTATGGGTAGACAGGCTTCATGCCATGGCTGTCGAGCTTGGCCTCTTTTGATATCTTGTTTAGATAAATCCTCAGTCCCAGTAGGTTTGTTAATAAGATAGTTAATATCAGACCAGTAAGCCTACAGGCTAATTTTGGATAGCATGGTCACCTATATCAGATGAGAAAGCCTAGAGGCTGATTTTGTAAAGCACTATAAAACCTATAGTTTCAAGGAAGGGTTTAGGAGTCTTTTTGTCATCTGGCCGTGGCAGGTAAACGGCTTATAGGCACCTACATGTTCATACTTTCTTCGGATCAATACAAACTTTATATTTATGTAGCAAAAAAAAAAATTTACAAAAATATGTTGCTCATTTTAATTTTTGATAATTTTACAAAAATATGTTGCTCATTTTAATTTTTGTGAACACAGTCACAATCATCCCCTTAATGCCACATCTCAGCATAATAAAAATAATGTCTCTTTGGCATAATAAAAACTTAAATTTATGTGTCCATGTAGAAAATAAAACTAGCATACCTATTTTGGAAAAGATGTGGAGAGATATCATTGTGGAAAAAATAAAACTAATCTATGTAAAAAACACCAAGAGATACGATTGTGGTCTCTCGACGTCTCTTACATAGATTTTTTTAAAGATAGGTATGCTAGTTTATTTTAGTTTAGAACTTTTTTATTTGCTACATACATACATGGACACATGAGAAATCTGAGAAAGTAAATTTTATTTATTAGTTAGTGTATTAGAATTTTTTATTGTGGTTAAGAAAATGCAATAGAGGGAAAATAAAAAATAAAATAAAATAATTATTAAATAAGAACAAAACAAATTGTTTACTTCAAATTTTTATTAATTTGAATTGAAATAACTATTTTGTAACACACTTATAAAATTATTGTAAAAGAAACCTAATTTATAATTGCAACAAAGAAAATACTATCATTTTGCTTACAACAACCTTAAATATTTTTTCTATTTTTTCAAGTCACCCTATATTCTTTTCATCATTTACAAAGTATATAACTAGCATACCTATCTTTAGAAAAATATATCTAAAATAGGCTCTAGGCATATTTTAGATATATTTTTCTAAAGATAGGTATACTAGTAGCATCTGCAGTTTGACGATGTAAACATAGTATTTAAATGTTTAAGAAAGTTTTGTTTGAGTAATAATAGTGCAACATTTTACATAACAAAAAATCACTTATAACTAATATTTGAGTAGATTTGAATATGACCAATACAGAAAGTTAATGTGAAAAAGGGTACACTAATTCATAATATTTGAGAAAATTTTGTAAGAAGTACATCACATTATTGATCATGTATTTTAAATAATCATGAAAATGTGGAATACAGTTGAGAGAAAATCTAAATTATTCAATATTTGATATTCATAAAAATAGATTTGTAAGGAGTACATCAAATCATGTTTTCTTCTAATAATTTGAGTGTTTGTTCCTCAGACTTTCAGTTCTAAAGTTGTTTTCCCTTTTTCATATTTTCATAATGGTTATATGTAAATGGTGGAATTATTCTTAGTCCTTGTAATGACTTAACACGAGATATAGCCACAAAAGTCAAACCTATTGTTTCTTTTTGTCCAACATCAATAGTGGCTTTTGAAAGAGCGAGACCTTATGATTTGTGTAAAATCAATGCCCAAGCTCGTCTCAAGGGTATTTGGATTGCATGACCCCTTTGTATTAATGTAATTGGTATTTATTTGAGGACATTGATCTTCAAATGGAATGCCTGAGTAACTATTGAATTCAACCATAACATATGTGAGTGGTTCTAGTGGTGCAATTCTAGGTCTATATATTATTTCTCGAACATATCCTAGAGCTCCCTTTACAAGACCTTCTTCTATCCAAAGATTGGAAGTTAACATTACTCTTGCATTGTTAGCAATTAACAATTCCACATCAAGTTCATCATTTTGTCCTACTTCTGGTGCATCGATAGTACTGACTTTTGTAGCAATGTTGCATGTAACTGGGTGCTTCAATGAGTATAATTTTCTTTTGTTATGACCATGCACATTATCATTGGTGGAAAATAAATGAATATTGTTATCAAAATCTTCATTGGTTGTAGTGTCTCTTTCAGCAGTAATCCTTGTCATTAGTAATTTCCAGTCATCAGTAGTTGGATTTGAATCTCTTCCACTTGTGTCAATTTTACAAGTTCTTGTGGTTGTGGGCCAAGATCCATATTATGTGATGCAAATAATCAATTATTACCTTTCTCTTGTCGACATCTAGGGCATATAGGACCTTGAGGTGTTTGAAAAAAATTATTCCAAAGTAACATTCTTGGCAAATGTAGCACATGTTTCGAGAAACAAATTTATCTAGATCATGTCGAAAAAGATTTGAAAGTTATTGAAATCTCTTTTAAGAATTCCATTTGGATTTGGTATATTTTGTGCATTGTTTCCAATAGTTACATTCACTTCACGTCCAACTACCACATTCACTTCACGTCAAATTGTATTTTCTAGTGTTTCAAGCACACAATCTATGGATCTTAAATTTTCATCTTCAATATGAAAATTAATATTAGGAAATGACTGATGCTCATACATCTCAATTGATTGATGAGTACTTGTTTGTGTTGGTGTATATTAAGCTTACTAAGGAGTGCATATTTAGGAGTCTATGTTTAGCCTTGAGCTATACTTGGCATACCTAGATTAGCTTTGTCTAACTTAAGTGGTTTTTTTTCCTATTCTTGAAGCACCACTATTCTTAGTGAGATTTTCCTATTATTGGATTGTCTATTCTTAGTCGATTATGCCCTATATGTATCTCATAGTGAGCTATTTTACTATCCCAATCAATTCACTCTTCATTGAAGTATTTGCTTCACATATTTGTGTTTTGAATATTTTCTGTAGGATAAGTGTGCCTTTTCTTGTCTTAGGTGGCTAATTTGGTGTAGGTAATCATCAAAGGATCCTCTAAGTTCTCACATGGTATCAGAGTAGGGTTGGGTTTATTTATTGTTTGTCTGGTATCAATTTGTAGATTTTTTGTTCAATATACTAGTTGCATGGAAATTATTCTCTATGTATCTATGTCCCTGTTAAGCCCATCCTCGTTCTAACATGTCAACTCATAATGCCCAAAACTAATCAACTTAATTACCATTAAATAAACACACAAACACACACAGATATATATATATATATATATATATATATATATATATATATATATATATATATATATATATATATATATATATATATATATATATATATATATATATATATATATATATATATATATATATATATATATATATATATATATATATATATATATATATATATATATACATACACACACACGCACACACACACACACACTCATATATATATATATAATCATTAACAATAAATCAAATAAATTTAATTTCAGGATAATTGAAATTGTAACATTTCCACAAATAGCATACTATTGAATTCTGCAACAATGATAAGTATACACTTAATTCTCAAGACTAATAAGTCATATAAAGAGAATTATGTTAGATCTGGAAAACTTGATATCTATTTTCCTAAGCCTCGAAATGTATTCTTCTTAGGAAGGAGATCATCACCCAAGTGCTTTTCCTCCAACCATAGACCAATAGTCTCCTACACAACTTCCTACCTAGAAGTGGCCCTACCCTTACGAAGGGAATAGATATAAGGAATGAAATAGGTTTTCCATCTGAGTCTCTAGTGTCATGTCCTTCATAATACTTCACGATCGTAAAACTATAGATCCACTCTAACTATGTATGACATTACAGGAAGCATTATGTCATCTAGAGCATAGTGAACTTACTAATGCATGTAGAGACAGATGCATTAATTTGGACAAAGATTTAATATAAATAGATGTTTCACAATGAATGTAGTCAATTGTTCACACACCTTGATTTGACTTAGAAGCTATCTCATCTTGCAGAATTAATAGAAACAACTGGTCTTACAACATATCCTATAGTCAATTTGACTTAGTGACATCTTCTAGGCTAAGATAAATAATCATATATGCAAGGGTTGTGTAACTATCAAGTAACCCTTAGTCTATTTGACTAGGTTATTGGATACGTTTCTTAGAGTCTCACACCCTTATTTCAATTGCAATTCAAGAAACTCTGACTCCTTGTCACCCTATTCTATGAAGTGAACATTACACTCATAGAGTTTGATTAATCAACTCAACAAACATAATTGAAACAAATTCAAAGGTTCTCTAGGTAACTCATTTGGGTCGAGGATACTCCTCTAATCCCATCTTGATAATAGTTGTATTGGATATAACCAAATCAACATTAAAACTATTAGAAATATCTAATCTTGAGTCAAGAACTCTTAGCTTCCTCAAGGTTTTCTAGAGTTTTGCATTATAGACTCATAAAAATAATTATACTTTTAGCCTTAGTGAATGAGGGTCTTCAAGGTATTCTACTTGACTAATGGTTTAGATACAATGCATACACAAAGGATCATTGGGACTATCTTGAGCTACACCACTCTAGTAGTGCATAAATTCCATTTACTTTCATAGCCTCATGGGCATACAGTCAGTATGAAGGTATGTACTTAGTGAGCTCATTCAGATGACCCTTATCACATCTAAGGGACATCATAATATTTAGTCATGCACAACCATGTTCAACTATGGCATTGGTAGACTACATTATCATACTTCTTAATTAAAAGAGAGAAACTATAATCCATTGCAGTATTCTAGTATAAGTCAGGTTTAAAAACCCTAACATCCATCACCATGTCATTATAAAAGGTAGATTATATCATAGGCTTTTGTCCACGTTACTCGGCCTTAGCTTATAATGATATCTTATTTTCAAGAGTTGATCATTTACCCATGCGAGATAATATCTCAGTTATAATACAATGACCATTCGGTCATATGGAATAATAACACAATGGTTAAGCATTGGCCACATGTCCATGCAAGGTAATAATTTAGTAATAAAGCATTGGTCATACATCCATGCAAGCTTGTAACATAGTTATAAATAATGGCCATTCAGCCTTGCAAAATATTATGACAGTTTTAAGGCAATGACCTTTTGGTCTCACATGATGAAAACACAAGTATTAAACAATTGCCATTTAGCCATACATGACAATAAATGTAGGCATATAATAATGGCCACTCGACCATACAGAATGATAACACAATTATCAAAAGTGTTTATTAATAGTTAACACAATCAGCTACCACCTTCTTTCTTGGTGAGCTCATATCACAAACTACGATAGCCATAGCTATCGAACATACCTTTGCATATCAAATAGAAGACTTGATCAAGATTGATAGCAAAGCTATTGAAGCTCTGCAAAAGATAAGGTAATATGGTATAATTCTAAAGATGACAGCTTCGTTGTCAAACCAAAACACACACACAGATATATATATATAACACAAGAGTTCATAGAAGTGATATTGTGTTCGTGACTATAAAGCCAAGACAGTGAAATCAAGAATGATAATAGAGGTTGTTAACAATGAGCTATGGGATACCTCGAAACAACAGGGATTTCTTCCTTTTGAACTACAATACTTATACAAAAAAATTGATAATGAGCACAACTCAGGGTCTCGCCCTGGCCAACTCTATGCATTCATAGTATTAATATACTAAACTTAAAAAAACAAGAATTGACACAGCTTCACTTACTCAGTGACAAGGTTTGAAGATGAATTCAATGAGATTCTGCAGGTGCTCATACTTCTTTTCCTAGTGAACTTGACCTACTCTCCCATAGCAAAACATAACATAAAACCTATCAACTCCTTCCTTATCTTTCTCTCTTTTGAGAGAAAAGAAACTTGTTTTTCCACTATCCCCATTTCTATCAGGTAGTTGCTCTTACTGGTGGTTGAGGGCCACTTGCCCCCGCCACTCAGCTTTCAGCCAAGGGAACTTCTCCCACTCCCCTACATTTAGGGTCAAGGGAGAGTAAATCACTCCCTTGCCAAACTATAATACCATTCAAAAAGGATATTATCTCCATAATACTATTAAACAAGTAGGTTATAAATGATAACGGTGATATCTTTATCCCCATATTTACTATTAGGAATCTAGAAATGTAAGGATTTACTCTAATGTGTTCATGCAAATTGTTTCCTTATTTATGCAGCTTCAGAGAGATTCAAAGAAAAACTGGAAAATGGGTAATCTGATGCAACCAAACATTATGTAGCATAATATTCAACACCATTATTATTGCAAAATTACTTAGAAACTCAGAAATATTTATTGAATCCTCCTTCTCATTCCATTCCATCCTACTACAACTAAAAATAAATACCAAATTTATACAAAATGAAATTACCCTTTTTGGCAGATTTTAGCAACTTTCTAAAATTACTTTTTTTGGTAATTTCACATCCATACCTGTATGACCATGAAAATTTACAATTATTTAAAACTAACAAAAGAATGACTAATCATAAACTTTCTAATCTAATTGCATGTAAAACTTAAAAACTAATTAGAGAAACAACTTGAAAAAACTTGAAAAAAAACATTAAAACCTCATTTTGAGGCCCTAGATGATCAGAAAAGGTTCTGTAAATGTGTCAAAATGGTGACCTACCGAATTTACCAAATCAATGGGATTTTTAATAAACTCTTCAAGACACGTTTGCCCACCAAATTTTAGCTTCGACAAACCCTCGGGTCAATAGTTATGACCTCCGAAAGTTTCTGCATCATGATCAAATTTAGCTTGTTAAAATCCAAATGCTTCAGCTTCAAAGAAATAGGGCTTTGGACCCAAACTTAGAAAAGATTATAATTTCTATGGAATGAATGTTTAATTCACTGTGATGGTGGCCTTGTTGGGAATACACTTGGATTCTTACCAAGTGTTCTATTTTGGTACAGTTGCAACATCTGTTGTCTGGGGTTATGTTAAGGAGTCTTGTTTAAGGCAGTTCTATGTGATAGAGATTCAAGGGTTCCTTGGCCTATTTCTCTATGATAGAACTATTACCAATTTTTGCCTACAACTCAAATTGGTAGAGCTGGTACAACAAGTTCATTTTAGGTCAAAAATTCTAACATTTTCTATTATGATTATCTGTTTGCATAGTGGAGTGTTTGAGATATTCAGTTATGTTGCAATTTAGTTGTTCAACAGAGGAAAAAAAATTTCAAATCATCATTCATTTGAAAAAGGTGGCTTGAGAGATAAATTATTTCATTTCACTACAATGATTATTCATTTTACAAATGAGATACATAGAAGAAATAAACATTGCATTGAACAAAAACATGATAGATCAAATGTCCCACACAAGCTGTCGGAATAGCTGAACTAGTATAGATATAAGAAATATACTATGCATCTAGAAATAGGAAGAGGAAGGATCATAGCCATCATTGTCTATTCAATGTCCTCGGTTTCCATGGTTGCCTTCTATGCTTGCTCCCGATCTTCATAATAACCTGCGAGATTGAAAGAGATTTGTAAGAGCTCCAGATACGAGTTCCCCAGGTGCCTGTCAGCAGAGGCATAATACATTGCCTATAGTGCACTAAGTAAGATACATATCATTCACATGTAAGAGAGATTGAAAATAAACAATCATTGTACTTCACTGATTTTATCTAAGAAGTTTGTTCCATGTGTAAGTATAGGTGAAATCATGTTGCTTTTTTGAAGACCAATTCAGCATGTTGTGTTAAGTGGGCTCCCACAAGGGTTGAGCCCAACATGCTACCCATGATTCTTAGGAGGGGATGGAATACAAAGTATACACATAGAAATAATGATATATTCTGCTATTGCATTAACCAAGTGTACAAATCTTGTGCTCATTACCCATCTATGACTATCAGTTCAATATGAAGTAAGAGTCATAAATGAGCATTAAGACAGCTTAATGATTTCCAAAACAGAGTACAGAATAACCATGATCAATACAGGATAATTGAAAGAATCATATGTATAGATGCTGCTATAGGAACTAGCATGTGAAAGGTATGCTATAAACTATTCAAACATATGATAGGAACATATACAACATGTGTACAGATGGAGCACAACTTACATGAAATGCTTTTTCCATTTAAAAGAAGAGAATTTTTGTTGCTCCTGTCTCAAGAGTGATAGGAAAAGAATCCAGTGAACAGTTTTTCCATCACATCTCATATTTTTCAAGAGCTAGATACAAGATGAGTAATTTATCCTTTCTCATATTTCATTATTGTGAAAGTGTTGTGCAAATTGTTCATATGATTCAGGTTGTATGATTGTGTTCAAACTGAACCTTCATACAAAGTATTTTTGAATTGTATGTTCTAAGTGAAGTTGTGAGAGTTCATGTTTAAGGAACTATTTGTGAGTAAAAGTATTGAGATAAGTTAGAAATCAGGAGCTAATTCTATTTAAGTTTGTTTCATTTCAGTTCATCTTCTCACCTTTTTCCTCTGCAAATCATTTAGATTAGTAAAATCATTAGGAGAACTAGCTCACTCTGGAGGTTCACTCCAATTTTTAGGCAACCCATAGGCCTAGGAGTGTTCTCATGTGTCAACTGATAGTTAAGTTGAATAACTTAGCATACTGTACATATTTGATTGATAACAAGAACCTTTTGTTTTTTATAAAAATAAGGCAGCTAAAACCAAGGGCCTAACCCTTTTACAAAATCAAGCCCAGGGGGCAAGAAAACACTATACTGACAGTACTCAGCGAGCATAGAGAAAAGACCAGCAGCATAGGCACAGCAACCTTGCTAAAAAAGAAACAACAACAAAGCCCAATAGACTAAGCAAAAAGGTTGCAAGGAGCAACAACCTAAATAATAGCAGAACCAGACTGATCAGGTCGAACACCCTTGGCACGAGTGCGGTTCAAAGAAACATGCTTGGGAAGACCTCGCTACCTCCTTTAGACAATAGTCTAAAGAACATCATCTCCATCCATAGAAATAGGAGAAAAAGGAGAAACTCTTTCCAAATCCTTGGAAGGGGGTGGAGCTTGCGGCACAACAACATCAGTCCCAGCAACATGAGTACCTATATTAATAGTGTGAGACATATCAGTAGCTGAGATCTCTGCACCAGAACCACCAGCAACACCAGCGATAGAACCACCAGTAACACTAGTAATCCCAGTAGCAGAAACATCAGCAACACCAGCAATCCTAACAGTAGAACCACTAGCAACACCAGCAATCCCAGTAGCAGAACCACTAGCAACACCAGCAATCCCAGTAGTAAAACCACAAGTAATAGTATCCATAGCTATAAAATCTGGAACCCTCTCAATATCAGGAGTAGACCCATCATCATCAGAGGAAGATTCAACCGCCTCTAACCCAGAAATATCCTCAGTAGCACCAACTATAAGATGTTCAATGAAAGAATTCTTCCACTAGGAGGAAGAATGAGGGATCTTTAAGCGAGGACACCTAGAAGCTAGATGACCCGTAGCAAAGTATCTATGACACCAGAAGGGAATACCTTCATAGTCCAAAATCTACCTCCAAGAATTATCAGTAACCTATAGCATAATCTCAGCTGGGAAAGGCTTAGAGAGATCAAGATCCACAAGAACACGAGCATATGTGGTATGAGAAAATAAGGTAGTCACTTGATCTACCATAATAAAAGAGCCCAAAGAATTACCAATACCCTCACAACAAGATTTGCACCAAAGATGTAGTGGAAGATTTGGGAGAGGAATCCAAATAGGCATTCTATTAAAAGACTCAGTCAATGGGTTAAAGAAGGGAACCCAAGGCTTGAGAAGGAGGGCATGATTGCCCAAAAAGCAGGCCTGAGTATGAAGAATAGCATTCTGATCAGAAACTAAAGCAAAAACAACTACGAAGAAACCCTTTGCATAAGGGTAAATTTCTATTTTCCTCTTCGTGATAGGGCACCAATGCTCTAAAATCTAGAGGTTCAAATCACTGAGCCAAGGCCACCAACGGTCAAATCTACCAATCAAACCCTACTCAGAGAAATAGTCAATATTTTTTAAAACCTCATCCCCTAGGACCACTATAGGGGGAGGCAAGTCTGACTGAGAAATAGATCTCCTAGATACCAGAATAGTAGTAGCATTAGCAAACTCCTCACATCGCTGAGGAGAATCATAGTTAACAATCTTTGCATAAGATGTAAGAGCAATAGCAGCAGCGCTATAAATGGATGGCGTACCAACAGCCGTAGAAACCCCAATAGCATACGGAACCCCTATAAATAAAGCATCAGACAAACCCTAAAAAGTAGCAGTCATATTTACGGATGGCACTCCTATGGTAATTCTAGCAGTTGAATGCACAGACGGTGCATCAACAGGTGTAGCCACACTAGCAGCAGAAGCAAACACACCATTCGCAGGCACCCCAGTAGCAGACGGAACCCTAGCCATAGATACAGACAACACATGGATAGCCACACCAGCCGCTAAGCCCACGAATAGCGCACGAACAGCCGCAGTTGCACCAGCCACTGATCCCATGGACAACACACGAACAACCGTAGCCACACCATCAACAAAAGAAAACCCAACAAGAGCAGACTGACCCCGTGCATGTAAAGTAGCAGATGAACCCTGTAAGGTAGTAGTTGTAGGCATAGATGGTGCTCCAACAGCAAAAGCAGTTGAGCCCACGGACGGCGCACCAACAGCTGCAGCCAAACCAGTAGCAGAAGAAGACCCTGCAATGAGCCCAGTAACAGACAAATCCTGTGAACCAGGAACATGGGCGGGAAGAGGAGCAGGAGAGCCCATTTCAAAGTTAAAATTCACAAGAACCTTTTGTTTTTTATTCATTTATATCAGAGTTGCTATTAGTGGAAGGACTTCCAATTAAGGGAATTCGCATCGCATCTCCAAGGAACTCATTGTGCCCCTATTTGCTACGATTGTCCCTACAAGATGAAAAAATATTGGCACTTCATTATAAAGCCCATTGTAACATGTATTTTTTGGAATATATCCAGAGATTTTTAACCATACACGGAAGTAGATATTCTTTCCATGTCACAGACTATTTAAAAAATATGAGGTAACGAGGTGTTTTCTCCTATAACTGCATCATAGAGAATAGGATGAGATTAATGGGTTTTGAATTGAAGTCACTCTTGCACCTAGTAAGATAGCTTTCTAGAAGAGCTCTCCCCTAATGGTCAGTTAGGTCTATATATTATCAGTAGGTCTACTTAGTGAGCTCTAATGGTCGATAGCTGAAGTTTTCTGGGCATGCACAGATTGCTCTAGAGTAGGAGCTCAGTTTCATGCATATTGGAGTTTTTTTGACAATGATGGATTGTATCTGTTTCAGTGTGTAAGATTGTTTTTTGAGTTGCAGCTTTAGGTCATAGAGGCAAGATTAGTGTTGTTCTGTAGCTTCTCTTGCCAGGATGATTATTTGTTCCTGTATATGTTTCTCTATATTTTGTTTCTTTGTAGTATTTTGACTTCCTTACCCTTTGTAATCCATATTTTTTTCAATAAAAAAAATATTTAGAGTTATCATTCTTGACGCCTATTAGGCACCTATTCCTACTTTAATCACACATCTAATAAAAGGCAATTTTTACATATATATTTTTAAAGATATGTATTCTAGTTTATTTTACTTTCTTTAACTATTTTATTTACTACATACATGGACACATGACAAATATTAGTAAGTAAATTTTATTTATTTATTTATTTATCTTTCATATAACAATTTTATTTACTACATACATACATGGACACATGACAAATCTGAGTAAGTAAATTTAATTAATTAAATTATTTATCTTCTTCTATATTATTTTCATTATTTTTTCCCGAGCATGGTGAACCAAGGTAAATCTTAACAAGTAATAGATTATTTTTATTTATTTATTACACCGAGAGGCATTCTACACTCACAACAAGGGCAGATTCAGATTCCTTCAGATTCCCATGTAAACAAAATTCATAATTGTACAAATAAATAAATTTGTCGAGGCCAAATGGATAGAAAAATAGAAAAACTTGTTACGCCCGAGAGGCTTCTACACTCACAACAAGGCCTGAAAGATTCATATTCTAAGATTCAAATTCCCATGTAAACAAAATTAATAAAATGTGCAAATAAATAAATTCGTGGAACCAAATGGATAGAAAAATAGAAAAACTTGGTAGTTGTGGAAGCCAAATTGATAGAAAAATAGAAATTATTATGTTTGAAGAATACGAAAAGTCTGGCAGCATAGTCTTGCAGCACAGTCTTTTTAAATTAACTCATGTGAGCATTTCAAATATTCTAACTGCAAGTAATTTATAAATGCCAACAAATTGGAAGATATCTCTCGGCGTACTGTAGATATATTTTTTAAAATATAAATATACTAGTTTATCTTCTTTTTTAGTTTGATGGTTCAAAATGTATTAGAATTTTTTATTGTGTTTAAGAAAATGTATTAGAGAGAAAAAAAATTGTTAAATAAGAACAAAACAAATTGTTTATTTCATATGTTATTAATTTAAATTGAACTAATTTGTGAAGAAGTATTTTATTAAAAATTGCAACAAAGAAAATACTATCATTTTGCTTACTTAAATCTTTATGCTATTTTTTTAAGTCACTATATTCTTTTTCATCCTTTATAAAAAAGTATATAATTAATAAAATAATCAAACTAATAAATTAATAAAATATTATTTTATAGTTTTAATTTTTTCTAAATATATATGAGTTATTATTATTATTTACTTGAACACTTATTTTATTTACTAAGAGTTATTTTATTTTATTTATTTTTATTGGTAAAAGGCAGAAGCCATTAAAATCAGTTAGAAAAAATACAGCTCTGTTCAAGCACCGGTAGGAAAGAAAACCTCTTGTCTAGCCTAGGACTACATACTGTTTATATACACAAGGTCAAGCCCTTCAAGGAAACATATTTTATTGTATAATTGCTGAGATAGATATACAAATATCACCCTTGGACATGGTCTTTCTTTTGATATCCTTATTCTGTATGTTTTTAGGCACTTCGACTCTTGGGAAGACCTCCATGGCTTATATTGAAGGGGCATCTTCTATCTTTCTCCTGTCTAACCTGAAACCACATAAATCTACCACTTCTTTTTGTATGTTAGCTATACAAAATCAAAACATTCATTCTACTGCAGACATCTGTTAGTTCTTAAAAATCTTTGCTTGAGAAGAGAAAATACTTGATTGTTGCCAAGCTTATCAAAATTATGCAAACAGACTTGTTTTAGTGTTACCTTAAATCTGGAGCACATTTTGGTTAGTTCACCTTCCACCGTGTGTAACTGCCAGCAAGAGCCTTTGAATAGTTGGGTCTATGTTAGTTGAAAACAAGCTGAGTAGAATAGAGAGATCCGACGATAATAAGTCATGTCTTACAAATACAACAGTTGAAGCATAACATCAAATTGGTATAATACAGTTTGAACTATTCAAACCAACAGATAAAAGTAAAGTCATCGGTGAAAACAGAAATTCGGTGAGAGAGTGCGCAGTAAAAACTATTTTAAACAGGTCAAAAAACTTGAACTGTTGCTGTGGTACAACCGTTGAACCAACGGTTATTGGACCTTTGAACTCAAACGAACCTATTGAACTTATGGTTATTGAACCATTGAACCACCTTAAACATTGAAGTTATTGAACCGGTTGAACCTTTGAACCGATGGAACCTTCAAACTCTGATGAACCTTTGATCTGGATGAGCTTTCAAACTAGATGTACCCATTGAACTTACGAAATGATGAACTGTTGAACCTTTTGAACCTGTTGAACCTCTATCTTAAGTTTCAAGAACCAGTTGAACCTTTGAACTGGTGGAACCTTCGAGCTCTGATGAACCTTCGATCTGGATGAACCTTCAAACCAGATGTACCCATTGAATTTACGAACCGTTGAACCTTTTGAACTCGTTGAACCTCCATCTTAAGGTTCAATGGTTCAACGCTTTCTTTTCCTTTGGCATAATTCTTCCCTCATCTTCCAATAATTCTTGTTTTAAAAAAATAACTATGAACTTAACAAATTAACATAGATATTTTAAGTACAACTATATTTAAAACACGTCTATATATATTGAAGATATCTAGACTAGTTATATTACAAAATTAAAAAATCATAAAAATTAATTGTAGAACAAACATATATTAGAAAGTAATTTAAAAAAAAATTATAATCATACCAAATCATACAAATCACAAGTCATTACAATTTAAATAACAAACAGGTAAAACCACCACATAACACTTAATTACCATAGTTTTGCTATCCACCATTCTCTCAATTTTCATAATAACTACTACAGGTTTAAAATAATATTTACATAGATTTAAAGAACTGGTTAAGAATAAGCTTGGGTTCAAATGACAGCATCATCTTGTAAAAGTTTTGACTTGTGCTCCTCATTGCCAAAACCCTTCTTTCAATTGTATGCAAACACATTTGGATCATTTGTACCACTTAACTGCTAAAGCACAGATAATCTCCCACACAAACACAATTTCGAGGCATCTTGCAAATTATTTTCATTTCCAAAGCAACTTATCTTCGTCGTCTTGAAACAACTCCCAGATAACAATACCTTAAGATGAATCCACTTAACTTCATATACACACTTACAAGGCGTAGGCATGTACATGAACATTATTCTGATTGATTTACATAGTTTTATGTTGCTTTACATTTATCCCTAGTTATTATACTAATTCATGAATAGCATGTAAAACCTAACTAACCCTACTTCTACTTCTACAACTAATAGGATAGAGGATTGATTTAAAATAATTTTGGACCTTCACCAAGCTGATCGGTACCTAATCCACTAGGAAACAAAGTCATGGACAACAAAGAGGGAAGAGATGCATCAAGTAAAACTTCAACAAAAATAGAAATATATATTGGCGTACAAATCTTAGATTTAGTCTCATATGATAAACATAATTAATAATCAAGAAAAGAGAAGCAATGATCTATTTGCAACAAAGGAATGACCCATACAAAAGAGTTTGTATTTATTCAAATGTTGTCACACATTATCCAATCTCTATTACAATAATACCAACAAGTGTGGCAAAAGAGGATGAGTAACTAGGTTCAAACACCCCTGAACAACTACATTCTTCCATGGAGACATATTATCACATGAAATTGTGCATTGAAGATCCTTCCTACACTATATTAGATGCATTCTTCCATCTGTAGCCTAGACATATATTTTTCTTGATGCCCTAAAATCACCACAAACTCCTATGCCTCTAGAAAATTGGTTCAATGACAAACATGTATTACATCCTTATATATATATATATATATATATATATATATATATATATATATATATATATATATAGATATATATATCATTACATTTCCTTTGTTGCATTTTTTGGAGGGAAAACCAATTAGGGCACCCACCTATCTCATCTACCCTTGCATTCAATTCCACATACCTTCAATCTTGTCAAATTGGGCATTAATGGCGCTTTTGGTAGGTAGGCAGATATGCAAACTAAAAACCTATGAAAAACCACATTTTAAAAACATTTGTTAGTGAGTTCCCATTGACCAAGAACTCGCCAAAATCTCTTTTTCCTTCTGTTCACTTTGTGTCTTCCTTGTTGAAGGCTTAGTCATTTTAACATTTACCCTACCTTGTTAGTAGTTTCCCTAGTTCAAGGAACTACGTGAAATGTCAAAAACCTCCCTCCTTTTCTTTTTTTCTCCTTTGTTAGTGAGTTCTTGACCACCATAAACTCACCGAACATCACTTTACTTTGTCTTGTCTTCTTTTCTACCTTGTCATACCTTAGAAAGTTTTATCCATGGAAATATTTTTTCTCTCAGTTGTTGGGGCTTAACCAAGAACACAAAACACTTTCGACAAGTTCCATGGTTTTGAGAACCATGCAAACTACCAAAAGTCCCATCCTATAGCCTCTTTGTTGGTGGTTGGGAGTTCAATAGGAACTAGCAACCCATTGGGGTTTTCCATGGTTCAAGGAACTACGTGAAATGTCAAAAACCTCCCTCCTTTTCTTTTTTCTCCTTTGTTAGTGAGTTCTTGACCACCATAAACTCACCAAACATCACTTTACTTTGCCTTGTCTTTTCTACCTTGTTATACCTTAGAAACTATTATCCATGGAAATAATTTCCTCTCAATGGTTGGGGCTTAACTAAGAACATAGAACACTTTTGGCAAGTTCCATGGTTTTGGGAACCATGCAAACTACCACAAATCCCATCCTATAGCCTCTTTGTTGGTGGCCAAGGGTTCGATAGGAACCATGAGCCCGTTGGGGTTTTCCATGGTTCAAGGAACTACGTGAAATGTCAAAAAACTCCCTCCTTTTCTTTTTTTCTCTTTTGTCAATGAGTTCTTGATCACCATAAACTCATCAAACATCACTTTACTTTGCCTTGTCTTCTTTTCTACCGTGTCATACCTTAGAAAGTTTTGTCCATGTAAATATTTTTCTCTCAATGGTTGGGGCTTAACCAAGAACACAAAACACTTTTGGCAAGTTCCATGGTCTCGAGAACCATGCAAACTACCAAAAGTCTCATCCTATAGGCTCTTTGTTGGCAGTCAAGGGTTCAGTAGGAACCAAGAACCTGTTGGGGTTTTCCATGGTTCAAGGAACTACATGAAATGTCAAAAACCTCCCTCCTTTTCTTTTTTTATCCTTTGTCAATGAGTTATTGACCACCATAAACTCACTGAACATCACTTTACTTTGCCTTGTCTTCTTTTCTACCCTATCATACCTTAGAAACTTTTGTCCATGGAAATATTTTCCTCTTAGCGGTTGGGGCTTATCCAAGAACACATAACACTTTCAGCAAGTTCCATGGTTTTGGGAACTATGCAAACTACCAAAAGTCCCATCCTATAGCCTCTTTGTTTCCGGTCGGGGGTTCAGTAGGAACTAGGAACCGGTTGGAGTTTTCCATGGTTCCATAAACTATGGAAAACATTGAAATGGTTTTTGGTGAGCCGAAAATGACTGACAAGACCAAAAAGTTCAATTTTTTTTTAGGAATTTTAGGAATTTTTGGATCTCTTTCCACTTTCTTGTGATCTATCTTGAAGATCTTGTGGAATACATTCTTCTACACTTTGTATTGAATAAACATGTCTTAGAAATGTATGTGGATAAACAACCTGAGGATATTGGTATATGTGAGGATAATGTGCCAACATTGCAAGCCATTACTCAATTCATCCTTTCATGAGTCCTATTAATATTCCAAGTCTTTCATCCTTTGAACCCTTGTTTTTGTGTCACCTGATAGATTTTTTGACATGCATTATTCTCATTGCTTTCTTTCATGGTGTTGCATTTATTATTATGCAAGGTTATTACATTTTATGCTCAATTAGTCGTTTTCATACCTTGTTGAAATGCGTGTCACATTGTCAAAGAAGAAGCATGTCCATGTGATTATGTTGGTTCACTGTAATGGAGGACTCATTTTGTGTGTTTGCATGCATGTGGTCATCATCTTGAAAGTTTAGGTGTATGGTCACAATTTAGTCCTAGATGTCTAGGATGTCACAAAGACATAAACATAGGTGTTTCGCTTTGGGCTATCAATGTGAGGTACACTTTTATGGTACAAATTCATTTGATGATTGTTATCATCTGCATGTAATTTTGTTCCGTGCTTGTAAAAATGCCTACACCTTTCAGGTTTGTTATATGACTAGGGGCATTAGTCATTTAGATTTAATTTGACATTTTGAAGCTCAAATATTCATTTTCGTTGTTTAAAAATGGCATTAAATTTTCTTTGTTAACCCCATTCGCTCTTTTCACTTGAGGCTTTAAAGCTAGAAGACACATATGAAATTATATAGAAAATTCTTAAACTTTAGTATAACATTGAAGCAAACCACTAACCATTGTGAGTTGGTTGTTTAGTTTTTAAATCAAGATTGTCTTTAGGATTAGGTTTAATAATCAAAATATTTGGATTACTACCAAATTTTGAGCTTTCTAAACTCATCCTCATAGAATTTACAATCCATTTCATAAACATATTCAAAATCTATATCTTCATAATTCAGCTGGAGTCCAACTCTTCCAATTCAAACTCAAACTAGTCCATGTGCCTTTAAATTTTACAACTTGAGCAACAACAAGAGAAAGCACAACAAGAGCAACATGAGAAGACATCCAAACCTTAATCTTTTCCCAAGTAGAACTCTAAATTTAGTTTATTAATTTCATGTTTAAAATTTTTCAAGGCGTATAATTCATTGAAATGGTTACAAAAGATACCTTGAATTGTATCTCTTTACATCTAATGACTAGAATTTGTATTAACCTAGTCTCTAACATGACTTTATACTTCCAACATGGAGATCATAAAGAAACGTATACTGTAGATAGGTAATTTGAGATCAGGCTAGCGGTGAGAACAGTGTGTCATAGGAGAAGTTCAATCTGTAAGGTTTTCATCAGGCTAGCGGTGAGAGCAATGGCTGGTCCGAAGCAGTGGACGAAGGAAATGGATAGAAGATCCATCCCGAGGTTTAAAGAACCGGTTAAGAATGAGATTGGGTTCGAATGACAACATCATGCTGTAAATCTCTAAGTTTCGACTTGGGCACTGAGGAAGACATTGCCAAAACCCTTCCGTTAAATTGTATGCAAACACCTTTGGATGATTTGTATTATCACTTAAACTGCTGACGCACAGATAATCTCCCACACAAACACACTTCCCAATATATTGAGGGAGAGAGTCCGGAGGCATCCTTGCAAATTCTTTCCATTTCCAAAGCAACTTATCTTCATCGTCCTGAAACAACTCCCAGATAACAATACCCATAGCGCTTGGCAAATGAAAGTCAATACCCATCCTGAGTAGAACCTCAGGTAACGGATCGCTTGCTGACTGATCCGTGAAGGTCGCTACCACTAGAACGGATGCCCTATATGCAACTATGGATAAAACATACAGATCATAATTTTCAACAAGTTGGGTGGGTAATGGAGCTATTGTAACAGGCTTAATAATACCATCTTCGATATTGTAACCGGCAATAGTCATAGGCCTCTCTGCCCTCCAGAAAAGAACGCCATTGCACTCAACCATTTGACGATCTAATATATTAGAGCCCGTTTCCCCTGAAAACTGAGACTTAAGCTTCCATGAATCTTGAAAATAGTGGTAGATTTGGAAGGAAAAATTCCTCGAGCTGTGCCCCAACGTCACTACCAAATACGGCTCTCCATTTCCTCCTCGTACAATATGCTGAGACTCGCAAAACATATCGATTACTATATCTGTATAAATTTTCATGAGCGGGTTGCAAACACGTAATACTGGGGTTCTTCTAAAAAGCAGTAACCCCAGCCCTACACTTGGTAAGTTGTAACATCTGACATTGTCTCCCACAGGATTTGAGAGGAAAGAAAGAGAGATTGTCATCCATTTTTGTGTGGAAAAGCAGTAGGCCACACAAAGCCAACTTCCGTCGGATTCTTCACCACAGAGAAGAAGCCATGGATTTTGGGTGCGCAGCGAAGACAGAAATCTGTGCGAGGACAAAATAGAATTCCATTCTTTGCAAACTACGCGAGAGCGGCAGATTGACTGTAATGGAAGCTTTGTAAAAATGCATTCCTTTACATCCCCATACAGCTCAGATACACCACTCTGCTCTCCGTCTTCTTCAACTGCTGAAATAAATTGTCGCTCCATTGCTTTCTACTACCAGGCTTCCTAATTAATGGATTTCTTATGCTATTGATTTCTCTCTATGCATTTATAGGTGTTTGACATGGAGAGCTTTGCTTACTCCACGCGTGGTTAAGAGCAGCCAAGGTGGAGAACATAAAATTTAAAATAGGTAATCGAGATAAAAATTGGGATAGATATTTTTAATATATTTATGGAAAACCTGTTAAAAGAAATATAATTTTGGAAGTGTTTTTAAATATCTTATGTAAAAAATTAAATGGCATTAATTTTTTTTTGTTATCTTTTATTAATATTTTACATTGGATATCTGATTTAAATTTATGTGTTCATGTAGATAATTAAATAATTCAAAAGTAAAATAAGTTAATTCTTAAGTAAATAAAATAGCTCTAGATTGATATTGGCATCTTTTAGATAGACGTGTTTAAGATATTGTTATAATAGAATATAAACTATTAATAAATATGTAATAATTTGTTATTTATTATCATCTAATTAAATATTTTAGTCTAACTTGACATATATCAATAAATACAAAAATATCTGAAATTACTCATCATCTCATTTTAAAAATATAAGTAATAGTGGTCAAAATATAGCTCCATATGGGACATGTATCAATTTAATTCATTGTGCATAAATAGTACATATCAAAATATAATGCTCTTAAAAAAAAAATTGTCATCACATTAAATAGTTTGAGTTTGTAGATTTTATGCAACATTAGTGTAGAACTTCTAAACCTAAACCAACTAGAAATTTGTTCTTTAATGAACAATATATATTCTCAATGTATCATATTTATCAATCCTCATTTCTAACAAGTCATTCCTTCTCTTTTAATTTATATCCAATTGATATTGTTTTTTAGACCTCAACAACCAAATATTGAAGTGCCTCCCTATGTAAAGTTCACCATTTGATACATAAATCAAATTTAATACCTATATATTTCAAATATGAAATTTAAATACTCATATTTCAAAAGGGACTCCCCTTCAATTTACATCAACCTCTTTCTCAATATAACATAGAGATATTTTTTCTTCTCATTAAAGCATTAAATTATAGAAAAAGAATTGTTTTTTGTGCCTAAGTATAAAACTATTAAGTTTCCACAATCCATTATTGCCTAGAAAAGTTGTGTCTTGTATGTAAAGGTAAACTTATTAAACTTTTGTTGTTTACAAGGATGGGGTGATTCCTCCTATAACTAGGTGTAATTCCGCTAACCATGGCAGCTTAACCTAATTGTTGTTTCAAACATGAGTAAGTAATAACAGTTGTCTTGCATTTGAGCCCTGACTCTCACTAGCTTAAACCCCAAAAACTCAAAATCATCAATGGAATCCAAAGTTATTGTTGCAGTTGGACTCAAATATTTGTGGTTAGAATATGTAGAAGGGTTTCTCCCTTTGAGTATATTGATTGTCTCTCTTAAATGATCATGGTTAAAAAAAGAAAATCGCAATTCTAGAAAATGGTCCTAAGATAAGGGTCCAAATGAAGGTGGAGAAAATAAAATTTGAAATAGATAATGGAGATGGTATAGATATTTTTAACATATTTATGGAAAACGTGTTAAAGAGAAAGGGCCATTAAGTCTTATTTTTAATTAATTTTTTAAAATAAAATTTTAAAATATATATTCATTGTAAACCAACCCATTGAATCACCGGGATTTCGGATTGCCTATTGTTTCTTTAGGCGGCGGGATATAGATATAGGGGCTCCTCCACGCCCTAGATCAATGGAGGCTGAGACTGACTGGGGAGCACCGCTTCAGCGAGATCGCCAGCCATATAACCAACCCCTCCCGGGGATGAGTTGGTCTCAAGACCGGCCCCTCCATATAGATTGATTTGGATTGGATGGGTTTCTCGAGCTAGGTTTAGGACCAGCTAGAAGCTATAGATAGACTGGGACCAGCTATATATCCCTCGGCTTCCCAAGCAGAGAGAGATCTAGCCTAGTAATAAAATTTTAAAATATATATTCATTGTACTTTTCAAAGTAAAAATAAAACAAAAAAATCAAGGAAATAATGAATGGTGGTTTTTTGAAAAGAAAAAAATTAAAATTTACATACAAAAGTAAATAGTTTCGAAATAAAGTAATTAATGTAATAAAACTAACATTCCTATTTTTAGAAAAAATACACTTGATTTGAATCATAGATCCACTAAAACAAACACTTTTTACATAGATTTGTGAAAACATAGATATGGTAGTTTTAATAATTTTGTAATTTTATATTTTATATTTTACATATAATTTATTGATTTAATATTTTAATTTTGTAATTGTATTAATTTTATAAGTTTATTTATTTTATTAGTTTTATAGTTTTATAATTTTAATTAAAAAGTTATTGAAATTATTATGTATAGTAAATAATTATGTAGATCTATCAATAAAAATACAATATAAGTGATATAGTTTATAGTTTATAAATGAATTTATTTTTGAAATAATTATTTATTTTAATTTTAGTTAAGAGTTAATATTGCAATAGTAAACAGATAATAAAGTTATTTTTAGAATTATTTTATTTTATTTTATTTACTTAAGATTTATTTTCTAGTTACTTTATTTATTTAAAAGTTATTTTATTTATTTTAATTTTATAATATAGATTGATTATGTTTTAGTTTTTATTATTTTTTCATCTCGGCTCTTTTATAGTTTTTGTTAACACCTCACATTACACTCCACCCCTTGTTTGGCATAATAAAATAATTTTTAAACTAACATATATATCTAAAATATGCCTGAAGGCACCTATTCTTATAAAACAACAATGAATAAAAAACAAAAAATTAAAACCCTAATATACTTTGATCCTTTTTATTTGATATGGGAAAACACTAATAAAATATAGTTATAAATTATTAAATTTAATTCTGCATTAAAGAAAAGAAAATTATATTGAAGCATTTATAGTAAAATGTAATGTACTTACTTGGAATATACTTTGATCTTTTTATATTTCATATGATAAAACCCTACAAAAATATAGTTATAAATTATTTAATTTTATTATTTAGAAAAGAAAAGAAAAATAGATTGAACCCTTTATACTAAAATATATAAAATATAATACACTTACTTTGACTAACTTCTCCCCTTCAATAATATGTTCTAATCTTTATTTATTTCATATAATAAACCCTAATAAAATATAATTATAAATTAAATTATTGTACAATAAATAAAATAACACAAAAAACAAAAGGTAATCTGCCCTTGATGAATATACTTTGATCCTTTTATAAATTAAATTGAAGCCTTTATAGTAAATGTATAAAATATAACTTCAAATAGCTTCTCCCATTTTCATGAATATACTTTGATTTGTTTTTATTTCATATGATAAAACCCTAATAAAATAATTAATCTACCCTTGATGAATATACTTTGATCCTTTTATAAATTCAATTGAAGCCTTTATGGTAAATGTATAAAATTTAACTTCAAATAACTTGTTTCATTCATGAATATATTTTGATTTGTTTATATTTCATATGATAAAACCCTAATAAAATAGGTAATTTGCCCTTCATGAATATACCTTTATCCTTTTATCCATTAAATTCAAGCCTTTATAGTAAATGTATAAAATATAACTTCAAATAACCTCTCCCCTTCATGAATATACTTTGATTTGTTTTTTATTTCATATGATAAAACCCTTATAAAATATAGTTATAAATTATATTATTGTACAGTAAATAAAATAACATAGAAAACAAAAGGTAACCCTAACAAAATAGAATGCGCTTATTCTTGTAATAAATTTTATAATTGTGAATACACTTTGCTCCTTTTATATTTCATATGTTAGAACCCTAATAAAATATAGTTATAAAAGAAATTATTCTATAGTAAATAAATAACACAAAAGAAAAGATAACTATGATAGTAAAATATTAATTTGAAGTATTTTCATTAAAATAACTCAATAGTAAATCAAAGTACTATTATATTTCTGTTGTAGGAAATGTTTCTGAATAGATCACCTTAAGCCCTAGTGTCAAAAATTGCAAGATCATAAGCAAGGTAAATTAGTTCCAAGGAGTAAACCTACTTGGTGGATAGGGGCTGAGCCCCAACATTATCTTGTGCTTGCTAGCTCACAAATTGAAGATAAATCTAAGATTTCGCCCACCCTGCCTCAAAGGGCTCAAGAATATTCTAGTGGTAATGTAAATAAATCAATTGAGGGTGATTGTATAGTATCTCCTTTTTCTAAATTTTCTACCTCTGAGATCTTCCGAGAGCCACCAGTTATATGCACCAAACAATGTCCAATGAAAACCATAGTAAATATCATACAGATAAGGACCCGTCAGAAGCAAATGAAAAAAAGCATAAGGGCTCTTCACTAGAGTAAATGGGAGATGACAACAATTAATAGACCACAGTGAGAAAAAATAAGAAATTAGGGTAAAATGATAAAAGAAAGATGACTTTGCGTTCTCATGTTAAGATGGGTAAGGAAAAAAACTATAATTTAGATTTTTCTAGTTGTTCCTATGCACCCTTAAGTTTTTTCCCATTCAGTTTTGTTCTCTTTTTATTTATAATAGAAAGGGTATCACCCCCATGGTGACACATATATAACAAAAAAAAGGTACTATTTAATTTATAGTAAATAAAACAACTTACCATTAAAATAACTTTTGCACTTGTCCAATATACTTTGTAGAATCTAAATAAAAACCCACAAATTAGATTTCATTCTCCAGAAAAGAAAATTAAATTAAATTGAAACCTTTATACAAAAAAGTATAAAATATAATGCAGTTACCTTCAAATAACTCATAGGCTTCTCTGTATCCTTTTGCTCTACCTTATTTCAATATAATGCTGTTACCTTCATATAACTTCTATGCTTCTCTAGTATTCTTTTGCCCTATCTTATTTCATTTTATTTTTTTGTGATTTATGTTTGACTATTACTTGTATTTATATAGATTTGTTACTTTATGTTTGTTTTATTGTTATTTCCATTAATTTAATAAAACTACGGCAGTTATATATTTTAAATTTAATTCCTGTGTGCTTTCATTTAAAAAAATATGTCAGTTATATATTTTTTAAATATAAAATAGTTACTTCATAATTTTCAGGTGCATTCATTTAATAAAATATGCGGGCTATATTTTAAATTTAAAATACTTACTTTATAATTTTACAAAACTATGTTAAATAATGATGGCGCGAAGATTTGAAGAGCGACAATTCGCAGAGCGAAAATTTGCAGAGAGACCCATTCTAGAATGGAGAGAGAGAGAGGGATGAAAGGAGGCCTCATGGAGCAAAGAGATTGGAGACGCTTTCCTCGAAGGGAGCTTGAACCGGCTAACAGGAATTGTGGATTCGCCAGCGGTGGTCAGAATTTTCCACAGCAGGAGGAAGACCTGCAAAAATGGCACGATGTCCGGTTTCCTCTGAAAAGAGAGCAGCAACAGAATAGAAATCTTCACGGCCCAAGGCACTGGAATCAAAGACAGCAAAACTATCAACAATATAGGGGAAGAAGAAACCCTAGAGGTGATGGTCAGCGCAGGGATTTCCAAAGGCGCAATTTGCAGCCAGAGATCAACATCACTGAAGGAGGGAAGATGTCAGAGAAGAGGAAATCTCAATCACCCTCAATGCTAATCGTCTTCAGGATCTTGTTTTGAAATTGGAAAATACTGCATTAATAATGAAATGGCATGGGAAGGATTTAAATTGGCAAAGTCTGGAGACATGGTGGTATGACAAATGGGGAACGGAATTGGAATTCAAGAGGATGACAAATGATTATTTCATGGTCATTTGTCCTTCGAAACCCATCAAGGCTCAAATTAAAGAAGGGATTTGGATTCTTGATGGCTGCGGCTTTTACATCAGCCAATGGAAGGCCGGGTTCGATCCAACTTCACACCGCTTGGAAAAAAATCATGATTGGTATATTTTACCTAACCTCCCCCTTGAATATTGGGACTCCAGGGTTTTGGAAGAAATTGGTAACGGCATGGGATCCTTTTTGTGCGCGGAGAAAAGGGGCAACCCAGAAGGGTCAGGCACAGTGGTTCGGGTAGGCATCGAAAGCAATCCAAATCGTAGAATCTTGAGTGAAATTAAGATTTCGTCAGGATTAGGTGTCTGGACGCAGAAAGTGATCCATAACCCTCTCCCCACAGATACTCTGGTCAAAGTGCTAGGGTGGAAAAGCGACCCTTTTCCAAAGGAAAACTCGGAGCAAGCATCCAATAAACAACTCATGGAGGACGAAGATTATGTCGAAGAAGGTCGACCTCTCCCTTCTAAAGTGGAGCTTCAAAAGGAATCCAAATCAGCCCAGAGGCTTGATGATGCCCAGAGCATCAGATCCATTGATCAAAAATTATCGCAGGCAATTAAGCTGAATGGTAACACAGTGCGCAAAGAGGATCTTGATTCCCTCATAAATGTGGGCAATGAATTGGTGGACATTGCAAATGCGGCCAAAAGAGGGGAGCTTGACATCAACAATTTTGATGGTGAAGATTGGCTTGCAAAACAAGATTTCGAGCTGATGGGAAATGAAGGCTTCCTAACTGAAAAGGAAGACCCAAGCAAAGCCCTAAATAACCTTGTAGAACAAGGGGAGTTAATTGAAATCTAAGGAACCAACCAAAACATTGCCAGATTGTGGAGAACACAGAGGAAAAGGTAGGATTCCAAATAAGGAAAAACTCAAGTGGGATGGGGAGGCTTCAGGGCAATTGAAAATCTAAACACTATTGAAAGTAGGGAAGGGGAATGCCCTTCCTGAACAACAATGAAAATCATAACTTGGAATGTTAGGGGCTTAAATGCCCCTAACAAAAGATGTCTGTTGCGGCAGCATCTGAACTCACAGTGACCGGACGATTGTTTGATTCAAGAGTCTAAGTTAGGAGAACACGAAAGAGCAACTCTCAGCCTCAAATTGAGGAAGTGGAAGATTTGTGGAGTCAATGCAGAAGGAGCCTCAGGTGGACTGCTCACTCTTTGGAAGCCGCAAACAGTCTTGATTGAAGAGGTGGCTTCAAGCAAGTGCTGGCAAGCCTGCAGGGTAAGGAGCCTCGCCTCCAATCTAAGTTTTCTTCTGGTAAATGTTTATGGGCCTAACAACTACATTCATAAAAGAAGTGTTTGGAACGAATTGAACAAAGTCTACAAATTCCTAGGGTTCAAATTTTTCATTTTAGGCAGGGATTTCGACGCAATTTTGAAAGAAAGTGATAATAAAGGGGGAGTAGGGAGGAAACTTCAGTCTCAGTTGGATTTCAAAAGTTTTGTGGATAGAAATGAACTTTGTGACATTCAGATGGGAGGTGGGCAGTTCGCCTAGACAAATAGAAGGTTAGGCTTCTGTGACATAGCCGAGAAATTGGATAGGTTCCTCTTCAAAGGAGACTTCTACAGTCTTCCCTTTAATCTTGACTATCAATTGCTTCCATTACCAGGGTCAGATCACTACCCCGTTTGCTTGGAATTATTGGGAGAAAAGGGATCAGTCAGGAGTCCCTTTAAGTTTGAAAATATGTGGTTTCAGCACAAGGATTTTTTGGATCTGATCAAACAATGGTGGAATGAAACGTAGCCCGTAGGCTCCAAAATGTTTAGCATCACAGTCAAGCTGAAGGATATTAAACAGAATCTAAAATCATGGAATCAAAATAACTTCAAAAACATCTTTGAGGAGAAGAGGCAATGTGAATCAGAATTAAAAGCCCTCTTGAAGAAGATTATTAGAGAGGGAATGGATAACCACAGCTACTTGCAAGAAAAATTGCTGATGGAAAAAATGAATGATATTCTTACCAAAGAAGAAGTGTTTTGGCGACAAAAATCCTGGGAAGTTTGGTTATCGGCCGGGGACAAAAATACAAAATACTTTCATAACGCAACAAAGGCAAGAAGGGAAGTAAACAAAATTTCCAGGGTAAAAGACATTAATGGAAAACTTGTGGAGGATGTGGAAGAGGTCAAACAAGCGGTGGTGGAGCATTTTTAGAACCTCTTGCATGAGCCAGAAGGTTCCCTGCTCACAGCCCAAGAAGAGCTTGTGGGATATATACCCAAGCTGGTAAATGATGAACAAAATGATATGCTAAACAACAAATTCTCAAAGGAGGAAGTGAAGTTTGTGCTCTTTCAGCTCCATCCAGATAAAGCGCTTGGACCCGATGGTTTTCCAGCCAGCTTTTTCTAGAAATGCTGGGACATAATCAGCACTGACATTGTGGAGGCCTTAGAGGAATCCAGGACCTCTAGACAACTTCTAAAAGAAGTTAATAACACTTTTTTAGCATTAATCCCGAAGAAAGAGAAGCCTGAACTTCTGGACGACTTCAGGCCAATCTCTTTGTGCAACACTTTTTACAAAATTTTAGCAAAAATAATGGCAAATAGGTTAAAAACACTCTTACCAGATTTGATTTTAGAAGAGCAGACGGGGTTCATCTCAGGAAGGTCCATCTTGGATGGGATAATGATTTCTCAGGAGGCCATCCACTCAATAGAGACCACGCAAAAGCAAGCAATGATATTAAAACTTGACATAAAAAAGGCTTATGATCGGGGCAATTGGCATTTTTTATTTAAAGTCTTGGAAGGATTTGGCTTCACCAAGAATTGGCTAGACTGGATCTTCTCCTGGGTGGCAAGTCTGAGATTCTCAGTCCTTGTGAATGGAACTCTGGAGGGCTTCTTCAATGTCTCTCGTGGGTTAAGATAGGGAGACCCACTATCCCCCTTTCTTTTCATTTTAATGGCTGAAGCACTTGGCAGATCACTTACCAGAGCTTGGAACCTCAGGGAGATCGCGGGAGTTCAAGTCACAAGTGGTGCTCCACATATTACCCATCAACAATTTGCTGATGACACCATGCTGTTTGGGAAAGCCCAAATCAGGGAGGCTCGAAGTTTCAAGACAATCCTCCAAAAGTACACTACTGCCTCTGGACAAGAAGTTAGTCTTGAAAAATCAGAAGTTTTTTTCTTCAACACTTCTGCAAGAGTGGAAGCTCAGATTTTGAGGATCCTTGGTTTTACGAAAGGATCTCTCCCTTGCACTTATTTGGGGATCCCGTTGGATAGGGGTCTTTGCCCAGGTAACATCTGGAACAGTTTACTGGAGAAAGTCAGCAACAAGGCAGCCTCTTGGAAAAATAGTTGGCTGTCTTAGGCAGGCAGGTTAACGAAACTCAAGTCAGTCATTTCTGCCCTACCTACCTATCTAATGTCCTGTTTACCTCTGTCAAGAAAAGCCAGCAAAGAATTGAATAAGACGATGAAGAACTTTTTTTGGCAAGGATTGTCTGAACAATTCAAATACCCTCTTGTTAAGTGGAAACAAATTTGTGAATCTAAACGAAGGAATGGATTGGGTATCAAAAATCTTTTGCTCCAAAACAAAGCCTTGGGAGCCAAATTAGTTTGGACAATTTTCTCCAACCTAGATCTTAAGTGGGTCCAAATTGTGCAAGTAAAATATTTGGACGAAGGGATAGACAATATTTTCACTTCCAGGGAGCTTCCCTTAGTTCTAGAATTTGGAATTTTATCCATTGTTGCAGAAATCTCATTTCAAAACATCTTTCATGGGAGATTAGGAGCGGCGATTCTGCTAATTTCTGGGATGATTCTTGGCAAGGGCTACCTAAATTGGCCAATGAGGTAGATTTGGCAAACGTCAAGACTATAACAACCCAGACATGGGGGGATAAGGTAAGAGATTTTTTGACTCCATCTTTTCACAATGGCCTTCTGACAGCCAAATGGAAGAGTCCACATAACCTCAGGTTAAGTCAGGCAGAAGTGAAATTATTCGATAAAACCATGGCTAATAGACAGATTAGCTTCCGATAGGGCTCAAACATCCTCAGATGGGTAGGTGCCCCAAATGGAGTTTACAGTGTTAAAGAAGGATACAATAAACTGTCGGATTGCTAAGAGGAAGCCTTTGCAATTCCAAGAGAGTTGTGTTGGAATCCCAATTGCCTACCAAAGGCAGGGGTCTTCTTGTGGATAGCCTCACAAGGTAGAGCCTTAACAGCAGATAGGTTAGCCAAACTCAGATTTTAGGGTCTATCAAGATGTTGTTTGTGTAAAGATTACTCAAAGGACGGAAATCATCTCTTCCTCAACTGCCCTTATGCGAGTACATGTTGGAATTGGCTAATGAACAAACTTTTCTGGAAATCAGCTATGCCAGCGGGATTGTCTGATTGGCTCTCCAGTTGGCCCAGTTTATACAAAAAAGCGGTGTATCACAAGCTGTGGGAAATCAGTCCTTCATTACTGATTTGGGAACTCTAGAAAGAGAGAAACAGGAGACTCTTTCAGGATAAAGAAATGCCTCTCCCTTCGTTTCTAAATAAACTCAAGAGTAGTATAGTTGAGGTTTTCAACTCAACACTGGGCAATGTAACACAAAAGAGCTTCTCAGTCTAGGATGCCAAGATCAGACAAGGCTAGCAGGGCCTTATATTGCCGCCTCTCAGTTTGGAAGGACAACAATCAACGCTTAAAAGAAAACTAGCCAAATGGTCTCCCCCAGACCATGAGTGGTTCAAATTAAACTTCGACAGAGCATCACGAGGGAATCCCGGTAAATCAGGAGCTGGCTGCATCATCAGAAATTGGGAAGGGAAAACAATTGGTAGTCTCACAGAGCCACTAGCAGATGGAACCAACAATGAAGTGGAACTGGAGGCCTTAATCTTAGGCTTAAAGCTTTGCCATGAGCTAAATCTCTGTCAGGTTGCCATTGAGGGAGACTCCCTTCTGGTGATCAATGGATTGCGCACAAGGAAACTCCTAAACTGGAAATTGGCCACAAAACTAGAATTAGCTTTGGCTTTGATGGATCGGTGTGAGTTGACCACCATTAATCACATTTATAGGGAGGCCAATTCAGAAGCAGACCTTCTTTCTAATCAGGGGGTAGATGGAATTAGGGTCAAATTTCTCTCTAGCTGAAGAAGTATGATAGGGTGGCAGGGTGGGCACCCAATCCAAGATCACTTGGATGGGTCGATGCCATTCAAAGTTATTATGGCCTCTTCTTTGTATTCAATAGTTATTGTGGCTTTTATGAATTGGAGATGTATCTCCTCCCTTACGGAATTTGCAAGACTTTGACTTGAGTCGTCACATGCCTCACTATGGTAGACCTCTCCTTGCATTGATTACAAGTTTCGGTTAAATGAATGTGATCTCTCTTATGCGCAGACAGAAAGACATATCTGGAGTTCATTCCATTTTCACAATTTCGAGTGATTCTCTATTGGTGTAGATGGTGGCAGTAGCAGACAGCATGGAGAAAGGCTCGGGCTTCATTACGAAGATCTCGGTGCATGGGTTGATAAATCTGGGGGCTTCGACTCCTCTACAGCTGGAGAGTTCAGTTAGGTAGATGGCATTCAAGGGAGCGGTTATAGACTTAAGGTTAAAATGCATCCTGCGTAGGCATGAGGGCTTGCTCCTCTCGGCGGTCAAAATAATCTTGGGGACGGATTTCTTGACAGCAGATGAGTTCTACAAGGTCGACTCCCACATTTCTTCACATTTCCTTGCCTCAATCCTAGATGTTGGGGTGTCTACAGCAGCAGTGAAATCTATCATGGTGAAAGTATTTAAAACAGAATTCCTTCAGGGCCTCAATTCCATTTTGGAGGCAGCCATTCTAGGGGTGGGCATCCCCTGCCCAAGAGACATTGCCTCAAATAAGGACCCTCTAGAGGTGATGAAGGTTCTGCCCTTCATCCTTGATCTAAAATGCCTAGCGCTGGTGGAGCATTAGGATCGTGTCATCCCAGTCTACGGCTTCCTCCAGAATATGCTGCAAGAGAATGTGGATCCCGGGGAAGAGGTATGGGTAGACAGGCTTCATGCCATGGCTGTCGAGCTTGGCCTCTTTTGATATCTTGTTTAGATAAATCCTCAGTCCCAGTAGGTTTGTTAATAAGATAGTTAATATCAGACCAGTAAGCCTACAGGCTAATTTTGGATAGCATGGTCCCCTATATCAGATGAGAAAGCCTAGAGGCTGATTTTGTAAAGCACTATAAAACCTATAGTTTCAAGGAAGGGTTTAGGAGTCTTTTTGTCATCTGGCCGTGGCAGGTAAACGGCTTATAGGCACCTACATGTTCATACTTTCTTCGGATCAATACAAACTTTATATTTATGTAGCAAAAAAAAAAATTTACAAAAATATGTTGCTCATTTTAATTTTTGATAATTTTACAAAAATATGTTGCTCATTTTAATTTTTGTGAACACAGTCACAATCATCCCCTTAATGCCACATCTCAGCATAATAAAAATAATGTCTCTTTGGCATAATAAAAACTTAAATTTATGTGTCCATGTAGAAAATAAAACTAGCATACCTATTTTGGAAAAGATGTGGAGAGATATCATTGTGGAAAAAATAAAACTAATCTATGTAAAAAACACCAAGAGATACGATTGTGGTCTCTCGACGTCTCTTACATAGATTTTTTTAAAGATAGGTATGCTAGTTTATTTTAGTTTAGAACTTTTTTATTTGCTACATACATACATGGACACATGAGAAATCTGAGAAAGTAAATTTTATTTATTAGTTAGTGTATTAGAATTTTTTATTGTGGTTAAGAAAATGCAATAGAGGGAAAATAAAAAATAAAATAAAATAATTATTAAATAAGAACAAAACAAATTGTTTACTTCAAATTTTTATTAATTTGAATTGAAATAACTATTTTGTAACACACTTATAAAATTATTGTAAAAGAAACCTAATTTATAATTGCAACAAAGAAAATACTATCATTTTGCTTACAACAACCTTAAATATTTTTTCTATTTTTTCAAGTCACCCTATATTCTTTTCATCATTTACAAAGTATATAACTAGCATACCTATCTTTAGAAAAATATATCTAAAATAGGCTCTAGGCATATTTTAGATATATTTTTCTAAAGATAGGTATACTAGTAGCATCTGCAGTTTGACGATGTAAACATAGTATTTAAATGTTTAAGAAAGTTTTGTTTGAGTAATAATAGTGCAACATTTTACATAACAAAAAATCACTTATAACTAATATTTGAGTAGATTTGAATATGACCAATACAGAAAGTTAATGTGAAAAAGGGTACACTAATTCATAATATTTGAGAAAATTTTGTAAGAAGTACATCACATTATTGATCATGTATTTTAAATAATCATGAAAATGTGGAATACAGTTGAGAGAAAATCTAAATTATTCAATATTTGATATTCATAAAAATAGATTTGTAAGGAGTACATCAAATCATGTTTTCTTCTAATAATTTGAGTGTTTGTTCCTCAGACTTTCAGTTCTAAAGTTGTTTTCCCTTTTTCATATTTTCATAATGGTTATATGTAAATGGTGGAATTATTCTTAGTCCTTGTAATGACTTAACACGAGATATAGCCACAAAAGTCAAACCTATTGTTTCTTTTTGTCCAACATCAATAGTGGCTTTTGAAAGAGCGAGACCTTATGATTTGTGTAAAATCAATGCCCAAGCTCGTCTCAAGGGTATTTGGATTGCATGACCCCTTTGTATTAATGTAATTGGTATTTATTTGAGGACATTGATCTTCAAATGGAATGCCTGAGTAACTATTGAATTCAACCATAACATATGTGAGTGGTTCTAGTGGTGCAATTCTAGGTCTATATATTATTTCTCGAACATATCCTAGAGCTCCCTTTACAAGACCTTCTTCTATCCAAAGATTGGAAGTTAACATTACTCTTGCATTGTTAGCAATTAACAATTCCACATCAAGTTCATCATTTTGTCCTACTTCTGGTGCATCGATAGTACTGACTTTTGTAGCAATGTTGCATGTAACTGGGTGCTTCAATGAGTATAATTTTCTTTTGTTATGACCATGCACATTATCATTGGTGGAAAATAAATGAATATTGTTATCAAAATCTTCATTGGTTGTAGTGTCTCTTTCAGCAGTAATCCTTGTCATTAGTAATTTCCAGTCATCAGTAGTTGGATTTGAATCTCTTCCACTTGTGTCAATTTTACAAGTTCTTGTGGTTGTGGGCCAAGATCCATATTATGTGATGCAAATAATCAATTATTACCTTTCTCTTGTCGACATCTAGGGCATATAGGACCTTGAGGTGTTTGAAAAAAATTATTCCAAAGTAACATTCTTGGCAAATGTAGCACATGTTTCGAGAAACAAATTTATCTAGATCATGTCGAAAAAGATTTGAAAGTTATTGAAATCTCTTTTAAGAATTCCATTTGGATTTGGTATATTTTGTGCATTGTTTCCAATAGTTACATTCACTTCACGTCCAACTACCACATTCACTTCACGTCAAATTGTATTTTCTAGTGTTTCAAGCACACAATCTATGGATCTTAAATTTTCATCTTCAATATGAAAATTAATATTAGGAAATGACTGATGCTCATACATCTCAATTGATTGATGAGTACTTGTTTGTGTTGGTGTATATTAAGCTTACTAAGGAGTGCATATTTAGGAGTCTATGTTTAGCCTTGAGCTATACTTGGCATACCTAGATTAGCTTTGTCTAACTTAAGTGGTTTTTTTTCCTATTCTTGAAGCACCACTATTCTTAGTGAGATTTTCCTATTATTGGATTGTCTATTCTTAGTCGATTATGCCCAATATGTATCTCATAGTGAGCTATTTTACTATCCCAATCAATTCACTCTTCATTGAAGTATTTGCTTCACATATTTGTGTTTTGAATATTTTCTGTAGGATAAGTGTGCCTTTTCTTGTCTTAGGTGGCTAATTTGGTGTAGGTAATCATCAAAGGATCCTCTAAGTTCTCACATGGTATCAGAGTAGGGTTGGGTTTATTTATTGTTTGTCTGGTATCAATTTGTAGATTTTTTGTTCAATATACTAGTTGCATGGAAATTATTCTCTATGTATCTATGTCCCTGTTAAGCCCATCCTCGTTCTAACATGTCAACTCATAATGCCCAAAACTAATCAACTTAATTACCATTAAATAAACACACAAACACACACAGATATATATATATATATATATATATATATATATATATATATATATATATATATATACATACACACACACGCACACACACACACACACTCATATATATATATAATCATTAACAATAAATCAAATAAATTTAATTTCAGGATAATTGAAATTGTAACATTTCCACAAATAGCATACTATTGAATTCTGCAACAATGATAAGTATACACTTAATTCTCAAGACTAATAAGTCATATAAAGAGAATTATGTTAGATCTGGAAAACTTGATATCTATTTTCCTAAGCCTCGAAATGTATTCTTCTTAGGAAGGAGATCATCACCCAAGTGCTTTTCCTCCAACCATAGACCAATAGTCTCCTACACAACTTCCTACCTAGAAGTGGCCCTACCCTTACGAAGGGAATAGATATAAGGAATGAAATAGGTTTTCCATCTGAGTCTCTAGTGTCATGTCCTTCATAATACTTCACGATCGTAAAACTATAGATCCACTCTAACTATGTATGACATTACAGGAAGCATTATGTCATCTAGAGCATAGTGAACTTACTAATGCATGTAGAGACAGATGCATTAATTTGGACTAAGATTTAATATAAATAGATGTTTCACAATGAATGTAGTCAATTGTTCACACACCTTGATTTGACTTAGAAGCTATCTCATCTTGCAGAATTAATAGAAACAACTGGTCTTACAACATATCCTATAGTCAATTTGACTTAGTGGCATCTTCTAGGCTAAGATAAATAATCATATATGCAAGGGTTGTGTAACTATCAAGTAACCCTTAGTCTATTTGACTAGGTTATTGGATACGTTTCTTAGAGTCTCACACCCTTATTTCAATTGCAATTCAAGAAACTCTGACTCCTTGTCACCCTATTCTATGAAGTGAACATTACACTCATAGAGTTTGATTAATCAACTCAACAAACATAATTGAAACAAATTCAAAGGTTCTCTAGGTAACTCATTTGGGTCGAGGATACTCCTCTAATCCCATCTTGATAATAGTTGTATTGGATATAACCAAATCAACATTAAAACTATTAGAAATATCTAATCTTGAGTCAAGAACTCTTAGCTTCCTCAAGGTTTTCTAGAGTTTTGCATTATAGACTCATAAAAATAATTATACTTTTAGCCTTAGTGAATGAGGGTCTTCAAGGTATTCTACTTGACTAATGGTTTAGATACAATGCATACACAAAGGATCATTGGGACTATCTTGAGCTACACCACTCTAGTAGTGCATAAATTCCATTTACTTTCATAGCCTCATGGGCATACAGTCAGTATGAAGGTATGTACTTAGTGAGCTCATTCAGATGACCCTTATCACATCTAAGGGACATCATAATATTTAGTCATGCACAACCATGTTCAACTATGGCATTGGTAGACTACATTATCATACTTCTTAATTAAAAGAGAGAAACTATAATCCATTGCAGTATTCCAGTATAAGTCAGGTTTAAAAACCCTAACATCCATCACCATGTCATTATAAAAGGTAGATTATATCATAGGCTTTTGTCCACGTTACTCGGCCTTAGCTTATAATGATATCTTATTTTCAAGAGTTGATCATTTACCCATGCGAGATAATATCTCAGTTATAATACAATGACCATTCGGTCATATGGAATAATAACACAATGGTTAAGCATTGGCCACATGTCCATGCAAGGTAATAATTTAGTAATAAAGCATTGGTCATACATCCATGCAAGCTTGTAACATAGTTATAAATAATGGCCATTCAGCCTTGCAAAATATTATGACAGTTTTAAGGCAATGACCTTTTGGTCTCACATGATGAAAACACAAGTATTAAACAATTGCCATTTAGCCATACATGACAATAAATGTAGGCATATAATAATGGCCACTCGACCATACAGAATGATAACACAATTATCAAAAGTGTTTATTAATAGTTAACACAGTCAGCTACCACCTTCTTTCTTGGTGAGCTCATATCACAAACTACGATAGCCATAGCTATCGAACATACCTTTGCATATCAAATAGAAGACTTGATCAAGATTGATAGCAAAGCTATTGAAGCTCTGCAAAAGATAAGGTAATATGGTATAATTCTAAAGATGACAGCTTCGTTGTCAAACCAAAACACACACACAGATATATATATATATATATATATATATATATATATATATATATATATATATATATATATATATATATATATATATATATATATATAACACAAGAGTTCATAGAAGTGATATTGTGTTCGTGACTATAAAGCCAAGACAGTGAAATCAAGAATGATAATAGAGGTTGTTAACAATGAGCTATGGGATACCTCGAAACAACAGGGATTTCTTCCTTTTGAACTACAATACTTATACAAAAAAATTGATAATGAGCACAACTCAGGGTCTCGCCCTGGCCAACTCTATGCATTCATAGTATTAATATACTAAACTTAAAAAAACAAGAATTGACACAGCTTCACTTACTCAGTGACAAGGTTTGAAGATGAATTCAATGAGATTCTGCAGGTGCTCATACTTCTTTTCCTAGTGAACTTGACCTACTCTCCCATAGCAAAACATAACATAAAACCTATCAACTCCTTCCTTATCTTTCTCTCTTTTGAGAGAAAAGAAACTTGTTTTTCCACTATCCCCATTTCTATCAGGTAGTTGCTCTTACTGGTGGTTGAGGGCCACTTGCCCCCGCCACTCAGCTTTCAGCCAAGGGAACTTCTCCCACTCCCCTACATTTAGGGTCAAGGGAGAGTAAATCACTCCCTTGCCAAACTATAATACCATTCAAAAAGGATATTATCTCCATAATACTATTAAACAAGTAGGTTATAAATGATAACGGTGATATCTTTATCCCCATATTTACTATTAGGAATCTAGAAATGTAAGGATTTACTCTAATGTGTTCATGCAAATTGTTTCCTTATTTACGCAGCTTCAGAGAGATTCAAAGAAAAACTGGAAAATGGGTAATCTGATGCAACCAAACATTATGTAGCATAATATTCAACACCATTATTATTGCAAAATTACTTAGAAACTCAGAAATATTTATTGAATCCTCCTTCTCATTCCATTCCATCCTACTACAACTAAAAATAAATACCAAATTTATACAAAATGAAATTACCCTTTTTGGCAGATTTTAGCAACTTTCTAAAATTACTTTTTTTGGTAATTTCACATCCATACCTGTATGACCATGAAAATTTACAATTATTTAAAACTAACTAAAGAATGACTAATCATAAACTTTCTAATCTAATTGCATGTAAAACTTAAAAACTAATTAGAGAAACAACTTGAAAAAACTTGAAAAAAAACATTAAAACCTCATTTTGAGGCCCTAGATGATCAGAAAAGGTTCTGTAAATGTGTCAAAATGGTGACCTACCGAATTTACCAAATCAATGGGATTTTTAATAAACTCTTCAAGACACGTTTGCCCACCAAATTTTAGCTTCGACAAACCCTCGGGTCAATAGTTATGACCTCCGAAAGTTTCTGCATCATGATCAAATTTAGCTTGTTAAAATCCAAATGCTTCAGCTTCAAAGAAATAGGGCTTTGGACCCAAACTTAGAAAAGATTATAATTTCTATGGAATGAATGTTTAATTCACTGTGATGGTGGCCTTGTTGGGAATACACTTGGATTCTTACCAAGTGTTCTATTTTGGTACAGTTGCAACATCTGTTGTCTGGGGTTATGTTAAGGAGTCTTGTTTAAGGCAGTTCTATGTGATAGAGATTCAAGGGTTCCTTGGCCTATTTCTCTATGATAGAACTATTACCAATTTTTGCCTACAACTCAAATTGGTAGAGCTGGTACAACAAGTTCATTTTAGGTCAAAAATTCTAACATTTTCTATTATGATTATCTGTTTGCATAGTGGAGTGTTTGAGATATTCAGTTATGTTGCAATTTAGTTGTTCAACAGAGGAAAAAAAATTTCAAATCATCATTCATTTGAAAAAGGTGGCTTGAGAGATAAATTATTTCATTTCACTACAATGATTATTCATTTTACAAATGAGATACATAGAAGAAATAAACATTGCATTGAACAAAAACATGATAGATCAAATGTCCCACACAAGCTGTCGGAATAGCTGAACTAGTATAGATATAAGAAATATACTATGCATCTAGAAATAGGAAGAGGAAGGATCATAGCCATCATTGTCTATTCAATGTCCTCGGTTTCCATGGTTGCCTTCTATGCTTGCTCCCGATCTTCATAATAACCTGCGAGATTGAAAGAGATTTGTAAGAGCTCCAGATACGAGTTCCCCAGGTGCCTGTCAGCAGAGGCATAATACATTGCCTATAGTGCACTAAGTAAGATACATATCATTCACATGTAAGAGAGATTGAAAATAAACAATCATTGTACTTCACTGATTTTATCTAAGAAGTTTGTTCCATGTGTAAGTATAGGTGAAATCATGTTGCTTTTTTGAAGACCAATTCAGCATGTTGTGTTAAGTGGGCTCCCACAAGGGTTGAGCCCAACATGCTACCCATGATTCTTAGGAGGGGATGGAATACAAAGTATACACATAGAAATAATGATATATTCTGCTATTGCATTAACCAAGTGTACAAATCTTGTGCTCATTACCCATCTATGACTATCAGTTCAATATGAAGTAAGAGTCATAAATGAGCATTAAGACAGCTTAATGATTTCCAAAACAGAGTACAGAATAACCATGATCAATACAGGATAATTGAAAGAATCATATGTATAGATGCTGCTATAGGAACTAGCATGTGAAAGGTATGCTATACACTATTCAAACATATGATAGGAACATATACAACATGTGTACAGATGGAGCACAACTTACATGAAATGCTTTTTCCATTTAAAAGAAGAGAATTTTTGTTGCTCCTGTCTCAAGAGTGATAGGAAAAGAATCCAGTGAACAGTTTTTCCATCACATCTCATATTTTTCAAGAGCTAGATACAAGATGAGTAATTTATCCTTTCTCATATTTCATTATTGTGAAAGTGTTGTGCAAATTGTTCATATGATTCAGGTTGTATGATTGTGTTCAAACTGAACCTTCATACAAAGTATTTTTGAATTGTATGTTCTAAGTGAAGTTGTGAGAGTTCATGTTTAAGGAACTATTTGTGAGTAAAAGTATTGAGATAAGTTAGAAATCAGGAGCTAATTCTATTTAAGTTTGTTTCATTTCAGTTCATCTTCTCACCTTTTTCCTCTGCAAATCATTTAGATTAGTAAAATCATTAGGAGAACTAGCTCACTCTGGAGGTTCACTCCAATTTTTAGGCAACCCATAGGCCTAGGAGTGTTCTCATGTGTCAACTGATAGTTAAGTTGAATAACTTAGCATACTGTACATATTTGATTGATAACAAGAACCTTTTGTTTTTTATAAAAATAAGGCAGCTAAAACCAAGGGCCTAACCCTTTTACAAAATCAAGCCCAGGGGGCAAGAAAACACTATACTGACAGTACTCAGCGAGCATAGAGAAAAGACCAGCAGCATAGGCACAGCAACCTTGCTAAAAAAGAAACAACAACAAAGCCCAATAGACTAAGCAAAAAGGTTGCAAGGAGCAACAACCTAAATAATAGCAGAACCAGACTGATCAGGTCGAACACCCTTGGCACGAGTGCGGTTCAAAGAAACATGCTTGGGAAGACCTCGCTACCTCCTTTAGACAATAGTCTAAAGAACATCATCTCCATCCATAGAAATAGGAGAAAAAGGAGAAACTCTTTCCAAATCCTTGGAAGAGGGTGGAGCTTGCGGCACAACAACATCAGTCCCAGCAACATGAGTACCTATATTAATAGTGTGAGACATATCAGTAGCTGAGATCTCTGCACCAGAACCACCAGCAACACCAGCGATAGAACCACCAGTAACACTAGTAATCCCAGTAGCAGAAACATCAGCAACACCAGCAATCCTAACAGTAGAACCACTAGCAACACCAGCAATCCCAGTAGCAGAACCACTAGCAACACCAGCAATCCCAGTAGTAAAACCACAAGTAATAGTATCCATAGCTATAAAATCTGGAACCCTCTCAATATCAGGAGTAGACCCATCATCATCAGAGGAAGATTCAACCGCCTCTAACCCAGAAATATCCTCAGTAGCACCAACTATAAGATGTTCAATGAAAGAATTCTTCCACTAGGAGGAAGAATGAGGGATCTTTAAGCGAGGACACCTAGAAGCTAGATGACCCGTAGCAAAGTATCTATGACACCAGAAGAGAATACCTTCATAGTCCAAAATCTACCTCCAAGAATTATTAGTAACCTGTAGCATAATCTCAGCTGGGAAAGGCTTAGAGAGATCAAGATCCACAAGAACACGAGCATATGTGGTATGAGAAAATAAGGTAGTCACTTGATCTACCATAATAAAAGAGCCCAAAGAATTACCAATACCCTCACAACAAGATTTGCACCAAAGATGTAGTGGAAGATTTGGGAGAGGAATCCAAATAGGCATTCTATTAAAAGACTCAGTCAATGGGTTAAAGAAGGGAACCCAAGGCTTGAGAAGGAGGGCATGATTGCCCAAAAAGCAGGCCTGAGTATGAAGAATAGCATTCTGATCAGAAACTAAAGCAAAAACAACTACGAAGAAACCCTTTGCATAAGGGTAAATTTCTATTTTCCTCTTCGTGATAGGGCACCAATGCTCTAAAATCTAGAGGTTCAAATCACTGAGCCAAGGCCACCAACGGTCAAATCTACCAATCAAACCCTACTCAGAGAAATAGTCAATATTTTTTAAAACCTCATCCCCTAGGACCACTATAGGGGGAGGCAAGTCTAACTGAGAAATAGATCTCCTAGATACCAGAATAGTAGTAGCATTAGCAAACTCCTCACATCGCTGAGGAGAATCACAGTTAACAATCTTTGCATAAGATGTAAGAGCAATAGCAGCAGCGCTATAAATGGATGGCGTACCAACAGCCGTAGAAACCCCAATAGCATACGAAACCCCTATAAATAAAGCATCAGACAAACCCTAAAAAGTAGCAGTCATATTTACGGATGGCACTCCTATGGTAATTCCAGCAGTTGAATGCACAGACGGTGCATCAACAGGTGTAGCCACACTAGCAGCAGAAGCAAACACACCATTCGCAGGCACCCCAGTAGCAGACGGAACCCTAGCCATAGATACAGACAACACATGGATAGCCACACCAGCCACTAAGCCCACGAATAGCGCACGAACAGCCGCAGTTGCACCAGCCACTGATCCCATGGACAACACACGAACAACCGTAGCCACACCATCAACAAAAGAAAACCCAACAAGAGCAGACTGACCCCATGCATGTAAAGTAGCAGATGAACCCTGTAAGGTAGTAGTTGTAGGCATAGATGGTGCTCCAACAGCAAAAGCAGTTGAGCCCACGGACGGCGCACCAACAGCTGCAGCCAAACCAGTAGCAGAAGAAGACCCTGCAATGAGCCCAGTAACAGACAAATCCTGTGAACCAGGAACATGGGCGGGAAGAGGAGCAGGAGAGCCCATTTCAAAGTTAAAATTCACAAGAACCTTTTGTTTTTTATTCATTTATATCAGAGTTGCTATTAGTGGAAGGACTTCCAATTAAGGGAATTCGTATCGCATCTCCAAGGAACTCATTGTGCCCCTATTTGCTACGATTGTCCCTACAAGATGAAAAAATATTGGCACTTCATTATAAAGCCCATTGTAACATGTATTTTTTGGAATATATCCAGAGATTTTTAACCATACACGGAAGTAGATATTCTTTCCATGTCACAGACTATTTAAAAAATATGAGGTAACGAGGTGTTTTCTCCTATAACTGCATCATAGAGAATGGGATGAGATTAATGGGTTTTGAATTGAAGTCACTCTTGCACCTAGTAAGATAGCTTTCTAGAAGAGCTCTCCCCTAATGGTCAGTTAGGTCTATATATTATCAGTAGGTCTACTTAGTGAGCTCTAATGGTCGATAGCTGAAGTTTTCTGGGCATGCACAGATTGCTCTAGAGTAGGAGCTCAGTTTCATGCATATTGGAGTTTTTTTGACAATGATGGATTGTATCTGTTTCAGTGTGTAAGATTGTTTTTTGAGTTGCAGCTTTAGGTCATAGAGGCAAGATTAGTGTTGTTCTGTAGCTTCTCTTGCCAGGATGATTATTTGTTCCTGTATATGTTTCTCTATATTTTGTTTCTTTGTAGTATTTTGACTTCCTTACCCTTTGTAATCCATATTTTTTTCAATAAAAAAAATATTTAGAGTTATCATTCTTGACGCCTATTAGGCACCTATTCCTACTTTAATCACACATCTAATAAAAGGCAATTTTTACATATATATTTTTAAAGATATGTATTCTAGTTTATTTTACTTTCTTTAACTATTTTATTTACTACATACATGGACACATGACAAATATTAGTAAGTAAATTTTATTTATTTATTTATTTATCTTTCATATAACAATTTTATTTACTACATACATACATGGACACATGACAAATCTGAGTAAGTAAATTTAATTAATTAAATTATTTATCTTCTTCTATATTATTTTCATTATTTTTTCCCGAGCATGGTGAACCAAGGTAAATCTTAACAAGTAATAGATTATTTTTATTTATTTATTACACCGAGAGGCATTCTACACTCACAACAAGGGCAGATTCAGATTCCTTCAGATTCCCATGTAAACAAAATTCATAATTGTACAAATAAATAAATTTGTCGAGGCCAAATGGATAGAAAAATAGAAAAACTTGTTACGCCCGAGAGGCTTCTACACTCACAACAAGGCCTGAAAGATTCATATTCTAAGATTCAGATTCCCATGTAAACAAAATTAATAAAATGTGCAAATAAATAAATTCGTGGAACCAAATGGATAGAAAAATAGAAAAACTTGGTAGTTGTGGAAGCCAAATTGATAGAAAAATAGAAATTATTATGTTTGAAGAATACGAAAAGTCTGGCAGCATAGTCTTGCAGCACAGTCTTTTTAAATTAACTCATGTGAGCATTTCAAATATTCTAACTGCAAGTAATTTATAAATGCCAACAAATTGGAAGATATCTCTCGGCGTACTGTAGATATATTTTTTAAAATATAAATATACTAGTTTATCTTCTTTTTTAGTTTGATGGTTCAAAATGTCTTAGAATTTTTTATTGTGTTTAAGAAAATGTATTAGAGAGAAAAAAAATTGTTAAATAAGAACAAAACAAATTGTTTATTTCATATGTTATTAATTTAAATTGAACTAATTTGTGAAGAAGTATTTTATTAAAAATTGCAAGAAAGAAAATACTATCATTTTGCTTACTTAAATCTTTATGCTATTTTTTTAAGTCACTATATTCTTTTTCATCCTTTATAAAAAAGTATATAATTAATAAAATAATCAAACTAATAAATTAATAAAATATTATTTTATAGTTTTAATTTTTTCTAAATATATATGAGTTATTATTATTATTTACTTGAACACTTATTTTATTTACTAAGAGTTATTTTATTTTATTTATTTTTATTGGTAAAAGGCAGAAGCCATTAAAGTCAGTTAGAAAAAATACAGCTCTGTTCAAGCACCGGTAGGAAAGAAAACCTCTTGTCTAGCCTAGGACTACATACTGTTTATATACACAAGGTCAAGCCCTTCAAGGAAACATATTTTATTGTATAATTGCTGAGATAGATATACAAATATCACCCTTGGACATGGTCTTTCTTTTGATATCCTTATTCTGTATGTTTTTAGGCACTTCGACTCTTGGGAAGACCTCCATGGCTTATATTGAAGGGGCATCTTCTATCTTTCTCCTGTCTAACCTGAAACCACATAAATCTACCACTTCTTTTTGTATGTTAGCTATACAAAATCAAAACATTCATTCTACTGCAGACATCTGTTAGTTCTTAAAAATCTTTGCTTGAGAAGAGAAAATACTTGATTGTTGCCAAGCTTATCAAAATTATGCAAACAGACTTGTTTTAGTGTTACCTTAAATCTGGAGCACATTTTGGTTAGTTCACCTTCCACCGTGTGTAACTGCCAGCAAGAGCCTTTGAATAGTTGGGTCTATGTTAGTTGAAAACAAGCTGAGTAGAATAGAGAGATCCGACGATAATAAGTCATGTCTTACAAATACAACAGTTGAAGCATAACATCAAATTGGTATAATAGAGTTTGAACTATTCAAACCAACAGATAAAAGTAAAGTCATCGGTGAAAACAGAAATTCGGTGAGAGAGTGCGCAGTAAAAACTATTTTAAACAGGTCAAAAAACTTGAACTGTTGCTGTGGTACAACCGTTGAACCAACGGTTATTGGACCTTTGAACTCAAACGAACCTATTGAACTTATGGTTATTGAACCATTGAACCACCTTAAACATTGAAGTTATTGAACCGGTTGAACCTTTGAACCGATGGAACCTTCAAACTCTGATGAACCTTTGATCTGGATGAGCTTTCAAACTAGATGTACCCGTTGAACTTACGAAATGATGAACTGTTGAACCTTTTGAACCTGTTGAACCTCTATCTTAAGTTTCAAGAACCAGTTGAACCTTTGAACTGGTGGAACCTTCGAGCTCTGATGAACCTTCGATCTGGATGAACCTTCAAACCAGATGTACCCATTGAATTTACGAACCGTTGAACCTTTTGAACTCATTGAACCTCCATCTTAAGGTTCAATGGTTCAACGCTTTCTTTTCCTTTCGCATAATTCTTCCCTCATCTTCCAATAATTCTTGTTTTAAAAAAATAACTATGAACTTAACAAATTAACATAGATATTTTAAGTACAACTATATTTAAAACACGTCTATATATATTGAAGATATCTAGACTAGTTATATTACAAAATTAAAAAATCATAAAAATTAATTGTAGAACAAACATATATTAGAAAGTAATTTAAAAAAAAATTATAATCATACCAAATCATACAAATCACAAGTCATTACAATTTAAATAACAAACAGGTAAAACCACCACATAACACTTAATTACCATAGTTTTGCTATCCACCATTCTCTCAATTTTCATAATAACTACTACAGGTTTAAAATAATATTTACATAGATTTAAAGAACTGGTTAAGAATAAGCTTGGGTTCAAATGACAGCATCATCTTGTAAAAGTTTTGACTTGTGCTCCTCATTGCCAAAACCCTTCTTTCAATTGTATGCAAACACATTTGGATCATTTGTACCACTTAACTGCTAAAGCACAGATAATCTCCCACACAAACACAATTTCGAGGCATCTTGCAAATTATTTTCATTTCCAAAGCAACTTATCTTCGTCGTCTTGAAACAACTCCCAGATAACAATACCTTAAGATGAATCCACTTAACTTCATATACACACTTACAAGGCGTAGGCATGTACATGAACATTATTCTGATTGATTTACATAGTTTTATGTTGCTTTACATTTATCCCTAGTTATTATACTAATTCATGAATAGCATGTAAAACCTAACTAACCCTACTTCTACTTCTACAACTAATAGGATAGAGGATTGATTTAAAATAATTTTGGACCTTCACCAAGCTGATCGGTACCTAATCCACTAGGAAACAAAGTCATGGACAACAAAGAGGGAAGAGATGCATCAAGTAAAACTTCAACAAAAATAGAAATATATATTGGCGTACAAATCTTAGATTTAGTCTCATATGATAAACATAATTAATAATCAAGAAAAGAGAAGCAATGATCTATTTGCAACAAAGGAATGACCCATACAAAAGAGTTTGTATTTATTCAAATGTTGTCACACATTATCCAATCTCTATTACAATAATACCAACAAGTGTGGCAAAAGAGGATGAGTAACTAGGTTCAAACACCCCTGAACAACTACATTCTTCCATGGAGACATATTATCACATGAAATTGTGCATTGAAGATCCTTCCTACACTATATTAGATGCATTCTTCCATCTGTAGCCTAGACATATATTTTTCTTGATGCCCTAAAATCACCACAAACTCCTATGCCTCTAGAAAATTGGTTCAATGACAAACATGTATTACATCCTTATATATATATATATATATATATATATATATATATATATATATATATATATATATATATATATATATATATATATATATATATATATATATATATATAGATATATATATCATTACATTTCCTTTGTTGCATTTTTTGGAGGGAAAACCAATTAGGGCACCCACCTATCTCATCTACCCTTGCATTCAATTCCACATACCTTCAATCTTGTCAAATTGGGCATTAATGGCGCTTTTGGTAGGTAGGCAGATATGCAAACTAAAAACCTATGAAAAACCACATTTTAAAAACATTTGTTAGTGAGTTCCCATTGACCAAGAACTCGCCAAAATCTCTTTTTCCTTCTGTTCACTTTGTGTCTTCCTTGTTGAAGGCTTAGTCATTTTAACATTTACCCTACCTTGTTAGTAGTTTCCCTAGTTCAAGGAACTACGTGAAATGTCAAAAACCTCCCTCCTTTTCTTTTTTTCTCCTTTGTTAGTGAGTTCTTGACCACCATAAACTCACCGAACATCACTTTACTTTGTCTTGTCTTCTTTTCTACCTTGTCATACCTTAGAAAGTTTTATCCATGGAAATATTTTTTCTCTCAGTTGTTGGGGCTTAACCAAGAACACAAAACACTTTCGACAAGTTCCATGGTTTTGAGAACCATGCAAACTACCAAAAGTCCCATCCTATAGCCTCTTTGTTGGTGGTTGGGAGTTCAATAGGAACTAGCAACCCATTGGGGTTTTCCATGGTTCAAGGAACTACGTGAAATGTCAAAAACCTCCCTCCTTTTCTTTTTTCTCCTTTGTTAGTGAGTTCTTGACCACCATAAACTCACCAAACATCACTTTACTTTGCCTTGTCTTTTCTACCTTGTTATACCTTAGAAACTATTATCCATGGAAATAATTTCCTCTCAATGGTTGGGGCTTAACTAAGAACATAGAACACTTTTGGCAAGTTCCATGGTTTTGGGAACCATGCAAACTACCACAAATCCCATCCTATAGCCTCTTTGTTGGTGGCCAAGGGTTCGATAGGAACCATGAGCCCGTTGGGGTTTTCCATGGTTCAAGGAACTACGTGAAATGTCAAAAAACTCCCTCCTTTTCTTTTTTTCTCTTTTGTCAATGAGTTCTTGATCACCATAAACTCATCAAACATCACTTTACTTTGCCTTGTCTTCTTTTCTACCGTGTCATACCTTAGAAAGTTTTGTCCATGTAAATATTTTTCTCTCAATGGTTGGGGCTTAACCAAGAACACAAAACACTTTTGGCAAGTTCCATGGTCTCGAGAACCATGCAAACTACCAAAAGTCTCATCCTATAGGCTCTTTGTTGGCAGTCAAGGGTTCAGTAGGAACCAAGAACCTGTTGGGGTTTTCCATGGTTCAAGGAACTACATGAAATGTCAAAAACCTCCCTCCTTTTCTTTTTTTATCCTTTGTCAGTGAGTTATTGACCACCATAAACTCACTGAACATCACTTTACTTTGCCTTGTCTTCTTTTCTACCCTATCATACCTTAGAAACTTTTGTCCATGGAAATATTTTCCTCTTAGCGGTTGGGGCTTATCCAAGAACACATAACACTTTCAGCAAGTTCCATGGTTTTGGGAACTATGCAAACTACCAAAAGTCCCATCCTATAGCCTCTTTGTTTCCGGTCGGGGGTTCAGTAGGAACTAGGAACCGGTTGGAGTTTTCCATGGTTCCATAAACTATGGAAAACATTGAAATGGTTTTTGGTGAGCCGAAAATGACTGACAAGACCAAAAAGTTCAATTTTTTTTTAGGAATTTTAGGAATTTTTGGATCTCTTTCCACTTTCTTGTGATCTATCTTGAAGATCTTGTGGAATACATTCTTCTACACTTTGTATTGAATAAACATGTCTTAGAAATGTATGTGGATAAACAACCTGAGGATATTGGTATATGTGAGGATAATGTGCCAACATTGCAAGCCATTACTCAATTCATCCTTTCATGAGTCCTATTAATATTCCAAGTCTTTCATCCTTTGAACCCTTGTTTTTGTGTCACCTGATAGATTTTTTGACATGCATTATTCTCATTGCTTTCTTTCATGGTGTTGCATTTATTATTATGCAAGGTTATTACATTTTATGCTCAATTAGTCGTTTTCATACCTTGTTGAAATGCGTGTCACATTGTCAAAGAAGAAGCATGTCCATGTGATTATGTTGGTTCACTGTAATGGAGGACTCATTTTGTGTGTTTGCATGCATGTGGTCATCATCTTGAAAGTTTAGGTGTATGGTCACAATTTAGTCCTAGATGTCTAGGATGTCACAAAGACATAAACATAGGTGTTTCGCTTTGGGCTATCAATGTGAGGTACACTTTTATGGTACAAATTCATTTGATGATTGTTATCATCTGCATGTAATTTTGTTCCGTGCTTGTAAAAATGCCTACACCTTTCAGGTTTGTTATATGACTAGGGGCATTAGTCATTTAGATTTAATTTGACATTTTGAAGCTCAAATATTCATTTTCGTTGTTTAAAAATGGCATTAAATTTTCTTTGTTAACCCCATTCGCTCTTTTCACTTGAGGCTTTAAAGCTAGAAGACACATATGAAATTATATAGAAAATTCTTAAACTTTAGTATAACATTGAAGCAAACCACTAACCATTGTGAGTTGGTTGTTTAGTTTTTAAATCAAGATTGTCTTTAGGATTAGGTTTAATAATCAAAATATTTGGATTACTACCAAATTTTGAGCTTTCTAAACTCATCCTCATAGAATTTACAATCCATTTCATAAACATATTCAAAATCTATATCTTCATAATTCAGCTGGAGTCCAACTCTTCCAATTCAAACTCAAACTAGTCCATGTGCCTTTAAATTTTACAACTTGAGCAACAACAAGAGAAAGCACAACAAGAGCAACATGAGAAGACATCCAAACCTTAATCTTTTCCCAAGTAGAACTCTAAATTTAATTTATTAATTTCATGTTTAAAATTTTTCAAGGCGTATAATTCATTGAAATGGTTACAAAAGATACCTTGAATTGTATCTCTTTACATCTAATGACTAGAATTTGTATTAACCTAGTCTCTAACATGACTTTATACTTCCAACATGGAGATCATAAAGAAACGTATACTGTAGATAGGTAATTTGAGATCAGGCTAGCGGTGAGAACAGTGTGTCATAGGAGAAGTTCAATCTGTAAGGTTTTCATCAGGCTAGCGGTGAGAGCAATGGCTGGTCCGAAGCAGTGGACGAAGGAAATGGATAGAAGATCCATCCCGAGGTTTAAAGAACCGGTTAAGAATGAGATTGGGTTCGAATGACAACATCATGCTGTAAATCTCTAAGTTTCGACTTGGGCACTGAGGAAGACATTGCCAAAACCCTTCCGTTAAATTGTATGCAAACACCTTTGGATGATTTGTATTATCACTTAAACTGCTGACGCACAGATAATCTCCCACACAAACACACTTCCCAATATATTGAGGGAGAGAGTCCGGAGGCATCCTTGCAAATTCTTTCCATTTCCAAAGCAACTTATCTTCATCGTCCTGAAACAACTCCCAGATAACAATACCCATAGCGCTTGGCAAATGAAAGTCAATACCCATCCTGAGTAGAACCTCAGGTAACGGATCGCTTGCTGACTGATCCGTGAAGGTCGCTACCACTAGAACGGATGCCCTATATGCAACTATGGATAAAACATACAGATCATAATTTTCAACAAGTTGGGTGGGTAATGGAGCTATTGTAACAGGCTTAATAATACCATCTTCGATATTGTAACCGGCAATAGTCATAGGCCTCTCTGCCCTCCAGAAAAGAACGCCATTGCACTCAACCATTTGACGATCTAATATATTAGAGCCCGTTTCCCCTGAAAACTGAGACTTAAGCTTCCATGAATCTTGAAAATAGTGGTAGATTTGGAAGGAAAAATTCCTCGAGCTGTGCCCCAACGTCACTACCAAATACGGCTCTCCATTTCCTCCTCGTACAATATGCTGAGACTCGCAAAACATATCGATTACTATATCTGTATAAATTTTCATGAGCGGGTTGCAAACACGTAATACTGGGGTTCTTCTAAAAAGCAGTAACCCCAGCCCTACACTTGGTAAGTTGTAACATCTGACATTGTCTCCCACAGGATTTGAGAGGAAAGAAAGAGAGATTGTCATCCATTTTTGTGTGGAAAAGCAGTAGGCCACACAAAGCCAACTTCCGTCGGATTCTTCACCACAGAGAAGAAGCCATGGATTTTGGGTGCGCAGCGAAGACAGAAATCTGTGCGAGGACAAAATAGAATTCCATTCTTTGCAAACTACGCGAGAGCGGCAGATTGACTGTAATGGAAGCTTTGTAAAAATGCATTCCTTTACATCCCCATACAGCTCAGATACACCACTCTGCTCTCCGTCTTCTTCAACTGCTGAAATAAATTGTCGCTCCATTGCTTTCTACTACCAGGCTTCCTAATTAATGGATTTCTTATGCTATTGATTTCTCTCTATGCATTTATAGGTGTTTGACATGGAGAGCTTTGCTTACTCCACGCGTGGTTAAGAGCAGCCAAGGTGGAGAACATAAAATTTAAAATAGGTAATCGAGATAAAAATTGGGATAGATATTTTTAATATATTTATGGAAAACCTGTTAAAAGAAATATAATTTTGGAAGTGTTTTTAAATATCTTATGTAAAAAATTAAATGGCATTAATTTTTTTTTGTTATCTTTTATTAATATTTTACATTGGATATCTGATTTAAATTTATGTGTTCATGTAGATAATTAAATAATTCAAAAGTAAAATAAGTTAATTCTTAAGTAAATAAAATAGCTCTAGATTGATATTGGCATCTTTTAGATAGACGTGTTTAAGATATTGTTATAATAGAATATAAACTATTAATAAATATGTAATAATTTGTTATTTATTATCATCTAATTAAATATTTTAGTCTAACTTGACATATATCAATAAATACAAAAATATCTGAAATTACTCATCATCTCATTTTAAAAATATAAGTAATAGTGGTCAAAATATAGCTCCATATGGGACATGTATCAATTTAATTCATTGTGCATAAATAGTACATATCAAAATATAATGCTCTTAAAAAAAAAATTGTCATCACATTAAATAGTTTGAGTTTGTAGATTTTATGCAACATTAGTGTAGAACTTCTAAACCTAAACCAACTAGAAATTTGTTCTTTAATGAACAATATATATTCTCAATGTATCATATTTATCAATCCTCATTTCTAACAAGTCATTCCTTCTCTTTTAATTTATATCCAATTGATATTGTTTTTTAGACCTCAACAACCAAATATTGAAGTGCCTCCCTATGTAAAGTTCACCATTTGATACATAAATCAAATTTAATACCTATATATTTCAAATATGAAATTTAAATACTCATATTTCAAAAGGGACTCCCCTTCAATTTACATCAACCTCTTTCTCAATATAACATAGAGATATTTTTTCTTCTCATTAAAGCATTAAATTATAGAAAAAGAATTGTTTTTTGTGCCTAAGTATAAAACTATTAAGTTTCCACAATCCATTATTGCCTAGAAAAGTTGTGTCTTGTATGTAAAGGTAAACTTATTAAACTTTTGTTGTTTACAAGGATGGGGTGATTCCTCCTATAACTAGGTGTAATTCCGCTAACCATGGCAGCTTAACCTAATTGTTGTTTCAAACATGAGTAAGTAATAACAGTTGTCTTGCATTTGAGCCCTGACTCTCACTAGCTTAAACCCCAAAAACTCAAAATCATCAATGGAATCCAAAGTTATTGTTGCAGTTGGACTCAAATATTTGTGGTTAGAATATGTAGAAGGGTTTCTCCCTTTGAGTATATTGATTGTCTCTCTTAAATGATCATGGTTAAAAAAAGAAAATCGCAATTCTAGAAAATGGTCCTAAGATAAGGGTCCAAATGAAGGTGGAGAAAATAAAATTTGAAATAGATAATGGAGATGGTATAGATATTTTTAACATATTTATGGAAAACGTGTTAAAGAGAAAGGGCCATTAAGTCTTATTTTTAATTAATTTTTTAAAATAAAATTTTAAAATATATATTCATTGTAAACCAACCCATTGAATCACCGGGATTTCGGATTGCCTATTGTTTCTTTAGGCGGCGGGATATAGATATAGGGGCTCCTCCACGCCCTAGATCAATGGAGGCTGAGACTGACTGGGGAGCACCGCTTCAGCGAGATCGCCAGCCATATAACCAACCCCTCCCGGGGATGAGTTGGTCTCAAGACCGGCCCCTCCATATAGATTGATTTGGATTGGATGGGTTTCTCGAGCTAGGTTTAGGACCAGCTAGAAGCTATAGATAGACTGGGACCAGCTATATATCCCTCGGCTTCCCAAGCAGAGAGAGATCTAGCCTAGTAATAAAATTTTAAAATATATATTCATTGTACTTTTCAAAGTAAAAATAAAACAAAAAAATCAAGGAAATAATGAATGGTGGTTTTTTGAAAAGAAAAAAATTAAAATTTACATACAAAAGTAAATAGTTTCGAAATAAAGTAATTAATGTAATAAAACTAACATTCCTATTTTTAGAAAAAATACACTTGATTTGAATCATAGATCCACTAAAACAAACACTTTTTACATAGATTTGTGAAAACATAGATATGGTAGTTTTAATAATTTTGTAATTTTATATTTTATATTTTACATATAATTTATTGATTTAATATTTTAATTTTGTAATTGTATTAATTTTATAAGTTTATTTATTTTATTAGTTTTATAGTTTTATAATTTTAATTAAAAAGTTATTGAAATTATTATGTATAGTAAATAATTATGTAGATCTATCAATAAAAATACAATATAAGTGATATAGTTTATAGTTTATAAATGAATTTATTTTTGAAATAATTATTTATTTTAATTTTAGTTAAGAGTTAATATTGCAATAGTAAACAGATAATAAAGTTATTTTTAGAATTATTTTATTTTATTTTATTTACTTAAGATTTATTTTCTAGTTACTTTATTTATTTAAAAGTTATTTTATTTATTTTAATTTTATAATATAGATTGATTATGTTTTAGTTTTTATTATTTTTTCATCTCGGCTCTTTTATAGTTTTTGTTAACACCTCACATTACACTCCACCCCTTGTTTGGCATAATAAAATAATTTTTAAACTAACATATATATCTAAAATATGCCTGAAGGCACCTATTCTTATAAAACAACAATGAATAAAAAACAAAAAATTAAAACCCTAATATACTTTGATCCTTTTTATTTGATATGGGAAAACACTAATAAAATATAGTTATAAATTATTAAATTTAATTCTGCATTAAAGAAAAGAAAATTATATTGAAGCATTTATAGTAAAATGTAATGTACTTACTTGGAATATACTTTGATCTTTTTATATTTCATATGATAAAACCCTACAAAAATATAGTTATAAATTATTTAATTTTATTATTTAGAAAAGAAAAGAAAAATAGATTGAACCCTTTATACTAAAATATATAAAATATAATACACTTACTTTGACTAACTTCTCCCCTTCAATAATATGTTCTAATCTTTATTTATTTCATATAATAAACCCTAATAAAATATAATTATAAATTAAATTATTGTACAATAAATAAAATAACACAAAAAACAAAAGGTAATCTGCCCTTGATGAATATACTTTGATCCTTTTATAAATTAAATTGAAGCCTTTATAGTAAATGTATAAAATATAACTTCAAATAGCTTCTCCCATTTTCATGAATATACTTTGATTTGTTTTTATTTCATATGATAAAACCCTAATAAAATAATTAATCTACCCTTGATGAATATACTTTGATCCTTTTATAAATTCAATTGAAGCCTTTATGGTAAATGTATAAAATTTAACTTCAAATAACTTGTTTCATTCATGAATATATTTTGATTTGTTTATATTTCATATGATAAAACCCTAATAAAATAGGTAATTTGCCCTTCATGAATATACCTTTATCCTTTTATCCATTAAATTCAAGCCTTTATAGTAAATGTATAAAATATAACTTCAAATAACCTCTCCCCTTCATGAATATACTTTGATTTGTTTTTTATTTCATATGATAAAACCCTTATAAAATATAGTTATAAATTATATTATTGTACAGTAAATAAAATAACATAGAAAACAAAAGGTAACCCTAACAAAATAGAATGCGCTTATTCTTGTAATAAATTTTATAATTGTGAATACACTTTGCTCCTTTTATATTTCATATGTTAGAACCCTAATAAAATATAGTTATAAAAGAAATTATTCTATAGTAAATAAATAACACAAAAGAAAAGATAACTATGATAGTAAAATATTAATTTGAAGTATTTTCATTAAAATAACTCAATAGTAAATCAAAGTACTATTATATTTCTGTTGTAGGAAATGTTTCTGAATAGATCACCTTAAGCCCTAGTGTCAAAAATTGCAAGATCATAAGCAAGGTAAATTAGTTCCAAGGAGTAAACCTACTTGGTGGATAGGGGCTGAGCCCCAACATTATCTTGTGCTTGCTAGCTCACAAATTGAAGATAAATCTAAGATTTCGCCCACCCTGCCTCAAAGGGCTCAAGAATATTCTAGTGGTAATGTAAATAAATCAATTGAGGGTGATTGTATAGTATCTCCTTTTTCTAAATTTTCTACCTCTGAGATCTTCCGAGAGCCACTAGTTATATGCACCAAACAATGTCCAATGAAAACCATAGTAAATATCATACAGATAAGGACCCGTCAGAAGCAAATGAAAAAAAGCATAAGGGCTCTTCACTAGAGTAAATGGGAGATGACAACAATTAATAGACCACAGTGAGAAAAAATAAGAAATTAGGGTAAAATGATAAAAGAAAGATGACTTTGCGTTCTCATGTTAAGATGGGTAAGGAAAAAAACTATAATTTAGATTTTTCTAGTTGTTCCTATGCACCCTTAAGTTTTTTCCCATTCAGTTTTGTTCTCTTTTTATTTATAATAGAAAGGGTATCACCCCCATGGTGACACATATATAACAAAAAAAAGGTACTATTTAATTTATAGTAAATAAAACAACTTACCATTAAAATAACTTTTGCACTTGTCCAATATACTTTGTAGAATCTAAATAAAAACCCACAAATTAGATTTCATTCTCCAGAAAAGAAAATTAAATTAAATTGAAACCTTTATACAAAAAAGTATAAAATATAATGCAGTTACCTTCAAATAACTCATAGGCTTCTCTGTATCCTTTTGCTCTACCTTATTTCAATATAATGCTGTTACCTTCATATAACTTCTATGCTTCTCTAGTATTCTTTTGCCCTATCTTATTTCATTTTATTTTTTTGTGATTTATGTTTGACTATTACTTGTATTTATATAGATTTGTTACTTTATGTTTGTTTTATTGTTATTTCCATTAATTTAATAAAACTACGGCAGTTATATATTTTAAATTTAATTCCTGTGTGCTTTCATTTAAAAAAATATGTCAGTTATATATTTTTTAAATATAAAATAGTTACTTCATAATTTTCAGGTGCATTCATTTAATAAAATATGCGGGCTATATTTTAAATTTAAAATACTTACTTTATAATTTTACAAAACTATGTTAAATAATGATGGCGCGAAGATTTGAAGAGCGACAATTCGCAGAGCGAAAATTTGCAGAGAGACCCATTCTAGAATGGAGAGAGAGAGAGGGATGAAAGGAGGCCTCATGGAGCAAAGAGATTGGAGACGCTTTCCTCGAAGGGAGCTTGAACCGGCTAACAGGAATTGTGGATTCGCCAGCGGTGGTCAGAATTTTCCACAGCAGGAGGAAGACCTGCAAAAATGGCACAATGTCCGTTTCCTCTGAAAAGAGAGCAGCAACAGAATAGAAATCTTCACGGCCCAAGGCACTGGAATCAAAGACAGCAAAACTATCAACAATATAGGGGAAGAAGAAACCCTAGAGGTGATGGTCAGCGCAGGGATTTCCAAAGGCGCAATTTGCAGCCAGAGATCAACATCACGGAAGGAGGGAAGATGTCAGAGAAGAGGAAATCTCAATCACCCTCAATGCTAATCGTCTTCAGGATCTTGTTTTGAAATTGGAAAATACTGCATTAATAATGAAATGGCATGGGAAGGATTTAAATTGGCAAAGTCTGGAGACATGGTGGTATGACAAATGGGGAACGGAATTGGAATTCAAGAGGATGACAAATGATTATTTCATGGTCATTTGTCCTTCGAAACCCATCAAGGCTCAAATTAAAGAAGGGATTTGGATTCTTGATGGCTGCGGCTTTTACATCAGCCAATGGAAGGCCAGGTTCGATCCAACTTCACACCGCTTGGAAAAAAATCATGATTGGTATATTTTACCTAACCTCCCCCTTGAATATTGGGACTCCAGGGTTTTGGAAGAAATTGGTAACGGCATGGGATCCTTTTTGTGCGCGGAGAAAAGGGGCAACCCAGAAGGGTCAGGCACAGTGGTTCGGGTAGGCATCGAAAGCAATCCAAATCGTAGAATCTTGAGTGAAATTAAGATTTCGTCAGGATTAGGTGTCTGGACGCAGAAAGTGATCCATAACCCTCTCCCCACAGATACTCTGGTCAAAGTGCTAGGGTGGAAAAGCGACCCTTTTCCAAAGGAAAACTCGGAGCAAGCATCCAATAAACAACTCATGGAGGACGAAGATTATGTCGAAGAAGGTCGACCTCTCCCTTCTAAAGTGGAGCTTCAAAAGGAATCCAAATCAGTCCAGAGGCTTGATGATGCCCAGAGCATCAGATCCATTGATCAAAAATTATCGCAGGCAATTAAGCTGAATGGTAACACAGTGCGCAAAGAGGATCTTGATTCCCTCATAAATGTGGGCAATGAATTGGTGGACATTGCAAATGCGGCCAAAAGAGGGGTGCTTGACATCAACAATTTTGATGGTGAAGATTGGCTTGCAAAACAAGATTTCGAGCTGATGGGAAATGAAGGCTTCCTAACTGAAAAGGAAGACCCAAGCAAAGCCCTAAATAACCTTGTAGAACAAGGGGAGTTAATTGAAATCTAAGGAACCAACCAAAACATTGCCAGATTGTGGAGAACACAGAGGAAAAGGTAGGATTCCAAATAAGGAAAAACTCAAGTGGGATGGGGAGGCTTCAGGGCAATTGAAAATCTAAACACTATTGAAAGTAGGGAAGGGGAATGCCCTTCCTGAACAACAATGAAAATCATAACTTGGAATGTTAGGGGCTTAAATGCCCCTAACAAAAGATGTCTGTTGCGGCAGCATCTGAACTCACAGTGACCGGACGATTGTTTGATTCAAGAGTCTAAGTTAGGAGAACACGAAAGAGCAACTCTCAGCCTCAAATTGAGGAAGTGGAAGATTTGTGGAGTCAATGCAGAAGGAGCCTCAGGTGGACTGCTCACTCTTTGGAAGCCGCAAACAGTCTTGATTGAAGAGGTGGCTTCAAGCAAGTGCTGGCAAGCCTGCAGGGTAAGGAGCCTCGCCTCCAATCTAAGTTTTCTTCTGGTAAATGTTTATGGGCCTAACAACTACATTCATAAAAGAAGTGTTTGGAATGAATTGAACAAAGTCTACAAATTCCTAGGGTTCAAATTTTTCATTTTAGGCAGGGATTTCGACGCAATTTTGAAAGAAAGTGATAATAAAGGGGGAGTAGGGAGGAAACTTCAGTCTCAGTTGGATTTCAAAAGTTTTGTGGATAGAAATGAACTTTGTGACATTCAGATGGGAGGTGGGCAGTTCACCTAGACAAATAGAAGGTTAGGCTTCTGTGACATAGCCGAGAAATTGGATAGGTTCCTCTTCAAAGGAGACTTCTACAGTCTTCCCTTTAATCTTGACTGTCAATTGCTTCCATTACCAGGGTCAGATCACTACCCCGTTTGCTTGGAATTATTGGGAGAAAAGGGATCAGTCAGGAGTCCCTTTAAGTTTGAAAATATGTGGTTTCAGCACAAGGATTTTTTGGATCTAATCAAACAATGGTGGAATGAAACGTAGCCCGTAGGCTCCAAAATGTTTAGCATCAGAGTCAAGCTGAAGGATATTAAACAGAATCTAAAATCATGGAATCAAAATAACTTCAAAAACATCTTTGAGGAGAAGAGGCAATGTGAATCAGAATTAAAAGCCCTCTTGAAGAAGATTATTAGAGAGGGAATGGATAACCACAGCTACTTGCAAGAAAAATTGCTGATGGAAAAAATGAATGATATTCTTACCAAAGAAGAAGTGTTTTGGCGACAAAAATCCTGGGAAGTTTGGTTATCGGCCGGGGACAAAAATACAAAATACTTTCATAACGCAACAAAGGCAAGAAGGGAAGTAAACAAAATTTCCAGGGTAAAAGACATTAATGGAAAACTTGTGGAGGATGTGGAAGAGGTCAAACAAGCGGTGGTGGAGCATTTTTAGAACCTCTTGCATGAGCCAGAAGGTTCCCTGCTCACAGCCCAAGAAGAGCTTGTGGGATATATACCCAAGCTGGTAAATGATGAACAAAATGATATGCTAAACAACAAATTCTCAGAGGAGGAAGTGAAGTTTGTGCTCTTTCAGCTCCATCCAGATAAAGCGCTTGGACCCGATGGTTTTCCAGCCAGCTTTTTCTAGAAATGTTGGGACATAATGGAAATCATCTCTTCCTCAACTGCCCTTATGCGAGAACATGTTGGAATTGGCTAATGAACAAACTTTTCTGGAAATCAGCTATGCCAGCGGGATTGTCTGATTGGCTCTCCAGTTGGCCCAGTTTATACAAAAAAGCGGTGTATCACAAGCTGTGGGAAATCAGTCCTTCATTACTGATTTGGGAACTCTGGAAAGAGAGAAACAGGAGACTCCTTCAGGATAAAGAAATGCCTCTCCCTTCGTTTCTAAATAAACTCAAGAGTAGTATAGTTGAGGTTTTCAACTCAACACTGGGCAATGTAACACAAAAGAGCTTCTCAGTCTAGGATGCCAAGATCAGACAAGGCTAGCAGGGCCTTATATTGCCGCCTCTCAGTTTGGAAGGACAACAATCAACGCTTAAAAGAAAACTAGCCAAATGGTCTCCCCCAGACCATGAGTGGTTCAAATTAAACTTCGACAGAGCATCACGAGGGAATCCCGGTAAATCAGGAGCTGGCTGCATCATCAGAAATTGGGAAGGGAAAACAATTGGTAGTCTCACAGAGCCACTAGCAGATGGAACCAACAATGAAGTGGAACTGGAGGCCTTAATCTTAGGCTTAAAGCTTTGCCATGAGCTAAATCTCTGTCAGGTTGCCATTGAGGGAGACTCCCTTCTGGTGATCAATGGATTGCGCACAAGGAAACTCCTAAACTGGAAATTGGCCACAAAACTAGAATTAGCTTTGGCTTTGATGGATCGGTGTGAGTTGACCACCATTAATCACATTTATAGGGAGGCCAATTCAGAAGCAGACCTTCTTTCTAATCAGGGGGTAGATGGAATTAGGGTCAAATTTCTCTCTAGCTGAAGAAGTATGATAGGGTGGCAGGGTGGGCACCCAATCCAAGATCACTTGGATGGGTCGATGCCATTCAAAGTTATTATGGCCTCTTCTTTGTATTCAATAGTTATTGTGGCTTTTATGAATTGGAGATGTATCTCCTCCCTTACAGAATTTGCAAGCCTTTGACTTGTGTCGTCACATGCCTCACTATGGTAGACCTCTCCTTGCATTGATTACAAGTTTCGGTTAAATGAATGTGATCTCTCTTATGCGCAGACAGAAAGACATATCTGGAGTTCATTCCATTTTCACAATTTCGAGTGATTCTCTATTGGTGTAGATGGTGGCAGTAGCAGATAGCATGGAGAAAGGCTCGGGCTTCATTGCGAAGATCTCGGTGCATGGGTTGATAAATCTGGGGGCTTCGACTCCTCTACAGCTGGAGAGTTCAGTTAGGTAGATGGCATTCAAGGGAGCGGTTATAGACTTAAGGTTAAAATGCATCCTGCGTAGGCATGAGGGCTTGCTCCTCTCGGCGGTCAAAATAATCTTGGGGACGGATTTCTTGACAGCAGATGAGTTCTACAAGGTCGACTCCCACATTTCTTCCCATTTCCTTACCTCAATCCTAGATGTTGGGGTGTCTACAGCAGCAGTGAAATCTATCATGGTGAAAGTATTTAAAACAGAATTCCTTCAGGGCCTCAATTCCATTTTGGAGGCAGCCATTCTAGGGGTGGGCATCCCCTGCCCAAGAGACATTGCCTCAAATAAGGACCCTCTAGAGGTGATGAAGGTTTTGCCCTTCATCCTTGATCTAAAAGGCCTAGCGCTGGTGGAGCATTAGGATCGTGTCATCCCAGTCTACGGCTTCCTCCAGAATATGCTGCAAGAGAATGTGGATCCCGGGGAAGAGGTATGGGTAGACGAGCTTCATGCCATGGCTGTCGAGCTCGGCCTCTTTTGATATCTTGTTTAGATAAATCCTCAGTCCCAGTAGGTTTGTTAATAAGATAGTTAATATCAGACCAGTAAGCCTACAGGCTAATTTTGGATAGCATGGTCCCCTATATCAGATGAGAAAGCCTAGAGGCTGATTTTGTAAAGCACTATAAAACCTATAGTTTCAAGGAAGGGTTTAGGAGTCTTTTTGTCATCTGGCCGTGGCAGGTAAACGGCTTATAGGCACCTACATGTTCATACTTTCTTCGGATCAATACAAACTTTATATTTATGTAGCAAAAAAAAAAATTTACAAAAATATGTTGCTCATTTTAATTTTTGATAATTTTACAAAAATATGTTGCTCATTTTAATTTTTGTGAACACAGTCACAATCATCCCCTTAATGCCACATCTCAGCATAATAAAAATAATGTCTCTTTGGCATAATAAAAACTTAAATTTATGTGTCCATGTAGAAAATAAAACTAGCATACCTATTTTGGAAAAGATGTGGAGAGATATCATTGTGGAAAAAATAAAACTAATCTATGTAAAAAACACCAAGAGATACGATTGTGGTCTCTCGACGTCTCTTACATAGATTTTTTTAAAGATAGGTATGCTAGTTTATTTTAGTTTAGAACTTTTTTATTTGCTACATACATACATGGACACATGAGAAATCTGAGAAAGTAAATTTTATTTATTAGTTAGTGTATTAGAATTTTTTATTGTGGTTAAGAAAATGCAATAGAGGGAAAATAAAAAATAAAATAAAATAATTATTAAATAAGAACAAAACAAATTGTTTACTTCAAATTTTTATTAATTTGAATTGAAATAACTATTTTGTAACACACTTATAAAATTATTGTAAAAGAAACCTAATTTATAATTGCAACAAAGAAAATACTATCATTTTGCTTACAACAACCTTAAATATTTTTTCTATTTTTTCAAGTCACCCTATATTCTTTTCATCATTTACAAAGTATATAACTAGCATACCTATCTTTAGAAAAATATATCTAAAATAGGCTCTAGGCATATTTTAGATATATTTTTCTAAAGATAGGTATACTAGTAGCATCTGCAGTTTGACGATGTAAACATAGTATTTAAATGTTTAAGAAAGTTTTGTTTGAGTAATAATAGTGCAACATTTTACATAACAAAAAATCACTTATAACTAATATTTGAGTAGATTTGAATATGACCAATACAGAAAGTTAATGTGAAAAAGGGTACACTAATTCATAATATTTGAGAAAATTTTGTAAGAAGTACATCACATTATTGATCATGTATTTTAAATAATCATGAAAATGTGGAATACAGTTGAGAGAAAATCTAAATTATTCAATATTTGATATTCATAAAAATAGATTTGTAAGGAGTACATCAAATCATGTTTTCTTCTAATAATTTGAGTGTTTGTTCCTCAGACTTTCAGTTCTAAAGTTGTTTTCCCTTTTTCATATTTTCATAATGGTTATATGTAAATGGTGGAATTATTCTTAGTCCTTGTAATGACTTAACACGAGATATAGCCACAAAAGTCAAACCTATTGTTTCTTTTTGTCCAACATCAATAGTGGCTTTTGAAAGAGCGAGACCTTATGATTTGTGTAAAATCAATGCCCAAGCTCGTCTCAAGGGTATTTGGATTGCATGACCCCTTTGTATTAATGTAATTGGTATTTATTTGAGTACATTGATATTCAAATGGAATGCCTGAGTAACTATTGAATTCAACCATAACATATGTGAGTGGTTCTAGTGGTGCAATTCTAGGTCTATATATTATTTCTCGAACATATCCTAGAGCTCCCTTTACAAGACCTTCTTCTATCCAAAGATTGGAAGTTAACATTACTCTTGCATTGTTAGCAATTAACAATTCCACATCAAGTTCATCATTTTGTCCTACTTCTGGTGCATCGATAGTACTGACTTTTGTAGCAATGTTGCATGTAACTGGGTGCTTCAATGAGTATAATTTTCTTTTGTTATTACCATGCACATTATCATTGGTGGAAAATAAATGAATATTGTTATCAAAATCTTCATTGGTTGTAGTGTCTCTTTCAGCAGTAATCCTTGTCATTAGTAATTTCCAGTCATCAGTAGTTGGATTTGAATCTCTTCCACTTGTGTCAATTTTACAAGTTCTTGTGGTTGTGGGCCAAGATCCATATTATGTGATGCAAATAATCAATTATTACCTTTCTCTTGTCGACATCTAGGGCATATAGGACCTTGAGGTGTTTGAAAAAAATTATTCCAAAGTAACATTCTTGGCAAATGTAGCACATGTTTCGAGAAACAAATTTATCTAGATCATGTCGAAAAAGATTTGAAAGTTATTGAAATCTCTTTTAAGAATTCCATTTGGATTTGGTATATTTTGTGCATTGTTTCCAATAGTTACATTCACTTCACGTCCAACTACCACATTCACTTCACGTCAAATTGTATTTTCTAGTGTTTCAAGCACACAATCTATGGATCTTAAATTTTCATCTTCAATATGAAAATTAATATTAGGAAATGACTGATGCTCATACATCTCAATTGATTGATGAGTACTTGTTTGTGTTGGTGTATATTAAGCTTACTAAGGAGTGCATATTTAGGAGTCTATGTTTAGCCTTGAGCTATACTTGGCATACCTAGATTAGCTTTGTCTAACTTAATTGGTTTTTTTTCCTATTCTTGAAGCACCACTATTCTTAGTGAGATTTTCCTATTATTGGATTGTCTATTCTTAGTCGATTATGCCCTATATGTATCTCATAGTGAGCTATTTTACTATCCCAATCAATTCACTCTTCATTGAAGTATTTGCTTCACATATTTGTGTTTTGAATATTTTCTGTAGGATAAGTGTGCCTTTTCTTGTCTTAGGTGGCTAATTTGGTGTAGGTAATCATTAAAGGATCCTCTAAGTTCTCACATGGTATCAGAGTAGGGTTGGGTTTATTTATTGTTTGTCTGGTATCAATTTGTAGATTTTTTGTTCAATATACTAGTTGCATGGAAATTATTCTCTATGTATCTATGTCCCTGTTAAGCCCATCCTCGTTGTAACATGTCAACTCATAATGCCCAAAATTAATCAACTTAATTACCATTAAATAAACACACACACACACACACAAATATATATATATACATACATACACACACACGCACACACACACACACACTCATATATATATAATCATTCACAATAAATCAAATAAATTTAATTTCAGGATAATTGAAATTGTAACATTTCCACAAATAGCATACTATTGAATTCTGCAACAATGATAAGTATACACTTAATTCTCAAGACTAATAAGTCATATAAAGAGAATTATGTTAGGTCTGGAAAACTTGATATCTATTTTCCTAAGCCTCGAAATGTATTCTTCTTAGGAAGGAGATCATCACCCAAGTGCTTTTCCTCCAACCATAGACCAACAGTCTCCTACACAACTTCCTACCTAGAAGTGGCCCTACCCTTACGAAGGGAATAGATATAAGGAATGAAATAGGTTTTCCATCTGAGTCTCTAGTGTCATGTCCTTCATAATACTTCACGATCATAAAACTATAGATCCACTCTAACTATGTATGACATTACAGGAAGCATTATGTCATCTAGAGCATAGTGAACTTACTAATGCATGTAGAGACAGATGCATTAATTTGGACAAAGATTTAATATAAATAGATGTTTCACAATGAATGTAGTCAATTGTTCACACACCTTGATTTGACTTAGAAGCTATCTCATCTTGCAGAATTAATAGAAACAACTGGTCTTACAACATATCCTATAGTCAATTTGACTTAGTGACATCTTCTAGGCTAAGATAAATAATCATATATGCAAGGGTTGTGTAACTATCAAGTAACCCTTAGTCTATTTGACTAGGTTATTGGATACGTTTCTTAGAGTCTCACACCCTTATTTCAATTGCAATTCAAGAAACTCTGACTCCTTGTCACCCTATTCTATGAAGTGAACATTACACTCATAGAGTTTGATTAATCAACTCAACAAACATAATTGAAACAAATTCAAAGGTTCTCTAAGTAACTCATTTGGGTCGAGGATACTCCTCTAATCCCATCTTGATAATAGTTGTATTGGATATAACCAAATCAACATTAAAACTATTAGAAATATCTAATCTTGAGTCAAGAACTCTTAGCTTCCTCAAGGTTTTCTAGAGTTTTGCATTATAGACTCATAAAAATAATTATACTTTTAGCCTTAGTGAATGAGGGTCTTCAAGGTATTCTACTTGACTAATGGTTTAGATACAATGCATACACAAAGGATCATTGGGACTATCTTGAGCTACACCACTCTAGTAGTGCATAAATTCCATTTACTTTCATAGCCTCATGGGCATACAGTCAGTATGAAGGTATGTACTTAGTGAGCTCATTCAGATGACCCTTATCACATCTAAGGGACATCATAATATTTAGTCATGCACAACCATGTTCAACTATGGCATTGGTAGACTACATTATCATACTTCTTAATTAAAAGAGAGAAACTATAATCCATTGCAGTATTCCAGTATAAGTCAGGTTTAAAAACCCTAACATCCATCACCATGTCATTATAAAAGGTAGATTATATCATAGGCTTTTGTCCACGTTACTCGGCCTTAGCTTATAATGATATCTTATTTTCAAGAGTTGATCATTTACCCATGCGAGATAATATCTCAGTTATAATACAATGACCATTCGGTCATATGGAATAATAACACAATGGTTAAGCATTGGCCACATGTCCATGCAAGGTAATAATTTAGTAATAAAGCATTGGTCATACATCCATGCAAGCTTGTAACATAGTTATAAATAATGGCCATTCAGCCTTGCAAAATATTATGACAGTTTTAAGGCAATGACCTTTTGGTCTCACATGATGAAAACACAAGTATTAAACAATTGCCATTTAGCCATACATGACAATAAATGTAGGCATATAATAATGGCCACTCGACCATACAGAATGATAACACAATTATCAAAAGTGTTTATTAATAGTTAACACAATCAGCTACCACCTTCTTTCTTGGTGAGCTCATATCACAAACTACGATAGCCATAGCTATCGAACATACCTTTGCATATCAAATAGAAGACTTGATCAAGATTGATAGCAAAGCTATTGAAGCTCTGCAAAAGATAAGGTAATATGGTATAATTCTAAAGATGACAGCTTCGTTGTCAAACCAAAACACACACACAGATATATATATATATATATATATATATATATATATATATATATATATAACACAAGAGTTCATAGAAGTGATATTGTGTTCGTGACTATAAAGCCAAGACAGTGAAATCAAGAATGATAATAGAGGTTGTTAACAATGAGCTATGGGATACCTCGAAACAACAGGGATTTCTTCCTTTTGAACTACAATACTTATACAAAAAAATTGATAATGAGCACAACTCAGGGTCTCGCCCTGGCCAACTCTATGCATTCATAGTATTAATATACTAAACTTAAAAAAACAAGAATTGACACAGCTTCACTTACTCAGTGACAAGGTTTGAAGATGAATTCAATGAGATTCTGCAGGTGCTCATACTTCTTTTCCTAGTGAACTTGACCTACTCTCCCATAGCAAAACATAACATAAAACCTATCAACTCCTTCCTTATCTTTCTCTCTTTTGAGAGAAAAGAAACTTGTTTTTCCACTATCCCCATTTCTATCAGGTAGTTGCTCTTACTGGTGGTTGAGGGCCACTTGCCCCGGCCACTCAGCTTTCAGCCAAGGGAACTTCTCCCACTCCCCTACATTTAGGGTCAAGGGAGAGTAAATCACTCCCTTGCCAAACTATAATACCATTCAAAAAGGATATTATCTCCATAATACTATTAAACAAGTAGGTTATAAATGATAACGGTGATATCTTTATCCCCATATTTACTATTAGGAATCTAGAAATGTAAGGATTTACTCTAATGTGTTCATGCAAATTGTTTCCTTATTTACGCAGCTTCAGAGAGATTCAAAGAAAAACTGGAAAATGGGTAATCTGATGCAACCAAACATTATGTAGCATAATATTCAACACCATTATTATTGCAAAATTACTTAGAAACTCAGAAATATTTATTGAATCCTCCTTCTCATTCCATTCCATCCTACTACAACTAAAAATAAATACCAAATTTATACAAAATGAAATTACCCTTTTTGGCAGATTTTAGCAACTTTCTAAAATTACTTTTTTTCGTAATTTCACATCCATACCTGTATGACCATGAAAATTTACAATTATTTAAAACTAACTAAAGAATGACTAATCATAAACTTTCTAATCTAATTGCATGTAAAACTTAAAAACTAATTAGAGAAACAACTTGAAAAAACTTGAAAAAAAACATTAAAACCTCATTTTGAGGCCCTAGATGATCAGAAAAGGTTCTGTAAATGTGTCAAAATGGTGACCTACCGAATTTACCAAATCAATGGGATTTTTAATAAACTCTTCAAGACACGTTTGCCCACCAAATTTTAGCTTCGACAAACCCTCGGGTCAATAGTTATGACCTCCGAAAGTTTCTGCATCATGATCAAATTTAGCTTGTTAAAATCCAAATGCTTCAGCTTCAAAGAAATAGGGCTTTGGACCCAAACTTAGAAAAGATTATAATTTCTATGGAATGAATGTTTAATTCACTGTGATGGTGGCCTTGTTGGGAATACACTTGGATTCTTACCAAGTGTTCTATTTTGGTACAGTTGCAACATCTGTTGTCTGGGGTTATGTTAAGGAGTCTTGTTTAAGGCAGTTCTATGTGATAGAGATTCAAGGGTTCCTTGGCCTATTTCTCTATGATAGAACTATTACCAATTTTTGCCTACAACTCAAATTGGTAGAGCTGGTACAACAAGTTCATTTTAGGTCAAAAATTCTAACATTTTCTATTATGATTATCTGTTTGCATAGTGGAGTGTTTGAGATATTCAGTTATGTTGCAATTTAGTTGTTCAACAGAGGAAAAAAAATTTCAAATCATCATTCATTTGAAAAAGGTGGCTTGAGAGATAAATTATTTCATTTCACTACAATGATTATTCATTTTACAAATGAGATACATAGAAGAAATAAACATTGCATTGAACAAAAACATGATAGATCAAATGTCCCACACAAGCTGTCGGAATAGCTGAACTAGTATAGATATAAGAAATATACTATGCATCTAGAAATAGGAAGAGGAAGGATCATAGCCATCATTGTCTATTCAATGTCCTCGGTTTCCATGGTTGCCTTCTATGCTTGCTCCCGATCTTCATAATAACCTGCGAGATTGAAAGAGATTTGTAAGAGCTCCAGATACGAGTTCCCCAGGTGCCTGTCAGCAGAGGCATAATACATTGCCTATAGTGCACTAAGTAAGATACATATCATTCACATGTAAGAGAGATTGAAAATAAACAATCATTGTACTTCACTGATTTTATCTAAGAAGTTTGTTCCATGTGTAAGTATAGGTGAAATCATGTTGCTTTTTTGAAGACCAATTCAGCATGTTGTGTTAAGTGGGCTCCCACAAGGGTTGAGCCCAACATGCTACCCATGATTCTTAGGAGGGGATGGAATACAAAGTATACACATAGAAATAATGATATATTCTGCTATTGCATTAACCAAGTGTACAAATCTTGTGCTCATTACCCATCTATGACTATCAGTTCAATATGAAGTAAGAGTCATAAATGAGCATTAAGACAGCTTAATGATTTCCAAAACAGAGTACAGAATAACCATGATCAATACAGGATAATTGAAAGAATCATATGTATAGATGCTGCTATAGGAACTAGCATGTGAAAGGTATGCTATAAACTATTCAAACATATGATAGGAACATATACAACATGTGTACAGATGGAGCACAACTTACATGAAATGCTTTTTCCATTTAAAAGAAGAGAATTTTTGTTGCTCCTGTCTCAAGAGTGATAGGAAAAGAATCCAGTGAACAGTTTTTCCATCACATCTCATATTTTTCAAGAGCTAGATACAAGATGAGTAATTTATCCTTTCTCATATTTCATTATTGTGAAAGTGTTGTGCAAATTGTTCATATGATTCAGGTTGTATGATTGTGTTCAAACTGAACCTTCATACAAAGTATTTTTGAATTGTATGTTCTAAGTGAAGTTGTGAGAGTTCATGTTTAAGGAACTATTTGTGAGTAAAAGTATTGAGATAAGTTAGAAATCAGGAGCTAATTCTATTTAAGTTTGTTTCATTTCAGTTCATCTTCTCACCTTTTTCCTCTGCAAATCATTTAGATTAGTAAAATCATTAGGAGAACTAGCTCACTCTGGAGGTTCACTCCAATTTTTAGGCAACCCATAGGCCTAGGAGTGTTCTCATGTGTCAACTGATAGTTAAGTTGAATAACTTAGCATACTGTACATATTTGATTGATAACAAGAACCTTTTGTTTTTTATAAAAATAAGGCAGCTAAAACCAAGGGCCTAACCCTTTTACAAAATCAAGCCCAGGGGGCAAGAAAACACTATACTGACAGTACTCAGCGAGCATAGAGAAAAGACCAGCAGCATAGGCACAGCAACCTTGCTAAAAAAGAAACAACAACAAAGCCCAATAGACTAAGCAAAAAGGTTGCAAGGAGCAACAACCTAAATAATAGCAGAACCAGACTGATCAGGTCGAACACCCTTGGCACGAGTGCGGTTCAAAGAAACATGCTTGGGAAGACCTCGCTACCTCCTTTAGACAATAGTCTAAAGAACATCATCTCCATCCATAGAAATAGGAGAAAAAGGAGAAACTCTTTCCAAATCCTTGGAAGGGGGTGGAGCTTGCGGCACAACAACATCAGTCCCAGCAACATGAGTACCTATATTAATAGTGTGAGACATATCAGTAGCTGAGATCTCTGCACCAGAACCACCAGCAACACCAGCGATAGAACCACCAGTAACACTAGTAATCCCAGTAGCAGAAACATCAGCAACACCAGCAATCCTAACAGTAGAACCACTAGCAACACCAGCAATCCCAGTAGCAGAACCACTAGCAACACCAGCAATCCCAGTAGTAAAACCACAAGTAATAGTATCCATAGCTATAAAATCTGGAACCCTCTCAATATCAGGAGTAGACCCATCATCATCAGAGGAAGATTCAACCGCCTCTAACCCAGAAATATCCTCAGTAGCACCAACTATAAGATGTTCAATGAAAGAATTCTTCCACTAGGAGGAAGAATGAGGGATCTTTAAGCGAGGACACCTAGAAGCTAGATGACCCGTAGCAAAGTATCTATGACACCAGAAGGGAATACCTTCATGGTCCAAAATCTACCTCCAAGAATTATCAGTAACCTATAGCATAATCTCAGCTGGGAAAGGCTTAGAGAGATCAAGATCCACAAGAACACGAGCATATGTGGTATGAGAAAATAAGGTAGTCACTTGATCTACCATAATAAAAGAGCCCAAAGAATTACCAATACCCTCACAACAAGATTTGCACCAAAGATGTAGTGGAAGATTTGGGAGAGGAATCCAAATAGGCATTCTATTAAAAGACTCAGTCAATGGGTTAAAGAAGGGAACCCAAGGCTTGAGAAGGAGGGCATGATTGCCCAAAAAGCAGGCCTGAGTATGAAGAATAGCATTCTGATCAGAAACTAAAGCAAAAACAACTACGAAGAAACCCTTTGCATAAGGGTAAATTTCTATTTTCCTCTTCGTGATAGGGCACCAATGCTCTAAAATCTAGAGGTTCAAATCACTGAGCCAAGGCCACCAACGGTCAAATCTACCAATCAAACCCTACTCAGAGAAATAGTCAATATTTTTTAAAACCTCATCCCCTAGGACCACTATAGGGGGAGGCAAGTCTGACTGAGAAATAGATCTCCTAGATACCAGAATAGTAGTAGCATTAGCAAACTCCTCACATCGCTGAGGAGAATCACAGTTAACAATCTTTGCATAAGATGTAAGAGCAATAGCAGCAGCGCTATAAATGGATGGCGTACCAACAGCCGTAGAAACCCCAATAGCATACGGAACCCCTATAAATAAAGCATCAGACAAACCCTAAAAAGTAGCAGTCATATTTACGGATGGCACTCCTATGGTAATTCCAGCAGTTGAATGCACAGACGGTGCATCAACAGGTGTAGCCACACTAGCAGCAGAAGCAAACACACCATTCGCAGGCACCCCAGTAGCAGACGGAACCCTAGCCATAGATACAGACAACACATGGATAGCCACACCAGCCGCTAAGCCCACGAATAGCGCACGAACAGCCGCAGTTGCACCAGCCACTGATCCCATGGACAACACACGAACAACCGTAGCCACACCATCAACAAAAGAAAACCCAACAAGAGCAGACTGACCCCGTGCATGTAAAGTAGCAGATGAACCCTGTAAGGTAGTAGTTGTAGGCATAGATGGTGCTCCAACAGCAAAAGCAGTTGAGCCCACGGACGGCGCACCAACAGCTGCAGCCAAACCAGTAGCAGAAGAAGACCCTGCAATGAGCCCAGTAACAGACAAATCCTGTGAACCAGGAACATGGGCGGGAAGAGGAGCAGGAGAGCCCATTTCAAAGTTAAAATTCACAAGAACCTTTTGTTTTTTATTCATTTATATCAGAGTTGCTATTAGTGGAAGGACTTCCAATTAAGGGAATTCGCATCGCATCTCCAAGGAACTCATTGTGCCCCTATTTGCTACGATTGTCCCTACAAGATGAAAAAATATTGGCACTTCATTATAAAGCCCATTGTAACATGTATTTTTTGGAATATATCCAGAGATTTTTAACCATACACGGAAGTAGATATTCTTTCCATGTCACAGACTATTTAAAAAATATGAGGTAACGAGGTGTTTTCTCCTATAACTGCATCATAGAGAATAGGATGAGATTAATGGGTTTTGAATTGAAGTCACTCTTGCACCTAGTAAGATAGCTTTCTAGAAGAGCTCTCCCCTAATGGTCAGTTAGGTCTATATATTATCAGTAGGTCTACTTAGTGAGCTCTAATGGTCGATAGCTGAAGTTTTCTGGGCATGCACAGATTGCTCTAGAGTAGGAGCTCAGTTTCATGCATATTGGAGTTTTTTTGACAATGATGGATTGTATCTGTTTCAGTGTGTAAGATTGTTTTTTGAGTTGCAGCTTTAGGTCATAGAGGCAAGATTAGTGTTGTTCTGTAGCTTCTCTTGCCAGGATGATTATTTGTTCCTGTATATGTTTCTCTATATTTTGTTTCTTTGTAGTATTTTGACTTCCTTACCCTTTGTAATCCATATTTTTTTCAATAAAAAAAATATTTAGAGTTATCATTCTTGACACCTATTAGGCACCTATTCCTACTTTAATCACACATCTAATAAAAGGCAATTTTTACATATATATTTTTAAAGATATGTATTCTAGTTTATTTTACTTTCTTTAACTATTTTATTTACTACATACATGGACACATGACAAATATTAGTAAGTAAATTTTATTTATTTATTTATTTATCTTTCATATAACAATTTTATTTACTACATACATACATGGACACATGACAAATCTGAGTAAGTAAATTTAATTAATTAAATTATTTATCTTCTTCTATATTATTTTCATTATTTTTTCCCGAGCATGGTGAACCAAGGTAAATCTTAACAAGTAATAGATTATTTTTATTTATTTATTACACCGAGAGGCATTCTACACTCACAACAAGGGCAGATTCAGATTCCTTCAGATTCCCATGTAAACAAAATTCATAATTGTACAAATAAATAAATTTGTCGAGGCCAAATGGATAGAAAAATAGAAAAACTTGTTACGCCCGAGAGGCTTCTACACTCACAACAAGGCCTGAAAGATTCATATTCTAAGATTCAAATTCCCATGTAAACAAAATTAATAAAATGTGCAAATAAATAAATTCGTGGAACCAAATGGATAGAAAAATAGAAAAACTTGGTAGTTGTGGAAGCCAAATTGATAGAAAAATAGAAATTATTATGTTTGAAGAATACGAAAAGTCTGGCAGCATAGTCTTGCAGCACAGTCTTTTTAAATTAACTCATGTGAGCATTTCAAATATTCTAACTGCAAGTAATTTATAAATGCCAACAAATTGGAAGATATCTCTCGGCGTACTGTAGATATATTTTTTAAAATATAAATATACTAGTTTATCTTCTTTTTTAGTTTGATGGTTCAAAATGTATTAGAATTTTTTATTGTGTTTAAGAAAATGTATTAGAGAGAAAAAAAATTGTTAAATAAGAACAAAACAAATTGTTTATTTCATATGTTATTAATTTAAATTGAACTAATTTGTGAAGAAGTATTTTATTAAAAATTGCAACAAAGAAAATACTATCATTTTGCTTACTTAAATCTTTATGCTATTTTTTTAAGTCACTATATTCTTTTTCATCCTTTATAAAAAAGTATATAATTAATAAAATAATCAAACTAATAAATTAATAAAATATTATTTTATAGTTTTAATTTTTTCTAAATATATATGAGTTATTATTATTATTTACTTGAACACTTATTTTATTTACTAAGAGTTATTTTATTTTATTTATTTTTATTGGTAAAAGGCAGAAGCCATTAAAATCAGTTAGAAAAAATACAGCTCTGTTCAAGCACCGGTAGGAAAGAAAACCTCTTGTCTAGCCTAGGACTACATACTGTTTATATACACAAGGTCAAGCCCTTCAAGGAAACATATTTTATTGTATAATTGCTGAGATAGATATACAAATATCACCCTTGGACATGGTCTTTCTTTTGATATCCTTATTCTGTATGTTTTTAGGCACTTCGACTCTTGGGAAGACCTCCATGGCTTATATTGAAGGGGCATCTTCTATCTTTCTCCTGTCTAACCTGAAACCACATAAATCTACCACTTCTTTTTGTATGTTAGCTATACAAAATCAAAACATTCATTCTACTGCAGACATCTGTTAGTTCTTAAAAATCTTTGCTTGAGAAGAGAAAATACTTGATTGTTGCCAAGCTTATCAAAATTATGCAAACAGACTTGTTTTAGTGTTACCTTAAATCTGGAGCACATTTTGGTTAGTTCACCTTCCACCGTGTGTAACTGCCAGCAAGAGCCTTTGAATAGTTGGGTCTATGTTAGTTGAAAACAAGCTGAGTAGAATAGAGAGATCCGACGATAATAAGTCATGTCTTACAAATACAACAGTTGAAGCATAACATCAAATTGGTATAATACAGTTTGAACTATTCAAACCAACAGATAAAAGTAAAGTCATCGGTGAAAACAGAAATTCGGTGAGAGAGTGCGCAGTAAAAACTATTTTAAACAGGTCAAAAAACTTGAACTGTTGCTGTGGTACAACCGTTGAACCAACGGTTATTGGACCTTTGAACTCAAACGAACCTATTGAACTTATGGTTATTGAACCATTGAACCACCTTAAACATTGAAGTTATTGAACCGGTTGAACCTTTGAACCGATGGAACCTTCAAACTCTGATGAACCTTTGATCTGGATGAGCTTTCAAACTAGATGTACCCATTGAACTTACGAAATGATGAACTGTTGAACCTTTTGAACCTGTTGAACCTCTATCTTAAGTTTCAAGAACCAGTTGAACCTTTGAACTGGTGGAACCTTCGAGCTCTGATGAACCTTCGATCTGGATGAACCTTCAAACCAGATGTACCCATTGAATTTACGAACCGTTGAACCTTTTGAACTCGTTGAACCTCCATCTTAAGGTTCAATGGTTCAACGCTTTCTTTTCCTTTGGCATAATTCTTCCCTCATCTTCCAATAATTCTTGTTTTAAAAAAATAACTATGAACTTAACAAATTAACATAGATATTTTAAGTACAACTATATTTAAAACACGTCTATATATATTGAAGATATCTAGACTAGTTATATTACAAAATTAAAAAATCATAAAAATTAATTGTAGAACAAACATATATTAGAAAGTAATTTAAAAAAAAATTATAATCATACCAAATCATACAAATCACAAGTCATTACAATTTAAATAACAAACAGGTAAAACCACCACATAACACTTAATTACCATAGTTTTGCTATCCACCATTCTCTCAATTTTCATAATAACTACTACAGGTTTAAAATAATATTTACATAGATTTAAAGAACTGGTTAAGAATAAGCTTGGGTTCAAATGACAGCATCATCTTGTAAAAGTTTTGACTTGTGCTCCTCATTGCCAAAACCCTTCTTTCAATTGTATGCAAACACATTTGGATCATTTGTACCACTTAACTGCTAAAGCACAGATAATCTCCCACACAAACACAATTTCGAGGCATCTTGCAAATTATTTTCATTTCCAAAGCAACTTATCTTCGTCGTCTTGAAACAACTCCCAGATAACAATACCTTAAGATGAATCCACTTAACTTCATATACACACTTACAAGGCGTAGGCATGTACATGAACATTATTCTGATTGATTTACATAGTTTTATGTTGCTTTACATTTATCCCTAGTTATTATACTAATTCATGAATAGCATGTAAAACCTAACTAACCCTACTTCTACTTCTACAACTAATAGGATAGAGGATTGATTTAAAATAATTTTGGACCTTCACCAAGCTGATCGGTACCTAATCCACTAGGAAACAAAGTCATGGACAACAAAGAGGGAAGAGATGCATCAAGTAAAACTTCAACAAAAATAGAAATATATATTGGCGTACAAATCTTAGATTTAGTCTCATATGATAAACATAATTAATAATCAAGAAAAGAGAAGCAATGATCTATTTGCAACAAAGGAATGACCCATACAAAAGAGTTTGTATTTATTCAAATGTTGTCACACATTATCCAATCTCTATTACAATAATACCAACAAGTGTGGCAAAAGAGGATGAGTAACTAGGTTCAAACACCCCTGAACAACTACATTCTTCCATGGAGACATATTATCACATGAAATTGTGCATTGAAGATCCTTCCTACACTATATTAGATGCATTCTTCCATCTGTAGCCTAGACATATATTTTTCTTGATGCCCTAAAATCACCACAAACTCCTATGCCTCTAGAAAATTGGTTCAATGACAAACATGTATTACATCCTTATATATATATATATATATATATATATATATATATATATATATATATATATATATATATATATATATATATATATATAGATATATATATATATATATAGATATATATATCATTACATTTCCTTTGTTGCATTTTTTGGAGGGAAAACCAATTAGGGCACCCACCTATCTCATCTACCCTTGCATTCAATTCCACATACCTTCAATCTTGTCAAATTGGGCATTAATGGCGCTTTTGGTAGGTAGGCAGATATGCAAACTAAAAACCTATGAAAAACCACATTTTAAAAACATTTGTTAGTGAGTTCCCATTGACCAAGAACTCGCCAAAATCTCTTTTTCCTTCTGTTCACTTTGTGTCTTCCTTGTTGAAGGCTTAGTCATTTTAACATTTACCCTACCTTGTTAGTAGTTTCCCTAGTTCAAGGAACTACGTGAAATGTCAAAAACCTCCCTCCTTTTCTTTTTTTCTCCTTTGTTAGTGAGTTCTTGACCACCATAAACTCACCGAACATCACTTTACTTTGTCTTGTCTTCTTTTCTACCTTGTCATACCTTAGAAAGTTTTATCCATGGAAATATTTTTTCTCTCAGTTGTTGGGGCTTAACCAAGAACACAAAACACTTTCGACAAGTTCCATGGTTTTGAGAACCATGCAAACTACCAAAAGTCCCATCCTATAGCCTCTTTGTTGGTGGTTGGGAGTTCAATAGGAACTAGCAACCCATTGGGGTTTTCCATGGTTCAAGGAACTACGTGAAATGTCAAAAACCTCCCTCCTTTTCTTTTTTCTCCTTTGTTAGTGAGTTCTTGACCACCATAAACTCACCAAACATCACTTTACTTTGCCTTGTCTTTTCTACCTTGTTATACCTTAGAAACTATTATCCATGGAAATAATTTCCTCTCAATGGTTGGGGCTTAACTAAGAACATAGAACACTTTTGGCAAGTTCCATGGTTTTGGGAACCATGCAAACTACCACAAATCCCATCCTATAGCCTCTTTGTTGGTGGCCAAGGGTTCGATAGGAACCATGAGCCCGTTGGGGTTTTCCATGGTTCAAGGAACTACGTGAAATGTCAAAAAACTCCCTCCTTTTCTTTTTTTCTCTTTTGTCAATGAGTTCTTGATCACCATAAACTCATCAAACATCACTTTACTTTGCCTTGTCTTCTTTTCTACCGTGTCATACCTTAGAAAGTTTTGTCCATGTAAATATTTTTCTCTCAATGGTTGGGGCTTAACCAAGAACACAAAACACTTTTGGCAAGTTCCATGGTCGCGAGAACCATGCAAACTACCAAAAGTCTCATCCTATAGGCTCTTTGTTGGCAGTCAAGGGTTCAGTAGGAACCAAGAACCTGTTGGGGTTTTCCATGGTTCAAGGAACTACATGAAATGTCAAAAACCTCCCTCCTTTTCTTTTTTTATCCTTTGTCAATGAGTTATTGACCACCATAAACTCACTGAACATCACTTTACTTTGCCTTGTCTTCTTTTCTACCCTATCATACCTTAGAAACTTTTGTCCATGGAAATATTTTCCTCTTAGCGGTTGGGGCTTATCCAAGAACACATAACACTTTCAGCAAGTTCCATGGTTTTGGGAACTATGCAAACTACCAAAAGTCCCATCCTATAGCCTCTTTGTTTCCGGTCGGGGGTTCAGTAGGAACTAGGAACCGGTTGGAGTTTTCCATGGTTCCATAAACTATGGAAAACATTGAAATGGTTTTTGGTGAGCCGAAAATGACTGACAAGACCAAAAAGTTCAATTTTTTTTTAGGAATTTTAGGAATTTTTGGATCTCTTTCCACTTTCTTGTGATCTATCTTGAAGATCTTGTGGAATACATTCTTCTACACTTTGTATTGAATAAACATGTCTTAGAAATGTATGTGGATAAACAACCTGAGGATATTGGTATATGTGAGGATAATGTGCCAACATTGCAAGCCATTACTCAATTCATCCTTTCATGAGTCCTATTAATATTCCAAGTCTTTCATCCTTTGAACCCTTGTTTTTGTGTCACCTGATAGATTTTTTGACATGCATTATTCTCATTGCTTTCTTTCATGGTGTTGCATTTATTATTATGCAAGGTTATTACATTTTATGCTCAATTAGTCGTTTTCATACCTTGTTGAAATGCGTGTCACATTGTCAAAGAAGAAGCATGTCCATGTGATTATGTTGGTTCACTGTAATGGAGGACTCATTTTGTGTGTTTGCATGCATGTGGTCATCATCTTGAAAGTTTAGGTGTATGGTCACAATTTAGTCCTAGATGTCTAGGATGTCACAAAGACATAAACATAGGTGTTTCGCTTTGGGCTATCAATGTGAGGTACACTTTTATGGTACAAATTCATTTGATGATTGTTATCATCTGCATGTAATTTTGTTCCGTGCTTGTAAAAATGCCTACACCTTTCAGGTTTGTTATATGACTAGGGGCATTAGTCATTTAGATTTAATTTGACATTTTGAAGCTCAAATATTCATTTTCGTTGTTTAAAAATGGCATTAAATTTTCTTTGTTAACCCCATTCGCTCTTTTCACTTGAGGCTTTAAAGCTAGAAGACACATATGAAATTATATAGAAAATTCTTAAACTTTAGTATAACATTGAAGCAAACCACTAACCATTGTGAGTTGGTTGTTTAGTTTTTAAATCAAGATTGTCTTTAGGATTAGGTTTAATAATCAAAATATTTGGATTACTACCAAATTTTGAGCTTTCTAAACTCATCCTCATAGAATTTACAATCCATTTCATAAACATATTCAAAATCTATATCTTCATAATTCAGCTGGAGTCCAACTCTTCCAATTCAAACTCAAACTAGTCCATGTGCCTTTAAATTTTACAACTTGAGCAACAACAAGAGAAAGCACAACAAGAGCAACATGAGAAGACATCCAAACCTTAATCTTTTCCCAAGTAGAACTCTAAATTTAGTTTATTAATTTCATGTTTAAAATTTTTCAAGGCGTATAATTCATTGAAATGGTTACAAAAGATACCTTGAATTGTATCTCTTTACATCTAATGACTAGAATTTGTATTAACCTAGTCTCTAACATGACTTTATACTTCCAACATGGAGATCATAAAGAAACGTATACTGTAGATAGGTAATTTGAGATCAGGCTAGCGGTGAGAACAGTGTGTCATAGGAGAAGTTCAATCTGTAAGGTTTTCATCAGGCTAGCGGTGAGAGCAATGGCTGGTCCGAAGCAGTGGACGAAGGAAATGGATAGAAGATCCATCCCGAGGTTTAAAGAACCGGTTAAGAATGAGATTGGGTTCGAATGACAACATCATGCTGTAAATCTCTAAGTTTCGACTTGGGCACTGAGGAAGACATTGCCAAAACCCTTCCGTTAAATTGTATGCAAACACCTTTGGATGATTTGTATTATCACTTAAACTGCTGACGCACAGATAATCTCCCACACAAACACACTTCCCAATATATTGAGGGAGAGAGTCCGGAGGCATCCTTGCAAATTCTTTCCATTTCCAAAGCAACTTATCTTCATCGTCCTGAAACAACTCCCAGATAACAATACCCATAGCGCTTGGCAAATGAAAGTCAATACCCATCCTGAGTAGAACCTCAGGTAACGGATCGCTTGCTGACTGATCCGTGAAGGTCGCTACCACTAGAACGGATGCCCTATATGCAACTATGGATAAAACATACAGATCATAATTTTCAACAAGTTGGGTGGGTAATGGAGCTATTGTAACAGGCTTAATAATACCATCTTCGATATTGTAACCGGCAATAGTCATAGGCCTCTCTGCCCTCCAGAAAAGAACGCCATTGCACTCAACCATTTGACGATCTAATATATTAGAGCCCGTTTCCCCTGAAAACTGAGACTTAAGCTTCCATGAATCTTGAAAATAGTGGTAGATTTGGAAGGAAAAATTCCTCGAGCTGTGCCCCAACGTCACTACCAAATACGGCTCTCCATTTCCTCCTCGTACAATATGCTGAGACTCGCAAAACATATCGATTACTATATCTGTATAAATTTTCATGAGCGGGTTGCAAACACGTAATACTGGGGTTCTTCTAAAAAGCAGTAACCCCAGCCCTACACTTGGTAAGTTGTAACATCTGACATTGTCTCCCACAGGATTTGAGAGGAAAGAAAGAGAGATTGTCATCCATTTTTGTGTGGAAAAGCAGTAGGCCACACAAAGCCAACTTCCGTCGGATTCTTCACCACAGAGAAGAAGCCATGGATTTTGGGTGCGCAGCGAAGACAGAAATCTGTGCGAGGACAAAATAGAATTCCATTCTTTGCAAACTACGCGAGAGCGGCAGATTGACTGTAATGGAAGCTTTGTAAAAATGCATTCCTTTACATCCCCATACAGCTCAGATACACCACTCTGCTCTCCGTCTTCTTCAACTGCTGAAATAAATTGTCGCTCCATTGCTTTCTACTACCAGGCTTCCTAATTAATGGATTTCTTATGCTATTGATTTCTCTCTATGCATTTATAGGTGTTTGACATGGAGAGCTTTGCTTACTCCACGCGTGGTTAAGAGCAGCCAAGGTGGAGAACATAAAATTTAAAATAGGTAATCGAGATAAAAATTGGGATAGATATTTTTAATATATTTATGGAAAACCTGTTAAAAGAAATATAATTTTGGAAGTGTTTTTAAATATCTTATGTAAAAAATTAAATGGCATTAATTTTTTTTTGTTATCTTTTATTAATATTTTACATTGGATATCTGATTTAAATTTATGTGTTCATGTAGATAATTAAATAATTCAAAAGTAAAATAAGTTAATTCTTAAGTAAATAAAATAGCTCTAGATTGATATTGGCATCTTTTAGATAGACGTGTTTAAGATATTGTTATAATAGAATATAAACTATTAATAAATATGTAATAATTTGTTATTTATTATCATCTAATTAAATATTTTAGTCTAACTTGACATATATCAATAAATACAAAAATATCTGAAATTACTCATCATCTCATTTTAAAAATATAAGTAATAGTGGTCAAAATATAGCTCCATATGGGACATGTATCAATTTAATTCATTGTGCATAAATAGTACATATCAAAATATAATGCTCTTAAAAAAAAAATTGTCATCACATTAAATAGTTTGAGTTTGTAGATTTTATGCAACATTAGTGTAGAACTTCTAAACCTAAACCAACTAGAAATTTGTTCTTTAATGAACAATATATATTCTCAATGTATCATATTTATCAATCCTCATTTCTAACAAGTCATTCCTTCTCTTTTAATTTATATCCAATTGATATTGTTTTTTAGACCTCAACAACCAAATATTGAAGTGCCTCCCTATGTAAAGTTCACCATTTGATACATAAATCAAATTTAATACCTATATATTTCAAATATGAAATTTAAATACTCATATTTCAAAAGGGACTCCCCTTCAATTTACATCAACCTCTTTCTCAATATAACATAGAGATATTTTTTCTTCTCATTAAAGCATTAAATTATAGAAAAAGAATTGTTTTTTGTGCCTAAGTATAAAACTATTAAGTTTCCACAATCCATTATTGCCTAGAAAAGTTGTGTCTTGTATGTAAAGGTAAACTTATTAAACTTTTGTTGTTTACAAGGATGGGGTGATTCCTCCTATAACTAGGTGTAATTCCGCTAACCATGGCAGCTTAACCTAATTGTTGTTTCAAACATGAGTAAGTAATAACAGTTGTCTTGCATTTGAGCCCTGACTCTCACTAGCTTAAACCCCAAAAACTCAAAATCATCAATGGAATCCAAAGTTATTGTTGCAGTTGGACTCAAATATTTGTGGTTAGAATATGTAGAAGGGTTTCTCCCTTTGAGTATATTGATTGTCTCTCTTAAATGATCATGGTTAAAAAAAGAAAATCGCAATTCTAGAAAATGGTCCTAAGATAAGGGTCCAAATGAAGGTGGAGAAAATAAAATTTGAAATAGATAATGGAGATGGTATAGATATTTTTAACATATTTATGGAAAACGTGTTAAAGAGAAAGGGCCATTAAGTCTTATTTTTAATTAATTTTTTAAAATAAAATTTTAAAATATATATTCATTGTAAACCAACCCATTGAATCACCGGGATTTCGGATTGCCTATTGTTTCTTTAGGCGGCGGGATATAGATATAGGGGCTCCTCCACGCCCTAGATCAATGGAGGCTGAGACTGACTGGGGAGCACCGCTTCAGCGAGATCGCCAGCCATATAACCAACCCCTCCCGGGGATGAGTTGGTCTCAAGACCGGCCCCTCCATATAGATTGATTTGGATTGGATGGGTTTCTCGAGCTAGGTTTAGGACCAGCTAGAAGCTATAGATAGACTGGGACCAGCTATATATCCCTCGGCTTCCCAAGCAGAGAGAGATCTAGCCTAGTAATAAAATTTTAAAATATATATTCATTGTACTTTTCAAAGTAAAAATAAAACAAAAAAATCAAGGAAATAATGAATGGTGGTTTTTTGAAAAGAAAAAAATTAAAATTTACATACAAAAGTAAATAGTTTCGAAATAAAGTAATTAATGTAATAAAACTAACATTCCTATTTTTAGAAAAAATACACTTGATTTGAATCATAGATCCACTAAAACAAACACTTTTTACATAGATTTGTGAAAACATAGATATGGTAGTTTTAATAATTTTGTAATTTTATATTTTATATTTTACATATAATTTATTGATTTAATATTTTAATTTTGTAATTGTATTAATTTTATAAGTTTATTTATTTTATTAGTTTTATAGTTTTATAATTTTAATTAAAAAGTTATTGAAATTATTATGTATAGTAAATAATTATGTAGATCTATCAATAAAAATACAATATAAGTGATATAGTTTATAGTTTATAAATGAATTTATTTTTGAAATAATTATTTATTTTAATTTTAGTTAAGAGTTAATATTGCAATAGTAAACAGATAATAAAGTTATTTTTAGAATTATTTTATTTTATTTTATTTACTTAAGATTTATTTTCTAGTTACTTTATTTATTTAAAAGTTATTTTATTTATTTTAATTTTATAATATAGATTGATTATGTTTTAGTTTTTATTATTTTTTCATCTCGGCTCTTTTATAGTTTTTGTTAACACCTCACATTACACTCCACCCCTTGTTTGGCATAATAAAATAATTTTTAAACTAACATATATATCTAAAATATGCCTGAAGGCACCTATTCTTATAAAACAACAATGAATAAAAAACAAAAAATTAAAACCCTAATATACTTTGATCCTTTTTATTTGATATGGGAAAACACTAATAAAATATAGTTATAAATTATTAAATTTAATTCTGCATTAAAGAAAAGAAAATTATATTGAAGCATTTATAGTAAAATGTAATGTACTTACTTGGAATATACTTTGATCTTTTTATATTTCATATGATAAAACCCTACAAAAATATAGTTATAAATTATTTAATTTTATTATTTAGAAAAGAAAAGAAAAATAGATTGAACCCTTTATACTAAAATATATAAAATATAATACACTTACTTTGACTAACTTCTCCCCTTCAATAATATGTTCTAATCTTTATTTATTTCATATAATAAACCCTAATAAAATATAATTATAAATTAAATTATTGTACAATAAATAAAATAACACAAAAAACAAAAGGTAATCTGCCCTTGATGAATATACTTTGATCCTTTTATAAATTAAATTGAAGCCTTTATAGTAAATGTATAAAATATAACTTCAAATAGCTTCTCCCATTTTCATGAATATACTTTGATTTGTTTTTATTTCATATGATAAAACCCTAATAAAATAATTAATCTACCCTTGATGAATATACTTTGATCCTTTTATAAATTCAATTGAAGCCTTTATGGTAAATGTATAAAATTTAACTTCAAATAACTTGTTTCATTCATGAATATATTTTGATTTGTTTATATTTCATATGATAAAACCCTAATAAAATAGGTAATTTGCCCTTCATGAATATACCTTTATCCTTTTATCCATTAAATTCAAGCCTTTATAGTAAATGTATAAAATATAACTTCAAATAACCTCTCCCCTTCATGAATATACTTTGATTTGTTTTTTATTTCATATGATAAAACCCTTATAAAATATAGTTATAAATTATATTATTGTACAGTAAATAAAATAACATAGAAAACAAAAGGTAACCCTAACAAAATAGAATGCGCTTATTCTTGTAATAAATTTTATAATTGTGAATACACTTTGCTCCTTTTATATTTCATATGTTAGAACCCTAATAAAATATAGTTATAAAAGAAATTATTCTATAGTAAATAAATAACACAAAAGAAAAGATAACTATGATAGTAAAATATTAATTTGAAGTATTTTCATTAAAATAACTCAATAGTAAATCAAAGTACTATTATATTTCTGTTGTAGGAAATGTTTCTGAATAGATCACCTTAAGCCCTAGTGTCAAAAATTGCAAGATCATAAGCAAGGTAAATTAGTTCCAAGGAGTAAACCTACTTGGTGGATAGGGGCTGAGCCCCAACATTATCTTGTGCTTGCTAGCTCACAAATTGAAGATAAATCTAAGATTTCGCCCACCCTGCCTCAAAGGGCTCAAGAATATTCTAGTGGTAATGTAAATAAATCAATTGAGGGTGATTGTATAGTATCTCCTTTTTCTAAATTTTCTACCTCTGAGATCTTCCGAGAGCCACCAGTTATATGCACCAAACAATGTCCAATGAAAACCATAGTAAATATCATACAGATAAGGACCCGTCAGAAGCAAATGAAAAAAAGCATAAGGGCTCTTCACTAGAGTAAATGGGAGATGACAACAATTAATAGACCACAGTGAGAAAAAATAAGAAATTAGGGTAAAATGATAAAAGAAAGATGACTTTGCGTTCTCATGTTAAGATGGGTAAGGAAAAAAACTATAATTTAGATTTTTCTAGTTGTTCCTATGCACCCTTAAGTTTTTTCCCATTCAGTTTTGTTCTCTTTTTATTTATAATAGAAAGGGTATCACCCCCATGGTGACACATATATAACAAAAAAAAGGTACTATTTAATTTATAGTAAATAAAACAACTTACCATTAAAATAACTTTTGCACTTGTCCAATATACTTTGTAGAATCTAAATAAAAACCCACAAATTAGATTTCATTCTCCAGAAAAGAAAATTAAATTAAATTGAAACCTTTATACAAAAAAGTATAAAATATAATGCAGTTACCTTCAAATAACTCATAGGCTTCTCTGTATCCTTTTGCTCTACCTTATTTCAATATAATGCTGTTACCTTCATATAACTTCTATGCTTCTCTAGTATTCTTTTGCCCTATCTTATTTCATTTTATTTTTTTGTGATTTATGTTTGACTATTACTTGTATTTATATAGATTTGTTACTTTATGTTTGTTTTATTGTTATTTCCATTAATTTAATAAAACTACGGCAGTTATATATTTTAAATTTAATTCCTGTGTGCTTTCATTTAAAAAAATATGTCAGTTATATATTTTTTAAATATAAAATAGTTACTTCATAATTTTCAGGTGCATTCATTTAATAAAATATGCGGGCTATATTTTAAATTTAAAATACTTACTTTATAATTTTACAAAACTATGTTAAATAATGATGGCGCGAAGATTTGAAGAGCGACAATTCGCAGAGCGAAAATTTGCAGAGAGACCCATTCTAGAATGGAGAGAGAGAGAGGGATGAAAGGAGGCCTCATGGAGCAAAGAGATTGGAGACGCTTTCCTCGAAGGGAGCTTGAACCGGCTAACAGGAATTGTGGATTCGCCAGCGGTGGTCAGAATTTTCCACAGCAGGAGGAAGACCTGCAAAAATGGCACGATGTCCGGTTTCCTCTGAAAAGAGAGCAGCAACAGAATAGAAATCTTCACGGCCCAAGGCACTGGAATCAAAGACAGCAAAACTATCAACAATATAGGGGAAGAAGAAACCCTAGAGGTGATGGTCAGCGCAGGGATTTCCAAAGGCGCAATTTGCAGCCAGAGATCAACATCACTGAAGGAGGGAAGATGTCAGAGAAGAGGAAATCTCAATCACCCTCAATGCTAATCGTCTTCAGGATCTTGTTTTGAAATTGGAAAATACTGCATTAATAATGAAATGGCATGGGAAGGATTTAAATTGGCAAAGTCTGGAGACATGGTGGTATGACAAATGGGGAACGGAATTGGAATTCAAGAGGATGACAAATGATTATTTCATGGTCATTTGTCCTTCGAAACCCATCAAGGCTCAAATTAAAGAAGGGATTTGGATTCTTGATGGCTGCGGCTTTTACATCAGCCAATGGAAGGCCGGGTTCGATCCAACTTCACACCGCTTGGAAAAAAATCATGATTGGTATATTTTACCTAACCTCCCCCTTGAATATTGGGACTCCAGGGTTTTGGAAGAAATTGGTAACGGCATGGGATCCTTTTTGTGCGCGGAGAAAAGGGGCAACCCAGAAGGGTCAGGCACAGTGGTTCGGGTAGGCATCGAAAGCAATCCAAATCGTAGAATCTTGAGTGAAATTAAGATTTCGTCAGGATTAGGTGTCTGGACGCAGAAAGTGATCCATAACCCTCTCCCCACAGATACTCTGGTCAAAGTGCTAGGGTGGAAAAGCGACCCTTTTCCAAAGGAAAACTCGGAGCAAGCATCCAATAAACAACTCATGGAGGACGAAGATTATGTCGAAGAAGGTCGACCTCTCCCTTCTAAAGTGGAGCTTCAAAAGGAATCCAAATCAGCCCAGAGGCTTGATGATGCCCAGAGCATCAGATCCATTGATCAAAAATTATCGCAGGCAATTAAGCTGAATGGTAACACAGTGCGCAAAGAGGATCTTGATTCCCTCATAAATGTGGGCAATGAATTGGTGGACATTGCAAATGCGGCCAAAAGAGGGGAGCTTGACATCAACAATTTTGATGGTGAAGATTGGCTTGCAAAACAAGATTTCGAGCTGATGGGAAATGAAGGCTTCCTAACTGAAAAGGAAGACCCAAGCAAAGCCCTAAATAACCTTGTAGAACAAGGGGAGTTAATTGAAATCTAAGGAACCAACCAAAACATTGCCAGATTGTGGAGAACACAGAGGAAAAGGTAGGATTCCAAATAAGGAAAAACTCAAGTGGGATGGGGAGGCTTCAGGGCAATTGAAAATCTAAACACTATTGAAAGTAGGGAAGGGGAATGCCCTTCCTGAACAACAATGAAAATCATAACTTGGAATGTTAGGGGCTTAAATGCCCCTAACAAAAGATGTCTGTTGCGGCAGCATCTGAACTCACAGTGACCGGACGATTGTTTGATTCAAGAGTCTAAGTTAGGAGAACACGAAAGAGCAACTCTCAGCCTCAAATTGAGGAAGTGGAAGATTTGTGGAGTCAATGCAGAAGGAGCCTCAGGTGGACTGCTCACTCTTTGGAAGCCGCAAACAGTCTTGATTGAAGAGGTGGCTTCAAGCAAGTGCTGGCAAGCCTGTAGGGTAAGGAGCCTCGCCTCCAATCTAAGTTTTCTTCTGGTAAATGTTTATGGGCCTAACAACTACATTCATAAAAGAAGTGTTTGGAACGAATTGAACAAAGTCTACAAATTCCTAGGGTTCAAATTTTTCATTTTAGGCAGGGATTTCGACGCAATTTTGAAAGAAAGTGATAATAAAGGGGGAGTAGGGAGGAAACTTCAGTCTCAGTTGGATTTCAAAAGTTTTGTGGATAGAAATGAACTTTGTGACATTCAGATGGGAGGTGGGCAGTTCGCCTAGACAAATAGAAGGTTAGGCTTCTGTGACATAGCCAAGAAATTGGATAGGTTCCTCTTCAAAGGAGACTTCTACAGTCTTCCCTTTAATCTTGACTATCAATTGCTTCCATTACCAGGGTCAGATCACTACCCCGTTTGCTTGGAATTATTGGGAGAAAAGGGATCAGTCAGGAGTCCCTTTAAGTTTGAAAATATGTGGTTTCAGCACAAGGATTTTTTGGATCTGATCAAACAATGGTGGAATGAAACGTAGCCCGTAGGCTCCAAAATGTTTAGCATCACAGTCAAGCTGAAGGATATTAAACAGAATCTAAAATCATGGAATCAAAATAACTTCAAAAACATCTTTGAGGAGAAGAGGCAATGTGAATCAGAATTAAAAGCCCTCTTGAAGAAGATTATTAGAGAGGGAATGGATAACCACAGCTACTTGCAAGAAAAATTGCTGATGGAAAAAATGAATGATATTCTTACCAAAGAAGAAGTGTTTTGGCGACAAAAATCCTGGGAAGTTTGGTTATCGGCCGGGGACAAAAATACAAAATACTTTCATAACGCAACAAAGGCAAGAAGGGAAGTAAACAAAATTTCCAGGGTAAAAGACATTAATGGAAAACTTGTGGAGGATGTGGAAGAGGTCAAACAAGCGGTGGTGGAGCATTTTTAGAACCTCTTGCATGAGCCAGAAGGTTCCCTGCTCACAGCCCAAGAAGAGCTTGTGGGATATATACCCAAGCTGGTAAATGATGAACAAAATGATATGCTAAACAACAAATTCTCAAAGGAGGAAGTGAAGTTTGTGCTCTTTCAGCTCCATCCAGATAAAGCGCTTGGACCCGATGGTTTTCCAGCCAGCTTTTTCTAGAAATGCTGGGACATAATCAGCACTGACATTGTGGAGGCCTTAGAGGAATCCAGGACCTCTAGACAACTTCTAAAAGAAGTTAATAACACTTTTTTAGCATTAATCCCGAAGAAAGAGAAGCCTGAACTTCTGGACGACTTCAGGCCAATCTCTTTGTGCAACACTTTTTACAAAATTTTAGCAAAAATAATGGCAAACAGGTTAAAAACACTCTTACCAGATTTGATTTTAGAAGAGCAGACGGGGTTCATCTCAGGAAGGTCCATCTTGGATGGGATAATGATTGCTCAGGAGGCCATCCACTCAATAGAGACCACGCAAAAGCAAGCAATGATATTAAAACTTGACATAAAAAAGGCTTATGATCGGGGCAATTGGCATTTTTTATTTAAAGTCTTGGAAGGATTTGGCTTCACCAAGAATTGGCTAGACTGGATCTTCTCCTGGGTGGCAAGTCTGAGATTCTCAGTCCTTGTGAATGGAACTCTGGAGGGCTTCTTCAATGTCTCTCGTGGGTTAAGATAGGGAGACCCACTATCCCCCTTTCTTTTCATTTTAATGGCTGAAGCACTTGGCAGATCACTTACCAGAGCTTGGAACCTCAGGGAGATCGCGGGAGTTCAAGTCACAAGTGGTGCTCCACATATTACCCATCAACAATTTGCTGATGACACCATGCTGTTTGGGAAAGCCCAAATCAGGGAGGCTCGAAGTTTCAAGACAATCCTCCAAAAGTACACTACTGCCTCTGGACAAGAAGTTAGTCTTGAAAAATCAGAAGTTTTTTTCTTCAACACTTCTGCAAGAGTGGAAGCTCAGATTTTGAGGATCCTTGGTTTTACGAAAGGATCTCTCCCTTGCACTTATTTGGGGATCCCGTTGGATAGGGGTCTTTGCCCAGGTAACATCTGGAACAGTTTACTGGAGAAAGTCAGCAACAAGGCAGCCTCTTGGAAAAATAGTTGGCTGTCTTAGGCAGGCAGGTTAACGAAACTCAAGTCAGTCATTTCTGCCCTACCTACCTATCTAATGTCCTGTTTACCTCTGTCAAGAAAAGCCAGCAAAGAATTGAATAAGACGATGAAGAACTTTTTTTGGCAAGGATTGTCTGAACAATTCAAATACCCTCTTGTTAAGTGGAAACAAATTTGTGAATCTAAACGAAGGAATGGATTGGGTATCAAAAATCTTTTGCTCCAAAACAAAGCCTTGGGAGCCAAATTAGTTTGGACAATTTTCTCCAACCTAGATCTTAAGTGGGTCCAAATTGTGCAAGTAAAATATTTGGACGAAGGGATAGACAATATTTTCACTTCCAGGGAGCTTCCCTTAGTTCTAGAATTTGGAATTTTATCCATTGTTGCAGAAATCTCATTTCAAAACATCTTTCATGGGAGATTAGGAGCGGCGATTCTGCTAATTTCTGGGATGATTCTTGGCAAGGGCTACCTAAATTGGCCAATGAGGTAGATTTGGCAAACGTCAAGACTATAACAACCCAGACATGGGGGGATAAGGTAAGAGATTTTTTGACTCCATCTTTTCACAATGGCCTTCTGACAGCCAAATGGAAGAGTCCACATAACCTCAGGTTAAGTCAGGCAGAAGTGAAATTATTCGATAAAACCATGGCTAATAGACAGATTAGCTTCCGATAGGGCTCAAACATCCTCAGATGGGTAGGTGCCCCAAATGGAGTTTACAGTGTTAAAGAAGGATACAATAAACTGTCGGATTGCTAAGAGGAAGCCTTTGCAATTCCAAGAGAGTTGTGTTGGAATCCCAATTGCCTACCAAAGGCAGGGGTCTTCTTGTGGATAGCCTCACAAGGTAGAGCCTTAACAGCAGATAGGTTAGCCAAACTCAGATTTTAGGGTCTATCAAGATGTTGTTTGTGTAAAGATTACTCAAAGGACGGAAATCATCTCTTCCTCAACTGCCCTTATGCGAGTACATGTTGGAATTGGCTAATGAACAAACTTTTCTGGAAATCAGCTATGCCAGCGGGATTGTCTGATTGGCTCTCCAGTTGGCCCAGTTTATACAAAAAAGCGGTGTATCACAAGCTGTGGGAAATCAGTCCTTCATTACTGATTTGGGAACTCTAGAAAGAGAGAAACAGGAGACTCTTTCAGGATAAAGAAATGCCTCTCCCTTCGTTTCTAAATAAACTCAAGAGTAGTATAGTTGAGATTTTCAACTCAACACTGGGCAATGTAACACAAAAGAGCTTCTCAGTCTAGGATGCCAAGATCAGACAAGGCTAGCAGGGCCTTATATTGCCGCCTCTCAGTTTGGAAGGACAACAATCAACGCTTAAAAGAAAACTAGCCAAATGGTCTCCCCCAGACCATGAGTGGTTCAAATTAAACTTCGACAGAGCATCACGAGGGAATCCCGGTAAATCAGGAGCTGGCTGCATCATCAGAAATTGGGAAGGGAAAACAATTGGTAGTCTCACAGAGCCACTAGCAGATGGAACCAACAATGAAGTGGAACTGGAGGCCTTAATCTTAGGCTTAAAGCTTTGCCATGAGCTAAATCTCTGTCAGGTTGCCATTGAGGGAGACTCCCTTCTGGTGATCAATGGATTGCGCACAAGGAAACTCCTAAACTGGAAATTGGCCACAAAACTAGAATTAGCTTTGGCTTTGATGGATCGGTGTGAGTTGACCACCATTAATCACATTTATAGGGAGGCCAATTCAGAAGCAGACCTTCTTTCTAATCAGGGGGTAGATGGAATTAGGGTCAAATTTCTCTCTAGCTGAAGAAGTATGATAGGGTGGCAGGGTGGGCACCCAATCCAAGATCACTTGGATGGGTCGATGCCATTCAAAGTTATTATGGCCTCTTCTTTGTATTCAATAGTTATTGTGGCTTTTATGAATTGGAGATGTATCTCCTCCCTTACGGAATTTGCAAGACTTTGACTTGAGTCGTCACATGCCTCACTATGGTAGACCTCTCCTTGCATTGATTACAAGTTTCGGTTAAATGAATGTGATCTCTCTTATGCGCAGACAGAAAGACATATCTGGAGTTCATTCCATTTTCACAATTTCGAGTGATTCTCTATTGGTGTAGATGGTGGCAGTAGCAGACAGCATGGAGAAAGGCTCGGGCTTCATTACGAAGATCTCGGTGCATGGGTTGATAAATCTGGGGGCTTCGACTCCTCTACAGCTGGAGAGTTCAGTTAGGTAGATGGCATTCAAGGGAGCGGTTATAGACTTAAGGTTAAAATGCATCCTGCGTAGGCATGAGGGCTTGCTCCTCTCGGCGGTCAAAATAATCTTGGGGACGGATTTCTTGACAGCAGATGAGTTCTACAAGGTCGACTCCCACATTTCTTCCCATTTCCTTGCCTCAATCCTAGATGTTGGGGTGTCTACAGCAGCAGTGAAATCTATCATGGTGAAAGTATTTAAAACAGAATTCCTTCAGGGCCTCAATTCCATTTTGGAGGCAGCCATTCTAGGGGTGGGCATCCCCTGCCCAAGAGACATTGCCTCAAATAAGGACCCTCTAGAGGTGATGAAGGTTCTGCCCTTCATCCTTGATCTAAAATGCCTAGCGCTGGTGGAGCATTAGGATCGTGTCATCCCAGTCTACGGCTTCCTCCAGAATATGCTGCAAGAGAATGTGGATCCCGGGGAAGAGGTATGGGTAGACAGGCTTCATGCCATGGCTGTCGAGCTTGGCCTCTTTTGATATCTTGTTTAGATAAATCCTCAGTCCCAGTAGGTTTGTTAATAAGATAGTTAATATCAGACCAGTAAGCCTACAGGCTAATTTTGGATAGCATGGTCCCCTATATCAGATGAGAAAGCCTAGAGGCTGATTTTGTAAAGCACTATAAAACCTATAGTTTCAAGGAAGGGTTTAGGAGTCTTTTTGTCATCTGGCCGTGGCAGGTAAACGGCTTATAGGCACCTACATGTTCATACTTTCTTCGGATCAATACAAACTTTATATTTATGTAGCAAAAAAAAAAATTTACAAAAATATGTTGCTCATTTTAATTTTTGATAATTTTACAAAAATATGTTGCTCATTTTAATTTTTGTGAACACAGTCACAATCATCCCCTTAATGCCACATCTCAGCATAATAAAAATAATGTCTCTTTGGCATAATAAAAACTTAAATTTATGTGTCCATGTAGAAAATAAAACTAGCATACCTATTTTGGAAAAGATGTGGAGAGATATCATTGTGGAAAAAATAAAACTAATCTATGTAAAAAACACCAAGAGATACGATTGTGGTCTCTCGACGTCTCTTACATAGATTTTTTTAAAGATAGGTATGCTAGTTTATTTTAGTTTAGAACTTTTTTATTTGCTACATACATACATGGACACATGAGAAATCTGAGAAAGTAAATTTTATTTATTAGTTAGTGTATTAGAATTTTTTATTGTGGTTAAGAAAATGCAATAGAGGGAAAATAAAAAATAAAATAAAATAATTATTAAATAAGAACAAAACAAATTGTTTACTTCAAATTTTTATTAATTTGAATTGAAATAACTATTTTGTAACACACTTATAAAATTATTGTAAAAGAAACCTAATTTATAATTGCAACAAAGAAAATACTATCATTTTGCTTACAACAACCTTAAATATTTTTTCTATTTTTTCAAGTCACCCTATATTCTTTTCATCATTTACAAAGTATATAACTAGCATACCTATCTTTAGAAAAATATATCTAAAATAGGCTCTAGGCATATTTTAGATATATTTTTCTAAAGATAGGTATACTAGTAGCATCTGCAGTTTGACGATGTAAACATAGTATTTAAATGTTTAAGAAAGTTTTGTTTGAGTAATAATAGTGCAACATTTTACATAACAAAAAATCACTTATAACTAATATTTGAGTAGATTTGAATATGACCAATACAGAAAGTTAATGTGAAAAAGGGTACACTAATTCATAATATTTGAGAAAATTTTGTAAGAAGTACATCACATTATTGATCATGTATTTTAAATAATCATGAAAATGTGGAATACAGTTGAGAGAAAATCTAAATTATTCAATATTTGATATTCATAAAAATAGATTTGTAAGGAGTACATCAAATCATGTTTTCTTCTAATAATTTGAGTGTTTGTTCCTCAGACTTTCAGTTCTAAAGTTGTTTTCCCTTTTTCATATTTTCATAATGGTTATATGTAAATGGTGGAATTATTCTTAGTCCTTGTAATGACTTAACACGAGATATAGCCACAAAAGTCAAACCTATTGTTTCTTTTTGTCCAACATCAATAGTGGCTTTTGAAAGAGCGAGACCTTATGATTTGTGTAAAATCAATGCCCAAGCTCGTCTCAAGGGTATTTGGATTGCATGACCCCTTTGTATTAATGTAATTGGTATTTATTTGAGGACATTGATCTTCAAATGGAATGCCTGAGTAACTATTGAATTCAACCATAACATATGTGAGTGGTTCTAGTGGTGCAATTCTAGGTCTATATATTATTTCTCGAACATATCCTAGAGCTCCCTTTACAAGACCTTCTTCTATCCAAAGATTGGAAGTTAACATTACTCTTGCATTGTTAGCAATTAACAATTCCACATCAAGTTCATCATTTTGTCCTACTTCTGGTGCATCGATAGTACTGACTTTTGTAGCAATGTTGCATGTAACTGGGTGCTTCAATGAGTATAATTTTCTTTTGTTATGACCATGCACATTATCATTGGTGGAAAATAAATGAATATTGTTATCAAAATCTTCATTGGTTGTAGTGTCTCTTTCAGCAGTAATCCTTGTCATTAGTAATTTCCAGTCATCAGTAGTTGGATTTGAATCTCTTCCACTTGTGTCAATTTTACAAGTTCTTGTGGTTGTGGGCCAAGATCCATATTATGTGATGCAAATAATCAATTATTACCTTTCTCTTGTCGACATCTAGGGCATATAGGACCTTGAGGTGTTTGAAAAAAATTATTCCAAAGTAACATTCTTGGCAAATGTAGCACATGTTTCGAGAAACAAATTTATCTAGATCATGTCGAAAAAGATTTGAAAGTTATTGAAATCTCTTTTAAGAATTCCATTTGGATTTGGTATATTTTGTGCATTGTTTCCAATAGTTACATTCACTTCACGTCCAACTACCACATTCACTTCACGTCAAATTGTATTTTCTAGTGTTTCAAGCACACAATCTATGGATCTTAAATTTTCATCTTCAATATGAAAATTAATATTAGGAAATGACTGATGCTCATACATCTCAATTGATTGATGAGTACTTGTTTGTGTTGGTGTATATTAAGCTTACTAAGGAGTGCATATTTAGGAGTCTATGTTTAGCCTTGAGCTATACTTGGCATACCTAGATTAGCTTTGTCTAACTTAAGTGGTTTTTTTTCCTATTCTTGAAGCACCACTATTCTTAGTGAGATTTTCCTATTATTGGATTGTCTATTCTTAGTCGATTATGCCCTATATGTATCTCATAGTGAGCTATTTTACTATCCCAATCAATTCACTCTTCATTGAAGTATTTGCTTCACATATTTGTGTTTTGAATATTTTCTGTAGGATAAGTGTGCCTTTTCTTGTCTTAGGTGGCTAATTTGGTGTAGGTAATCATCAAAGGATCCTCTAAGTTCTCACATGGTATCAGAGTAGGGTTGGGTTTATTTATTGTTTGTCTGGTATCAATTTGTAGATTTTTTGTTCAATATACTAGTTGCATGGAAATTATTCTCTATGTATCTATGTCCCTGTTAAGCCCATCCTCGTTCTAACATGTCAACTCATAATGCCCAAAACTAATCAACTTAATTACCATTAAATAAACACACAAACACACACAGATATATATATATATATATATATATATATATATATATATATATATATACATACACACACACGCACACACACACACACACTCATATATATATATATAATCATTAACAATAAATCAAATAAATTTAATTTCAGGATAATTGAAATTGTAACATTTCCACAAATAGCATACTATTGAATTCTGCAACAATGATAAGTATACACTTAATTCTCAAGACTAATAAGTCATATAAAGAGAATTATGTTAGATCTGGAAAACTTGATATCTATTTTCCTAAGCCTCGAAATGTATTCTTCTTAGGAAGGAGATCATCACCCAAGTGCTTTTCCTCCAACCATAGACCAATAGTCTCCTACACAACTTCCTACCTAGAAGTGGCCCTACCCTTACGAAGGGAATAGATATAAGGAATGAAATAGGTTTTCCATCTGAGTCTCTAGTGTCATGTCCTTCATAATACTTCACGATCGTAAAACTATAGATCCACTCTAACTATGTATGACATTACAGGAAGCATTATGTCATCTAGAGCATAGTGAACTTACTAATGCATGTAGAGACAGATGCATTAATTTGGACAAAGATTTAATATAAATAGATGTTTCACAATGAATGTAGTCAATTGTTCACACACCTTGATTTGACTTAGAAGCTATCTCATCTTGCAGAATTAATAGAAACAACTGGTCTTACAACATATCCTATAGTCAATTTGACTTAGTGACATCTTCTAGGCTAAGATAAATAATCATATATGCAAGGGTTGTGTAACTATCAAGTAACCCTTAGTCTATTTGACTAGGTTATTGGATACGTTTCTTAGAGTCTCACACCCTTATTTCAATTGCAATTCAAGAAACTCTGACTCCTTGTCACCCTATTCTATGAAGTGAACATTACACTCATAGAGTTTGATTAATCAACTCAACAAACATAATTGAAACAAATTCAAAGGTTCTCTAGGTAACTCATTTGGGTCGAGGATACTCCTCTAATCCCATCTTGATAATAGTTGTATTGGATATAACCAAATCAACATTAAAACTATTAGAAATATCTAATCTTGAGTCAAGAACTCTTAGCTTCCTCAAGGTTTTCTAGAGTTTTGCATTATAGACTCATAAAAATAATTATACTTTTAGCCTTAGTGAATGAGGGTCTTCAAGGTATTCTACTTGACTAATGGTTTAGATACAATGCATACACAAAGGATCATTGGGACTATCTTGAGCTACACCACTCTAGTAGTGCATAAATTCCATTTACTTTCATAGCCTCATGGGCATACAGTCAGTATGAAGGTATGTACTTAGTGAGCTCATTCAGATGACCCTTATCACATCTAAGGGACATCATAATATTTAGTCATGCACAACCATGTTCAACTATGGCATTGGTAGACTACATTATCATATTTCTTAATTAAAAGAGAGAAACTATAATCCATTGCAGTATTCCAGTATAAGTCAGGTTTAAAAACCCTAACATCCATCACCATGTCATTATAAAAGGTAGATTATATCATAGGCTTTTGTCCACGTTACTCGGCCTTAGCTTATAATGATATCTTATTTTCAAGAGTTGATCATTTACCCATGCGAGATAATATCTCAGTTATAATACAATGACCATTCGGTCATATGGAATAATAACACAATGGTTAAGCATTGGCCACATGTCCATGCAAGGTAATAATTTAGTAATAAAGCATTGGTCATACATCCATGCAAGCTTGTAACATAGTTATAAATAATGGCCATTCAGCCTTGCAAAATATTATGACAGTTTTAAGGCAATGACCTTTTGGTCTCACATGATGAAAACACAAGTATTAAACAATTGCCATTTAGCCATACATGACAATAAATGTAGGCATATAATAATGGCCACTCGACCATACAGAATGATAACACAATTATCAAAAGTGTTTATTAATAGTTAACACAATCAGCTACCACCTTCTTTCTTGGTGAGCTCATATCACAAACTACGATAGCCATAGCTATCGAACATACCTTTGCATATCAAATAGAAGACTTGATCAAGATTGATAGCAAAGCTATTGAAGCTCTGCAAAAGATAAGGTAATATGGTATAATTCTAAAGATGACAGCTTCGTTGTCAAACCAAAACACACACACAGATATATATATATATATATATATATATATATATATATATATATATATATATATATATATATATATATATATAACACAAGAGTTCATAGAAGTGATATTGTGTTCGTGACTATAAAGCCAAGACAGTGAAATCAAGAATGATAATAGAGGTTGTTAACAATGAGCTATGGGATACCTCGAAACAACAGGGATTTCTTCCTTTTGAACTACAATACTTATACAAAAAAATTGATAATGAGCACAACTCAGGGTCTCGCCCTGGCCAACTCTATGCATTCATAGTATTAATATACTAAACTTAAAAAAACAAGAATTGACACAGCTTCACTTACTCAGTGACAAGGTTTGAAGATGAATTCAATGAGATTCTGCAGGTGCTCATACTTCTTTTCCTAGTGAACTTGACCTACTCTCCCATAGCAAAACATAACATAAAACCTATCAACTCCTTCCTTATCTTTCTCTCTTTTGAGAGAAAAGAAACTTGTTTTTCCACTATCCCCATTTCTATCAGGTAGTTGCTCTTACTGGTGGTTGAGGGCCACTTGCCCCCGCCACTCAGCTTTCAGCCAAGGGAACTTCTCCCACTCCCCTACATTTAGGGTCAAGGGAGAGTAAATCACTCCCTTGCCAAACTATAATACCATTCAAAAAGGATATTATCTCCATAATACTATTAAACAAGTAGGTTATAAATGATAACGGTGATATCTTTATCCCCATATTTACTATTAGGAATCTAGAAATGTAAGGATTTACTCTAATGTGTTCATGCAAATTGTTTCCTTATTTACGCAGCTTCAGAGAGATTCAAAGAAAAACTGGAAAATGGGTAATCTGATGCAACCAAACATTATGTAGCATAATATTCAACACCATTATTATTGCAAAATTACTTAGAAACTCAGAAATATTTATTGAATCCTCCTTCTCATTCCATTCCATCCTACTACAACTAAAAATAAATACCAAATTTATACAAAATGAAATTACCCTTTTTGGCAGATTTTAGCAACTTTCTAAAATTACTTTTTTTGGTAATTTCACATCCATACCTGTATGACCATGAAAATTTACAATTATTTAAAACTAACAAAAGAATGACTAATCATAAACTTTCTAATCTAATTGCATGTAAAACTTAAAAACTAATTAGAGAAACAACTTGAAAAAACTTGAAAAAAAACATTAAAACCTCATTTTGAGGCCCTAGATGATCAGAAAAGGTTCTGTAAATGTGTCAAAATGGTGACCTACCGAATTTACCAAATCAATGGGATTTTTAATAAACTCTTCAAGACACATTTGCCCACCAAATTTTAGCTTCGACAAACCCTCGGGTCAATAGTTATGACCTCCGAAAGTTTCTGCATCATGATCAAATTTAGCTTGTTAAAATCCAAATGCTTCAGCTTCAAAGAAATAGGGCTTTGGACCCAAACTTAGAAAAGATTATAATTTCTATGGAATGAATGTTTAATTCACTGTGATGGTGGCCTTGTTGGGAATACACTTGGATTCTTACCAAGTGTTCTATTTTGGTACAGTTGCAACATCTGTTGTCTGGGGTTATGTTAAGGAGTCTTGTTTAAGGCAGTTCTATGTGATAGAGATTCAAGGGTTCCTTGGCCTATTTCTCTATGATAGAACTATTACCAATTTTTGCCTACAACTCAAATTGGTAGAGCTGGTACAACAAGTTCATTTTAGGTCAAAAATTCTAACATTTTCTATTATGATTATCTGTTTGCATAGTGGAGTGTTTGAGATATTCAGTTATGTTGCAATTTAGTTGTTCAACAGAGGAAAAAAAATTTCAAATCATCATTCATTTGAAAAAGGTGGCTTGAGAGATAAATTATTTCATTTCACTACAATGATTATTCATTTTACAAATGAGATACATAGAAGAAATAAACATTGCATTGAACAAAAACATGATAGATCAAATGTCCCACACAAGCTGTCGGAATAGCTGAACTAGTATAGATATAAGAAATATACTATGCATCTAGAAATAGGAAGAGGAAGGATCATAGCCATCATTGTCTATTCAATGTCCTCGGTTTCCATGGTTGCCTTCTATGCTTGCTCCCGATCTTCATAATAACCTGCGAGATTGAAAGAGATTTGTAAGAGCTCCAGATACGAGTTCCCCAGGTGCCTGTCAGCAGAGGCATAATACATTGCCTATAGTGCACTAAGTAAGATACATATCATTCACATGTAAGAGAGATTGAAAATAAACAATCATTGTACTTCACTGATTTTATCTAAGAAGTTTGTTCCATGTGTAAGTATAGGTGAAATCATGTTGCTTTTTTGAAGACCAATTCAGCATGTTGTGTTAAGTGGGCTCCCACAAGGGTTGAGCCCAACATGCTACCCATGATTCTTAGGAGGGGATGGAATACAAAGTATACACATAGAAATAATGATATATTCTGCTATTGCATTAACCAAGTGTACAAATCTTGTGCTCATTACCCATCTATGACTATCAGTTCAATATGAAGTAAGAGTCATAAATGAGCATTAAGACAGCTTAATGATTTCCAAAACAGAGTACAGAATAACCATGATCAATACAGGATAATTGAAAGAATCATATGTATAGATGCTGCTATAGGAACTAGCATGTGAAAGGTATGCTATAAACTATTCAAACATATGATAGGAACATATACAACATGTGTACAGATGGAGCACAACTTACATGAAATGCTTTTTCCATTTAAAAGAAGAGAATTTTTGTTGCTCCTATCTCAAGAGTGATAGGAAAAGAATCCAGTGAACAGTTTTTCCATCACATCTCATATTTTTCAAGAGCTAGATACAAGATGAGTAATTTATCCTTTCTCATATTTCATTATTGTGAAAGTGTTGTGCAAATTGTTCATATGATTCAGGTTGTATGATTGTGTTCAAACTGAACCTTCATACAAAGTATTTTTGAATTGTATGTTCTAAGTGAAGTTGTGAGAGTTCATGTTTAAGGAACTATTTGTGAGTAAAAGTATTGAGATAAGTTAGAAATCAGGAGCTAATTCTATTTAAGTTTGTTTCATTTCAGTTCATCTTCTCACCTTTTTCCTCTGCAAATCATTTAGATTAGTAAAATCATTAGGAGAACTAGCTCACTCTGGAGGTTCACTCCAATTTTTAGGCAACCCATAGGCCTAGGAGTGTTCTCATGTGTCAACTGATAGTTAAGTTGAATAACTTAGCATACTGTACATATTTGATTGATAACAAGAACCTTTTGTTTTTTATAAAAATAAGGCAGCTAAAACCAAGGGCCTAACCCTTTTACAAAATCAAGCCCAGGGGGCAAGAAAACACTATACTGACAGTACTCAGCGAGCATAGAGAAAAGACCAGCAGCATAGGCACAGCAACCTTGCTAAAAAAGAAACAACAACAAAGCCCAATAGACTAAGCAAAAAGGTTGCAAGGAGCAACAACCTAAATAATAGCAGAACCAGACTGATCAGGTCGAACACCCTTGGCACGAGTGCGGTTCAAAGAAACATGCTTGGGAAGACCTCGCTACCTCCTTTAGACAATAGTCTAAAGAACATCATCTCCATCCATAGAAATAGGAGAAAAAGGAGAAACTCTTTCCAAATCCTTGGAAGGGGGTGGAGCTTGCGGCACAACAACATCAGTCCCAGCAACATGAGTACCTATATTAATAGTGTGAGACATATCAGTAGCTGAGATCTCTGCACCAGAACCACCAGCAACACCAGCGATAGAACCACCAGTAACACTAGTAATCCCAGTAGCAGAAACATCAGCAACACCAGCAATCCTAACAGTAGAACCACTAGCAACACCAGCAATCCCAGTAGCAGAACCACTAGCAACACCAGCAATCCCAGTAGTAAAACCACAAGTAATAGTATCCATAGCTATAAAATCTGGAACCCTCTCAATATCAGGAGTAGACCCATCATCATCAGAGGAAGATTCAACCGCCTCTAACCCAGAAATATCCTCAGTAGCACCAACTATAAGATGTTCAATGAAAGAATTCTTCCACTAGGAGGAAGAATGAGGGATCTTTAAGCGAGGACACCTAGAAGCTAGATGACCCGTAGCAAAGTATCTATGACACCAGAAGGGAATACCTTCATAGTCCAAAATCTACCTCCAAGAATTATCAGTAACCTATAGCATAATCTCAGCTGGGAAAGGCTTAGAGAGATCAAGATCCACAAGAACACGAGCATATGTGGTATGAGAAAATAAGGTAGTCACTTGATCTACCATAATAAAAGAGCCCAAAGAATTACCAATACCCTCACAACAAGATTTGCACCAAAGATGTAGTGGAAGATTTGGGAGAGGAATCCAAATAGGCATTCTATTAAAAGACTCAGTCAATGGGTTAAAGAAGGGAACCCAAGGCTTGAGAAGGAGGGCATGATTGCCCAAAAAGCAGGCCTGAGTATGAAGAATAGCATTCTGATCAGAAACTAAAGCAAAAACAACTACGAAGAAACCCTTTGCATAAGGGTAAATTTCTATTTTCCTCTTCGTGATAGGGCACCAATGCTCTAAAATCTAGAGGTTCAAATCACTGAGCCAAGGCCACCAACGGTCAAATCTACCAATCAAACCCTACTCAGAGAAATAGTCAATATTTTTTAAAACCTCATCCCCTAGGACCACTATAGGGGGAGGCAAGTCTGACTGAGAAATAGATCTCCTAGATACCAGAATAGTAGTAGCATTAGCAAACTCCTCACATCGCTGAGGAGAATCACAGTTAACAATCTTTGCATAAGATGTAAGAGCAATAGCAGCAGCGCTATAAATGGATGGCGTACCAACAGCCGTAGAAACCCCAATAGCATACGGAACCCCTATAAATAAAGCATCAGACAAACCCTAAAAAGTAGCAGTCATATTTACGGATGGCACTCCTATGGTAATTCCAGCAGTTGAATGCACAGACGGTGCATCAACAGGTGTAGCCACACTAGCAGCAGAAGCAAACACACCATTCGCAGGCACCCCAGTAGCAGACGGAACCCTAGCCATAGATACAGACAACACATGGATAGCCACACCAGCCGCTAAGCCCACGAATAGCGCACGAACAGCCGCAGTTGCACCAGCCACTGATCCCATGGACAACACACGAACAACCGTAGCCACACCATCAACAAAAGAAAACCCAACAAGAGCAGACTGACCCCGTGCATGTAAAGTAGCAGATGAACCCTGTAAGGTAGTTGTTGTAGGCATAGATGGTGCTCCAACAGCAAAAGTAGTTGAGCCCACGGACGGCGCACCAACAGCTGCAGCCAAACCAGTAGCAGAAGAAGACCCTGCAATGAGCCCAGTAACAGACAAATCCTGTGAACCAGGAACATGGGCGGGAAGAGGAGCAGGAGAGCCCATTTCAAAGTTAAAATTCACAAGAACCTTTTGTTTTTTATTCATTTATATCAGAGTTGCTATTAGTGGAAGGACTTCCAATTAAGGGAATTCGCATCGCATCTCCAAGGAACTCATTGTGCCCCTATTTGCTACGATTGTCCCTACAAGATGAAAAAATATTGGCACTTCATTATAAAGCCCATTGTAACATGTATTTTTTGGAATATATCCAGAGATTTTTAACCATACACGGAAGTAGATATTCTTTCCATGTCACAGACTATTTAAAAAATATGAGGTAACGAGGTGTTTTCTCCTATAACTGCATCATAGAGAATAGGATGAGATTAATGGGTTTTGAATTGAAGTCACTCTTGCACCTAGTAAGATAGCTTTCTAGAAGAGCTCTCCCCTAATGGTCAGTTAGGTCTATATATTATCAGTAGGTCTACTTAGTGAGCTCTAATGGTCGATAGCTGAAGTTTTCTGGGCATGCACAGATTGCTCTAGAGTAGGAGCTCAGTTTCATGCATATTGGAGTTTTTTTGACAATGATGGATTGTATCTGTTTCAGTGTGTAAGATTGTTTTTTGAGTTGCAGCTTTAGGTCATAGAGGCAAGATTAGTGTTGTTCTGTAGCTTCTCTTGCCAGGATGATTATTTGTTCCTGTATATGTTTCTCTATATTTTGTTTCTTTGTAGTATTTTGACTTCCTTACCCTTTGTAATCCATATTTTTTTCAATAAAAAAAATATTTAGAGTTATCATTCTTGACGCCTATTAGGCACCTATTCCTACTTTAATCACACATCTAATAAAAGGCAATTTTTACATATATATTTTTAAAGATATGTATTCTAGTTTATTTTACTTTCTTTAACTATTTTATTTACTACATACATGGACACATGACAAATATTAGTAAGTAAATTTTATTTATTTATTTATTTATCTTTCATATAACAATTTTATTTACTACATACATACATGGACACATGACAAATCTGAGTAAGTAAATTTAATTAATTAAATTATTTATCTTCTTCTATATTATTTTCATTATTTTTTCCCGAGCATGGTGAACCAAGGTAAATCTTAACAAGTAATAGATTATTTTTATTTATTTATTACACCGAGAGGCATTCTACACTCACAACAAGGGCAGATTCAGATTCCTTCAGATTCCCATGTAAACAAAATTCATAATTGTACAAATAAATAAATTTGTCGAGGCCAAATGGATAGAAAAATAGAAAAACTTGTTACGCCCGAGAGGCTTCTACACTCACAACAAGGCCTGAAAGATTCATATTCTAAGATTCAAATTCCCATGTAAACAAAATTAATAAAATGTGCAAATAAATAAATTCGTGGAACCAAATGGATAGAAAAATAGAAAAACTTGGTAGTTGTGGAAGCCAAATTGATAGAAAAATAGAAATTATTATGTTTGAAGAATACGAAAAGTCTGGCAGCATAGTCTTGCAGCACAGTCTTTTTAAATTAACTCATGTGAGCATTTCAAATATTCTAACTGCAAGTAATTTATAAATGCCAACAAATTGGAAGATATCTCTCGGCGTACTGTAGATATATTTTTTAAAATATAAATATACTAGTTTATCTTCTTTTTTAGTTTGATGGTTCAAAATGTATTAGAATTTTTTATTGTGTTTAAGAAAATGTATTAGAGAGAAAAAAAATTGTTAAATAAGAACAAAACAAATTGTTTATTTCATATGTTATTAATTTAAATTGAACTAATTTGTGAAGAAGTATTTTATTAAAAATTGCAACAAAGAAAATACTATCATTTTGCTTACTTAAATCTTTATGCTATTTTTTTAAGTCACTATATTCTTTTTCATCCTTTATAAAAAAGTATATAATTAATAAAATAATCAAACTAATAAATTAATAAAATATTATTTTATAGTTTTAATTTTTTCTAAATATATATGAGTTATTATTATTATTTACTTGAACACTTATTTTATTTACTAAGAGTTATTTTATTTTATTTATTTTTATTGGTAAAAGGCAGAAGCCATTAAAATCAGTTAGAAAAAATACAGCTCTGTTCAAGCACCGGTAGGAAAGAAAACCTCTTGTCTAGCCTAGGACTACATACTGTTTATATACACAAGGTCAAGCCCTTCAAGGAAACATATTTTATTGTATAATTGCTGAGATAGATATACAAATATCACCCTTGGACATGGTCTTTCTTTTGATATCCTTATTCTGTATGTTTTTAGGCACTTCGACTCTTGGGAAGACCTCCATGGCTTATATTGAAGGGGCATCTTCTATCTTTCTCCTGTCTAACCTGAAACCACATAAATCTACCACTTCTTTTTGTATGTTAGCTATACAAAATCAAAACATTCATTCTACTGCAGACATCTGTTAGTTCTTAAAAATCTTTGCTTGAGAAGAGAAAATACTTGATTGTTGCCAAGCTTATCAAAATTATGCAAACAGACTTGTTTTAGTGTTACCTTAAATCTGGAGCACATTTTGGTTAGTTCACCTTCCACCGTGTGTAACTGCCAGCAAGAGCCTTTGAATAGTTGGGTCTATGTTAGTTGAAAACAAGCTGAGTAGAATAGAGAGATCCGACGATAATAAGTCATGTCTTACAAATACAACAGTTGAAGCATAACATCAAATTGGTATAATACAGTTTGAACTATTCAAACCAACAGATAAAAGTAAAGTCATCGGTGAAAACAGAAATTCGGTGAGAGAGTGCGCAGTAAAAACTATTTTAAACAGGTCAAAAAACTTGAACTGTTGCTGTGGTACAACCGTTGAACCAACGGTTATTGGACCTTTGAACTCAAACGAACCTATTGAACTTATGGTTATTGAACCATTGAACCACCTTAAACATTGAAGTTATTGAACCGGTTGAACCTTTGAACCGATGGAACCTTCAAACTCTGATGAACCTTTGATCTAGATGAGCTTTCAAACTAGATGTACCCATTGAACTTACGAAATGATGAACTGTTGAACCTTTTGAACCTGTTGAACCTCTATCTTAAGTTTCAAGAACCAGTTGAACCTTTGAACTGGTGGAACCTTCGAGCTCTGATGAACCTTCGATCTGGATGAACCTTCAAACCAGATGTACCCATTGAATTTACGAACCGTTGAACCTTTTGAACTCGTTGAACCTCCATCTTAAGGTTCAATGGTTCAACGCTTTCTTTTCCTTTGGCATAATTCTTCCCTCATCTTCCAATAATTCTTGTTTTAAAAAAATAACTATGAACTTAACAAATTAACATAGATATTTTAAGTACAACTATATTTAAAACACGTCTATATATATTGAAGATATCTAGACTAGTTATATTACAAAATTAAAAAATCATAAAAATTAATTGTAGAACAAACATATATTAGAAAGTAATTTAAAAAAAAATTATAATCATACCAAATCATACAAATCACAAGTCATTACAATTTAAATAACAAACAGGTAAAACCACCACATAACACTTAATTACCATAGTTTTGCTATCCACCATTCTCTCAATTTTCATAATAACTACTACAGGTTTAAAATAATATTTACATAGATTTAAAGAACTGGTTAAGAATAAGCTTGGGTTCAAATGACAGCATCATCTTGTAAAAGTTTTGACTTGTGCTCCTCATTGCCAAAACCCTTCTTTCAATTGTATGCAAACACATTTGGATCATTTGTACCACTTAACTGCTAAAGCACAGATAATCTCCCACACAAACACAATTTCGAGGCATCTTGCAAATTATTTTCATTTCCAAAGCAACTTATCTTCGTCGTCTTGAAACAACTCCCAGATAACAATACCTTAAGATGAATCCACTTAACTTCATATACACACTTACAAGGCGTAGGCATGTACATGAACATTATTCTGATTGATTTACATAGTTTTATGTTGCTTTACATTTATCCCTAGTTATTATACTAATTCATGAATAGCATGTAAAACCTAACTAACCCTACTTCTACTTCTACAACTAATAGGATAGAGGATTGATTTAAAATAATTTTGGACCTTCACCAAGCTGATCGGTACCTAATCCACTAGGAAACAAAGTCATGGACAACAAAGAGGGAAGAGATGCATCAAGTAAAACTTCAACAAAAATAGAAATATATATTGGCGTACAAATCTTAGATTTAGTCTCATATGATAAACATAATTAATAATCAAGAAAAGAGAAGCAATGATCTATTTGCAACAAAGGAATGACCCATACAAAAGAGTTTGTATTTATTCAAATGTTGTCACACATTATCCAATCTCTATTACAATAATACCAACAAGTGTGGCAAAAGAGGATGAGTAACTAGGTTCAAACACCCCTGAACAACTACATTCTTCCATGGAGACATATTATCACATGAAATTGTGCATTGAAGATCCTTCCTACACTATATTAGATGCATTCTTCCATCTGTAGCCTAGACATATATTTTTCTTGATGCCCTAAAATCACCACAAACTCCTATGCCTCTAGAAAATTGGTTCAATGACAAACATGTATTACATCCTTATATATATATATATATATATATATATATATATATATATATATATATATATATATATATATATATATATATATATATATATATATAGATATATATATCATTACATTTCCTTTGTTGCATTTTTTGGAGGGAAAACCAATTAGGGCACCCACCTATCTCATCTACCCTTGCATTCAATTCCACATACCTTCAATCTTGTCAAATTGGGCATTAATGGCGCTTTTGGTAGGTAGGCAGATATGCAAACTAAAAACCTATGAAAAACCACATTTTAAAAACATTTGTTAGTGAGTTCCCATTGACCAAGAACTCGCCAAAATCTCTTTTTCCTTCTGTTCACTTTGTGTCTTCCTTGTTGAAGGCTTAGTCATTTTAACATTTACCCTACCTTGTTAGTAGTTTCCCTAGTTCAAGGAACTACGTGAAATGTCAAAAACCTCCCTCCTTTTCTTTTTTTCTCCTTTGTTAGTGAGTTCTTGACCACCATAAACTCACCGAACATCACTTTACTTTGTCTTGTCTTCTTTTCTACCTTGTCATACCTTAGAAAGTTTTATCCATGGAAATATTTTTTCTCTCAGTTGTTGGGGCTTAACCAAGAACACAAAACACTTTCGACAAGTTCCATGGTTTTGAGAACCATGCAAACTACCAAAATTCCCATCCTATAGCCTCTTTGTTGGTGGTTGGGAGTTCAATAGGAACTAGCAACCCATTGGGGTTTTCCATGGTTCAAGGAACTACGTGAAATGTCAAAAACCTCCCTCCTTTTCTTTTTTCTCCTTTGTTAGTGAGTTCTTGACCACCATAAACTCACCAAACATCACTTTACTTTGCCTTGTCTTTTCTACCTTGTTATACCTTAGAAACTATTATCCATGGAAATAATTTCCTCTCAATGGTTGGGGCTTAACTAAGAACATAGAACACTTTTGGCAAGTTCCATGGTTTTGGGAACCATGCAAACTACCACAAATCCCATCCTATAGCCTCTTTGTTGGTGGCCAAGGGTTCGATAGGAACCATGAGCCCGTTGGGGTTTTCCATGGTTCAAGGAACTACGTGAAATGTCAAAAAACTCCCTCCTTTTCTTTTTTTCTCTTTTGTCAATGAGTTCTTGATCACCATAAACTCATCAAACATCACTTTACTTTGCCTTGTCTTCTTTTCTACCGTGTCATACCTTAGAAAGTTTTGTCCATGTAAATATTTTTCTCTCAATGGTTGGGGCTTAACCAAGAACACAAAACACTTTTGGCAAGTTCCATGGTCTCGAGAACCATGCAAACTACCAAAAGTCTCATCCTATAGGCTCTTTGTTGGCAGTCAAGGGTTCAGTAGGAACCAAGAACCTGTTGGGGTTTTCCATGGTTCAAGGAACTACATGAAATGTCAAAAACCTCCCTCCTTTTCTTTTTTTATCCTTTGTCAATGAGTTATTGACCACCATAAACTCACTGAACATCACTTTACTTTGCCTTGTCTTCTTTTCTACCCTATCATACCTTAGAAACTTTTGTCCATGGAAATATTTTCCTCTTAGCGGTTGGGGCTTATCCAAGAACACATAACACTTTCAGCAAGTTCCATGGTTTTGGGAACTATGCAAACTACCAAAAGTCCCATCCTATAGCCTCTTTGTTTCCGGTCGGGGGTTCAGTAGGAACTAGGAACCGGTTGGAGTTTTCCATGGTTCCATAAACTATGGAAAACATTGAAATGGTTTTTGGTGAGCCGAAAATGACTGACAAGACCAAAAAGTTCAATTTTTTTTTAGGAATTTTAGGAATTTTTGGATCTCTTTCCACTTTCTTGTGATCTATCTTGAAGATCTTGTGGAATACATTCTTCTACACTTTGTATTGAATAAACATGTCTTAGAAATGTATGTGGATAAACAACCTGAGGATATTGGTATATGTGAGGATAATGTGCCAACATTGCAAGCCATTACTCAATTCATCCTTTCATGAGTCCTATTAATATTCCAAGTCTTTCATCCTTTGAACCCTTGTTTTTGTGTCACCTGATAGATTTTTTGACATGCATTATTCTCATTGCTTTCTTTCATGGTGTTGCATTTATTATTATGCAAGGTTATTACATTTTATGCTCAATTAGTCGTTTTCATACCTTGTTGAAATGCGTGTCACATTGTCAAAGAAGAAGCATGTCCATGTGATTATGTTGGTTCACTGTAATGGAGGACTCATTTTGTGTGTTTGCATGCATGTGGTCATCATCTTGAAAGTTTAGGTGTATGGTCACAATTTAGTCCTAGATGTCTAGGATGTCACAAAGACATAAACATAGGTGTTTCGCTTTGGGCTATCAATGTGAGGTACACTTTTATGGTACAAATTCATTTGATGATTGTTATCATCTGCATGTAATTTTGTTCCGTGCTTGTAAAAATGCCTACACCTTTCAGGTTTGTTATATGACTAGGGGCATTAGTCATTTAGATTTAATTTGACATTTTGAAGCTCAAATATTCATTTTCGTTGTTTAAAAATGGCATTAAATTTTCTTTGTTAACCCCATTCGCTCTTTTCACTTGAGGCTTTAAAGCTAGAAGACACATATGAAATTATATAGAAAATTCTTAAACTTTAGTATAACATTGAAGCAAACCACTAACCATTGTGAGTTGGTTGTTTAGTTTTTAAATCAAGATTGTCTTTAGGATTAGGTTTAATAATCAAAATATTTGGATTACTACCAAATTTTGAGCTTTCTAAACTCATCCTCATAGAATTTACAATCCATTTCATAAACATATTCAAAATCTATATCTTCATAATTCAGCTGGAGTCCAACTCTTCCAATTCAAACTCAAACTAGTCCATGTGCCTTTAAATTTTACAACTTGAGCAACAACAAGAGAAAGCACAACAAGAGCAACATGAGAAGACATCCAAACCTTAATCTTTTCCCAAGTAGAACTCTAAATTTAGTTTATTAATTTCATGTTTAAAATTTTTCAAGGCGTATAATTCATTGAAATGGTTACAAAAGATACCTTGAATTGTATCTCTTTACATCTAATGACTAGAATTTGTATTAACCTAGTCTCTAACATGACTTTATACTTCCAACATGGAGATCATAAAGAAACGTATACTGTAGATAGGTAATTTGAGATTAGGCTAGCGGTGAGAACAGTGTGTCATAGGAGAAGTTCAATCTGTAAGGTTTTCATCAGGCTAGCGGTGAGAGCAATGGCTGGTCCGAAGCAGTGGACGAAGGAAATGGATAGAAGATCCATCCCGAGGTTTAAAGAACCGGTTAAGAATGAGATTGGGTTCGAATGACAACATCATGCTGTAAATCTCTAAGTTTCGACTTGGGCACTGAGGAAGACATTGCCAAAACCCTTCCGTTAAATTGTATGCAAACACCTTTGGATGATTTGTATTATCACTTAAACTGCTGACGCACAGATAATCTCCCACACAAACACACTTCCCAATATATTGAGGGAGAGAGTCCGGAGGCATCCTTGCAAATTCTTTCCATTTCCAAAGCAACTTATCTTCATCGTCCTGAAACAACTCCCAGATAACAATACCCATAGCGCTTGGCAAATGAAAGTCAATACCCATCCTGAGTAGAACCTCAGGTAACGGATCGCTTGCTGACTGATCCGTGAAGGTCGCTACCACTAGAACGGATGCCCTATATGCAACTATGGATAAAACATACAGATCATAATTTTCAACAAGTTGGGTGGGTAATGGAGCTATTGTAACAGGCTTAATAATACCATCTTCGATATTGTAACCGGCAATAGTCATAGGCCTCTCTGCCCTCCAGAAAAGAACGCCATTGCACTCAACCATTTGACGATCTAATATATTAGAGCCCGTTTCCCCTGAAAACTGAGACTTAAGCTTCCATGAATCTTGAAAATAGTGGTAGATTTGGAAGGAAAAATTCCTCGAGCTGTGCCCCAACGTCACTACCAAATACGGCTCTCCATTTCCTCCTCGTACAATATGCTGAGACTCGCAAAACATATCGATTACTATATCTGTATAAATTTTCATGAGCGGGTTGCAAACACGTAATACTGGGGTTCTTCTAAAAAGCAGTAACCCCAGCCCTACACTTGGTAAGTTGTAACATCTGACATTGTCTCCCACAGGATTTGAGAGGAAAGAAAGAGAGATTGTCATCCATTTTTGTGTGGAAAAGCAGTAGGCCACACAAAGCCAACTTCCGTCGGATTCTTCACCACAGAGAAGAAGCCATGGATTTTGGGTGCGCAGCGAAGACAGAAATCTGTGCGAGGACAAAATAGAATTCCATTCTTTGCAAACTACGCGAGAGCGGCAGATTGACTGTAATGGAAGCTTTGTAAAAATGCATTCCTTTACATCCCCATACAGCTCAGATACACCACTCTGCTCTCCGTCTTCTTCAACTGCTGAAATAAATTGTCGCTCCATTGCTTTCTACTACCAGGCTTCCTAATTAATGGATTTCTTATGCTATTGATTTCTCTCTATGCATTTATAGGTGTTTGACATGGAGAGCTTTGCTTACTCCACGCGTGGTTAAGAGCAGCCAAGGTGGAGAACATAAAATTTAAAATAGGTAATCGAGATAAAAATTGGGATAGATATTTTTAATATATTTATGGAAAACCTGTTAAAAGAAATATAATTTTGGAAGTGTTTTTAAATATCTTATGTAAAAAATTAAATGGCATTAATTTTTTTTTGTTATCTTTTATTAATATTTTACATTGGATATCTGATTTAAATTTATGTGTTCATGTAGATAATTAAATAATTCAAAAGTAAAATAAGTTAATTCTTAAGTAAATAAAATAGCTCTAGATTGATATTGGCATCTTTTAGATAGACGTGTTTAAGATATTGTTATAATAGAATATAAACTATTAATAAATATGTAATAATTTGTTATTTATTATCATCTAATTAAATATTTTAGTCTAACTTGACATATATCAATAAATACAAAAATATCTGAAATTACTCATCATCTCATTTTAAAAATATAAGTAATAGTGGTCAAAATATAGCTCCATATGGGACATGTATCAATTTAATTCATTGTGCATAAATAGTACATATCAAAATATAATGCTCTTAAAAAAAAAATTGTCATCACATTAAATAGTTTGAGTTTGTAGATTTTATGCAACATTAGTGTAGAACTTCTAAACCTAAACCAACTAGAAATTTGTTCTTTAATGAACAATATATATTCTCAATGTATCATATTTATCAATCCTCATTTCTAACAAGTCATTCCTTCTCTTTTAATTTATATCCAATTGATATTGTTTTTTAGACCTCAACAACCAAATATTGAAGTGCCTCCCTATGTAAAGTTCACCATTTGATACATAAATCAAATTTAATACCTATATATTTCAAATATGAAATTTAAATACTCATATTTCAAAAGGGACTCCCCTTCAATTTACATCAACCTCTTTCTCAATATAACATAGAGATATTTTTTCTTCTCATTAAAGCATTAAATTATAGAAAAAGAATTGTTTTTTGTGCCTAAGTATAAAACTATTAAGTTTCCACAATCCATTATTGCCTAAAAAAGTTGTGTCTTGTATGTAAAGGTAAACTTATTAAACTTTTGTTGTTTACAAGGATGGGGTGATTCCTCCTATAACTAGGTGTAATTCCGCTAACCATGGCAGCTTAACCTAATTGTTGTTTCAAACATGAGTAAGTAATAACAGTTGTCTTGCATTTGAGCCCTGACTCTCACTAGCTTAAACCCCAAAAACTCAAAATCATCAATGGAATCCAAAGTTATTGTTGCAGTTGGACTCAAATATTTGTGGTTAGAATATGTAGAAGGGTTTCTCCCTTTGAGTATATTGATTGTCTCTCTTAAATGATCATGGTTAAAAAAAGAAAATCGCAATTCTAGAAAATGGTCCTAAGATAAGGGTCCAAATGAAGGTGGAGAAAATAAAATTTGAAATAGATAATGGAGATGGTATAGATATTTTTAACATATTTATGGAAAACGTGTTAAAGAGAAAGGGCCATTAAGTCTTATTTTTAATTAATTTTTTAAAATAAAATTTTAAAATATATATTCATTGTAAACCAACCCATTGAATCACCGGGATTTCGGATTGCCTATTGTTTCTTTAGGCGGCGGGATATAGATATAGGGGCTCCTCCACGCCCTAGATCAATGGAGGCTGAGACTGACTGGGGAGCACCGCTTCAGCGAGATCGCCAGCCATATAACCAACCCCTCCCGGGGATGAGTTGGTCTCAAGACCGGCCCCTCCATATAGATTGATTTGGATTGGATGGGTTTCTCGAGCTAGGTTTAGGACCAGCTAGAAGCTATAGATAGACTGGGACCAGCTATATATCCCTCGGCTTCCCAAGCAGAGAGAGATCTAGCCTAGTAATAAAATTTTAAAATATATATTCATTGTACTTTTCAAAGTAAAAATAAAACAAAAAAATCAAGGAAATAATGAATGGTGGTTTTTTGAAAAGAAAAAAATTAAAATTTACATACAAAAGTAAATAGTTTCGAAATAAAGTAATTAATGTAATAAAACTAACATTCCTATTTTTAGAAAAAATACACTTGATTTGAATCATAGATCCACTAAAACAAACACTTTTTACATAGATTTGTGAAAACATAGATATGGTAGTTTTAATAATTTTGTAATTTTATATTTTATATTTTACATATAATTTATTGATTTAATATTTTAATTTTGTAATTGTATTAATTTTATAAGTTTATTTATTTTATTAGTTTTATAGTTTTATAATTTTAATTAAAAAGTTATTGAAATTATTATGTATAGTAAATAATTATGTAGATCTATCAATAAAAATACAATATAAGTGATATAGTTTATAGTTTATAAATGAATTTATTTTTGAAATAATTATTTATTTTAATTTTAGTTAAGAGTTAATATTGCAATAGTAAACAGATAATAAAGTTATTTTTAGAATTATTTTATTTTATTTTATTTACTTAAGATTTATTTTCTAGTTACTTTATTTATTTAAAAGTTATTTTATTTATTTTAATTTTATAATATAGATTGATTATGTTTTAGTTTTTATTATTTTTTCATCTCGGCTCTTTTATAGTTTTTGTTAACACCTCACATTACACTCCACCCCTTGTTTGGCATAATAAAATAATTTTTAAACTAACATATATATCTAAAATATGCCTGAAGGCACCTATTCTTATAAAACAACAATGAATAAAAAACAAAAAATTAAAACCCTAATATACTTTGATCCTTTTTATTTGATATGGGAAAACACTAATAAAATATAGTTATAAATTATTAAATTTAATTCTGCATTAAAGAAAAGAAAATTATATTGAAGCATTTATAGTAAAATGTAATGTACTTACTTGGAATATACTTTGATCTTTTTATATTTCATATGATAAAACCCTACAAAAATATAGTTATAAATTATTTAATTTTATTATTTAGAAAAGAAAAGAAAAATAGATTGAACCCTTTATACTAAAATATATAAAATATAATACACTTACTTTGACTAACTTCTCCCCTTCAATAATATGTTCTAATCTTTATTTATTTCATATAATAAACCCTAATAAAATATAATTATAAATTAAATTATTGTACAATAAATAAAATAACACAAAAAACAAAAGGTAATCTGCCCTTGATGAATATACTTTGATCCTTTTATAAATTAAATTGAAGCCTTTATAGTAAATGTATAAAATATAACTTCAAATAGCTTCTCCCATTTTCATGAATATACTTTGATTTGTTTTTATTTCATATGATAAAACCCTAATAAAATAATTAATCTACCCTTGATGAATATACTTTGATCCTTTTATAAATTCAATTGAAGCCTTTATGGTAAATGTATAAAATTTAACTTCAAATAACTTGTTTCATTCATGAATATATTTTGATTTGTTTATATTTCATATGATAAAACCCTAATAAAATAGGTAATTTGCCCTTCATGAATATACCTTTATCCTTTTATCCATTAAATTCAAGCCTTTATAGTAAATGTATAAAATATAACTTCAAATAACCTCTCCCCTTCATGAATATACTTTGATTTGTTTTTTATTTCATATGATAAAACCCTTATAAAATATAGTTATAAATTATATTATTGTACAGTAAATAAAATAACATAGAAAACAAAAGGTAACCCTAACAAAATAGAATGCGCTTATTCTTGTAATAAATTTTATAATTGTGAATACACTTTGCTCCTTTTATATTTCATATGTTAGAACCCTAATAAAATATAGTTATAAAAGAAATTATTCTATAGTAAATAAATAACACAAAAGAAAAGATAACTATGATAGTAAAATATTAATTTGAAGTATTTTCATTAAAATAACTCAATAGTAAATCAAAGTACTATTATATTTCTGTTGTAGGAAATGTTTCTGAATAGATCACCTTAAGCCCTAGTGTCAAAAATTGCAAGATCATAAGCAAGGTAAATTAGTTCCAAGGAGTAAACCTACTTGGTGGATAGGGGCTGAGCCCCAACATTATCTTGTGCTTGCTAGCTCACAAATTGAAGATAAATCTAAGATTTCGCCCACCCTGCCTCAAAGGGCTCAAGAATATTCTAGTGGTAATGTAAATAAATCAATTGAGGGTGATTGTATAGTATCTCCTTTTTCTAAATTTTCTACCTCTGAGATCTTCCGAGAGCCACCAGTTATATGCACCAAACAATGTCCAATGAAAACCATAGTAAATATCATACAGATAAGGACCCGTCAGAAGCAAATGAAAAAAAGCATAAGGGCTCTTCACTAGAGTAAATGGGAGATGACAACAATTAATAGACCACAGTGAGAAAAAATAAGAAATTAGGGTAAAATGATAAAAGAAAGATGACTTTGCGTTCTCATGTTAAGATGGGTAAGGAAAAAAACTATAATTTAGATTTTTCTAGTTGTTCCTATGCACCCTTAAGTTTTTTCCCATTCAGTTTTGTTCTCTTTTTATTTATAATAGAAAGGGTATCACCCCCATGGTGACACATATATAACAAAAAAAAGGTACTATTTAATTTATAGTAAATAAAACAACTTACCATTAAAATAACTTTTGCACTTGTCCAATATACTTTGTAGAATCTAAATAAAAACCCACAAATTAGATTTCATTCTCCAGAAAAGAAAATTAAATTAAATTGAAACCTTTATACAAAAAAGTATAAAATATAATGCAGTTACCTTCAAATAACTCATAGGCTTCTCTGTATCCTTTTGCTCTACCTTATTTCAATATAATGCTGTTACCTTCATATAACTTCTATGCTTCTCTAGTATTCTTTTGCCCTATCTTATTTCATTTTATTTTTTTGTGATTTATGTTTGACTATTACTTGTATTTATATAGATTTGTTACTTTATGTTTGTTTTATTGTTATTTCCATTAATTTAATAAAACTACGGCAGTTATATATTTTAAATTTAATTCCTGTGTGCTTTCATTTAAAAAAATATGTCAGTTATATATTTTTTAAATATAAAATAGTTACTTCATAATTTTCAGGTGCATTCATTTAATAAAATATGCGGGCTATATTTTAAATTTAAAATACTTACTTTATAATTTTACAAAACTATGTTAAATAATGATGGCGCGAAGATTTGAAGAGCGACAATTCGCAGAGCGAAAATTTGCAGAGAGACCCATTCTAGAATGGAGAGAGAGAGAGGGATGAAAGGAGGCCTCATGGAGCAAAGAGATTGGAGACGCTTTCCTCGAAGGGAGCTTGAACCGGCTAACAGGAATTGTGGATTCGCCAGCGGTGGTCAGAATTTTCCACAGCAGGAGGAAGACCTGCAAAAATGGCACGATGTCCGGTTTCCTCTGAAAAGAGAGCAGCAACAGAATAGAAATCTTCACGGCCCAAGGCACTGGAATCAAAGACAGCAAAACTATCAACAATATAGGGGAAGAAGAAACCCTAGAGGTGATGGTCAGCGCAGGGATTTCCAAAGGCGCAATTTGCAGCCAGAGATCAACATCACTGAAGGAGGGAAGATGTCAGAGAAGAGGAAATCTCAATCACCCTCAATGCTAATCGTCTTCAGGATCTTGTTTTGAAATTGGAAAATACTGCATTAATAATGAAATGGCATGGGAAGGATTTAAATTGGCAAAGTCTGGAGACATGGTGGTATGACAAATGGGGAACGGAATTGGAATTCAAGAGGATGACAAATGATTATTTCATGGTCATTTGTCCTTCGAAACCCATCAAGGCTCAAATTAAAGAAGGGATTTGGATTCTTGATGGCTGCGGCTTTTACATCAGCCAATGGAAGGCCGGGTTCGATCCAACTTCACACCGCTTGGAAAAAAATCATGATTGGTATATTTTACCTAACCTCCCCCTTGAATATTGGGACTCCAGGGTTTTGGAAGAAATTGGTAACGGCATGGGATCCTTTTTGTGCGCGGAGAAAAGGGGCAACCCAGAAGGGTCAGGCACAGTGGTTCGGGTAGGCATCGAAAGCAATCCAAATCGTAGAATCTTGAGTGAAATTAAGATTTCGTCAGGATTAGGTGTCTGGACGCAGAAAGTGATCCATAACCCTCTCCCCACAGATACTCTGGTCAAAGTGCTAGGGTGGAAAAGCGACCCTTTTCCAAAGGAAAACTCGGAGCAAGCATCCAATAAACAACTCATGGAGGACGAAGATTATGTCGAAGAAGGTCGACCTCTCCCTTCTAAAGTGGAGCTTCAAAAGGAATCCAAATCAGCCCAGAGGCTTGATGATGCCCAGAGCATCAGATCCATTGATCAAAAATTATCGCAGGCAATTAAGCTGAATGGTAACACAGTGCGCAAAGAGGATCTTGATTCCCTCATAAATGTGGGCAATGAATTGGTGGACATTGCAAATGCGGCCAAAAGAGGGGAGCTTGACATCAACAATTTTGATGGTGAAGATTGGCTTGCAAAACAAGATTTCGAGCTGATGGGAAATGAAGGCTTCCTAACTGAAAAGGAAGACCCAAGCAAAGCCCTAAATAACCTTGTAGAACAAGGGGAGTTAATTGAAATCTAAGGAACCAACCAAAACATTGCCAGATTGTGGAGAACACAGAGGAAAAGGTAGGATTCCAAATAAGGAAAAACTCAAGTGGGATGGGGAGGCTTCAGGGCAATTGAAAATCTAAACACTATTGAAAGTAGGGAAGGGGAATGCCCTTCCTGAACAACAATGAAAATCATAACTTGGAATGTTAGGGGCTTAAATGCCCCTAACAAAAGATGTCTGTTGCGGCAGCATCTGAACTCACAGTGACCGGACGATTGTTTGATTCAAGAGTCTAAGTTAGGAGAACACGAAAGAGCAACTCTCAGCCTCAAATTGAGGAAGTGGAAGATTTGTGGAGTCAATGCAGAAGGAGCCTCAGGTGGACTGCTCACTCTTTGGAAGCCGCAAACAGTCTTGATTGAAGAGGTGGCTTCAAGCAAGTGCTGGCAAGCCTGCAGGGTAAGGAGCCTCGCCTCCAATCTAAGTTTTCTTCTGGTAAATGTTTATGGGCCTAACAACTACATTCATAAAAGAAGTGTTTGGAACGAATTGAACAAAGTCTACAAATTCCTAGGGTTCAAATTTTTCATTTTAGGCAGGGATTTCGACGCAATTTTGAAAGAAAGTGATAATAAAGGGGGAGTAGGGAGGAAACTTCAGTCTCAGTTGGATTTCAAAAGTTTTGTGGATAGAAATGAACTTTGTGACATTCAGATGGGAGGTGGGCAGTTCGCCTAGACAAATAGAAGGTTAGGCTTCTGTGACATAGCCGAGAAATTGGATAGGTTCCTCTTCAAAGGAGACTTCTACAGTCTTCCCTTTAATCTTGACTATCAATTGCTTCCATTACCAGGGTCAGATCACTACCCCGTTTGCTTGGAATTATTGGGAGAAAAGGGATCAGTCAGGAGTCCCTTTAAGTTTGAAAATATGTGGTTTCAGCACAAGGATTTTTTGGATCTGATCAAACAATGGTGGAATGAAACGTAGCCCGTAGGCTCCAAAATGTTTAGCATCACAGTCAAGCTGAAGGATATTAAACAGAATCTAAAATCATGGAATCAAAATAACTTCAAAAACATCTTTGAGGAGAAGAGGCAATGTGAATCAGAATTAAAAGCCCTCTTGAAGAAGATTATTAGAGAGGGAATGGATAACCACAGCTACTTGCAAGAAAAATTGCTGATGGAAAAAATGAATGATATTCTTACCAAAGAAGAAGTGTTTTGGCGACAAAAATCCTGGGAAGTTTGGTTATCGGCCGGGGACAAAAATACAAAATACTTTCATAACGCAACAAAGGCAAGAAGGGAAGTAAACAAAATTTCCAGGGTAAAAGACATTAATGGAAAACTTGTGGAGGATGTGGAAGAGGTCAAACAAGCGGTGGTGGAGCATTTTTAGAACCTCTTGCATGAGCCAGAAGGTTCCCTGCTCACAGCCCAAGAAGAGCTTGTGGGATATATACCCAAGCTGGTAAATGATGAACAAAATGATATGCTAAACAACAAATTCTCAAAGGAGGAAGTGAAGTTTGTGCTCTTTCAGCTCCATCCAGATAAAGCGCTTGGACCCGATGGTTTTCCAGCCAGCTTTTTCTAGAAATGCTGGGACATAATCAGCACTGACATTGTGGAGGCCTTAGAGGAATCCAGGACCTCTAGACAACTTCTAAAAGAAGTTAATAACACTTTTTTAGCATTAATCCCGAAGAAAGAGAAGCCTGAACTTCTGGACGACTTCAGGCCAATCTCTTTGTGCAACACTTTTTACAAAATTTTAGCAAAAATAATGGCAAACAGGTTAAAAACACTCTTACCAGATTTGATTTTAGAAGAGCAGACGGGGTTCATCTCAGGAAGGTCCATCTTGGATGGGATAATGATTGCTCAGGAGGCCATCCACTCAATAGAGACCACGCAAAAGCAAGCAATGATATTAAAACTTGACATAAAAAAGGCTTATGATCGGGGCAATTGGCATTTTTTATTTAAAGTCTTGGAAGGATTTGGCTTCACCAAGAATTGGCTAGACTGGATCTTCTCCTGGGTGGCAAGTCTGAGATTCTCAGTCCTTGTGAATGGAACTCTGGAGGGCTTCTTCAATGTCTCTCGTGGGTTAAGATAGGGAGACCCACTATCCCCCTTTCTTTTCATTTTAATGGCTGAAGCACTTGGCAGATCACTTACCAGAGCTTGGAACCTCAGGGAGATCGCGGGAGTTCAAGTCACAAGTGGTGCTCCACATATTACCCATCAACAATTTGCTGATGACACCATGCTGTTTGGGAAAGCCCAAATCAGGGAGGCTCGAAGTTTCAAGACAATCCTCCAAAAGTACACTACTGCCTCTGGACAAGAAGTTAGTCTTGAAAAATCAGAAGTTTTTTTCTTCAACACTTCTGCAAGAGTGGAAGCTCAGATTTTGAGGATCCTTGGTTTTATGAAAGGATCTCTCCCTTGCACTTATTTGGGGATCCCGTTGGATAGGGGTCTTTGCCCAGGTAACATCTGGAACAGTTTACTGGAGAAAGTCAGCAACAAGGCAGCCTCTTGGAAAAATAGTTGGCTGTCTTAGGCAGGCAGGTTAACGAAACTCAAGTCAGTCATTTCTGCCCTACCTACCTATCTAATGTCCTGTTTACCTCTGTCAAGAAAAGCCAGCAAAGAATTGAATAAGACGATGAAGAACTTTTTTTGGCAAGGATTGTCTGAACAATTCAAATACCCTCTTGTTAAGTGGAAACAAATTTGTGAATCTAAACGAAGGAATGGATTGGGTATCAAAAATCTTTTGCTCCAAAACAAAGCCTTGGGAGCCAAATTAGTTTGGACAATTTTCTCCAACCTAGATCTTAAGTGGGTCCAAATTGTGCAAGTAAAATATTTGGACGAAGGGATAGACAATATTTTCACTTCCAGGGAGCTTCCCTTAGTTCTAGAATTTGGAATTTTATCCATTGTTGCAGAAATCTCATTTCAAAACATCTTTCATGGGAGATTAGGAGCGGCGATTCTGCTAATTTCTGGGATGATTCTTGGCAAGGGCTACCTAAATTGGCCAATGAGGTAGATTTGGCAAACGTCAAGACTATAACAACCCAGACATGGGGGGATAAGGTAAGAGATTTTTTGACTCCATCTTTTCACAATGGCCTTCTGACAGCCAAATGGAAGAGTCCACATAACCTCAGGTTAAGTCAGGCAGAAGTGAAATTATTCGATAAAACCATGGCTAATAGACAGATTAGCTTCCGATAGGGCTCAAACATCCTCAGATGGGTAGGTGCCCCAAATGGAGTTTACAGTGTTAAAGAAGGATACAATAAACTGTCGGATTGCTAAGAGGAAGCCTTTGCAATTCCAAGAGAGTTGTGTTGGAATCCCAATTGCCTACCAAAGGCAGGGGTCTTCTTGTGGATAGCCTCACAAGGTAGAGCCTTAACAGCAGATAGGTTAGCCAAACTCAGATTTTAGGGTCTATCAAGATGTTGTTTGTGTAAAGATTACTCAAAGGACGGAAATCATCTCTTCCTCAACTGCCCTTATGCGAGTACATGTTGGAATTGGCTAATGAACAAACTTTTCTGGAAATCAGCTATGCCAGCGGGATTGTCTGATTGGCTCTCCAGTTGGCCCAGTTTATACAAAAAAGCGGTGTATCACAAGCTGTGGGAAATCAGTCCTTCATTACTGATTTGGGAACTCTAGAAAGAGAGAAACAGGAGACTCTTTCAGGATAAAGAAATGCCTCTCCCTTCGTTTCTAAATAAACTCAAGAGTAGTATAGTTGAGGTTTTCAACTCAACACTGGGCAATGTAACACAAAAGAGCTTCTCAGTCTAGGATGCCAAGATCAGACAAGGCTAGCAGGGCCTTATATTGCCGCCTCTCAGTTTGGAAGGACAACAATCAACGCTTAAAAGAAAACTAGCCAAATGGTCTCCCCCAGACCATGAGTGGTTCAAATTAAACTTCGACAGAGCATCACGAGGGAATCCCGGTAAATCAGGAGCTGGCTGCATCATCAGAAATTGGGAAGGGAAAACAATTGGTAGTCTCACAGAGCCACTAGCAGATGGAACCAACAATGAAGTGGAACTGGAGGCCTTAATCTTAGGCTTAAAGCTTTGCCATGAGCTAAATCTCTGTCAGGTTGCCATTGAGGGAGACTCCCTTCTGGTGATCAATGGATTGCGCACAAGGAAACTCCTAAACTGGAAATTGGCCACAAAACTAGAATTAGCTTTGGCTTTGATGGATCGGTGTGAGTTGACCACCATTAATCACATTTATAGGGAGGCCAATTCAGAAGCAGACCTTCTTTCTAATCAGGGGGTAGATGGAATTAGGGTCAAATTTCTCTCTAGCTGAAGAAGTATGATAGGGTGGCAGGGTGGGCACCCAATCCAAGATCACTTGGATGGGTCGATGCCATTCAAAGTTATTATGGCCTCTTCTTTGTATTCAATAGTTATTGTGGCTTTTATGAATTGGAGATGTATCTCCTCCCTTACGGAATTTGCAAGACTTTGACTTGAGTCGTCACATGCCTCACTATGGTAGACCTCTCCTTGCATTGATTACAAGTTTCGGTTAAATGAATGTGATCTCTCTTATGCGCAGACAGAAAGACATATCTGGAGTTCATTCCATTTTCACAATTTCGAGTGATTCTCTATTGGTGTAGATGGTGGCAGTAGCAGACAGCATGGAGAAAGGCTCGGGCTTCATTACGAAGATCTCGGTGCATGGGTTGATAAATCTGGGGGCTTCGACTCCTCTACAGCTGGAGAGTTCAGTTAGGTAGATGGCATTCAAGGGAGCGGTTATAGACTTAAGGTTAAAATGCATCCTGCGTAGGCATGAGGGCTTGCTCCTCTCGGCGGTCAAAATAATCTTGGGGACGGATTTCTTGACAGCAGATGAGTTCTACAAGGTCGACTCCCACATTTCTTCCCATTTCCTTGCCTCAATCCTAGATGTTGGGGTGTCTACAGCAGCAGTGAAATCTATCATGGTGAAAGTATTTAAAACAGAATTCCTTCAGGGCCTCAATTCCATTTTGGAGGCAGCCATTCTAGGGGTGGGCATCCCCTGCCCAAGAGACATTGCCTCAAATAAGGACCCTCTAGAGGTGATGAAGGTTCTGCCCTTCATCCTTGATCTAAAATGCCTAGCGCTGGTGGAGCATTAGGATCGTGTCATCCCAGTCTACGGCTTCCTCCAGAATATGCTGCAAGAGAATGTGGATCCCGGGGAAGAGGTATGGGTAGACAGGCTTCATGCCATGGCTGTCGAGCTTGGCCTCTTTTGATATCTTGTTTAGATAAATCCTCAGTCCCAGTAGGTTTGTTAATAAGATAGTTAATATCAGACCAGTAAGCCTACAGGCTAATTTTGGATAGCATGGTCCCCTATATCAGATGAGAAAGCCTAGAGGCTGATTTTGTAAAGCACTATAAAACCTATAGTTTCAAGGAAGGGTTTAGGAGTCTTTTTGTCATCTGGCCGTGGCAGGTAAACGGCTTATAGGCACCTACATGTTCATACTTTCTTCGGATCAATACAAACTTTATATTTATGTAGCAAAAAAAAAAATTTACAAAAATATGTTGCTCATTTTAATTTTTGATAATTTTACAAAAATATGTTGCTCATTTTAATTTTTGTGAACACAGTCACAATCATCCCCTTAATGCCACATCTCAGCATAATAAAAATAATGTCTCTTTGGCATAATAAAAACTTAAATTTATGTGTCCATGTAGAAAATAAAACTAGCATACCTATTTTGGAAAAGATGTGGAGAGATATCATTGTGGAAAAAATAAAACTAATCTATGTAAAAAACACCAAGAGATACGATTGTGGTCTCTCGACGTCTCTTACATAGATTTTTTTAAAGATAGGTATGCTAGTTTATTTTAGTTTAGAACTTTTTTATTTGCTACATACATACATGGACACATGAGAAATCTGAGAAAGTAAATTTTATTTATTAGTTAGTGTATTAGAATTTTTTATTGTGGTTAAGAAAATGCAATAGAGGGAAAATAAAAAATAAAATAAAATAATTATTAAATAAGAACAAAACAAATTGTTTACTTCAAATTTTTATTAATTTGAATTGAAATAACTATTTTGTAACACACTTATAAAATTATTGTAAAAGAAACCTAATTTATAATTGCAACAAAGAAAATACTATCATTTTGCTTACAACAACCTTAAATATTTTTTCTATTTTTTCAAGTCACCCTATATTCTTTTCATCATTTACAAAGTATATAACTAGCATACCTATCTTTAGAAAAATATATCTAAAATAGGCTCTAGGCATATTTTAGATATATTTTTCTAAAGATAGGTATACTAGTAGCATCTGCAGTTTGACGATGTAAACATAGTATTTAAATGTTTAAGAAAGTTTTGTTTGAGTAATAATAGTGCAACATTTTACATAACAAAAAATCACTTATAACTAATATTTGAGTAGATTTGAATATGACCAATACAGAAAGTTAATGTGAAAAAGGGTACACTAATTCATAATATTTGAGAAAATTTTGTAAGAAGTACATCACATTATTGATCATGTATTTTAAATAATCATGAAAATGTGGAATACAGTTGAGAGAAAATCTAAATTATTCAATATTTGATATTCATAAAAATAGATTTGTAAGGAGTACATCAAATCATGTTTTCTTCTAATAATTTGAGTGTTTGTTCCTCAGACTTTCAGTTCTAAAGTTGTTTTCCCTTTTTCATATTTTCATAATGGTTATATGTAAATGGTGGAATTATTCTTAGTCCTTGTAATGACTTAACACGAGATATAGCCACAAAAGTCAAACCTATTGTTTCTTTTTGTCCAACATCAATAGTGGCTTTTGAAAGAGCGAGACCTTATGATTTGTGTAAAATCAATGCCCAAGCTCGTCTCAAGGGTATTTGGATTGCATGACCCCTTTGTATTAATGTAATTGGTATTTATTTGAGGACATTGATCTTCAAATGGAATGCCTGAGTAACTATTGAATTCAACCATAACATATGTGAGTGGTTCTAGTGGTGCAATTCTAGGTCTATATATTATTTCTCGAACATATCCTAGAGCTCCCTTTACAAGACCTTCTTCTATCCAAAGATTGGAAGTTAACATTACTCTTGCATTGTTAGCAATTAACAATTCCACATCAAGTTCATCATTTTGTCCTACTTCTGGTGCATCGATAGTACTGACTTTTGTAGCAATGTTGCATGTAACTGGGTGCTTCAATGAGTATAATTTTCTTTTGTTATGACCATGCACATTATCATTGGTGGAAAATAAATGAATATTGTTATCAAAATCTTCATTGGTTGTAGTGTCTCTTTCAGCAGTAATCCTTGTCATTAGTAATTTCCAGTCATCAGTAGTTGGATTTGAATCTCTTCCACTTGTGTCAATTTTACAAGTTCTTGTGGTTGTGGGCCAAGATCCATATTATGTGATGCAAATAATCAATTATTACCTTTCTCTTGTCGACATCTAGGGCATATAGGACCTTGAGGTGTTTGAAAAAAATTATTCCAAAGTAACATTCTTGGCAAATGTAGCACATGTTTCGAGAAACAAATTTATCTAGATCATGTCGAAAAAGATTTGAAAGTTATTGAAATCTCTTTTAAGAATTCCATTTGGATTTGGTATATTTTGTGCATTGTTTCCAATAGTTACATTCACTTCACGTCCAACTACCACATTCACTTCACGTCAAATTGTATTTTCTAGTGTTTCAAGCACACAATCTATGGATCTTAAATTTTCATCTTCAATATGAAAATTAATATTAGGAAATGACTGATGCTCATACATCTCAATTGATTGATGAGTACTTGTTTGTGTTGGTGTATATTAAGCTTACTAAGGAGTGCATATTTAGGAGTCTATGTTTAGCCTTGAGCTATACTTGGCATACCTAGATTAGCTTTGTCTAACTTAAGTGGTTTTTTTTCCTATTCTTGAAGCACCACTATTCTTAGTGAGATTTTCCTATTATTGGATTGTCTATTCTTAGTCGATTATGCCCAATATGTATCTCATAGTGAGCTATTTTACTATCCCAATCAATTCACTCTTCATTGAAGTATTTGCTTCACATATTTGTGTTTTGAATATTTTCTGTAGGATAAGTGTGCCTTTTCTTGTCTTAGGTGGCTAATTTGGTGTAGGTAATCATCAAAGGATCCTCTAAGTTCTCACATGGTATCAGAGTAGGGTTGGGTTTATTTATTGTTTGTCTGGTATCAATTTGTAGATTTTTTGTTCAATATACTAGTTGCATGGAAATTATTCTCTATGTATCTATGTCCCTGTTAAGCCCATCCTCGTTCTAACATGTCAACTCATAATGCCCAAAACTAATCAACTTAATTACCATTAAATAAACACACAAACACACACAGATATATATATATATATATATATATATATATATATATATATATATATATATATATATATATATATATATATATATATATATATATATACATACACACACACGCACACACACACACACACTCATATATATATATAATCATTAACAATAAATCAAATAAATTTAATTTCAGGATAATTGAAATTGTAACATTTCCACAAATAGCATACTATTGAATTCTGCAACAATGATAAGTATACACTTAATTCTCAAGACTAATAAGTCATATAAAGAGAATTATGTTAGATCTGGAAAACTTGATATCTATTTTCCTAAGCCTCGAAATGTATTCTTCTTAGGAAGGAGATCATCACCCAAGTGCTTTTCCTCCAACCATAGACCAATAGTCTCCTACACAACTTCCTACCTAGAAGTGGCCCTACCCTTACGAAGGGAATAGATATAAGGAATGAAATAGGTTTTCCATCTGAGTCTCTAGTGTCATGTCCTTCATAATACTTCACGATCGTAAAACTATAGATCCACTCTAACTATGTATGACATTACAGGAAGCATTATGTCATCTAGAGCATAGTGAACTTACTAATGCATGTAGAGACAGATGCATTAATTTGGACAAAGATTTAATATAAATAGATGTTTCACAATGAATGTAGTCAATTGTTCACACACCTTGATTTGACTTAGAAGCTATCTCATCTTGCAGAATTAATAGAAACAACTGGTCTTACAACATATCCTATAGTCAATTTGACTTAGTGGCATCTTCTAGGCTAAGATAAATAATCATATATGCAAGGGTTGTGTAACTATCAAGTAACCCTTAGTCTATTTGACTAGGTTATTGGATACGTTTCTTAGAGTCTCACACCCTTATTTCAATTGCAATTCAAGAAACTCTGACTCCTTGTCACCCTATTCTATGAAGTGAACATTACACTCATAGAGTTTGATTAATCAACTCAACAAACATAATTGAAACAAATTCAAAGGTTCTCTAGGTAACTCATTTGGGTCGAGGATACTCCTCTAATCCCATCTTGATAATAGTTGTATTGGATATAACCAAATCAACATTAAAACTATTAGAAATATCTAATCTTGAGTCAAGAACTCTTAGCTTCCTCAAGGTTTTCTAGAGTTTTGCATTATAGACTCATAAAAATAATTATACTTTTAGCCTTAGTGAATGAGGGTCTTCAAGGTATTCTACTTGACTAATGGTTTAGATACAATGCATACACAAAGGATCATTGGGACTATCTTGAGCTACACCACTCTAGTAGTGCATAAATTCCATTTACTTTCATAGCCTCATGGGCATACAGTCAGTATGAAGGTATGTACTTAGTGAGCTCATTCAGATGACCCTTATCACATCTAAGGGACATCATAATATTTAGTCATGCACAACCATGTTCAACTATGGCATTGGTAGACTACATTATCATACTTCTTAATTAAAAGAGAGAAACTATAATCCATTGCAGTATTCCAGTATAAGTCAGGTTTAAAAACCCTAACATCCATCACCATGTCATTATAAAAGGTAGATTATATCATAGGCTTTTGTCCACGTTACTCGGCCTTAGCTTATAATGATATCTTATTTTCAAGAGTTGATCATTTACCCATGCGAGATAATATCTCAGTTATAATACAATGACCATTCGGTCATATGGAATAATAACACAATGGTTAAGCATTGGCCACATGTCCATGCAAGGTAATAATTTAGTAATAAAGCATTGGTCATACATCCATGCAAGCTTGTAACATAGTTATAAATAATGGCCATTCAGCCTTGCAAAATATTATGACAGTTTTAAGGCAATGACCTTTTGGTCTCACATGATGAAAACACAAGTATTAAACAATTGCCATTTAGCCATACATGACAATAAATGTAGGCATATAATAATGGCCACTCGACCATACAGAATGATAACACAATTATCAAAAGTGTTTATTAATAGTTAACACAGTCAGCTACCACCTTCTTTCTTGGTGAGCTCATATCACAAACTACGATAGCCATAGCTATCGAACATACCTTTGCATATCAAATAGAAGACTTGATCAAGATTGATAGCAAAGCTATTGAAGCTCTGCAAAAGATAAGGTAATATGGTATAATTCTAAAGATGACAGCTTCGTTGTCAAACCAAAACACACACACAGATATATATATATATATATATATATATATATATATATATATATATATATATATATATATATATATATATATATATATATATATATAACACAAGAGTTCATAGAAGTGATATTGTGTTCGTGACTATAAAGCCAAGACAGTGAAATCAAGAATGATAATAGAGGTTGTTAACAATGAGCTATGGGATACCTCGAAACAACAGGGATTTCTTCCTTTTGAACTACAATACTTATACAAAAAAATTGATAATGAGCACAACTCAGGGTCTCGCCCTGGCCAACTCTATGCATTCATAGTATTAATATACTAAACTTAAAAAAACAAGAATTGACACAGCTTCACTTACTCAGTGACAAGGTTTGAAGATGAATTCAATGAGATTCTGCAGGTGCTCATACTTCTTTTCCTAGTGAACTTGACCTACTCTCCCATAGCAAAACATAACATAAAACCTATCAACTCCTTCCTTATCTTTCTCTCTTTTGAGAGAAAAGAAACTTGTTTTTCCACTATCCCCATTTCTATCAGGTAGTTGCTCTTACTGGTGGTTGAGGGCCACTTGCCCCCGCCACTCAGCTTTCAGCCAAGGGAACTTCTCCCACTCCCCTACATTTAGGGTCAAGGGAGAGTAAATCACTCCCTTGCCAAACTATAATACCATTCAAAAAGGATATTATCTCCATAATACTATTAAACAAGTAGGTTATAAATGATAACGGTGATATCTTTATCCCCATATTTACTATTAGGAATCTAGAAATGTAAGGATTTACTCTAATGTGTTCATGCAAATTGTTTCCTTATTTACGCAGCTTCAGAGAGATTCAAAGAAAAACTGGAAAATGGGTAATCTGATGCAACCAAACATTATGTAGCATAATATTCAACACCATTATTATTGCAAAATTACTTAGAAACTCAGAAATATTTATTGAATCCTCCTTCTCATTCCATTCCATCCTACTACAACTAAAAATAAATACCAAATTTATACAAAATGAAATTACCCTTTTTGGCAGATTTTAGCAACTTTCTAAAATTACTTTTTTTGGTAATTTCACATCCATACCTGTATGACCATGAAAATTTACAATTATTTAAAACTAACTAAAGAATGACTAATCATAAACTTTCTAATCTAATTGCATGTAAAACTTAAAAACTAATTAGAGAAACAACTTGAAAAAACTTGAAAAAAAACATTAAAACCTCATTTTGAGGCCCTAGATGATCAGAAAAGGTTCTGTAAATGTGTCAAAATGGTGACCTACCGAATTTACCAAATCAATGGGATTTTTAATAAACTCTTCAAGACACGTTTGCCCACCAAATTTTAGCTTCGACAAACCCTCGGGTCAATAGTTATGACCTCCGAAAGTTTCTGCATCATGATCAAATTTAGCTTGTTAAAATCCAAATGCTTCAGCTTCAAAGAAATAGGGCTTTGGACCCAAACTTAGAAAAGATTATAATTTCTATGGAATGAATGTTTAATTCACTGTGATGGTGGCCTTGTTGGGAATACACTTGGATTCTTACCAAGTGTTCTATTTTGGTACAGTTGCAACATCTGTTGTCTGGGGTTATGTTAAGGAGTCTTGTTTAAGGCAGTTCTATGTGATAGAGATTCAAGGGTTCCTTGGCCTATTTCTCTATGATAGAACTATTACCAATTTTTGCCTACAACTCAAATTGGTAGAGCTGGTACAACAAGTTCATTTTAGGTCAAAAATTCTAACATTTTCTATTATGATTATCTGTTTGCATAGTGGAGTGTTTGAGATATTCAGTTATGTTGCAATTTAGTTGTTCAACAGAGGAAAAAAAATTTCAAATCATCATTCATTTGAAAAAGGTGGCTTGAGAGATAAATTATTTCATTTCACTACAATGATTATTCATTTTACAAATGAGATACATAGAAGAAATAAACATTGCATTGAACAAAAACATGATAGATCAAATGTCCCACACAAGCTGTCGGAATAGCTGAACTAGTATAGATATAAGAAATATACTATGCATCTAGAAATAGGAAGAGGAAGGATCATAGCCATCATTGTCTATTCAATGTCCTCGGTTTCCATGGTTGCCTTCTATGCTTGCTCCCGATCTTCATAATAACCTGCGAGATTGAAAGAGATTTGTAAGAGCTCCAGATACGAGTTCCCCAGGTGCCTGTCAGCAGAGGCATAATACATTGCCTATAGTGCACTAAGTAAGATACATATCATTCACATGTAAGAGAGATTGAAAATAAACAATCATTGTACTTCACTGATTTTATCTAAGAAGTTTGTTCCATGTGTAAGTATAGGTGAAATCATGTTGCTTTTTTGAAGACCAATTCAGCATGTTGTGTTAAGTGGGCTCCCACAAGGGTTGAGCCCAACATGCTACCCATGATTCTTAGGAGGGGATGGAATACAAAGTATACACATAGAAATAATGATATATTCTGCTATTGCATTAACCAAGTGTACAAATCTTGTGCTCATTACCCATCTATGACTATCAGTTCAATATGAAGTAAGAGTCATAAATGAGCATTAAGACAGCTTAATGATTTCCAAAACAGAGTACAGAATAACCATGATCAATACAGGATAATTGAAAGAATCATATGTATAGATGCTGCTATAGGAACTAGCATGTGAAAGGTATGCTATACACTATTCAAACATATGATAGGAACATATACAACATGTGTACAGATGGAGCACAACTTACATGAAATGCTTTTTCCATTTAAAAGAAGAGAATTTTTGTTGCTCCTGTCTCAAGAGTGATAGGAAAAGAATCCAGTGAACAGTTTTTCCATCACATCTCATATTTTTCAAGAGCTAGATACAAGATGAGTAATTTATCCTTTCTCATATTTCATTATTGTGAAAGTGTTGTGCAAATTGTTCATATGATTCAGGTTGTATGATTGTGTTCAAACTGAACCTTCATACAAAGTATTTTTGAATTGTATGTTCTAAGTGAAGTTGTGAGAGTTCATGTTTAAGGAACTATTTGTGAGTAAAAGTATTGAGATAAGTTAGAAATCAGGAGCTAATTCTATTTAAGTTTGTTTCATTTCAGTTCATCTTCTCACCTTTTTCCTCTGCAAATCATTTAGATTAGTAAAATCATTAGGAGAACTAGCTCACTCTGGAGGTTCACTCCAATTTTTAGGCAACCCATAGGCCTAGGAGTGTTCTCATGTGTCAACTGATAGTTAAGTTGAATAACTTAGCATACTGTACATATTTGATTGATAACAAGAACCTTTTGTTTTTTATAAAAATAAGGCAGCTAAAACCAAGGGCCTAACCCTTTTACAAAATCAAGCCCAGGGGGCAAGAAAACACTATACTGACAGTACTCAGCGAGCATAGAGAAAAGACCAGCAGCATAGGCACAGCAACCTTGCTAAAAAAGAAACAACAACAAAGCCCAATAGACTAAGCAAAAAGGTTGCAAGGAGCAACAACCTAAATAATAGCAGAACCAGACTGATCAGGTCGAACACCCTTGGCACGAGTGCGGTTCAAAGAAACATGCTTGGGAAGACCTCGCTACCTCCTTTAGACAATAGTCTAAAGAACATCATCTCCATCCATAGAAATAGGAGAAAAAGGAGAAACTCTTTCCAAATCCTTGGAAGAGGGTGGAGCTTGCGGCACAACAACATCAGTCCCAGCAACATGAGTACCTATATTAATAGTGTGAGACATATCAGTAGCTGAGATCTCTGCACCAGAACCACCAGCAACACCAGCGATAGAACCACCAGTAACACTAGTAATCCCAGTAGCAGAAACATCAGCAACACCAGCAATCCTAACAGTAGAACCACTAGCAACACCAGCAATCCCAGTAGCAGAACCACTAGCAACACCAGCAATCCCAGTAGTAAAACCACAAGTAATAGTATCCATAGCTATAAAATCTGGAACCCTCTCAATATCAGGAGTAGACCCATCATCATCAGAGGAAGATTCAACCGCCTCTAACCCAGAAATATCCTCAGTAGCACCAACTATAAGATGTTCAATGAAAGAATTCTTCCACTAGGAGGAAGAATGAGGGATCTTTAAGCGAGGACACCTAGAAGCTAGATGACCCGTAGCAAAGTATCTATGACACCAGAAGAGAATACCTTCATAGTCCAAAATCTACCTCCAAGAATTATTAGTAACCTGTAGCATAATCTCAGCTGGGAAAGGCTTAGAGAGATCAAGATCCACAAGAACACGAGCATATGTGGTATGAGAAAATAAGGTAGTCACTTGATCTACCATAATAAAAGAGCCCAAAGAATTACCAATACCCTCACAACAAGATTTGCACCAAAGATGTAGTGGAAGATTTGGGAGAGGAATCCAAATAGGCATTCTATTAAAAGACTCAGTCAATGGGTTAAAGAAGGGAACCCAAGGCTTGAGAAGGAGGGCATGATTGCCCAAAAAGCAGGCCTGAGTATGAAGAATAGCATTCTGATCAGAAACTAAAGCAAAAACAACTACGAAGAAACCCTTTGCATAAGGGTAAATTTCTATTTTCCTCTTCGTGATAGGGCACCAATGCTCTAAAATCTAGAGGTTCAAATCACTGAGCCAAGGCCACCAACGGTCAAATCTACCAATCAAACCCTACTCAGAGAAATAGTCAATATTTTTTAAAACCTCATCCCCTAGGACCACTATAGGGGGAGGCAAGTCTGACTGAGAAATAGATCTCCTAGATACCAGAATAGTAGTAGCATTAGCAAACTCCTCACATCGCTGAGGAGAATCACAGTTAACAATCTTTGCATAAGATGTAAGAGCAATAGCAGCAGCGCTATAAATGGATGGCGTACCAACAGCCGTAGAAACCCCAATAGCATACGAAACCCCTATAAATAAAGCATCAGACAAACCCTAAAAAGTAGCAGTCATATTTACGGATGGCACTCCTATGGTAATTCCAGCAGTTGAATGCACAGACGGTGCATCAACAGGTGTAGCCACACTAGCAGCAGAAGCAAACACACCATTCGCAGGCACCCCAGTAGCAGACGGAACCCTAGCCATAGATACAGACAACACATGGATAGCCACACCAGCCACTAAGCCCACGAATAGCGCACGAACAGCCGCAGTTGCACCAGCCACTGATCCCATGGACAACACACGAACAACCGTAGCCACACCATCAACAAAAGAAAACCCAACAAGAGCAGACTGACCCCATGCATGTAAAGTAGCAGATGAACCCTGTAAGGTAGTAGTTGTAGGCATAGATGGTGCTCCAACAGCAAAAGCAGTTGAGCCCACGGACGGCGCACCAACAGCTGCAGCCAAACCAGTAGCAGAAGAAGACCCTGCAATGAGCCCAGTAACAGACAAATCCTGTGAACCAGGAACATGGGCGGGAAGAGGAGCAGGAGAGCCCATTTCAAAGTTAAAATTCACAAGAACCTTTTGTTTTTTATTCATTTATATCAGAGTTGCTATTAGTGGAAGGACTTCCAATTAAGGGAATTCGCATCGCATCTCCAAGGAACTCATTGTGCCCCTATTTGCTACGATTGTCCCTACAAGATGAAAAAATATTGGCACTTCATTATAAAGCCCATTGTAACATGTATTTTTTGGAATATATCCAGAGATTTTTAACCATACACGGAAGTAGATATTCTTTCCATGTCACAGACTATTTAAAAAATATGAGGTAACGAGGTGTTTTCTCCTATAACTGCATCATAGAGAATGGGATGAGATTAATGGGTTTTGAATTGAAGTCACTCTTGCACCTAGTAAGATAGCTTTCTAGAAGAGCTCTCCCCTAATGGTCAGTTAGGTCTATATATTATCAGTAGGTCTACTTAGTGAGCTCTAATGGTCGATAGCTGAAGTTTTCTGGGCATGCACAGATTGCTCTAGAGTAGGAGCTCAGTTTCATGCATATTGGAGTTTTTTTGACAATGATGGATTGTATCTGTTTCAGTGTGTAAGATTGTTTTTTGAGTTGCAGCTTTAGGTCATAGAGGCAAGATTAGTGTTGTTCTGTAGCTTCTCTTGCCAGGATGATTATTTGTTCCTGTATATGTTTCTCTATATTTTGTTTCTTTGTAGTATTTTGACTTCCTTACCCTTTGTAATCCATATTTTTTTCAATAAAAAAAATATTTAGAGTTATCATTCTTGACGCCTATTAGGCACCTATTCCTACTTTAATCACACATCTAATAAAAGGCAATTTTTACATATATATTTTTAAAGATATGTATTCTAGTTTATTTTACTTTCTTTAACTATTTTATTTACTACATACATGGACACATGACAAATATTAGTAAGTAAATTTTATTTATTTATTTATTTATCTTTCATATAACAATTTTATTTACTACATACATACATGGACACATGACAAATCTGAGTAAGTAAATTTAATTAATTAAATTATTTATCTTCTTCTATATTATTTTCATTATTTTTTCCCGAGCATGGTGAACCAAGGTAAATCTTAACAAGTAATAGATTATTTTTATTTATTTATTACACCGAGAGGCATTCTACACTCACAACAAGGGCAGATTCAGATTCCTTCAGATTCCCATGTAAACAAAATTCATAATTGTACAAATAAATAAATTTGTCGAGGCCAAATGGATAGAAAAATAGAAAAACTTGTTACGCCCGAGAGGCTTCTACACTCACAACAAGGCCTGAAAGATTCATATTCTAAGATTCAGATTCCCATGTAAACAAAATTAATAAAATGTGCAAATAAATAAATTCGTGGAACCAAATGGATAGAAAAATAGAAAAACTTGGTAGTTGTGGAAGCCAAATTGATAGAAAAATAGAAATTATTATGTTTGAAGAATACGAAAAGTCTGGCAGCATAGTCTTGCAGCACAGTCTTTTTAAATTAACTCATGTGAGCATTTCAAATATTCTAACTGCAAGTAATTTATAAATGCCAACAAATTGGAAGATATCTCTCGGCGTACTGTAGATATATTTTTTAAAATATAAATATACTAGTTTATCTTCTTTTTTAGTTTGATGGTTCAAAATGTATTAGAATTTTTTATTGTGTTTAAGAAAATGTATTAGAGAGAAAAAAAATTGTTAAATAAGAACAAAACAAATTGTTTATTTCATATGTTATTAATTTAAATTGAACTAATTTGTGAAGAAGTATTTTATTAAAAATTGCAAGAAAGAAAATACTATCATTTTGCTTACTTAAATCTTTATGCTATTTTTTTAAGTCACTATATTCTTTTTCATCCTTTATAAAAAAGTATATAATTAATAAAATAATCAAACTAATAAATTAATAAAATATTATTTTATAGTTTTAATTTTTTCTAAATATATATGAGTTATTATTATTATTTACTTGAACACTTATTTTATTTACTAAGAGTTATTTTATTTTATTTATTTTTATTGGTAAAAGGCAGAAGCCATTAAAGTCAGTTAGAAAAAATACAGCTCTGTTCAAGCACCGGTAGGAAAGAAAACCTCTTGTCTAGCCTAGGACTACATACTGTTTATATACACAAGGTCAAGCCCTTCAAGGAAACATATTTTATTGTATAATTGCTGAGATAGATATACAAATATCACCCTTGGACATGGTCTTTCTTTTGATATCCTTATTCTGTATGTTTTTAGGCACTTCGACTCTTGGGAAGACCTCCATGGCTTATATTGAAGGGGCATCTTCTATCTTTCTCCTGTCTAACCTGAAACCACATAAATCTACCACTTCTTTTTGTATGTTAGCTATACAAAATCAAAACATTCATTCTACTGCAGACATCTGTTAGTTCTTAAAAATCTTTGCTTGAGAAGAGAAAATACTTGATTGTTGCCAAGCTTATCAAAATTATGCAAACAGACTTGTTTTAGTGTTACCTTAAATCTGGAGCACATTTTGGTTAGTTCACCTTCCACCGTGTGTAACTGCCAGCAAGAGCCTTTGAATAGTTGGGTCTATGTTAGTTGAAAACAAGCTGAGTAGAATAGAGAGATCCGACGATAATAAGTCATGTCTTACAAATACAACAGTTGAAGCATAACATCAAATTGGTATAATAGAGTTTGAACTATTCAAACCAACAGATAAAAGTAAAGTCATCGGTGAAAACAGAAATTCGGTGAGAGAGTGCGCAGTAAAAACTATTTTAAACAGGTCAAAAAACTTGAACTGTTGCTGTGGTACAACCGTTGAACCAACGGTTATTGGACCTTTGAACTCAAACGAACCTATTGAACTTATGGTTATTGAACCATTGAACCACCTTAAACATTGAAGTTATTGAACCGGTTGAACCTTTGAACCGATGGAACCTTCAAACTCTGATGAACCTTTGATCTGGATGAGCTTTCAAACTAGATGTACCCGTTGAACTTACGAAATGATGAACTGTTGAACCTTTTGAACCTGTTGAACCTCTATCTTAAGTTTCAAGAACCAGTTGAACCTTTGAACTGGTGGAACCTTCGAGCTCTGATGAACCTTCGATCTGGATGAACCTTCAAACCAGATGTACCCATTGAATTTACGAACCGTTGAACCTTTTGAACTCATTGAACCTCCATCTTAAGGTTCAATGGTTCAACGCTTTCTTTTCCTTTCGCATAATTCTTCCCTCATCTTCCAATAATTCTTGTTTTAAAAAAATAACTATGAACTTAACAAATTAACATAGATATTTTAAGTACAACTATATTTAAAACACGTCTATATATATTGAAGATATCTAGACTAGTTATATTACAAAATTAAAAAATCATAAAAATTAATTGTAGAACAAACATATATTAGAAAGTAATTTAAAAAAAAATTATAATCATACCAAATCATACAAATCACAAGTCATTACAATTTAAATAACAAACAGGTAAAACCACCACATAACACTTAATTACCATAGTTTTGCTATCCACCATTCTCTCAATTTTCATAATAACTACTACAGGTTTAAAATAATATTTACATAGATTTAAAGAACTGGTTAAGAATAAGCTTGGGTTCAAATGACAGCATCATCTTGTAAAAGTTTTGACTTGTGCTCCTCATTGCCAAAACCCTTCTTTCAATTGTATGCAAACACATTTGGATCATTTGTACCACTTAACTGCTAAAGCACAGATAATCTCCCACACAAACACAATTTCGAGGCATCTTGCAAATTATTTTCATTTCCAAAGCAACTTATCTTCGTCGTCTTGAAACAACTCCCAGATAACAATACCTTAAGATGAATCCACTTAACTTCATATACACACTTACAAGGCGTAGGCATGTACATGAACATTATTCTGATTGATTTACATAGTTTTATGTTGCTTTACATTTATCCCTAGTTATTATACTAATTCATGAATAGCATGTAAAACCTAACTAACCCTACTTCTACTTCTACAACTAATAGGATAGAGGATTGATTTAAAATAATTTTGGACCTTCACCAAGCTGATCGGTACCTAATCCACTAGGAAACAAAGTCATGGACAACAAAGAGGGAAGAGATGCATCAAGTAAAACTTCAACAAAAATAGAAATATATATTGGCGTACAAATCTTAGATTTAGTCTCATATGATAAACATAATTAATAATCAAGAAAAGAGAAGCAATGATCTATTTGCAACAAAGGAATGACCCATACAAAAGAGTTTGTATTTATTCAAATGTTGTCACACATTATCCAATCTCTATTACAATAATACCAACAAGTGTGGCAAAAGAGGATGAGTAACTAGGTTCAAACACCCCTGAACAACTACATTCTTCCATGGAGACATATTATCACATGAAATTGTGCATTGAAGATCCTTCCTACACTATATTAGATGCATTCTTCCATCTGTAGCCTAGACATATATTTTTCTTGATGCCCTAAAATCACCACAAACTCCTATGCCTCTAGAAAATTGGTTCAATGACAAACATGTATTACATCCTTATATATATATATATATATATATATATATATATATATATATATATATATATATATATATATATATATATATATATATATATATATATATATATATATATATAGATATATATATCATTACATTTCCTTTGTTGCATTTTTTGGAGGGAAAACCAATTAGGGCACCCACCTATCTCATCTACCCTTGCATTCAATTCCACATACCTTCAATCTTGTCAAATTGGGCATTAATGGCGCTTTTGGTAGGTAGGCAGATATGCAAACTAAAAACCTATGAAAAACCACATTTTAAAAACATTTGTTAGTGAGTTCCCATTGACCAAGAACTCGCCAAAATCTCTTTTTCCTTCTGTTCACTTTGTGTCTTCCTTGTTGAAGGCTTAGTCATTTTAACATTTACCCTACCTTGTTAGTAGTTTCCCTAGTTCAAGGAACTACGTGAAATGTCAAAAACCTCCCTCCTTTTCTTTTTTTCTCCTTTGTTAGTGAGTTCTTGACCACCATAAACTCACCGAACATCACTTTACTTTGTCTTGTCTTCTTTTCTACCTTGTCATACCTTAGAAAGTTTTATCCATGGAAATATTTTTTCTCTCAGTTGTTGGGGCTTAACCAAGAACACAAAACACTTTCGACAAGTTCCATGGTTTTGAGAACCATGCAAACTACCAAAAGTCCCATCCTATAGCCTCTTTGTTGGTGGTTGGGAGTTCAATAGGAACTAGCAACCCATTGGGGTTTTCCATGGTTCAAGGAACTACGTGAAATGTCAAAAACCTCCCTCCTTTTCTTTTTTCTCCTTTGTTAGTGAGTTCTTGACCACCATAAACTCACCAAACATCACTTTACTTTGCCTTGTCTTTTCTACCTTGTTATACCTTAGAAACTATTATCCATGGAAATAATTTCCTCTCAATGGTTGGGGCTTAACTAAGAACATAGAACACTTTTGGCAAGTTCCATGGTTTTGGGAACCATGCAAACTACCACAAATCCCATCCTATAGCCTCTTTGTTGGTGGCCAAGGGTTCGATAGGAACCATGAGCCCGTTGGGGTTTTCCATGGTTCAAGGAACTACGTGAAATGTCAAAAAACTCCCTCCTTTTCTTTTTTTCTCTTTTGTCAATGAGTTCTTGATCACCATAAACTCATCAAACATCACTTTACTTTGCCTTGTCTTCTTTTCTACCGTGTCATACCTTAGAAAGTTTTGTCCATGTAAATATTTTTCTCTCAATGGTTGGGGCTTAACCAAGAACACAAAACACTTTTGGCAAGTTCCATGGTCTCGAGAACCATGCAAACTACCAAAAGTCTCATCCTATAGGCTCTTTGTTGGCAGTCAAGGGTTCAGTAGGAACCAAGAACCTGTTGGGGTTTTCCATGGTTCAAGGAACTACATGAAATGTCAAAAACCTCCCTCCTTTTCTTTTTTTATCCTTTGTCAGTGAGTTATTGACCACCATAAACTCACTGAACATCACTTTACTTTGCCTTGTCTTCTTTTCTACCCTATCATACCTTAGAAACTTTTGTCCATGGAAATATTTTCCTCTTAGCGGTTGGGGCTTATCCAAGAACACATAACACTTTCAGCAAGTTCCATGGTTTTGGGAACTATGCAAACTACCAAAAGTCCCATCCTATAGCCTCTTTGTTTCCGGTCGGGGGTTCAGTAGGAACTAGGAACCGGTTGGAGTTTTCCATGGTTCCATAAACTATGGAAAACATTGAAATGGTTTTTGGTGAGCCGAAAATGACTGACAAGACCAAAAAGTTCAATTTTTTTTTAGGAATTTTAGGAATTTTTGGATCTCTTTCCACTTTCTTGTGATCTATCTTGAAGATCTTGTGGAATACATTCTTCTACACTTTGTATTGAATAAACATGTCTTAGAAATGTATGTGGATAAACAACCTGAGGATATTGGTATATGTGAGGATAATGTGCCAACATTGCAAGCCATTACTCAATTCATCCTTTCATGAGTCCTATTAATATTCCAAGTCTTTCATCCTTTGAACCCTTGTTTTTGTGTCACCTGATAGATTTTTTGACATGCATTATTCTCATTGCTTTCTTTCATGGTGTTGCATTTATTATTATGCAAGGTTATTACATTTTATGCTCAATCAGTCGTTTTCATACCTTGTTGAAATGCGTGTCACATTGTCAAAGAAGAAGCATGTCCATGTGATTATGTTGGTTCACTATAATGGAGGACTCATTTTGTGTGTTTGCATGCATGTGGTCATCATCTTGAAAGTTTAGGTGTATGGTCACAATTTAGTCCTAGATGTCTAGGATGTCACAAAGACATAAACATAGGTGTTTCGCTTTGGGCTATCAATGTGAGGTACACTTTTATGGTACAAATTCATTTGATGATTGTTATCATCTGCATGTAATTTTGTTCCGTGCTTGTAAAAATGCCTACACCTTTCAGGTTTGTTATATGACTAGGGGCATTAGTCATTTAGATTTAATTTGACATTTTGAAGCTCAAATATTCATTTTCGTTGTTTAAAAATGGCATTAAATTTTCTTTGTTAACCCCATTCGCTCTTTTCACTTGAGGCTTTAAAGCTAGAAGACACATATGAAATTATATAGAAAATTCTTAAACTTTAGTATAACATTGAAGCAAACCACTAACCATTGTGAGTTGGTTGTTTAGTTTTTAAATCAAGATTGTCTTTAGGATTAGGTTTAATAATCAAAATATTTGGATTACTACCAAATTTTGAGCTTTCTAAACTCATCCTCATAGAATTTACAATCCATTTCATAAACATATTCAAAATCTATATCTTCATAATTCAGCTGGAGTCCAACTCTTCCAATTCAAACTCAAACTAGTCCATGTGCCTTTAAATTTTACAACTTGAGCAACAACAAGAGAAAGCACAACAAGAGCAACATGAGAAGACATCCAAACCTTAATCTTTTCCCAAGTAGAACTCTAAATTTAGTTTATTAATTTCATGTTTAAAATTTTTCAAGGCGTATAATTCATTGAAATGGTTACAAAAGATACCTTGAATTGTATCTCTTTACATCTAATGACTAGAATTTGTATTAACCTAGTCTCTAACATGACTTTATACTTCCAACATGGAGATCATAAAGAAACGTATACTGTAGATAGGTAATTTGAGATCAGGCTAGCGGTGAGAACAGTGTGTCATAGGAGAAGTTCAATCTGTAAGGTTTTCATCAGGCTAGCGGTGAGAGCAATGGCTGGTCCGAAGCAGTGGACGAAGGAAATGGATAGAAGATCCATCCCGAGGTTTAAAGAACCGGTTAAGAATGAGATTGGGTTCGAATGACAACATCATGCTGTAAATCTCTAAGTTTCGACTTGGGCACTGAGGAAGACATTGCCAAAACCCTTCCGTTAAATTGTATGCAAACACCTTTCGATGATTTGTATTATCACTTAAACTGCTGACGCACAGATAATCTCCCACACAAACACACTTCCCAATATATTGAGGGAGAGAGTCCGGAGGCATCCTTGCAAATTCTTTCCATTTCCAAAGCAACTTATCTTCATCGTCCTGAAACAACTCCCAGATAACAATACCCATAGCGCTTGGCAAATGAAAGTCAATACCCATCCTGAGTAGAACCTCAGGTAACGGATCGCTTGCTGACTGATCCGTGAAGGTCGCTACCACTAGAACGGATGCCCTATATGCAACTATGGATAAAACATACAGATCATAATTTTCAACAAGTTGGGTGGGTAATGGAGCTATTGTAACAGGCTTAATAATACCATCTTCGATATTGTAACCGGCAATAGTCATAGGCCTCTCTGCCCTCCAGAAAAGAACGCCATTGCACTCAACCATTTGACGATCTAATATATTAGAGCCCGTTTCCCCTGAAAACTGAGACTTAAGCTTCCATGAATCTTGAAAATAGTGGTAGATTTGGAAGGAAAAATTCCTCGAGCTGTGCCCCAACGTCACTACCAAATACGGCTCTCCATTTCCTCCTCGTACAATATGCTGAGACTCGCAAAACATATCGATTACTATATCTGTATAAATTTTCATGAGCGGGTTGCAAACACGTAATACTGGGGTTCTTCTAAAAAGCAGTAACCCCAGCCCTACACTTGGTAAGTTGTAACATCTGACATTGTCTCCCACAGGATTTGAGAGGAAAGAAAGAGAGATTGTCATCCATTTTTGTGTGGAAAAGCAGTAGGCCACACAAAGCCAACTTCCGTCGGATTCTTCACCACAGAGAAGAAGCCATGGATTTTGGGTGCGCAGCGAAGACAGAAATCTGTGCGAGGACAAAATAGAATTCCATTCTTTGCAAACTACGCGAGAGCGGCAGATTGACTGTAATGGAAGCTTTGTAAAAATGCATTCCTTTACATCCCCATACAGCTCAGATACACCACTCTGCTCTCCGTCTTCTTCAACTGCTGAAATAAATTGTCGCTCCATTGCTTTCTACTACCAGGCTTCCTAATTAATGGATTTCTTATGCTATTGATTTCTCTCTATGCATTTATAGGTGTTTGACATGGAGAGCTTTGCTTACTCCACGCGTGGTTAAGAGCAGCCAAGGTGGAGAACATAAAATTTAAAATAGGTAATCGAGATAAAAATTGGGATAGATATTTTTAATATATTTATGGAAAACCTGTTAAAAGAAATATAATTTTGGAAGTGTTTTTAAATATCTTATGTAAAAAATTAAATGGCATTAATTTTTTTTTGTTATCTTTTATTAATATTTTACATTGGATATCTGATTTAAATTTATGTGTTCATGTAGATAATTAAATAATTCAAAAGTAAAATAAGTTAATTCTTAAGTAAATAAAATAGCTCTAGATTGATATTGGCATCTTTTAGATAGACGTGTTTAAGATATTGTTATAATAGAATATAAACTATTAATAAATATGTAATAATTTGTTATTTATTATCATCTAATTAAATATTTTAGTCTAACTTGACATATATCAATAAATACAAAAATATCTGAAATTACTCATCATCTCATTTTAAAAATATAAGTAATAGTGGTCAAAATATAGCTCCATATGGGACATGTATCAATTTAATTCATTGTGCATAAATAGTACATATCAAAATATAATGCTCTTAAAAAAAAAATTGTCATCACATTAAATAGTTTGAGTTTGTAGATTTTATGCAACATTAGTGTAGAACTTCTAAACCTAAACCAACTAGAAATTTGTTCTTTAATGAACAATATATATTCTCAATGTATCATATTTATCAATCCTCATTTCTAACAAGTCATTCCTTCTCTTTTAATTTATATCCAATTGATATTGTTTTTTAGACCTCAACAACCAAATATTGAAGTGCCTCCCTATGTAAAGTTCACCATTTGATACATAAATCAAATTTAATACCTATATATTTCAAATATGAAATTTAAATACTCATATTTCAAAAGGGACTCCCCTTCAATTTACATCAACCTCTTTCTCAATATAACATAGAGATATTTTTTCTTCTCATTAAAGCATTAAATTATAGAAAAAGAATTGTTTTTTGTGCCTAAGTATAAAACTATTAAGTTTCCACAATCCATTATTGCCTAGAAAAGTTGTGTCTTGTATGTAAAGGTAAACTTATTAAACTTTTGTTGTTTACAAGGATGGGGTGATTCCTCCTATAACTAGGTGTAATTCCGCTAACCATGGCAGCTTAACCTAATTGTTGTTTCAAACATGAGTAAGTAATAACAGTTGTCTTGCATTTGAGCCCTGACTCTCACTAGCTTAAACCCCAAAAACTCAAAATCATCAATGGAATCCAAAGTTATTGTTGCAGTTGGACTCAAATATTTGTGGTTAGAATATGTAGAAGGGTTTCTCCCTTTGAGTATATTGATTGTCTCTCTTAAATGATCATGGTTAAAAAAAGAAAATCGCAATTCTAGAAAATGGTCCTAAGATAAGGGTCCAAATGAAGGTGGAGAAAATAAAATTTGAAATAGATAATGGAGATGGTATAGATATTTTTAACATATTTATGGAAAACGTGTTAAAGAGAAAGGGCCATTAAGTCTTATTTTTAATTAATTTTTTAAAATAAAATTTTAAAATATATATTCATTGTAAACCAACCCATTGAATCACCGGGATTTCGGATTGCCTATTGTTTCTTTAGGCGGCGGGATATAGATATAGGGGCTCCTCCACGCCCTAGATCAATGGAGGCTGAGACTGACTGGGGAGCACCGCTTCAGCGAGATCGCCAGCCATATAACCAACCCCTCCCGGGGATGAGTTGGTCTCAAGACCGGCCCCTCCATATAGATTGATTTGGATTGGATGGGTTTCTCGAGCTAGGTTTAGGACCAGCTAGAAGCTATAGATAGACTGGGACCAGCTATATATCCCTCGGCTTCCCAAGCAGAGAGAGATCTAGCCTAGTAATAAAATTTTAAAATATATATTCATTGTACTTTTCAAAGTAAAAATAAAACAAAAAAATCAAGGAAATAATGAATGGTGGTTTTTTGAAAAGAAAAAAATTAAAATTTACATACAAAAGTAAATAGTTTCGAAATAAAGTAATTAATGTAATAAAACTAACATTCCTATTTTTAGAAAAAATACACTTGATTTGAATCATAGATCCACTAAAACAAACACTTTTTACATAGATTTGTGAAAACATAGATATGGTAGTTTTAATAATTTTGTAATTTTATATTTTATATTTTACATATAATTTATTGATTTAATATTTTAATTTTGTAATTGTATTAATTTTATAAGTTTATTTATTTTATTAGTTTTATAGTTTTATAATTTTAATTAAAAAGTTATTGAAATTATTATGTATAGTAAATAATTATGTAGATCTATCAATAAAAATACAATATAAGTGATATAGTTTATAGTTTATAAATGAATTTATTTTTGAAATAATTATTTATTTTAATTTTAGTTAAGAGTTAATATTGCAATAGTAAACAGATAATAAAGTTATTTTTAGAATTATTTTATTTTATTTTATTTACTTAAGATTTATTTTCTAGTTACTTTATTTATTTAAAAGTTATTTTATTTATTTTAATTTTATAATATAGATTGATTATGTTTTAGTTTTTATTATTTTTTCATCTCGGCTCTTTTATAGTTTTTGTTAACACCTCACATTACACTCCACCCCTTGTTTGGCATAATAAAATAATTTTTAAACTAACATATATATCTAAAATATGCCTGAAGGCACCTATTCTTATAAAACAACAATGAATAAAAAACAAAAAATTAAAACCCTAATATACTTTGATCCTTTTTATTTGATATGGGAAAACACTAATAAAATATAGTTATAAATTATTAAATTTAATTCTGCATTAAAGAAAAGAAAATTATATTGAAGCATTTATAGTAAAATGTAATGTACTTACTTGGAATATACTTTGATCTTTTTATATTTCATATGATAAAACCCTACAAAAATATAGTTATAAATTATTTAATTTTATTATTTAGAAAAGAAAAGAAAAATAGATTGAACCCTTTATACTAAAATATATAAAATATAATACACTTACTTTGACTAACTTCTCCCCTTCAATAATATGTTCTAATCTTTATTTATTTCATATAATAAACCCTAATAAAATATAATTATAAATTAAATTATTGTACAATAAATAAAATAACACAAAAAACAAAAGGTAATCTGCCCTTGATGAATATACTTTGATCCTTTTATAAATTAAATTGAAGCCTTTATAGTAAATGTATAAAATATAACTTCAAATAGCTTCTCCCATTTTCATGAATATACTTTGATTTGTTTTTATTTCATATGATAAAACCCTAATAAAATAATTAATCTGCCCTTGATGAATATACTTTGATCCTTTTATAAATTCAATTGAAGCCTTTATGGTAAATGTATAAAATTTAACTTCAAATAACTTGTTTCATTCATGAATATATTTTGATTTGTTTATATTTCATATGATAAAACCCTAATAAAATAGGTAATTTGCCCTTCATGAATATACTTTTATCCTTTTATCCATTAAATTCAAGCCTTTATAGTAAATGTATAAAATATAACTTCAAATAACCTCTCCCCTTCATGAATATACTTTGATTTGTTTTTTATTTCATATGATAAAACCCTTATAAAATATAGTTATAAATTATATTATTGTACAGTAAATAAAATAACATAGAAAACAAAAGGTAACCCTAACAAAATAGAATGCGCTTATTCTTGTAATAAATTTTATAATTGTGAATACACTTTGCTCCTTTTATATTTCATATGTTAGAACCCTAATAAAATATAGTTATAAAAGAAATTATTCTATAGTAAATAAATAACACAAAAGAAAAGATAACTATGATAGTAAAATATTAATTTGAAGTATTTTCATTAAAATAACTCAATAGTAAATCAAAGTACTATTATATTTCTGTTGTAGGAAATGTTTCTGAATAGATCACCTTAGGCCCTAGTGTCAAAAATTGCAAGATCATAAGCAAGGTAAATTAGTTCCAAGGAGTAAACCTACTTGGTGGATAGGGGCTGAGCCCCAACATTATCTTGTGCTTGCTAGCTCACAAATTGAAGATAAATCTAAGATTTCGCCCACCCTGCCTCAAAGGGCTCAAGAATATTCTAGTGGTAATGTAAATAAATCAATTGAGGGTGATTGTATAGTATCTCCTTTTTCTAAATTTTCTACCTCTGAGATCTTCCGAGAGCCACTAGTTATATGCACCAAACAATGTCCAATGAAAACCATAGTAAATATCATACAGATAAGGACCCGTCAGAAGCAAATGAAAAAAAGCATAAGGGCTCTTCACTAGAGTAAATGGGAGATGACAACAATTAATAGACCACAGTGAGAAAAAATAAGAAATTAGGGTAAAATGATAAAAGAAAGATGACTTTGCATTCTCATGTTAAGATGGGTAAGGAAAAAAACTATAATTTAGATTTTTCTAGTTGTTCCTATGCACCCTTAAGTTTTTTCCCATTCAGTTTTGTTCTCTTTTTATTTATAATAGAAAGGGTATCACCCCCATGGTGACACATATATAACAAAAAAAAGGTACTATTTAATTTATAGTAAATAAAACAACTTACCATTAAAATAACTTTTGCACTTGTCCAATATACTTTGTAGAATCTAAATAAAAACCCACAAATTAGATTTCATTCTCCAGAAAAGAAAATTAAATTAAATTGAAACCTTTATACAAAAAAGTATAAAATATAATGCAGTTACCTTCAAATAACTCATAGGCTTCTCTGTATCCTTTTGCTCTACCTTATTTCAATATAATGATGTTACCTTCATATAACTTCTATGCTTCTCTAGTATTCTTTTGCCCTATCTTATTTCATTTTATTTTTTTGTGATTTATGTTTGACTATTACTTGTATTTATATAGATTTGTTACTTTATGTTTGTTTTATTGTTATTTCCATTAATTTAATAAAACTACGGCAGTTATATATTTTAAATTTAATTCCTGTGTGCTTTCATTTAAAAAAATATGTCAGTTATATATTTTTTAAATATAAAATAGTTACTTCATAATTTTCAGGTGCATTCATTTAATAAAATATGCGGACTATATTTTAAATTTAAAATACTTACTTTATAATTTTACAAAACTATGTTAAATAATGATGGCGCGAAGATTTGAAGAGCGACAATTCGCAGAGCGAAAATTTGCAGAGAGACCCATTCTAGAATGGAGAGAGAGAGAGGGATGAAAGGAGGCCTCATGAAGCAAAGAGATTGGAGACGCTTTCCTCGAAGGGAGCTTGAACCGGCTAACAGGAATTGTGGATTCGCCAGCGGTGGTCAGAATTTTCCACAGCAGGAGGAAGACCTGCAAAAATGGCACGATGTCCGGTTTCCTCTGAAAAGAGAGCAGCAACAGAATAGAAATCTTCACGGCCCAAGGCACTGGAATCAAAGACAGCAAAACTATCAACAATATAGGGGAAGAAGAAACCCTAGAGGTGATGGTCAGCGCAGGGATTTCCAAAGGCGCAATTTGCAGCCAGAGATCAACATCACGGAAGGAGGGAAGATGTCAGAGAAGAGGAAATCTCAATCACCCTCAATGCTAATCGTCTTCAGGATCTTGTTTTGAAATTGGAAAATACTGCATTAATAATGAAATGGCATGGGAAGGATTTAAATTGGCAAAGTCTGGAGACATGGTGGTATGACAAATGGGGAACAGAATTGGAATTCAAGAGGATGACAAATGATTATTTCATGGTCATTTGTCCTTCGAAACCCATCAAGGCTCAAATTAAAGAAGGGATTTGGATTCTTGATGGCTGCGGCTTTTACATCAGCCAATGGAAGGCCGGGTTCGATCCAACTTCACACCGCTTGGAAAAAAATCATGATTGGTATATTTTACCTAACCTCCCCCTTGAATATTGGGACTCCAGGGTTTTGGAAGAAATTGGTAACGGCATGGGATCCTTTTTGTGCGCGGAGAAAAGGGGCAACCCAGAAGGGTCAGGCACAGTGGTTCAGGTAGGCATCGAAAGCAATCCAAATCGTAGAATCTTGAGTGAAATTAAGATTTCGTCAGGATTAGGTGTCTGGACGCAGAAAGTGATCCATAACCCTCTCCCCACAGATACTCTGGTCAAAGTGCTAGGGTGGAAAAGTGACCCTTTTCCAAAGGAAAACTCGGAGCAAGCATCCAATAAACAACTCATGGAGGATGAAGATTATGTCGAAGAAGGTCGACCTCTCCCTTCTAAAGTGGAGCTTCAAAAGGAATCCAAATCAGCCCAGAGGCTTGATGATGCCCAGAGCATCAAATCCATTGATCAAAAATTATCGCAGGCAATTAAGCTGAATGGTAACACAGTGCGCAAAGAGGATCTTGATTCCCTCATAAATGTGGGCAATGAATTGGTGGACATTGCAAATGCGGCCAAAAGAGGGGAGCTTGACATCAACAATTTTGATGGTGAAGATTGGCTTGCAAAACAAGATTTCGAGCTGATGGGAAATGAAGGCTTCCTAACTGAAAAGGAAGACCCAAGCAAAGCCCTAAATAACCTTGTAGAACAAGGGGAGTTAATTGAAATCTAAGGAACCAACCAAAACATTGCCAGATTGTGGAGAACACAGAGGAAAAGGTAGGATTCCAAATAAGGAAAAACTCAAGTGGGATGGGGAGGCTTCAGGGCAATTGAAAATCTAAACACTATTGAAAGTAGGGAAGGGGAATGCCCTTCCTGAACAACAATGAAAATCATAACTTGGAATGTTAGGGGCTTAAATGCCCCTAACAAAAGATGTCTGTTGCGGCAGCATCTGAACTCACAGTGACCGGACGATTGTTTGATTCAAGAGTCTAAGTTAGGAGAACACGAAAGAGCAACTCTCAGCCTCAAATTGAGGAAGTGGAAGATTTGTGGAGTCAATGCAGAAGGAGCCTCAGGTGGACTTCTCACTCTTTGGAAGCCGCAAACAGTCTTGATTGAAGAGGTGGCTTCAAGCAAGTGTTGGCAAGCCTGCAGGGTAAGGAGCCTCGCCTCCAATATAAGTTTTCTTCTGGTAAATGTTTATGGGCCTAACAACTACATTCATAAAAGAAGTGTTTGGAACGAATTGAACAAAGTCTACAAATTCCTAGGGTTCAAATTTTTCATTTTAGGCAGGGATTTCGACGCAATTTTGAAAGAAAGTGATAATAAAGGGGGAGTAGGGAGGAAACTTCAGTCTCAGTTGGATTTCAAAAGTTTTGTGGATAGAAATGAACTTTGTGACATTCAGATGGGAGGTGGGCAGTTCACCTAGACAAATAGAAGGTTAGGCTTCTGTGACATAGCCGAGAAATTGGATAGGTTCCTCTTCAAAGGAGACTTCTACAGTCTTCCCTTTAATCTTGACTGTCAATTACTTCCATTACCAGGGTCAGATCACTACCCCGTTTGCTTGGAATTATTGGGAGAAAAGGGATCAGTCAGGAATCCCTTTAAGTTTGAAAATATGTGGTTTCAGCACAAGGATTTTTTGGATATAATCAAACAATGGTGGAATGAAACGTAGCCCGTAGGCTCCAAAATGTTTAGCATCACAGTCAAGCTGAAGGATATTAAACAGAATCTAAAATCATGGAATCAAAATAACTTCAAAAACATCTTTGAGGAGAAGAGGCAATGTGAATCAGAATTAAAAGCCCTCTTGAAGAAGATTATTAGAGAGGGAATGGATAACCACAGCTACTTGCAAGAAAAATTGCTGATGGAAAAAATGAATGATATTCTTACCAAAGAAGAAGTGTTTTGGCGACAAAAATCCTGGGAAGTTTGGTTATCGGCCGGGGACAAAAATACAAAATACTTTCATAAGGCAACAAAGGAAAGAAGGGAAGTAAACAAAATTTCCAGGGTAAAAGACATTAATGGAAAACTTGTGGAGGATGTGGAAGAGGTCAAACAAGCGGTGGTGGAGCATTTTTAGAACCTCTTGCATGACCCAGAAGGTTCCCTGCTCACAGCCCAAGAAGAGCTTGTGGGATATATACCCAAGCTGGTAAATGATGAACAAAATGATATGCTAAACAACAAATTCTCAGAGGAGGAAGTGAAGTTTGTGCTCTTTCAGCTCCATCGAGATAAAGCACTTGGACCCGATGGTTTTCCAGCCAGCTTTTTCTAGAAATGCTGGGACATAATCAGCACTGACATTGTGGAGGCCTTAGAGGAATCTAGGACCTCTAGACAACTTCTAAAAGAAGTTAATAACACTTTTTTAGCATTAATCCCGAAGAAAGAGAAGCCTGAACTTCTGGACGACTTCAGGCCAATCTCTTTGTGCAACACTTACAAAATTTTAGCAAAAATAATGGCAAACAGGTTAAAAACACTTTTACCAGATTTGATTTTAGAAGAGCAGACGGGGTTCATCTCAGGAAGGTCCATCTTGGATGGGATAATTATTGCTCAGGAGGCCATCCACTCAATAGAGACCACGCAAAAGCAAGCAGTGATATTAAAACTTGACATAAAAAAGGCTTATGATCGGGTCAATTGGCATTTTTTATTTAAAGTCTTGGAAGGATTTGGCTTCACCAAGAATTGGCTAGACTGGATCTTCTCCTGGGTGGCAAGTCTGAGATTCTCAGTCCTTGTGAATGGAACTCTGGAGGGCTTCTTCAATGTCTCTCGTGGGTTAAGATAGGGAGACCCACTATCCCCCTTTCTTTTCATTTTAATGGCTGAAGCACTTGGCAGATCACTTACCAGAGCTTGGAACCTCAGGGAGATCGCGGGAGTTCAAGTCACAAGTGGTGCTCCACATATTACCCATCAACAATTTGCTGATGACACCATGCTGTTTGGGAAAGCCCAAATCAGGGAGGCTCGAAGTTTCAAGACAATCCTCCAAAAGTACACTACTGCCTCTGGACAAGAAGTTAGTCTTGAAAAATCAGAAGTTTTTTTCTTCAACACTTCTGCGAGAGTGGAAGCTCAGATTTTGAGGATCCTTGGTTTTACGAAAGGATCTCTCCCTTGCACTTATTTGGGGATCCCGTTGGATAGGGGTCTTTGCCCAGGTAACATCTGGAACAGTTTACTGGAGAAAGTCAGCAACAAGGCAGCCTCTTGGAAAAATAGTTGGCTGTCTTAGGCAGGCAGGTTAACGAAACTCAAGTCAGTCATTTCTGCCCTACCTACCTATCTAATGTCCTGTTTACCTCTGTCAAGCAAAGCCAGCAAAGAATTGAATAAGACGATGAAGAACTTTTTTTGGCAAGGATTGTCTGAACAATTCAAATACCCTCTTGTTAAGTGGAAACAAATTTGTGAATCTAAACGAAGGAATGGATTGGGTATCAAAAATCTTTTGCTCCAAAACAAAGCCTTGGGAGCCAAATTAGTTTGGACAATTTTCTCCAACCTAGATCTTAAGTGGGTCCAAATTGTGCAAGTAAAATATTTGGACGAAGGGATAGACAATATTTTCACTTCCAGGGAGCTTCCCTTAGTTCTAGAATTTGGAATTTTATCCATTGTTGCAGAAATCTCATTTCAAAACATCTTTCATGGGAGATTAGGAGCGGCGATTCTGCTAATTTCTGGGATGATTCTTGGCAAGGGCTACCTAAATTGGCCAATGAGGTAGATTTGGCAAACGTCAAGACTATAACAACCCAGACATGGGGGGATAAGGTAAGAGATTTTTTGACTCCATCTTTTCACAATGGCCTTCTGACAGCCAAATGGAAGAGTCCACATAACCTCAGGTTAAGTCAGGCAGAAGTGAAATTATTCGATAAAACCATGGCTAATAGACAGATTAGCTTCCGATAGGGCTCAAACATCCTCAGATGGGTAGGTGCCCCAAATGGAGTTTACAGTGTTAAAGAAGGATACAATAAACTGTCGGATTGCTAAGAGGAAGCCTTTGCAATTCCAAGAGAGTTGTGTTGGAATCCCAATTGCCTACCAAAGGCAGGGGTCTTCTTGTGGATAACCTCACAAGGTAGAGCCTTAACAGCAGATAGGTTAGCCAAACTCAGATTTTAGGGTCTATCAAGATGTTGTTTGTGTAAAGATTACTCAAAGGACGGAAATCATCTCTTCCTCAACTGCCCTTATGCGAGTACATGTTGGAATTGGCTAATGAACAAACTTTTCTGGAAATCAGCTATGCCAGCGGGATTGTCTGATTGGCTCTCCAGTTGGCCCAGTTTATACAAAAAAGCGGTGTATCACAAGCTGTGGGAAATCAGTCCTTCATTACTGATTTGGGAACTCTGGAAAGAGAGAAACAGGAGACTCTTTCAGGATAAAGAAATGCCTCTCCCTTCATTTCTAAATAAACTCAAGAGTAGTATAGTTGAGGTTTTCAACTCAACACTGGGCAATGTAACACAAAAGAGCTTCTCAGTCTAGGATGCCAAGATCAGACAAGGCTAGCAGGGCCTTATATTGCCGCCTCTCAATTTGGAAGGACAACAATCAACGCTTAAAAGAAAACTAGCCAAATGGTCTCCCCCAGACCATGAGTGGTTCAAATTAAACTTCGACAGAGCATCACGAGGGAATCCCGGTAAATCAGGAGCTGGCTGCATCATCAGAAATTGGGAAGGGAAAACAATTGGTAGTCTCACAGAGCCACTAGCAGATGGAACCAACAATGAAGTGGAACTGGAGGCCTTAATCTTAGGCTTAAAGCTTTGCCATGAGCTAAATCTCTGTCAGGTTGCCATTGAGGGAGACTCCCTTCTGGTGATCAATGGATTGCGCACAAGGAAACTCCTAAACTGGAAATTGGCCACAAAACTAGAATTAGCTTTGGCTTTGATGGATCGGTGTGAGTTGACCACCATTAATCACATTTATAGGGAGGCCAATTCAGAAGCAGACCTTCTTTCTAATCAGGGGGTAGATGGAATTAGGGTCAAATTTCTCCCTAGCTGAAGAAGTATGATAGGGTGGCAGGGTGGGCACCCAATCCAAGATCACTTGGATGGGTCGATGCCATTCAAAGTTATTATGGCCTCTTCTTTGTATTCAATAGTTATTGTGGCTTTTATGAATTGGAGATGTATCTCCTCCCTTACGGAATTTGCAAGACTTTGACTTGAGTCGTCACATGCCTCACTATGGTAGACCTCTCCTTGCATTGATTACAAGTTTCGGTTAAATGAATGTGATCTCTCTTATGCGCAGACAGAAAGACATATCTGGAGTTCATTCCATTTTCACAATTTCGAGTGATTCTCTATTGGTGTAGATGGTGGCAGTATCAGACAGCATGGAGAAAGGCTCGGGCTTCATTACGAAGATCTCGGTGCATGGGTTGATAAATGTGGGGGCTTCGACTCCTCTACAGCTGGAGAGTTCAGTTAGGTAGATGGCATTCAAGGGAGCGGTTATAGACTTAAGGTTAAAATGCATCCTGCGTAGGCATGAGGGCTTGCTCCTCTCGGCGGTCAAAATAATCTTGGGGACGGATTTCTTGACAGCAGATGAGTTCTACAAGGTCGACTCCCACATTTCTTCCCATTTCCTTGCCTCAATCCTAGATGTTGGGGTGTCTACAGCAGCAGTGAAATCTATCATGGTGAAAGTATTTAAAACAGAATTCCTTCAGGGCCTCAATTCCATTTTGGAGGCAGCCATTCTAGGGGTGGGCATCCCCTGCCCAAGAGACATTGCCTCAAATAAGGACCCTCTAGAGGTGATGAAGGTTCTGCCCTTCATCCTTGATCTAAAATGCCTAGCGCTGGTGGAGCATTAGGATCGTGTCATCCCGGTCTACGGCTTCCTCCAGAATATGCTGCAAGAGAATGTGGATCCCGGGGAAGAGGTATGGGTAGACATGCTTCATGCCATGGCTGTCGAGCTTGGCCTCTTTTGATATCTTGTTTAGATAAATCCTCAGTCCCAGTAGGTTTGTTAATAAGATAGTTAATATCAGACCAGTAAGCCTACAGGCTAATTTTGGATAGCATGGTCCCCTATATCAGATCAGAAAGCCTAGAGGCTGATTTTGTAAAGCACTATAAAACCTATAGTTTCAAGGAAGGGTTTAGGAGTCTTTTTGTCATCTGGCCGTGGCAGGTAAACGGCTTATAGGCACCTACATGTTCATACTTTCTTCGGATCAATACAAACTTTATATTTATGTAGCAAAAAAAAAAATTTACAAAAATATGTTGCTCATTTTAATTTTTGATAATTTTACAAAAATATGTTGCTCATTTTAATTTTTGTGAACACAGTCACAATCATCCCCTTAATGCCACATCTCAGCATAATAAAAATAATGTCTCTTTGGCATAATAAAAACTTAAATTTATGTGTCCATGTAGAAAATAAAACTAGCATACCTATTTTGGAAAAGATGTGGAGAGATATCATTGTGGAAAAAATAAAACTAATCTATGTAAAAAACACCAAGAGATACGATTGTGGTCTCTCGACGTCTCTTACATAGATTTTTTTAAAGATAGGTATGCTAGTTTATTTTAGTTTAGAACTTTTTTATTTGCTACATACATACATGGACACATGAGAAATCTAAGAAAGTAAATTTTATTTATTAGTTAGTGTATTAGAATTTTTTATTGTGGTTAAGAAAATGCAATAGAGGGAAAATAAAAAATAAAAAATAAAAATTATTAAATAAGAACAAAACAAATTGTTTACTTCAAATTTTTATTAATTTGAATTGAAATAACTATTTTGTAACACACTTATAAAATTATTGTAAAAGAAACCTAATTTATAATTGCAACAAAGAAAATACTATCATTTTGCTTACAACAACCTTAAATATTTTTTCTATTTTTTCAAGTCACCCTATATTCTTTTCATCATTTACAAAGTATATAACTAGAATACCTATCTTTAGAAAAAGATATCTAAAATAGGCTCTAGGCATATTTTAGATATATTTTTCTAAAGATAGGTATACTAGTAGCATCTGCAGTTTGACGATGTAAACATAGTATTTAAATGTTTAAGAAAGTTTTGTTTGAGTAATAATAGTGCAACATTTTACATAACAAAAAATCACTTATAACCAATATTTGAGTAGATTTGAATATGACCAATACAGAAAGTTAATGTGAAAAAGGGTACACTAATTCATAATATTTGAGAAAATTTTGTAAGAAGTACATCACATTATTGATCATGTATTTTAAATAATCATGAAAATGTGGAATACAGTTGAGAGAAAATCTAAATTATTCAATATTTGATATTCATAAAAATAGATTTGTAAGGAGTACATCAAATCATGTTTTCTTCTAATAATTTGAGTGTTTGTTCCTCAGACTTTCAGTTCTAAAGTTGTTTTCCCTTTTTCATATTTTCATAATGGTTATATGTAAATGGTGGAATTATTCTTAGTCCTTGTAATGACTTAACACGAGATATAGCCACAAAAGTCAAACCTATTGTTTCTTTTTGTCCAACATCAATAGTGGCTTTTGAAAGAGCGAGACCTTATGATTTGTATAAAATCAATGCCCAAGCTCGTCTCAAGGGTATTTGGATTGCATGACCCCTTTGTATTAATGTAATTGGTATTTATTTGAGGACATTGATCTTCAAATGGAATCCCTGAGTAACTATTGAATTCAACCATAACATATGTGAGTGGTTCTAGTGGTGCAATTCTAGGTCTATATATTATTTCTCGAACATATCCTAGAGCTCCCTTTACAAGACCTTCTTCTATCCAAAGATTGGAAGTTAACATTACTCTTGCATTGTTAGCAATTAACAATTCCACATCAAGTTCATCATTTTGTCCTACTTCTGGTGCATCGATAGTACTGACTTTTGTAGCAATGTTGCATGTAACTGGGTGCTTCAATGAGTATAATTTTCTTTTGTTATGACCATGCACATTATCATTGGTGGAAAATAAATGAATATTGTTATCAAAATCTTCATTGGTTGTAGTGTCTCTTTCAGCAGTAATCCTTGTCATTAGTAATTTCCAGTCATCAGTAGTTGGATTTGAATCTCTTCCACTTGTGTCAATTTTACAAGTTCTTGTGGTTGTGGGCCAAGATCCATATTATGTGATGCAAATAATCAATTATTACCTTTCTCTTGTCGACATCTAGGGCATATAGGACCTTGAGGTGTTTGAAAAAAATTATTCCAAAGTAACATTCTTGGCAAATGTAGCACATGTTTCGAGAAACAAATTTATCTAGATCATGTCGAAAAAGATTTGAAAGTTATTGAAATCTCTTTTAAGAATTCCATTTGGATTTGGTATATTTTGTGCATTGTTTCCAATAGTTACATTCACTTCACGTCCAACTACCACATTCACTTCACGTCAAATTGTATTTTCTAGTGTTTCAAGCACACAATCTATGGATCTTAAATTTTCATCTTCAATATGAAAATTAATATTAGGAAATGACTGATGCTCATACATCTCAATTGATTGATGAGTACTTGTTTGTGTTGGTGTATATTAAGCTTACTAAGGAGTGCATATTTAGGAGTCTATGTTTAGCCTTGAGCTATACTTGGCATACCTAGATTAGCTTTGTCTAACTTAAGTGGTTTTTTTTCCTATTCTTGAAGCACCACTATTCTTAGTGAGATTTTCCTATTATTGGATTGTCTATTCTTAGTCGATTATGCCCTATATGTATCTCATAGTGAGCTATTTTACTATCCCAATCAATTCACTCTTCATTGAAGTATTTGCTTCACATATTTGTGTTTTGAATATTTTCTGTAGGATAAGTGTGCCTTTTCTTGTCTTAGGTGGCTAATTTGGTGTAGGTAATCATCAAAGGATCCTCTAAGTTCTCACATGGTATCAGAGTAGGGTTGGGTTTATTTATTGTTTGTCTGGTATCAATTTGTAGATTTTTTGTTCAATATACTAGTTGCATGGAAATTATTCTCTATGTATCTATGTCCCTGTTAAGCCCATCCTCGTTCTAACATGTCAACTCATAATGCCCAAAACTAATCAACTTAATTACCATTAAATAAACACACACACACACATAGATATATATATATATACATACACACACACGCACACACACACACACACTCATATATATATATATATATATATATAATCATTGACAATAAATCAAATAAATTTAATTTCAGGATAATTGAAATTGTAACATTTCCACAAATAGCATACTATTGAATTCTGCAACAATGATAAGTATACACTTAATTCTCAAGACTAATAAGTCATATAAAGAGAATTATGTTAGATCTAGAAAACTTGATATCTATTTTCCTAAGCCTCGAAATGTATTCTTCTTAGGAAGGAGATCATCACCCAAGTGCTTTTCCTCCAACCATAGACCAATAGTCTCCTACACAACTTCCTACCTAGAAGTGGCCCTACCCTTACGAAGGGAATAGATATAAGGAATGAAATAGGTTTTCCATCTGAGTCTCTAGTGTCATGTCCTTCATAATACTTCACGATCGTAAAACTATAGATCCACTCTAACTATGTATGACATTACAGGAAGCATTATGTCATCTAGAGCATAGTGAACTTACTAATGCATGTAGAGACAGATGCATTAATTTGGACAAAGATTTAATATAAATAGATGTTTCACAATGAATGTAGTCAATTGTTCACACACCTTGATTTGACTTAGAAGCTATCTCATCTTGCAGAATTAATAGAAACAACTGGTCTTACAACATATCCTATAGTCAATTTGACTTAGTGACATCTTCTAGGCTAAGATAAATAATCATATATGCAAGGGTTGTGTAACTATCAAGTAACCCTTAGTCTATTTGACTAGGTTATTGGATACGTTTCTTAGAGTCTCACACCCTTATTTCAATTGCAATTCAAGAAACTCTGACTCCTTGTCACCCTATTCTATGAAGTGAACATTACACTCATAGAGTTTGATTAATCAACTCAACAAACATAATTGAAACAAATTCAAAGGTTCTCTAAGTAACTCATTTGGGTCGAGGATACTTCTCTAATCCCATCTTGATAATAGTTGTATTGGATATAACCAAATCAACATTAAAACTATTAGAAATATCTAATCTTGAGTCAAGAACTCTTAGCTTCCTCAAGGTTTTCTAGAGTTTTGCATTATAGACTCATAAAAATAATTATACTTTTAGCCTTAGTGAATGAGGGTCTTCAAGGTATTCTACTTGACTAATGGTTTAGATACAATGCATACACAAAGGATCATTGGGACTATCTTGAGCTACACCACTCTAGTAGTGCATAAATTCCATTTACTTTCATAGCCTCATGGGCATACAGTCAGTATGAAGGTATGTACTTAGTGAGCTCATTCAGATGACCCTTATCACATCTAAGGGACATCATAATATTTAGTCATGCACAACCATGTTCAACTATGGCATTGGTAGACTACATTATCATACTTCTTAATTAAAAGAGAGAAACTATAATCCATTGCAGTATTCCAGTATAAGTCAGGTTTAAAAACCCTAACCTCCATCACCATGTCATTATAAAAGGTAGATTATATCATAGGCTTTTGTCCACGTTACTCGGCCTTAGCTTATAATGATATCTTATTTTCAAGAGTTGATCATTTACCCATGCGAGATAATATCTCAGTTATAATACAATGACCATTCGGTCATATGGAATAATAACACAATGGTTAAGCATTGGCCACATGTCCATGCAAGGTAATAATTTAGTAATAAAGCATTGGTCATACATCCATGCAAGCTTGTAACATAGTTATAAATAATGGCCATTCAGCCTTGCAAAATATTATGACAGTTTTAAGGCAATGACCTTTTGGTCTCGCATGATGAAAACACAAGTATTAAACAATTGCCATTTAGCCATACATGACAATAAATGTAGGCATATAATAATGGCCACTCGACCATACAGAATGATAACACAATTATCAAAAGTGTTTATTAATAGTTAACACAGTCAGCTACCACCTTCTTTCTTGGTGAGCTCATATCACAAACTACGATAGCCATAGCTATCGAACATACCTTTGCATATCAAATAGAAGACTTGATCAAGATTGATAGCAAAGCTATTGAAGCTCTGCAAAAGATAAGGTAATATGGTATAATTCTAAAGATGACAGCTTCGTTGTCAAACCAAAACACACACACAGATATATATATATATATATAACAAGAGTTCATAGAAGTGATATTGTGTTCGTGACTATAAAGCCAAGACAGTGAAATCAAGAATGATAATAGAGGTTGTTAACAATGAGCTATGGGATACCTCGAAACAACAGGGATTTCTTCCTTTTGAACTACAATACTTATACAAAAAAATTGATAATGAGCACAACTCAGGGTCTCGCCCTGGCCAACTCTATGCATTCATAGTATTAATATACTAAACTTAAAAAAACAAGAATTGACACAGCTTCACTTACTCAGTGACAAGGTTTGAAGATGAATTCAATGAGATTCTGTAGGTGCTCATACTTCTTTTCCTAGTGAACTTGACCTACTCTCCCATAGCAAAACATAACATAAAACCTATCAACTCCTTCCTTATCTTTCTCTCTTTTGAGAGAAAAGAAACTTGTTTTTCCACTATCCCCATTTCTATCAGGTAGTTGCTCTTAGTGGTGGTTGAGGGCCACTTGCCCCCGCCACTCAGCTTTCAGCCAAGGGAACTTCTCCCACTCCCCTACATTTAGGGTCAAGGGAGAGTAAATCACTCCCTTGCCAAACTATAATACCATTCAAAAAGGATATTATCTCCATAATACTATTAAACAAGTAGGTTATAAATGATAACGGTGATATCTTTATCCCCATATTTACTATTAGGAATCTAGAAATGTAAGGATTTACTCTAATGTGTTCATGCAAATTGTTTCCTTATTTACGCAGCTTCAGAGAGATTCAAAGAAAAACTGGAAAATGGGTAATCTGATGCAACCAAACATTATGTAGCATAATATTCAACACCATTATTATTACAAAATTACTTAGAAACTCAGAAATATTTATTGAATCCTCCTTCTCATTCCATTCCATCCTACTACAACTAAAAATAAATACCAAATTTATACAAAATGAAATTACCCTTTTTGGCAGATTTTAGCAACTTTCTAAAATTACTTTTTTTGGTAATTTCACATCCATACCTGTATGACCATGAAAATTTCCAATTATTTAAAACTAACTAAAGAATGACTAATCATAAACTTTCTAATCTAATTGCATGTAAAACTTAAAAACTAATTAGAGAAACAACTTGAAAAAACTTGAAAAAAAACATTAAAACCTCATTTTGAGGCCCTAGATGATCAGAAAAGGTTCTGTAAATGTGTCAAAATGGTGACCTACCGAATTTACCAAATCAATGGGATTTTTAATAAACTCTTCAAGACACGTTTGCCCACCAAATTTTAGCTTCGACAAACCCTCGGGTCAATAGTTATGACCTCCGAAAGTTTCTGCATCATGATCAAATTTAGCTTGTTAAAATCCAAATGCTTCAGCTTCAAAGAAATAGGGCTTTGGACCCAAACTTAGAAAAGATTATAATTTCTATGGAATGAATGTTTAATTCACTGTGATGGTGGCCTTGTTGGGAATACACTTGGATTCTTACCAAGTGTTCTATTTTGGTACAGTTGCAACATCTGTTGTCTGGGGTTATGTTAAGGAGTCTTGTTTAAGGCAGTTCTATGTGATAGAGATTCAAGGGTTCCTTGGCCTATTTCTCTATGATAGAACTATTACCAATTTTTGCCTACAACTCAAATTGGTAGAGCTGGTACAACAAGTTCATTTTAGGTCAAAAATTCTAACATTTTCTATTATGATTATCTGTTTGCATAGTGGAGTGTTTGAGATATTCAGTTATGTTGCAATTTAGTTGTTCAACAGAGGAAAAAAAAATTCAAATCATCATTCATTTGAAAAAGGTGGCTTGAGAGATAAATTATTTCATTTCACTACAATGATTATTCATTTTAAAAATGAGATACATAGAAGAAATAAACATTGCATTGAACGAAAACATGATAGATCAAATGTCCCACACAAGCTGTCGGAATAGCTGAACTAGTATAGATATAAGAAATATACTATGCATCTAGAAATAGGAAGAGGAAGGATCATAGCCATCATTGTCTATTCAATGTCCTCGGTTTCCATGGTTGCCTTCTATGCTTGCTCCCGATCTTCATAATAACCTGCGAGATTGAAAGAGATTTGTAAGAGCTCCAGATACGAGTTCCCTAGGTGCCTGTCAGCAGAGGCATAATACATTGCCTATAGTGCACTAAGTAAGATACATATCATTCACATGTAAGAGAGATTGAAAATAAACAATCATTGTACTTCACTGATTTTATCTAAGAAGTTTGTTCCATGTGTAAGTATAGGTGAAATCATGTTGCTTTTTTGAAGACCAATTCAGCATGTTGTGTTAAGTGGGCTCCCACAAGGGTTGAGCCCAACATGCTACCCATGATTCTTAGGAGGGGATGGAATACAAAGTATACACATAGAAATAATGATATATTCTGCTATTGCATTAACCAAGTGTACAAATCTTGTGCTCATTACCCATCTATGACTATCAGTTCAATATGAAGTAAGAGTCATAAATGAGCATTAAGACAGCTTAATGATTTCCAAAACAGAGTACAGAATAACCATGATCAATACAGGATAATTGAAAGAATCATATGTATAGATGCTACTATAGGAACTAGCATGTGAAAGGTATGCTATACACTATTCAAACATATGATAGGAACATATACAACATGTGTACAGATGGAGCACAACTTACATGAAATACTTTTTCCATTTAAAAGAAGAGAATTTTTGTTGCTCCTGTCTCAAGAGTGATAGGAAAAGAATCCAGTGAACAGTTTTTCCATCACATCTCATATTTTTCAAGAGCTAGATACAAGATGAGTAATTTATCCTTTCTCATATTTCATTATTGTGAAAGTGTTGTGCAAATTGTTCATATGATTCAGGTTGTATGATTGTGTTCAAACTGAACCTTCATACAAAGTATTTTTGAATTGTATGTTCTAAGTGAAGTTGTGAGAGTTCATGTTTAAGGAACTATTTGTGAGTAAAAGTATTGAGATAAGTTAGAAATCAGGAGCTAATTCTATTTAAGTTTGTTTCATTTCAGTTCATCTTCTCACCTTTTTCCTCTGCAAATCATTTAGATTAGTAAAATCATTAGGAGAACCAGCTCACTCTGGAGGTTCACTCCAATTTTTAGGCAACCCATAGGCCTAGGAGTGTTCTCATGTGTCAACTGATAGTTAAGTTGAATAACTTAGCATACTGTACATATTTGATTGATAACAAGAACCTTTTGTTTTTGATAAAAATAAGGCAGCTAAAACCAAGGGCCTAACCCTTTTACAAAATCAAGCCCAGGGGGCAAGAAAACACTATACTGACAGTACTCAGCGAGCATAGAGAAAAGACCAGCAGCATAGGCACAGCAACCTTGCTTAAAAAGAAACAACAACAAAGCCCAATAGACTAAGCAAAAAGGTTGCAAGGAGCAACAACCTAAACAATAGCAGAACCAGACTGATCAGGTCGAACACCCTTGGCATGAGTGCGGTTCAAAGAAACATGCTTGGGAAGACCTCGCTACCTCCTTTAGACAATAGTCTAAAGAACATCATCTCCATCCATAGAAATAGGAGAAAAAGGAGAAACTCTTTCCAAATCCTTGGAAGGGGGTGGAGCTTGCGGCACAACAACATCAGTCCCAGCAACATGAGTACCTATATTAATAGTGTGAGACATATCAGTAGCTGAGATCTCTGCACCAGAACCACCAGCAACACCAGCAATAGAACCACCAGTAACACCAGTAATCCCAGTAGCAGAAACATCAGCAACACCAGCAATCCTAACAGTAGAACCACCAGCAACACCAGCAATCCCAGTAGCAGAACCACTAGCAACACCAGCAATCCCAGTAGTAAAACCACAAGTAATAGTATCCATAGCTATAAAATCTGGAACCCTCTCAATATCAGGAGTAGACCCATCATCATCAGAGGAAGATTCAACCACCTCTAACCCAGAAATATCCTCAGTAGCACCAACTATAAGATGTTCAATGAAAGAATTCTTCCACTAGGAGGAAGAATGAGGGATCTTTAAGCGAGGACACCTAGAAGCTAGATGACCCGTAGCAAAGTATCTATGACACCAGAAGGGAATACCTTCATAGTCCAAAATCTACCTCCAAGAATTATCAGTAACCTGTAGCATAATCTCAGCTGGGAGAGGCTTAGAGAGATCAAGATCCACAAGAACACGAGCATATGTGGTATGAGAAAATAAGGTAGTCACTTGATCTACCATAATAAAAGAGCCCAAAGAATTACCAATACCCTCACAACAAGATTTGCACCAAAGATGTAGTGGAAGATTTGGGAGAGGAATCCAAATAGGTATTCTATTAAAAGACTCAGTCAATGGGTTAAAGAAGGGAACCCAAGGCTTGAGAAGGAGGGCATGATTGCCCAAAAAGCAGGCCTGAGTATGAAGAATAGCATTCTGATCAGAAACTAAAGCAAAAACAACTACGAAGAAACCCTTTGCATAAGGGTAAATTTCTATTTTCCTCTTCGTGATAGGGCACCAATGCTCTAAAATCTAGAGGTTCAAATCACCGAGCCAAGGCCACCAACGGTCAAATCTACCAATCAAACCCTACTCAGAGAAATAGTCAATATTTTTTAAAACCTCATCCCCTAGGACCACTATAGCGGGAGGCAAGTCTGACTGAGAAATAGATCTCCTAGATACCAGAATAGTAGTAGCATTAGCAAACTCCTCACATCGCTGAGGAGAATCACAGTTAACAATCTTTGCATAAGATGTAAGAGCAATAGCAGCAGCGCTATAAATGGATGGCGTACCAACAGCCGTAGAAACCCCAATAGCATACGGAACCCCTATAAATAAAGCATCAGACAAACCCTAAAAAGTAGCAGTCATATTTACGGACGGCACTCCTATGGTAATTCCAGCAGTTGAATGCACAGACGGTGCATCAACAGGTGTAGCCACACTAGCAGCAGAAGCAAACACACCATTCGCAGGCACCCCAGTAGCAGACGGAACCCTAGCCATAGATACAGACAACACATGGATAGCCACACCAGCTGCTAAGCCCACGAATAGCGCACGAATAGCCGCAGTTGCACCAGCCACTGATCCCATGGACAACACACGAACAACCGTAGCCACACCATCAACAAAAGAAAACCCAACAAGAGCAGACTGACCCCGTGCATGTAAAGTAGCAGACGAACCCTGTAAGGTAGTAGTTGTAGGCATAGATGGAGGTAGTAGTTGTAGGCATAGATGGTGCTCCAACAGCAAAAGCAGTTGAGCCCACGGACGGCGCACCAACAGCTGCAGCCAAACCAGTAGCAGAAGAAGACCCTGCAATGAGCCCAGTAACAGACAAATCCTGTGAACCAGGAACATGGGCGGGAAGAGGAGCAGGAGAGCCCATTTCAAAGTTAAAATTCACAAGAACCTTTTGTTTTTTGTTCATTTATATCAGAGTTGCTATTAGTGGAAGGACTTCCAATTAAGGGAATTCGCATCGCATCTCCAAGGAACTCATTGTGCCCCTATTTGCTACGATTGTCCCTACAAGATGAAAATATATTGGCACTTCATTATAAAGCCCATTGTAACATGTATTTTTTGGAATATATCCAGAGATTTTTAACCATACACGGAAGTAGATATTCTTTCCATGTCACAGACTATTTAAAAAATATGAGGTAACGAGGTGTTTTCTCCTATAACTGCATCATAGAGAATGGGATGAGATTAATGGGTTTTGAATTGAAGTCACTCTTGCACCTAGTAAGATAGCTTTCTAGAAGAGCTCTCCCCTAATGGTCAGTTAGGTCTATATATTATCAGTAGGTCTACTTAGTGAGCTCTAATGGTCGATAGCTGAAGTTTTCTGGGCATGCACAGATTGCTCTAGAGTAGGAGCTCAGTTTCATGCGTATAGGAGTTTTTTTGACAATGATGGATTGTATCTGTTTCAGTGTGTAAGATTGTTTTTTGAGTTGCAGCTTTAGGTCATAGAGGCAAGATTAGTGTTGTTCTGTAGCTTCTCTTGCCAGGCTGATTATTTGTTCCTGTATATGTTTCTCTATATTTTGTTTCTTTGTAGTATTTTGACTTCCTTACCCCTTGTAATCCATATTTTTTTCAATAAAAAAAATATTTAGAGTTATCATTCTTGACGCCTATTAGGCACCTATTCCTACTTTAATCACACATCTAATAAAAGGCAATTTTTACATATATATTTTTAAAGATATGTATTCTAGTTTATTTTACTTTCTTTAACTATTTTATTTACTACATACATGGACACATGACAAATATTAGTAAGTAAATTTTATTTATTTATTTATTTATCTTTCATATAACAATTTTATTTACTACATACATACATGGACACATGACAAATCTGAGTAAGTAAATTTAATTAATTAAATTATTTATCTTCTTCTATATTATTTTCATTATTTTTTCCCGAGCATGGTGAACCAAGGTAAATCTTAACAAGTAATAGATTATTTTTATTTATTTATTACACCGAGAGGCATTCTACACTCACAACAAGGGCAGATTTAGATTCCTTCAGATTCCCATGTAAACAAAATTCATAATTGTACAAATAAATAAATTTGTCGAGGCCAAATGGATAGAAAAATAGAAAAACTTGTTACGCCCGAGAGGCTTCTACACTCACAACAAGGCCTGAAAGATTCATATTCTAAGATTCAGATTCCCATGTAAACAAAATTAATAAAATGTGCAAATAAATAAATTCGTGGAACCAAATGGATAGAAAAATAGAAAAACTTGGTAGTTGTGGAAGCCAAATTGATAGAAAAATAGAAATTATTATGTTTGAAGAATACGAAAAGTCTGGCAGCATAGTCTTGCAGCACAGTCTTTTTAAATTAACTCATGTGAGCATTTCAAATATTCTAACTGCAAGTAATTTATAAATGCCAACAAATTGGAAGATATCTCTCGGCGTACTGTAGATATATTTTTTAAAATATAAATATACTAGTTTATCTTTTTTTAGTTTGATGGTTCAAAATGTATTAGAATTTTTTATTGTGTTTAAGAAAATGTATTAGAGAGAAAAAAAATTGTTAAATAAGAACAAAACAAATTGTTTATTTCATATGTTATTAATTTAAATTGAACTAATTTGTGAAGAAGTATTTTATTAAAAATTGCAACAAAGAAAATACTATCATTTTGCTTACTTAAATCTTTATGCTATTTTTTTAAGTCACTATATTCTTTTTCATCCTTTATAAAAAAGTATATAATTAATAAAATAATCAAACTAATAAATTAATAAAATATTATTTTATAGTTTTAATTTTTTCTAAATATATATGAGTTATTATTATTATTTACTTGAACACTTATTTTATTTACTAAGAGTTATTTTATTTTATTTATTTTTATTGGTAAAAGGCAGAAGCCATTAAAGTCAGTTAGAAAAAATACAGCTCTGTTCAAGCACCGGTAGGAAAGAAAACCTCTGGTCTAGCCTGGGACTACATACTGTTTATATACACAAGGTCAAGCCCTTCAAGGAAACATATTTTATTGTGTAATTGCTGAGATAGATATACAAATATCACCCTTGGACATGGTCTTTCTTTTGATATCCTTATTCTGTATGTTTTTAGGCACTTCGACTCTTGGGAAGACCTCCATGGCTTATATTGAAGGGGCATCTTCTATGTTTCTCCTGTCTAACCTGAAACCACATAAATCTACCACTTCTTTTTGTATGTTAGCTATACAAAATCAAAACATTCATTCTACTGCAGACATCTGTTAGTTCTTAAAAATCTTTGCTTGAGAAGAGAAAATACTTGATTGTTGCCAAGCTTATCAAAATTATGCAAACAGACTTGTTTTAGTGTTACCTTAAATCTGGAGCACATTTTGGTTAGTTCACCTTCCACCGTGTGTAACTGCCAGCAAGAGTCTTTGAATAGTTGGGTCTATGTTAGTTGAAAACAAGCTGAGTAGAATAGAGAGATCCGACGATAATAAGTCATGTCTTACAAATACAACAATTGAAGCATAACATCAAATTGGTATAATAGAGTTTGAACTATTCAAACCAACAGATAAAAGTAAAGTCATCGGTGAAAACAGAAATTCGGTGAGAGAGTGCGCAGTAAAAACTATTTTAAACAGGTCAAAAAACTTGAACTGTTGCTGTGGTACAACCGTTGAACCAACGGTTATTGGACCTTTGAACTCAAACGAACCTATTGAACTTATGGTTATTGAACCATTGAACCACCTTAAACATTGAAGTTATTGAACCGGTTGAACCTTTGAACCGATGGAACCTTCAAACTCTGATGAACCTTTGATCTGGATGAGCTTTCAAACTAGATGTACCCGTTGAACTTATGAAATGATGAACTGTTGAACCTTTTGAACCTGTTGAACCTCTATCTTAAGTTTCAAGAACCAGTTGAACCTTTGAACTGGTGGAACCTTCGAGCTCTGATGAACCTTCGATCTGGATGAACCTTCAAACCAGATGTACCCATTGAATTTACGAACCGTTGAACCTTTTGACCTCGTTGAACCTCCATCTTAAGGTTCAATGGTTCAACGCTTTCTTTTCCTTTGGCATAATTCTTCCCTCATCTTCCAATAATTCTTGTTTTAAAAAAATAACTATGAACTTAACAAATTAACATAGATATTTTAAGTACAACTATATTTAAAACACGTCTATATATATTGAAGATATCTAGACTAGTTATATTACAAAATTAAAAAATCATAAAAATTAATTGTAGAACAAACATATATTAGAAAGTAATTTAAAAAAAAATTATAATCATACCAAATCATACAAATCACAAGTCATTACAATTTAAATAACAAACAGGTAAAACCACCACATAACACTTAATTACCATAGTTTTGCTATCCACCATTCTCTCAATTTTCATAATAACTACTACAGGTTTAAAATAATATTTACATAGATTTAAAGAACTGGTTAAGAATAAGCTTGGGTTCAAATGACAGCATCATCTTGTAAAAGTTTTGACTTGTGCTCCTCATTGCCAAAACCCTTCTTTCAATTGTATGCAAACACCTTTGGATCATTTGTACCACTTAACTGCTAAAGCACAGATAATCTCCCACACAAACACAATTTCGAGGCATCTTGCAAATTATTTTCATTTCCAAAGCAACTTATCTTCATCGTCTTGAAACAACTCCCAGATAACAATACCTTAAGATGAATCCACTTAACTTCATATACACACTTACAAGGCGTAGGCATGTACATGAACATTATTCTGATTGATTTACATAGTTTTATGTTGCTTTACATTTATCCCTAGTTATTATACTAATTCATGAATAGCATGTAAAACCTAACTAACCCTACTTCTACTTCTACAACTAATAGGATAGAGGATTGATTTAAAATAATTTTGGACCTTCACCAAGCTGATCGGTGCCTAATCCACTAGGAAACAAAGTCATGGACAACAAAGAGGGAAGAGATGCATCAAGTAAAACTTCAACAAAAATAGAAATATATATTGACGTACAAATCTTAGATTTAGTCTCATATGATAAACATAATTAATAATCAAGAAAAGATAAGCAATGATCTATTTGCAACAAAGGAATGACCCATACAAAAGAGTTTGTATTTATTCAAATGTTGTCACACATTATCCAATCTCTATTACAATAATACCAACAAGTGTGGCAAAAGAGGATGAGTAACTAGGTTCAGAACAACTACATTCTTCCATGGAGACATATTATCACATGAAATTGTGCATTGAAGATCCTTCCTACACTATATTAGATGCATTCTTCCATCTGTAGCCTAGACATATATTTTTCTTGATGCCCTAAAATCACCACAAACTCCTATGCCTCTAGAAAATTGGTTCAATGACAAACATGTATTACATCCTTATATATATATATATATATATATATATATATATATATATATATATATATATATATATATATATCATTACATTTCCTTTGTTGCATTTTTTGGAGGGAAAACCAATTAGGGCACCCACCTATCTCATCTACCCTTGCATTCAATTCCACATACCTTCAATCTTGTCAAATTGGGCATTAATGGCGCTTTTGGTAGGTAGGCAGATATGCAAACTAAAAACCTATGAAAAACCACATTTTAAAAACATTTGTTAGTGAGTTCCTATTGACCAAGAACTCGCCAAAATCTCTTTTTCCTTCTGTTCACTTTGTGTCTTCCTTGTTGAAGGCTTAGTCATTTTAACATTTACCCTACCTTGTTAATAGTTTCCCTAGTTCAAGGAACTACGTGAAATGTCAAAAACCTCCCTCCTTTTCTTTTTTTCTCCTTTGTTAGTGAGTTCTTGACCACCATAAACTCACCCAACATCACTTTACTTTGTCTTGTCTTCTTTTCTACCTTGTCATACCTTAGAAAGTTTTATCCATGGAAATATTTTTTCTCTCAGTTGTTGGGGCTTAACCAAGAACACAAAACACTTTCGACAAGTTCCATGGTTTTGAGAACCATGCAAACTACCAAAAGTCCCATCCTATAGCCTCTTTGTTGGTGGTTGGGAGTTCAATAGGAACTAGCAACCCATTGGGGTTTTCCATGGTTCAAGGAACTACGTGAAATGTCAAAAACCTCCCTCCTTTTCTTTTTTCTCCTTTGTTAGTGAGTTCTTGACCACCATAAACTCACCAAACATCACTTTACTTTGCCTTGTCTTTTCTACCTTGTTATACCTTAGAAACTATTATCCATGGAAATAATTTCCTCTCAATGGTTGGGGCTTAACTAAGAACATAGAACACTTTTGGCAAGTTCCATGGTTTTGGGAACCATGCAAACTACCACAAATCCCATCCTATAGCCTCTTTGTTGGTGGCCAAGGGTTCGATAGGAACCATGAGCCCGTTGGGGTTTTCCATGGTTCAAGGAACTACGTGAAATGTCAAAAAACTCCCTCCTTTTCTTTTTTTCTCTTTTGTCAATGAGTTCTTGATCACCATAAACTCATCAAACATCACTTTACTTTGCCTTGTCTTCTTTTCTACCGTGTCATACCTTAGAAAGTTTTGTCCATGTAAATATTTTTCTCTCAATGGTTGGGGCTTAACCAAGAACACAAAACACTTTTGGCAAGTTCCATGGTCTCGAGAACCATGCAAACTACCAAAAGTCTCATCCTATAGGCTCTTTGTTGGCAGTCAAGGGTTCAGTAGGAACCAAGAACCTGTTGGGGTTTTCCATGGTTCAAGGAACTACATGAAATGTCAAAAACCTCCCTCCTTTTCTTTTTTTATCCTTTGTCAGTGAGTTATTGACCACCATAAACTCACTGAACATCACTTTACTTTGCCTTGTCTTCTTTTCTACCCTATCATACCTTAGAAACTTTTGTCCATGGAAATATTTTCCTCTTAGCGGTTGGGGCTTATCCAAGAACACATAACACTTTCAGCAAGTTCCATGGTTTTGGGAACTATGCAAACTACCAAAAGTCCCATCCTATAGCCTCTTTGTTTCCGGTCGGGGGTTCAGTAGGAACTAGGAACCTGTTGGAGTTTTCCATGGTTCCATAAACTATGGAAAACATTGAAATGGTTTTTGGTGAGCCGAAAATGACTGACAAGACCAAAAAGTTCAATTTTTTTTTAGGAATTTTAGGAATTTTTGGATCTCTTTCCACTTTCTTGTGATCTATCTTGAAGATCTTGTGGAATACATTCTTCTACACTTTGTATTGAATAAACATGTCTTAGAAATGTATGTGGATAAACAACCTGAGGATATTGGTATATGTGAGGATAATGTGCCAACATTGCAAGCCATTACTCAATTCATCCTTTCATGAGTCCTATTAATATTCCAAGTCTTTCATCCTTTGAACCCTTGTTTTTGTGTCACCTGATAGATTTTTTGACATGCATTATTCTCATTGCTTTCTTTCATGGTGTTGCATTTATTATTATGCAAGGTTATTACATTTTATGCTCAATCAGTCGTTTTCATACCTTGTTGAAATGCGTGTCACATTGTCAAAGAAGAAGCATGTCCATGTGATTATGTTGGTTCACTATAATGGAGGACTCATTTTGTGTGTTTGCATGCATGTGGTCATCATCTTGAAAGTTTAGGTGTATGGTCACAATTTAGTCCTAGATGTCTAGGATGTCACAAAGACATAAACATAGGTGTTTCGCTTTGGGCTATCAATGTGAGGTACACTTTTATGGTACAAATTCATTTGATGATTGTTATCATCTGCATGTAATTTTGTTCCGTGCTTGTAAAAATGCCTACACCTTTCAGGTTTGTTATATGACTAGGGGCATTAGTCATTTAGATTTAATTTGACATTTTGAAGCTCAAATATTCATTTTCGTTGTTTAAAAATGGCATTAAATTTTCTTTGTTAACCCCATTCGCTCTTTTCACTTGAGGCTTTAAAGCTAGAAGACACATATGAAATTATATAGAAAATTCTTAAACTTTAGTATAACATTGAAGCAAACCACTAACCATTGTGAGTTGGTTGTTTAGTTTTTAAATCAAGATTGTCTTTAGGATTAGGTTTAATAATCAAAATATTTGGATTACTACCAAATTTTGAGCTTTCTAAACTCATCCTCATAGAATTTACAATCCATTTCATAAACATATTCAAAATCTATATCTTCATAATTCAGCTGGAGTCCAACTCTTCCAATTCAAACTCAAACTAGTCCATGTGCCTTTAAATTTTACAACTTGAGCAACAACAAGAGAAAGCACAACAAGAGCAACATGAGAAGACATCCAAACCTTAATCTTTTCCCAAGTAGAACTCTAAATTTAGTTTATTAATTTCATGTTTAAAATTTTTCAAGGCGTATAATTCATTGAAATGGTTACAAAAGATACCTTGAATTGTATCTCTTTACATCTAATGACTAGAATTTGTATTAACCTAGTCTCTAACATGACTTTATACTTCCAACATGGAGATCATAAAGAAACGTATACTGTAGATAGGTAATTTGAGATCAGGCTAGCGGTGAGAACAGTGTGTCATAGGAGAAGTTCAATCTGTAAGGTTTTCATCAGGCTAGCGGTGAGAGCAATGGCTGGTCCGAAGCAGTGGACGAAGGAAATGGATAGAAGATCCATCCCGAGGTTTAAAGAACCGGTTAAGAATGAGATTGGGTTCGAATGACAACATCATGCTGTAAATCTCTAAGTTTCGACTTGGGCACTGAGGAAGACATTGCCAAAACCCTTCCGTTAAATTGTATGCAAACACCTTTGGATGATTTGTATTATCACTTAAACTGCTGACGCACAGATAATCTCCCACACAAACACACTTCCCAATATATTGAGGGAGAGAGTCCGGAGGCATCCTTGCAAATTCTTTCCATTTCCAAAGCAACTTATCTTCATCGTCCTGAAACAACTCCCAGATAACAATACCCATAGCGCTTGGCAAATGAAAGTCAATACCCATCCTGAGTAGAACCTCAGGTAACGGATCGCTTGCTGACTGATCCGTGAAGGTCGCTACCACTAGAACGGATGCCCTATATGCAACTATGGATAAAACATACAGATCATAATTTTCAACAAGTTGGGTGGGTAATGGAGCTATTGTAACAGGCTTAATAATACCATCTTCGATATTGTAACCGGCAATAGTCATAGGCCTCTCTGCCCTCCAGAAAAGAACGCCATTGCACTCAACCATTTGACGATCTAATATATTAGAGCCCGTTTCCCCTGAAAACTGAGACTTAAGCTTCCATGAATCTTGAAAATAGTGGTAGATTTGGAAGGAAAAATTCCTCGAGCTGTGCCCCAACGTCACTACCAAATACGGCTCTCCATTTCCTCCTCGTACAATATGCTGAGACTCGCAAAACATATCGATTACTATATCTGTATAAATTTTCATGAGCGGGTTGCAAACACGTAATACTGGGGTTCTTCTAAAAAGCAGTAACCCCAGCCCTACACTTGGTAAGTTGTAACATCTGACATTGTCTCCCACAGGATTTGAGAGGAAAGAAAGAGAGATTGTCATCCATTTTTGTGTGGAAAAGCAGTAGGCCACACAAAGCCAACTTCCGTCGGATTCTTCACCACAGAGAAGAAGCCATGGATTTTGGGTGCGCAGCGAAGACAGAAATCTGTGCGAGGACAAAATAGAATTCCATTCTTTGCAAACTACGCGAGAGCGGCAGATTGACTGTAATGGAAGCTTTGTAAAAATGCATTCCTTTACATCCCCATACAGCTCAGATACACCACTCTGCTCTCCGTCTTCTTCAACTGCTGAAATAAATTGTCGCTCCATTGCTTTCTACTACCAGGCTTCCTAATTAATGGATTTCTTATGCTATTGATTTCTCTCTATGCATTTATAGGTGTTTGACATGGAGAGCTTTGCTTACTCCACGCGTGGTTAAGAGCAGCCAAGGTGGAGAACATAAAATTTAAAATAGGTAATCGAGATAAAAATTGGGATAGATATTTTTAATATATTTATGGAAAACCTGTTAAAAGAAATATAATTTTGGAAGTGTTTTTAAATATCTTATGTAAAAAATTAAATGGCATTAATTTTTTTTTGTTATCTTTTATTAATATTTTACATTGGATATCTGATTTAAATTTATGTGTTCATGTAGATAATTAAATAATTCAAAAGTAAAATAAGTTAATTCTTAAGTAAATAAAATAGCTCTAGATTGATATTGGCATCTTTTAGATAGACGTGTTTAAGATATTGTTATAATAGAATATAAACTATTAATAAATATGTAATAATTTGTTATTTATTATCATCTAATTAAATATTTTAGTCTAACTTGACATATATCAATAAATACAAAAATATCTGAAATTACTCATCATCTCATTTTAAAAATATAAGTAATAGTGGTCAAAATATAGCTCCATATGGGACATGTATCAATTTAATTCATTGTGCATAAATAGTACATATCAAAATATAATGCTCTTAAAAAAAAAATTGTCATCACATTAAATAGTTTGAGTTTGTAGATTTTATGCAACATTAGTGTAGAACTTCTAAACCTAAACCAACTAGAAATTTGTTCTTTAATGAACAATATATATTCTCAATGTATCATATTTATCAATCCTCATTTCTAACAAGTCATTCCTTCTCTTTTAATTTATATCCAATTGATATTGTTTTTTAGACCTCAACAACCAAATATTGAAGTGCCTCCCTATGTAAAGTTCACCATTTGATACATAAATCAAATTTAATACCTATATATTTCAAATATGAAATTTAAATACTCATATTTCAAAAGGGACTCCCCTTCAATTTACATCAACCTCTTTCTCAATATAACATAGAGATATTTTTTCTTCTCATTAAAGCATTAAATTATAGAAAAAGAATTGTTTTTTGTGCCTAAGTATAAAACTATTAAGTTTCCACAATCCATTATTGCCTAGAAAAGTTGTGTCTTGTATGTAAAGGTAAACTTATTAAACTTTTGTTGTTTACAAGGATGGGGTGATTCCTCCTATAACTAGGTGTAATTCCGCTAACCATGGCAGCTTAACCTAATTGTTGTTTCAAACATGAGTAAGTAATAACAGTTGTCTTGCATTTGAGCCCTGACTCTCACTAGCTTAAACCCCAAAAACTCAAAATCATCAATGGAATCCAAAGTTATTGTTGCAGTTGGACTCAAATATTTGTGGTTAGAATATGTAGAAGGGTTTCTCCCTTTGAGTATATTGATTGTCTCTCTTAAATGATCATGGTTAAAAAAAGAAAATCGCAATTCTAGAAAATGGTCCTAAGATAAGGGTCCAAATGAAGGTGGAGAAAATAAAATTTGAAATAGATAATGGAGATGGTATAGATATTTTTAACATATTTATGGAAAACGTGTTAAAGAGAAAGGGCCATTAAGTCTTATTTTTAATTAATTTTTTAAAATAAAATTTTAAAATATATATTCATTGTAAACCAACCCATTGAATCACCGGGATTTCGGATTGCCTATTGTTTCTTTAGGCGGCGGGATATAGATATAGGGGCTCCTCCACGCCCTAGATCAATGGAGGCTGAGACTGACTGGGGAGCACCGCTTCAGCGAGATCGCCAGCCATATAACCAACCCCTCCCGGGGATGAGTTGGTCTCAAGACCGGCCCCTCCATATAGATTGATTTGGATTGGATGGGTTTCTCGAGCTAGGTTTAGGACCAGCTAGAAGCTATAGATAGACTGGGACCAGCTATATATCCCTCGGCTTCCCAAGCAGAGAGAGATCTAGCCTAGTAATAAAATTTTAAAATATATATTCATTGTACTTTTCAAAGTAAAAATAAAACAAAAAAATCAAGGAAATAATGAATGGTGGTTTTTTGAAAAGAAAAAAATTAAAATTTACATACAAAAGTAAATAGTTTCGAAATAAAGTAATTAATGTAATAAAACTAACATTCCTATTTTTAGAAAAAATACACTTGATTTGAATCATAGATCCACTAAAACAAACACTTTTTACATAGATTTGTGAAAACATAGATATGGTAGTTTTAATAATTTTGTAATTTTATATTTTATATTTTACATATAATTTATTGATTTAATATTTTAATTTTGTAATTGTATTAATTTTATAAGTTTATTTATTTTATTAGTTTTATAGTTTTATAATTTTAATTAAAAAGTTATTGAAATTATTATGTATAGTAAATAATTATGTAGATCTATCAATAAAAATACAATATAAGTGATATAGTTTATAGTTTATAAATGAATTTATTTTTGAAATAATTATTTATTTTAATTTTAGTTAAGAGTTAATATTGCAATAGTAAACAGATAATAAAGTTATTTTTAGAATTATTTTATTTTATTTTATTTACTTAAGATTTATTTTCTAGTTACTTTATTTATTTAAAAGTTATTTTATTTATTTTAATTTTATAATATAGATTGATTATGTTTTAGTTTTTATTATTTTTTCATCTCGGCTCTTTTATAGTTTTTGTTAACACCTCACATTACACTCCACCCCTTGTTTGGCATAATAAAATAATTTTTAAACTAACATATATATCTAAAATATGCCTGAAGGCACCTATTCTTATAAAACAACAATGAATAAAAAACAAAAAATTAAAACCCTAATATACTTTGATCCTTTTTATTTGATATGGGAAAACACTAATAAAATATAGTTATAAATTATTAAATTTAATTCTGCATTAAAGAAAAGAAAATTATATTGAAGCATTTATAGTAAAATGTAATGTACTTACTTGGAATATACTTTGATCTTTTTATATTTCATATGATAAAACCCTACAAAAATATAGTTATAAATTATTTAATTTTATTATTTAGAAAAGAAAAGAAAAATAGATTGAACCCTTTATACTAAAATATATAAAATATAATACACTTACTTTGACTAACTTCTCCCCTTCAATAATATGTTCTAATCTTTATTTATTTCATATAATAAACCCTAATAAAATATAATTATAAATTAAATTATTGTACAATAAATAAAATAACACAAAAAACAAAAGGTAATCTGCCCTTGATGAATATACTTTGATCCTTTTATAAATTAAATTGAAGCCTTTATAGTAAATGTATAAAATATAACTTCAAATAGCTTCTCCCATTTTCATGAATATACTTTGATTTGTTTTTATTTCATATGATAAAACCCTAATAAAATAATTAATCTGCCCTTGATGAATATACTTTGATCCTTTTATAAATTCAATTGAAGCCTTTATGGTAAATGTATAAAATTTAACTTCAAATAACTTGTTTCATTCATGAATATATTTTGATTTGTTTATATTTCATATGATAAAACCCTAATAAAATAGGTAATTTGCCCTTCATGAATATACTTTTATCCTTTTATCCATTAAATTCAAGCCTTTATAGTAAATGTATAAAATATAACTTCAAATAACCTCTCCCCTTCATGAATATACTTTGATTTGTTTTTTATTTCATATGATAAAACCCTTATAAAATATAGTTATAAATTATATTATTGTACAGTAAATAAAATAACATAGAAAACAAAAGGTAACCCTAACAAAATAGAATGCGCTTATTCTTGTAATAAATTTTATAATTGTGAATACACTTTGCTCCTTTTATATTTCATATGTTAGAACCCTAATAAAATATAGTTATAAAAGAAATTATTCTATAGTAAATAAATAACACAAAAGAAAAGATAACTATGATAGTAAAATATTAATTTGAAGTATTTTCATTAAAATAACTCAATAGTAAATCAAAGTACTATTATATTTCTGTTGTAGGAAATGTTTCTGAATAGATCACCTTAGGCCCTAGTGTCAAAAATTGCAAGATCATAAGCAAGGTAAATTAGTTCCAAGGAGTAAACCTACTTGGTGGATAGGGGCTGAGCCCCAACATTATCTTGTGCTTGCTAGCTCACAAATTGAAGATAAATCTAAGATTTCGCCCACCCTGCCTCAAAGGGCTCAAGAATATTCTAGTGGTAATGTAAATAAATCAATTGAGGGTGATTGTATAGTATCTCCTTTTTCTAAATTTTCTACCTCTGAGATCTTCCGAGAGCCACTAGTTATATGCACCAAACAATGTCCAATGAAAACCATAGTAAATATCATACAGATAAGGACCCGTCAGAAGCAAATGAAAAAAAGCATAAGGGCTCTTCACTAGAGTAAATGGGAGATGACAACAATTAATAGACCACAGTGAGAAAAAATAAGAAATTAGGGTAAAATGATAAAAGAAAGATGACTTTGCATTCTCATGTTAAGATGGGTAAGGAAAAAAACTATAATTTAGATTTTTCTAGTTGTTCCTATGCACCCTTAAGTTTTTTCCCATTCAGTTTTGTTCTCTTTTTATTTATAATAGAAAGGGTATCACCCCCATGGTGACACATATATAACAAAAAAAAGGTACTATTTAATTTATAGTAAATAAAACAACTTACCATTAAAATAACTTTTGCACTTGTCCAATATACTTTGTAGAATCTAAATAAAAACCCACAAATTAGATTTCATTCTCCAGAAAAGAAAATTAAATTAAATTGAAACCTTTATACAAAAAAATATAAAATATAATGCAGTTACCTTCAAATAACTCATAGGCTTCTCTGTATCCTTTTGCTCTACCTTATTTCAATATAATGATGTTACCTTCATATAACTTCTATGCTTCTCTAGTATTCTTTTGCCCTATCTTATTTCATTTTATTTTTTTGTGATTTATGTTTGACTATTACTTGTATTTATATAGATTTGTTACTTTATGTTTGTTTTATTGTTATTTCCATTAATTTAATAAAACTACGGCAGTTATATATTTTAAATTTAATTCCTGTGTGCTTTCATTTAAAAAAATATGTCAGTTATATATTTTTTAAATATAAAATAGTTACTTCATAATTTTCAGGTGCATTCATTTAATAAAATATGCGGACTATATTTTAAATTTAAAATACTTACTTTATAATTTTACAAAACTATGTTAAATAATGATGGCGCGAAGATTTGAAGAGCGACAATTCGCAGAGCGAAAATTTGCAGAGAGACCCATTCTAGAATGGAGAGAGAGAGAGGGATGAAAGGAGGCCTCATGAAGCAAAGAGATTGGAGACGCTTTCCTCGAAGGGAGCTTGAACCGGCTAACAGGAATTGTGGATTCGCCAGCGGTGGTCAGAATTTTCCACAGCAGGAGGAAGACCTGCAAAAATGGCACGATGTCCGGTTTCCTCTGAAAAGAGAGCAGCAACAGAATAGAAATCTTCACGGCCCAAGGCACTGGAATCAAAGACAGCAAAACTATCAACAATATAGGGGAAGAAGAAACCCTAGAGGTGATGGTCAGCGCAGGGATTTCCAAAGGCGCAATTTGCAGCCAGAGATCAACATCACGGAAGGAGGGAAGATGTCAGAGAAGAGGAAATCTCAATCACCCTCAATGCTAATCGTCTTCAGGATCTTGTTTTGAAATTGGAAAATACTGCATTAATAATGAAATGGCATGGGAAGGATTTAAATTGGCAAAGTCTGGAGACATGGTGGTATGACAAATGGGGAACAGAATTGGAATTCAAGAGGATGACAAATGATTATTTCATGGTCATTTGTCCTTCGAAACCCATCAAGGCTCAAATTAAAGAAGGGATTTGGATTCTTGATGGCTGCGGCTTTTACATCAGCCAATGGAAGGCCGGGTTCGATCCAACTTCACACCGCTTGGAAAAAAATCATGATTGGTATATTTTACCTAACCTCCCCCTTGAATATTGGGACTCCAGGGTTTTGGAAGAAATTGGTAACGGCATGGGATCCTTTTTGTGCGCGGAGAAAAGGGGCAACCCAGAAGGGTCAGGCACAGTGGTTCAGGTAGGCATCGAAAGCAATCCAAATCGTAGAATCTTGAGTGAAATTAAGATTTCGTCAGGATTAGGTGTCTGGACGCAGAAAGTGATCCATAACCCTCTCCCCACAGATACTCTGGTCAAAGTGCTAGGGTGGAAAAGTGACCCTTTTCCAAAGGAAAACTCGGAGCAAGCATCCAATAAACAACTCATGGAGGATGAAGATTATGTCGAAGAAGGTCGACCTCTCCCTTCTAAAGTGGAGCTTCAAAAGGAATCCAAATCAGCCCAGAGGCTTGATGATGCCCAGAGCATCAAATCCATTGATCAAAAATTATCGCAGGCAATTAAGCTGAATGGTAACACAGTGCGCAAAGAGGATCTTGATTCCCTCATAAATGTGGGCAATGAATTGGTGGACATTGCAAATGCGGCCAAAAGAGGGGAGCTTGACATCAACAATTTTGATGGTGAAGATTGGCTTGCAAAACAAGATTTCGAGCTGATGGGAAATGAAGGCTTCCTAACTGAAAAGGAAGACCCAAGCAAAGCCCTAAATAACCTTGTAGAACAAGGGGAGTTAATTGAAATCTAAGGAACCAACCAAAACATTGCCAGATTGTGGAGAACACAGAGGAAAAGGTAGGATTCCAAATAAGGAAAAACTCAAGTGGGATGGGGAGGCTTCAGGGCAATTGAAAATCTAAACACTATTGAAAGTAGGGAAGGGGAATGCCCTTCCTGAACAACAATGAAAATCATAACTTGGAATGTTAGGGGCTTAAATGCCCCTAACAAAAGATGTCTGTTGCGGCAGCATCTGAACTCACAGTGACCGGACGATTGTTTGATTCAAGAGTCTAAGTTAGGAGAACACGAAAGAGCAACTCTCAGCCTCAAATTGAGGAAGTGGAAGATTTGTGGAGTCAATGCAGAAGGAGCCTCAGGTGGACTTCTCACTCTTTGGAAGCCGCAAACAGTCTTGATTGAAGAGGTGGCTTCAAGCAAGTGTTGGCAAGCCTGCAGGGTAAGGAGCCTCGCCTCCAATCTAAGTTTTCTTCTGGTAAATGTTTATGGGCCTAACAACTACATTCATAAAAGAAGTGTTTGGAACGAATTGAACAAAGTCTACAAATTCCTAGGGTTCAAATTTTTCATTTTAGGCAGGGATTTCGACGCAATTTTGAAAGAAAGTGATAATAAAGGGGGAGTAGGGAGGAAACTTCAGTCTCAGTTGGATTTCAAAAGTTTTGTGGATAGAAATGAACTTTGTGACATTCAGATGGGAGGTGGGCAGTTCACCTAGACAAATAGAAGGTTAGGCTTCTGTGACATAGCCGAGAAATTGGATAGGTTCCTCTTCAAAGGAGACTTCTACAGTCTTCCCTTTAATCTTGACTGTCAATTACTTCCATTACCAGGGTCAGATCACTACCCCGTTTGCTTGGAATTATTGGGAGAAAAGGGATCAGTCAGGAATCCCTTTAAGTTTGAAAATATGTGGTTTCAGCACAAGGATTTTTTGGATATAATCAAACAATGGTGGAATGAAACGTAGCCCGTAGGCTCCAAAATGTTTAGCATCACAGTCAAGCTGAAGGATATTAAACAGAATCTAAAATCATGGAATCAAAATAACTTCAAAAACATCTTTGAGGAGAAGAGGCAATGTGAATCAGAATTAAAAGCCCTCTTGAAGAAGATTATTAGAGAGGGAATGGATAACCACAGCTACTTGCAAGAAAAATTGCTGATGGAAAAAATGAATGATATTCTTACCAAAGAAGAAGTGTTTTGGCGACAAAAATCCTGGGAAGTTTGGTTATCGGCCGGGGACAAAAATACAAAATACTTTCATAAGGCAACAAAGGAAAGAAGGGAAGTAAACAAAATTTCCAGGGTAAAAGACATTAATGGAAAACTTGTGGAGGATGTGGAAGAGGTCAAACAAGCGGTGGTGGAGCATTTTTAGAACCTCTTGCATGACCCAGAAGGTTCCCTGCTCACAGCCCAAGAAGAGCTTGTGGGATATATACCCAAGCTGGTAAATGATGAACAAAATGATATGCTAAACAACAAATTCTCAGAGGAGGAAGTGAAGTTTGTGCTCTTTCAGCTCCATCGAGATAAAGCACTTGGACCCGATGGTTTTCCAGCCAGCTTTTTCTAGAAATGCTGGGACATAATCAGCACTGACATTGTGGAGGCCTTAGAGGAATCTAGGACCTCTAGACAACTTCTAAAAGAAGTTAATAACACTTTTTTAGCATTAATCCCGAAGAAAGAGAAGCCTGAACTTCTGGACGACTTCAGGCCAATCTCTTTGTGCAACACTTACAAAATTTTAGCAAAAATAATGGCAAACAGGTTAAAAACACTTTTACCAGATTTGATTTTAGAAGAGCAGACGGGGTTCATCTCAGGAAGGTCCATCTTGGATGGGATAATTATTGCTCAGGAGGCCATCCACTCAATAGAGACCACGCAAAAGCAAGCAGTGATATTAAAACTTGACATAAAAAAGGCTTATGATCGGGTCAATTGGCATTTTTTATTTAAAGTCTTGGAAGGATTTGGCTTCACCAAGAATTGGCTAGACTGGATCTTCTCCTGGGTGGCAAGTCTGAGATTCTCAGTCCTTGTGAATGGAACTCTGGAGGGCTTCTTCAATGTCTCTCGTGGGTTAAGATAGGGAGACCCACTATCCCCCTTTCTTTTCATTTTAATGGCTGAAGCACTTGGCAGATCACTTACCAGAGCTTGGAACCTCAGGGAGATCGCGGGAGTTCAAGTCACAAGTGGTGCTCCACATATTACCCATCAACAATTTGCTGATGACACCATGCTGTTTGGGAAAGCCCAAATCAGGGAGGCTCGAAGTTTCAAGACAATCCTCCAAAAGTACACTACTGCCTCTGGACAAGAAGTTAGTCTTGAAAAATTAGAAGTTTTTTTCTTCAACACTTCTGCGAGAGTGGAAGCTCAGATTTTGAGGATCCTTGGTTTTACGAAAGGATCTCTCCCTTGCACTTATTTGGGGATCCCGTTGGATAGGGGTCTTTGCCCAGGTAACATCTGGAACAGTTTACTGGAGAAAGTCAGCAACAAGGCAGCCTCTTGGAAAAATAGTTGGCTGTCTTAGGCAGGCAGGTTAACGAAACTCAAGTCAGTCATTTCTGCCCTACCTACCTATCTAATGTCCTGTTTACCTCTGTCAAGCAAAGCCAGCAAAGAATTGAATAAGACGATGAAGAACTTTTTTTGGCAAGGATTGTCTGAACAATTCAAATACCCTCTTGTTAAGTGGAAACAAATTTGTGAATCTAAACGAAGGAATGGATTGGGTATCAAAAATCTTTTGCTCCAAAACAAAGCCTTGGGAGCCAAATTAGTTTGGACAATTTTCTCCAACCTAGATCTTAAGTGGGTCCAAATTGTGCAAGTAAAATATTTGGACGAAGGGATAGACAATATTTTCACTTCCAGGGAGCTTCCCTTAGTTCTAGAATTTGGGATTTTATCCATTGTTGCAGAAATCTCATTTCAAAACATCTTTCATGGGAGATTAGGAGCGGCGATTCTGCTAATTTCTGGGATGATTCTTGGCAAGGGCTACCTAAATTGGCCAATGAGGTAGATTTGGCAAACGTCAAGACTATAACAACCCAGACATGGGGGGATAAGGTAAGAGATTTTTTGACTCCATCTTTTCACAATGGCCTTCTGACAGCCAAATGGAAGAGTCCACATAACCTCAGGTTAAGTCAGGCAGAAGTGAAATTATTCGATAAAACCATGGCTAATAGACAGATTAGCTTCCGATAGGGCTCAAACATCCTCAGATGGGTAGGTGCCCCAAATGGAGTTTACAGTGTTAAAGAAGGATACAATAAACTGTCGGATTGCTAAGAGGAAGCCTTTGCAATTCCAAGAGAGTTGTGTTGGAATCCCAATTGCCTACCAAAGGCAGGGGTCTTCTTGTGGATAGCCTCACAAGGTAGAGCCTTAACAGCAGATAGGTTAGCCAAACTCAGATTTTAGGGTCTATCAAGATGTTGTTTGTGTAAAGATTACTCAAAGGACGGAAATCATCTCTTCCTCAACTGCCCTTATGCGAGTACATGTTGGAATTGGCTAATGAACAAACTTTTCTGGAAATCAGCTATGCCAGCGGGATTGTCTGATTGGCTCTCCAGTTGGCCCAGTTTATACAAAAAAGCGGTGTATCACAAGCTGTGGGAAATCAGTCCTTCATTACTGATTTGGGAACTCTGGAAAGAGAGAAACAGGAGACTCTTTCAGGATAAAGAAATGCCTCTCCCTTCATTTCTAAATAAACTCAAGAGTAGTATAGTTGAGGTTTTCAACTCAACACTGGGCAATGTAACACAAAAGAGCTTCTCAGTCTAGGATGCCAAGATCAGACAAGGCTAGCAGGGCCTTATATTGTCGCCTCTCAATTTGGAAGGACAACAATCAACGCTTAAAAGAAAACTAGCCAAATGGTCTCCCCCAGACCATGAGTGGTTCAAATTAAACTTCGACAGAGCATCACGAGGGAATCCCGGTAAATCAGGAGCTGGCTGCATCATCAGAAATTGGGAAGGGAAAACAATTGGTAGTCTCACAGAGCCACTAGCAGATGGAACCAACAATGAAGTGGAACTGGAGGCCTTAATCTTAGGCTTAAAGCTTTGCCATGAGCTAAATCTCTGTCAGGTTGCCATTGAGGGAGACTCCCTTCTGGTGATCAATGGATTGCGCACAAGGAAACTCCTAAACTGGAAATTGGCCACAAAACTAGAATTAGCTTTGGCTTTGATGGATCGGTGTGAGTTGACCACCATTAATCACATTTATAGGGAGGCCAATTCAGAAGCAGACCTTCTTTCTAATCAGGGGGTAGATGGAATTAGGGTCAAATTTCTCTCTAGCTGAAGAAGTATGATAGGGTGGCAGGGTGGGCACCCAATCCAAGATCACTTGGATGGGTCGATGCCATTCAAAGTTATTATGGCCTCTTCTTTGTATTCAATAGTTATTGTGGCTTTTATGAATTGGAGATGTATCTCCTCCCTTACGGAATTTGCAAGACTTTGACTTGAGTCGTCACATGCCTCACTATGGTAGACCTCTCCTTGCATTGATTACAAGTTTCGGTTAAATGAATGTGATCTCTCTTATGCGCAGACAGAAAGACATATCTGGAGTTCATTCCATTTTCACAATTTCGAGTGATTCTCTATTGGTGTAGATGGTGGCAGTAGCAGACAGCATGGAGAAAGGCTCGGGCTTCATTACGAAGATCTCGGTGCATGGGTTGATAAATCTGGGGGCTTCGACTCCTCTACAGCTGGAGAGTTCAGTTAGGTAGATGGCATTCAAGGGAGCGGTTATAGACTTAAGGTTAAAATGCATCCTGCGTAGGCATGAGGGCTTGCTCCTCTCGGCGGTCAAAATAATCTTGGGGACGGATTTCTTGACAGCAGATGAGTTCTACAAGGTCGACTCCCACATTTCTTCCCATTTCCTTGCCTCAATCCTGGATGTTGGGGTGTCTACAGCAGCAGTGAAATCTATCATGGTGAAAGTATTTAAAACATAATTCCTTCAGGGCCTCAATTCCATTTTGGAGGCAGCCATTCTAGGGGTGGGCATCCCCTGCCCAAGAGACATTGCCTCAAATAAGGACCCTCTAGAGGTGACAAAGGTTCTGCCCTTCATCCTTGATCTAAAATGCCTAGCGCTGGTGGAGCATTAGGATCGTGTCATCCCGGTCTACGGCTTCCTCCAGAATATGCTGCAAGAGAATGTGGATCCTGGGGAAGGGGTATGGGTAGACAGGCTTCATGCCATGGCTGTCGAGCTCAGCCTCTTTTGATATCTTGTTTAGATAAATCCTCAGTCCCAGTAGGTTTGTTAATAAGATAGTTAATATCAGACCAATAAGCCTACAGGCTAATTTTGGATAACATGGTCCCCTATATCAGATCAGAAAGCCTAGAGGCTGATTTTGTAAAGCACTGTAAAACCTATAGTTTCAAGGAAGGGTTTAGGAGTCTTTTTGTCATCTGGCCGTGGCAGGTAAATGGCTTATAGGCACCTACATGTTCATACTTTCTTCGGATCAATACAAACTTTATATTTATGTAGCAAAAAATTTTTTTTGCAAAAATATGTTGCTCATTTTAATTTTTGATAATTTTACAAAAATATGTTGCTCATTTTAATTTTTGTGAACACGGTCACAATCATCCCCTTAATGCCACATCTCAGAATAATAAAAATAATGTCTCTTTGGCATAATAAAAACTTAAATTTATGTGTCCATGTAGAAAATAAAACTAGCATACCTATTTTGGAAAAGATGTGGAGAGATATCCTTGTGGAAAAAATAAAACTAATCTATGTAAAAAGCACCAAGAGATACGATTGTGGTCTCTCGACGTCTCTTACATAGATTTTTTTAAAGATAGGTATGCTAGTTTATTTTAGTTTAGAACTTTTTTATTTGCTACATACATACATGGACACATGAGAAATTTGAGAAAGTAAATTTTATTTATTAGTTAGTGTATTAGAATTTTTTATTGTGGTTAAGAAAATGCAATAGAGGGAAAATAAAAAATAAAATAAAATAATTATTAAATAAGAACAAAACAAATTGTTTACTTCAAATTTTTATTAATTTGAATTGAAATAACTATTTTGTAACACACTTATAAAATTATTGTAAAAGAAACCTAATTTATAATTGCAACAAAGAAAATACTATCATTTTGCTTACAACAACCTTAAATATTTTTTTCTATTTTTTCAAGTCACCCTATATTCTTTTCATCATTTACAAAGTATATAACTAGCATACCTATCTTTAGAAAAAGATATCTAAAATAGGCTCTAGGCATATTTTAGATATATTTTTCTAAAGATAGGTATACTAGTAGCATCTGCAGTTTGACGATGTAAACATAGTATTTAAATGTTTAAGAAAGTTTTGTTTGAGTAATAATAGTGCAACATTTTGCATAACAAAAAATCACTTATAACTAATATTTGAATAGATTTGAATATGAGCAATACAGAAAGTTAATGTGAAAAAGGGTACACTAATTCATAATATTTGAGAAAATTTTGTAAGAAGTACATCACATTATTGATCATGTATTTTAAATAATCATGAAAATGTGGAATACAGTTGAGAGAAAATCTAAATTATTCAATATTTGATATTCATAAAAATAGATTTGTAAAAAGTACATCAAATCATGTTTTCTTCTAATAATTTGAGTGTTTGTTCCTCAGACTTTCAGTTCTAAAGTTGTTTTCCCTTTTTCATATTTTCATAACGGTTATATGTAAATGGTGGAATTATTCTTAGTCCTTGTAATGACTTAACATGAGATATAGCCACAAAAGTCAAACCTATTGTTTCTTTTTATCCAACATCAATAGTGGCTTTTGAAAGAGCGAGACCTTATGATTTGTGTAAAATCAATGCCCAAGCTCGTCTCAAGGGTATTTGGATTGCATGACCCCTTTGTATTAATGTAATTGGTATTTATTTGAGGACATTGATCTTCAAATGGAATGCCTGAGTAACTATTGAATTCAACCATAACATATGTGAGTGGTTCTAGTGGTGCAATTCTAGGTCTATATATTATTTCTCGAACATATCCTAGAGCTCCCTTTACAAGACCTTCTTCTATCCAAAGATTGGAAGTTAACATTACTCTTGCATTGTTAGCAATTAACAATTCCACATCAAGTTCATCATTTTGTCCTACTTCTGGTGCATCGATAGTACTGACTTTTGTAGCAATGTTGCATGTAACTGGGTGCTTCAATGAGTATAATTTTCTTTTGTTATGACCATGCACATTATCATTGGTGGAAAATAAATGAATATTGTTATCAAAATCTTCATTGGTTGTAGTGTCTCTTTCAGCATTAATCCTTGTCATTAGTAATTTCCAGTCATCAGTAGTTGGATTTGAATCTCTTCCACTTGTGTCAATTTTACAAGTTCTTGTGGTTGTGGGCCAAGATCCATATTATGTGATGCAAATAATCAATTATTACCTTTCTCTTGTCGACATCTAGGGCATATAGGACCTTGAGGTGTTTGAAAAAAATTATTCCAAAGTAACATTCTTGGCAAATGTAGCACATGTTTGGAGAAACAAATTTATCTAGATCATGTCGAAAAAGCATTTGAAAGTTATTGAAATCTCTTTTAAGAATTCCATTTGGATTTGGTATATTTTGTGCATTGTTTCCAATAGTTACATTCACTTCATGTCCAACTACCACATTCACATCACGTCAAATTGTATTTTCTAGTGTTTCAAGCACACAATATATGGATCTTAAATTTTCATCTTCAATATGAAAATTAATATTAGGAAATGACTGATGCTCATACATCTCAATTGATTGATGAGTACTTGTTTGTGTTGGTGTATATTAAGCTTACTAAGGAGTGCATATTTAGGAGTCTATGTTTAGCCTTGAGCTATACTTGGCATACCTAGATTAGCTTTGTCTAACTTAAGTGGGTTTTTTTCCTATTCTTGAAGCATCACTATTCTTAGTGAGATTTTCCTATTATTGGATTGTCTATTCTTAGTCGATTATGCCCTATATGTATCTCATAGTGAGCTATTTTACTATCCCAATCAATTCACTCTTCATTGAAGTATTTTCTTCACATATTTGTGTTTTGAATATTTTCTGTAGGATAAGTGTGCCTTTTCTTGTCTTAGGTGGCTAATTTGGTGTAGGTAATCATCAAAGGATCCTCTAAGTTCTCACATGGTATCAGAGTAGGGTTGGGTTTATTTATTGTTTGTCTGGTATCAATTTGTAGATTTTTTGTTCAATATACTAGTTGCATGGAAATTATTCTCTATGTATCTATGTCCCTGTTAAGCCCATCCTCGTTGTAACATGTCAAATCATAATGCCCAAAATTAATCAACTTAATTACCATTAAATAAACACACACACACACACACACAGATATATATATATATATATATATATATATATATATATATATATATATATATATATACATACACACACACGCACACACACACACACTCATATATATATATATATAATCATTGACAATAAATCAAATAAATTTAATTTCAGGATAATTGAAATTGTAACATTTCCACAAATAGCATACTATTGAATTCTGCAACAATGATAAGTATACACTTAATTCTCAAGACTAATAAGTCATATAAAGAGAATTATGTTAGATCTAGAAAACTTGATATCTATTTTCCTAAGCCTCGAAATGTATTCTTCTTAGGAAGGAGAGCATCACCCAAGTGCTTTTCCTCCAACCATAGACCAACAGTCTCCTACACAACTTCCTACCTAGAAGTGGCCCTACCCTTATGAAGGGAATAGATATAAGGAATGAAATAGGTTTTCCATCTGAGTCTCTAGTGTCATGTCCTTCATAATACTTCACGATCGTAAAACTATAGATCCACTCTAACTATGTATGACATTACAGGAAGCATTATGTCATCTAGAGCATAGTGAACTTACTAATGCATGTAGAGACAGATGCATTAATTTGGACAAAGATTTAATATAAATAGATGTTTCACAATGAATGTAGTCAATTGTTCACACACCTTGATTTGACTTAGAAGCTATCTCATCTTGCAGAATTAATAGAAACAACTGGTCTTACAACATATCCTATAGTCAATTTGACTTAGTGACATCTTCTAGGCTAAGATAAATAATCATATATGCAAGGGTTGTGTAACTATCAAGTAACCCTTAGTCTATTTGACTAGGTTATTGGATACATTTCTTAGAGTCTCACACCCTTATTTCAATTGCAATTCAAGAAACTCTGACTCCTTGTCACCCTATTCTATGAAGTGAACATTACACTCATAGAGTTTGATTAATCAACTCAACAAACATAATTGAAACAAATTCAAAGGTTCTCTAAGGAACTCATTTGGGTCAAGGATACTCCTCTAATCCCATCTTGATAATAGTTGTATTGGATATAACCAAATCAACATTAAAACTATTAGAAATATCTAATCTTGAGTCAAGAACTCTTAGCTTCCTCAAGGTTTTCTAGAGTTTTGCATTATAGACTCATAAAAATAATTATACTTTTAGCCTTAGTGAATGAGTGTCTTCAAGGTATTCTACTTGACTAATGGTTTAGATGCAATGCATACACCAAGGATCATTGGGACTATCTTGAGCTACACCACTCTAGTAGTGCATAAATTCCATTTACTTTCATAGCCTCATGGGCATACAGTCAGTATGAAGGTATGTACTTAGTGAGCTCATTCAGATGACCCTTATCACATCTAAGGGACACATTAATATTTAGTCATCCACAACCATGTTCAACTATGGCATTGGTGGACTACATTATCATACTTCTTAATTAAAAGAGAGAAACTATAATCCATTGTAGTATTCCAGTATAAGTCGGGTTTAAAAACCCTAACATCCATCATCATGTCATTATAAAAGGTAGATTATATCATAGGCTTTTGTCCATGTTACTCGGCCTTAGCTTATAATGATATCTTATTTTCAAGAGTTGATCATTTACCCATGCGAGATAATTTAGTAATAAAGCATTGGTCATACATCCATGCGAGCTTGTAACATAGTTATAAATAATGGCCATTTAGCCTTGCAAAATATTATGACAGTTTTAAGGCAATGACCTTTTGGTCTCACATGATGAAAACACAAGTATTAAACAATTGCCATTTAGCCATACATGACAATAAATGTAGGCATATAATAATGGCCACTCGACCATACAGAATGATAACACAATTATCAAAAGTGTTTATTAATAGTTAACACAGTCAGCTACCACCTTCTTTCTTGGTGAGCTCATATCACAAACTACGATAGCCATAGCTATCGAACATACCTTTACATATCAAATAGAAGACTTGATCAAGATTGATAGCAAAGCTATTGAAGCTCTGCAAAAGATAAGGTAATATGGTATAATTCTAAAGATGACAGCTTCGTTGTCAAACCAAAACACACACACACACACACACACACACACACACACACACATATATATAACAAGAGTTCATAGAAGTGATATTGTGTTCGTGACTATAAAGCCAAGACAGTGAAATCAAGAATGATAATAGAGGTTGTTAACAATGAGCTATGGGATACCTCGAAACAACAGGGATTTCTTCCTTTTGAACTACAATACTTATACAAAAAAATTGATAATGAGCACAACTCAGGGTCTCGCCCTGGCCAACTCTATGCATTCATAGTATTAATATACTAAACTTAAAAAAACAAGAATTGACACAGCTTCACTTACTCAGTGACAAGGTTTGAAGATGAATTCAATGAGATTCTACAGGTGCTCATACTTCTTTTCCTAGTGAACTTGACCTACTCTCCCATAGCAAAACATAACATAAAACCTATCAACTCCTTCCTTATCTTTCTCTCTTTTGAGAGAAAAGAAACTTGTTTTTCCACTATCCTCATTTCTATCAGGTAGTTGCTCTTAGTGGTGGTTGAGGGCCACTTGCCCCCGCCACTCAGCTTTCAGCCAAGGGAACTTCTCCCACTCCCCTACATTTAGGGTCAAGGGAGAGTAAATCACTCCCTTGCCAAACTATAATACCATTCAAAAAGGATATTATCTCCATAATAATATTAAACAAATAGGTTATAAATGATAAGGGTGATATCTTTATCCCCATATTTACTATTAGGAATCTAGAAATGTAAGGATTTACTCTAATGTGTTCATGCAAATTGTTTCCTTATTTACGCAGCTTCAGAGAGATTCAAAGAAAAAATAGAAAATGGGTAATCTGATGCAACCAAACATTATGTAGCATAATATTCGACACCATTATTATTGCAAAATTACTTAGAAACTCAAAAATATTTATTGAATCCTCCTTCTCATTCCATTCCATCCTACTACAACTAAAAATAAATACAAAATTTATACAAAATGAAATTACCCTTTTTGGCAGATTTTAGCAACTTTCTAAAATTACTTTTTTTGGTAATTTCACATCCATACCTGTATGACCATGAAAATTTCCAATTATTTAAAACTAACTAAAGAATGACTAATCATAAACTTTCTAATCTAATTGCATGTAAAACTTAAAAACTAATTAGAAAAACAACTTGAAAAAACTTGAAAAAAACATTAAAACCTCATTTTGAGGCCCTAGATGATCAGAAAAGGTTCTGTAAATGTGTCAAAATGGTGACCTACTGAATTTACCAAATCAGTGGGATTTTTAATAAACTCTTCAAGACACGTTTGCCCACCAAATTTTAGCTTCGACAAACCCTCGGGTCAATAGTTATGACCTCCGAAAGTTTCTGCATCATGATCAAATTTAGCTTGTTAAAATCCAAATGCTTCAGCTTCAAAGAAATAGGGCTTTGGACCCAAAGTTAGAAAAGATTATAATTTCTATGGAATGAATGTTTAATTCACTGTGATGGTGGCCTTGTTGGGAATACACTTGGATTCTTACCAAGTGTTCTATTTTGGTACAGTTGCAACATCTGTTGTCTGGGGTTATGTTAAGGAGTCTTGTTTAAGGCAGTTCTATGTGATAGAGATTCAAGGGTTCCTTGGCCTATTTCTCTATGATAGAACTGTTACCAATTTTTGCCTACAACTCAAATTGGTAGAGCTGGTACAACAAGTTCATTTTAGGTCAAAAATTCTAACATTTTCTATTATGATTATCTGTTTGCATAGTGGAGTGTTTGAGATATTTAGTTATGTTGCAATTTAGTTGTTCAACAGAGGAAAAAAAATTTCAAATCATCATTCATTTGAAAAAAGGTGACTTGAGAGATAAATTATTTCATTTCACTACAATGATTATTCATTTTACAAATGAGATACATAGAAGAAATAAACATTGCATTGAACGAAAACATGATAGATCAAATGTCCCACACAAGCTTTAGGAATAGCTGAACTAGTATGGATATAAGAAATATACTATGCATCTAGAAATAGGAAGAGGAAGGATCATAGCCATCATTGTCTATTCAATGTCTTCGGTTTCCATGGTTGCCTTCTATGCTTGCTCCCGATCTTCATAATAACCTGCGAGATTGAAAGAGATTTGTAAGAGCTCCAGATACGAGTTCCCTAGGTGCCTGTCAGCAGAGGCATAATACCTATAGTGCACTAAGTAAGATACATATCATTCACATGTAAGAGAGATTGAAAAGAAACAATCATTGTACTTCACTGATTTTATCTAAGAAGTTTGTTCCATGTGTAAGTATAGGTGAAATCATGTTGCTTTTTTGAAGACCAATTCAGCATGTTGTGTTAAGTGGGCTCCCACAAGGGTTGAGCCCAACATGCTGCCCATGATTCTTAGGAGGGGATGGAATACAAAGTATACACATAGAAATAATGATATATTCTACTATTGCATTAACCAAGTGTACAAATCTTGTGCTCATTACCCATCTATGACTATCAATTCAATATGAAGAAGTAAGAGTCATAAATGAGCATTGAGACAGCTTAATGATTTCCAAAACAGAGTACAGAATAACCATGATCAATACAGGATAATTGAAAGAATCACATGTATAGATGTTGTTATAGGAACTAGCATGTGAAAGGTATGCTATACACTATTCAAACATATGATAGGAACATATACAACATGTGTACAGATGGAGCACAACTTACATGAAATGCTTTTTCCATTTAAAAGAAGAGAATTTTTGTTTCTCCTGTCTCAAGAGTGATAGGAAAAGAATCCAGTGAACAGTTTTTCCATCACATCTCATATTTTTCAAGAGCTAGATACAAGAGGTAATATATGTTTATCTATGTGTATCATGAACATCATAGATGTATATATGGAACTGCGGGGATAGCTATGAAAGCATAGTTGCAGTAATGAAGTAGGAAAATGTCACATGTTATAGATTGAATTTAACCATGTTCAATGATACAAGAGAAAGAGAGCAGCTATTTTGTATGAGAGGAAAAGTATTGTCAAGAAAGAAGACATCAATACACAATGAATCAGTTGCAAGTGCTACACGGAAGCATGTTGCCTCAGTCAATGAACTTAAGGAACCTCAACTTTCAATATGATATGACATCCATTTTTTAGCAAACTAATAACACATATGGAGCGGCCACTACACTAGAACCGCAGGGGCAGTCATCAATTATAAAGTGCATTGAAGTTTCAAATGACTATAACAGTCATATCTCTTATGGGAATAGTCATAATAGTCACTGTATTGGACAACAGAAACATCAGAGAATACTTCAATTGATACATCAAGGTACCTTTATGATCATAATTACACATAAAGGACAACATACAAATGTCTTATGTAGGTCTTCGTCAAAGGGTGGACAACATTGTATGTTCAATGTCATTTTCAGTCTGAAGTTTCATATGAAGAAAATGCATAGTGATAGTGTCCTTTTTAGAAGTAGTTCATAGTATGACAAAGTTTTATGTCTCTTTTTCTCTCTAGCTTCTAAACTCTTCTATTTTGAGAAAATATGTGAATAAGCTTTCCTTAAAAGTATAGTGGGTAGCATCATTACAAAGAAAGAAGGTATAGGTAATGCCAAAATCCACATGCATTTTTAAAACAAGATCATAGATATAGGAAAAATGGGAGATTCAAGCTATACAATCCCAAGTACTACACAAAGAGTAGTTTTCTCATAAAATAACAAACACTCATCATTTTCCATAGAGAGGAACTGTATATCCAAGTGTTACCTTTGTGAGCTAAGATGCAAGGCACAACATAACACAAGATGCTCATGAGAAATTTTAGTGCAGAAAAGAACAGTGCAAGCCAAATGAGGTATGGACAGCCACTAAGACAAAGCCATGACCTGTAGCAGAAGGTTCTTTTCTTTCTCATAATTTAAACCCATTTGGGGTTTTCAACTAAAAGCTGATACGGGAAAATTAAATCCTTTGAACTCATGTAAACAAAGCTACATAATGCTCATAAATACAAGGATTAACTGTGGCCTTTCATAAAGATAGAACCAAGAGTGCTCATAAATGACAACAATGACCATTCAAGGTTACATCACTTACATTAATCCCACAACAGTCCAAAGTTACAAGCATAAGAATGGAGACAACATATTATGTGTCAAATTTGCTGATCAAATATCACTCAATCCTGCACAACAATATGAGCACGGGAAGAAAACTTCAAATACGAGCTAGACAAATGCTCAAGCAGGGAGACCCTCCTTGAATATCTTAGACAATGGGCTTCAAAACGAGTGTCCAGAAGGAATAGTCTATGTCATGGAGATAAAGTATGACCAAATAAAAGTGGCAGGATCTATAGATATGTTCTTGAGAAAGAGAATCAGAGCATCTTCAATTTCTCAACTTGTTAATGAGTATGCTATTGTGCAATTTCAGTATGATGGAGTCCATGGATCATAAGGAAGATTTAAATATGGGAACTGTACATGGATTCTAACGGTGTTTCTAGCATTAGTCAAATTTGGCTTATACGTGATATAGGATTGCCAACAGAGCATGTAATGGAAGTTGGTTGGGAAGTATTCCCATCTAACTATGGTGATTCCTGACCTAGCCTTTTGTATATTGGATGGCGGATAATTACAAATTGATAGGTTGCAAAGTCTAGAGTGTTTAGGATTTGTCTTGGCCGACAGTGCACAATATTATCCTGGTCAGCCTTTAGAATCTACATCCAAGCATGGCCATGGGCATGCAACAAAGGGAGTTGTTCTTCTCATAGACACAAAACTGAGAAGGGTTCGAGCTCGTGAGAGTTCAAGAAAACACTCAAAAGCATTAGTTTGGTTGCAGCCTTTAGTACCTTATCAAGTCTCATATACTAAAGAATGAAGCAAGATTCGAAGGTTTAGAACTCACCTTTCATCAAATACACAGGGCCGTGGGTTTTACCTATTCTTTGCTTTTATATTGCCTCCAGATAAGCTTAGATCATTCATCCATGGTGGCCCACACAGGAGACACAAAGAAGCAGAGAACAAAAACATATCAGAGAGAATCATGATCATGGTTAGGGAACCCAGAGAATGCCTCAGAAATGAATAAAAGGTCATGATTCGAGATAGAGGAAGAACTATACCTTCATCTTCCTACAGAAAACTTCATAGAAAATGCCTTGTAACTGAAAAATGGAGGATTTTTGTTGTTCAAACCCTAGCTATGTTGGTGGCAGTAAGCAGAGCCCATTTTCTCGAAAAGGAAAAGCATGAAATGAGTTCAAGAAGATCGGGTTAGGGCATGTTTAGTCTTAGGGTTTTCTCTTGCCCTAAGGTCGAATGTGGGATTTTCACTACATTATTTTCATTTCCATATGTATTGACTAATACCCATGGGGGGCATTAAGGAAAGTTGTTGCCTAGGCAATGTTCTTTAGGGTCCCCTTGACCATCTTTTCTATGACAAGTCAACATCGAAACAAATGAGAGATGCCTCATGCTTTACAAGATGGAGATAAAGCCACTTAGGCTTTTATTTTATTGTTTTGCCAAAATTATTCATAAGAGCCTTGTATAATTTTATTTGCCCTACCAGAATAGGCCAAATTGAGAAATTAAAACTGCAAGTCATTCTAAAACAATATTTAAAGCAGTTAAAGTGAAATAAAGAAAATGAATCTTGCTTTTCTAGATTCGATTTCTTTTGGGCGAGATGGAGGAGATAAGGACAAATTTGAGTTTTTTTAGCAGATAAAGTATGTTTTAAAGGAGATTTTGGTGGGGGGCACTTGATAGGTGTTTTTGACAGATTTTGTAGTCTATTTGGAGGCAATTTAGAGGCTATTTTGAGATCTTTTCAGAGAAGCTCAAAAATGGATTTGCATAACTATTTTTAGGAGCTTTTCTAGCTTTTCCTCTTTGAGATTTTTTGGGCAAGCATATATTGGAGAAAGCTAGCTCCTTCTCGGGGAGTTAGAGATCATTGTTTCTTCTCTCTTGAGCATAGGCAGTGAGTTTGTAGATAGGCATTTGACTCAGTTTATGTTTTTCCTTGTATTCCTTTTAGTTAATACAATAGAACCCTTGTATTTCACTTCTTTTTCCCTTGTGATTACAATATTGACTCGATGTCTCATTGTGATAATGAGTAATTTATCCTTTCTCATATTTCATTATTGTGAAAGTGTTGTGCAAACTGTTCATATGATTCAGGTTGTATGATTGTGTTCAAACTGAACCTTCATACAAAGTATTTTTGAATTGTATGTTCTAAGTGAAGTTGTGAGAGTTCATGTTTAAGGAACTATTTGTGAGTAAAAGTATTGAGATAAGTTAGAAATCAGGAGCTAATTCTATTTAAGTTTGTTTCATTTCAGTTCATCTTCTCACCTTTTTCCTCTGCAAATCATTTAGATTAGTAAAATCATTAGGAGAACCAGCTCACTCTGGAGGTTCACTCCAATTTTTAGGCAACCCATAGGCCTAGGAGTGTTCTCATGTGTCAACTGATAGTTAAGTTGAATAACTTAGCATACTGTACATATTTGATTGATAACAAGAACCTTTTGTTTTTGATAAAATAAGGCGGCTAAAACCAAGGGCCTAACCCTTTTACAAAATCAAGCCCAGGGGGCAAGAAAACACTGTACTGATAGTACTCAGCAAGCATAGAGAAAAGACCAGCAGCATAGGCACAGCAACCTTGCTAAAAAAGAAACAACAACAAAGCCCAACAGACTAAGCAAAAAGGTTGCAAGGAGCAACAACCTAAACAATAGCAGAACACTGATCAGGTCAAACACCCTTGGCACGAGTGCGGTTGAAAGAAACATGCTTGGGAAGACCTCGCTACCTCCTTTAGACAATAGTCTAAAGAACATCATCTCCATCCATAGAAATAGGAGAAAAAGGAGAAACTCTTTCCAAATCCTTAGAAGGGGGTGGAGCTTGGGGCACAACAACATCAATCCCAGCAACATGAGTACCTATATTAATAGTGCGAGACATATCAGTAGCTGAGATCTCTGCAGCAGAACCACCAATAATCCTAGTAGCAGAACCACCAGTAACACCAGTAATCCCAGTAGCAGAAACATCAGCAACACCAGCAATCCTAAGAGTAGAACCACCAGCAACACCAGCAATCCCAGTAGCAGAACCACCAGCAACACTAGCAATCCCAGCAGTAAAACCACAAGTAGTAGTATCCATAGCTATAAAATCTAGAACCCTCTCAATATCAGGAGTAGACCCATCATCATCAGAGGAAGATTCAACCACCTCTAACCCAGAAATATCCTCAGTAGCACCAACTATAAGATGTTCAATGAAAGAATCCTTCCACTAGGAGGAATAATGAGGGATCTTTAAGCGAGGACACCTAGAAGCCAGATGACCCATAGCAAAGTATCAACGACACCGGAAGGGAATACCTTCATAGTCCAAAATCTACCTCCAAGAATTATCAGTAACCTGTAGCATAATCTCAGCTGGGAGAGGCTTAGAGAGATCGAGATCCACAAGAACACGAGCATATGTGGTATGAGAAAATAAGGTAGTCGCTTGATCTACCATAATAAAAGAGCCCAAAGAATTACCAATACCCTCACAACAAGATTTGCACCAAAGATGCAGTGGAAGATTTGGGAGAGGAATCCAAATAGGCATTCTATTAAAAGACTCAGTCAATGGGTTAAAGGAGGGAACCCAAGGCTTGAGAAGGAGGGCATGATTGCCCCAAAAGCAGGCCTGAGTATGAAGAATAGCATTCTGATCAGAAACTAAAGCAAAAACAACTACGAAGAAACCCTTTGCACAAGGGTAAATTTCTATTTTCCTCTCCATGATAGGGCACCAATGCTCTAAAATCCAAAGGTTCAAATCACCCAGCCAAGGCCACCAACGGTCAAATCTACCAATCAAACCCTACTCAGAGAAATAGTCAATATTTTTTAAAACCTCATCCCCTAGGACCACTATAGGGGGAGGCAAGTCTGACTGAGAAATAGATCTCCTAGATACTAGAATAATAGTAGCATTAGCAAACTCCTCACATCGCTGAGGAGAATCACAGTTAACAATCTTTGCATAAGATGTAAGAGCAATAGCAGCAGCGCTATAAATGGACGGCGTACCAACAGCCATAGAAACCCCAATAGCATACGGAACCCCTATAAATAAAGCATCAGACAAACCCTAAAAAGTAGCAGTCATGTTTACGGACGGCACTCCTACGGCAATTCCAGTAGTTGAATGCACAGACGGTGCATCAACAGGTGTAGCCACACTAGCAGTAGAAGCAAACACACCATCTGCAGGCACCCCAAAAGCAGACGGAACCCTAGCCATAGATACGGACAACACATCAACAGCCACACCAGCCGCTAAGCCCACGGATAGTGCACAAACAGCCGCAGCTGCACCAACCACTAATCCCATGGATGACACACGAACAACCGTAGCCACACCATCAACAAAAGAAAATCCAACAGGAGCAGACTGACCCCCTGCATGTAAAGTAGCAAACGAACCCTGTAAGGTAGTAGTTGTAGGCATAGATGGTGCTCCAACAGCAAAAGCAGTTGAGCCCACGGACGGCGCACCAACAGCTGTAGCCAAATCAGTAGCAGAAGAAGACCCTGCAATGAGCCCAGTAACAGACAAATCCTGTGAACCAAGAACATGGGCGGGAAGAGGAGCAGGAGAGCCCATTTCAAAGTTAAAATTCACAAGAACCTTTTGTTTTTTATTCATTTATATCAGAGTTGCTATTAGTGGAAGGACTTCTAATTAAGGGAATTCGCATCGCATCTCCAAGGAACTCATTGTGCCCCTATTTGCTACGATTGTCCCTACAAGATGAAAAAATATTGGCACTTCATTATAAATCCCATTGTAACATGTATTTTTTGGAATATATCCAGAGATTTTTAACCATACACGGAAGTAGATATTCTTTCCATGTCACAGACTATTTAAAAAATATGAGGTAACGAGGTGTTTTCTCCTATAACTGCATCATAGAGAATGGGATGAGATTAATGGGTTTTGAATTGAAGTCACTCTTGCACCTAGTAAGATAGCTTTCTAGAAGAGCTCTCCCCTAATGGTCAGTTAGGTCTATATATTATCAGCAGGTCTACTTAGTGAGCTCTAATGGTCGATAGCTGAAGTTTTCTGGGCATGCACAGATTGCTCTAGAGTAGGAGCTCAGTTTCATGCATATAGGAGTTTGTTTTACAATGATGGATTGTATCTGTTTCAGTGTGTAAGATTGTTTTTTGAGTTGCAGCTTCAGGTCATAGAGGCAAGATTAGTGTTGTTCTGTAGCTTCTCTTGCCAGGCTGATTATTTGTTCCTGTATATGTTTCTCTATATTTTGTTTCTTTGTAGTATTTTGACTTCCTTACCCTTTGTAATCCATATTTTTTTCAATAAAAAAAATATTTAGAGTTATCATTCTTGACGCCTATTAGGCACCTATTCCTACTTTAATCACACATCTAATAAAAGGCAATTTTTACATATATATTTTTAAAGATATGTATTCTAGTTTATTTTACTTTCTAGAACTATTTTATTTACTACATACATGGACACATGACAAATATTAGTAAGTAAATTTTATTTATTTATTTATTTATCTTTCATATAACAATTTTATTTACTACATACATACATGGACACATGACAAATCTGAGTAAGTAAATTTAATTAATTAAATTATTTATCTTCTTCTATATTATTTTCATTATTTTTTCCCGAGCATGGTGAACCAAGGTAAATCTTAACAAGTAATAGATTATTTTTATTTATTTATTACACCAAGAGGCATTCTACACTCACAACAAGGGCAGATTCAGATTCCCATGTAAACAAAATTCATAATTGTACAAATAAATAAATTTGTCGAGGTCAAATGGATAGAAAAATAGAAAAACTTGTTATGCCCGAGAGGCTTCTACACTCACAACAAGGCCTGAAAGATTCATATTCTAAGATTCAAATTCCCATGTAAACAAAATTAATAAAATGTGCAAATAAATAAATTCGTGGAACCAAATGGATAGAAAAATAGAAAAACTTGGTAGTTGTGGAAGCCAAATTGATAGAAAAATAGAAATTATTATGTTTGAAGAATACGAAAAGTCTGGCAGCATAGTCTTGCAGCACAGTCTTTTTAAATTAACTCATGTGAGCATTTCAAATATTCTAACTGCAAGTAATTTATAAATGCCAACAAATTGGAAGATATCTCTCGGTGTACTGTAGATATATTTTTTAAAATATAAATATACTAGTTTATCTTCTTTTTTAGTTTGATGGTTCAAAATGTATTAGAATTTTTTATTGTGTTTAAGAAAATGTATTAGAGAGAAAAAAAAATTGTTAAATAAGAACAAAACAAATTGTTTATTTCATATGTTATTAATTTAAATTGAACTAATTTGTGAAGAAGTATTTTAGTAAAAATTGCAACAAAGAAAATACTATCATTTTGCTTACTTAAATCTTTATGCTATTTTTTTAAGTCACTATATTCTTTTTCATCCTTTATAAAAAAGTATATAATTAATAAAATAATCAAACTAATAAATTAATAAAATATTATTTTATAGTTTTAATTTTTTCTAAATATATATGAGTTATTATTATTATTTACTTGAACACTTATTTTATTTACTAAGAGTTATTTTATTTTATTTATTTTTATTGGTAAAAGGCTGAAGTACAGCTCTGTTCAGTGCGGGCACCGATAGGAAAGAACAGAGTGAAGAAAACCTCTGGTCTAGCCTGGGACTACATACTGTTTATATACACAAGGTCAAGCCCTTCAAGGAAACATATTTTATTGTATAATTGCTGAGATAGATATACAAATATCACCCTTGGACATGGTCTTTCTTTTGATATCCTTATTCTATATGTTTTTAGGCACTTCGACTCCTGGGAAGACCTCCATGGCTTATATTGAAGGGGCATCTTCTATCTTTCTCCTGTCTAACCTGAAACCACATAAATCTACCACTTCTTTTTGTATGTTAGCTATACAAAATCAAAACATTCATTCTACTGCAGACATCTGTTAGTTCTTAAAAATCTTTGCTTGAGAAGAGAAAATACTTGATTGTTGCCAAGCTTATCAAAATTATGCAAATAGACTTGTTTCAGTGTTACCTTAAATCTGGAGCACATTTTGGTTAGTTCACCTTCCACCGTGTGTAACTGCTAGCAAGAGTCTTTGAATAGTTGGGTCTATGTTAGTTGAAAACAAGCTGAGCATAATAGAGAGATCCGACGATAATAAGTCATGTCTTACAAATACAACAGTTGAAGCATAACAGCAAATTGGTATAATAGAGTTTGAACTAGTCAAACCAACAGATAAAAGTAAAGTCATCGGTGAAAACAGAAATTTGGTGAGAGAGTACGCAGTAAAAACTATTTTAAACAGGTCAAAAAACTTGAACTATTGCTGTGGTACAACCATTGAACCAATGGTTATTGGACCTTTGAACTCAAACGAACCTATTGAACTTATGGTTATTGAACCGTTGAACCACCTTGAACATTGAAATTATTGAACCGGTTGAACCTTTGAACCGGTGGAACCTTCGAACTCTGATGAACCTTTGATCTGGATGAGCTTTCAAACTGGATGTACCTGTTGAACTTACGAAATGATGAACTGTTGAACCTTTTGAACCCGTTGAACCTCTATCTTAAGTTTCAACAGTTCAACACTTTTCTTTTCCTTCAGCATAATTCTTCCCTCATCTTTCAAAATTTTAGATCTGACCTTTGAACTCACTGAACCAAATGAACCTATTGAACTTACGGTTATTGAACCATTGAACCACCTTGAACGTTGAAGTTATTGAACCAGTTGAACCTTTGAACTAGTGGAACCTTCGAGCTCTGATGAACCTTCGAACTGGATGAACCTTCAAACCAGATGTACCCATTGAACTTACGAACCGTTGAACCTTTTGAACTCGTTGAACCTCCATCTTAAGGTTCAATGGTTCAACGCTTTCTTTTCCTTTGGCATAATTCTTCCCTCATCTTCCAATATCACCCAAAGGGAGAACCATAGGTTGAACCGGTTCAGCAGCTCAACGGGTCCACAAAGGGTTCACCCGATTCCAAAGGTGAAAGAGGTTCAATGGTTCAATACATTCACAAGGTTCAACCACAGCAATAGTGAGTTTGGCTGATGGTTGAACCAAGGATTGAACCGGTTCAATGGGTTCTCCCGATTCTAGAGGAGACAGAGGTTCATTGGTTCATAAGTTCAATAAGTTCAACCACAGTCAAAGGGTTCACCTGAATTCAAAGGTGGAAGAGGTTCAACAGTTCAAAAAGTACAATAGGTTCTACCACAACATTCATTCATAATTTTGGTTTGTTTTCACTGCTGTACATATACACGCTGACTGCAAGAAGGCCAATAGTAATATGTTTAGCCAAAGGTTGAACTGAGGGTTGAACCGGTTCAATGGTTCACTGGATTCATTTGGTTCAAAGGGTTCACCCGATTCCAGAGGTGAAAGAGGTTCATTAGTTTAATAAGTTCAATAGGTTCAATCACATCAATTGTTCACATTTTAGATCTGTTTTCACCACTATACCATTTTTGTGATATACAAGCCGAAAAATAGGAAACTTTGTATATTAACAAGTGTAACCAATAGTGTATGTCTTTGTTATACCAGATAATCAATGAAACTTCAATAAACAAATCGAGATAAATGCTTGTGGAAAAAATAATGTATATCTTTGAAGTTCAAACCGGTATACTAGATGCTTTGTATTTACGAGCCAATATATAAGATGTTTTGTATATTTCAATATACCAGCCGAAGAACAAGTATAAAGAGAGGGTTTGTGTAACCTACTATCTGTTCATCTCTTTAATTTGAGGTGCTCCACATCTGATAAAAGGAATCTAATTACATCTTTGACCTTCTTACCTTCTTCAATGCTAAAAAATTTAATGGTTAGATAAAGGTATACACATCTAGTTAATCACACATCTAATAAAAGGCAATTTTTACATATATATTTTTAAAGATAGTTATGCTAGTTTATTTTACTTTCTAGAACTATTTTATTTACTACATACACATGAAAAATATTAGTAAGTAAATTTAATTAAATTTATTTATTTAACTTTTGTATAACTATTTTATTTACTACATACATGGACACATGACAAATCTGAGTAAGTAAATTTAATTAATTAAATTATTTATCTTCTTCTATATTATTTTCATTATTTTTTCCTGATGTAGGCATGGTGAACCAAGGTAAACCTTAACAAGTAATAGATTATTTTTATTTATTTATTACACCGAGAGGCATTCTACACTCAGCTAAATAAATTCGTGGAGCCAAATAGATAGAAAAATAGAAAAACTTGTTACATTGAGAGGCATTCTACACTCACAACAAGGCCTGAAAGATTCATATTCCTGTAAACAATTAAGATTTAGATTCCCATGTAAACAAAACTCATAAAATGTGCAAATAAATAAATTCCCATGTAAACAAAACTCATAAAATGTGCAAATAAATAAATTCGTGGAACCAAATGGATAGAAAAATAGAAAAAACTTGGTAGTTTTGGAAGCCAAATGGATAGAAAAATAGAAATAAAATGTGCAAATAAATAAATTCGTGGAACCAAATGGATAGAAAAATAGAAAAACTTGGTAGTTGTGAAAGCCAAATGCATAGAAAAATAGAAATTATTATGTTTGAAGAACGTGAAAAGTCTGGCAGCATAGTCTCGCAGCACGGTGTTTTTAAATTAAATCATGTGAGCATTTCAAATATTCTAACTGTAAGTAATTTATAAATGTCAACAAATTGGAAGATATCTCTCGTACTGTAGATATACTTTTTGAAATATAAATATACTAGTTTATCTTCTTTTTTAGTTTGATGGTTCAAAATGTATTAGAATTTTTTTACTATGTTTAAGAAAATGTAGTAGAGAGAAAAAAAATTCTTAAATAAGAACAAAACAAATTGTTTATTTCATATGTTTATTAATTTAAATTGAACTAATTTGTGAAGAAGTATTTTATTAAAAATTGCAACAAAGAAAATACTATCATTTTGCTTACTTAAATCTTTATGCTATTTTTTGAAGTCACTATATTCTTTTTCATCCTTTATAAAAAGTATATAATTAACAAGTGCCATGTAGTGGCCAATACCTGCCTTATAGTGTTGTTATTATAGTATTTGTTTAGTTGTTATTTTTTTTTTGTTAGATTAACTATTGGTTGTATATAGTATTTGTTTAGTTGTATTTTTTTTGTTGATTAGGTATTGGTTGTATAGACAAATTGAATTCCAATAATTGAAAAATTAATTTTCGAAGAGTGTTGAAATGTCTTGGGTAAATAAAATTGAAATCTCAAAAATAATCTAATTTCATAAAAATAAAATAGGACTAAAATATTTCCTAACTATAAAACTAAACTTTTACAAAGTCTATTAAATAACACAAATATTTCCTTAAAATGTAATAATACTAATACTTTTATAATTTAAAATGTATTAAAATATTGTAAGTTTGAAGAATAAAATAAAAAATTTAATAACATGGAAAAATATTTTTTGTGATAATGTAGATTTTTAACTTTTGACTAAATAAAATTGAAATCCCAAAAATAATCTAATTTCATAAAATAAAATGTGTAGAACCCTAACCCTAACTAGGTGTGGATAGATTTTAAATGTCCACCTAAAATATTAAAATGTAATAATATTGAATACTATTACAATTTAAAATGCATTAAAATATTGTAAGTTTGAAGAATAATTACATAATATTTTAATAACAGTGTGGATAGATTTGAAATGTCTACCTAGGATATTAAAATGTAATAATATTGAATACTATTACAATTTAAAATGTATTAAAATATTGTAAGTTTGAAGAATAATTACATAATATAATAACAATAACATATTCATATTTACACACTACAATATTTTATCTTAGTCACTTAATTTTTTATTTAAGTAATAATAGTAAACTAATTTTAATTATTTTAATTATGTGGTTCAGCTCCATTTAATTAGACATCAATGGTTAAGATCAAATGAATAGTTAAAAAATGTTCTAGTGAAATTAGGTTATTTATGTGTAGAACCCTAAAGTATAGTTATAAAACAAATTTAAACCCTAATAATTTTTTTTATAAAATAGCGTAATATTTACACTAAAAGATTTAATTAAATACAAGCAAAGTAACAAAATAGTCTTTAAACTCTTGTCACTATTATTTTATAAAATAATTATTACAGTGTATATTTAATATAATAGAAAGTTGTTTCCTATGTATTAAATATTCAATGTTCATATTTTCACTTAAAATTTAAATATAAATTTTTTAAAATTAAATATTAAATATTTAAATAATATAATAATGATGATTATAAGGATTAAAGAATTAATTAATGTAATAATACTAATACTTTTATAATTTAAATTGCACTAAATAAAATTGAAATCCAAGATTTTTAACTTTTGAGTAAATAAAATTGAAATCCCTAAAATAATCTAATTACACAAAATAAAATGTGTAGAACCCTAAAAACTCAATTAAAATTTAATTACTTTTAGCTAATGAAGTAAAAAATTAACGCCATTCATTTAGAGAGAAGAGGTCTTTTTTTCAGCCAATGACAATATAGATAAATCATTTCTAAATAATTTTTTGTTAAAATTTTATCATGTTGACAGAGCAAAAGTACAAATTTAAATCAAATTTGTCTGACAAGAGCCAAAATTCTCTTCGCATTTATAGTTTTTTTGTTGCACTCTCTCGACAATCTGACAATCCGCAGAGAAGAGGTCATCTTTTTCAGCCAATCCGCAAACAAGAGGTCATTTTTTTTCAGCCAATGACAATATAGATAAATCATTTCTAAATAATTTTTTGTTAAAAATTTATCATGTTGACATAGGAAAAGTACAAATTTAAATCAAATTTGTCCGACAAAAAAAATAATCCTATCTTTTGATTGGTTTGCAATCAATAGATTAATAACTAGATAAGTGTGAACTCATTGCAGGTACTAATAAAATAATCAAACTAATAAATTAATAAAATATTATTTTATAGTTTTAATTTTTACTAAATATATATGAGTTATTATTATTATTTACTTGAACACTTATTTTAATTACTAAGAGTTATTTTATTTTCTTTTTTTATTTACTTTATGTTATTTTATTTTAGAACTATTTAAAAATTATTTTATAGTTTTAGATTTTTAAAATTTATATGTGGGCTATATTTTTGTTTTTGTTAACAATTATTTTTTAACATGCCATGCTTCTAGTTATGCCTCTTGAAGTAATTAAATTAATTATTTGTTCATTTCTATTCTTCTTTTTTAAATACATTCTCTCTTAGCCTTTACAATTTTTATTAACTAGTATAGATATTTTAAATAAATCTATTAAAAAAATGTCCATATCAATTTGATGTTATTTTATTTACTTAAATTTGTTTGATTTACATTTTTTATTATGTGTATTGAATGTGATATGCTAAAAATTATAATATAATTATAAAATTTTATTTGTGTTTAGTTAATTATTTAAGGTCTATATCTTCATTAGACCCTATGTCCATCAATTTTTCTAACTCTAATTAACAAATAAAAGCATCTCAAATTAACAAAACCAAATATAAATTAAAAAATATCTCAAAAACATATCTTTACTTTTACACTATGTTTATTTTAAATTTTCTTCTTTTTATTTATATTATGTTTATTATTAAATATTAATATTTTAACATGTAAATGGCTGCCAAATTTAACGTAAAAAGTAAGAATTTTTGTTAACACACTCACCCCATTACACTCCACCCCTTACTGCCATTGTAGAATGCCTCTTGACATTAATAAATTTCTTGTTTTAAAAAAATAACTATGAACTTAACAAATTAACATAGATATTTTAAGTACAACTATATTTAAAACACATCTATATATATTGAAGATATCTAGACTAGTTATATTACAAAATTAAAAAATCATAAAAATTAATTGTAGAACAAACATATATTAGAAAGTAATTTAAAAAAAAATTATAATCATACCAAATCATACAAATCACAAGTCATTACAATTTAAATAACAAATAGGTAAAACCACTACATAACACTTAATTACCATAGTTTTGCTATCCACCATTCTATCAATTTTCATAATAATTACTATAGTTTTAAAATAATATTTACATAGATTTAAAGAACTGGTTAAGAATAAGCTTGGGTTCAAATGACAGCATCATCTTGTAAAAGTTTTGACTTGTGCTCCTCATTGCCAAAACCCTTCTTTCAATTGTATGCAAACACCTTTGGATCATTTGTACCAATAAACTGCTAAAGCACAGATATTCTCCCACACAAACACAATTTCGAGGCAGCTTGCAAATTATTTTCATTTCCAAAGCAACTTATCTTCGTCGTCTTGAAACAACTCCCAGATAACAATACCTTAAGATGAATCCACTTAACTTCATATACACACTTACAAGGCGTAGGCATGTACATGAACATTATTCTGATTGATTTACATAGTTTTATGTTGCTTTACATTTATCCCTAGTTATTATACTAATTCATGAATAGCATGTAAAACCTAACTAACCCTACTTCTACTTCTACAACTAATAGGATAGAGGATTGATTTAAAATAATTTTGGACCTTCACCAAGCTGATCGGTGCCTAATCCACTAGGAAACAAAGTCATGGACAACAAAGAGGGAAGAGATGCATCAAGTAAAACTTCAACAAAAATAGAAATATATATTGACGTACAAATCTTAGATTTAGTCTCATATGATAAACATAATTAATAATCAAGAAAAGAGAAGCAATGATCTATTTGCAACAAAGGAATGACCCATACAAAAGAGTTTGTATTTATTTAAATGTTGTCACACGTTATCCAATCTCTATTACAATCATACCAACAAGTGTGGCAAAAGAGGATGAGTAACTAGGTTCAAACACCCCTGAACAACTACATTCTTCCATGGAGACATATTATCACATGAAATTGTGCATTGAAGATCCTTCCTACACTATATTAGATGCATTCTTTCAATTTGTAGCCTAGACATATATTTTTTCTTGATGCCCTAAAATCACCACAAACTCCTATGCCTCTAGAAAATTGGTTCAATGACAAACATGTATTACATCCTTATATATATATATATATATATCATTACATTTCCTTTGTTGCATTTTTTGGAGGGAAAACCAATTAGGGCACCCACCTATCTCATCTACCCTTGCATTCAATTCCACATACCTTCAATCTTGTCAAATTGGGCATTAATGGCGCTTTTGGTAGGTAGGCAGATATGCAAACTAAAAACCTATGAAAAACCACATTTTAAAAACATTTGTTAGTGAGTTCCTATTGACCAAGAACTCGCCAAAATCTCTCTTTCCTTCTATTCACTTTGTGTCTTCCTTGTTGAAGGCTTAGTCATTTTAACATTTACCCTACCTTGTTAGTAGTTTCCCTAGTTCAAGGAACTACGTGAAATGTCAAAAACCTCCCTCCTTTTCTTTTTTTCTCCTTTGTTAGTGAGTTCTTGACCACCATAAACTCACCGAACATCACTTTACTTTATCTTATCTTCTTTTCTACCTTGTCATACCTTAGAAAGTTTTATCCATGGAAATATTTTTTCTCTCAGTGGTTGGGGCTTAACCAAGAACACAAAACACTTTCGACAAGTTCCATGGTTTTGAGAACCATGCAAACTACCAAAAGTCCCATCCTATAGCCTCTTTGTTGGTGGTTGGGAGTTCAGTAGGAACTAGCAACCCATTGGGGTTTTCCATGGTTCAAGGAACTACGTGAAATGTCAAAAACTTCCCTCCTTTTCTTTTTTCTCCTTTGTTAGTGAGTTCTTCACCACCATAAACTCACCAAACATCACTTTACTTTGCCTTGTCTTTTCTACCTTGTTATACCTTAGAAACTATTATCCATGGAAATAATTTCCTCTGAATGGTTGGGGCTTAACTAAGAACGTAGAACACTTTTGGCAAGTTCCATGGTTTTGGGAACCATGCAAACTACCACAAATCCCATTCTATAGCCTCTTTGTTGGTGGTCGAGGGTTCAATAGGAACCATGAGCCCGTTGGGGTTTTCCATGGTTCAAGGACCTACATGAAATGTCAAAAAACTCCCTCCTTTTCTTTTTTTCTCTTTTGTCAATGAGTTCTTGATCACCATAAACTCATCAAACATCACTTTACTTTGCCTTGTCTTCTTTTCTACCATGTCATACCTTAGAAAGTTTTGTCCATGTAAATATTTTTCTCTCAATGGTTGGGGCTTAACCAAGAACACAAAACACTTTTGGCAAGTTCCATGCTCTCGAGAACCATGCAAACTACCAAAAGTCTCATCCTATAGGCTCTTTGTTGGCAGTCAAGGGTTCAGTAGGAACCAAGAACCTGTTGGGGTTTTCCATGGTTCAAGGAGCTACATGAAATGTCAAAAACCTCCCTCCTTTTCTTTTTTTATCCTTTGTCAGTGACTTATTGACCACCATAAACTCACTGAACATCACTTTACTTTGCCTTGTCTTCTTTTCTACCCTATCATACCTTAGAATCTTTTGTCCATGGAAATATTTTCCTCTTAGCGTTTGAGGCTTATCCAAGAACACATAACACTTTCAGCAAGTTCCATGGTTTTGGGAACTATGCAAACTACCAAAAGTCCCATCCTATAGCCTCTTTGTTTCTGGTCGGGGGTTCAGTAGGAACTAGGAACCTGTTGGAGTTTTCCATGGTTCCATAAACTATGGAAAACATTGAAATGGTTTTTGGTGAGCCGAAAATGACTGACAAGACCAAAAAGTTGAATTTTTTTTTTAGGAATTTTAGGAATTTTTGGATCTCTTTCCACTTTCTTGTGATCTATCTTGAAGATCTTGTGGAATACATTCTTCTACACTTTGTATTGAATAAACATGTCTTAGAAATGTATGTGGATAAACAACCTAAGGATATTGGTATATGTGAGGATAATGTGCCAACATTGCAAGCCATTACTCAATTCATCCTTTCATGAGTCCTATTAATATTCCAAGTCTTTCATCCTTTGAACCCTTGTTTTTGTGTCACCTGATAGATTTTTTTGACATGCATTATTCTCATTGCTTTCTTTCATGGTGTTGCATTTATTATTATGCAAGGTCATTACATTTTATGCTTAATTAGTGGTTTTCATACCTTGTTGAAATGCGTGTCACATTGTCAAAGAAGAAGCATGTCCATGTGATTATGTTTATTCACTATAATGGAGGACTCATTTTGTGTGTTTGCATGCATGTGGTCATCATCTTGAAAGTTTAGGTGTATGGTCACAATTTAGTCCTAGATGTCTAGGATGTCACAAAGACATAAACATAGGTGTTTCGCTTTGGGCTATCAATGTGAGGTACACTTTTATGGTACAAATTCATTTGATGATTGTTATCATCTGCATGTAATTTTGTTCCATGCTTGTAAAAATGCCTACACCTTTCAGGTTTGTTATATGACTAGGGGCATTAGTCATTTAGATTTAATTTGACATTTTGAAGCTCAAATATTCATTTTCGTTGTTTAAAAATGGCATTAAATTTTCTTTGTTAACCCCGTTCGCTCTTTTCACTTGAGGCTTTAAAGCTAGAAGACACATATGAAATTATATAGAAAATTCTTAAACTTTAGTATAACATTGAAGCAAACCACTAACCATTGTGAGTTGGTTGTTTAGTTTTTAAATCAAGATTGTCTTTAGGATTAGGTTTAATAATCAAAATATTTGGATTACTACCAAATTTTGAGCTTTCTAAACTCATCCTCATAGAATTTACAATCCATTTCATAAACATATTCAAAATCTATATCTTCATAATTCAGCTGGAGTCCAACTCTTCCAAATCAAACTCAAACTGGTCCACGTGCCTTTAAATTTTACAACTTGAGCAACAACAAGAGAAAGCACAACAAGAGCAACATGAGAAGACATCCAAACCTTAATCTTTTCCCAAGTAGAACTCTAAATTTAGTTTATTAATTTCATGTTTAAAATTTTTCAAGGCGTATAATTCATTGAAATGATTACAAAAGATACCTTGAATTGTATCTCTTTACATCTAATGACTAGAATTTGTATTAAGCTAGTCTCTAACATGACTTTATACTTCCAACATGGAGATCACAAAGAAACGTATACTGTAGATAGGTAATTTGAGATCAGGCTAGCGGTGAGAGCAATGGCTGGTCCGAAGCAGTGGACGAAGGAAATGGATAGAAGATCCATCCCGAGGTTTAAAGAACCGGTTAAGAATGAGATTGGGTTCGAATGACAACATCATGCTGTAAATCTCTAAGTTTCGACTTGGGCACTGAGGAAGACATTGCCAAAACCCTTCCGTTAAATTGTATGCAAACACCTTTCGATGATTTGTATTATCACTTAAACTGCTGACGCACAGATAATCTCCCACACAAACACACTTCCCAATATATTGAGGGAGAGAGTCCGGAGGCATCCTTGCAAATTCTTTCCATTTCCAAAGCAACTTATCTTCATCGTCCTGAAACAACTCCCAGATAACAATACCCATAGCGCTTGGCAAATGAAAGTCAATACCCATCCTGAGTAGAACCTTGAAAATAGTGGTAGATTTGGAAGGAAAAATTCCTCGAGCTGTGCCCCAACGTCACTACCAAATACGGCTCTCCATTTCCTCCTCGTACAATATGCTGAGACTCGCAAAACATATCAATTACTATATCTGTATAAATTTTCATGAGCGGGTTGCAAACACGTAATACTGGGGTTCTTCTAAAAAGCAGTAACCCCAGCCCTACACTTGGTAAGTTGTAACATCTGACATTGTCTCCCACAGGATTTGAGAGGAAAGAAAGAGAGATTGTCATCCATTTTTGTGTGGAAAAGCAGTAGGCCACACAAAGCCAACTTCCGTCGGATTCTTCACCACAGAGAAGAAGCCATGGATTTTGGGTGCGCAATGAAGACAGAAATCTGTGCGAGGACAAAATAGAATTCCATTCTTTGCAAACTACGCGAGAGCGGCAGATTGACTGTAATGGAAGCTTTGTAAAAATGCATTCCTTTACATCCCCATACAGCTCAGATACACCACTCTGCTCTCCGTCTTCTTCAACTGCTGAAATAAATTGTCGCTCCATTGCTTTCGACTACCAGTCTTCCTAATTAATGGATTTCTTATGCTATTGATTTCTCTCTATGCATTTATAGGTGTTTGACATGGAGAGCTTTGCTTACTCCACGCGTGGTTAAGAGCAGCCAAGGTGGAGAAAATAAAATTTAAAATAGGTAATCGAGATAAAAATTGGGATAGATATTTTTAATATATTTATGGAAAACCTGTTAAAAGAAATATAATTTTGGAAGTGTTTTTAAATATCTTATGTAAAAAATTAAATGGCATTAATTTTTTTTTGTTATCTTTTATTAATATTTTACATTGGATATCTGATTTAAATTTATGTGTTCATGTAGATAATTAAATAATTCAAAAGTAAAATAAGTTAATTCTTAAGTAAATAAAATAGCTCTAGATTGGTATTGGCATCTTTTAGATAGACGTGTTTAAGATATTGTTATAATAGAATATAAACTATTAATAAATATGTAATAATTTGTTATTTATTATCATCTAATTAAATATTTTAGTCTAACTTGACATATATCAATAAATACAAAAATATCTGAAATTACTCATCATCTCATTTTAAAAATATAAGTAATAGTGGTCAAAATATAGCTCCATATGGGACATGTATCAATTTAATTCATTGTGCATAAATAGTACATATCAAAATATAATGCTCTTAAAAAAAAAATTGTCATCACATTAAATAGTTTGAGTTTGTAGATTTTATGCAACATTAGTGTAGAACTTCTAAACCTAAACCAACTAGAAATTTGTTCTTTAATGAACAATATATATTCTCAATGTATCATATTTATCAATCCTCATTTCTAACAAGTCATTCCTTCTCTTTTAATTTATATCCAATTGATATTATTTTTTAGACCTCACAAACTAAATATTGAAGTGCCTCCCTATGTAAAGTTCACCATTTGATACATAAATCAAATTTAATACCTATATATTTCAAATATGAAATTTAAATACTCATATTTCAAAAGGGACTTCCCTTCAATTTACATCAACCTCTTTCTCAATATAACATAGAGATATTTTTTCTTCTCATTAAAGCATTAAATTATAGAAAAAGAATTGTTTTGTGTGCCTAAGTATAAAACTATTAAGTTTCCACAATCCATTATTGCCTAGAAAAGTTGTGTCTTGTATGTAAAGGTAAACTTATTAAACTTTTGTTGTTTACAAGGATGGGGTGATTCCTCCTATAACTAGGTGTAATTCCGCTAACCATGGCAGTTTAACCTAATTGTTGTTTCAAACATGAGTAAGTAATAATAGTTGTCTTGCATTTGAGCCCTGACTCTCACTAGCTTAAACCCCAAAAACTCAAAATCATCAATGGAATCCAAAGTTAGTGTTGCAGTTGGACTCAAATATTTGTGGTTAGAATATGTAGAAGGGTTTCTCCCTTTGAGTATATTGATTGTCTCTCTTAAATGATCATGGTTAAAAAAAGAAAATCGCAATTCTAGAAAATGGTCCTAAGATAAGGGTCCAAATGAAGGTGGAGAAAATAAAATTGAAATAGATAATGGAGATGGTATAGATATTTTTAGCATATTTATGGAAAACGTGTTAAAGAGAAAGGGCCATTAAGTCTTATTTTTAATTAATTTTTTAAAATAAAATTTTAAAATATATATTCATTGTAAACCAACCCATTGAATCACCGGGATTTCGGATTGCCTATTGTTTCTTTAGGCGGCCGGATATAGATATAGGGGCTCCTCCACGCCCTAGATCAATGGAGGCTGAGACTGACTGGGGAGCACCGCTTCAGCGAGATCGCCAGCCATATAACCAACCCCTCCCGGGGATGAGTTGGACTCAAGACCGGCCCCTCCATATAGATTGATTTGGATTGGATGGGTTTCTCGAGCTAGGTTTAGGACCAGCTAGGAGCTATAGATAGACTGGGACAAGCTATATATCCCTCGGCTTCCCAAGCAGAGCGAGATCTAGCCTAGTAATAAAATTTTAAAATATATATTCATTGTACTTTTCAAAGTAAAAATAAAACAAAAAAATCAAGGAAATAATGAATGGTGGTTTTTTGAAAACAAAAAATTTAAAATTTACATACAAAAGTAAATAGTTTCTCATATAGAAATAAAGTAATTAATGTAATAAAACTAACATTCCTATTTTTAGAAAAAATACACTTGATTTGAATCATAGATCCACTAAAACAAACACTTTTTACATAGATTTGTGGAAACATAGATATGGTAGTTTTAATAATTTTGTAATTTTATATTTTATATTTTACATATAATTTATTGATTTAATATTTTAATTTTGTAATTGTATTAATTTTATAATTTTATTTATTTTATTAGTTTTATAGTTTTATAATTTTAATTAAAAAATTATTGAAATTATTATGTATAGTAAATAATTATGTAGATCTATCAATAAAAATATAATATAAGTGATATAGTTTATAGTTTATAAATGAATTTATTTTTGAAATAATTATTTATTTTAATTTTAGTTAAGAGTTAATATTGCAATAGTAAACAAATAATAAAGTTATTTTTAGAATTATTTTATTTTATTTTATTTACTTAAGATTTATTTTCTAGTTACTTTATTTATTTAAAAGTTATTTTATTTATTTTAATTTTATAATATAGATTGATTGTGTTTTAGTTTTTATTATTTTTTCATCTCGACTCTTTTATAGTTTTTGTTAACACCTCACATTACACTCCACCCCTTGTTTGGCATAATAAAATAATTTTTAAACTAACATATATATCTAAAATATGCCTGAAGGCACCTATTCTTATAAAACAACAATGAATAAAAAACAAAAAATTAAAACCCTAATATACTTTGATCCTTTTTATTTGATATGGGAAAACACTAATAAAATATAGTTATAAATTATTAAATTTAATTCTGCATTAAAGAAAAGAAAATTATATTGAAGCATTTATAGTAAAATGTAATGTACTTACTTGGAATATACTTTGATCTTTTTATATTTCATATGATAAAACCCTACAAAAATATAGTTATAAATTATTTAATTTTATTATTTAGAAAAGAAAAGAAAAATAGATTGAACCCTTTATACTAAAATATATAAAATATAATACACTTACTTTGACTAACTTCTCCCCTTCAATAATATGTTCTAATCTTTATTTATTTCATATAATAAACCCTAATAAAATATAATTATAAATTAAATTATTGTACAATAAATAAAATAACACAAAAAACAAAAGGTAATCCGCCCTTGATGAATATACTTTGATCCTTTTATAAATTAAATTGAAGCCTTTATAGTAAATGTATAAAATATAACTTCAAATAGCTTCTCCCTTTTTCATGAATATACTTTGATTTGTTTTTATTTCATATGATAAAACCCTAATAAAATAATTAATCTACCCTTGATGAATATACTTTGATCCTTTTATAAATTAAATTGAAGCCTTTATGGTAAATGTATAAAATTTAACTTCAAATAACTTGTTTCATTCATGAATATATTTTGATTTGTTTATATTTCATATGATAAAACCCTAATAAAATAGGTAATCTGCCCTTCATGAATATACTTTTATCCTTTTATCCATTAAATCCAAGCCTTTATAGTAAATGTATAAAATTTAACTTCAAATAACCTCTCCCCTTCATGAATATACTTTGATTTGTTTTTTATTTCATATGATAAAACCCTTATAAAGTATAGTTATAAATTATATTATTGTACAGTAAATAAAATAACATAGAAAACAAAAGGTAACCCTAACAAAATAGAATGCGCTTATTCTTGTAATAAATTTTATAATTGTGAATACACTTTGCTCCTTTTATATTTCATATGTTAGAACCCTAATAAAATATAGTTATAAAAGAAATTATTCTATAGTAAATAAATAACACAAAAGAAAAGATAACTATGATAGTAAAATATTAATTTGAAGTATTTTCATTAAAATAACTCAATAGTAAATCAAAGTACTATTATATTTCTGTTGTAGGAAATGTTTCTGAATAGATCACCTTAAGCCCTAGTGTCAAAAATTGCAAGATCATAAGCAAGGTAAATTAGTTCTAAGGAGTAAACCTCCTTGGTGGATAGGGGCTGAGCCCCAACATTATCTTGTGCTTGCTAGCTCACAAATTGAAGATAAATCCAAGATTTCGCCCACCCTGCCTCAAAGGGCTCAAGAATATTCTAGTGGTAATGTAAATAAATCAATTGAGGGTGATTGTATAGTATCTCCTTTTTCTAAATTTTCTACCTCTGAGATCTTCCAAGAGCCACTAGTTATATGCACCAAACAATGTCCAATGAAAACCATAGTAAATATCATACAGATAAGGACCCGTCAGAAGCAAATGAAAAAAAGCATAAGGGCTCTTCACTAGAGTAAATGGGAGATGACAACAATTAATAGACCACAGTGAGAAAAAATAAGAAATTAGGGTAAAATGATAAAAGAAAGATGACTTTGCGTTCTCATGTTAAGATGGGTAAGGAAAAAAACTATAATTTAGATTTTTCTAGTTGTTCCTATGCACCCTTAAGTTTTTTCCCATTCAGTTTTGTTCTCTTTTTATTTATAATAGAAAGGGTATCACCCCCATGGTGACACATATATAACAAAAAAAAGGTACTATTTAATTTATAGTAAATAAAACAACTTACCATTAAAATAACTTTTGCGCTTGTCCAATATACTTTGTAGAATCTGAATAAAAACCCACAAATTAGATTTCATTCTCCAGAAAAGAAAATAAAATTAAATTGAAACCTTTATACAAAAAAGTATAAAATATAATGCAGTTACCTTCAAATAACTCATAGGCTTCTCTGTATTCTTTTGCTCTACCTTATTTCAATATAATGCTGTTACCTTCATATAACTTATATGCTTCTATAGTATTCTTTTGCCCTATCTTATTTCATTTTATTTTTTTGTGATTTATGTTTGACTATTACTTGTATTTATATAGATTTGTTACTTTATGTTTGCTTTATTGTTATTTCCATTAATTTAATAAAACTATGGCAGTTATATATTTTAAATTTAATTCCTGTGTGCTTTCATTTAAAAAAATATGTCAGTTATATATTTTTTAAATATAAAATAGTTACTTCATAATTTTTAGGTGCATTCATTTAATAAAATATGCGGGCTATATTTTAAATTTAAAATACTTACTTTATAATTTTACAAAACTATGTTAAATAATGATGGCGCGAAGATTTGAAGAGCGACAATTCGCAGAGGGAAAATTTGTAGAGACCCATTCTAGAATGGAGAGAGAGAGGGATGAAAGGAGGCCTCATGGAGCAAAGAGATTGGAGATGCTTTCCTCGAAGGGAGCTCAAACCGGCTAACAGGAATTGTGGATTCGCCAGCGGTGGTCAAAATTTTCCACAGCAGGAGGAAGACCTGCAAAAATGGCATGATGTCTAGTTTCCTCTGAGAAGAGAGCGGCAACAGAATGGAAATCTTCACGGCCCAAGGCACTGGAATCAAAGACAGCAAAACTATCAACAATATAGGGGAAGAAGAAACCCTAGAGGTGATGGTCAGCGCAGGGATTTCCAAAGGCGCAATTTGCAACCAGAGATCAACATCACGGAAGGAGGGAAGATGTCAGAGAAGAGGAAATCTCAATCACCCTCAATGCTAATCATCTTCAGGATCTTGTTTTGAAATTGGAAAATACTGCATTAATAATGAAATGGCATGGGAAGGATTTAAATTGGCAAAGCCTGGAGACATGGTGGTATGACAAATGGGGAACGGAATTGGAATTCAAGAGGATGACAAATGATTATTTCATGGTCATTTGTCCTTCGAAAGCCATCAAGGCTCAAATTAAAGAAGGGATTTGGATTCTTGATGGCTGCAGCTTTTACATCAGCCAATGGAAGGCCGGGTTCGATCCAACTTCACACCGCTTGGAAAAAAATCATGATTGGTATATTTTACCTAACCTCCCCCTTGAATATTGGGACTCCAGGGTTTTGGAAGAAATTGGTAATGGCATGGGATCCTTTTTGTGCGCGGAGAAAAGGGGCAACCCAGAAGGGTCAGGCACAGTGGTTCGGGTAGGCATCGAAAGCAATCCAAATCCTAGAATCTTGAGTGAAATTAAGATTTCATCAGGATTAGGTGTCTGGACACAGAAAGTGATCCATAACCCTCTCCCCACAGATACTCTGGTCAAAGTGCTAGGGTGGAAAAGTGACCCTTTTCCAAAGGAAACCTCAGAGCAAGCGTCCAATAAACAACTCATGGAGGACAAAGATTATGTCAAAGAAGGTCTCCCTCTCCCTTCTAAAGTGGAGCTTCAAAAGGAATCCAAATCAGTCCAGAGGCTTGATGATGCCCAGAGCATCAGATCCATTGATCAAAAATTGTCGCAGGCAATTGAGCTGATTGGTAACACAGTGCACAAAGAGGATCTTGATTCCCTCATAAATGTGGGCAATGAATTGGTGGACATTGCAAATGCGGCCAAAAGAGGGGAGCTTGACATCAACAATTTTGAAGGTGAAGATTGGCTTGCAAAACAAGATTTCGAGCTGATGGGAAATGAAGGGTTCCTAACTGAAAAGGAAGACCCAAGTAAAGCCCTGAATAACCTTGTAGAACAAGCGAAGTTAATTGAAATCTAAGGAACCAACCAAAACATTGCCAGATTGTGGAGAACACAGAGGAAAAGGTAGGATTCCGAATAGGAAAAACTCAAGTGGGATGGGGAGGCTTCAGGGCAATTGAAAATCTAAACACTATTGAAAGTAGGGAAGGGGAATGCCCTTCCTGAACAACAATGAAAATCATAACTTGGAATGTTAGGGGCTTAAATGCCCCTAACAAAAGATGTCTGTTGCGGCAGCATCTGAACTCGCAGCAACCGGACAATTGTTTGATTCAAGAGTCTAAGTTAGGAGAACATGAAAGAGCAACTCTCAGCCTCAAATTGAGGAAGTGGAAGATTTGTGGAGTCAATGCAGAAGGAGCCTCAGGTGGACTACTCACTCTTTGGAAGCCGCAAACAGTCTTGATTGAAGAGGTGGCTTCAAGCAAGTGCTGGCAAGCCTGCAGGGTAAGGAGCCTCGCCTCCAATCTAAGTTTTCTTCTAGTAAATGTTTATGGGCCTAACAACTACATTCATAAAAGAAGTGTTTGGAAAGAATTGAACAAAGTCTACAAATTCCTAGGGTTCAAATTTTTCATTTTAGGCAGGGATTTCGATGCAATTTTGAAAGAAAGTGATAAGAAAGGGGGAGTAGGGAGGAAACTTCAGTCTCAGTTGGATTTCAAAAGTTTTGTGGATAGAAATGAACTTTGTGACATTCAGATGGGAGGTGGGTAGTTCACCTAGACAAATAGAAGGTTAGGCTTCTGCAACATAGCCGAGAAATTGGATAGGTTCCTCTTCAAAGGAGACTTCTACAGTCTTCCCTTTAATCTCGACTGTCAGTTGCTTCCATTACCAGGGTCAGATCACTACCCCGTTTGCTTGGAATTATTGGGAGAAAAGGGATCAGTCAGGAGTCCCTTTAAGTTTGAAAATATGTGGTTTCAGCACAAGGATTTTTTGGATCTAATCAAACAATGGTGGAATGAAACGCAGCCCGTAGGCTCCAAAATGTTTAGCATCACAGTCAAGCTGAAGGTTATTAAATAGAATCTAAAATCATGGAATCAAAATAACTTCAAAAACATCTTTGAGGAGAAGAGGCAATGTGAATCAGAATTAAAAGCCCTCTTGAAGAAGATTATTAGAGAGGGAATGGATAACCACAGCTACTTTAAAGAAAAATTGCTGATGGAAAAAATGAATGATATTCTTACCAAAGAAGAAGTGTTTTGGCGACAAAAATCCTGAGAAGTTTGGTTATCGGCCGGGGACAGAAATACAAAATACTTTCATAATGCAACAAAGGCAAGAAGGGAAGTAAACAGAATTTCCAGGGTAAAAGACATTAATGGAAAACTTGTGGAGGATGTGGAAGAGGTCAAACAAGTGGTGGTGGAACATTTTTAGAACCTCTTGTATGAGCCGGAAGGTTCCCTGCTCATAGCCCAAGAAGAGCTTGTGGGATATATACCCAAGCTGGTAAATGATGAACAAAATGATATGCTAAACAACAAATTTTCAGAGGAGGAAGTGAAGTTTGTGCTCTTTCAGCTCCATCTAGATAAAGCACCTAGACCCGATGGTTTTCTAGCCAGCTTTTCTAGAAATGCTGGGACATAATCAGCACTGACATTATGGAGGCCTTAGAGGAATCTAGGACCTCTAGACAACTTCTAAAAGAAGTTAATAACACTTTTTTAGCGCTAATCCTGAAGAAAGAGAAGCCTCAACTTCTGGACGACTTCAGGCCAATCTCTTTGTGCAACACTTTTTACAAAATTTTAGCAAAAATAATGGCAAACAGGTTAAAAACACTTTTACCAGATTTGATTTTAGAAGAGCAGACAGGGTTCATCTCAGGAAGGTCCATCTTGGATGGGATAATTATTGCTCATGAGGCCATCCACTCAATAGAGACCACGCGAAAGTAGGAAATGATATTAAAACTTGACATAAAAAAGGCTTATGATCGGGTCAATTGGCATTTTTTGTTTAAAGTCTTGGAAGGATTTGGCTTCACCAAGAATTGGCTAGACTGGATCTTCTCCTGGGTGGCAAGTCTGAGATTCTCAATCCTTGTGAATGGAACTCTGGAGGGCTTCTTCAATGTCTCTCATGGGTTAACATAGGGAGACCCACTATCCCCCTTTCTTTTCATTTTAATGGCTGAAGCACTTGGCAGATCACTTACCAGAGCTTGGAACCTCAGGGAGATCGCGGGAGTTCAAGTCACAAGTGGCGCTCCACATATTACCCATCAGCAATTTGTTGATGACACCATGCTGTTTGGGAAAGCCCAAATCAGGGAGGCTCGAAGTTTCAAGACAATCCTCCAAAAGTACACTACTGCCTCTGGACAAGAAGTTAGTCTTGAAAAATCAAAAGTTTTTTTCTTCAACACTTCTACGAGAGTGGAAGCTCAGATTTTGAGGATCCTTGGTTTTACGAAAGGATCTCTCCCTTGCACTTATTTGGGGATCTCATTGGATAGGGGTCTTTGCCCAGGTAACATCTGGAACAGTTTATTGGAGAAAGTCAGCAACAAGGCAGCCTCCTGGAAAAATAGTTGGCTATCTTAGGCAGGCAGGTTAACGAAACTCAAGTCAGTCATTTCTGCCCTACCTACCTATCTAATGTCCTGTTTACCTCTGTCAAGCAAAGCCAGCAAAGAATTGAATAAGAAGATGAAGAACTTTTTTTGGCAAGGATTGTCTAAACAATTCAAATACCCTCTTCTTAAGTGGAAACAAATTTGTGAATCTAAATGAAGGAATTGATTGGGTATCAAAAATCTTTTGCTCCAAAACAAAGCCTTGGGAGCCAAATTAGTTTGGACAATTTTCTCCAACCTAGATCTTAAGTGGGTCCAAATTGTGCGAGTAAAATATTTGGACAAAGGGATAGACAACATTTTCACTTCCAGGGAGCTTCCCTTAGTTCCAGAATTTGGAATTATGGCTTGTATATGTTCTTGAGGCTTTGGTCTTCATTCTCTTTTCACTTTTTCCAGATGTCTTAACTTCCAGTTTGGTAGCCTTTGAGATTTTAGGAGTGACAGGTGCAGAGCTCTTGGAAGATCTAGTCTAGGAGGAGGCTTGTACCGGAGTGTTTCCTTTCTTTGCTTCTTGTTTCTCTTTCACAACCTTCTCCATTTTCTCTCTATTTGCACCTATAGCCTCCATTGATAAGCCAAATCTTTTGGCAATTTCTTCAACTTCCCTTCTTACTTTCCTCTTCATCTCTAGTTGTCTTAGCTCAACATGTATTTTTACACTTAGCTCTTGAAAGGTACCAAACCTTTCTGCTTCAGTGTCCTTAGGCTAGCTTAGCAGGTGTTGAATATGTAGCTCCAAGATTTTTTCATCAACCTCATAACCCATAGGCATTATCCACACAGTTCTTGGCTCAACTACCTCCATTAGGCATTGATCAGTGTCAACCATAAAGCAAACTATATCCTTGTATTTCTCAACTATGGATTGTGGAATTCTCTCTCTAGCTTGCATCATGCTTTGAAAGTTCTTAAAGTACCCCCAGAGGGCTATGTTTTGGGCTTGAGCATCACCAATTCCATACATGTAATCTCTGATCTGAATTGCAACTGGTTTATCATTTTGCTAGACCCAACCAATTAATCCAGGTAGTTCATTCATAGAATAGAAGAATAGACATAGTATTAGACTACCATATTTAAAGGAATTTTTCTTATCCTTTATGATCTTCTACAAGTTCTTCAGCAACTAATTTAGAAGAAGCTCACATAGATCATAGTCTACATCTTCCCTCAACATTTGATATGCTGCATAGATTGTTGTGCCAGACACAGAATTCTCCCTGCTCGAATGGTAGATTTTGTAGCCGATTATCATTGAAGCAAACTTGACATCCAGATTTGTGATGTCATCTATGGTCATTGCTCTTTTGTCAAATTTAGATCCAGTGGCTTCAGTTACTATTTAGTTCTTTATAGATTTAATTGCAGGTAACCCACCACATGAATGCAATCCAGTCACTGCCCTGATGGCATCTTTAGTTATCTTGAAGGGCCTCATTAGCCACATAAAATTATCATGCATCCTACTTAGAACATACCAGACCTAATCATCTTCTGTAAAACATGGAGAATGTATGCAATGTTAGAAGTGTTTGTCCCGGAGGGCCTTGAATTTAGATTTGAGTTCAAAATTCTCATCTATTAGTTGTTTGTGATAAATGTCCATCAATTTTGAGTCTCCAAATTCTTTAATATTGGCATGGATATAAACCCTAGCATCTTCTACATGCAACACTCTATGCGGAATGCTAGAAAACGCCCCTAAGGGATCAACTTCTAGAGATTTGTAAGGGTGTTTCTTGAATATAGGTCTCGGCCTATCATAAATCTTGACAACCATTTGAGTAGCCATTTTGCAAGAGATTTAGAGAGAGATTTTTAGAATGGAAGTACCTTTTTATACTTTAGGGTTTAAAGCAGGAGTCAGAATGAATCATTAGTTGAATTTGATTTTCAGTTGATCTTGAGTGAATTGCAGAATCTTCTTTGAAAAGCTCTTCTTTTCTTCTTCATGAGTGTAAGTGTGTAAATAATGAGTGAAAGAATCCATTTATCCTTACACAAACCCTAATTTCCTTTTGTAATAAATGCAAGACTTAAGTTATCTGGTTGCCCTGTTTTGAGAGAGATCTTCTTGAATCACTGTACTGAACTTAGAATCATTGTCAGTCAGGATTGACAACGTATCTTCTTTTCTTCAATCATGTCACACGTCCGTAGATCAAAGCATTTCAATTTTAAATCACACTGGATCTATCTATGAATTTCTACTTTACTGGATAGCTATTGGAACTAGATTAACTTGAGTGGTTAGAAATCTTGCAAAACTCCATGCGGATCTTTCATATTTTGACTGAAGGTTATTTAGATGGTTTTCTGAGAACCCTTTAATCTGTAGCGTCAAATGTTTACTCAATGTACCGAATTTAGGCACTAGCTGACTAGCTAGGGGAAATTGTTTTTCTCTATGACTCCCCCTGAGCTAGAGCTTACCTTTTTAGTTTCTGAAAGGAATATCAACACTGGATTCCGGTGTGGATCCATCCCAAATATTTTATGTACTCTTCTTTACCTAAATGTTTCTCATCTCCTTTTGAACTTCATCTGCATTCACTTTACCTTTGCCCTTATCTTTTTTCTGATCATGTTCCACCAAACATTTTCTATCCTAATTTCTACTTTTACAGAATTTGGCAATATGACCGGATCTATTGCAATTGTAACATACAACATTTCTTTGCTTATTTCATTGATATCCTCTTGATCTCCATTGATTAGCCATATGTCCCATTCTATTGCATGCAAAGCATCTACCATTGAATGAATTATTTATTTGCATATTTCTGCATTCATGAGATTTGTGACCATACCTTTTACAATTAAAACATTGTTGGGAGAAGGATGGATTATTCTGATTCATTCTCCTCCTGCACTGAGTTGCTCTATGACCAAAATTGTTGCAATTGAAGTAGTATCCATTGAAGGATCGATATATTTGGGCATTTGTTTGCCTTACCAGAAATCTTCTAGGCCTATTTTTTTGATTTCCTGATCCAAAGTTCTTCTAACCAGATCTGGAGCTTTCACCTTTCTCATATCCCAAGCCACTGTTATCATATACCCTCTTTTCGCTTTCAAGAAGAACTTCAAGGTGGGCTAAGCTTATCTTGAATTTCTCTTTGAATTCATTTATTGTTTGAAGATCTTGTTTAAGAGTGTCTATCTAATTCTCAAGTTGTTCTTCATTGTCTCTACCTTCTTCAAGATTAGATTCAGGATGCCTAATTATTTTGTCCATTTTGTGGCAGTCCTCTATTTTGTCCTTGAGGGATTTCTTTAGATTATCTTCAATCTTTCTTTTTTCTTCAATTTCTTGGGTGAATCTCATAACCCCTGATTCCATTTCATGCTTTACAGTAATGACTTCTTTTGATAGCTTCTCACATAGCTTATTTTTCTCATTCAGATCTTCATTAGTATCATTCACTTCACTCTAATTGGCTAATTTTTGGCATAGTTCTTTTCTCTTTTTCACAAAAATATTAAGTTTTTATTTTAGCTCATTTATGAATTCATCATCTTGTTTGAGTCTTTCTCTCATATTATTGACTTCTGAGTGGGATTGTTCAAGATCATCTAGGGCAGATTGAAGTTGTTCCTTCATACCGTATGCATCCATTGAGATTCCTTGTTCTTCCTCAAGCTATTAGGCATTGTTCAAAGGAACCTTGCTCTTATACCAATTGTTGGAAACAAGGCAGATAACTGAGAGGGGGGGTGAATCAGTTACTTAAAATTTCCTTAACTTTCTTTTCATTTTGTTATCTTAATATTCAGTGTTCTATCAAAACATGAAAGCATATGTAATCATAAGAACATAAATAAAATCAACACACATAACATAATAATTTTTATGTGGAAAACTTGTTAAGGGAAAAACCACAGGGAGACTAACCTAAGATTCTATTCTTTGTTAAAAGAATAAAGGAGTACAAAATGGCACTTTCCAAATAGGGCTCATTGCCCGAGCACACTGCTCACAAGAGACACACTGCCTACAAGAGACTAACTGTCTACAAAACTTACAGAAGATAATCAAGTGGTTGAACTGATGAGAAGCATCTACAAATGCAAGAGTTTAGTTTCGGTAGGCCCAATATACTGATCTAATGTACTTCATTCTTCCTCTGTTCAATGTTGTTATTTAGTTACATACTAGACTTAGATTTCTGTTCTCACACTTATCCTAGCTTTTCTTCACACTTTTTATCTTCACCTATTCACCACACACACTTACATGTTGGATTCTATTTGGTATATATATTTGCATCAAGGATTTTCATCAACTCTCTAGTCAGCAACAAGAACACTGCATGTTATTAATCTGTCAGCTAAATCCATGCTTGATTTGTGATGTGTATCAAAATCATAAGTCATTAATCATGTCGGCCAACAATCTATAATCCCACAAATTACTTGATCAACACCTTTTACTCATCCGGATTGAAGTCTAATACTCTGCTGGTCAGTTCTTCCTCTGTCTGTTCTGCCTGACTAGAACCCAGCACTTAGATGCTCATATCATTTTCTTGATTTATCACCAGAGGCTAAATCTTTGGAATACGGTAGTCATGATACCCCTCTTGACTTGTCCAAGTCTGTAACTTATTGAGTTACACAATCTGAGAGACCCAGACCTGATTGTCAGACCTTGTTGCATACTCTCTTCTTGTTCACTAGACCAAAACATTCTTCAATCTGACTTTTAGTGAAGGCATATTATGTACTATGGATGTGTGGGATAGACTTTGTTGCCATCAATGACAACACTTATGAAGACACACAGTGTCTCTTACCAACAAGAATATCCCTCTTCAAACAAAACTTATCTAATCCACTAGGATCACTTTTTAATTGTTGGATCAGATTACTTGTTGCAACATCATTTTGCCACTCTAATTTGGCTTCTTCCACCCAATTTGCTTGTAATATTGAAAGGGCACACAATAAGGCTTTATCTTTCTCATCCTTCCTAGAAAGTGCATCGACCACAATATTTTCCTTCCCTTTCAAGTATATACAATCTCAAAGTCATATCCCAACATCTTAGTGACCCATTTTTTTTTTCTCTTCAGAGGATAATCTTTGATCCAAAAAGTATTTTATGCTATCATGATATGTCTTAACCTTGAAGTGTCAACCCATTAGATAAGGCCTCCATTGTTTAACTACATGAAGGATTGCAAGCATTTTCTTCTCATAAATAGGTTTGAGCTGATTCTTACCCTTTAATTGACAACTCTAAAAAGCAATTGGTCGATCTTCTTGCATGAGAACTACTCCTATCTCATTTCTAGAAGCATCACATTCCCCAATGAATTCCTTGGTGAAGTTTAGAGTGGCAAGCACTGGAGTTGTACACATAGTCTCCTTCAATTGCTCAAATGCTTCATTAGCAGACTCATTCCAATGAAAATAATCCTTCTTCAATAGAGTGGTGAGGGGTACTACTATATGACCATAATTCTTCACAAATATTCTATAGTACCCTGTCAATCCTAGGAAACCCCTTAGTTTCTTAATGGTTTTTGCAATAGGCCATTCCATGATCACCTTAATTTTGTTAGGGTCCACCTTTACTCCTTCATGTGAAACTATGTGTCCCAAATACTCCACCTCCTTAAGACTAAAAGCACACTTGGATGGCTTAGTGTAGAGTTGATCTTTGAGTAATTGTAATGCTTGATCTACATGCTGTAAATGTTCTTCCCAAGTCTTGCTATAAATCAATATATCATCAAAGAACACTAACACAAACTTTCTCAAGAACTTTTTAAAAATGGAAATCATCAAACTTTGGAATGTAGATGGTGCATTGGTAAGACCAAATGGCATCACCAAAAATTCATAATGACCGTCATGAGTTCAAAATGCAGTCTTACAAATATATTCCTCCTTAATCTAAATTTGGTGATAACCTGATCTAAGATCTAACTTGGTAAAATACATACCTCTATTCAATTCATCTAGAAAATCATCAACTAGAATAGGAAACTTATCTTTAATGGTGCACATGTTGAGAACTCTATAATCTGGACACATGTGCCAAGTTTGATCCTTCTTACGTACCATCACCATAGGCAAGGAGTAAGCACTTTGGATAAGCCTGATAATTCCTACCTCTAACATCTCCTCAACAATTTTTTCTATCTCACTTTTTTATATGTGTGGGTACCTATAAGGCCTGATGTTCGGTGGTTGGCTCCCTAGAACTAGTTGTATGGCATGATCATGATCCCTCTTAGGAGGAAGTCCTTTAGGCATATCTCCAAGAACCACTGAGTTATGATCAATTATTGCTTGTAAATGTGGATGAGTAGGAACATTAGATTGAGAGACTTCTAATGAACATAGCTGGGCCACAAATCCATCCACTCCTTTCTTAAGAAACTTTTGCATTTGATGAGAGTTTACCATCTGTAGGGATTTTTCCTTCAACCCCCTTAGCTCCACTACCTTTCCTTCTAATTGACATCTCATGAATAGTTCTTGGAAGTTCATCTCAATTGTTCCTAATGTAGTAAGCCATTGTACTCCCAAAACAATATCTGCTGCACCCATAGATATCACATACATTGGGGTATCAAGTTGATAATCTCCCATGGATAATTTAATGCTATGACACTTCCCTAAACAACTAACTGTACCACCATCTACAATCAAAACCTAAAACTCTGGGGCTGGATATATAAAATAATTTAGACGAGTTGCCAATTTTTTGTTGATGAAATTATGAGTACTACCTGAGTCAATCAACACTGTTACTTTCTGCTTGTTTAAGAAACCCACTACCTTGAGAGTTTGTGATGCACTGAAACCTAAGAGTGCATGACAAGAAATGATTTGTTAAGAATCATGTGATTCCTCACTTGACTCCCTACCCTCCTCTAATATGGGTTCCTCCTCTTCTTCCTCACTTGGACCTTCAATATAGAATAATTTCTTTTCACTACATTTATGTCCTCTATTGTATTTGCTATCTCAATTGAAGCACAACCCTTTTTCTCTTTTCTCCTCAATTTATTGTGGAGTCAACCTACTACGTTGAGGAAGAGAAGGTGTTGAATATCCTTTCTCTCTTGTCACATTAGCCCCTTGCTTCCTAGGAATCAAATACTTCTCCTCTACCCTGCGTGCCAAGATAAAAGACTCATTTACCGAGCTAGGACTAAACATGTGTACCTCATGTTGAATGTGATCCTTGAGACCACCAAAGAATAAATAATTCAAGTTTTTCTTTGTAATTGTATCCACTCTTAAGGATAGATTTTGGAATTACTAAATATAATCCTTAACTGATCCTGTTTAACAAGCTGGCTGAAGAAGTTGTTTGTCACACTATTGCTATATTGTGCTTGGAGTTCCTCTATAAGAATTGACCATGAGGTGGTGAGACCCTTTTTCCTCTAATGAGTACAAAGCCAATGATACCAAATGAATTGATGTAGTTCTAGATATAGGGAAGCCATTGTGACCTTTTGTCCATATGGGATTTGTTGTACTTCAAAAAAAAATTTCATTTGGTTTATCCATGTTAGAGGATCTGTGCCATTGAAATTGCACATATCCACCTTTGGAAACAAATTCCTAGATCCCATAGGAGCATTAAAATTTGTGTTAGTATTAGCCGACTTGAAGGTTTCACCTTGGTTGCTTGAGAACTCCTTTCTTGGTTCATTCATATAGGCATTTAACATGCTTCGTATAGCTGATATATCTCCTCTTAGGTCACACATATCCCTCTTAATTGAGGACACGTCTTCTTTGACCTTACTTATTTCCTCATTGGGATTACTATCCTCTATTGTTTCTCCATCCTTATAAGAGGATTTCCCCGATGTGACAACATTCTTTTTGCTTCTTGTTGCGGGCCCCGTCATGATGGAAGCCAATATTTTTGAAATAAATCAAACAAATGAAATGTAAATTCTTAGAAATTTTTACTATAACTTACTAGGCCCAGGATACCACTTACTCAAAAAAAAACTAAAAAGTTAGCAAGTTTGCAGCCTTGAGAGCGAATTTTTTTGAAACCCTAATTTTTCAATAACTCACTTATTTTTGCTTCAATTTCTCCAAGTTTTGGACTATAGTCTCCTCTATTATATCTTCAAAAACCCAATACAAATTATACTCCAATTCGATAGGATGTGAGAGATACATAGATCTCAAATAAATTGTGTAGAATTCTTAATTCTGCAATAATTCACTCAAATCGGCTCCAATTCCTCTGAAATCTAGACTCTATCTTCTTTAAAATGGTCTTCAAAAACCCTTCAAAAATATTTTAAAAATTCACTAAAATATGAAAGTTATACTCTTCCCAAAATTGCCTCCAATATTGAGGAAAAACCTTGCCTCTACGGTGCCAAGATCATGCTCTGATACCACTTGTAATGAAATAAATTGCACAAAGGAATCAGATGATATGAAATGTTCTGCAAATACTTGATAATAACTGAGAATAATAGGCCACTTCAAGGGGGCAACCTCCAAATATTTCCAATGAGAACACACTTCACAATATGATGATGAAATAAGACTCATATCCTCCTATATATACCTAATTATGCTTAAGATAAATAGACACACCCCTATATAAGACCTAGACTGACCTATCTAACTAAATAATAATATAATAATGATAACATGACTTAATTAGGAGTTAAGATAGCCACAAGCTGACTATTCATAACCCTATGTACACCAATATTAAGGGCGTAGCAAACTAGGTGTAATTCTCCTAAGCATTGGGAGATTATCCTAATTGGTTTTTTAAACTTGATTGACTAATAATATTTGTATTGCATTTGATCCCTAGCTCTCACTAGCTTAAAACCCAAAAACTCAATCATCAAATGAAATCCAAAGTTAGTGTTGTAGTTGGACTAAAATATTTGTGGTTAGAATATGTAGAAAGGTTTCTCCCTTTGATTATGTTGATTGCCTCTTGTAAACAATCATGGTTAAAAAAGAACATTGCAATTCTGTAAAATGGTCTTGAGATAAGCATCAAATTTAATCTTGTTGGAAAAAAGTAAGGAGGAGGAAGTTGCAGAAAATGGTACTTTAGAGATCTTTCCTCTCACTAGATTGCTTATTAAAGATGATGGGTTTCCAACCCCACCTATAATTTTGAAATGAAAAGATTGGTTAATTATAAACTCAAATTTCAACAATAAATTTCATCTTATTAGCTCTAGGATGGAATTTTTTGGAAATTTATTTCCCCTAGTTGGGTGGATCAATTGAAGAAAAGAGGTTTGGATTAATTAATATGTTGTTAGTAGCTATAGGTTTTATAGGAACTCATAAATATGATGCAATCTTCCAAACAATATTGTAGTGTAAATAGTTGTTAAAAATGTTTATCTAAGAGAGAATAGATATATTTTTTATTGAAGAAATTATATTGCATAGATTATTTGTTTAATGTGCCATTTGATTATTAATAGATATCAATGACATATTTTATACAACAAAAGAATAGTCTCTTCTTTAGATTTTATAGGAATTTTGAGCCAAGATCACTATGTGGAATGAAAGTATCAAATCTAAGTAGATTGATTAGGTTCATAAAGGAGTACATATAGGTGAGGATAGGCAACAACTTACCCACATAATGAGGATAGGAATCCTCACTAGTAGAGTGGTGGGAAGTTGCCTCCCACTAAAATAGTGAGAGGTGTTAAAAGAAAGATGACACCTCTATGAAACTCCTACCCAACTTGACAATTCATATGAACAAGTGTCAAGTGTAAATGAACAACTAAGTAGGCTTAATAAGTTGCCTATGTGTGTGTGTGTGTGTGTATATATCTGGTGAGGTACCCAAGTACAATTCAAAACTCTTAGAAATGGAAAAAGTTAGAAATCCCAGTGGGAAAAAACTACCCTCCAAAAGAGAGAAATTATACAGGTGAAGAAGTACTACTTTCACTAAGTACAATATAAGATTCCCCCCATAGGAGAGAAAATGATAGAAGGTCTATGAGACCTACCATAGTACATGTCCTACTATAGTGATGTTGAATAGTCAACAAAGGATGCAAATGTAGATCTAAGAATGCCAAACAATGTTCCTTCCCTTGGGAAGAAATGAAATCACCTAAAGATGTAGGATATCTTCCCATGTGAGAAGATGTTTATATGTGTTTAATATGAAAAAATGAGGATGATTTGTTTAGGGTTGATTTTGATGGTTTATGTAAATCCTCCTTTCTCCACTAAACATTCAAGGACTTTAACTGAGTAGGAAGTCCACTATAGTTCTTCGGTCACTCAGAATATAGGGGAAGATTGGAATTGTGTGATTTTGTTGTTCAATTAAGTCCAATTATGCTCAAAACCCTGATTATGGAAATTTGTGAACAAACAGACAAATTACGAAAAATGATCGCACACAGAGATATCAAATGACAATCAAATGCGTACCAGATTTCAAAGTTTGAAAAGTGGAAAAGTCAAGGAGTAATGAGCAAGTGGACTAGTCCAGTGCCATACTTTTTGTTGAGATCTAGGAATCTTATCTGTAACCTGTTCCTGTTGTTCTGATGATTCTTCAGTTGTGGGATTCAGAGGACTAATGAGAAGGCACCTGAGTCTAGGTCCCTATTTTCTCTTCTGATTTGCAATTCCAACAGTCTGCACTACTTTGCTGCAACTCCACATTTTTTGGCTCCTGCAACTTGTAACCTACAATCATAAAAAAATAGGTTGAGGGTTGTGGTGTTTAGAGGTTTTCCTCAATCAAGCCTTGAAGAGACATTCAAGTCTTTCAAACACCATTGTCAGATAAAGAGTGCATATCCCTATGGGATAGAGGAAAATTTTGAATGATTAATGATTGAAAACATAATTGATATCACCTTGTACTGAAGATCTCATGGAAGGAAGATGCTCTTCATGCCATGAGGAGATGGATGCCAAATATGCAACAAACAAGCACAATAACAACACAAAAGTCTACTCTGCTACACAATGAGTGCCTTGAATCACTTTCACATAAGCTCATGGATCAAAATTGCCATCTAGTTTACAAATGAATCATTAATCATGCTTATATATGCAACTACAAACATTCCTGCCAAGAATTTCATAATTGAAACTTACCGTGTCAGGATAGGACGTAAATAATGGTCATAAACTAACACTTCAAAATTGGTTCTGACCTAAAATATGGTAAGACTAGGGCGTGGGCACCCAAGTCCTCCCCCCTATTTCAGAAAAGACTTATCATAAATGTACCTGCTAGGTCCCATTTTCTATGAAACTTCAAGGTTTTCTCATTGGGATGTCAGATTAACATGAAAAATGCTCTAAATGCACTAATAGGACTGAGGATCTAAACCTTAAGAGGGAAAAGCCCCCAAGGGGACATTTTTTGACATAACATTTAACCCCCACTTTAATGTATGTATGAACGCAAGGCCAATACATGTATTAAAGTACGGTCAACATGCACAACAAACATGCCAAGCATGAAGAAGACATGCCAATCACAGAGAAGAGAGTAACAGACACACAAAACACAAAGAAGATAGTTACAATCATGTAAAACTCAATGAAGACAGTGAATGCAGTGAAGACAATGATGATTTTCTTTTTCTTTTTCTTTTATATATATATGAAATGCTGATCCAAGTACGGGAAAGTAAACACCACCTATAATGCAGGAGGGACTCATCGCCACCGGTCTTTAAGACTGCATATGGGGCAACAGACATGCAAAATAAATCAAGCATGCCATACAAATCCCAAAGCACAGGTGGGGCTCATCTCCACAGCTCTTTAAGACTATGCTTGGGAACAAACACACAATACACACACAATTGGAAGACATGGAGAAAACACGACAGACAAGTGATGGAGTGTTCCTATTTCTAGGTCCATCACCATCTCAGGCACATTATAGGCACACACTGACGATTGGGCTTCATCACAACAATCTCTGAAGATATGCTTAAGGGTTGAGTTAGTCACAGAATCGCTTACCGCCTCCGTAGAGGACTTTTTGAAAATGATAGGAAGTGTATTCTTCGTAAGAAATACATCATCCCTGCCTCACATGGAGGGCTTAAAAGAAAATGATTTGATTTCCCTCCTCTGCAGAGGACTTAAATTATTGCAAGTTGATTTCAAACAAATCACAGAGTGCAGGAGGGACTCATCACCAACAAGCACATTGCTAACATCTACAGTAGACATCTTACCTTATATATGCCCCCACCTTAAGGTGGTTGATATCAGGTAACAATATCAAGAATGTTAATGTAGGAAGAAAACTCACAATGGAACACAAACTCTTGCAATGCCCATGCCCCCCGGAGGTGACATGTACTTTACAATCGCTAAATGTTCTAACAAAAACATCCTTGCAAAAAAAGTGTTAGTGTCCATATAATCATGATAAATAGCAATGCATAATGCAAGATTCAAGATAGACAAAGTGCATGGAACAGTGGTATTTTTATGTTTTGTAAGTGTAATAAGACACCATTAAGATCACACGGAGTGATTCTACTAGCTAAGTGTCAGATAGTATATAACAACCCCACCATCATGTAGGAACTAAGTCTAATTTTTTATTACTCGCTAAAGGGACACTAGGTCTGCATCAGTATAATATGTTTTTCATCATTCACCCGCTAGATAGAACCACTAGAGGAAGGGAAACAATAAATAAAGAGAGGAGAAACAAGTGACTTAGGGATAGTCACGTAGGAGGGTGGCCCCAAGTCACCAACCGCAATGCTATGTCCATAAGACACAACACACAATAGTGAAAATAGAGGAGAAGCAGTATAGAAGAATGAAGATACACAAAAGCCACAACAGAGGTAGTCTCCTGCTATCCTAGACATTACAAGGGAATCAAGGGTCATCCGAGGAGGCCTAAAAAACACATAACACATCATAGGGGAAACACATCATGAGAGGTAAAGGGTTAGAAATACTTACCTGGTAGCACCATCATACTAAATTTTAAAACTTGTGAACCTCTTGGAGAGGTATTCGATCAAGTTTTGTGCGAAGGTCCAGTGGTTCTTATGAGATTGTTGTTTATTGTCAAAAAATCCATGTAATGCTTGTTTCTTAGATTCTTGTGTATGCAAGACCTTTTGTTTCTTATAAGGAGGAGAACCACTATTATTTCTAACTGATAATAATCTTCGTACTCATTTCCACTTTTTATCTAGCTTTCTTTCTTGATTTCGTCTACCATAGTGACAAGAATCATCTTGTACTATCTCACTCTTTTCGCTTGTTAGAGCCTCTTGTTTTGGTTGTGTTGGTGCCTACATGAGCAGTTAGGTTTCAAGCATTTATTTTGCAGGCACCTTCCCAAAAAATACAAAAAAGTTCTAAGTTTTTGGGCCTCCTCATCATTTTTTCAATGTCAGCATCATACTTTCTTCGGAGGAGGTCATCATCATGTTTCCAGTTATCACCCTGATTGTTTCTTGTGAGGGTCATCGTATTTTCTACAGCCTGATTTTTCACCTGGGGGTGATATTTCAATATCAGGTGATCTTAGTTAAGATCATCTTGATGTTGTTGTTGCAAGGTTCCAAGTATGACCTGATCTTTTCATGGCGGGGTCATCATATTTTGAACATCGGGTGATCTTTGTTAAGGTCACCCCGATGTTATTGTATCACTTCATGTTTGCTGGATCACCCTGATGCTGCTGACATCATTCCTATGTCAGCGTGATATCTGCTTGTCTAATGGCTTCATCATATTCCAAATGAGGGGGTGATATTTCCAAATATCAGTCATATTCAAACATCACCTCGATGTTACAATGAAGCTACAATGTAGCCTGATATTCTTGCGGGGGGTGATATTTCAAATATCAGGTGATCTTATGAATATCACCCCACTGAATATCACCTTATGTAGACATGACGATGACATCATCTAGGTCTGAAGGGGGTCATGTTTCTAACATCAGTCATCTTACGAAGATCACCTTGATATTGCAATATGATGATGACATCATCAGGATATTAGTGGACATGATCAGGTGGATCATCGGCGAGATATATGGTATTGGCAAAGCAGGAGGATCTTCCTCCAATGCATTAGGTTGTGCTGATGAGGGTGAATATCAAGGTGATATTTCACATGAAGGTAAGGTTGGTCATCAGGCTAATATTCAAACATCAGGTGATATTTTATATCAAGTTATACTTTCCCGCAGGGTCATATTTCCCACGAGGTGATATTTCATGTTAGGCGAGCTCAGCAGGTGGTTCACTGACGTCAGGATGATATTAAACATCGAAATACCTTGCGGGAGGATGATGGTGAGGTTTATACTGGTGCCGTCAGGAGAAAAATCACCGACATCATATATGCTCACGGCCTACTATATAAGGTATTGAGGAGGTCACCGCGGGGTGCATGTGGGATAATTGGTTCTCACAAATTTGAAATATCAAGGTCATATTTCTTGGTGTGAAAGCTTCAAAAGGTGTAATCTACCGTATTTCCCAAGGCTACAGGTTGGTACGCCATTAATGGCAGATGTTACAGGGTATGGGTGAAGATGTGGACGGATCATGTACCTGATTGAAGTTGTGAGTCCCTAGGCGGTGGTGCAGGGCTCGAGAACCACTCCCTATCTCCTCCTCTACCTGCTGCATTCAATGTTTTAGCACTAATTTCTCAAGATGCATGTATCTAGCAAATTTTGAACCACCCAGTGATTAATGCTAAGTACCTTCTTGCTGTATATAGCAGGCTGTGTTGCTCATTTGCAGGTTGTTGAAGACTTGGGCATTTTTGTGTAAATAATGAAAGACAAGGCATGACCTTGGTTGTTCTATCTCTTTGGAGTTTATGAGTTACATCTGTAGTGTATCTTGCACATATATTCAGTTTCTTGTCATTGTATATGAAAAATGCTTATTGCATGTGTCTAGCTATCACTCTCCATTTGTTGCATGCATTTTCTTCTTTTGAATTTGGTTGCTAGGGGTTTCTCAGATTCTAGGGTATAGTTTTGCTATATCACATGCTTGATCTGTGACTTCCATTTAAGGAGTGGATTAAACTATTTTAGGTTATGTATGGAGAAGATTGTATGTTAGCAGGGATATCTGTAAGTAGAGGCAGTTAGATACCCATTCTTGGGTGATGTTTGTAAGGCAAGCATTAGTTCCAACCCCTTGAAACTTGAATGACAGTTGCAAGCCATTCTTATATATACATCTAGTTGACTCCTTGCCCTGAGATAGGCACCGGTCTACGCCTGGGTCAGTAGTTATGATCCAAAACCCCTTGTCTTGCATCCAAAACATCACTTCCAACCATTTCATAACTTCCATCTGTTAGTTATAGGAGTAGAATTAGAAACCCCCTGCATACTCTCATCTATAACTAGATAAATATGTCCAATAATGTTACCAACCTTGTGATTTATCACCCAAATCTTGGTCCACACATGAGAGTATACTGCCTGTTGCTGTCAAGCTAATCATTATGTCATTGAGCTAGTCAATGTTACATCTTTAGCAAATAGGGACACCCCCCTTGGTGCGACAGAACCAGAAGTGAAGGGGAGGCAGCTCACGCAACATCCTGTATTTAGTTGGTTGAATCTACCTGTGCATTGGAACTGGCAAACCCTAATGCTGATTCAAAAGAAAAAATAACAAAATGGCGACTCTACTGGGGAGCTGATTAAAAAGTGGTATCTTGTGGCCCATCTAAGTCACCAACAAAATGGCGACTCTGCTGGGGAGTCTTTCATGTGAATGATGATGCTATGCTGGTGGAATGAACTTAGAAGAATATATGATGAGCTTTCAATTGTTTAAAATTTTTGTCCTCTCTGGAGAGGTAGTGACTCTGTGAAAAAACTTTAAGTGCACATGAAAGGCTGATGTATGTTATATGATTCAAGAATGTTCTGTTCAAGATTTCTGCATCTGGATGAGAAAAGGTACCTATTTTCTTCCCCTTATATTTATTGTTTATTGCATAAGTTAGATGCCAGGGGGAAGCCTTAGGTCTTAGGTAGACGTAGGATGTCTAAGAGTGAGGTTTCTATAAATCCAAGTATGTATTCACCCATACTCAGTCAAGACGGGGGTGAAATGTTGAGAAAAAGAATAGAAGAGATAAAAAATAGGTTGATATTCTTAGAGGCTAGGCAAGCCTTGTTAAATAGTGATAACCCTATTGTGTCTGCTAGTCAAAAGGCTAAACCTCCTGTCAGCCCTTTTGATCCTTTGTGTGACCAACTAGATTTGTCATGGGTTGACTATGAAGTTGAAAGTATGCCTGCTCAAGTGTACAATGAGGTTATGGAAAGAAATGAACATCTATTTGAATGGATTTGTGGAGATGATTGTGAGTATTGTGCTCAGGATAGAGAAGACATAAGCAAATAGAGGAGCAGTTCCATGTTGGAATCATTGCCTTTTATTTAGACACATGGAGATGATGAAGAGCAATCAAGGATTGAAACAAATGCTAATGCTGAGCATGATTGTTCTTCATTTGGTTATAGTTTTTCTTATGATACACAGGATGATACTCCTCCATAAAGGGAATTCATTGGTAGTGAAAGTGCATGTTCTACTACCCATGAACTAGTGGCATACCACAGTGAAGTTGAAACACCTGGATTAGCCTTTTTTGACACATATAGTGATGAGGATCTATTTGAGTATGGTGGGAATCTAAGCATTGTTATCGATTTGGATTATGTTTATCATCCTGATGAAAGAGAGGCCAACATACATCATGAAGGTTATTGTAGGGAGGTACCAGAGCCTGATCTTTTCGAGTTCAGTGTAGCTGATGGTTGTGTGCATGATGTACACAATTATGAATCTGAAACCTTTTTCTTTGATATGCCAGCTTATGATACAGAGAGACCTGATGCTCCTAGCTACATGGCGGACTTTGAATGCTTTCAATTTTTAGTCTAGCTAGGAGATCATTTGCAATGCATAATGCTAATACAAATGATAACATGTGTTATATTTCATTTGAATGTGCATTGCCTGATGAATATGGCATTCACATGTTGCCTGATGTTGAAGGTTGTTTTCATAAGGTTGACAGGAGCCAGCTCAATGAGATAATTGTATATGCAAATGACAAGGTTTGTTTGTGGTCAGATCATGGCAGTATCTCCAGGCTTGATCCAGTGTATGCAGATGAAAACAATGTGTTTGACAAAGGGAGATACAGGTTTTTCTTTTCTTAGTGGCCTTAGGCCATCAAGTGTCTTTGGTGATGCAGATCATTGTAACTTCATGAATCTGTGCCCAATGGATAGAGGACTAGTCTGCATCCCAGAGATCTATGGTTCTCGCCATGCCTGCAAGAGGCATGCATCCCCAAATAGAGCCAATGTTGGTGCTTGCATGAACAGTCGGGTTTCAAGCATTTATTTTGTAGGCACCTTCCCAAAAAATCCAAAAAAGTTCTAAGTCTTTGGGCCTCCTCAGCATTTTTTCAACGTCAGCATCATACTTTCTTCAGAGGAGGTCATCATCATGTTTCTAGTTATCACCTGATTGTTTCTTGCGAGGGTCATCATATTTTCTACCAGCCTGATTTTTCACCTGGGGGTTCAATATTTTAATATCGGGTGATCTTAGTTAAGATCATCCTAATGTTGTTGTTGAAAGATTCCAAGTATGACCCGATCTTTTCATGGTGGGGTCAACATATTTTGAACATTGGATGATCTTTGTTAAGATCACCCTGATGTTATTTTATCACTTCATGTTCGCTGGATCACCCTGATGCTGCTAACGTCATTCCTATGTCAGGGTGATATCCGCTTGTATAACGGCATCATCATATTCCAAAGGAGGGGGTGATATTTCCAAATATTAGTCATAGTCAAACATCACCCCGATGTTACAATGAAGCTACAGTGCAGCCCGATATTCTTGCAGGGGGTGATATTTCAAATATCAGGTGATCTTACGAATATCACCCGCCGAATATCACCTTATGCAGACATGACGATGATGTCATCTAGGTCCAAAGGGGGTCATGTTTCTAACATCAGTCATCTTATGAAGATCACCCTGATATTGCAATATGATGATGACATCATCAGGATATTAGTAGACATGATCAGGTGGATCATCGGTGAGACATATGGTATCGGCAAAGCAGGAGGATCTTCCTTCGATGCATCAAGTTGTGTCGATGAGGGTTAATATCAGGGTGATATTTCACATGAAGGTAAGGTTGGTCATCAGGCTGATATTCAAACATCAGGTGATATTTTATATCAGGTTATACTTTCCTACGGGGTGATATTTCGCATCAGGGTGATGCGAAATATCAGGGCGATATTTCATGTCAGGCGAGCTCAGTAGGTGGTTCACTGACGTCAGGATGATATTGAACATCGGAATACCTTGCGAGAGGATGACGATGAGGTTTATACTGGTGTCGTCGGGAGCAAAATCACCGACATCATAGATGCTCAGGGCCTAGTATATAAGGTATTGAGGAGGTCGCCGCGGGGTGAATGTGGGATAATTAGTTCTCACAAATTTGAAGTATCAAGGTCATATTTCTTGGCGGGAAAGTTTCAAAAGGCGCGATCTATTGTATTTCCCAAGGCTGCGGGTTGGTACGCCATTAGTGGTAGATGTTACAGGGTATGGGCGAAGATGTGGACAGATCAGGTACCTGATTGAAGTTGTGAGTCCCTAGGCGGCAGCGCAAGGCTCGAGAACCACTCCCTGTCTCCTCTACCTATTGCATTCAATGTTTGAGCGCCAATTTCTTAGGATGCGTGTATTTGGCAAATTTTGAACCGCCTAGTGATTAATGTTGAGTACCTTCTTGCTATTTATAGCAGGTTGTGTTGCTCATTTGTAGGTTGTTGAAGACTTGGGCATTTTTGTGTAAATAATGAAAGATAGGGCATGACCCTAGTTGTTCTATCTCTTTGTAGTTTATGAGTTACATCTGTAGTGCGTCTTGCACATATATTCAGTTTCTTGTCATTGTATATGAAAAATGCTTATTGCATGTGTCTAGTTGTCACTCTCCATTTGTTGCATGCATTTTCTTCTTTTGAATCTGGTTGCTAAGGGTTTCTTAGATTCTAGGGTATATTTGCTATATCACGTGCTTGATCTATGACTTCCATTCAAGAAGTGGATTAAACTATTTTAGGTTAAGTATGGAGAAGATTGTATGTCAGCAGGGATATCAGTAAGTAGAGGTAGTTAGATACCCATTCTTGGGTGATGTTTGTAAGGCAAGCATCAGTTCCAACCCCTTCAAATTTGAATGACAGTTACAATCCATTCTTATGTATACATCTAGTTAACTCCTTGCCCTGAGATAGGCACCGATCTGTGCCTAGGTTAGTAGTTATGATCCAAAACCCTTTGTCTTGCATCCAAAACATCACTTCCAACCATTTCATAACTTCCATTTGTTAGTTGTAGGAGTAGAATTAGGAACCCCCTACATACTCTCATCCATAACCAGACAAATATGTCCAAGAATGTTGCCAACCTTGTGATTTATCACCCAAATCTTGGTCCACACATGAGAGTATTCTGCATGTTGCTGTCAAGCTAAATCATTATGTCATTGAGCTAGTCAATGTTACATCTTTAGCAAATAGGGACACCCCACTTGGTGCGGCAGAACCAGAAGTGAAGGGGAGGCAGCTCATGTAACCTCCTCTATTTAGTTGGTTAAATCTATCTGTGCATTGGAACTGGCAAACCTTAATGTTGATTTAGGAGAAAAACCAACAGGTTGATCCATTTTTTTTTTTTTGATTCCTTTTGCTTATCTCTCGATCCTTGTAAAGATAATGGAAGAGGAACCTCAGCATAAATTTCTTTTCCTCATGGACGAGGTGGATTATCTATCTTTTTCTTATCCACTTCTATTATACCTATGATGTTATCATATTCCAAGTAATCATGATCATTTACTTCCACTATACCTTGTTCAATCATATTGTTATTAGTATTCTTAGGGAAAGGATTATTGAAGATTTGTAAATTCTGATTCAGTGGAGCAACCTACTTATTCCCATTGTCATTCACATCTAATACCTGTATTACATTAAAGTTGATGAGGTCTTGTGGGTAAAAGAACAAACTTGTGTCACACTTTATAAAGGAATCGGCCAACATAAAAAAAACATCTCAACTTCGACGACATAAAAGTGGTCTTTATGTTTTGAATTTCAAAATGATGTAAACTAAGAAAATGTAGATCTCTTGTTGAAGTTTATTAGTCTAATTTTTTAGATTTTTTAAAAAATTGTTTTGATTTTTTTTTATCAATTTAAGATCAAATTTTGAAATGCTAAAAATTTGAAGAAAAAGTGACGTTCAGTTCACGTCGATAAACAAATAGAAAAAAAATGAATTTTCCCTTGATTTTTTTTCCCCAAATAGGTGACTTCATTATCTAGGGCATGGGAAAAAAAAGAATTTTTGATCTATATTTTTCTCGTAATAACGTTTTAAAGTCAAACTTACCTAATTTTGATAGTTTTCAGTTAATGTTAACTATTGTTTAATTTTTTTTCATTTCCAAAAAACAAAGTATACCCTTTTGAAGAGGATTGTCTCCTCTAGGGCATGATATATTTGTCAAATTTTAAAATGATGTTTTACTATTTTTATGTTAGTTTCAAATTAGCCTCTTTTTGAACTTGAACAACCTGCTTGCATTATTTTCAAATATTTATATCATAAAATTACTCAAAATATAAAAATATATATATTTCCACATTCAGCACTCCGAGCTCTATAAAAGGGTATTTTTTTTTTTTTAAATTAATTTTTTTTGTAAAAATATTGAGCCGAAGTTGGAAGTTTTAGAAAGTATGAGAAAATGGTGACTTTGCTGTCTAATAGGATGCCACATAGACGTATTCAATCGAATGGGATTCAATCTAATGGTATTCGGCTGAATCCAATTCGGTCGAATCTATTTGTTTTTTTTTTTGTTTTTGAAAAAAATTGTGGCTTTTTTATTATTTTTTAATTAATGAATTACAATAAAATTAAAAAAAAGGATTTCGAAGGAAAGAGTCATCTTGAAAAACACAATGATGTGAAAGCATTTGTTTAATGCCTTTTTTTAGTTTTCTTATTTTTTTTTTAGCTTTTTTAATTGAATAAATTATAAAAATTTGGAAAAGAAAGAACCACTAATTTGAATAAGGGCAAATTCATATTCAAAAACACAATAATCTGAAAGTGTTTTTTTAATGCATTTTTTGGCTTTTTTAACTCTTTGGTGGTTTTTTTAAATTATTAAATTATAGAAATTTTGAGAAAAAAGAACCAATAATTTCAACAGGGGCAGAGTTGTATTCTCAGGTACCATGCTCTAAAACATGTAATTGATTAAAACCATTGATTTATTGAATGTAGACCTAGATCTTCAAAAAATAGAGGTTAAAGTATTTGTACATGTGTTATTTTTGCATGCAGGTGAATTCAAATTTGATCAATTTGTGATGGGCAATAAAAAAATAAGAAAAAGGTTGTATGATCGAAGAAGAGATACTAAAAATATCGATGAAGGAACATCTACTCAAGAACAACCCATGGAAATTGTGGATGACCAAGGAGTACAGGTACGAGAACAAATTGAAGGTGGTGATAGAAATTTTTTCCTTGGTATGGAAAATCTGATGGAGATGGATGAGGATTCTCTTTTCAAAAATATTTCATCTGAAGATATGGTACTTAAAAGGACAGTAAAATTACACTTAAAAAAATATGGGACAATTTTTTTGAAAATAAGTCTATAATTAGAAGAGTACAGTTATTTGCAAAGTTATTTAGGAAGAAAAAGATGACCCCTATTTTGGAGTTGTTAGGGGTTGATAATAAGAAAAAGTCATCGGGTTCATTAAAGCAAACAATAGTTGAAAACCTACAAAAAGCATTGAATTCTATTGAAAGCAAGAGTCGAGCTATTGATTTAAGTGTTGCACGTAGAGCATTAATGACTGTAATTTCTAGTAAGAAATTATCACATAGAAGACAAGTTCAAGCAATTTCCCAATTACTCAATGTTTCTAGAATTGTTCAAAGATATATTGCAAGGAGAAATAAATTGGATGGAAATGTTGAGAAAAATTGGGTAAATATTTGCAGGGTTCCCCGAAAAGATAGAATCTCAGAAGATGTAAAGGAATAGGTGATTGAATATTGGACTAGTCACTCTCGTGTTTCTTCCAATAGAAGGGACACTATACAGATAAAAGGTGAAGATGGTACAAAAATTTTACATCCCAAACATTTTATAGATATAACACAAAGTGAACTTTTTGAAGCATTCAAGCAAGAATTTTCAGATGTGAAGATTTGTCAAAGGATGTTTGAGAGTCTATGACCAAGTTTTGGACGTATAAATAAGGTATGTGAGACTTGTTGTTGTCAAAATCATGTTGAATTTCATCTACACCTACAGTCATATAAAAAAGCTATGGCAGTAATTAATCTAAATATAGTCATCCCTAGAAGTACAACACAATTTGTGAAAACTCTTCTATGTGAAAAATTAAAAGATTCAGATGAATTCAAAGTGCAGTGTATAAAAAATATATGTAATGATTGTGGAGATTTGAAGAATCTTGTATAGGTTGACAATATTGATCATTCGATGCAAGTTATGTGGAAGAGATTTGAATATGAGAAGTACTCAACAAAGTCAGGAGTTGAGAGCAGAAAAATTGTTCTTAAAGAGAGTGAATTGTCAAGCAATGAGTTTATGAAAAAAATTTGTAATATCATATATCCACATATTGAACATTGTCATGGTACTAGATGACAAGCTAAGCAATTTTGTGACTCAAAGAATTGCTTTCCACTAGGTTCTTTTCTGTCTATTGTTGATTTCTTTGAGAACTATACATTTAGTCCTCAAAGTGAGATTCAAAGTCAATATTATCATTCAGAGCAAGTTGCAATATTTGTACAAGTTTGTTATAGGCATGCTAAAGAACATGTGGATGGTGTACAAAGTAGTAAAGATGAATGAATTATCATCAAAGAGGTGCACTTTTATATTAGTGATGATACAGGTCATGATAGAAGCTATGTAGCCCATTGTTTTGCAATATTTTTTGAAGACCTAAGATGACGTCAAATAGATGCTTCACAACATTGGATATGGTCTGATGGATGTGCTGGTAAGTGTTGATTTAATTATTTTTTAAAATAATATTATATTTATTTGTGTAATTAACTTGTAGACTTGAATTATTCAGTTACTTAAATATGTTGTACCTCGATATATATAGTTTTTTTTTTAATTTTAGTTTTAAATTTGAAATTGTTTGTAACTTCACAGGACAATTTAAGTTTGCAAAAGCTTTTAATTGGTTAAGCCAACAACATATTAAATGGAACATTGAATTTTTGTGGAATTTCTATAAGAGTGGACATGGAAAAGGAGAGCATGATGGAGCTGGAGCATGTGTGAAACGTGCACGTCGACAACATGAACTTGCAGGTAATACAATATGGAATACAAATTTAAATTATTAAATATATTTTAAATAAATTTAAACATGTTAGGAAAAAAGTGTAGATCTCAATATATTGCATGTGTTCAGAAGTGGAAGCTTAAGCCATTATGCAATTTAATGGTTTTGATATATATCCAATGTTGCAGATTTTCAATATTTCTCTTGTTGGATTTTAAAAAAAATCTAATTATATTTTTTGAGATTGTCTTTTCTTTTCAACTAGAAAACTGAGCTTAACCTGACATTTCACCAACATGAACTTGCAAGTAATGCCATAAGGAATGCAAATGAAATTGTTGAATGGTACAAAAGTCATTTTGTCATCTGTGACTCAATATACAACACACGCTATTTTTGGGAAGTTAAAGGTACATAAATATTTTATTTTGAATTTCAATGTGTGTACATGAATTGAATTTTCAATTTTATACACTTTTTAATTGGATGATTAAAATTTAAACAGCTATTGATCGATCAACTCTTACTAATTGTCAAACAATTAGTGGTATCAGAAGTTTGCATCAAATCATGACAATAGGACATAGCAGGCCTCCTGTAATTCAAGTGAGAGAAAAATCATGTTTTTGTACTGATTGCATTGAGAACAATGCAAATACTCTACAATGTGACAATATTAGAGATGGGTATGTTTCAGAATGGGAAATAAAACAATTAGTGGCCACGTCAGACCCTTTTGAAGATAATCACATTGTAGATGTCTATAATCCTTTGTATTCAGCCGATTATGAACATGTATCAGATTTAGTTGTTACAGGTAATTTTTTAAAATTTTTAAATTGAATTTTAACTTGTACTACATGGTGTGTACAGGGGATATTTTTGTTGTTCTTATAGATCCTGACAATACAGAAGGTGTAGATTACTATCTACTAAGATGTACGCAACCAAAATGCAAATTGTCAGAATCAATGACAGATGGTGATGGACAAGAGTATCCAACTGGATCAGTGGTTGTTGAAGGCACATACTATCAACAAACAAAGATAGATACAAATGGTATTATATATATTGATTATATGCCAAGTCAAAAGGTTCTACATTATAGTCACTTAGTTATAGCAACACGAATAAATCTTGAAGCTTTACCAAAAAGAGGACGTGCCAAACAAAGGTGGAGGTTGCCTATTGAAGATCATGAAAGGATATTAGAGATAATAAAAGATAGAGAGGATCCAGATTATATGTACCAAGAACTTTAAACTATTTTTGTACATGTATATATTTTCTATGACAATTTATTTTATGTTGAATTTAAATAATTTAATTCAATCTCAAGACCAATTTAGTTAAGCTTAGTTCCTGAGGGTAGGGAATGTCAATCTCAAGACCAATTTAGTTAAATAGCTTGTACAATTAGCTAAAGGATAGTTCAATCTTCAAACTTGTGTAATTTAGCATCTTACTAAAATTCTCTTTTGTTTTAATCCAAGTATAATTTCACTTTTACTTCACAAATTTAATCAAGTAGAAATAAATCTTAGTTAATATTTTAGAAGTAATAATTTTTGAGTGATAATAAATTAAATTTACTCTTTTTTTATTCATGCATTTTACTTAGAAAACATCTATTAATGAAATATTAGCTTTTCTAACTTATTATTTAATTCATACGTAACTCAAGCAAGGAAATTATCTAACCTTTAATTTTAGTCTTTAATAAATTAATGTTAGTGATATATATATTGTTATACTTAGATAGATATTTCTTTTATCTAAATATCCAAATTCAATGTAATTGTGTCTATACAAGTGAATGAAATTTTATTGAGTTTGTTATGGATGGCATGGAGTTGGCCTTTGCTTCACATCTTCTTTCTTTTGGAGTAGTACATTGCACATGATTCAATTGTTATCATGTACTTATTATCATTTTAGATATAATTTAGACATGTAAAAAATGAAAAATAGGAATTTATAATATGGTAAATGCGCTATAATAGATATTAAAAATAAGTACATTACAATGCTAAGTAAATGCATACATCTACTCTAATTAGTAGCATGGGATTAAGTTCCAATTTATATCTCACTAGAAAACCAGTATACCAAACTAGTCATGTAACTTTCAAACAAGAGATAAACTCATTGAATACAAAAATAACTCATGTTCTAGGAAGTTAAAAAGTAAAAATAGACCCTAAAATTTCCATTCCCAACCCAACTATGAAAATATATGTACAATAAAAAATCCAAAAAACCAAGAATACTAGACATTGTCCTATTATGCAGAGTAAGAACAAGTGAAAAATTTCTCACCACAAGAGAAGATCAATCTTACTGAAAAGAAGGTCCCATGGATAGATCTTGCACAAAGATGATGACTCTATTAGGGATCTATGAGAAGACCAAGTCTATTTAAGAGAAGGTCACATGGATAGATCTTACACAAAGGTGATAACTCTATTAGGAAGATATAACAGTGTTCCATGGAACCAAATAGGAGTTGGATACATCATGATCAATGGAGGAGGAGGAGCCTAAGGTTGCATATGACATTTTATTATTACTAAAAATTAGGAATGAGTTCCTTAAAACTTCACACTACTAGAAAGATTGGTACTTTTATATAGACAACAATGCAAATAAGACGACTATGATACAAAATTATATATCACTCTATAGTGCGATGCTTGACACATGTACACCCATTTCATGACACAAAATTATTGATAACTATGATAATGAATAGATATCAATTGTGTAATGTGGTCATTACACTAGTTCAAAGCTAAATGTGGTACCAAAGGATTCTTCAATCCCCATGGCTTGTCCTACCTTACAACCTTCCCCCCATGTATTATTATTCATGGCCCCAATAAGACACAAGAGCAATCCCTTAGCATCCTATAAAATGTTGAGATAAGTATTAAGGGATCTACCTTTTGTATTGACTTTGAAACTATTAGAAATGACAATGGCTAATCACTACCTAGCACTTCTTGTTGATCATTTTATTTTTCTATAAATTTGATAATGTGTAGTTCAAGAATAGAAATATGAGTTTCTAAAATGGTGAAAAACAAGTATGTTGGCTCTTAGAGCTACTACTCCATTCTTCTAGAGTTGGCACTCAACACCAAGATAATGGGAACAATATTAAGGGACTTGACTCATCAACAAAATCCTTATGGAAAGTATGCATAACTATCACTTGTATCTATAACATAAGAGGGTAGGCACTAACTAACTTAATGAAGGATATAAAAGATAAGACACGATGAAACAAAAAATCCATAGAAAACACACGTATATGCAAATCCATAGAAAACACATGCATATGCCTAACATAGAAGGTCACAAGTATATCGAGAATAGATCTATATTAATGGGGTGAAGGGATAAAGAGGTATATCACTATGTATACCAAAACTATGTATATCACTATGTGTTCTATTAATTTCTTATCTTTTATAAAATATCTCTTTCTAGAAAGCTCCCAAAACCATAATTTCAAGCCCTACTTAAAGATAATCATAAATCTATTCTCATACTTAAAAATACACAATTAAAATGTTATCGTGGTTTGACATCCACATTTTAGGGTTTCAAAATAGATGTAAATAGTGTTTCAAATAGATTTTTTAGGGTTTTAAAGTTCATGTATTAGAGTTTCAAATTTATATATTAGGACCTTTCAATTTGACGTTTTATGGTTTCATATTAACATTTTAGGGTTTAATCTACATCCAAAATTTGTTTATAAAACATTAAAATATAGTGCATTTACCATATTAAAAAAATTCCTATTTGTAATATCTATTATAAAACATTGGCCTCTATTATATTACAAATAAGTAAATGAATGTCTGCTTAATTTGGAAGCATATATCATCCATTTTACATTTTTTATCATTTTAGATATTACAAATTCCTATTTCTAGTGATATTTAATCCCTATGATCAAGAATACAATGAATGTCTTACAAGGCTAGCTATGAGCCACAAACATGAACCAAATTTGCAAAAGACATGAATTGGAATCACAAAGCACATAACAATTATTGAGAAAGAGATTTGTTAACTACCTTTAGAACAATAATTTTATCTTTTCCAATTATTTATTTAAATCTAATGTATTTCTTGGCATGCAAGGATTAAACAAGAATCATAAAATGATTCTTGTTTAATCCTTGCATGCCAAGAAATACATTAGATTTAAATAAATAATTGGTTCCTAGGAGGAGAGAACGTGGGAGAGAGTCAAGGGAGTTGGTGATGATAAGACAGACTTTACATCCATTTCAATTTTAACCAATAAAATTAAGACAGATATTTACCATAAATGAAGTGTAAAATTACTATTGATTGTTTAACTATTGAACTGGATGTTATTTATATAGAGTAATGTGAGAGATACATGCAAGGATTAAACAAGAATCATTTATGATTTGCTCATGAAACAAATTTATTATTTACCATAATCCTAGTGTAGTGATGTCTAATTAGAGTATATAATGTTCAAACAATAATATAAAATGTCAAACCATAATGTCCAATGTCAAACCATAATGTCAAACCACAAAGGCAAATGTCAAACAATAATATAAAATGTCAAACCATAATGTCAAATGTCAAACTGGATAATGTCAAACATAATAAGATCTAGATCAATCTGCCAATCCATGTGTGGATCCATGCCTTGATCTCTCTCTGGATCTTGATCTCGATCTCTCTCCAAAAGCTGATCCATGACCTGATGCACCTCCCTGCACAAGGAAGTACATAATTTAATTTAACGTACATGTGTATATATATGTAAAATCATCTTAAAGTTTTGTATTTTCAACATGTGTGAATTTATCATGTAATTTATATATATATTATAAATGTACCTCAAATGTATCATTCATGGGATCCTTTGCATGCTCTAGATCTCCGAAGCGCGACAAATTATCCCTTTATTGCTATAAATTTTCAAATACAAGATTTCAATGAATAGTGAGAGCTACTTTTAAGTAAAGTTTATTTAATATATACACATGTGAATCTATAGAACGCAAAATATAGAAATTATTCAAGTACTTGCACATCCTGGAGCACTCTACCAATCCCACTAATCTCAGATGAATGAATGGTAAAATTAGGAACACCTATATCTGAAGATAAAGGACTAGTGCCAAAAAGAAGTGTGCTATATGTGCCATGTACATTAGGTGCACCCTGATGCTGTGTGGGGGTTGTAGGCTGATCTGGAATATTCTGGTCCTCTGAAGCTGCATCACCCCGACCCAACTGTCTACTAGTATGTTGTCTAATATGAGTTGATACAGCATCCAAAGGAATACCATACTCATCACTAATAAACTGGTATGCTGATAGTAAATCAAGGATGGAATCTGAAGCAACATTACATACAATGGTGTCACTCATATGGGTCACATCTAATGGGGATGGCAGATCGACATGAATGTAGGGGTCATAATTCACAGATGTAGCCTCAGTGGGAGGAAGGCCAATCCGTGGATGTAGTAAGTATCTCCCTACATGATCAGATGACATCTGATCAACTTGAGTAGCAATGGTAGTCATCCTATCAAAAAGCCTGGATCTAGTCGGTGCGATTGCTGCATCTCCTGTTGTAGGTAATTCCAAATGTTTTGGAAGAACCAAAAGGTTTGGACCAACTAATGCCCTCTTATTTTGAGGCAATGGCAAATCTGGACATCTAAATTGAGGTTTATCAGCGAACCTCCCCTTGCCCTATCTAGCATGTGGAGGCATAGATGTGTAATCCATAGATAATCCTAAATGAAACTCAACATATAATTGTTTTCAAAAATATAGTCGCAACTCGTCATTATGAGGCCATCTATGATTGGCTGCCCAAAATCTAGGATATATAAATCGACCAACTAGTGGATCTGTACACCTGGTAATAGGATAACCTCTAACTTTGTCTTTCCCAGTATAAAAAGGGAACATAGTATGCACATTATGTAATGAAACTCTATTAGAAATAGTTTTGATATTCTCAGTGCCAGTAATAGTCCTAGCAAGGGACCTATAAAACTCCTCAGTGCTAATATCATCATATGGATTGTATGATTTTATTGTCTCAATCATATGTCTAATCTCGCACCGAATATTAACTAATCTATCTCTATTAGCCAAATTTTGGGGGTTCTGTATAGTTTGATCGAAACATTTCAAAGCATTATCTAATCTAGAAATTCTGTCAATGTAAAAATTATTCCTAGCCTCAGCTTTGCGCTGAGACTGCATGGAATGATGAGATCCCTGATCATCAGCCATATCTCTAGATAAAACTATGTAAAGAGATCTGAATTTAATTAAAACAAAAAAATTAAATATGTACAAGCATTTTTCTTTTAAGCATACAAAAATATAAAAATGCAACATGTAGATCATCTAAATAAACACAAAGTTTAGATTTGCATGCAAAGGAAAAGGATTCAAAGATAAGCTTGGATAATTTACAAGATTCAACTTTTCATAAGTATATAATGGTTGATAAATATTGGAAGCGTGCAAGATAATATTCCTTCATGAAAGCGGTAGCTTATGGCAACCCAAGGTGAAAGTTCAGATATGAAGCACAAAACATAAATATGTGGCAAATTTGATAAAATTGAAAATGTCTCGCAAGACCTGGAAAGCAGAAAGGAATGTGGATTATGTGTGTTCGGCTTATTTTATCTTGTAGGTTCACTTTATTGGTGCACAAAAATGAATGTGGATTTACATCAAATGACTCTCGCACTTTTGCATGTTTGGATATTGTTGTTTGAGATCATTGGTACAACCATAAATTGGGTCATTTTTTGGGGGTTGACCTAGGACAACTTATCCCCTAGTGATGCAACAACCATCTTAAAGTTTTTAGAAGGACCACTAGTCCAAATAGTAGAGAAAGAAATAGTGAATCAAACAAATTTGAAGACCAAAGTTACAACTAAAGATTATATATATCCCTACAAAAGTGAAACAAATCTATAAACACTCCACAAAAGTAACAAGAACATTAAAATCCTAAAAAACCCTAACATGGCTATCTTAATTCAAATTCTGAAACATCCAAAATTCAGCAGCATTCCTGAGTTACTTATCCTAAGCATTAGGTTACATAATATGCTCAAAGTCAACTTATAACTGAAAACAACTTGAAGAAAATTCCCTACATGAAAGAACAAATGTTTATGAGGCTATTGCTTAATTCCTTGCTAAGACACCATTCTTTAACTAAATATATTTGGAAAAGTAAACATTTGGACCCCAGAGCTTGAGCCATCAATCAATTCAGCTACCAGCAAATTGGAAGAAAAAAACCATGTGGTAGTATTTGACGAGGTTAATCCAAACCCCTGAATGATGGAAACCAAACCATCCACTGTTTAACTGTCAATTCACAAATCAAATCCAAAACAATAGCCAACACATTTCCTCTAAGGAGCGGCTATGCTTCGCTGTGGACCTACAAATGAAAGCCTTTATAAGGAGGACTCACTTCTCCCAAGCCTTTATAAGGAGAACTCACTTCTCCCAACATTCAAATTCATTCCATTTTTGCAAAAAGAAAGATAAGCTTATAGTAACAATTAGCAATAATGGCAAGTGCTACTACAGGACAAGTCATCACATGCAAAGGTAAGTTGAAAGTTGAGGAATCCTTCATCTCAATTTGTACAAATCAATATTTTCTATTTTAACTTGAAGCAAAGCAATTTGGTTTTGTGAGCAGCTGTTGTAGCATGGGTGGCAAGGGAACCCTTGAAGATTGAACAAGTGCAAGTGGCACCTCCATAGGCCAATGAAGTCAAGATCAAAATCTTTTATTATCTTAGATAAGACTCAAGTGGAAATGAAGAAACACACTTGGTCATGGTTTTATTAACACATGATGAATCATATATGATTCCAAAATGAAGGATTACAATGGTAGTCAATAATATTTTCTTATTGAAAATGTTTCATCATATCATATTAGTGAACAAAATAAAATAAAATAAGTCATTAATATTGAATAAGGATGGACTGGAAAATACCAAACACTTCAAACAAATTTTTGCCTTACAGCCCTCACAATCCATTACAGACATGATCAAATAGTACATCATAAAAATTTCAACAGAGTAAATATAAGATTACTTCTCATAGTCTAGAAAAACAAGAACTATGCCCAATGGTTTGCATTGACATGTCCAACACAGGCCCCACAGCCATAACAGGTGTAACACCTTGCCTTAATCTCATAATGTGTCATACATCTAACAAAGAAGTACTCTTCAATTTCCAGCTCTTTAATATAACACAGTCAACATATCCTCTCGTCCCAAGGGTATGATGGTCTGTCTGTAAGAAGAACCTATGTAAGGGAATATTGAAAGATCTCCAACTTGGCAAGATATATTCTATATCATTCCTTTTTTGAGGTATGCATTCAAAGACTATAGTCCTAAGGCTCTTAGAGGGAGTATTCTGACTAAGCATGACCAAGATGTACATGCAATACTTACTAAACATTATACCTTCTTGACAAAGAAAAGATACACTATAATGTCTGATGGAAGGAGTGATTTTAAAACTAAAATAAACTTTAATTCCCCTACCTCTTGTCTGATGAGGGTGCCATGTCACTCAAATGTATTAATCCATCACCAAACAAAAAATGCCTAGTTATCATGCAACCAGTCAGTCACTTGGGGATGTGAGATGTTGTTTACGTTCTTACTGATTATGCTTCAAATTTTCTTGCCATCAGAAGGCTTCCAGGACAACACCACTATTTTTGGACTCCTTGTCTAGCATATATGCATAGCTCTAAAGGACTTTATGAAATTTAGATGGGTCAATTCAACTCTAGATAAGGAAAAATCCGTAATTGATACATTCACAAGCATACACAGGTCCTTGACCCAATGAATAATATATTGAGAATAAAAGGAGTTTGTTTGTGAAAAATGTGCCATCATCATGGCCTGACTAGGTTTTTAAATAAATTTAACTAAAACAGAAAAATCTGTTCACAAGCACATAGACAGTGGTGCTTCACAAAAAAAATAAAAACCCTAACATGTAAATATCATTTGAATTTACAAAATAAACAAATGCAACCATGATAATAACTGAAATAAATGTAGCGCAAAACAAAGCAAAAAAAGTCGTAAACTAAGAATGCAACATGTACAGTTATGAGAACAAAAAGAGTCTTACGCGGGCTTTGTAGGTTCCAAGTATTCAGTAGAATCACATCCACTCACAACCCACTCGATCGAAAACACAACAAATGACCGACACAACTTTTTTTTTTCTTTTTTAAGGTTGATGGATTCGATTGAATGGTACTTGGCCGAATACCACTCGACTGAATAAATGCAGCCACATCGGCGCCAAATACACGCCACGTCGGTGCTAAGTCGATTCGATTGAATCCTACTCGGCCGAATACTACTTGACCTAAACCCACTCGATCGAAATTAGTCTATTAGCTCAAAGTGTGACACTACTTTGTTCTTTTACCCTTGTATTTCATGTTTAAGATGCATACATCACTCAATATCATGTCCTTGTTGTCAATGGAAATGACAAAAGGCATTAGCATCGAAATAAGCTCCTTATGCTCTACTAGGATCCAAAGGCTTAATCAGGGGAAGCTTCATAAGGTTATTTCTCATAGCTTGATTCATGATAGAATGATAAGACTCAGATATCAGAGTAAGCTTTCTTTGTTGATATGGTGCCTTCTTCGGATTATTGATAGAAAACACTTGAGAAAAGTTTTTCAAACTTGGTCCATTAACCTTGATGAAATTCCTATTATTTTTCCTCTTAAAGTTGTTTTGTGATGGTCCACCCATGGATTGACCAACTTGAGTGGAAAAGTTTTAGTTTTCATATTGACTAGATGAAAGTTGATAATCACGAAGGACGACACATAAATGTTGAAAGGAGTTATACTTCATCAAGAGAATCTTATCATAGATGTTGGGTTGTAGATTTGTAATAAACACCTTCTGTACATCCTCATTTTTCATCTGATATTGGATTTGTACATAGAGAGCTTGATACCAACTAATAAACTTAGTTAACTTCTCTTTTAGACCTTGCATGTAATGAACTAAATCTATCAAAGAAACTTGAGGTTGAATGTTTGCTTGAAAATATTGTAAAAATTGATCAACTAATTGTAAAAAGGAGTGTATTGAATTCAGAGGTAAAAAGAAAAACCATTCTAAAGCAGTACCTTTGAGAGATCATGGAAAAGTTTTTCTAACAAGCCCTCTTCAAAGTAGAAATCACTACACATAGCTGTGAATGTTGCCACATGAGTATTAGGATCACCTTTTCCACCATAGTTTTCAAAGTAAAGAGTTTTAAACCTCTCAAGCATAGGGGTTCTCAAAATTGCATAAGATAGGGATTATGGACATGATAAGTTGGTATATTAGGTTTTGAATAATTTGTCAAGCCTGTCACTTTTTGTTGTAACATGGTCATGCCTTGTAAAAGTTGGTTTAAGATGGAGTCATTGGGAGATGTGGTTTGCTGTGAGGAATTGGAACCAAAGTGAGGAGGTAATTGAGCCTTAGTTGTAATAGGTAGAGGCTAATAATAGTTTAATGGTGGTTGGACATAGTGATAGGTGGAAGGTGGTTGTGAGTAGTTGTATGTAATAGGTGGCTGAGAATAAGTGGAATGGATACATGGTTGAGAATAAGTATCCATAGAAGAAGCCCCCTTATAAACCAAGTTCTGATAATTAAATCCCACAGATTTGTAATTTTGTGAACTGGTTCCATTAGATACTCTAATACCAATGGTAGCATTACTACAAGCATTTGCATTAGTTGTTAAAATTGTCTATGTAAATGTAGGTATCCCTGTAGTCAGTATAGGTATCGATACTTGTGTATGAGACAGTGACAACATGTTTTTGATAGCATTCGCACATTCAGTCATTGTCATGACATTATTGTGTACAATATGTGTTAAACCTCAAATAAAATTAATACCATCTTGTCCTTCTTTTATCAATTCTCTTATGTGGTGGATCATAGGGACGACTTCTTCCACTACCCTTTTAGTTTCCATAAATGCTTGAAAATTGGCTAACTCTTTTCAAGTTTGTTTATTTTCTCATTAGGTACATGTGTGACCACCTCAATAGTGTCATTGACATCATAAAATACTTGATCTTCTATAGTGGTTGTAGGAGATATGATATCTTGCAAAATTTGTGTCTCTCCTTTTGTAAAGAAGGTATTCAATAGATTTTCAGAGGTAAGGATGTCAAATTCTTCAAAAGCACTAGATCCCATGCGTCTTATACTTCTTCTTAAAGGGATATTTCTATTAGGGTAGTGAGTTATAATACTCAAATAGAGGCATGCAACACTCAACGCACAAACTAATAGAACAAACCCTAAGAGAAGGATATTTTTAAGATCTAAAAATGCTTGATTTTTTCAACTTTTTTTAATGCAAATAAGTGAAAGAAAAGGTGTTGTAAAAAAATTGATTAAGTGTAGTGAATAATATATCTTATATCAGTCCAATAAATAAATATTATCCTTCACAACACACTTTTGATGCAAACCTAGGATGATGACAAGTCAAAACCTAGTGAAAATACACAAAAATATGTGATTTTTCACAAATTTTCAATGCAAAGACCCAACAAAAGGGGTGTTGTAAATAATTTTAGGAGATTAAGCAGCTTATATTAGTAATATCAGTCACCTAAATCTATAACATCTGTCACAAAATGCTGGGAGTGCAAATCTAGGTCAAATCCTACGACAAATATACCCAAAATATGCAATTTTTCACCAAATTTTCAATCCAAAAGAGTATGACAAAGGGTGTCGTGAGGAAAAATATGATAGAGAGAAAATTATAACAGTAATATAAATCACATAATTCCAAAAAATCTATCACAACACGCTTATAGTGCCACTCAAGGTCAAACCCTAGGGAAAAATATAGCCAAAATATGCAAATTTTCACCAAATTTTGACTGTAAGAGCCCAATAAAAAGGTGTTTTAAAGAATTTTAGGAGGGGAAGTAGATAATAACCCTGATAAAAACCAATTAGTGCAGAAAAATCTTTTACAACATGCCTATGGTGCAAATCTAGAGAGACGATAAGGCCAAAATCTAGTAAAAAATCAAGGTTTTTAAACCCTAGGCATGAAATTTTGCAAGCAAACCTCTATGATGCAACACTAAAGTTAGAAATAAATCATAATGAGTGTTTTAAAAGGGTATTAAAATCTGAAACAAGATTTTAACTACAAATCGTAGCTAATGCAAAACTAGGCTATATGAAAAAATGCACAATTTCAAGCATTTTTTAACGATTTGATCATGAAAATGCAATGTAAATGAATGATGAATGAAAAATTTATGTATTTTAAATCAGATCTGATGATAATGACATAATTTTATTGAAATTAAATGCAACTAATTTGAATTATTTGAAAATGCAAGCCAAAAATACCAATTTTTTTCAAAATTTTCTTTTTTTTTGTAATTTTTCAAATGCAATAAGATGAACAATGATATGAATGAATAAAAATGAATATAAATCTTAAGTACAACACTTAGCAAGGTGCCAAAAAGTCCAAAAACATGGGTTCACCAAAATGTTTAATATGGAAAAATGAGGATGATTTGTTTATGGTTGATTTTGATGGTTTATGTAAATCCTCCTTTCTCTACTAAACATTCAAGGACTTCAGCCAAGTAGGAAGTCTACTACAGGCCTTCAGTCACTCAATATATAGGGGAAGATTGGAATTTTGTGATTTTGTTGTTCAATTAAGTCCAATTATGCTCAAAACCCTAATTATGCAAATTCATGAACAAATAGACAAATTATAGAAAATGATTGCACACAAAGATATCAAATGACAATCAAATGCATACCAAATTTCAAAGTTTGGAAAGTGGAAAAGTCAGGGACTAATGAGTGGGCTCCCTAGTCCAGTGCCATATTTTTTGTCGAGATCTAGGAATCTTGTCTGCAACCTGTTCCTGTTGTTTTGAAGATTCTTCAGTTGTGGGATCTGGAGGACTAATGAGCAGGTGCCTAAGTCCCTAGGTCCCTATTTTCTCTTATGATCTACAATTTCAATAGTCTACACTACTCTCCTACAACTCCACTTTTTCTACTCTTGCAACTTGTAACCTGCAATCATGGAAAAATAGGTTGGCAGTTGTGGTGTTTAAAGGCTTGCCTCAGTCAAGTCCCAAAGAGACATTCAAGTCTTCTAAACATCATTGTCAGATAAAGATTGTGTATCCCTATGGGATAGAGGCAAAATCCAAATGATAAATGATTGAAAACATAATCGATATCACCTTGTAGTGAAGATCACATGGAAGGAAGATGCTCTTCATGCCATGAGGAGATGGATGCCAAATCTTCAACAAACAAGCACAATAAAAACACAAAAGTCTTCTCTTGCACACAATGAATGCCTTCAATCACTTTCACATAAGCTCATGAATCAAAATTTCCAACTAGTTTACAAATGAATCACTAATCATTCTTATATATGCAACGACAAATATTCCTACCAAGAATTTCGTAATTGAAACTTATCGTATCGGCATAGGACCTAAATAACGGTCACAAATTGACACTTCAAAATTGGTCCTGACCTAAAATAGGGAAGGACTAGGGTGTGGGTGCCCAAGTCCTCCCCCTATTTTAGGTAGGACTTATCATAAATGTACCCTCTAGGTCCCATTTGCCATGAAACTTTAGGTTTTTCTCATCGAGATGTTAGATTAACATGAAAAATGCTCTAAATGCACTAACAGGACCTGGAAGCTAAACATTAAGAGGGAAAAACCCCCAAGGGGACATTTTTTGACATAACAATATGATCTTGAATCATGGTAAAATTGATCCAAAGATGATGATGCCCATGTCGATGCCTTCAAAGAGTGCTCAGGTGTCCCCATGTCGATGCTAAAGGATGCCATAATCAAATCAAGTGTATGCCCAATAGATGAGGATGATAACAATCCAAAACCATGTTTAGGATAATGTAGAGCTTGAATATTTGAAGAGTACAATTGAGATGTAGCTTCATCAAAACTATCATTAAAGAGAAGACTGGTGTCCTCAATGTGTGCCTCCATGTGAGCAATGCGAGACTCTACAAACAAACAAGTGATGTCAGGTAGAAATTTGTCCCAATCAGTAATGCTAGGAAGACTATTATCATGTTGCAAAGAAGCACTCAAAGTTTTCAAAGAAGCAAATCTGGGATCTAATGAAGCAATAGTAGGAGTGATGATGTCTTCTATGTCACCGGAACATTCTATTTTTGTATCATGACTAGGGATGTGAGTTGTGATCAATACAGGATCATGTTGGAATGGAGAAAAATTTTAGTCTCCATATATCTCTCACATTTTGATCCATAATGCATGTGGATATTCAATATCCATGATGGTTGTTACTAATTTTTTGTTCACACTGAAAATTAGTTGGACCCAAGTGTAATTGTTCAGAAGGAATAATAGAAAACTTCAAGGTTATGCATTCTTAAATGGTTGATGCCTTGACAAAAGTTGAAAAGAAGATCCAGTTGTTACGATAACCCATCAGTCCAATCAGGACTGATAAGTTATCATGACAAAAGATATGATTATCAAAGGATCAAACATTCAAGGAGATACAGTTGTTCTACAAAGTTTGATCTTTTAGGAGTTATAAGTTAAATTGATTATTCAGATTAATCAGTTTTGAATAAAAGAGAGAAAGATATTGCATTACACTGTTATTTCATGTCATGTTTTGAACATACATCTAGGTATCTGTTACTTTATCTCATGCATTGATTAAAAAGGAAATACATATACATCATATGCATCAGAGAAGATAACTGATCATGTTTAAAAGAAGTGTTCAAATGTGTCCCACACAAGCCATGGGAGTAACTAGACTGAACAATTGTAGACATGCAAGCTATGTATCTATTTGATAAAAGAAAGGTGAAAAGAACATATGATAAATCTAAACATCCATCATTGCCTAATGATGGAGGTTGCTGTTGAAGCTGGCCTTCAAGTCTTTAGTCTTCATTCTTCACTCCAAGCCACCATCCAGTTGAAACCTACAAAATTTTGGGGACAGCCCTGTTAGTGGTCTAGATGTTTACAGTTATCACATGCTTTTATCAAACAGAGACATCTAATTATCGTATCATGCATTCAGATAAGAGATCAGATCAAATAATGATACAAATTAGGAAGAAATCATGAAGGAGATCAATCAATGCTATCAGGTACTTCTTATGCTAACAGTTTGTTTGTTTACTGTGCAGGTATAGGACAAATATTGTTGGTGGTTTGAAGACAAATAAACATGTGGATTAAATGTGGCTCCCACAAGGGTTTGAGCCCAACATATTTCTTTTCATTTTTTGAGAAGAGTATCAGAAAAGATAGGATGCATCATTCTAACCTATATCATGCATCATCTAATCAACTTACATAAAGAAGATGTCATCATGACATCATTACAGTTGATTGAAGCAAATCAAAGCTATATGACTAAGTCAAGATTGACAAAAGGACAAATTTAGAAATCATATTACAGTCATCTAAGGAGTCATACAATTTTTTAGATTATTGTGCCTGATAGAGAGAAGATAGACAGAGTAAAGAAGGATACAAAAAATTATGTATCATTTGAACAAGTTGCAAAGTAAATCATGTGAAGGGTCATCTCATTATGACAAAGGAGTAAGATGAAGCAACATTTTATACCAGGTATTTCTCATGTTGTTTTCATATTTTTTAAGATGATCAAAGTTTAAACTGTTATATCACATTCAAAGTTGTAAGTGTCTCATAGAAATAGTCAAGTAAAATGCCACATGGAATAGCAAATGGAACAGTGGAAGGCAAGACAATCATAAACAATATGCCAACTTGACTGTCATAAAATAAAACTTCACAAGATGTATGAGATAAGTGTGCAGTCATCCAGAAAGAAGATATAAACTTTGTAAAAGGCTATCACGAATGCTTCAGAACTTCAAACCATCAAAGATACATGAAGATACCATGAAACAGTTCTACTAGAGTAGATGGGTCTTATTTTTCAAGGATGAAACAGCCAGGCCAAGAATCTCATATGATTCAGGCATTAAGGAGAACCTATAAATGAAGATGAATGCTACAGTCTAAATGGAGTTAGATGTTCAAACAATCAAGCATCTAGGGATGAGGTACATAATGCATAGCAAATACCCCAACACAATGAATGGTCATCATAGACATGACAATCAACTTTCAAGATCAAATGAGAGATAGTCATGACTAAAGTGGAAAGATGCAAATAATAGTTACATACAACATGCTCACAGTTCATCAAATGATAAAGACTATCACTAACCATTAGTGATCTTAAAAGAAGAACAAGCTATGGAGTAGCTACGTGTGTCATCAAATATATGATAGTCAATTACAAATCCAATAAAAAGACATAGCCATGTCTAAAGCAAGGAAGAAGTTGCAAATACAGTATACATAGAGTGCAATAGAGTATAAATAATGCAATAGTTCAAGGATGAATAAAGTGGATTCCATGCATTTTAACATTATTGCACTTTGACAAACTTTATTTCTCATGCCTAAAGCTATAGTGATACCATGGTGTAGTCAAGAAGATGCCATGCAGGATCAAAGAGAGATATAGTGCAGTAAAGGGAAGATATAGTGCAAAAGAAGTGAGATACCATGAAGATCAAGATACAAATACAGTCACCATCACCATGGACAGTTAGGGACAGTGACCAGAGCCAATGGATTATATAACCAAGATACATTCATGATATATCATAATGGCCATATCCATCCACAGAATAGACATTCAAATGATAAGATAAGCAGTCATAATGCACAAAGATGACTACAGGTGCAAGGATGCACAAAGGCATGCTATAGGTGTATTGAAAGAATGCATAACAGCCAAGAAGAAATAAGAACATGTGTATATGCTATAGATATGCCTTGAAATACACAAGGAAAGCTACAGGTATAGGAAAAATATGCATGATATATACAATGCTATAACATTCAAATGATGAAATAAGCAAAAGAGAAGGTAGCAGTGATATGCCATAATGATGTAGTTGTAGTAAACATACAGCAAGGAGGAAAATGCATGATATCTATGCACAGAGGAATCCCAATACATATGACAGTCAAGAGATAGCATGAGACCTATGCCATAGTATATATCCAGTTGCAACAAACATAGTAACTAGTCAAGGATGTTTCCACATAACATATAGTCCATCACATTACAATCAGCAACCTGAAGAGATATGCATAAGGATCCATTTATGTTATAGGTACAATGGAAACAAATGATAACAATCATCATACAGAATATCACATGTTTTGTTGTCATACAAAATACCAAAATGTGCTTCTACCCAATAGCTACAGTGGGACAAGTAAGGTAAAGTATATCATCAGCAATATGAGACAGTCACAAAGATAGGAGGAGAGGTGTTATGTGAAGTAAAGAAAGAAAAACCCACTTACTAATGCTTCAAACTCTTTATATTTTTGCCAACAGATGGAGAAAAAAACCACAGTCAAGGTGGTGCTACACAGAAAGAGAAACTGTTTATGAAAAATTGTTTACCCATGTTAAGAGATCAAACCCTAATGGTATTTTTTGCAAAGGTAGTTAAGAAACTTCAAGCAGATGCCATGATATAGTCATAACCATGCCAGAGGAGCAAGAAACATGAAAGAAGGTATACCCATCTGCAAAATAAACAAGATCTCTTCAAGGATATATCAAGCCTTTCTTTCTTTACAAATAAAGAGAAAGAGATTAAGAAAGAGTATGGCCATGGCATTATAAAGATTTTTGTGCAAGAAGAAGTTGAAACCCTAACTTCAAGAAGCACAAACCCTCGACAGTCTATAGCATTTGATGCCAATTTTCAAGAGGAGCATGGCAAGAACTGGTAAAAGCTTTGAAAATGGAGAAAAAATATCAAAACCCTCATTTCAAAACTTTAAACCCTTAGTGTTTTTGCATGATAAAAATAGATCAAGGCAAAAAGAAGAGATACATAGTCATGGCTGAAAGTGACATAGCATTTTGTGCTATAAAATATAATACCCATGTCTACCTTTAGACTTGTCATGCTGCAAAGAGTCAAACCAAAGACAAATTGAAGCTACATAGTGAAAATGACAAGTGCTTACCCATTTTCCTGGCAAGAGGAAAGATCTTCCACGGCCTCACAATGATCTCAAACTTTCAAGATCAGATGAAGACCATCAAGGAAGAAGCACACAGAAACAAATATGAAGGTATTAAAAGATTGCACATCAACAAAGAGTAATGAATGAAGAAGAAGGCCACAGCCATTTAGAATAAATAAAGCTACAAATCCATAAATGTTTCACATAAAACTCATACAGGTGTTACCTACTTCCTAATGATGTAGAGTTCCATGGCAACAACAAAGAGGAACAACTGAAAGAAAATAGTCCAAAGCCATGATGGAGATGGTTGAAACCCTTGGCCGGCATAAAAGTTGTAGAGCTCAAAGAAGGAAATCAAAATGAAGAGTGAATATAGATTAGGTTTGTTTTCCTTCTTTTGTTCGAAGGTTCTTTGCCCGAGTGTTTTTTTTTACTTACAATAAACCAATAATTGCATTATCCAAAAAACAATGTTGTGGTCAAGACTTGAGCCTAGCCATCATAATATAGAGTTGCTGATAGCAATGCTTTAGAGTTGATTTTTATTAAGTCAAGAGGCCGATGTGATGTATGGGAAAGGCTCCAAGTCTTGTAAACCTTTTTTAAGATTCCTTCATTGAAGAGTGAATATAGATTAGGGTTGTTTTCCTTCTTTTGTTCGAAGGTTCTTTGCACGAGTGTTTTTTTTAACTTACAAAAAACCAATAATTGCATATTCCAAAAAACAATGTTGTGGTCAAGACTTGAGCCTAGCCATCATAATATGGAGTTTCCGATAGCAATGCTTTAGAGTTGATTTTTATTAAGTCAAGAGGCCGATGTGATGTATGGGAAAGGCTCCAAGTCTTGTAAACCTTTTTTTAAGATTCCTTTGTGGTTGAATGGTGAATGAACAACAATACACATGCGGAAGTTCCTTATCCATTTTCAAAGCATCCAAAGATAGGGCTATCTCCTCATTATGCATGGTGGCTAATAGCCAAGAGGGTGTATGTTTTGAAATGGCATATGCATAAGGCTATACATGGAGTTTTCAAGAGTAAGCTTTCATGCATGGTGGATATATGATTTCATGTGATAAGGTATTGTCTTGTAGTGTTTTTATTATTGCATAAAGGAAATTGTAGTAGGAGATTGCATGGTAGCAGTATATCATGGTGGCAGTATATGATGGGCATTTTTTTTATGCATGGGGTTTTATGCATAATGGAGTTGTTCCTCCTTAATCTTGAATTGCACATGGGGATTTAAGGAGATTTAGAAAATGTGATGTATGTGCACAAGGGCAACAAGAGGGAGTCGTAAGGATACTTATGCATATTTGTTTTGTGCATGGAATGTCATGTGGAGTGACTTAGTTTCTTTTTATTTTCTTGCAGAGGGAGATTTTTTTTCCTCATTGATCATTGGAGTGATAAAGAATTTTGTAATTATTCCTAAGTCCTATTTTGCAAAATAGGCAAATGTATTGGAGTGATAAGGAGTGATATTTTTCTTCTAATCATGTACGATTTTACACATGAATTGATTGTAAATAAACAATAAAGTAGTATCCTATAAATTACTTTATTATTTTCTACAAGTTGTAAAATCAAAAATAGAACATGTTGGGACAGGAAAATTTAAAATTTTCTTATATTCCTAACAGTCATGTCCGACCAAATTAGAAAACATTATGCCCAAAATCATAATAATAACTAATATCTCCCATAAAAATCACATGACTTTCATCACAAATGGGTGTCTCACCTCTCAAACTATAATGTAATGAAGGGCTTCAGCTCCTTAATTTTGGCGAGACTTTGGTATTTTATTTATACCAATCCATGATCTATTGAAACATGCTAAATGTGTATCAGCAAAAGATCTATGGTCGGAGAGAGAGTTTCAAAGATCTTTGATGAGAGGAGTAACATCGATGACCCTTCATCAAAGATAGAATTCCCAGTCACACTGATTTAATCAAAAGTCAGGACTATCGGCATAAGAAAGCACTATCAAGGAATACTCCAAAACCCCCCGACAATATAGATCATACCGATGAAGGAGTTTGGTATGACTCTTGCTAAGCTACCCATGGAACTGATGAAACTAATGATCATCGGGGCAAGAAATTAAAGTATCTCTGACTTCGCAATGTCTCAACAATAAAGAGGCATTATTTCAGCTTAAGTCACACTGATGTCCAAGAAGGATTAAAACCATCGGTGAAAGTAAACAAATCAGAAGAAAAGCCTACAAGTCTTGGTGAACTGATGGTCACGATGATGAAGGATATCGGTAACATACTATAATAATCACTCTGATGAAGGCTATGAGAAAGGTATCAGGGAAACAACTGTGATCGGGTAAATTGAATTAAGTCATCTCAATAACATGTGTTATTCCGATGATGATAGCAGCCACACTCATCGACAAGACTCATGCTGATAGTCATATCGGAGACACTTGAAATATCAGAATTAGATGTTATTCCCACGGTGATAAAATATGACATCGAGAAGACAAAATGAAGGGTCACAATGATTGATCCACCTACAAATGTTTCGCGCCATATGAAGATATTTGATCGCCCCAATATTACAAAAGTCTTACTAATGAAAGAAGTTAGGATGATGTGACATCTCATGACGATTGTGAAAATTAATACATTAGAATGATTAATTGTAGACCGAGAAGATATCCTCTGAAATGCCACTTGAAATCGCTGCAACTAATTTCAAAGGAATTGTCTGAAAGGAGCACGCAAGAAGAGACTTGGAGGAGAAAACAGGGGAATTCGATCATCGGCTCAGATAACATGTACATATATACAAACCTCTGTGCAGTAGCCTGCAATTTGAATTTGCTATCCAAGATTAAAATGGAGACTCTAGTAAAAAGAAAGGGTAGAAAATAGTCAGGTAAAACCAGTAAAACCAAGAAACAAAAAATTGACAAAAGCCCTAATGAGAAAATAAAAGAAAGGAAACTAAACCAGGACTTAATTGACCAATTGCCTGGATCGATTCCCAAAGCCCGAAGGTCTGCACAACTTAGTGTAGAGATAGAGAATTTGGAAGATAAGTACAAATACCTTGGAAATATTTGGACACCAATAAGAGGTTATGAGATTTTCAAATTCCATTACAATAGAAGATTCATAAATGTCCCAGTGTCGAATCCACGGCACTTGAATCTAGGCAAATTGGTCATCCCTGATGTATTTGTGAATGTAGAACTTCTCAGACTCCTAGCTAAACATTACAACCCTAGCCTCAAAGCCATATGCAATCCACAAGGAGAGCCAGTTGTACATTTATCTAAAAATACTATTTGTGACGTGTTTGATTTAGATTATTTGTACACTGTTCCTATAGTCTATGAAGATTTGGGCAAAGAATATTGGACAATGGATACCACTTACAATGGGTGGAGATTACCTATCCACAAGCCTATGGTAGAAGGGGAAATAATGCCTCTTAATGAGAATGATTGACCTCCATTTCATGTGTCATTATTTGAACCATACATACAATACACATACTGCTCTGTGGGCCAAGTCCTAGGGTTAGATGTCCCTGATTTTTTGACAATTCCTTTGATGGTGATAGCCATAGATATCTAGTGCCACAATGCTAGGCAATTTGACTATGCTACCTATGTTTTTGGAAGAATTGATTTTGGTTTGACCGCAACCAAGAATAATGCCCCATCAGTCTCTTTTGAACATTACTCACTCCTCATGCACATGGTGCTTTATTATGGCTAGGAAATGGGATTATGGCTAAGTGAATTCAAAGTTGTTCAAATGGATCAGAGGGGACAAAAGTCACCTGTGCAAATGTGGACAAGGATATGGGACAACAAGTTTGCCCATTCTAGTTATGTTCATTTTGAAGAATACTGTGTAAAAGTATTATATAGATATTTTGATAATTCTTGTGAATATTCACTGTCAACTAAAATAAAGAGGTTTCTCAGACTCAAAGATTTTGGTGGTCCTCCTGCCATCACCCACAACTAGGGAGATTGGTATTGTTTTGAGGATGCAACCATGGTCAGAATTTATGGTTTTGAGGACACCCTATTTATATTGCCCAAGACCGTTCCTAAAAGAATTGCTTACTTAGAGATAGTCAGGCAAATGAACTATTCTAATGTGATGCATTTGAGTGCCTATGACAAATAATCTTTCATGCCTAGTACTTTGTGCTTTGGAGATTTTAATGTGGTGTCTAAAGAGGGCTATGGCCTCATCATGGACAAATTAATGCATTATAACATGAGATGTGTAGAGACAAGAAAGGGATTTGATCCCAAGGGTTTTATTGATTATGTAAGGAGAAAGTAAAACCTAATTGGATACACACATGTCCCATATCCACACGATGATGTTATTAGGAATATGGAAAAAGTTAAAGTTGAATTAGTAGTTGAAAAGTATAATAGAGAATTAGATGATGCAGAGATAGAATTGTTGTCCTGTGGTGACGAGGGACCTATAGAAGAAGAAGAGCCACATCAAAAGTCAACCAGAATGTCCAAATGAAAAATGCAACACTATCAGTCTCCTGGTATAGAACATGATGAGGAGGGGTCTGCTGATGAGGATCCAAGACAAGTAGCATATAATTCTTTTTATTGTTGATGATCAATTTAATCATTCTAAAGAATTTAAATCATTTTTATATAAATACAAGGGTTAAGAGATCAGGGAATCGGTTGATAATGTCACAGCTGACAATGAAATACAATTAATTGATATGTTAAAAACAATAGTGGACAGTGAATTGCAAGCTATGACTCCTAGTAAGGGTAGACAACTGCTCAGAGAAGCAGGCATTATGATATTTCCTAGTCTTGATTTGAATTATGCTTTGGTGTTTGATAGTTTTTTGCATAATACAAATGACAAATATAAGCTCTCTCCTAAGGGTGTCACAGAAGTGTGTATGGGCACCAAATATAACAATGATGAAAATTCACTAATGATATGGGCCTTGTACCCGCCTCATAAGAAGACAACCATTATAGATACTGAAAAGGTTTTTGGGAATGTCATGACATTGAAGGTAGGGGAAATTGACCCCTTGATTACTGTAAAAATTGGCATAAATATTGCAAAGTTGAACAAAGCATAGGCTTAGATGGTAATCAAAGAATATGATGCATATAAATTGAGTTGTGAAAGATTAACAAAAGAAAATGATTTTTTCAAAGATCTGTTGAGAATACCTTTAGAGGGTCAGTGAAAAGGTTAACTCAGGGAGACAGCTCATAAAGCGCCCAATCACCATCTATTGATCAGATAGATCAAATCTAGATTGACACACTTGCAACAGTGTTCCAGAATAGGCATGTCAACATGATGCATTGGATGAACCAATTTTGGGATATTTATTCTAAAAATTATAAAGTGATCCAAGAGCATGTGAGGCTCCACAACAGGCTGCAGGAGAAACTCCATGAGACACAAAGTAAGGATGTTTCTGACACTACAGGTATTTTTAGTGCAAAAGATTTAATTGAGTGGCACCAGAAATATTATGACTATCTTTAGAATGATGCCAAAGAATGTGTTGAGGCTTCAAAAGCAGGAGTACCCATGTTGTTCAGGAATGATAAAGAACTAAAGAGCAAAGATGAATGGAGTAAAGACTATTAAGTGATATTGCATAAAGCCTTAGGAGCTCTCAAGGACAAAGACTCTACATCTGGGGAAGCCTGCAAGCATCTGGACAAGATGGTAACGATGGATGTGATCACAAGAAATGCTATTGAATTTACTAATACACATCGCAGCAAAGAGTACTTGGATCACATTGCCAAGATATACCTATGGTTGAATAGAGCTTAAGCATCATTATCTTTATTGTTGTTATGTTAATCATGTTAATTCCCAAAAGACATCTTGAAGAGTTATGTCTCCTCATAAGTATTTCTATATAAGTTCAACATATGATGCTAAATTATCATTAGTAGTAGGATATAATACATGAAGTTTACAATGTTTTAAAAGACCATGTTGCAAGCATTATATTGAAGAAATAAATTGAAGTTCTCTGATTCTATGGTTTTATTTTGGCATCAATTGTTTGTTAAAATTATTCAATTATATGGTTGTCTCCAGTTCAGTATTTCCTTGTTATTCAAATTAATATGTCAAGTATATATTTGATTCATCAATGCATATTTGTTGTATTTGTGTGATTGGATTAAATGGTTTCCATTAGAGGAATTAAAATCCTTCTGATCAGTCATAGTGACTTGGAAGTGTTAGTTTGGATCACTAAGAAGAATTATATAATTAAGATTGTCATTTTGTCTCCAAGTTGATATTGTCTGTTGTTCTTGTATATTTCATTCAATTGGTTCCTTCAAGAAAGGATTAAACTTCCTTATGGTGAATAACAATAAATTTGATTTTATCTATTGGATTATTAAGGAGAGTCTGTCAATCATTTCCCTGCATGTTTATACAAGTTATAAACTAAAGTATTGTGCCAAACAGTTAGAGTTACTGTCCACTATAAGCCACTAGTCTTTGTCTTCCATTTGACTCTATTTATCCAACAAGGCACTAGTCTTATCTTAATTCATCATTTAAAATCCCTTTATTAGTTAAGCACAGTTATAAAATTTACCTTGATATTGCTTATACAATTTATACCAATCATCCATCAGATATTAGATATAGGATTAATTAGTAAGCTCTCATCTATTCTACACCATTTGCCACTATAGGTAGATCCATTTACTTAGCTAAAATACTTACACTCAATCTACTTTAATTTTCAAGGTTAACCCACCTAGGATAGCAGTGCCTAAAGTGCAGGGAGTCATCAAACCCTAAAGGTCAACTCCATCGTGTTAGTTCAAAAATGTTGCAAATCTAAGTATAGAGCCTAGCATCCTCTTAGGATTAGGAACCTGCATTTCTGAGACCTATCAAATTGGTGACTCCAGTGGGGAGCCAAATAAAGGACCTTAGTATGAAACCATTCTTTTATAGAGTCAAAAGTTTTAAAAAATACAATTTTGTAACTCTTTTGGCAAGAAGAATCTAGAAAGATAAATTATAAACTTTTTCCTATTTACAAAATAGGTGGCGACTCTAGAAACTATTATAATAGAAAGTTAATACCAAATGGATGGTAGAAGATCCAAGATGGAAGGGAAGAAATTACAATCATCTCCACCAATTATAACCATCCCCAAGAGAAATGAAGCATCAAATTATCTTCTTCAAAATAATAATCAAGAGATTCAAGAGGATAATACAGAACAAACTATCACAACTCACAATAGTTTTATCCCTCTGCATGAATCAAATGAGAATTTCAACAGGGTAACTAATGATATATTGGAAAAATACAGACCTGATCCTCAAGAACAACTTAAGTGTGAAGCATGGGCCATGAAGGAAATTGATCAAAGGAAAGTTGACTATGATTTTAAAATGTCATTATAGCAAGGAGAGGGGGTTAAAAATGGATTCTCAAATCAAGAAGTGAATGAAAGTCCAAAGAATATAGGAAGTATGAATGAAGCACAGTAGGATGTGCTTAGGCTCCAAGAAGAAATTGAAATGATCAAGATAGAGGAAACTAAGAGGTTGTTAAAACAAGAGATTCAACAGATAAAGAGTAGGACTAAAATAGCCGCCCCAAAATATGTACCTCCACATAGAGGAAACACTTCGAGGAATCCACAGCAAAACTTGCACCAAAATACAAGTGGTGTTTCCAATTCACAAGCATATAGAAGTCATCAAAATACCCTTCCTAAATATCCTAGATCACCTCCCATGCACAACACCTCTCAACATATGGCTAATCCATACCCACCCCCCAGCCAACAATATTATAGACCACAAAATCCTTATATAAATCCCCACATAAACCCACAACAGCAACATGCTTATCATCAACATCCAAGTAGATATAATTACTATCCTAATCCACCACCCATGAATTTTCCACCTAAAAAACCTCACAAACATATGTGGCCAATTTGATCTGATTGGATATCAACTATGTCCATACCATATGGATAGTAATTGGAGAAATATAGTTCCCAAATTCACTAGAAATAGTGTAGTATCAGCTGAGGATCACATCAAAAGCTTCAATGCTTTCATACAAGATATCGGTATGGACTATGAAGATGTTAAAATGAGGTTATTCATGATGTCTCTGACTGAAGATGCAAGAGACTGGTTCAACAACTTACCTAATGCTTCAATCAATTCAATAAATGATTTCCATAATCAATTCAAGGAGCAGTATGGCAATCAGTATGACCCTAAGTTTGCATTGCACGAATTGATAAGCATCCAAAAATACCAGAATGTGTCGGTATATGATTTCAATTTGAAAATTTTCAAGTTACACAGCAAAATACCACATGGGTCTAAACTGACTGATCTCACAGCATTGAGCATTTATTTGAAAGCATTTGATCCCGAGACAGGGTACGAACTTAGAAATTGGTGCCCTATGACCCTAGCTGAAGCACAAAAAGTGGCGTTAACTATTGAGAACAATAGGAAAGTTGCAGGTATGGTTAGCAAAAGAGATAACCCTAGAACTCCTCAAAGCTCAAACATTCAGCAGACTAAACAAGAAGGTCAACATAGACATGAAAGACCTAGGTTGCATGATATGCCATATAATACAAACTAGAAAGATGGGAGACCCATTGAAAACAATAGAAATCAACATTATGGAAAAGATACTCCTGACCCTCTGAAAAGAAATGGGACACACATGGTAGAAGATAAACCTTGGTGTCTAGTGTGTAATTTGCCACACTCGCCTGAATACTGTGTGGTGGCTAAGGTAGTACAACAAGAAGAAACATTATACAATTATAACAGAGACAATCACACAATAAACATGATGCAAGATACACCATATTTGTTGAATGAAGACTATTCTTCTACAGAGGAAGAGGGATATGAATATGATGTGGGAAACCAAAAACATCAAATCAACATGGGAAAACAAGAAGTATTCTTAGATCAGGAGGATGGTTACGAGGAACCTACTTATTATAATAATTCACCATATGATCAGTGGAGAAAGCCCACTAAAAATGAAAGAGAAGCTCTTACAATAGCTATAGTAGCTCAAGCTAAAAATGCCTATAACCTAAGAAATGGGACAGTAAATGTTGAACAAGGAACACCTGGGAGTGTCTTTATAAAAGATCAAAATTACAAAAAGAATAATGCAAAGTCATCATTTAGAGAACTAGAAAAGATTGATAAAAATAAAACAAAAGATAAATCACAACATCAATAAAAAGAGCATATAAAGACATAAATAAATGATCAAACTATGGCCCATTCGTTTGACATTGCTCATGCAATATCTCAGGTAAAGATATTAGTACTACTTTTGGAAATGATGAAGATAGACAAATACAGAAATACAATGGTTAAACTAATTTTAGATATACCAAATAAAAAATATAAAGAATCAGAGAATAGAACAAACAATGTTCACCAAGAAACATTCCAAATTCCTAAGGTATACCTAGGTGATACCTTGACAAAGAATCCCTTATAGGTGGACCCTTTCTACACTACCTTATTACTAAAAAATAGGATAGTAAGGAACTGCATGATTGATTCAGGTGCAGCCATGAATATCATGCCAATAGAAGTCATGAAAGAACTAGGAATGTGGGTTGACACTACATTTGGTAGGTATTATGCAATGGATAATAGATCCATCCTAGTCATTGGCATTATGAGGGATGTGGAGATAAAACTTGCTTCATACCCTGAAGCAACCTATAACATTGATATCATTGTGGTTGACATTCCACCATATTATGGAATGCTCTTATCAAGACAATGGGCTACAATGGCAGGAGGGAATGTCCAATTAGATTTATCATATGCCACAATACCAATGGGAGGCAAAGAAATCAAGCTATGTAGGGAGCCAAGATATGAGAACATCATAGAATGCTTGGATAAAAATCAAATAAACTTCTTTTGTGATACAGATTTGGGAGCCTTCAAGGTTGAAAAAAGTTAGCTAGAATTGCAGAATACCAATCCGATACATGTTGAATCTAAGAAAGAGGAGAAAGATGTGTGGAAGATGTATTTTGATGGTGCATGTAGCGAAATGGGAAATGGGGCTGGAGTATTATTTATCTCACCAGCAGGTAAAACTTTCAAATATTCCTTTGTATTGACATTTGAATGCACAAATAATGTAGCACAATACGAGGCTTTGCTCATTGGTTTGAATATAGCCACCAAGCATAAGATAAAAAGGTTGGTTGTATACAGTGATTCAGAATTGGTTACTTCCCAAGTAAGAGAAAAATACTTGTCAAAAAATAAGAGGTTGAAGCAATATAGAAATGTTGTCTGGGATAATATTGAGTTGTTTGATGCCTTCTCAATAAACTAGATTGATAGATCAAAAAATATTATGGCAGATTTTTAGCAAATATTGCATTAAAAAGGGATGATATCACATTAGGAGGTATTACTAAGATCGAATTAAAAAACTAGACCTACTATCTTAGATAATGTACATAATTGGCAAGTGTTTAATAATGATACTGATATAATCAACTTCCTGCATTCTGCTGATCATTATGAAAACTAGGAGATTGATTTGAATGCGTTTGTGGAAGAACGTGATGGAAAAGAAACTCTCTTTGGTCAAGAGATAGTTCAGCTAAAAACAAACAAAATACCTAAGGGACTCATAGCATTGGAAAAGGCATTTGATGGACATGATAGATTTAAAATGAAAGACACACCAGTAGTGTAGAACGACCTTGAAGAGATTAATTTGGGGACACAGGCAGCCCTAAAGAATGTATACATTGGAAAGAATCTCAATCCCAAAATTGGGAGCATGCTCATCAACTTACTCAGGAAGTATAGATATGTATTTGCATGGTCATATGATGATTTGAAATCATATAGGGAGGATCTTTTTCAACATGAAATACCATTAAAACCAGATGCTAAACCATTCAGGAAAAAATAGAGGCCTATCAATCCTACATTGACCCCTAAGATGCTTGAAGAACTCACAAAACTAAGAGATGGAGCTATCATTAAACCCTTTAGGCATTCTTCTTGGGTTTCTAATTTGGTGCCTGTCAGAAAGAAAAATGGTGATATTAGATAATGTGCAGACTTTAGGAATCTAAATAGATCTTCTCTTAAGGACAATTATCCCCTTCCTAATATGGAAGCAATACTACAAAAGCTTACTGGGTGTGAACTGTTGGCAATGATGGATGGTTTCTTAGGATATAGACAGATGAAAGTCAAAGAATCAGAACAATACAAAACTGCATTCACCACACCATGGGGAACATATGTATATTTAAGGATGCCATTTGGACTCACGAATGCTGGAGCAACATTCCAAAGAGCGATGGATGTGGCCTTTGCAGAATTGATAAATAAAATTATGATAGTATATTAGGATGACATGACAGCATATTCCAAAAAGGTTGAGGATCATTGTACACATTTAGAGAAAATTTTTATTAGAGCCTTAGAATATGGAATTTCATTGAATCCTAAGAAGTGTCATTTTGCAGTAACAGAGGGTAAGTTGCTTGGTCACATAGTCTCAAAAGATGGAGTGAGAATAGATCTTGAAAGAGTAAAAGCCATTGACCAAGTTCCCATTCCTAAGAATGTAAAAGCTATACAATCATTCTTTGGCCAAATCAACTTTGTCAAGAGGTTCATATCAAATTTTGTAGAAATTATTAGTCCCATATCAAGAATGTTGAAGAAGAATTCAAAAGTGAAGTGGACAACAGAAATAGTAGAGGCCTTTGCCACCATTAAGAAGGAAATCAAAGAAGCCCCAGTTTTGATATCCCTTGATTTCAGTAAGCCATTCCAACTGTTCTCATTTGCCTCATATCATACAGTTGCAGCAGTACTATTATAGAAAAATAATGAGAGGCATGAACAACCCATTTCATTTTTTAGCAAATCTCTTCAAAATGCAGAATTAAAATATGACATAGTTGAGAAATAGGCATATGCATTGGTGAAGGTGGTTAAATCTTTTAGGCCATACTTGGTGGGAGCTAAAATAATAACATATGTGCCTAATGCTGCAATAAAAGATGTATTAGTCCAAACTGAGGTCACAGGCAGGAGATGCAGATGGATCAATAGAATTCAGGAGTTTAATATTGAAATCCAAATCACCAAATTAGTAAGAGGACAAGGTCTTGCTATATTAATGGCTGAAAATAATCTTGAGGTTTCTCATATATGTAGTGCTAATGATGTTAATAACACAAGTTCTAGCATTGAGCATACTCCATGGTATACTAACATCATATATTATCTGAAGCACATGAAATGTCCTGAAGGGTATGATGATAACAAGAGGACACTTAAATTAGAACCCTCCAAATATGTATTTATTGATGGAGATCTTTACTCGAAGAATAGGGATGGTATTCTACTACCATGCCTAGATGAACATCAGTCAAAACATGTCATGAAAGAGTTACATGAAGGTATGTGTGGAGAACATTTCTTAAAAAAGACTACATCCCACAAGATCCTAAGGGCTAGATACTATTGGCCAAAAGTTTTTAATGATTCATATCATTACACGAGAAAATGTGAAGCATGTCAAAAAATTTTAGGAATGTTAAAATATCAGGGAGCACTACCCTTGAAACCCATGCAAGTGGAGGCTCCATTCTATTAGTGGGGCATTGACTTCATAGGAGAAATTGCAGAGAAGTCAAGTGGAGGACACAAATGGATTTTAGTGGCAACAGATTACTTCACAAAATGGGTGGAAGCAATCCCAACTAAACAAGCAACAAGCAAGGTGGTGATCAACTTTTTGATGGAGAATATTATATTTAGATTTGGCACTCTAGTGAGGTTGATTATAGACAACGGAATGTGTTTTAGGTCTGATGATTTCAAAATTTTCTATAATACACATGGCATCACTCTTATGCTACCCCTTATCATCCACAAGCAAACGGGCAAGCAGAATCTAGCAACAAAAATCTTCTGAAAATTATAAAGAGAATGTTGGAGGGAAACAAGAAGGCATGGGATTCAAAGTTGAGAATGGTTGTGTGGGTTGATAGAATTACTATGAAGAGAGCAATTGGAAGATCTCATTTTGAAATAGTGTATGGAACACAAGCAAGGATACCATTAGAAAATCTCCTACCAGTTCACAAATTTGTTCTTCAAGAAGACTTAAACATTCCTAAACCAATGGAGGAAAGATTAGAACATCTTGCAGAACTTGATGAGACAAGGAGACTGGGTCAAAGGCAGAATATCAAGTTGCAATCACAAGTGAAATACCTTTTTGACAAAAAGGCCAAAGACAGGAAATTTGAGATGAATGACTCAGTATTGATGTGGAATGCTAGGTGCCAGGAGAAAGGAAAGCATGGAAAGTTTGAAGCTTTGTGGTTAGGTCCTTTTGTTGTAACTGGCAAAGGAGGTGATGATTCTTACTATTTGCAAAATATGTCTGGAGAAGAGCAGGAACTGCCTATGCATGGGCAATTTCTGAAGCCTTCCTTTTCATAAAATATCAAAATCATGCACAAAGAGAATTACGTGTTGCCAGTGCATGGACAACCCTTAAATAATTCTTGAAATAATTTTATTCCATGCACAGTAGTTTAGGACAATCAAGAGAGATTAGGATCTTCCAGTACATGGACAATCCTATGAATCTCTCAAAGATAACAAAAAACTTTTCCATGTACAGTAGTATAGGATCATCCCCGTTCCCCATCATTATCACTTCCATCTCCCATTCTCATTTCATTCGTACAATTCTGTGAAGCCATCATCCCAAATAAATAAAATATATGGTCTACTCCCCCAAGAGATCTGAATTCTTGTTATACCCACAAGGGGTATACATCCTAGACAGATCCACTGTTGGGATAGGAAAATTGAAAATTTTCTTATATTCCTAACAGTCATGTCCGACCAAATCAGAAAACATTATGCCCAAAATCATAATAATAACTAGTATATCCCATCAAAATCACATGACTTTCATCACAAATGGGTGTCTCATCCCTCAAATTGTAATGTAATGAAGGGCTTCAGCTCCTTAATTTTGGTGAGACTTTGGTATTTTATTTATACCAATCCATGTTCTTTTGAAACGGGCTAAATGTGTATCAGCAAAAGAGCTATGGTCGGAGAGAGAGTTTCAGAGATCTCTGATGAGAGGAGTAACACCAATGACCCTTCATCAGAGATAGAATTCCTAGTCACACTAATTTAATCAAAAGTCAGGACTATTAGCATAAGAAAGCACTATCAAGGAATACTCCAAAACCCCCTCTGACAATATAGATCATACCGATGAAGGAGTTCAGTATGACTCTTGCCGAGCTACCCATGGAACCAGTGAAACTAATGATCATTGGGGAGAGATGTACATCAGGGAGAGAAATTAAAGTATCTCCAACTTCATAATGTCTCAGCGATAAAGTGACATTATTTCGGCTTAAGTCACACTGATGTTTAGGAAGGATAAAAAACATCGGTGAAAGTAAACAAGTTGGAAGAAAAGCCTACAAGTCTTGCTGAACTGATGGTCATGATGATGGAGGATATCAGTAACATACTATAATAATCACTCTGATGAAGACTATGAGAAAGGTATCGGGGAAACAACTGTGAACGGGTAAATTGAATTAAGTCATCCTGATAACATGTGTTATTCCGATGATGATAGTAGCCACACTCATCGACAAGACTCATGCCGATAGTCATATCGGAGACACTTGAAATATCAAAATTAGATGTTATTCTGATGGCGATAAAATACGACATTAAGGAGACAAAATGAAGGGTCACAGCGATTGATCCACCTGCAAATGTTTCGCGCCATATCAAGATATTTGATCACCCCAATATTACAAAAGTCTTACCGATGAAAGAAGTTATGATGATGTGACATCTCATGACGATTGTGAAATTTAATACACTGGAATGATTAATTGTAGACCGAGAAGATATCTGCTGAAATGCCACTTGAAATCACTACAACTAAGTTTGAAGGAATTGTCTGAAAGGAGCATGCAAGTAGAGACTTGGACGAGAAAATAGGGGAATTTGATCATCGCCTTAGATAAAAGGTACATATATACAAACCTCTGTGTAGTAGCTTGCAATTTAAATTTGCTATCCAAGATTAAAATGGAGACTCCAGTCAAAAGCAAGGGTATAAAACAGTCAGGTGAAACCAGTAAAACCAAGAAACAAAAAATTGACAAAAGCCCTGATGAGAAAACAAAAGAAAGGAAACTAAACCAGGACTTAATTGACCAATTGTCTGGATCGACTCCCAAAGCCTGAAGGTCTGCACAACTTAGGGTAGAGATAGAGAAGTTGGAAGACAAGTGTAAATACCTTGGAAATATCTAGACACCAATAAGAGGTTATAAGCTTTTCAAATTCCATTACAATAGAAGATTCAGAAATGTCCCAGTGTCGAATCCATGGCACTTGAATCTAGGCAAATTGGTCATCCCTGATGTATTTGTGAATGTAGAACTCCTCAAACTCTTATCTAAACATTACAACCCTAGCCTCAAAGCCATATGCAATCCGCAAGGAGAGCTAGTTGTACATTTATCTAAAAATGCTATTTTTGAGTGTTTGATTTAGATGATTTGTGCACTGTTCCTATAGTCTTTGAAGATTTTGACAAAGAATACTGGACAATGAATACCACTTACAATGGGTGGAGATTACCTATCCACAAGCCAAAGGTAGAAGGGGAGACAGTGCCTCTTAATGAGAATGATGGACCTCCATTTCATGTCTCATTATTTGAACCATACATACAATACACATACTACTATGTGGGCCAAGTCCTAGGGTCAGAGGTCCCTGATTTTATGACAATTCCTTTGATGGTGATAGCCACAGATATCCAGTGCCACAATGCTAGGCAATTTGACTATGTTGCCTATGTTTTTGGAAGAATTGATTCTGGTTTGACCACAATCAAGAACAATGCCCCATCGGTCTCTTTTGAACACTACTCACTCCTCATGCACATGGTACTTTACTATGGCTAGGAAATGGTATTATGGCCAAGTGAATTCAAAGTTGTTCAAATGGATCATAGGGGACAAAAGTCACCTATGCAAATGTAGATGAAGATATGGGATAGCAAGTTTGCCCATTCTAGTTATGTTCATTTTGAAGAATACTGTGTAAAAGTATTGTATAGATATTTCAATCATCCCTGTGAATATTCACTGTCAACTGAAATAAAGAGGTTTCTTAGACACAAAGATTTTGGTGGTCCTCCTGCCGTCACCCACAACTAGGGAGATTGGTATTGTTTTGAGGATGCAACCATGGTCAGAATTTATGGTTTTAAGGACACCCTGTTTATATTGACCAAGACTGTTCCTAACAGAATTGCTTACTTAGAGATAGTTAGGCAAATGAACTGTTCTAATGTGATGCATTTGAGTGCCTATGACAAACAATCTTTCATGTGTAGTACTTTGTGCTTTGGAGATTTTACTATGCTGTCCAAAGAGGATTATGGCCTCATCATGGACAAATTAATGCATTATAACATGAGATGTGCAAAGACAAGAAAGGGATTTGATCCCAAGTGTTTTATTTATTTTGCAAGGAAAAAGAAAAACCTTATTAGATACACACATGTCCCATATCCACACGATCATGTTATTAGGAATATGGAAGGAGCTAAAGTTAAATTAGTAGTTGAAAAGTATAATAGAGAATTAGATGAGAGAAGGAGACAACTTGCAGAGATAGAATTGTTGTCCTCTAGTGATGAGTGGCCTGCAAAAGGAGAAGAGCCACATAAACAGACAACCAAAATGTCCAAATGAAAAATGCAACACTATCAGTCTCCTTGTATAGAACATGATGAGGAGGGGTCTGCTAATGAGGATCCAAGATAAGTAGCATATGATTCTTTATTGTTGATGATCATTTTATTCATTCTAAAGAATTTAAATCATTTTTGTATAAATGTAAGGGTAAAGAGATCAGGGAATCAGTTGATAATGTCACAGCTGACAATGAAAGACAATTAATTGATATGTTAAAAACAATAGTGGATAGTGAATTGCAAGCTATGACTCCTAGTAAGGGTAGACAACTGCTCAAAGAAGCAGGTGTTATGATATTTCCTTGTCTTGATTTGAATTCTACTTTAGTGTTGTATGGTTTTTTGCATAGTACAGATGACAAATATAAGCTCACTCCTGAGGGTGTCACAGAAGTGTATATGGGCACCAAATATAACAACCATGAAAATTCACTAATGATATGGGCCTTGTACCTGCCTCATAAGAAGACAGCCATTATAGATACTGAAAAGGCTTTTGGGCATGTCATGACTTTAAAGGTAGGGGAAACTAACCCCTTGATTACTACAGAAATTGGCATAAATGTTGCAAAGTTGAACAAAGCACATGCTCAAATGTTGATCAAAGAACAGGATGCATATAAACTGAGTTGTGAAAGATTAACAAAAGAAAATTATTTTTTGAAACATACTGTTAAGAATACCTTTAGACGGTCAGTGAAAAGGTTAACTTAGTGAGAGAGCTCACAAAGCGCCCAATCACCATCTATTGATCAGATAGCTCAAATCTAGATTGACACACTTGCAACAGTGCTCTGGAAGAGGCATGTCAACATGATGCATTGGATGAACCAATTTTGGGATATTTATTCTAAAAATTATAAAGTGATCCAAGAGCACGAGAGTCTCCACAATAGGTTACAAGAGAAACTCCATGAGACATAGAGTAAGGATGTTTCTGACACTACATGTATTTCCAATGCAAAAGACTTGATTGAGCAGCACCAGAAATATTATGACCAGCTTAAGAATGATGCCAAAGATTGTGTTGAGGCTTAAAAGTAGGAGTACCCATGTTGTTCAGGAATGATAAAGAACTAAAGAGCAAAGATGAATGGAGTAAAGACTGTCAAGTGATATTGCATGAAGCCTTAGGAGCTCTCAAGGATAAAGACTCTGCATCTGGGGAAGCCTGCAAGCATTTGGAGAAGATAGTAATGATGGATGTGATCACAAGAAATGCTATTGAATTTACTGATACACATTGCAGACAAGAGTACTTGGATCACATTGCGCAGATATACCTATGGTTGAATAGAGCTTAAGCATCATTATCTTTATCGTTGTTATGTTAATCATGTTAATTCCCAAAAGACATTTTGAAGAGTTATGTCTCTTCATAATTATTTCTATATAAGTTGAACATATGATGCTGAATTATCATCAGTAGTAGGATATAATACGTGAAGTTTACAATGTTTTAAAAGACCATGTTGCAAGCATTATATTGAAGAAGTAAATTGAAGTTCTCTGATTCTGTGGTTTTATTTTGGCATCAATTGTTTGTTAATATTATTCAATTATATGGTTGTCTCCAGTTCAGTATTTCCTCGTTATTCAAATTAATATATTAAGTATATATTTAATTTGTCAATGCACATTTGTTGTATTTGTGTGATTGGATTAATTGGTTTCCATTAGAGGAATTAAAATCCTTCTGATCAATCACAGTGACTTGGAAGTGTTAGTTTGGATCACTAAGAAGAATTATATAATTAAGATTATCATTCTATCTCCAAGTTGATATTGTCTATTGTTCTTGTATATTTCATTCAATTGGTTCCTTCAAGAAAGGATTAAACTTCCTTCTGGTGAATAACAAGAAATCTGATTTTATCTATTGGATTATTAAGGAGAGTCTGTCAGTCATTTCTCTGCATGTTTATACAAGTTATAAACTAAAGTATTGTGCCAAACAATTAGAGTTACTGCCCACTATAAGCCATTGGTCTTTGTCTTCCATTTGACTCTGTTTACCCAACAAGGCACTGGTCTTATCTCAATTTATCATTTAAAAGCCCTTTATTAGTTAAACATTGTTGTAAAATTTACCTTGCTATTGCTTATACAATTTATACCAATCATCCATCAAATATTAGATAGAGGAGTAATTAGTAAGCTCTCATCTTCTACACCATTTGCCACTATAGGTAGATCCATTTACTTAGTTAAAATACTTACACTAAATCTGCTTTAGTTTTTAAGGTTCACCCACCTAGGTATAGCAGTGCCTAAAGTGTAGGGAGTCATCAAACCCTAAAGGTCAACTCCATCGCGTTATTCAAAAACATTGCAAATCTAAGCATAAAGTTTGGTATCCTCTTAGGATTAGCATCCTACATTTTTTAGACCTAACAGAACAAATTCTAACCAATAATAGAGTAATATTCTATTACTTTATAATTTACTCACAATCAATTTTGCTCATTCAAAATCACACAAATTGATTAGTTGAGTTAACTAGGCCACCTAAGAGGTTTTGCATAAATTTTAGGAGTATTTTTAAGGTCCTTGGTCAAAATTTTGGTCAAAGATATGGAGAGGCCCAAATTGAAGCTATTTTTGCTCAATTTGTGGCAGGTTTAGACCCTAATTTTGAGGATTTTTGAGGTTGCTTGGGAATGAGTATGTTTAGAGGTAGTGATTTGCAAGTCCATATTTTTTGCATGGCTCTTGGAGAGAGCATACCTATATATTATAAAGCAAAAGTTTTTTTTTGCTAGTTCTTGATTCTCATTCTGATTCAGATAGATTGGAGAATTCTTGTAGCTCACTTTTATAGTTTTTATTGAGAGATTGGTAGGTTACAGGTTACCTTTTGTCTTTTTGCAAAGATTTCCTTTGTTTATTTCAGATCAGTTGAATTACCTTTCCTTTTGGTGCTAAATGTTGAAGTGATTTTGATTTAATTTTGTTGTGTTTTATAATTAAACCTTCAAAATTATTGTCTCACCTCCTTGTTTACAGCATTAAATCATATATTCATCACAGGTCTTAGGTTGTGTTAACCAGAAATAGTCTTTTTATGTTGTGAAAAAACCATTTCCTTCATAAAAACCTATTTTCAAACCTTCCTTAGAATCATTTTTGTGGTATTTATGCCAAGTCTGGATTGTGTAGAAGTTAGATTTCTAGGTAAACATTGTGGATCAGATTGCATTATTTTTATCCATATCAGGTGCATCACCATTTTACCTTTAGTATTCATTTAGTTTCTTTCTTCCCTTTTCCCAGAAAGTAAAAACATACATCTCAATAGAACATTTGAAGGGAACTAGCCCATAATTTTGAGGTCTAATCTCATCATAGGGAACCCACAACCTGAGATTACTCCCATGTTACACAGAATTGTAGTACAACCTTGCATATGAGTGCAATTCCCAGTGATAACAATGGCATACAAAGCATCATCTGGAATATGTAAACTTATCAATCCAACAATGTGATCATGATGATTAAACCACTTAGCCTTCTGAGATTTTTTACCAGGTTCAGGGACAAGTCCATACAAATGGGATATGAGATTAAGGATCCTAAGATGTTTTAGGATTCCTTCACACCACAACTTATAGTTTCCCTTGTTTAGGTTGATTATAGAAGAGTGAGTTTCATATCCTATGATTAGAACAAGTTAATTCATCTAGACCAAAGAATGTCAACACATTAGGCAACCCAAATTAGCTGGCCCCCTAGTTTTGGCACTTTATAATTTAGTGCGTTTTTAAAATCCCCTTTGCATGATTTCCCCCCTTAAATCCAGAACTTTACAAAGGTTCTTAGTGCTTTTTAGAGAATCAAGTGTCTATACTAAAATTAACATTTGTAAAAGAACCTCTATATAACCCATATTGTGTATTTATTTTATATTTGCATGTAATTTTTTAGCATACCTAAAAAAATTGCAAAATAAAATAAAAAATACATTGTCAATGCCTTGAAATTAGAAAGCCCTAGCTAGGGCATGGGTAGATTACGGTAAAATGCCCAATAATATGGTAAGGAAATAAAAAATAAAGGGGAAATGGGGGAAGTTGTGGCCTGGTAGATTAAAACGATGCACCAGTCAGAGAGGGTAGTTGCAGACAGAGCTCATTCACTTTGTCAACGCGGGAGTTCTGCTGGAAGGGAACTCTTTTGCCAGTGGATGATATACACCAATGTGAACTACATAGCACAGAGGAGGGGTAGAGGTTGGGCATGATCCGTCTTTTATCTCGTCCCAGACTCCAATACGCAGCATGCACCATGTGCTCCTAGTACTCACTCCGAGAGAGTCCCCTGCATCTGCAAGTGGTGGTCCGATGAAAACCAAGGCTCCTTATATCAAAACAAGCCAAACAAACTCTTCAAGCAGATATCTTGGTCATCGATTTGTGGTGAGGGAAGACTTTGACTTGCTTCGGGCTTCAAACCACCGTGATAGCATTCAAACAATAGAAGTTGCAATGTCAATGATGGGCAAAAATGGTAGGGGGTCCAACTTGCTTTCTAGTCGTGGGTGGTCATTCTTTCTAGTCAAGAGCCCTTTACACAGGGTGTGAGCCCTTGTAACCACGCCACAAAAAAAGACTACAAAAAATAATAGGTCATGAGCTAGAAAAATATGGCCGACTACCCATAGATACCAATCGGCCTCAACAAAGAAGGGCAGTGATTTTCTTTTTGGCAGTGTGCTTAAGAGCACCCTCTATATTGGACCTGACGCCATGTGTTGGAGTTTATCAACGCCTTGGGTGGTTATGTGTAGATGCACGACCTTTTTAAATAGGGCACGGGCCTTTTGAACTAGTTGTGGCACCTGATATTAAGGGTGCAAGTCTTTTGAACTAATCATGGCCTATATCACGGTGGCCTTCAAAAAAATTCAGTGGCCTCCAAAAAAAAAACTTTTGTCTACAAATGCAAATGGACAACACCATTCACAAACCACAAATCAACCTCTTTCCCTCTACAACCACTAAATAGTGTTTTTTCCTAAGAACTAAACCAGCCTAAACAATATAGTTTTCTCTCATACCATATAGGAAGTTTGAGCCAAGATCACTATGTGAAATGCAAGTATCAAATCTAAGTAGATTGATTAGGTTCATAAAGGAGTACATATAGGTTAGGATAGGCAACCACTCACCCACATAATAAGGATAGGACTCCGCACAAGTAGAGTGATGGCAAGTTGCCTCCCACTAAAATAGCAAGAGGTTTCAAAAGAAAGATGACACCGCTATGAAACTCCTAACCAACTTGACAACTCATATGAACAAGTGTCAAGTGTAAATTAACAACTAGGTAGGCTTAATATGCCTTTAAGTGTGTGTGTGTGTGTGTGTATATACACACACTAACAAATTTTATACTAGAAAGGTAAATGCTACTGTCCTCCATTTTAATATCAATTGTGGGACACAATAGAGTCACTCAATGCTAGTCATTATATTTGACTTTTCTAGGTAAGTAAAAGATATAAATCCTACATTCCTTCAAACTCTCTATTACTATAAGCCTTTATTTAAAAAAAATCAATCTTGGGGTTTAGGGTTGAAAAATTATAAGAATATCTACTACAACTACTAGACCTGGGATTGGGAAAGGTAAAGAAATAAAAAAAATAGACTATGTCATACTACTTAAAACCCTAGGTTTTACTAATAAATACCACGATATTTGTGATCCTGTAATCTTTGGTAGGTTTACTTTGAAACTTAGATTTTCATGTGATAATAAGGTTACATTTCAAATGCAATCTATTCTAATTAAAACATTACCAATTAATAGTGTCACTGCACCATGGGTGGTTGGATTGGGATGCATGATGTTCCTTGAGGCTTTCTCTTTCCCAAAATTTATCATGGTCTGTGCCCAAAATTATGATGAAAATATAAAAGTAATTGTTAAAAAAGATAGACAAGAAGAAATCTTATCCATTAATATAGAAAAAGTTGGCAAAGTGTTTGGGTTTCTAGCTAAAGATTTTTGAAACGTACACATTAACCTAGTAGTTCTTTCTAGTGATTATGAAGTAGCCAGTAAAATTTCCAAAGGTTATTTTCTCTAAAGAATAATAGTGGATGGTATCATACTCAAAGAGAATCATAAGCCTCCTTATCAAATTGAAAATATTAAACCATGGGTTCACAATACTATTTCCATGCTAGTATTTTGCCTTTAATTGGATAGTAATAAGAAAGTGGGTGCAAGCCGTCTTGAAATGGTATACAATATCCATATGTTATTCTATGGGTTTGTTAAATACGAATTTCTTTGACACATTGTAGAATCCATGCATAAACAATTTTTGATGATTAAGGGAAGTTGCACTTCTAGTTCCAATAATAAGAGCTTTAGGTTCACAACCTACTTGAGTTATTTTTTCTAGTGTAGTCTAGTGGAATATTTCTAGCCAACAAGCTACAAATTCAACCCTATATGAATGATGAAGTGAAAATCATCGTTCTACTACATGATTGAACTATTGGTTAAATGATCAATCTTTAATCCAATTGTTAATAATCAAATCTCCAAGATATGATACCAATTGGTGAGAAATAAGGCTTAGACTACTACAATATGAGAATCTAAAAATTGTATGCAAATTTAAAATTAAGTTGCCTTGATATGAAATTTCCATGTAGATATTGAACCTCTTTATGATGCTAAAATAAACCAATTTAACATGCTTAATACAACCACTTTAGATAAACTTAAAATAGAAATAAAATGAAGATAACATTGCCATAAGATAGTATCAACAAAGAGGCACAAATCAACAACATAAGAGTCAAAGAAACTCTAGAAGATCATTTCAAAACACAAGATTTATGTGGAGAAACCCTTTTTGGATAAACTCCACCAAGAGGCGAGGCCAAGAATGTATTATCTTCAAATGCAAGAATAAAATATATCCACCTCCAAATCTCCTCTCTAGTCTTCATTCTGACAACATGTATGTACATAGTTCTCACTCTAACTCATCATTTTATATTTCTACCATCATAACCCTTTTTTATATAGCATTTTCACCCTCTAAATGGGGCATCCAAGTTGGTTATCATATCCCAATGCCTTCATTATAAAAATCTAAGCATTTATTACATAAAACAATGTAGGTTGTGCTAGTAAACATATTTGTCACTTTGAAATAGATAAGAAAACTGTGACCTACCCAAGGAATGGTGACAAAACTACTTACAACAGTTGGAGAGATCACCAACAAAATGATGATCTTCCTTGGCATTTGAGAGGGAAGTCTCCCTTGTATGATTTAATTTAGGATTTGTAGGGTGTGCAGAAAGGAAAAAAATGAATAGAAAGAAAACCTAGATGAAAGACATATGAAATCCACCTAGAATTTTGAAGGGCAAACATAAAATGGATCTTGGATGGGAACAAATAATGACACAAAGTTCCATAGTTCATACTTGAAAAGATAACTGATAAAATAAACAACTATCATTTTCCAATGCTTAAACATGCCACAAATTAAATGTAAGAAGAACGTGCAACTCAGAACACTAAATTTTGTATTGAATTTAGATGTAGCCATATATAGTAGAGAATCATGAAAGAACAATTACAAATTGACATAAGAAATCCTACAATCAATGACGAAACAAAATAGACACAATTTTTTGAAGTGTTCCTCTAATTCTTCAACAAAATGAGAACACAAAGTTTCTCAGAATCTCTATACAATGGTTGTGTTGGAAAGATAGCCCACCAATGCTACAAAATTTAAGAAAAATCTCTCTCCCAAGTTCTCTTGAGAGAAACTAGAAAAAAATTGCTTTCTACAATGGAAAATATTGAATTTATAACCTTCACCTCCTTCATAACTGTTTCTTGACAATCAATATTAAATGATCAAATAAAACCCTTCACTTTCCTATGGATACAACATTTAACTCATTAATGAGTTAAAACATTAAAACAATGAACTTTATAATAAAAAGGTACACTCCAGCTTGAAGTTGATAGGAAAATAACTGTCATAGTTTGTTGTTGTAACGTCAGAAATTGTCCTCCTATATGGAATGGTACAATTTCCCTCAGTTTAGCTTCTCACTTGGGTGACCTCTCAACCTTTTACTTTTCTAACCTTCCCAAAACCTTGATTGACTAAGTTTAGAAGCAATCTATTCACTTTTTGAGGTAACTTATTGATAGAACCTGGAAAGGGGATTTGAGATTTGGGTCCCTAGGACCCCTAAAAATGTAGATCTGAGTGGAAATTGGGGGATAGGACTTGGGTGCCCGCACCCTAGTCCTCCCCTATTTCTTGGGATTTTGAATTTTGGTGAGATGTCAACTCTCGCCGAGTGCCTCGGGATTCTGTTTTCAAATTCTTGGTTTTCACATGATATCGAGATGTTATTTTGAAATTTGAATTTCCCTAAAGCTAGATATAAAAAGACATTTGCAAATCATTTTATCACACACAATTCTTATGCAAGCTTGATGCCAAAACTCTACTGCAATTGCTATTGAAGATCAGTAACTTGTTGAATCTCTTTGAAGTATTATTTATTTTCTATCTTGGAGACAATGGATGAAGATTAGGAATCAAGATCTTGAGCCTATCTTGCTCTTCCTAGGGTTTGTACACCCTTTGCATCATCAGGAAATGGGTTGAGGCCTCCAACAACAAGCTTGGAGATCTTCTGGGGACATTGCTGATTCACCTTCTTGTTCATGCAAGTTTTTATTTATCTCATCTCCTTGAGGTGAAGTTGTGTGTGTTTATTAATATAAAGAAAGTTGTTGATCTTCCCTTGATTGAGACATCTAGGGTTTGATTTTATGCATACACACATTGTTAGGTTTGCACACACTTTAGCAAATCTTTTTCTCTAGCTATTGTTGAGGTAGAAATACCAAAGATGAGGCATTGACTGAGGCAAACTCCTATATTTAACGCAACATCTTCCTTCTTTTGTAGGTACAGATCATGTTTCACAGGTTTCAAAAGAAAAAAGCTACATAAAAGAGTATATTGTTGATACAGTCATGATAGACTTTCAGATTTTTAGATTCTGAGACTTGCAGGACACTGGAGTGGGTACCCTAGTCCAACTAGGGGTTTATTCCAGGATTTGGAAGACTTTTAGTAGTCTCACACACCCTATGCAAAAGTTTTTCCTATGCAGAAACTTTCAAGACACTAGAGTGGGTGCCCTAGTCCAAGTGGCCCTCAAAATCTGGGTACTCTGTCTCTAAAACTCTATCTCTGCACTTCTATGATCAATTTTGCCAGTTGTTTCATCAGTTTCTATATATTTTTTATTTAAGGCATAATTAAGATTTTACTTAGTTGAAAGGAAAACACTTGATAAAATCATGATTACGGCCTTAGGTTTCATAACCACACAAGCATAAGGGACAGACAAAGTGATTACAAGCTTGTTCACAAGCTCAGTCCTTGACCTCCCAATGCTTAGTGGTGAAATGGTAGTATTTGACCTAGTTAATCAAACTATCAATTTTCACACTAAACATTTTGGTGAACTCAAGCTTTGAAGAATTTGCATCCTTTTAAACTTCAGATCTAAAATAATTTGTTGTTCTAGAGCATAATTGGACTGAAAACCCTCTTTAGTGAAATTGCGTATGTTAAATTGTGGATTACATTCTTTATCTTTTCACTAAAAGATTTGAAAATTATCATTTATTGTTGGATATTATAGTTCATTTGTAAAGGCCATCATTGTGCATTAAAATCTTGGTTTAATTAGAGCATGTTAAAATGTCAGATTATTTTTTGCAAGATTTTCATGCTTATAGTGAGTTGTTTAGTCATGATGACTTTGATATGTTAGATGAAGCCCTTGAGGACTTTTTCTTGATTGAACATTCCACTATGGCCTCTAAGCCATCACTATTTCAAAGAATTCTAAATGTGATTTATGTTCCTAAATCTAAAGAAGAAATTAAAAAACTAAAAATTGTGGTCACTCTATGTGCAAATGTGGTTCAACCATCGTCTAAACATGTGCTTGTTATCAAAGGTCTTTCATCCTCTTCTTAATCTCTTAATCACATTTATGATTATGCAAAACAAATAGCGAAACAAAACTCACAACAAACAAATCATAATGTGGTTGCCCATGCATATAACACTCGGAATAACAAACAAAGTACACAACAAACAAATGTTCTGATATCTTTACCAGCCTCTCAACCTATGATTCCTCAAGCACCTCATTTAACATATCAACATATGAAACCTAAAAGATCTTCATGCAAATGTCTGGCAAACAATCAAAGGGATGCATTACTAAGTTCTTCAACACAACCAATATAAAGGATTAGCCTCAAAGATGCATATATCACATCTCTGAAAGCATTCATGTTCATCATATAGCTACTTTAGGCACTTTACAATTCACATTGTAAAGCCAAAAATTGGAGTTATTATTCCTTGAAATTGAAGACACAATGGAGCTGCTAGTATAGGTCTGCAATTTTATATAGCAATACTGGATATAAATAATAGTATTTTGTCTATAAGAACAAAAACATTGTCATCTACAAAGACATGACAATGTATTCAAAAAAAGAGGGACTCTATTACCTCAAATGATAGATGAAAATGTATATGCATAAAAATTAGAATATTAGAGAAGACATTAGTCATCCTTTTTTTGAGTTCCAGGGCAATTTGAAAGATATGCATCTAACTGCATAAAAATGTATAACCAAAAAATCTATATTATATATTATTTAATAAAAGAAATATATTAGAAAATAGATTTCTTTTTAATAATCATACAAAATCAAACAAATCACAGATCATTGGAATTTAAATTAGAAGCAGATAAAACCACCATAACACTTAATTACCATAGGTTTGTTATCCATTGTATACACCTAAAAAATGACACGACTTTGTCTAATTAAATATTTTTAATATTTATTTAAGTCTACCTTCCTCTATTAATAAATAAATAATGAAATTTATTTATTCGATTCATATTCCTCTAAGAAAATTAAATATCAAAATATTTAATTATCTCTTCTAAAGTCAAAATTAAATAAAATCCTTTATTTAATTAAATTCTTCCAAGCAATTAAATAATTCTAAATTATTTAATTAAGTCAAGTCTATTCCTCCAAATTTAAATAAATCATTTAAATTTATTTAAATCCTCTCACTCTCCAAAAATAAAATATAATTAAATATTTTATTTATTCTTCCAAATCATGTGCAAGTAATTAAATAAATTTATTTATTTAATTCACTTTTTTATCTTCCAAATCTTCTAAAAGTAAATCTTCCCTGTCATGCAAAAGTAAAAGTTGAGTTATTGATTTAAAATAGCCTTGTCTTTATCAACAAACTCTTAAATTAGAATAAAACATTCTAATTTTGTAAAAGCAAATCTTATCTTTGTCATGAAAGAAGAACTAACTCAAAGAGAATAGCTTTTTCTATGACACATGTCCTTCTTCTATTCGCGCATGTTCTCTCACACATCCTCTACCATTGATCTTCTTATTTCTTCTACACCGTTGAACTCAATGAAATGGTGAACAAATGAGATTCAAATAAACAATGAACAACAACAAAGCAAACCTCCTTTAATTCATAGCTTCCATTGATCGCCTATCACAAATGATCTTGTTTATGTATATGACCCTCAGAAGGTGCACTTCCTTGCTATGATTCCAAGATGTCAAATGGGAATGGCTATGATAATATCGCCATGAAGATGAGCTTCACAATGATGATAGTAGTGCGTAGTAACGAGTGTGATCACAAGTAATGAAGGAATTGGTGTCAAAGGTGCGCTATAGTTCTTACAGCATAAGTTTACTCAAAAGATGGATTCTGAAATGAAGGGATAGAGGGTTGTATTTATAGACTCATGAGAACAAGGATCAATGGTGTAGAAGAAATAAGAAGATCAATGGTAGAGGATTTTTGAGAGAACATGCGTGAATAGGACATATTGTCAACCAAGAAGCTATCCAAGATCTATCCGCTTCCATTCAAGAAGACCAAGAGCTATGTCAAGAGCACACCTTAGAGCATGTGGAAACATCTACCCTTTGTCTAAATCAACATCAAAACACCCCCATCCAATTTCAAACCGTTCATAACCTTTATCTCTTCCATGATCAAGATAATACCTATGAAGAAGCTATCCATGAGCAACTTGATCCAATACATGGGAAAGAGATCCAATTCCAACCCGTCCATTATCTATACCTTCCCTATGATCAAGATACTACCTTTTACAAAGAAGATGTTCATGAACAACTTGATCCCATACCTATACATGAGCAAGAAACCTCTGTTACTTCTATCCATCTTCCATCTAATCCTATCCATGATCCAACAACTTTCACTTCCTCTGATGAGAAACTTGCCTCCCAAGTCTACATGAATGATCAACCCAATAACTTAGATCCTAAAGAGCATAATGATGATCAAGATTCTAGTGATCCTTCACCATCCATTATTGATCAAGTTACAAATCCCCCACCATATATCCTTGGTCTCACTACCTTCATGCATGAATGTTCTTCCTTAGAACACCAGCAACCGTTGTCTACATCTTCACCTTCTCCGTCCAATAAGGAACTCATGTCTAGTGTTCCACCTATACATAATCCCACTATCCATCGCATACTCCAGAATATGAACTATCAAGGTAAAGGTTTAGGCCTTCATGACCAAGGTATTTTGGAGCCTATCAATGTCAAAGTTCCTCCACCTTCATATGGCCTTGGATACATACCCCAAGGTAAACAATCTCAAGATGTTGATACTTCCTCCACTCCTCCTAAATCCACCACTATCGATCGTAAATCCTATCATATTCCCAAAACATATGTCACCATTCCACCCCCATCATCCTACAATTATCAAGGGCATGTGACCATACACCTTCCACCATCCAATCTACCTCCACTACTTCCAACTCCTAATATCCCTCCATACATTTTACCACTTCTTCCAACACCTTATCCATCCATCTATAAATCCTCTAAATATCCCAATCATGGCCAACAAATGTACATGTTGTCTAAACAATGAGCTTCCACCAACCTCACTTCCACCATCCCCAAGGGATTCAAAAGCACAAATCTGGATGCCTCTACCTATAAAGTATAAAGTAAAAAATCCTAAGAGTCCTCATGACCTAGGATAAAAAATCTAAGAATCAAAGAAACATCCATATCAAAAGTTGCATACTTCCACACACCTCAATGCCAAACTAAAAAAGATGTGGGTCCCCAAGTAACAAATAATTATCTCAGAAGCTGCACAAAAGTTGCATATACCCAAGCCCATACCTTCACAGGTACAATCTACAAGAAAAATGGTTTAGGTACCCAAGCAACAAGCCATCAAGGAAAATGAGGCGTCCACCTCTAAAGCATCCCAATCATCCACTTTCTCCCATGGCATCCACAAGTATCAAATCCTTCCATCCCACATGACAAACAAAAATCAGAAGTATACTAAGTCTATGTCGGTCCCTAAAGGCCTACATCACTCATCCACCAAGAAAAAATCTCCATTGCTTCCTACACCACACTCCTATCATCAGCTTCAATGTTTATCATGGTATGTGCAACTGTTGGTCATGGTTCCCTTCCATTCCATGACACTTCCATATAAATCCATCTCCACTCCCTCCCACTACTATCCTACATATCTTCCTCGTCCTATGGTCCATGCTTTTACATAAACCTTCCTTCCATCCTTGCATAAGTCCTTCTATATTCCACATCATCATCCACTATCACACCTTCCATTATCCAATATCTACCTTCTCCATGTCTCACTTTCATGCAATCCCCTACCAACATCTATGAGAACACTTGACTTGGTCCATGTGATGACATCCATTGAGACTATCACCTTTCCAGGAACTAGATGCTCTAGTCCTTCCGTATCCACCTTCTTCCATCCAAATATTCAAAAAAAAAGAGAGAGAAATCTCTTAGTCCAATTGTGAAAACTTGGCAAATAGGCACCTTGGATAAGTACCATGATGAAAACCTAGCAAACAGGCATCATGTGTAAGTTGATCTCCTACATCACCTACACTTGGGGGCACTTTGTCTCATCAACTTATCACTCTTCTCCTATAAGTTTCCTTCTGTACCATTTCCTATCCTAGTCCTCTATCCTTCATACCTATACTGTCGAGTCTATCCATCTTGATCTTCCATTCCTCTATTTCTTTGATCTTGATAAAGATTGGGGGCACAATGTTGACAAATGTTTTAGATGTCTCTTGACATACCTTATCCCTCCAAACCACACAAATCCTTCTATATCCTCTCATCCTCCTCCTTCATCTTAAGCATTGTCATGAAAAATCCTAAGTACTCTACCTACAATGGGGCATGTTATTCCTATACAAATTAGTCCTTGGCAATCACATCCTTGCCATCTTCCATGTGCTTTTCATTCCTTATCACCCATGCATCTACCTATCTGTAGTGTTTCCTTGTCATCAGTATCATCCGATCCATATCTGATCCATATTTGTTCCCTATCTGATCCATATATGTTCCATGTCATGTCTCATCCGATCCATATCTTAGGCCCATCACGGTTCTCCCCGAACTACGTTGCCTCTGCATCATCACATAGGCAAGGCCATTATCAATGCGCCCCTGAGGCTTCCCATCCATCATCTTGTCATCTATCCTCTAGTCCATCTACATCCATGGTCCAAGTCTTGAACTACATTCCCTTTGCATCATCACATAGGTAAGGCAATTATCAATGTGTTCTCGAGGCACTAGGTCAGTCCCTTAGGGTCCATTTTCCCTAATAAGGATTGTGGTACCTTTCACCAGACGCAAGCATGTGCAAGAAAAGCCCATTTCCAAATAGAATTTTTGATGCAAGACATCAACCTATCCAAAGCAAAGCAAAAAAAAGCAAGAGCCAAAAGATCCAAAATGATTCTATCTAAATTATGGCAAGAAAGCACATCTAATGCAAGAATGTTTTGTGAAAAGTTTAAGTTGGAGAGTTTTGATTTTCATTATTATGTCTTTCTATGCTACTCAAGGATGCCAAAAGCTAGAGATGCTATGATGGGGGCATAATTAGTTCTTTTTGTCTACTGTTTGTGGATCAATATTTAGTAATGTGATGACTTTTTGTCTAACAACATGATCAGCAAAAGATCATCGAGGACTTTAGAGGTCTAAACATGAAAAGGGGCAATCCTTTTCTATTGAAATGTAAGAAATACTTAGGTCATCTAGATTCAATTTTGACTAGATGCTTGTATTAACTTGCTATATCAAAATCAATGTAAGTAATACTCAGGTCATATTGGTTTAACTATACCTAGATTCTTGTATTTTCTTACATCATAATAAACATCTGATGATGAAATAAGCACTTCAAAATACTTGCAATATCAAGATGGCAAATATCCATATCTATAACATATCTAGAAAGCATTCCTTATCCATATCCATAACGTATCCAATTACATCTCATATATGTATCCATATTCATATCCATATCCCATGTAATAAAAATTCTAGCAGAGTATCAATGTTTACAAATAAAAGCTTGTGATTTCTTTTGTCGAGTCATTCTTCTATCGATCAAATTTCTATCTGTCTTCATATCTCTCATCAATAGTTCTAGCTATCAATCTGAGCAATGATCCACATGCAAGTCCATCCTTAATCCATACCAATCAAGTCAAGTCAATCTTGTCAAATGATCCATTCACAATTAGTGGTCTTGATCCTTCTCTGGTCGTAAACCACCTCGATCATTTATAATCAAACATTTGTCTTATAAAGGATGTAACATGGTCAAAATCAGACCAATACACGTGTCTTACATGACATGCTTCATTTCTTGAAACCAAACACTATTCTTCGTGTTGCTCTAGGGATCTATCGTTCCCCTCCATGACAACACTATTACATATCGTTATCAGTATATCATTGGTTTACCACTTGACAAGGGCAATACCTTGTTTGTTCTTGTGTCATTTGTGCATACTTGCTTACTTGCTTGTGTGTGTTATCATTTTATCTCGCATCGTGTATCATTCAGCTCTTTCCTCAAACCATTTTTTTCTTCATCCTAGCCTATCTTCCACCTTCATCTTCATGAGATTGTCCATCTCATGCCTTCTACCTTCTCCCCGTCCAATCTCTCAAGGGGGCATCCTATCATTGTTAAACTTGTACCAGGGGAAAACTAGGCATGTATCAATTTCAGACAATCTTATTCTTTGAAACAACGTGATAAAACACATTGCATCAAAGAGGGGCAAAATGTATACACCTAAAAATGACACGACTCTACCTAAATAAATATTTTTAATATTTATTTAAGTCTACCTTCCTCTATGAATAAATAAATAATTAAATTTATTTATTCCATTAATATTCCTCTAGGTTAATTAAATATCAAAATATTTAATTATCTCTTCTAAAGTCAAAATTAAATAAAATCCTTTATTTAATTAAATTCTTCCAAGCAATTAAATAATTCTAAATTATTTAATTAAGTCAAGTCTATTCCTCCAAATTTAAATAAATCATTTAAATTTATTTAAATCCTCTCACTCTCCAAAAATAAAATATAATAAAATATTTTATTTATTCTTCTAGATCATGTGCAAGCAATTAAATAAATTTATTTATTTAATTCACTTTCTTATCTTCCAAATCTTCTAAAAATAAATCTTCCTTGTCATGTGAAAGCAAAAGTTGAGTTACTAATTTAAAATAGCCTTGTTTTTATCAACAAACTCTTAAATTAGAATAAAATATTCTAATTTTGTAAAAGCAAATCTTATCTTTGTCATGAAAGTAGTTAACTCAAAGAGAATAGCTTTTTCTATGACACATGTCCTTCTTCTATTTGTGCACGTTCTCTCAAACATCCTCTACCATTGATCCTCTCTCTCATGAGTCTATAAATACAACCCTCTATCCCTTCATTTCAGAATCCATCTTTCGAGTAAACTTATGCTGCAGGAACTATAGCGCACCATTGGCACCCCACTTGCATATCACTTCATCATCCATTCATTTCATAGTGTGTTGAAGCTCATCTTTAAGACACCAAGTATCAGAGCCATCTCTCCTTGTCATCTTGAGAAATCAAAGCAAGGAAGCAAGCTTCCTGAGGACCGTCTTCATCACCAAAAGATCAAGAAAGAAAAGGTGAGCAATGGAAGATGCAAGGTAAAAGGTTGTGAGTATCTCTCTTTCTCTATCTTAAATCTCCTTTTATCTTCATATTTCATTGAGTTTTTTTAAAAATATGTATTATATATTATTTAATAAAAGAAATATATTAGAAAATAGATTTTTTTAAAATAATCATACAAAATCAAACAAATCACAAATCACTGGAATTTAAATTAGAAGCAGATAAAACCACCATAACACTTAATTACCATAGTTTTATTATCCATCATTCTCTCAATTTTATTAAGAACTACTACAGTTATTTACATAGGTTTAAAGAATTGGTTAAGAATGAGCTTGGGATCAAATGACAACATCATGTAAATCTTTAAGTTTTCACTTGGGCATTGAGGAAGGCATTGCCAAAATGCTTCCCTTAAATTGTATGTAAAGACCTTTGGATCATTTGTATCATCACTAAAACTGCTGACGCATAGATAATCTCCCACACAAACACACTTCCCAATATATTGAGGGACAGAGTCTGGAGGCATCCTTGTAAATTCTTTCCATTTCCAAAGGAACTTATCTTGATCATCCTAAAACAACTCCTAGATAACAATACCCATAGTGTTTGGGAAATGAAAGTCAATACCCATGGTGAGTAGAACCGAGTAAAATCTATCAGGTAATGGATCGCTTGCAAGCACCCACTCTGAGAAATCTGTAAAGGTCATTACCACTAGAAGGGATGACCCATATAGAGATATTGCGCAGGTTCCAACACCAACATGGGAAGTTTCAGGAATGTGGGACTTGCTACCTGAAACAACCTCCAGACTTTAAAGAAGCTGGCTCTTCTCTATTTTAAATGTGTTTGGGGAAAAGGCTAGAAACTTAACAGAATTACATATATAATAAAACAAATCTATATATGGCGATGTGCCTAAATTAAAATTATTTCTCTCCAACTAAAGTACAGTGAAGCTATCCTCAAGATTCAGTTATGTTAAAGAGTAAATATTGTATGATTAACATAAATAGATGAAATGAACAAACTCAAAGGCTCACAACTAGACAATTTACAATGACACAGAAAATATTAACCAATGCACAGAACTCTATCTTTCTCATTAATTTTCCAGCAACATAAGAGGCATAGATACATGCATAGTTGCAATTACTTTCTGAATCAAGAATAACAGAACAAAGGCAAATGACATTTAGTGGCACAGCAAAAAGTCTCAAACTTTTCTCTTGAATCTCTACAGAAAACTCTAACTTCAGAAATTTGTCGAACTCAAAAATAGAACTAAAAACTGGGAGCCTCGATTCATTATAGATGTTACATATTTATAGGACAAGATTGACTCTAGATTGTCTACAACATTCGAATCCCAACGGCCTAACCGAACTAGAGATAACTGGAAGTGTCTAACAGAAAATATCTTTCAGATCTGCAACGGTTACCTCTTTTGCAAGCCCATTGGCTGGAACAAAATATATGTGGTGCTCCTCTTCTTATTAGGATAAGACACTTGGTGGCTTCTACCTATTTGAGACAATAAACCTTGTAACAGATGGCAACGTCCACGTGCATCACTTGAAACTCTTTCATTCTTTGGGAGACACAGGAAACTAACACATGGCAGCTTCCGCAGCACTCAAAAATTGATACGTGTCTTTATCCGTGACCTTGATACTTTACTATGTCTTTGTATTCGAGAGGGCTCCGTCTATGACATCTGGCATAATCTGCAACAACTAGGAACAATAAGACACATAAGAAATGGGACCCACCACCCTCCATTGAGTAGCTTTAAAAGAAAGAACAGGAACGGGTGGTGCCTTTTGTGCTCACAACAAACTGGTATGTGGTGATTTCCACGCTCTTCTTGAAACATTAGAAACTCTTCTAAAACTCATGTAGACATTGATACATGGTGCTTTCCACCTTACTTGATACTTCTTAAGAAACTTTTTGGAACTTACATGGATGCCAACACTTGGCACTTTCTGCAGGCACTTGAAACAATATACTGGGACCCACCTCCATTATTCACTTAAAATTGAAACCAAATAGGAATAACCTGTGGAAGCTGACACTTGTCATGCTCCATAGCTACCACAAAGGACACATGGCACTTTCTGCCTTACTTGCTGAAACATGTTGGGAATGCCTTCGCTAGTCACACATGGTGCCTTTCGCGCTCACACAGAAACCTTTTAAAGTGTCTTTTGAAACTCAAACAGAAACTGACACTTGGCACCTTCCACGCACTGTAGCTTAGAAATAGGGACTCACCTTTATCTTTCTCTTAACCTCAAAACATATAAGAATCATGATGCAGAAGCTGACACTTGGCAAGCTCCATAGCAGTGTGAAAGACACATGGCTCATTCTGCTTGTGTCAAGAAACATTTAGGGAGTGTCTCTGCTGATGACACACGGTGAATTCCATTGGATTGAAACTTAAAAACTTCATTAGAAATACGACTGCTACGTGGCACACTCCACGTCAAAGTTGCAAACTAGAAACAAAAGTGCAGGTTAAATCGTAACTCGACACTTGTCAGACTCCACAGCAGTGCAAAGGAAACCTATAGTAACAATAAAATGAAACCCTTGCGGACCCTCACGATGTTGTGAAAACCCTCACGGCTACTTAGAACTTTCATAGGAACACTTGCAGAGGCAAAACTAACAACCACTATAACCCACTGATACACTGAAATTGAAACAAAATGTAGAGTATTTTACTCTACAGTAACAACACTCAAATAATCAAGAAGTTGGGTGGGTAATGGAGGTATTGTAACAGGCTTAATAAAACCATCTTTGATATTGTAACCGACAATAGTCATAGGCCTCGCTGCCCTCTAGAAAACAATGTCATTGTACTCAACTATTTGATGATCTAATCTATTAAATCTCGTTTCCCCTCAAAACTAAGACATTATCTTCCATGAATCTTGAAAATAATGGTAGATTTGGAAGGAAAAATCCCTCCTACTGTGCCCCAATGTCACTACCAAATGCAACTCTCCATTTCCTCCTGGTACAATATGGATAGAGTAGCCAAACACATTGGTTCTTATATCTGCATAAATTCTCATAGGATGTTTAATAAACTCTACAAGATGCATCTACCCACCAAATTTCATCTTTGATAGACCCCCAGGTCAAAAGTTATGACCTCTGAAAGTTTCTACATCATGATCAAATTTAGCTTGTTAAAATCCAAATGCTTCAGCTTTGAAGAAATAGGGCTTTGGACCCAAAGTTAGACAAGAATATACTTTCTATGGAATGAATGTTCAATTCACTGTGATGGTGGCCTTGTTGGGAATACACTTGGATTCTTACCAAGGTTCTATTTTGCTATAGTTGAAGCATCTATTGTCTGGGGTTATGTTAAGGATTCTTATTTAAGGTAGTTCTATGTGATAGAGATTCAGGGGTTCCTTGGCCTATTTCTCTGTGATAGAACTATTACCAATTTTCACCTACAGCTTAAATTGGTAGAGCTAGTACAACAAGTTCATTTTAGGTTGAAAGTTTTAACATTTTCTACTATGATTATCTTGTTTGCATAGTGGAGTGTTTGAGATATTTAGTTATGTTGTAGTTTAGTTGTTCAACAGAGGAAAAGAATTTTCAGATCATCATTCATTTGCAGAAGGTGGCTTGAGAGATAAATTATTTCATTTCACTACAATGATTATTAATTTTACAAATGAGATACATAAAAGAAATAAACATTGCATTGAATGAAAACATGATAGTTCAAATGTCCCACACAAGCCGTGGGAATATCTGAACTAGTATAGATATAAGAAATATACTATGCATCTGAAAATAGCAAGGGGAAATATCATAGCCATCATTGCCTATTCACTATCTTCAGTTTCTGAGGTTTCCTTTTGTCCTTGCTCCCGATCTTCATAATAACCTACAAGATTGAAAGAGATCTGTAAGAGCTCCAGATATGAGTTCCATGTGTTCCTATCAGCAGAGGCATAATACATTGCCCATAGTGCACTAATTCAGATACATATAATTCACATGCAAGAGAGATTGAAAATATACAATCATTGTACTTCACTGATTTTATCTAACATATTTGTTCCATGTGAAGGTATAGGTGAAATCATGTTGCTGTTTTGAAGACCAATTAAACATGTGGTGTTAAGTGGGCTCCCACAAGGGTTGACCCCAGCATGCTGCCCCTAATTCTTAGGAGGGGATGGAATACAAAGTATACGCATAGAAATCAAGATATATTCTACTATTGCATTAACCAAGTGTATGAATCTCAGGCTCATTACCCATCTATAACTATCAATTCAATATGAATAAGTAAGAGTCATAAATGAGTATTGAGACAACTTAATGATGTCCAAAACATAGTACAAAATAGCCATGATCAATACAGGATAATTGAAAGAATCATATGTATAGATACTGGTACAGGAACTTGTATGTGAAAGGTATGCTATGCACCATTCAAATGTATGATAGGAGCATATACATCATGTGTACAGATGGAGCACAACTCACATCAAATGCTTTTGCCATTTTAAAGAAGACAATTTTGGTCACTCCTGTCTCAAGAGTGATAGGAAAAGAATCAAGTGAACAATTTGCCATCACATCTCCTATTTTTCAAGAGTTAGATACAGGAGGTAAGTGTATGTTTATCTCTGTTTATCATGAACTCATAGATGCATATATGGAACAGCTAGGACAGCTATGAAAGTACAGTTGCAGTAATGAAGCAGAAAACTTCACATGTTATAGATTGAATTTAACCAAGTTCAATGATACAAGAGAAAGAGAGCAGTTATTTTGTATGAGAGGAAAAGTATTGTCAAGAAAGAAGATAGCAATACACAATGAGTCAGTTGCAAGTGCTACACAGAAGCATGTTGCCTCAGTCAATGAAGTTAAGGAAGCTCAGCTTTCAAAATGATATGACATCATTTTTTGAGCAAACTGATAACACATATGGAGCAACCACTACACTGGAACAGCAGAGGTATTCATCAATTATAAAGCACATTGAAGTTTCAAATGACTATAATGGTCATATCTCTTATGGGAATAGTCATCATAGTCACTGTATTGGATAAAAGAAACATCAGAGAATACTTCATTTGATACATCAAGGTACCTTTCCAATCATAAGTGCACATAAGGGACAACATACAAATGTCTTATTTAGGTCTTCATCAAAGGGTAGACAACTTTGTCTGTTTGAGGTCATTTTTAGTCTGAAGTTGCATCCGAAGACAAGGCATAGTGATAGTGTCATTTTTAGATGCAGTTTATAGTATGACAGAGTTTTATGTCTCGTTTTCTCTCTAGCTTCTAAACTCTTCTATTTTGAGAAAATATGTGAATAATCTTGCCTTAAAAGTACAGTGGGCAGCATCATTACAAAGAAAGAAGGTACAGGTAATGCTAAAATCCACATGCATTTTAAAAAAGAGAATAGATACAAGAAAAATAGGAGATTTGAGCTTATACAGGCCCAAGTACTATAGAGAGTAGTTTTCTCATAAACTAACAAATACTTATCATTTTACATAGAGAGGAATAGTATATCCAGGTGCTACCTTTGTGAGCTAAGATGCAAGACACAACATAACATAAGATGCTCATGAGAAAATTTAGTGTAGCCAAGAACAGTACAAGCCAAATGAGGTATGGACAACCACTAAGACAGAGCCACGAATTGTAGCAGAAGGTTCTTTTCTTTCTCATAATTTAAACCCATTTGGGGTTTTCAACTAGAAGGTGATATAGGGAACAGAAAGCCTTTGAACTCATGTAAACAAAGCTACAAAATGATCATAAATACAAGGACTAACTATGGCCTTTCATGAAGACAAAACTAGGAGTACTTAAAAATGACAACAATGACCATTCAAGATTACATCACTTACATTAATCTAGCAGCAGTCCATGGTTACAAGCATAAGAATGGTGACAATATACTCTGTGTCAAATTTGTTGATCAAATATCACTCAATCCTGCACAACAATATGAGCACGGGAAGAAAAGTTTAAATACAAGCTGGATGAATGCTCAAGTAGGGAGACCCTCCTTGAATATCTCAGATAATGGGCTTCAAAATGCGTGTCTAGAAGGAATAGTCTCTATCATGGAGATAAAGTATGACCAAGTAAAATCGATAGGATCTGTAGATATGTTCTTGAGAAAGAGAATGAGAGCATCTTCAACTTCTTAACTTGTTAATGAGTATGTTGTTGTGCAATTTCAATATGATGGAGTCCATGGAGCACAAGGAAGATTTAATATGGGAACCATACATGGATTCTTATGGTGTCTCTAGCATTAGTCAAATTTGGCTTATACGTGATATAGGACTACCAACAGAGCAAGTAATGGAAGCTAGTTGGGAAGTATTCCCATCTAAATATGGTGATTCCTGACCTAGCCTTTTTATATTGAACGGCTAATAATTACAAATTGACATGTTACAAAATCTAGAGTGTCTAGGATTTATCTTGGCCGACAGTGCACAATATTATCCTGGCCAGCCTCTAGAATCTACATCCAAGCATGGTCGCGGGCATGCAACAGAGGAAGTCATTCTTCTCATAGACACAAAACTATGAAGGGTTTGAGCTCGTGAGAATTCAAGAAAACACTCAGAAGCATTAGTTTGGTTGCGGCCTTTAGTGCCTTATCAAGTCTCATATACTAAAGAATGAAGCAAGATTCAAAGGTTTAGAAGAACTCACCTTTCATTGAATACGCAGGGCCATGGGTTTTACCCATTCTTTTCTTTTATATTGCCCCTAGATAAGCTCATATCATTCGTCCATGGTGGTCCACACATAAGATACAAAGAAGCCAAGAACAAAAACATATCAGAGAGAATCATGATCACGGTTAGGGAACCCAAAGAATGCCTCAGAAAACAAGAAAAGGTCATGATTCAAGATAGAGGAAGAACTATACCTTCATCTTCCTATAGGAAACTTCATAGAAAATTCCTTGTAACAGTAAAATGGAGGATTTTTGTGCTTCAAACCCTAGCTATGTTGGTGGCAGTAAGCAGTGCCCATTTTCTCGAAAAGGAGAAGTATGAAATTCGTCTGAGAAAGTCGGGATAGGGCCTGTTTTGTCTTAGGTTTTCTCTTGCCCTAAGGTTGAATGTGGGATTTTCACCATATTATTTTCATTTCCATATGTATTGACTAATACCCGTGGGGGTATTAAGGCAAGTTGTTGCCTAGGCAATGTGCCTTAGGGTCCCCTTGACCATCTTTTCTATGACAAGTCAAGATCAAAACAAATGAGAGATGCATAATGCTTTGCAGGATGGAGATAAAACCACTTAGGCTTTTATTTTATTATTTTGCCAAAATTATTCATAGGATCCTTGTATGGTTTTCTTTACTTTATCAGAATAGAACAAATTGAGAAAATTAAAACTACAAGTCATTGTAAAATAATATTTAAAGTGATGTTTCTATAAATTGCTAATAAATATTTGTTATTTTAAGTAGTTAAAGTGAAATAAAGAAAATGAATCTTGCTTTTCCAGATTTGAATTCCTTTGGGTGAGATGGAGCAGATAAGGACAAATTTGAGTTTTTTAGTAGATAAAGTATGTTTTAAAGGAGATTTTAGTGGGGGCCACTTGACAGGTGTTTTTGGTAGCTTTTGTAGTCTGTTTGGAGGTAGTTTAGAGGCTATTTTAACATATTTTCAGAGGATCTCAAAAATGGATTTGCATAACTATTTTTAGGAGCTTTTCCAGCTTTTCCTCTTCAAGATCTTTTGGGCAGGCATATATTGGACAAAGCTAGCTCTTTCTCGGGGAGTTGGAGATCATTGTTTCTTCTCTCTTGAGCACATGGAGAGAGTTTATAGATAGATATTTGACTCAATTTATGTTTTTCCTTGTATTCCTTTCAATTAATATAGCACAACCCTTCTATTTCACTTCTTTTGCCCTCGTGATTACAATATTGACTTGATGTCTCATTGTGATAATGAGTAATTTATCCTTTTTCATATTTTATTATTGTGAAAGTGTTGTGCAAATTGTTCATATGATTCAGGTTGTATGATTGTGTTCAAACTGAACCTTCATACAAAGTATTTTTGAATTGTATGTTCTAAGTGAAGTTGTGAGAGTTCATGATTAAGGAACTGTTTGTGAGTAAAAGTATCAAGATAAGTTAGAAATCAGGAGCAAATTCTGTTTAAGTTTCTTTCATTTCAGTTCACCTTCTCACCTTTTCCCTCTGCAAATCATTTAGATTAGTAAAATCATTAGGAGAACCAGCTCACTCTAGAGGTTCACTCTAATTTTTAGGCAACCCATAGGCCTAGGAGTGTTCCCATGTGTCAACAGATAGTTAAGTTGAATAACTTAGCATAGGGTGCATATTTGATTGATAACAAGAACCTTTTGTTTTTCATTCATTTATACCAGAGTTGCTATTAGTGGAAGGACCTCCAATTAAGGGAATTCACATCTCCAAGGAACTCATTGTGCCCCTATTTGCTACGATTGTCTCTACAAGATGAACAAACATTAGCACTTCATTATAAAGCCCATTGCAACATGTATTTTTTGGAATGTATCCAGAGATTTTTAACCATACACGGAAGAAGATATTTTTTCCATGTCACAGACTATTTAAAAAATATGAGGTAATGAGGTGTTTTCTCCTATAATTGCATCACAGAGAATGGGATGAGATTAATGGGTTTTGAATTGAAGTCACTCTTGCATCTAGTAAGACATCTTTGCAAAAGAACTCTCCCCTAATGGTCTGTTAGGTCTTCATATTATCAGCAAGTCTACTTAGTGAGCTCTAATGGTTGATAGCTGAAGTTTTCTGGGCATGCACAGATTGCTCCAGAGTAGGAGCTCAGTTTCATGCATATAAGAGTCTTTTTGACAATGATGGATTGTATCTGTTTTAGTGTGTAAGATTGTTCTTTTGAGTTACAGCTTCAGGTCATAGAGGCAAGATTAGTGTTGTTGTTCTGTAGCTTCTCTTGCTAGGCTGATTATTTGTTCCTGTATATGTTTCTCTATATTTTGTTTAGTGTAGCATTTTGACTTCCTTACCCTTTGTAATCCATATTTTTTTCAATAAAAAAAAATGTTTAGAGTTATCATTCTTGAGGCCTATTAGGCATCTATTCCTACTTTAATCACACATCTAATAAAAGGCAATTTTTACATATATATTTTTAAAGATAGGTATGCTAGTTTATTTTACTTTCTAGAACCATTTTTTTTACTACATACATGGACACATGACAAATATAAGTAAGTAAATTTAATTAATTAATTTATTTATCTTTTGTATAACTATTTTATTTACTACATACATACATGGACACATGACAAATCTGAGTAAGTAAATTTAATTAATTAAATTATTTATCTTCTTCTATATTATTTTCATTATTTTTTCCCGAGCATGGTGAACCAAGGTAAATTTTAACAACTAATAGATGATTTTTATTTATTTATTACGCTGAGAGGTGTTCTACACTCACAACAAGGGCTGAAAGATTTAGATTCCCTTAAACAATTAAGATTCAGATTCCCATGTAAACAAAATTCATAAATGTACAAATAAATAAATTTGTGGAAGCCAAATGGATAGAAAAATAGAAAAACTTGTTACGCTGAGAGGCTTCTACACTCACAACAAGGCCTGAAAGATTCATATTCCCGTAAACAATTAAGATTCAGATTCCCATGCAAACAAAATTAATAAAATGTGCAAATAAATAAATTCGTGGAACCAAATGGAGAGAAAAACTGCAAGTAATTTATAAATGCCAACAAATTGGAAGATATCTCTCGGTGTACTGTAGATATATTTTTTTAAATATAAATATAGTAGTTTATCTTCTTTTTTAGTTTGATGGTTCAAAATGTATTAGAATTTTTTTATTGTTTTTAAGAAAATTTAGTAGAGAGAAAAAAAATTCTTAAATAAGAACAAAAAAAATTGTTTATTTCATATGTTTATTAATTTAAATTGAACTAATTTGTGAAGAAGTATTTTATTAAAAATTGCAACAAAGAAAATACTATCATTTTGCTTACTTAAATCTTTATGCTATTTTTTTAAGTCACTATATTATTTTTCATCCTTTAGAAAAAAGTATATAATTAATAAAATAATCAAACTAATAAATTAATAAAATATTATTTTATAGTTTTAATTTTTTCTAAATATATGAGTTATTATTATTATTTACTTGAACACTTATTTTATTTACTAAGAGTTATTTTATTTTATTTGTTTTTATTGGTAAAAGGCCGAAGCCATTAAAGTCAGTTAGAAAAAATACAGCTCTATTCAGTGCGGGCACCGGTAAGAAAGAACAGAGTGAAGAAAACCTCTAGTCTAGCCTGGGACTACATACTGTTTATATACACAAGGTCAAGCCCTTCAAGGAAACATATTTTATTGTATAATTGTTGAGATAGATATACAAATATCACCCAAGCCCTTCAAGGAAACATATTTTATTGTATAATTGCTGAGATAGATATACAAATATCACCCTTGGACATGGTCTTTCTTTTGATATCCTTATTCTGTATGTTTTTAGGCACTTTGACTCCTAGGAAGACCTCCATGGCTTATATTGAAGGGGCATCTTCTATCTTTCTCCTGTCTAACCTGAAACCACATAAATCTACCACTTCTTTTTGTATGTTAGCTATATAAAATCAAAACATTCATTCTACTGCAGACATCTGTTAGTTCTTAAAAATCTTTGCTTGAGAAGAGAAAATACTTGATTGTTGCCAAGCTTATCAAAATTATGCAAACAGACTTGTTTCAGTGTTACCTTAAATCTGGAGCACATTTTGGTTAGTTCACGTTCCACCGTGTGTAACTGCCAACAAGAGTCTTTGAATAGTTGGGTCTATGTTAGTTGAAAACAAGCTGAGCAGAATAGAGAGATCCGATGATAATAAGTCATGTCTTACAAATACAACAGTTGAAGCATAACAACAAATTGGTATAATAGAGTTTGAATGAGTCAAACCAACATATAAAAGTAAAGTCATCGGTGAAAACAGAAATTTGGTGAGAGAGTGCGCAGTAAAAACTATTTTAAACAGGTCAAAAACTTGAACTGTTGCTGTGGTACAACCGTTGAACCAACGGTTATTGGACCTTTGAACTCAAACGAACCTATTGAACTTATGGCTATTGAACCGTTGAACCACCTTGAACATTGAAGTTATTGAACCAGTTGAACCTTTGAACCAGTGGAACCTTCAAACTCTGATGAACCTTTGATCTGGATGAGCTTTCAAACTGGATGTACCCGTTGAACTTACGAAATGATGAACTGTTGAACCTTTTGAACCCGTTGAACCTCTATCTTAAGTTTCAATGGTTCAATGCTTTTCTTTTCCTTCGGCATAATTCTTCCCTCATCTTTCAAAATTTTAGATCTGACCTTTGAACTCATTGAACCAAATGAACCTATTAAACTTACGGTTATTGAACCGTTGAACCACCTTGAACGTTGAAGTTATTGAACTAGTTGAACCTTTGAACTGGTGGAACCTTCGAGCTCTGATGAACCTTCGATCTGGATGAACCTTCAAACCAGATGTACCCATTGAACTTACGAACCATTGAACCTTTTGAACTCATTGAACCTCCATCTTAAGGTTCAATGGTTCAACGCTTTCTTTTCCTTTGGCATAATTCTTCCCTCATCTTCCAATATCACCCAAAGGGAGAACCATAGGTTGAACTGATTCAGTGGTTCAACGGGTCCACAAAGGGTTCACCCGATTCCAAAGGTGAAAGAGGTTTAATGGTTCAATACATTCACAAGTTTCAACCACAGCAATAGTGAGTTTGGCCGATGGTTGAACCAAGGATTGAACCGGTTCAATGGGTTCTCCCGATTCTAGAGGAGATAGAGGTTCATTGGTTCATAAGTTCAATAAGTTCAACCACAGTCAAAGGGTTCACCTGAATTCAAAGGTGGAAGAGGTTCAACAGTTCAAAAAGTACAATAGGTTCTACCACAACATTCATTCATAATTTTGGTTTGTTTTCACCGCTGTACATATACACGCTGACTGCAAGAAGGCCAATTGTAATATGTTTAGCCAAAGGTTGAACTGAGGGTTGAAACGGTTCAATGGTTCACTGGATTCATTTGGTTCAAAGGGTTCACCCAATTCCAGAGGTGAAAGAGGTTCATTAGTTTAATAAGTTCAATAGGTTCAATCACATCAATTGTTCACATTTTAGATCTGTTTTCACCACTATACCATTTTTGTGATATACAAGCTGAAAAATAGGAAACTTTGTATATTAACAAGTGTAACCAATAGTGTATGTCTTTTTTATACCAGATAATCAATGAAACTTCAATAAACAAATCGAGATAAATGCTTGTGGAAAAAATGATGTATATCTTTGAAGTTCAAACCGGTATACTAGATGCTTCGTATTTACGAGCCAATATATAAGATGTTTTGTATATTTCAATATACCAGCCGAAGAACAAGTATAAAGAGAGGGTTTGTGTAACCTACTATCTGTTCATCTCTTTAATTTGAGGTGCTCCACATCTGATAAAAGGAATCTAATTACATCTTTGACATTCTTACCTTCTTCAATGCTAAAAAATTTAATGGTTAGATAAAGGTATACACATCTAGTTATCATTCTTGAGGCCTATTAGGCACCTACTCCTACTTTAATCACACATCTAATAAAAGGCAATTTTTACATATATATTTTTAAAGATAGGTATGCTAGTTTATTTTACTTTCTAGAACTATTTTATTTACTACATACACATAACAAATATCAGTAAGTAAATTTAATAAAATTTATTTATTTATCTTTTGTATAACTATTTTATTTACTACATACATGGACACATGACAAATCTGAGTAAGTAAATTTAATTAATTAAATTATTTATCTTCTTCTATATTATTTTCATTATTTTTTCCTGACGTAGGCATGGTGAACCAAGGTAAACCTTAACAAGTAATAGATTATTTTTATTTATTTATTACACTGAGAGGCATTCTACACTCAGCTAAATAAATTCGTGGAGCCATATAGATAGAAAAATAGAAAAACTTGTTACACTGAGAGGCATTCTACACTCACAACAAGGCTTGAAAGATTCATATTCCTGTAAACAATTAAGATTTAGATTCTCATGTAAACAAAAATCATAAAATGTGCAAATAAATAAATTTGTGGAACCAAATGGATAGAAAAATAGAAAAAACTTGGTAGTTTTGGAAGCCAAATGGATAGAAAAATAGAAATAAAATGTGCAAATAAATAAATTCGTGGAACCAAATGGATAGAAAAATAGAAAAACTTGGTAGTTGTGGAAGCCAAATGCATAGAAAAATAGAAATTATTATGTTTGAATAATGTGAAAAGTCTGGAGCATAGTCTCGCAGCACGGTGTTTTTAAATTAAATCATGTGAGCATTTACAATATTCTAACTATAAGTAATTTATAAATGCCAACAAATTGGAAGATATCTCTCGTACTGTAGATATATTTTTTGAAATATAAATATACTAGTTTATCTTCTTTTTTAGTTTGATGGTTCAAAATGTATTAGAATTTTTTTACTGTGTTTAAGAAAATGTAGTAGAGAGAAAAAAAATTCTTAAATAAGAACAAAACAAATTGTTTATTTCATATGTTTATTAATTTAAATTGAACTAATTTGTGAAGAAGTATTTTATTAAAAATTGCAACAAAGAAAATACTATCATTTTGCTTACTTAAATCTTTATGCTATTTTTTGAAGTCACTATATTCTTTTTCATCCTTTATAAAAAGTATATAATTAACAAGTGCCATGTAGTGGCCAATACCTGCCTTATAGTGTTGTTATTATAGTATTTGTTTAGTTGTTATTTTTTTTTGTTAGATTAACTATTGGTTGTATATAGTATTTGTTTAGTTGTATTTTTTTTTTGTTGATTAGGTATTGGTTGTATAGACAAATTGAATTCCAATAATTGAAAAATTAATTTTTGAAGAGTGTTGAAATGTCTTGGGTAAATAAAATTGAAATCTCAAAAATAATCTAATTTCATAAAAATAAAATAGGACTAAAATATTTCCTAACTATAAAACTAAACTTTTACAAAGTCTATTAAATAACGCAAACATTTACATAAAATGTAATAATACTAATACTTTTATAATTTAAAATGTATTAAAATATTGTAAGTTTGAAGAATAAAATAAAAAATTTAATAATATGGAAAAATATTTTTGTGATAATGTAGATTTTTAACTTTTGACTAAATAAAATTGAAATCCTAGATTTTTAACTCTTAGACTAAATAAAATTGAAATCTCAAAAATAATCTAATTTCATAAAATAAAATGTGTAGAACCCTAACCCTAACTAGGTGTTGATAGATTTTAAATGTTCACCTAAAATATTAAAATGTAATAATATTGAATACTATTACAATTTAAAATGCATTAAAATATTGTAAGTTTGAAGAATAATTACATAATATTCTAATAACAGTGTGGATAGATTTGAAATAATATTTTAATAACCCTAATAATTTTTTTTATAAAATAGCTGTGAAAAGAAATCAATAAATAAAAATATGCATGCTTTGTAAAGAAAAATTTTAGTGTTATTTTATTTTACGAAATTAGGTTATTTTTTAGAATAAGTTTTGATTTAGGTTTTTAGGTTTGTAAATAATAAATTAAATTCATTAATTTTAATTTAATATTTACACTGAAAGATTTAATTAAATACAAGCAAAGTAACAAAATAGTCTTTAAACTCTTGTCATTATTTTATAAAATAATTATTACGGTGTATATTTAATATAATAGAAAGTTGTTTCCTATGTATTAAATATTCAATGTTCATATTTTCACTTAAAATTTAAATATAAATTTTTAAAATTAAATATTAAATATTTAAATAATATAATAATGATGATTATAAGGATTAATTAATGTAATAATACTAATACTTTTATAATTTAAATTGCACTAAATAAAATTGAAATCCAAGATTTTTAACTTTTGAGTAAATAAAATTGAAATCCCTAAAATAATCTAATTACACAAAATGAAATGTGTAGAACCCTAAAAACTCAATTAAAATTAAATTACTTTTAGCTAATGAAGCAAAAAATTAACGCCATTCATTTAGAGAGAAGAGGTCTTTTTTTCAGCCAATGACAATATAGATAAATCATTTCTAAATAATTTTTTGTTAAAATTTTATCATGTTGACAGAGCAAAAGTACAAATTTAAATCAAATTTGTCCGACAAGAGCCAAAATTCTCTTCGCATTTATAGTTTTTTTGTTGCACTCTCTCGACAATCTAACAATCCGCAGAGAAGAGGTCATTTTTTTCAGCCAATCCGCAAACAAGAGGTCATTTTTTTCAGCCAATGACAATATAGATAAATCATTTCTAAATAATTTTTTGTTAAAAATTTATCATGTTGACATAGGAAAAGTACAAATTTAAACCAAATTTGTCCGACAAAAAAAATAATCCTATCTTTTGATTGGTTTGCAATCAATAGATTAATAACTAGATAAGTGTGAACTCATTGCAGGTACTAATAAAATAATCAAATTAATAAATTAATAAAATATTATTTTATAGTTTTAATTTTTACTAAATATATATGAGTTATTATTATTATTTACTTGAACACTTATTTTAATTACTAAGAGTTATTTTATTTTCTTATTTTATTTACTTTATGTTATTTTATTTTAGAACTATTTAAAAATTATTTTATAGTTTTAGACTTTTAAAATTTATATGTGGGCTATATTTTAGTCTAATTGTTTTATAATTGGCGTTTTAAAATAGATGTGGGCTATATTTTTGTTTTTGTTAACAATTATTTTTTAACAATTTAAATAACAAACAGGTAAAACCACCACATAACACTTAATTACCATAGTTTTGCTATCCACCATTCTCTCAATTTTCATAATAACTACTACAGTTTTAAAATAATATTTACATAGATTTAAAGAACTGGTTAAGAATAAGCTTGGGTTCAAATGACAGCATCATCTTGTAAAAGTTTTGACTTGTGCTCCTCATTGCCAAACCCTTCTTTCAATTGTATGCAAACACCTTTGGATCATTTGTACCACTTAACTGCTAAAGCACAGATAATCTCCCACACAAACACAATTTCGAGGCATCTTGCAAATTATTTTCATTTCCAAAGCAACTTATCTTCGTCGTCTTGAAACAACTCCCAGATAACAATACCTTAAGATGAATCCACTTAACTTCATATATGCACGTACAAGGCATAGGCATGTACATGAACATTATTCTGATCGATTTACATAGTTTTATGTTGCTTTAGATTTATCCCTAGTTATTATACTAATTGATGAATAGCATGTAAAACCTAACTAACCCTACTTCTACTTCTACAACTAATAGGATAGAGGATTGATTTAAAATAATTTTGGACCTTCACCAAGCTGATCGGTGCCTAATCCACTAGGAAACAAAGTCATGGACAACAAAGATGGAAGAGATGCATCAAGTAAAACTTCAACAAAAATAGAAATATATATTGACGTACAAATCTTAGATTTAGTCTCATATGATAAACATAATTAATAATCAAGAAAAGAGAAGCAATGATCTATTTGCAACAAAGGAATGACCCATACAAAAGAGTTTGTATTTATTCAAATGCTGTCACACCTTATCCAATCTCTATTACAATCATACCAACAAGTGTGGCAAAAGAGGATGAGTAACTAGGTTCAAACACCCCTGAACAACTACATTCTTCCATGGAGACATATTATCACATGAAATTGTGCATTGAAGATCCTTCCTACACTATATTAGATGCATTCTTCCATTTGTAGCCTAGACATATATTTTTCTTGATGCCCTAAAATCACCACAAACTCCTATGCCTCTAGAAAATTGGTTCAATGACAAACATGTATTACATCCTTATATATATATATCATTACATTTCCTTTGTTGCATTTTTTGGAGGGAAAACCAATTAGGGCACCCACCTATCTCATCTACCCTTGCATTCAATTCCACATACCTTCAATATTGTCAAATTGGGCATTAATGGCGCTTTTGGTAGGTAGGTAGATATGCAAACTAAAAACCTATGAAAAACCACATTTTAAAAACATTTGTTAGTGAGTTCCTATTGACCAAGAACTCGCCAAAATCTCTCTTTCGTTCTGTTCACTTTGTGTCTTCCTTGTTGAAGGCTTAGTCATTTTAACATTTACCCTACCTTGTTAGTAGTTTCCCTAGTTCAAGGAACTACGTGAAATGTCAAAAACCTCCCTCCTTTTCTTTTTTTCTCCTTTGTTAGTGAGTTCTTGACCACCATAAACTCACCGAACATCACTTTACTTTATCTTGTCTTCTTTTCTACCTTGTCATACCTTAGAAAGTTTTATCCATGGAAATATTTTTTCTCTCAGTGGTTGGGGCTTAACCAAGAACACAAAACACTTTTGACAAGTTCCATGGTTTTGAGAACCATGCAAACTACCAAAAGTCCCATCCTATAGCCTCTTTGTTGGTGGTTGGGAGTTCAGTAGGAACTAGCAACCCATTGGGGTTTTCCATGGTTCAAGGAACTACATGAAATGTCAAAAACCTCCCTCCTTTTCTTTTTTCTCCTTTGTTAGTGAGTTCTTGACCACCATAAACTCACCAAACGTCACTTTACTTTGCCTTGTCTTTTCTACCTTGTTATACCTTAGAAACTATTATCCATGGAAATAATTTCCTCTCAATGGTTGGGGCTTAACTAAGAACATAGAACACTTTTGGCAAGTTCCATGGTTTTGGGAACCATGCAAACTACCACAAATCCCATCCTATAGCCTCTTTGTTGGTGGTCGAGGGTTCAATAGGAACCATGAGCCCATTGGGGTTTTCCATGGTTCAAGGAACTACGTGAAATGTCAAAAAACTCCCTCCTTTTCTTTTTTTCTCTTTTGTCAATGAGTTCTTGATCACCATAAACTCATCAAACATCACTTTACTTTGCCTTGTCTTCTTTTCTACCGTGTCATACCTTAGAAAGTTTTGTCCATGTAAATATTTTTCTCTCAATGGTTGGGGCTTAACCAAGAACACAAAACACTTTTGGCAAGTTCCATGGTCTCGAGAACCATGCAAACTACCAAAAGTCTCATCCTATAGGCTCTTTGTTGGCAGTCAAGGGTTCAGTAGGAACCAAGAACCTATTGGGGTTTTCCATAGTTCAAGGAACTACATGAAATGTCAAAAACCTCCCTCCTTTTCTTTTTTTATCCTTTGTCAATGAGTTATTGACCACCATAAACTCACTGAACATCACTTTACTTTGCCTTGTCTTCTTTTCTACCCTATCATACCTTAGAAACTTTTGTCCATGGAAATATTTTCCTCTTAGTGGTTGGGGCTTATCCAAGAACACATAACACTTTCAGCAAGTTCCATGGTTTTGGGAACTATGCAAACTACCAAAAGTCCCATCCTATAGCCTCTTTGTTTTCGGTCGGGGGTTCAGTAGGAACTAGGAACCTATTGGAGTTTTCCATGGTTCCATAAACTATGGAAAACATTGAAATAGTTTTTGGTGAGCCGAAAATGACTGACAAGACCAAAAAGTTCAATTTTTTTTTAGGAATTTTAGGAATTTTTGGATCTCTTTCCACTTTCTTGTGATCTATCTTGAAGATCTTGTGGAATACATTCTTCTACACTTTGTATTGAATAAACATGTCTTAGAAATGTATGTGGATAAACAACCTGAGGATATTGGTATATGTGAGGATAATGTGCCAACATTGCAAGCCATTACTCAATTCATCCTTTCATGAGTCCTATTAATATTCCAAGTCTTTCATCCTTTGAACCCTTGTTTTTGTGTCACCTGATAGATTTTTTGACATGCATTATTCTCATTGCTTTCTTTCATGGTGTTGCATTTATTATTATGCAAGGTTATTACATTTTATGCTCAATTAGTGGTTTTCATACCTTGTTGAAATGTGTGTCACATTGTCAAAGAAGAAGCATGTCCATGTGATTATGTTGGTTCACTATAATGGAGGACTCATTTTGTGTGTTTGCATGCATGTGGTCATCATCTTGAAAGTTTAGGTGTATGGTCACAATTTAGTCCTAGATGTCTAGGATGTCACAAAGACATAAACATAGGTGTTTCGCTTTGGGCTATCAATGTGAGGTACACTTTTATGGTACAAATTCATTTGATGATTGTTATCATCTGCATGTAATTTTGTTCCATGCTTGTAAAAATGCCTACACCTTTTAGGTTTGTTAAATGACTAGGGGCATTAGTCATTTAGATTTAATTTGACATTTTGAAGCTCAAATATTCATTTTCGTTGTTTAAAAATGGCATTAAATTTTCTTTGTTAACCCCATTCGCTCTTTTCACTTGAGGCTTTAAAGCTAGAAGACACATATGAAATTATATAGAAAATTCTTAAGCTTTAGTATAACATTGAAGCAAACCACTAACCATTGTGAGTTGGTTGTTTAGTTTTTAAATCAAGATTGTCTTTAGGATTAGGTTTAATAATCAAAATATTTGGACAACTACCAAATTTTGAGCTTTCTAAACTCATCCTCATAGAATTTACAATCCATTTCATAAACATATTCAAAATCTATATCTTCATAATTCAGCTGGAGTCCAACTCTTCCAATTCAAACTCAAACTAGTCCATGTGCCTTTAAATTTTACAACTTGAGCAACATGAGAAGACATCCAAACCTTAATCTTTTCCCAAGTAGAACTCTAAATTTAGTTTATTAATTTCATGTTTAAAATTTTTCAAGGCGTATAATTCATTGAAATGATTACAAAAGATACCTTGAATTGTATCTCTTTACATCTAATGACTAGAATTTGTATTAACCTAGTCTCTAACATGACTTTATACTTCCAACATGGAGATCATAAAGAAACGTATACTGTAGATAGGTAATTTGAGATCAGGCTAGCGGTGAGAACAGTGTGTCATAGGAGAAGTTCAATTTGTAAGGTTTTCATCAGGCTAGCGGTGAGAGCAATGGCTGGTCCGAAGCAGTGGACGAAGGAAATGGATAGAAGATCCATCCCAAGGTTTAAAGAACCGGTTAAGAATGAGATTGGGTTCGAATGACAACATCTTTATGGAAAACCTGTTAAAAGAAATATAATTTTGGAAGTGTTTTTAAATATCTTATGTAATTAATTTTTTTTTGTTATCTTTTATTAATATTTTACATTGGATATCTGATTTAAATTTATGTGTTCATGTAGATAATTAAATAATTCAAAAGTAAAATAAGTTAATTCTTAAATAAATAAAATAGTTCTAGATTGATATTGGCATCTTTTAGATAGACGTGTTTAAGATATTGTTATAATAGAATATAAACTATTAATAAATATGTAATAATTTGTTATTTATTATCATCTAATTAAATATTTTAGTCTAACTTGACATATATCAATAAATACAAAAATATCCGAAATTACTCATCATCTCATTTTAAAAATATAAGTAATAGTGGTCAAAATATAGCTCCATATGGGACATGTATCAATTTAATTCATTCTACATAAATAGTACATATCAAAAAATAATGCTCTTAAAAAAAAAATTGTCATCACATTAAATAGTTTGAGTTTGTAGATTTTATGCAACATTAGTGTAGAACTTCTAAACCTAAACCAACTAAAAATTTGTTCTTTAATGAACAATATATATTCTCAATGTATCATATTTATCAATCCTCATTTCTAACAAGTCATTCCTTCTCTTTTAATTTATATCCAATTGATATTATTTTTTGAGACCTCAACAACCAAATATTGAAGTGCCTCCCTATGTAAAGTTCACCATTTGATACATAAATCAAATTTAATACCTATATATTTCAAATATGAAATTTAAATAGTCATATTTCAAAAGGGACTCCCCTTCAATTTACATCAACCTCTAATCTCAATATAACATAGAGATATTTTTTCTTCTCATTAAAGCATTAAATTATAGAAAAAGAATTGTTTTGTGTGCCTAAGTATAAAACTATTAAGTTTCCACAATCCATTATTGCCTAGAAAAGTTGTGTCTTGTATGTAAAGGTAAACTTATTAAACTTTTGTTGTTTACAAGGATGGGGTGATTCCTCCTATAACTAGGTGTAATTCCGCTAACCATGGCAGCTTAACCTAATTGTTGTTTCAAACATGAGTAAGTAATAATAGTTGTCTTGCATTTGAGCCCTGACTCTCACTAGCTTAAACCCCAAAAACTCAAAATCATCAATGGAATCCAAAGTTAGTGTTGCAGTTGGACTCAAATATTTGTGGTTAGAATATGTAGAAAGGTTTCTCCCTTTGAGTATATTGATTGTCTCTCTTAAATGATCATGGTTAAAAAAAGAAAATCGCAATTCTAGAAAATGGTCCTAAGATAAGGGTCTAAATGAAGGTGGAGAAAATAAAATTTGAAATAGATAATGGAGATGGTATAGATATTTTTAGCATATTTATGGAAAACGTGTTAAAGAGAAAGGGCCATTAAGTCTTATTTTTAATTAATTTTTTAAAATAAAATTTTAAAATATATATTCATTGTAAACCAACCCATTGAATCACCGGGATTTCGGATTGCCTATTGTTTCTTTAGGCGGCCGGATATAGATATAGGGGCTCCTCCACGCCCTAGATCAATGGAGGCTGAGACTGACTGGGGAGCACCGCTTCAGCGAGATCGCCAGCCATATAACCAACCCCTCCCGGGGATGAGTTGGACTCAAGACCGGCCCCTCCATATAGATTGATTTGGATTGGATGGGTTTCTCGAGCTAGGTTTAGGACCAGCTAGAAGCTATAGATAGACTGGGACCAGCTATATATCCCTCGGCTTCCCAAGCAGAGCGAGATCTAGCCTAGTAATAAAATTTTAAAATATATATTCATTGTACTTTTCAAAGTAAAAATAAAACAAAAAATAAAACAAAAAAATCAAGGAAATAATGAATGGAGGTTTTTTGAAAACAAAAAAATTAAAATTTACATACAAAAGTAAATAGTTTCTCATATAGAAATAAAGTAATTAATGTAATAAAACTAACATTCCTATTTTTAGAAAAAATACACTTGATTTGAATCATAGATCCACTAAAACAAACACTTTTTACATAGATTTGTGAAAACATAGATATGGTAGTTTTAATAATTTTGTAATTTTATATTTTATATTTTACATATAATTTATTGATTTAATATTTTAATTTTGTAATCTTATTAATTTTATAAGTTTATTTATTTTATTAGTTTTATAGTTTTATAATTTTAATTAAAAAATTATTGAAATTATTATGTATAGTAAATAATTATGTAGATCTATCAATAAAAATATAATATAAGTGATATAGTTTATAGTTTATAAATGAATTTATTTTTGAAATAATTATTTATTTTAATTTTAGTTAAGAGTTAATATTGCAATAGTAAACAAATAATAAAGTTATTTTTAGAATTATTTTATTTTATTTTATTTACTTAAGATTTATTTTCTAGTTACTTTATTTATTTAAAAGTTATTTTATTTATTTTAATTTTATAATATAGATTGATTGTGTTTTAGTTTTTATTATTTTTTCATCTCGGCTCTTTTATAGTATTTGTTAACACCTCACATTACACTCCACCCCTTGTTTGGCATAATAAAATAATTTTTAAACTAACATATATATCTAAAATATGCCTGAAGGCACCTATTCTTATAAAACAATAATGAATAAAAAACAAAAAATTAAAACCCTAATATACTTTGATCCTTTTTATTTGATATTGGAAAACACTAATAAAATATAGTTATAAATTATTAAATTTAATTCTGCATTAAAGAAAAGAAAATTATATTGAAGCACTTATAGTAAAATGTAATGTACTTACTTGGAATATACTTTGATCTTTTTATATTTCATATGATAAAACCCTACAAAAATATAGTTATAAATTATTTAATTTTATTATTTAGAAAAGAAAAGAAAAATAGATTGAACCCTTTATACTAAACTATATAAAATATAATACACTTACTTTGACTAACTTCTCCCCTTCAATAATATGTTCTAATCTTTATTTATTTCATATAATAAACCCTAATAAAATATAATTATAAATTAAATTATTGTACAATAAATAAAATAACACAAAAAACAAAAGGTAATCTGCCCTTGATGAATATACTTTGATCCTTTTATAAATTAAATAGAAGCCTTTATAGTAAATGTATAAAATATAACTTCAAATAGCTTCTCCCATTTTCATGAATATACTTTGATTTGTTTTTATTTCATATGATAAAACCCTAATAAAATAATTAATCTACCGTTGATGAATATACTTTGATCCTTTTATAAATTAAATTGAAGCCTTTATGGTAAATGTATAAAATTTAACTTCAAATAACTTGTTTCATTCATGAATATATTTTGATTTGTTTATATTTCATATGATAAAACCCTAATAAAATAGGTAATCTGCCCTTCATGAATATACTTTTATCCTTTTATCCATTAAATTCAAGCCTTTATAGTAAATGTATAAAATATAACTTCAAATAACCTCTCCCCTTCATGAATATACTTTGATTTGTTTTTATTTCATATGATAAAACCCTTATAAAATATAGTTATAAATTATATTATTGTACAGTAAATAAAATAACATAGAGAACAAAAGGTAACCCTAACAAAATAGAATGTGCTTATTCTTGTAATAAATTTTATAATTGTGAATACACTTTGCTCCTTTTATATTTCATATGTTAGAACCCTAATAAAATATAGTTATAAAAGAAATTATTCTATAGTAAATAAATAACACAAAAGAAAAGATAACTATGATAGTAAAATATTAATTTGAAGTATTTTCATTAAAATAACTCAATAGTAAATCAAAGTACTATTATATTTCTGTTGTAGGAAATGTTTCTGAATAGATCACCTTAAGCCCTAGTGTCAAAAATTGCAAGATCATAAGCAAGGTAAATTAGTTCCAAGGAGTAAACCTACTTGGTGGATAGGGGCTGAGCCCCAACATTATCTTGTGCTTGCTAGCTCACAAATTGAAGATAAATCCAAGATTTCGCCCACCCTGCCTCAAAGGGCTCAAGAATATTCTAGTGGTAATGTAAATAAATCAATTGAGGGTGATTGTATAGTATCTCCTTTTTCTAAATTTTCTACCTCTGAGATCTTCCAAGAGCCACTAGTTATATGCACCAAACAATGTCCAATGAAAACCATAGTAAATATCATACAGATAAGGACCCGTCAGAAGCAAATGAAAAAAAGCATAAGGGCTCTTCACTAGAGTAAATGGGAGATGACAACAATTAATAGACCACAGTGAGAAAAAATAAGAAATTAGGGTAAAATGATAAAAGAAAGATGACTTTGCGTTCTCATGTTAAGATGGGTAAGGAAAAAAACTATAATTTAGATTTTTCTAGTTGTTCCTATGCACCCTTAAGTTTTTTCCCATTAAGTTTTGTTCTCTTTTTATTTATAATAGAAAGGGTATCACCCCCATGGTGACACATATATAACAAAAAAAAGGTACTATTTAATTTATAGTAAATAAAACAACTTACCATTAAAATAACTTTTGCACTTGTCCAATATACTTTGTAGAATCTGAATAAAAACCCACAAATTAGATTTCATTCTCCAGAAAAGAAAATAAAATTAAATTGAAACCTTTATACGAAAAAGTATAAAATATAATGCAGTTACCTTCAAATAACTCATAGGCTTCTCTGTATTCTTTTGCTCTACCTTATTTCAATATATTGATGTTACCTTCATATAACTTCTATGCTTCTCTAGTATTCTTTTGCCCTATCTTATTTCATTTTATTTTTTTGTGATTTATGTTTGACTATCACTTGTATTTATATAGATTTGTTACTTTATGTTTGCTTTATTGTTATTTCTATTAATTTAATAAAACTACGGCAGTTATATATTTTAAATTTAATTCTTGTGTGCTTTCATTTAAAAAAATATGTCAGTTATATATTTTTTAAATATAAAATAGTTACTTCATAATTTTTAGGTGCATTCATTTAATAAAATATGCGGGCTATATTTAAAATTTAAAACACTTACTTTATAATTTTACAAAACTATGTTAAATAATGATGGAGCGAAGATTTGAAGAGCGACAATTCGCAGAGCGAAAATTTGCAGAGAGACCCATTCTAGAATGGAGAGAGAGAGGGATGAAAGGAGGCCTCATGGAGCAAAGAGATTGGAGACGCTTTCCTCGAAGGGAGCTCGAACCGGCTAACAAGAATTGTGGATTCGCCAGCGGTGGTCAGAATTTTCCACAGCAGGAGGAAGACCTGCAAAAATGGCACGATGTCTAGTTTCCTCTGAGAAGAGAGCAGCAACAGAATGGAAATCTTCACGGCCCAAGGCACTGGAATCAAAGACAGCAAAACTATCAACAATATAGGGGAAGAGGAAACCCTAGAGGTGATGGTCAGCGCAGGGATTTCCAGAGGCGCAATTTGCAGCCAGAGATCAACATCACAGAAGGAGGGAAGATGTCAGAGAAGAGGAAATCTCAATCACCCTCAATGCTAATCGTCTTCAGGATCTTGTTTTGAAATTGGAAAATACTGCATTAATAATGAAATGGCATGGGAAGGATTTAAATTGGCAATGTCTGGAGACATGGTGGTATGACAAATGGGGAACAGAATTGGAATTCAAGAGGATGACAAATGATTATTTCATGGTCATTTGTCCTTCAAAAGCCATCAGGGCTCAAATTAAAGAAGGGATTTGGATTCTTGATGGTTGTGGCTTTTACATCAGCCAATGGAAGGCCGGTTTCGATCCAACTCCACACTGCTTGGAAAAAAATCATGATTGGTATATTTTACCTAACCTCCCCCTTGAATATTGGGACTCCAGGTTTTTGGAAGAAATTGGTAACGGCATGGGATCCTTTTTGTGCGCGGAGAAAAGGGGCAACCCAGAAGGGTCAGGCACAGTGGTTCGGGTAGGCATCGAAAGCAATACAAATCGTAGAATCTTGAGTGAAATTAAGATTTCGTCAGGATTAGGTGTCTGAACGTAGAAAGTGATCCATAACCCTTTCCCCACAGATACTCTGGTCAATAGTAAATCAAAGTACTATTATATTTCTATTGTAGGAAATGTTTCTGAATAGATCACCTTAAGCCCTAGTGTCAAAAATTGCAAGATCATAAGCAAGGTAAATTAGTTCCAAGGAGTAAACCTACTTGGTGGATAGGGGCTGAGCCCCAACATTATCTTGTGCTTGCTAGCTCACAAATTGAAGATAAATCCAAGATTTCGCCCACCCTGCCTCAAAGGGCTCAAGAATATTCTAGTGGTAATGTAAATAAATCAATTGAGGGTGATTGTATAGTATCTCCTTTTTATAAATTTTCTACCTCTGAGATCTTCCCAAAGCCACTAGTTATATGCACCAAACAATGTCCAATGAAAACCATAGTAAATATCATACAGATAAGGACCCATCAGAAGCAAATGAAAAAAAGCATAAGGGTTCACTAGAGTAAATGGGAGATGACAACAATTAATAGATCACAGTGAGAAAAAATAAGAAATTAGGGTAAAATGATAAAAGAAAGATGACTTTGCGTTCTCATGTTAAGATGGGTAAGGAAAAAAACTATAATTTAGATTTTTCTAGTTGTTCCTATGCACCCTTAAGTTTTTTCCCATTCAGTTTTGTTCTCTTTTTATTTATAATAGAAAGGGTATCACCCCCATGGTGACACATATATAACAAAAAAAAGGTACTATTTAATTTATAGTAAATAAAACAACTTACCATTAAAATAACTTTTGCACTTGTCCAATATACTTTGTAGAATCTGAATAAAAACCCACAAATTAGATTTCATTCTCCAGAAAAGAAAATTAAATTAAATTGAAACCTTTATACTAAAAAGTATAAAATATAATGCAGTTACCTTCAAATGACTCATAGGCTTCACTGTATTCTTTTGCTCTACATTATTTCAATATAATGTTGTTACCTTCATATAACTTCTATGCTTCTCTAGTATTCTTTTGCCCTATCTTATTTCATTTTATTTTTTTGTGATTTATGTTTGACTATTACTTGTATTTATATAGATTTGTTACTTTATGTTTGCTTTATTGTTATTTCTATTAATTTAATAAAACTACGGCAGTTATATATTTTAAATTTAATTCTTGTGTGCTTTCATTTAAAAAAATATGTCAGTTATATATTTTTTAAATATAAAATAGTTACTTCATAATTTTTAGGTGCATTCATTTAATAAAATATGCGGGCTATATTTAAAATTTAAAACACTTACTTTATAATTTTACAAAACTATGTTAAATAATGATGGCGTGAAGATTTGAAGAGCGATAATTCGCAGAGCGAAAATTTGTAGAGAGACCCATTCTAGAATGGAGAGAGAGAGGGATGAAAGGAGGCCTCATAGAGCAAAGAGATTGGAGATGCTTTCCTCGAAGGGAGCTCAAACCAGCTAACAGGAATTGTGGATTCGCCAGCGGTGGTCAGAATTTTCCACAGCAGGAGGAAGACCTGCAAAAATGGCACGATGTCTGGTTTCCTCTGAGAAGAGAGCGGCAACAGAATGGAAATCTTCGCGGCCCAAGGCACTGGAATCAAAGACAGCAAAACTATCAACAATATAGGGGAAGAAGAAACCCTAGAGGTGATGGTCGGCGCAGGGATTTCCAGAGGTGCAATTTGCAGCCAGAGATCAACATCATGGAAGGAGGGAAGATGTCAAAGAAGAGGAAATCTCAATCACCCTCAATGCTAATCATCTTCAGGATCTTGTTTTGAAATTGGAAAATACTGCATTAATAATGAAATGCAATGGGAAGGATTTAAATTGGCAAAGTCTGGAGACATGGTGGTATGACAAATGGGGAACGGAATTGGAATTCAAGAGGATGACAAATGATTATTTCATGGTCATTTGTCCTTCGAAAGCCATTAGGGCTCAAATTGAAGAAGGGATTTGGATTCTTGATGGCTGTGGCTTTTACATCAGCCGATGGAAGGCCGGGTTCGATCCAACTTCACACCGCTTGGAAAAAAATCATGATTGGTATATTTTACATAACCTCCCCCTTAAATATTGGGACTCCAGGGTTTTGGAAGAAATTAGTAACAGCATGGGATCCTTTTTGTGCACGGAGAAAAGGGGCAACCTAGAAGGGTCAAGCACAGTGGTTCGAGTAGGCATCGAAAGCAATCCAAATCGTAGAATCTTGAGTGAAATTAAGATTTCGTCAAGATTAGGTGTCTGGATGTAGAAAGTGATCCATAACCCTCTCCCCACAGATACTCTGGTGAAAGTGCTAGGGTGGAAAAGTGACCCTTTTCCAAAGGAAAACTCGGAGCAAGCGTCCAATAAACAACTCATGGAGGACAAAGATTATGTCCAAGAAGGTCTCCCTCTCCCTTCTAAAGTGGAGCTTCAAAAGGAATCCAAATCAGCCCAGAGGCTTGATGATGCCCAGAGCATAAGATCCATTGATCAAAAATTGTCGCAAGCAATTGAGCTGATTGGTAACACAGTGCGCAAGGAGGATCTTGATTCCCTCATAAATGTGGGCAATGAATTGGTGGACATTGCAAATGCGGCCAAAAGAGGGGAGCTTGACATCAACAATTTTGAAGGTGAAGATTGGCTTGCAGAACAAGATTTCGAGCTGATGGGAAATGAAGGCTTCCTAACTGAAAAGGAAGACCCAAGCAAAGCCCTGAATAACCTTGTAGAACAAGGGGAGTTAATTGAAATCTAAGGAACTAACCAAAACATTGCCAGATTGTGGAGAACACAGAGGAAAAGGTAGGATTCTGAATAAGGAAAAACTCAAGTGGGATGGGGAGGCTTCAGGGAAATTGAAAATCTAAACACTATTAAAAGTAGGGAAGGGGAATGCCCTTCCTGAACAATAATGAAAATCATAACTTGGAATGTTAGGGGCTTAAATGCCCCTAACAAAAGATGTCTGTTGTGGCAGCATCTAAACTCGTAGCAACCGGACAATTGTTTGATTCAAGAGTCTAAGTTAGGAGAACACGAAAGAGCAACTCTCAGCCTCAAATTGAGGAAGTGGAAGATTTGTGGAGTCAATGCGGAAGGAGCCTCAGATGGACTGCTCACTCTTTGGAAGCCGCAAATAGTCTTGATGGAAGAGGTGGCTTCAAGCAAGTGCTGGCAAGCCTGCAAGGTAAGGAGCCTCGCCTCCAATCTAAGTTTTCTTCTGGTAAACGTTTATGGGCCTAACAACTACATTCATAAAAGAAGTGTTTGGAATGAATTGGACAAAGTCTACAAATTCCTAGGGTTCAAATTTTTCATTTTAGGCAGGGATTTCGACACAATTTTGAAAGAAAGTGATAAGAAAGGGGGAGTAGGGAGGAAACTTCAGTCTCAGTTGGATTTCAAAAGTTTTGTGGATAGAAATGAGCTTTGTGACATTCAGATGGGAGGTGGGCAGTTCACCTAGACAAATAGAAGGTTAGGCTTCTGCAACATAGCTGAAAAATTGGATAGGTTCCTCTTCAAAGGAGACTTCTACAGTCTTCCCTTTAATCTCGACTGTCAGTTGCTTCCATTACCAGGGTCAGATCACTACTCCATTTGCTTGGAATTATTGGGAGAAAAGGGACCAGTTAGGAGTCCCTTTAAGTTTGAAAATATGTGGTTTCAGCACAAGGATTTTTTGGATCTAATCAAACAATAGTGGAATGAAACGTAGCCCGTAGGCTCCAAAATGTTTAGCATCACAGTCAAGCTGAAGGTTATTAAACAGAATCTAAAATCATGGAATCAAAATAACTTCAAAAACATCTTTGAGGAGAAGAGACAATGTGAATCAGAATTAAAAGCCCTCTTGAAGAAGATTATCAGAGAGGGAATGGATAACCACAACTACTTGCAAGAAAAATTGCTGATGGAAAAAATGAATGATATTCTTACCAAAGAAGAAGTGTTTTGGTGACAAAAATCCTGAGAAGTTTGGTTATCAGCTAGGGACAGGAATACAAAATACTTTCATAACGCAACAAAGGCAAGAAGGGAAGTAAACAAAATTTCTAGGGTAAAAGACATTAATGGAAAACTTGTGGAGGATGTGGAAGAGGTCAAACAAGCGGTGGTGGAGCATTTTTAGAACCTCTTGCATGAGCCGGAAGGTTCCCTGCTCACAGCCCAAGAAGAGCTTGTGGGATATATGCCCAAGTTGGTAAATGATGAACAAAATGATATGCTAAACAACAAATTCTCAGAGGAGGAAGTGAAGTTTGTGCTCTTTCAGCTCCATCCAAATAAAGCGCCTGGACCCGATGGTTTTCCATCCAGCTTTTTCTAGAAATGCTGGGACATAATCAGCACTGACATTGTGGAGGCCTTAGAGGAATCTAGGACCTCTAGACAACTTCTAAAAGAAGTTAATAACACTTTTTTAGCGCTAATCCTGAAGAAAGAGAAGCCTGAACTTTTGGACGACTTCAAGCCAATCTCTTTGTGCAACACTTTTTACAAAATTTTAGCAAAAATAATGGTAAACAGGTTAAAAACACTTTTACCAGATTTGATTTTAGAAGAGCAGACGGGGTTCATCTCAGGAAGGTCCATCTTGGATGGGATAATTATTGCTCAGGAGGCCATCCACTCAATAGAGACCATGCGAAAGCAAGCAATGATAATAAAACTTGACATAAAAAAGGCTTATGATTGGGTCAATTGGCATTTTTTGTTTAAAGTCTTGGAAGGATTTGGCTTCACCAAGAATTGGCTAGACTGGATCTTCTCCTAGGTGGCAAGTCTAAGATTCTCAGTCCTTGTGAATGGAACTCTGGAGGGCTTCTTCAATGTCTCTCGTGGGTTAAGATAGGGAGACCCAATATCCCCCTTTCTTTTCATTTTAATGGCTGAAGCACTTGGCAGATCGCTTACTAGAGCTTGGAACCTCAGGGAGATCACGGGAGTTCAAGTCACAAGTGGCGCTCCACATATTACCCATCAGCAATTTGCTGATGACACCATGCTGTTTGGGAAAGCCCAAATCATGGAGGCTCAAAGTTTCAAGACAATCCTCCAAAAGTACACTACTACCTCTGGACAAGAAGTTAGTCTTGAAAAATTAGAAGTTTTTTTCTTCAACACTTCTGCGAGAGTGGAAGCTTAGATTTTGAGGATCCTTGGTTTTACGAAAGGATCTCTCCCTTGCACTTATTTGGGGATCCCGTTGGATAGGGGTCTTTGCCCAGGTAACATCTGGAACAGTTTACTGGAGAAAGTCAGCAACAAGGCAGCCTCCTGGAAAAATAGTTGGCTGTCTTAGGCAGGCAGGTTAACGAAACTCAAGTTAGTCATTTCCGCCCTACCTACCTCTCTAATGTCCTATTTACCTCTGTCAAGCAAAGCCAGCAAAGAATTGAATAAGAAGATGAAGAACTTTTTTTGGCAAGGATTGTCTGAACAATTCAAATACCCTCTTGTTAGGTGGAAACAAATTTGTGAATCTAAACGAAGGAATGGATTGGGTATCAAATATCTTTTGCTCCAAAACAAAGCCTTGGGAGCCAAATTAGTTTGGACAATTTTCTCCAACCTAGATCTTAAGTGGGTCCAAATTGTGCGAGTAAAATATTTGGACGAAGGGATAGACAACATTTTCACTTCCAGGGAGCTTCCCTTAGTTCCAAAATTTGGAATTTTATCCGTAGTTGCAGAAATCTCATTTCAGAACATCTTTCATGGGAGATTAGGAGCGGGGATTCTACTAATTTTTGGGATGATTCTTGGCAAGGACTACCTAAATTGGCCAATGAGGTAGATTTGGCAAACATCAAGACTATAACAACCCAGACATGGGGGGATAAGGTAAGGGATTTTTTGACTCCATCTTTTCACAATGGCCTTCTGACAGCCAAATGGAAGAGTGACTCCATCTTTTCACAATGGCCTTCTAACAGCCAAATGGAAGAGTCCACATAACCTCAGGTTAAGTCAGGCAGAAGTGGAATTATTCGATAAAACCATGGCTAATAGATAGATTAGCTTCCGATAGGGCTCAGACATCCTCAGATGGGTAGGCACCCCAAATGGAGTTTACAATGTTAAAGAAGGATACAATAAACTGTCGGATTGCTAAGAGGAAGCCTTTGCAATTCCAAGAGAGTTGTGTTGGAATCCCAATTGCCTACCAAAGGCAGGGGTCTTCTTGTGGATAGCCTCACAAGGTAAAGCCTTAACAGCAGATAGGTTAGCCAAACTCAGATTTTAGGGTCCATCAAGATGTTGTTTGTGTAAAGATTACTCAGAGGACAGAAATCATCTCTTTCTCAACTGCCCTTACGCGAGCACATGTTGGAATTGGCTAATGAACAAACTTTTCTGGAAATCGGCTATGCCAGCGGGATTGTCTGATTGGCTCTCCAGTTGGCCCAGTTTATACAAAAAAGTGGTGTATCACAAGCTGTGGGAAATCAGTCCTTCATTGCTGATTTGGGAGCTCTAGAAAGAGAGAAACAGGAGACTATTTCAGGATAAAGAAATGCCTCTCCCTTCGTTTCTAAATAAACTCAAGAGTAGTATAGTTGAGGTTTTCAACTCAACACTGGGCCATGTAACACAAAAGAGCTTCTCAGTCTAGGATGCCAAGATCAGATAAGGCTGGCAGGGCCTTGTATTGCTGCCTCTCAGTTTGGAAGGAGGACAACAATCAACGCTTAAAAGAAAACTAGCCAAATGGTCTCCCCCGGACCCTGAGTGGTTCAAATTAAACTTTGACGGCGCATCACAAGGGAATCCCGGTAAATCAAGAGCTGGCTGCATCATCAGAAATTGGGAAGGGAAAACAATTGGTAGTCTCACAGAGCCACTAGCAAATGGAACCAACAATGAAGTGGAACTGGAGGCCTTAATCTTAGGCTTAAAGCTTTGCCATGAGCTAAATCTCCGTCAGGTTGCCATTGAGGGAGACTCCCTTCTGGTGATCAATGGGTTGCGCACAAGGAAACTCCTAAACTGGAAATTGGCCACAAAACTGGAATTAGCTTTGGCTTTGATGGATCGGTGTGAGTTGACCACCGTTAATCAAATTTATAGGGAGGCCAATTCAGAAGCAGACCTTCTTTCTAATCAGGGGGCAGATGGAATTAGGGTCAAATTTCTCTCTAGCTGAAGAAGTATGATAGGGTGGCAGGGTGGGCACCCAATCTAAGATCACTTGGATGGGTCGATGCCATTCAAAGTTATTATGGCCTCTTCTTTGTATTCAATAGTTATTGTGGCTTTTATGAATTGGAGATGTATCTCCTTCCTTATGGAATTCGCAAGCCTTTGACTTGAGTCGTCGCACGCCTCACTCTGGTAGACCTTTCCTTGCATTGATTACAAGTTTCGGTTAAATGAATGTGATCTCTCTTATGCGCAGACAGAAAGACATATCTGGAGTTCATTCCATTTTCACAATTCTGAGCGATTCTCTGTTGGTGTAGATGGTGGCAGTAGCAGACAGCATGGAGAAGGGCTCGGGCTTCATTGCGAAGATCTCGGTGCATGGGTTGATAAATCTGGGGGCTTCAACTCCTCTACAGCTGGAGAGTTCAGTTAGGCAGATGGCATTCAAGGGAGCGGTTACAGACTTAAGGTTAAAATGCATCCTGCATAGGCATGAGGGCTTACTCCTCTCGGCGGTCAAAATAATCTTGGGGATGGATTTCTTGACAGCAGATGAGTTCTACAGGGTCGACTCCCACATTTCTTCCTGTTTCCTTGCCTCAATCCTGGATGTTGGGGTGTCTACAGCAGCAGCAAAATCTGTCATGGTGTAAGTATTTAAAACAAAATTCCTTCAGGGCCTCAATTCCATTTTGGAGGCGGCCATTCCAGGGGTGGGCATCCCCTGCCCAAGAGACATTGCCTCAAATAAGGACCCTCTAGAGGTGACGAAGGTTCTTCCCTTCATCCTTGATCTGAAAGGCCTGGTGCTGGTGGAGCATTAGGATCATGTCATCCCGGTCTATGGCTTCCTCCAGAATATGCTGCAAGAGAATGTGGATCCCAGGGAAGAGGTATGGGTAGACAGGCTTCATGCCATGGCTGTCGAGCTCGGCCTCTTTTGATATCTTGTTTAGATAAATCCTCAGTCCCAGTAGGTTCGTTAATAAGATAGTTAATATCAGACCAGTAAGCCTACAAGCTAATTCTGGATAGTGTGGTCCCCTATATCAGATCAGAAAGCCTAGAGGCTGATTTTGTAAAGCACTGTAAAACCTATAGTTTCAAGGAAGGGTTTAGGAGTCTTTTTGTCATCTGGCGGTGGCAGGTAAACGGCTTATAGGCACCTACATGTTCATTCTTTCTTCGGATCAATACAAACTTTATATTTACGTAGCAAAAAAAATTTTTTACAAAAATATGTTGCTCATTTTAATTTTTGATAATTTTACAAAAATATGTTGCTCATTTTAATTTTTGTGAACACGGTCACAATCATCCCCTTAATGCCACATCTCAGCATAATAAAAACTTAAATTTATGTGTCCATGTAGAAAATAAAACTAGCATACCTATTTTGGAAAAGATGTGGAGAGATATCATTGTGGAAAAAATAAAACTAATCTATGTAAAAAACACCAAGAGATACGATTGTGGTCTCTCGACGTCTCTTACATAGATTTTTTTAAAGATAGGTATGCTAGTTTATTTTAGTTTAGAACTTTTTTATTTGCTACATACATACATGGACACATGAGAAATCTGAGAAAGTAAATTTTATTTATTAGTTAGTGTATTAGAATTTTTTATTGTGGTTAAGAAAATGCAATAGAGGGAAAATAAAAAATAAAATAAAATAATTATTAAATAAGAACAAAACAAATTGTTTACTTCAAATTTTTATTAATTTGAATTGAAATAACTATTTTCTAACACACTTATAAAATTATTTTAAAAGAAACCTAATTTATAATTGCAACAAAGAAAATACTATCATTTTGCTTACAACAACCTTAAATATTTTTTCTATTTTTTCAAGTCACCCTATATTCTTTTCATCATTTACAAAGTATATAACTAGCATACCTATCTTTAGAAAAAGATATCTAAAATAGGCTCTAGGCATATTTTAGATATATTTTTCTAAAGATAGGTATACTAGTAGCATCTGCAATTTGAAGATGTAAACATAGTATTTAAATGTTTAAGAAAGTTTTGTTTGAGTAATAATAGTGCAACATTTTACATAACAGAAGATCACTTATAACTAATATTTGAGTAGATTTGAATATGAGCAATACAGAAAGTCAATGTGAAAAAGGGTACACTAATTCATAATATTTGAGAAAATTTTGTAAGAAGTACATCACATTATTGATCATGTATTTTAAATAATCATGAAAATGTGGAATACAGTTGAGAGAAAATCTAAATTATTCAATATTTGATATTCATAAAAATAGATTTGTAAGGAGTACATCAAATCATGTTTTCTTCTAATAATTTGAGTGTCTGTTCCTCAGACTTTCAGTTCTAAAGTTGTTTTCCCTTTTTCATATTTTCATAATGGTTATATGTAAATGGTGGAATTATTCTTAGTCCTTGTAATGATTTAACATGAGATATAGCCACAAAAGTCAAACCTATTGTTTCTTTTTGTCCAACATCAATAGTGGTTTTTGAAAGAGTGAGACCTTATGATTTGTGTAAACTCAATGCCCAAGCTCGTCTCAAGGGTATTTGGATTGCATGACCCCTTTGTATTAATGTAATTGGTATTTATTTGAGGACATTGATCTTCAAATGGAATGCCTGAGTAACTATTGAATTCAACCATAACATATGTGAGTGGTTCTAGTGGTGCAATTCTAGGTCTATATATTATTTCTCGAACATATCCTAGAGCTCCCTTTACAAGACCTTCTTCTATCCAAAGATTGGAAGTTAACATTACTCTTGCATTGTTAGCAATTAACAATTCCACATCAAGTTCATCATTTTGTCCTACTTCTGGTGCATCGATAGTACTGACTTTTGTAGCAATGTTGCATGTAACTGGGTGCTTCAATGAGTATAATTTTCTTTTGTTATGACCATGCACATTAACATTGGTGGAAAATAAATGAATATTGTTATCAAAATCTTCATTGGTTGTAGTGTCTCTTTCAGCATTAATCCTTGTCATTAGTAATTTCCAGTCATCAGTAGTTGGATTTGAATCTCTTCCACTTGTGTCAATTTTACAAGTTCTTGTGGTTGTGGGCCAAGATCCATATTATTTGATGCAAATAATCAATTATTAGCTTTCTCTTGTCGACATCTAGGGCATATAGGACCTTGAGGTGTTTGAAAAAAATTATTCCAAAGTAACATTCTTGGAAAATGTAGCACATGTTTGGAGAAACAAATTTATCTAGATCATGTCGAAAAAGCATTTGAAAGTTATTGAAATCTCTTTTAAGAATTCCATTTGGATTTGGTATATTTTGTGCATTGTTTCCAATAGTTACATTCACTTCACGTCAAATTGTATTTTCTAGTGTTTCAAGCACACAATCTATGGATCTTAAATTTTCATCTTCAATATGAAAATTAATATTAGGAAATGACTGATGCTCATACATCTCAATTGATTGATGAGTACTTGTTTGTGTTGGTGTATAGTAAGCTTACTAAGGAGTGCATATTTAGGAGTCTATGTTTAGCCTTGAGCTATACTTGGCATACCTAGATTAGCTTTGTCTAACTTAAGTGGTTTTTTTTCCTATTCTTGAAGCACCACTATTCTTAGTGAGATTTTCCTATTATTGGATTGTCTATTCTTAGTCGATTATGCCCTATATGTATCTCATAGTGAGCTATTTTACTATCCCAATCAATTCACTCTTCATTGAAGTATTTGCTTCACATATTTGTGTTTTGAATATTTTCTGTAGGATAAGTGTGCCTTTTCTTGTCTTAGGTGGCTAATTTGGTGTAGGTAATCATCAAAGGATCCTCTAAGTTCTCACATGGTATCAGAGTAGGGTTGGGTTTATTTATTGTTTGTCTGGTATCAATTTGTAGATTTTTTGTTCAATATACTAGTTGCATGGAAATTATTCTCTATGTATCTATGTCCCTGTTAAGCCCATCCTCGTTGTAACATGTCAACTCATAATGCCCAAAATTAATCAACTTAATTACCATTAAATAAACACACACACACACATAGATATATATATATATACATACACACACACGCACACACACACACACTCATATATATATATAATCATTGACAATAAATCAAATAAATTTAATTTCAGGATAATTGAAATTGTAACATTTCCACAAATAGCATACTATTGAATTATGCAACAATGATAAGTATACACTTAATTTTCAAGACTAATAAGTCATATAAAGAGAATTATGTTAGATCTGGAAAACTTGATATCTATTTTCCTAAGCCTCGAAATGTATTCTTCGTAGGAAGGAGAGCATCACCTGAGTGTTTTTCCTCCAACCATAGACCAACAGTCTCCTACACAACTTCCTACCTGGAAGTGGCCCTACCCTTACGAAGGGAATAGATATAAGGAATGAAATAGGTTTTCCATCTGAGTCTCTAGTGTCATGTCCTTCATAATACTTCACGATCGTAAAACTATAGATCCACTCTAACTATGTATGACATTACAGGAAGCATTATGTCATCTAGAGCATAGTGAACTTACTAATGCATGTAGAGACAGATGCATTAATTTGGACAAAGATTTAATATAAATAGATGTTTCACAATGAATGTAGTCAATTGTTCACACACCTTGATTTGACTTAGAAGCTATCTCATCTTGCAAAATTAATAGAAACAACTGGTCTTACAACATATCCTATAGTCAATTTGACTTAGTTCCATCTTCTAGGCTAAGATAAATAATCATATATGCAAGGGTTGTGTAACTATCAAGTAACCCTTAGTCTATTTGACTAGGTTATTCGATACGTTTCTTAGAGTCTCACACCCTTATTTCAATTGCAATTCAAGAAACTCTGACTCCTTGTCACCCTATTCTATGAAGTGAACATTACACTCATAGAGTTTGATTAATCAACTCAACAAACATAATTGAAACAAATTCAAAGGTTCTCTAAGGAACTCATTTGGGTCGAGGATACTCCTCTAATCCCATCTTGATAATAGTTGTATTGGATATAACCAAATCAACATTAAAACTATTAGAAATATCTAATCTTGAGTCAAGAACTCTTAGCTTCCTCAAGGTTTTCTAGAGTTTTGCATTATAGACTCATAAAAATAATTATACTTTTAGCCTTAGTGAATGAGGGTCTTCAAGGTATTGTACTTGACTAATGGTTTAGATACAATGCATACACCAAGGATCATTGGGACTATCTTGAGCTACACCACTCTAGTAGTGCATAAATTCCATTTACTTTCATAGCCTCATGGGCATACAGTCAGTATGAAGGTATGTACTTAGTGAGCTCATTCAAATGACCCTTATCACATCTAAGGGACATCATAATATTTAGTCATGCACAACCATGTTCAACTATGGCATTGGTAGACTACATTATCATACTTCTTAATTAAAAGAGAGAAACTATAATCCATTGCAGTATTCCAGTATAAGTCGGGTTTAAAAACCCTAACATCCATCATCATGTCATTATAAAAGGTAGATTATATCATAGGCTTTTGTCCATGTTACTCGGCCTTAGCTTATAATGATATCTTATTTTCAAGAGTTGATCATTTACCCATGCGAGAGAATATCTCAGTTATAATACAACGACCATTCGGTCATATGGAATAATAACACAATGGTTAAGCATTGGCCACATGTCCATGCAAGGTAATAATTTAGTAATAAAGCATTGGTCATACATCCATGCAAGCTTGTAACATAGTTATAAATAATGGCCATTCAGCCTTGCAAAATATTATGACAGTTTTAAGGCAATGACCTTTTGGTCTCGCATGATGAAAACACAAGTATTAAACAATTGCCATTTAGCCATACATGACAATAAATGTAGGCATATAATAATGGCCACTCGACCATACAGAATGATAACACAATTATCAAAAGTGTTTATTAATAGTTAACACAGTCAGCTACCACCTTCTTTCTTGGTGAGCTCATATCACAAACTATGATAGCCATAGCTATCGAACATACCTTTGCATATCAAATAGAAGACTTGATCAAGATTGATAGCAAAGCTATTGAAGCTCTGCAAAAGATAAGGTAATATGGTATAATTCTAAAGATGACAGCTTCGTTGTCAAACCAAAACACACACACAGATATATATATATATAACAAGAGTTCATAGAAATGATATTGTGTTCGTGACTATAAAGCCAAGACAGTGAAATCAAGAATGATAATAGAGGTTGTTAACAACGAGCTATGGGATACCTCGAAACAACAGGGATTTCTTCCTTTTGAACTACAATACTTATACAAAAAAATTGATAATGAGCACAACTCAGGGTCTCGCCCTGGCCAACTCTATGCATTCATAGTATTAATATACTAAACTTAAAAAAACAAGAATTGACACAGCTTCACTTACTCAGTGACAAGGTTTGAAGATGAATTCAATGAGATTCTACAGGTGCTCATACTTCTTTTCCTAGTGAACCTGACCTACTCTCCCATAGCAAAACATAACATAAAACCTATCAACTCCTTCCTTATCTTTCTCTCTTTTGAGAGAAAAGAAACTTGTTTTTCCACTATCCCCATTTCTATCAGGTAGTTGCTCTTAGTGGTGGTTGAGGGCCACTTGCCCCTGCCACTCAGCTTTCAGCCAAGGGAACTTCTCCCACTCCCCTACATTTAGGGTCAAGGGAGAGTAAATCACTCCCTTGCCAAACTATAATACCATTCAAAAAGGATATTATCTCCATAAGAATATTAAACAAATAGGTTATAAATGATAAGGGTGATATCTTTATCCCCATATTTACTATTAGGAATCTAGAAATGTAAGGATTTACTCTAATGTGTTCATGCAAATTGTTTCTTATTTACGCAGCTTCAGAGAGATTCAAAGAAAAATTTGAAAATGGGTAATCTGATGCAACCAAACCTTATGTAGCATAATATTCAACACCATTATTATTGCAAAATTACTTAGAAACTCAGAAATATTTATTGAATCCTCCTTCTCATTCCATTCCATCCTACTACAACTAAAAATAAATACCAAATTTATACAAAATGAAATTACCCTTTTTGGCAGATTTTAGCAACTTTCTAAAATTACTTTTTTTGGTAATTTCACATCCATACCTGTATGACCATGAAAATTTCCAATTATTTAAAACTAACTAAAGAATGACTAATCATAAACTTTCTAATCTAATTGCATGTAAAACTTAAAAACTAATTAGAAAAACAACTCGAAAAAACTTGAAAAAAAACATTAAAACCTCATTTTGAGGCCCTAGATGATCAGAAAAGGTTCTGTAAATGTGTCAAAATGGTGACCTACCGAATTTACCAAATCAGTGGGATTTTTAATAAACTCTTCAAGACACGTTTGCCCACCAAATTTTAGCTTCGACAAACCCTCGGGTCAATAGTTATGACCTCCGAAAGTTTCTGCATCATGATCAAATTTAGCTTGTTAAAATCCAAATGCTTCAGCTTCAAAGAAATAGGGCTTTGGACCCAAAGTTAGAAAAGATTATAATTTCTATGGAATGAATGTTTAATTCACTGTGATGGTGGCCTTGTTGGGAATACACTTGGATTCTTACCAAGTGTTCTATTTTGGTACAGTTGCAGCATCTGTTGTCTGGGGTTATGTTAAGGAGTCTTGTTTAAGGCAGTTCTATGTGATAGAGATTCAAGGGTTCCTTGGCCTATTTCTCTATGATAGAACTGTTACCAATTTTTGCCTACAACTCAAATTGGTAGAGCTGGTACAACAAGTTCATTTTAGGTCAAAAATTCTAACATTTTCTATTATGATTATCTGTTTGCATAGTGGAGTGTTTGAGATATTCAGTTATGTTGCAATTTAGTTGTTCAACACAGGAAAAAAAATTTCAAATCATCATTCATTTGAAAAAGGTGGCTTGAGAGATAAATTATTTCATTTCACTACAATGATTATTCATTTTACAAATGAGATACATAGAAGAAATAAACATTGCATTGAACGAAAACATGATAGATCAAATGTCCCACACAAGCTGTCAGAATAGCTGAACTAGTATAGATATAAGAAATATACTATGCATCTAGAAATAGGAAGAGGAAGGATCATAGCCATCATTCTCTATTCAATGTCTTTGGTTTCCATGGTCGCCTTCTATGCTTGCTCCCGATCTTCATAATAACCTGCGAGATTGAAGGAGATTTGTAAGAGCTCCAGATACGAGTTCCCTAGGTTCCTGTCAGCAGAGGCATAATACATTGCCTATAGTGCACTAAGTAAGATACATATCATTCACATGTAAGAAAGATTGAAAAGAAACAATCATTGTACTTCACTGATTTTATCTAAGAAGTTTGTTCCATGTGTAAGTATAGGTGAAATCATGTTTCTTTTTTGAAGACCAATTCAGCATGTTGTGTTAAGTGGGCTCCCACAAGGGTTGAGCCCAACATGCTGCCCATGATTCTTAGGAGGGGATGGAATACAAAGTATACACATAGAAATAATGATATATTCTGTTATTGCATTAACCAAGTGTACAAATCTTGTGCTCATTACCCATCTATGACTATCAGTTCAATATGAAGAAGTAAGAGTCATAAATGAGCATTGAGACAGCTTAATGATTTCCAAAATAGAGTACAGAATAACCATGATCAATACAGGATAATTGAAAGAATCATATGTATAGATGCTGCTATAGGAACTAGCATGTGAAAGGTATGCTATACACTATTCAAACATATGATAGGAACATATACAACATGTGTACAGATGGAGCACAACTTACATGAAATGCTTTTTCCATTTAAAAGAAGAGAATTTTTGTTGCTCTTGTCTCAAGAGTGATAGGAAAAGAATCCAGTGAACAGTTTTTCCATCACATCTCATATTTTTCAAGAGCTAGATACAAGAGGTAAATATATGTTTATCTATGTTTATCATGAACATCATAGATGTATATATGGAACCGTGGGGATAGCTATGAAAGCATAGTTGCAGTAATGAAGTAGGCAAATGTCACATGTTATAGATTGAATTTAACCAAGTTCAATGATACAAGAGAAAGAGAGCAACTATTTTGTATGAGAGGAAAAGTATTGTCAAGAAAGAAGACATCAATACACAATGAATCAGTTGCAAGTGCTACACGGAAGCATGTTGCCTCAGTCAATGAACTTAAGGAACCTCAACTTTCAATATGATATGACATCCATTTTTTAGCAAACTGATAACACATATGGAGCGGCCACTACACTAGAACCGCAAGGGCAATCATCAATTATAAAGTGCATTGAAGTTTCAAATGATTATAACAAAGCTACATAATGCTCATAAATACAAGGATTAACTGTGGCCTTTCATGAAGATAGAACCAAGAGTGCTCAAAAATGACAACAATGACCATGCAAGGTTACATCACTTACATTAATCCCACAACAGTCCACAGTTACAAGCATAAGAATGGAGACAACATATTATGTGTCAAATTTGCTGATCAAATATCACTCAATCCTACACAACAATATGAGCACGAGAAGAAAACTTCAAATACGAGCTAGACAAATGCTCAAGCAGGGAGACCCTCCTTGAATATCCCAGACAATGGGCTTCAAAACGGGTGTCCAGAAGGAATAGTCTCTGTCATGGAGATAAAGTATGACCAAATAAAAGTGGCAGGATCTATAGATATGTTCTTGAGAAAGAGAATCAGAGCATCTTCAATTTCTCAACTTGTTAATGAGTATGCTATTGTGCAATTTCAGTATGATGGAGTCCATGGATCATAAGGAAGATTTAAATATGGGAACTGTACATGGATTCTGACGGTGTTTCTAGCATTAGTCAAATTTGGCTTATACGTGATATAGGATTGCCAACATAGCATGTAATGGAAGCTGGTTGGGAAGTATTCCCATCTAACTATGGTGATTCCCGACCTAGCCTTTTGTATATTGGATGGCAGATAATTACAAATTGATAGGTTGCAAAGTCTAGAGTGTCCAGGATTTGTCTTGGCTGACAGTGCACAATATTATCCTGGTCAGCCTCTAGAATCTACATCCAAGCATGGCCATGGGCATGCAACAAAGGGAGTTGTTCTTCTCATAGACACAAAACTGTGAAGGGTTCGAGCTCGTGAGAGTTCAAGAAAATACTCAAAAGCATTAGTTTGGTTGCGGCCTTTAGTACCTTATCAAGTCTCATATACTAAAGAATGAAGCAAGATTCAAAGGTTTAGAACTCACCTTTCATCAAATACATAGGGCCGTGGGTTTTACCTATTCTTTGCTTTTATATTGCCTCCAGCTAAGCTTAGATCATTCATCCATGGTGGCCCACACAGGAGACACAAAGAAGCAGAGAACAAAAACATATCAGAGAGAATCATGATCATGGTTAGGGAACCCAGAGAATGCCTCAGAAATGAAGAAAAGGTCATGATTCGAGATAGAGGAAGAACTATACCTTCATCTTCCTACAGAAAACTTCATAGAAAATGCCTTGTAACTGAAAAATGGAGGATTTTTGTTGTTCAAACCCTAGCTATGTTGGTGGCAGTAAGCAGAGCCCATTTTCTCGAAAAGGAAAAGCATGAAATGAGTTCGAGAAGGTCGGGTTAGGGCATGTTTAGTCTTAGGGTTTTCTCTTGCCCTAAGGTCGAATGTGGGATTTTCACCACATTATTTTCATTTCCATATGTATTGACTAATACCCATGGGGGGCATTAAGGAAAGTTTTTGCCTAGGCAATGTTATTTAGGGTCCCCTTGACCATCTTTTCTATGACAAGTCAACATCAAAACAAATGAGAGATGCCTCATGCTTTACAAGATGGAGATAAAGCCACTTAGGCTTTTATTTTATTATTTTGCCAAAATTATTCATAAGAGCCTTATATAATTTTATTTGCCTTACCAGAATAGGCCAAATTGAGAAATTAAAACTGCAAGTCATTCTAAAACAATATTTAAAGCAGTTAAAGTGAAATAAAGAAAATGAATCTTGCTTTTCTAGATTCGATTTCTTTTGGGTGAGATGGAGGAGATAAGGACAAATTTGAGTTTTTTTAGCAGATAAAGTATGTTTTAAAGGAGATTTTGGTGGGGGCCACTTGATAGGTGTTTTTGGCAGATTTTGCAGTCTATTTGGAGGCAATTTAGAGGCTATTTTGAGATCTTTTCAGAGAAGCTCAAAAATGGATTTGCATAACTATTTTTAGGAGCTTTTCTAGCTTTTCCTCTTTGAGATTTTTTGGGCAAGCATATATTGGAGAAAGCTAGCTCCTTCTCGGGGTGTTAGAGATCATTGTTTCTTCTCTCTTGAGCATAGGCAGTGAGTTTGTAGATAGGCATTTGACTCAGTTTATGTTTTTCCTTGTATTCCTTTTAGTTAATACAATAGAACCCTTGTATTTCACTTCTTTTTCCCTTGTGATTACAATATTGACTCGATGTCTCATTGTGATAATGAGTAATTTATCCTTTCTCATATTTCATTATTGTGAAAGTGTTGTGCAAATTGTTCATATGATTCAGGTTGTATGATTGTGTTCAAACTGAACCTTCATACAAAGTATTTTTGAATTGTATGTTCTAAGTGAAGTTGTGAGAGTTCATGTTTAAGGAACTATTTGTGAGTTAAAGTATTGAGATAAGTTAGAAATCAGGAGCTAATTCTATTTAAGTTTGTTTCATTTCAGTTCATCTTCTCACCTTTTTCCTCTGCAAATCATTTAGATTAGTAAAATCATTAGGAGAACCAGCGCACTCTAGAGGTTCACTCCAATTTTTAGGCAACCCATAGGCCTAGGAGTGTTCTCATGTGTCAACTGATAGTTAAGTTGAATAACTTAGCATACTATACATATTTGATTGATAACAAGAACCTTTTGTTTTTGATAAAATAAGGCGGCTAAAACCAAGGGCCTAACCCTTTTACAAAATCAAGCCCAGGGGGCAAGAAAACACTGTACTGACAGTACTCAGCGAGCATAGAGAAAAGACTAGCAGCATAGGCACAGCAACCTTGCTAAAAAAAAACAACAACAAAGCCCAACAGACTAAGCAAAAAGGTTGCAAGGAGCAACAACCTAAACAATAGCAGAACCAGACTGATCAGGTCGAACACCCTTGGCACGAGTGCGGTTCAAAGAAACATGTTTGGGAAGACCTCGCTTCCTCCTTTAGACAATAGTCTAAAGAACATCATCTCCATCCATAGAAATAGGAGAAAAGGAGAAACTCTTTCCAAATCCTTGGAAGGGGGTGGAGCTTGGGGCACAAAAACATCAGTCCCAGCAACATGAGTACCTATATTAATAGTGCGAGACATATCAGTAGCTGAGATCTCTGCAGCAGAACCACCAGCAACACCAGTGATAGAACCACCAGCAATCCTAGTAGCAGAACCACCAGTAACACCAGTAATCCCAGTAGCAGAAACATCAGCAACACCAGCAATCCTAACAGTAGAACCACCAGCAACACCAGCAATCCCAGTAGCAGAACCACCAGCAACACCAGCAATCCCAGCAGTAAAACCACAAGTAGTAGTATCCATAGCTATAAAATCTGGAACCCTCTTAATATCAGGAGTAGACCCATCATCATCAGAGGAAGATTCAACCGCCTCTAACCCAGAAATATCCTCAGTAGCACCAACTATAAAATGTTCAATGAAAGAATTCTTGCACTAGGAGGAATAATAAGGGATCTTTAAGCGAGGACACCTAGAAGCCAGATGACCCGTAGCAAAGTATCTACAACACCGGAAGGGAATACCTTCATAGTCCAAAATCTACCTCCAAGAATTATCAGTAACCTGTAGCATAATCTCAGCTGGGAGAGGCTTAGAGAGATCGAGATCCACAAGAACACGAGCATATGTGGTATGAGAAAATAAGGTAGTCGCTTGATCTACCATAATAAAAGAGCCCAAAGAATTACCAATACCCTCACAACAAGATTTGCACCAAAGATGCAGTGGAAGATTTGGGAGAGGAATCCAAATAGGCATTCTATTAAAAGACTCAGTCAATGGGTTAAAGGAGGGAACCCAAGGCTTGAGAAGGAGGGCATGATTGCCCCAAAAGCAGGCCTAAGTATGAAGAATAGCATTCTGATCAGAAACTAAAGAAAAAACAACTATGAAGAAACCCTTTGCACAAGGGTAAATTTCTATTTTCCTCTCTGTGATAGGGCACCAATGCTCTAAAATCTAGAGGTTCAAATCACCCAGCCAAGGCCACCAACGGTCAAATCTACCAATCAAACCCTACTCAGAGAAATAGTCAATATTTTTTAAAACCTCATCCCCTAGGACCACTACATGGGGAGGCAAGTCTGACTGAGAAATAGATCTTCTAGATACCAGAATAGTAGTAGCATTAGCAAACTCCTCACATCGCTGAGGAGAATCACAGTTAACAATCTTTGCATAAGATGTAAGAGCAATAGCAGCAGTGCTATAAATGGATGGCGTACCAACAGCCGTAGAAACCCCAATAGCATAGGAACCCCTATAAATAAAGCATCAGACAAACCCTAAAAAGTAGCAGTCATATTCACGGACGGCACTCCTACAGCAATTGCAGCAGTTGAATGCACAGACGGTGCATCAACAGGTGTAGCCACACTAGCAGCAGAAGCAAACACACCATCCACAGGCACCCCAGTAGCAGACGGAACCCCAGCCATAGATACGGACAACACATCGACAGCCACACCAGCCGCTAAGCCCATGGATAGCGCATGAATAGCCGCAGCTGCACCAGCCACTGATCCCATGGACGACACACGAACAACCGTAGCCACACCATCAACAAAAGAAAACCCAACAGGAGCAGACTGACCCCCTGCATGTAAAGTAGCAGACGAACCCTGTAAGGTAGTAGTTGTAGGCATAGATGGTGCTCCAACAGCAAAAGCAGTTGAGCCCACGGACGGCGCACCAACAGCTGCAGCTAAACTAGTAGCAGAAGAAGACCCTGCAATGAGCCCAGTAACAGACAAATCTTGTGAACCAGGAACATGGGCAGGAAGAGGAGCAGGAGAGCCCATTTCAAAGTTAAAATTCACAAGAACCTTTTGTTTTTTATTCATTTATATCAGAGTTGCTATTAGTGGAAGGACTTCCAATTAAGGGAATTCGCATCGCATCTCCAAGGAACTCATTGTGCCCTATTTGCTACGATTGTCCCTACAAGATGAAAAAATATTGGCACTTCATTATAAAGCCCATTGTAACATGTATTTTTTGGAATATATCCAGAGATTTTTAACCATACACGGAAGTAGATATACTTTCCATGTCATAGACTATTTAAAAAATATGAGGTAACGAGGTGTTTTCTTCTATAACTGCATCATAGAGAATGGGATGAGATTAATGGGTTTTGAATTGAAGTCACTCTTGCACCTAGTAAGATAGCTTTCTAGAAGAGCTCTCCCCTAATGGTCTATATATTATCAGCAGGTCTACTTAGTGAGCTCTAATGGTCGATAGTTGAAGTTTTCTGGGCATGCACAGATTGCTCTAGAGTAGGAGCTCAGTTTCATGCATATAGGAGTTTTTTTGACAATGATGGGTTGTATCTGTTTCAGTGTGTAAGACTATTTTTTGAGTTGCATCTTCAGGTCATAGAGGCAAGATTAGTGTTGTTTTGTAGCTTCTCTTGCCAGGCTGATTATTTGTTCCTGTATATGTTTCTCTATATTTTGTTTCTTTGTAGTATTTTGACTTCCTTACCCTTTGTAATCCATATTTTTTTCAATAAAAAAAATATTTAGAGTTATCATTCTTGACGCCTATTAGGCACCTATTCCTACTTTAATCACACATCTAATAAAAGGCAATTTTTACATATATATTTTTAAAGATATGTATTCTAGTTTATTTTACTTTCTAGAACTATTTTATTTACTACATACATGGACACATGACAAATATTAGTAAGTAAATTTTATTTATTTATTTATTTATCTTTCATATAACAATTTTATTTACTACATACATACATGGACACATGACAAATCTGAGTAAGTAAATTTAATTAATTAAATTATTTATCTTCTTCTATATTATTTTCATTATTTTTTCCCCAGCGTGGTGAACCAAGGTAAATCTTAACAAGTAATAGATTATTTTTATTTATTTATTACACCGAGAGGCATTCTACACTCACAACAAGGGCAGATTCAAATTCCCATGTAAACAAAATGCATAATTGTACAAATAAATAAATTTGTCGAGGCCAAATGGATAGAAAAATAGAAAAACTTGTTACGCCCGAGAGGCTTCTACACTCACAACAAGGCCTGAAAGATTCATATTCTAAGATTCAGATTCCCATGTAAACAAAATTAATAAAATGTGCAAATAAATAAATTCGTGGAACCAAATGGATAGAAAAATAGAAAAACTTGGTAGTTGTGGAAGCCAAATTGATAGAAAAATAGAAATTATTATGTTTGAAGAATACGAAAAGTCTGGCAGCATAGTCTTGCAGCATAGTCTTTTTAAATTAACTCATGTGAGCATTTCAAATATTCTAACTGCAAGTAATTTATAAATGCCAACAAATTGGAAGATATCTCTTGGCGTACTGTAGATATATTTTTTAAAATATAAATATACTAGTTTATCTTCTTTTTTAGTTTGATGGTTCAAAATGTATTAGAATTTTTTATTGTGTTTAAGAAACTGTATTAGAGAGAAAAAAAATTGTTAAATAAGAACAAAACAAATTGTTTATTTCATGTGTTATTAATTTAAATTGAACTAATTTGTGAAGAAGTATTTTATTAAAAATTGCGACAAAGAAAATACTATCATTTTGCTTACTTAAATCTTTATGCTTTTTTTTTAAGTCACTATATTCTTTTTCATCCTTTATAAAAAAGTATATAATTAATAAAATAATCAAACTAATAAATTAATAAAATATTATTTTATAGTTTTAATTTTTTCTAAATATATATGAGTTATTATTATTATTTACTTGAACACTTATTTTATTTACTAAGAGTTATTTTATTTTATTTATTTTTATTGGTAAAAGGCCGAAGCCATTAAAGTCAGTTAGAAAAAATACAGCTCTGTTCAGTGCGAGCACCGGTAGGAAAGAAAACCTCTAGTCTAGCCTGGGACTACATACTATTTATATACACAAGGTCAAGCCCTTCAAGGAAACATATTTTATTGTATAATTGCTGAGATAGATATACAAATATCACCCTTGGACATGGTCTTTCTTTTGATATCCTTATTCTGTATGTTTTTAGGCACTTCGACTCCTGGGAAGACCTCCATGGCTTATATTGAAGGGGCATCTTCTATCTTTCTCCTGTCTAACCTGAAACCACATAAATCTACCACTTCTTTTTGTATGTTAGCTATACAAAATCAAAACATTCATTCTACTGCAGACATCTGTTAGTTCTTAAAAATCTTTGCTTGAGAAGAGAAAATACTTGATTGTTGCCAAGCTTATCAAAATTATGCAAACAGACTTGTTTTAGTGTTACCTTAAATCTGGAGCACATTTTGGTTAGTTCACCTTCCACCGTGTGTAACTGCCAGCAAGAGTCTTTGAATAGTTGGGTCTATGTTAGTTGAAAACAAGCTGAGTAGAATAGAGAGATCCGACGATAATAAGTCATGTCTTACAAATACAACAGTTGAAGCATAACATCAAATTGGTATAATAGAGTTTGAACTAGTCAAACCAACAGATAAAAGTAAAGTCATCGGTGAAAACAGAAATTTGGTGAGAGAGTGCGCAGTAAAAACTATTTTAAACAGGTCAAAAAACTTGAACTGTTGCTGTGGTACAACCGTTGAACCAACGGTTATTGGACCTTTGAACTCAAACGAACCTATTGAACTTATGGTTATTGAACCATTGAACCACCTTAAACATTGAAGTTATTGAACCGGTTGAACCTTTGAACCGATGGAACCTTCAAACTCTGATGAACCTTTGATCTGGATGAGCTTTCAAACTGGATGTACCCGTTGAACTTACGAAATGATGAACTGTTGAACCTTTTGAACCTGTTGAACCTCTATCTTAAGTTTCAACGGTTCAACGCTTTTCTTTTCCTTTCTTCCCTCATCTTTCAAAATTTTAGATCTGACCTTTGAACTCATTGAAGCAAATGAACCTATTGAACTTACAGTTATTGAATCGTTGAACCACCTTGAACGTTGAAGTTATTGAACCAGTTGAACTTTTGAACTGGTGGAACCTTCAAGCTCTGATGAACCTTCAAACCAGATGTACCCATTGAATTTACGAACCGTTGAACCTTTTGAACTCGTTGAACCTCCATCTTAAGGCTCAATGGTTCAACGCTTTCTTTTCCTTTGGCATAATTCTTCCCTCATCTTCCAATAATTCTTGTTTTAAAAAAATAACTATGAACTTAACAAATTAACATAGATATTTTAAGTACAACTATATTTAAAACACGTCTATATATATTGAAGATATCTAGACTAGTTATATTACAAAATTAAAAAATCATAAAAATTAATTGTAGAACAAACATATATTAGAAAGTAATTTAAAAAAAAATTATAATCATACCAAATCATACAAATCACAAGTCATTACAATTTAAATAACAAACAGGTAAAACCACCACATAGCACTTAATTACCATAGTTTTGCTATCCACCATTCTCTCAATTTTCATAATAACTACTACAGTTTTAAATTAATATTTACATAGATTTAAAGAACTGGTTAAGAATAAGCTTGGGTTCAAATGACAGCATCATCTTGTAAAAGTTTTGACTTGTGCTCCTCATTGCCAAAACCCTTCTTTCAATTGTATGCAAACACCTTTGGATCATTTGTACCACTTAACTGCTAAAGCACAGATAATCTCCCACACAAACACAATTTCGAGGCATCTTGCAAATTATTTTCATTTCCAAAGCAACTTATCTTCGTCGTCTTGAAACAACTCCCAGATAACAATACCTTAAGATGAATCCACTTAACTTCATATACACACTTACAAGGCGTAGGCATGTACATGAACATTATTCTGATTGATTTACATAGTTTTATGTTGCTTTAGATTTATCCCTAGTTATTATACTAATTCATGAATAGCATGTAAAACCTAACTAACCCTACTTCTACTTCTACAACTAATAGGATAGAGGATTGATTTAAAATAATTTTGGACCTTCACCAAGCTGATCGGTGCCTAATCCACTAGGAAACAAAGTCATGGACAACAAAGAGGGAAGAGATGCATCAAGTAAAACTTCAACAAAAATAGAAATATATATTGACGTACAAATCTTAGATTTAGTCTCATATGATAAACATAATTAATAATCAAGAAAAGAGAAGCAATGATCTATTTGCAACAAAGGAATGACCCATACAAAAGAGTTTGTATTTATTCAAATGTTGTCACACATTATCCAATCTCTATTACAATAATACCAACAAGTGTGGCAAAAGAGGATGAGTAACTAGGTTCAAACACCCCTGAACAACTACATTCTTCCATGGAGACATATTATCACATGAAATTGTGCATTGAAGATCCTTCCTACACTATATTAGATGCATTCTTCCATCTGTAGCCTAGACATATATTTTTCTTGATGCCCTAAAATCACCACAAACTCCTATGCCTCTAGAAAATTGGTTCAATGACAAACATGTATTACATCCTTATATATATATATATCATTACATTTCCTTTGTTGCATTTTTTCGAGGGAAAACCAATTAGGGCACCCACCTATCTCATCTACCCTTGCATTCAATTCCACATACCTTCAATCTTGTCAAATTGGGCATTAATGGCGCTTTTGGTAGGTAGGCAGATATGCAAACTAAAAACCTATGAAAAACCACATTTTAAAAACATTTGTTAGTGAGTTCCTATTGACCAAGAACTCGCCAAAATCTCTCTTTCCTTCTGTTCACTTTGTGTCTTCCTTGTTGAAGGCTTAGTCATTTTAACATTTACCCTACCTTGTTAGTAGTTTCCCTAGTTCAAGGAACTACGTGAAATGTCAAAAACCTCCCTCCTTTTCTTTTTTTCTCCTTTGTTAGTGAGTTCTTGACCACCATAAACTCACCGAACATCACTTTACTTTATCTTGTCTTCTTTTCTACCTTGTCATACCTTAGAAAGTTTTATCCATGGAAATATTTTTTCTCTCAGTGGTTGGGGCTTAACCAAGAACACAAAACACTTTCGACAAGTTCCATGGTTTTGAGAACCATGCAAACTACCAAAAGTCCCATCCTATAGCCTCTTTGTTGGTGGTTGGGAGTTCAGTAGGAACTAGCAACCCATTGGGGTTTTCCATGGTTCAAGGAACTACGTGAAATGTCAAAAACCTCCCTCCTTTTCTTTTTTCTCCTTTGTTAGTGAGTTCTTGACCAACATAAACTCACCAAACATCACTTTACTTTGCCTTGTCTTTTCTACCTTGTTATGCCTTAGAAACTATTATCCATGGAAATAATTTCCTCTCAATGGTTGGGGCTTAACTAAGAACATAGAACACTTTTGGCAAGTTCCATGGTTTTGGGAACCATGCAAACTACCACAAATCCCATCCTATAGCCTCTTTGTTGGTGGCCGAGGGTTCAATAGGAACCATGAGCCCGTTGGGGTTTTCCATGGTTCAAGGAACTACGTGAAATGTCAAAAAACTCCCTCCTTTTCTTTTTTTCTCTTTTGTCAATGAGTTCTTGATCACCATAAACTCATCAAACATCACTTTACTTTGCCTTGTCTTCTTTTCTACCGTGTCATACCTTAGAAAGTTTTGTCCATGTAAATATTTTTCTCTCAATGGTTGGGGCTTAACCAAGAACACAAAACACTTTTGGCAAGTTCCATGGTCTCGAGAACCATGCAAACTACCAAAAGTCTCATCCTATAGGCTCTATGTTGGCAGTCAAGGGTTCAGTAGGAACCAAGAACCTGTTGGGGTTTTCCATGGTTCAAGGAACTACATGAAATGTCAAAAACCTCCCTCCTTTTCTTTTTTTATCCTTTGTCAGTGAGTTATTGACCACCATAAACTCACTGAACATCACTTTACTTTGCCTTGTCTTCTTTTCTACCCTATCATACCTTAGAAACTTTTGTCCATGGAAATATTTTCCTCTTAGCGGTTGGGGCTTATCCAAGAACACATAACACTTTCAGCAAGTTCCATGGTTTTGGGAACTATGCAAACTACCAAAAGTCCCATCCTATAGCCTCTTTGTTTCCGGTCGGGGGTTCAGTAGGAACTAGGAACCTGTTGGAGTTTTCCATGGTTCCATAAACTATGGAAAACATTGAAATGGTTTTTGGTGAGCCGAAAATGACTGACAAGACCAAAAAGTTCAATATTTTTTTAGGAATTTTAGGAATTTTTGGATCTCTTTCCACTTTCTTGTGATCTATCTTGAAGATCTTGTGGAATACATTCTTCTACACTTTGTATTGAATAAACATGTCTTAGAAATGTAGGTGGATAAACAACCTGAGGATATTGGTATATGTGAGGATAATGTGCCAACATTGCAAGCCATTACTCAATTCATCCTTTCATGAGTCCTATTAATATTCCAAGTCTTTCATCCTTTGAACCCTTGTTTTTGTGTCACCTGATAGATTTTTTGACATGCATTATTCTCATTGCTTTCTTTCATGGTGTTGCATTTATTATTATGCAAGGTTATTACATTTTATGCTCAATTAGTGGTTTTCATACCTTGTTGAAATGCGTGTCACATTGTCAAAGAAGAAGCATGTCCATGTGATTATGTTGGTTCACTATAATGGAGGACTCATTTTGTGTGTTTGCATGCATGTGGTCATCATCTTGAAAGTTTAGGTGTATGGTCACAATTTAGTCCTAGATGTCTAGGATGTCACAAAGACATAAACATAGGTGTTTCGCTTTGGGCTATCAATGTGAGGTACACTTTTATGGTACAAATTCATTTGATGATTGTTATCATCTGCATGTAATTTTGTTCCATGCTTGTAAAAATGCCTACACCTTTCAGGTTTGTTATATGACTAGGGGCATTAGTCATTTAGATTTAATTTGACATTTTGAAGCTCAAATATTCATTTTCGTTGTTTAAAAATGGCATTAAATTTTCTTTGTTAACCCCATTCGCTCTTTTCACTTGAGGCTTTAAAGCTAGAAGACACATATGAAATTATATAGAAAATTCTTAAACTTTAGTATAACATTGAAGCAAACCACTAACCATTGTGAGTTGGTTGTTTGGTTTTTAAATCAAGATTGTCTTTAGGATTAGGTTTAATAATCAAAATATTTGGATTACTACCACATTTTGAGCTTTCTAAACTCATCCTCATAGAATTTACAATCCATTTCATAAACATATTCAAAATCTATATCTTCATAATTCAGCTGGAGTCCAACTCGTCCAATTCAAACTCAAACTAGTCCATGTGCCTTTAAATTTTACAACTTGAGCAACAACAAGAGAAAGCACAACAAGAGCAACATGAGAAGACATCCAAACCTTAATCTTTTCCCAAGTAGAACTCTAAATTTAGTTTATTAATTTCATGTTTAAAATTTTTCAAGGCGTATAATTCATTGAAATGGTTACAAAAGATACCTTGAATTGTATCTCTTTACATCTAATGACTAGAATTTGTATTAACCTAGTCTCTAACATGACTTTATACTTCCAACATGGAGATCATAAAGAAACGTATACTGTAGATAGGTAATTTGAGATCAGGCTAGCGGTAAGAACAGTGTGTCATAGGAGAAGTTCAATTTGTAAGGTTTTCATCAGGCTAGCGGTGAGAGCAATGGCTGGTCCGAAGCAGTGGACGAAGGAAATGGATAGAAGATCCATCCCGAGGTTTAAAGAACCGGTTAAGAATGAGATTGGGTTCGAATGACAACATCATGCTGTAAATCTCTGAGTTTTGACTTGGGCATTGAGGAAGACATTGCCAAAACCCTTCCGTTAAATTGTATGCAAACACCCTTGGATGATTTGTATTATCACTTAAACTGCTGACGCACAGATAATCTCCCACACAAACACACTTCCCAATATATTGAGGGAGAGAGTCCGGAGGCATCCTTGCAAATTCTTTCCATTTCCAAAGCAACTTATCTTCATCGTCCTGAAACAACTCCCAGATAACAATACCCATAGCGCTTGGCAAATGAAAGTCAATACCCATCCTGAGTAGAACCTCAGGTAACGGATCGCTTGCTGACTGATCCATGAAGGTCGCTACCACTAGAACGGATGCCCTATATGCAACTATGGATAAAACATACAGATCATAATTTTCAACAAGTTGGGTGGGTAATGGAGCTATTGTAACAGGCTTAATAATACCATCTTCGATATTGTAACCGGCAATAGTCATAGGCCTCTCTGCCCTCCAGAAAAGAACGCCATTGCACTCAACCATTTGACGATCTAATATATTAGAGCCCGTTTCCCCTGAAAACTGAGACTTAAGCTTCCATGAATCTTGAAAATAGTGGTAGATTTGGAAGGAAAAATTCCTCGAGCTGTGCCCCAACGTCACTACCAAATACGGCTCTCCATTTCCTCCTCGTACAATATGCTGAGACTCGCAAAACATATCGATTACTATATCTGTATAAATTTTCATGAGCGGGTTGCAAACACGTAATACTGGGGTTCTTCTAAAAAGCAGTAACCCCAGCCCTACACTTGGTAAGTTGTAACATCTGACATTGTCTCCCACAGGATTTGAGAGGAAAGAAAGAGAGATTGTCATCCATTTTTGTGTGGAAAAGCAGTAGGCCACACAAAGCCAACTTCCGTCGGATTCTTCACCACAGAGAAGAAGCCATGGATTTTGGGTGCGCAACGAAGACAGAAATCTGTGCGAGGACAAAATAGAATTCCATTCTTTGCAAACTACGCGAGAGCGGCAGATTGACTGTAATGGAAGCTTTGTAAAAATGCATTCCTTTACATCCCCATACAGCTCAGATACACCACTCTGCTCTCCGTCTTCTTCAACTGCTGAAATAAATTGTCGCTCCATTGCTTTCGACTACCAGGCTTCCTAATTAATGGATTTCTTATGCTATTGATTTCTCTCTATGCATTTATAGGTGTTTGACATGGAGAGCTTTGCTTACTCCACGCGTGCTTAAGAGCAGCCAAGGTGGAGAAAATAAAATTTAAAATAGGTAATCGAGATAAAAATTGGGATAGATATTTTTAATATATTTATGGAAAACCTGTTAAAAGAAATATAATTTTGGAAGTGTTTTTAAATATTTTATGTAAAAAATTAAATGGCATTAATTTTTTTTGGTTATCTTTTATTAATATTTTACATTGGATATCTGATTTAAATTTATGTGTTCATGTAGATAATTAAATAATTCAAAAGTAAAATAACTTAATTCTTAAGTAAATAAAATAGCTCTAGATTGATATTGGCATCTTTTAGATAGACGTGTTTAAGATATTGTTATAATAGAATATAAACTATTAATAAATATGTAATAATTTGTTATTTATTATCATCTAATTAAATATTTTAGTCTAACTTGACATATATCAATAAATACAAAAATATCTGAAATTACTCATCATCTCATTTTAAAAATATAAGTAATAGTGGTCAAAATATAGCTCCATATGGGACATGTATCAATTTAATTCATTGTGCATAAATAGTACATATCAAAATATAATGCTCTTAAAAAAAAATTTGTCATCACATTAAATAGTTTGAGTTTGTAGATTTTATGCAACATTAGTGTAGAACTTCTAAACCTAAACCAACTAGAAATTTGTTCTTTAATGAACAATATATATTCTCAATGTATCATATTTATCAATCCTCATTTCTAACAAGTCATTCCTTCTCTTTTAATTTATATCCAATTGTGATTATTTTTTGAGACCTCAACAACCAAATATTGAAGTGCCTCCCTATGTAAAGTTCACCATTTGATACATAAATCAAATTTAATACCTATATATTTCAAATATGAAATTTAAATACTCATATTTCAAAAGGGACTCCCCTTCAATTTACATCAACCTCTTTCTCAATATAACATAGAGATATTTTTTCTTCTCATTAAAGCGTTAAATTATAGAAAAAGAATTGTTTTGTGTGCCTAAGTATAAAACTATTAAGTTTCCACAATCCATTATTGCCTAGAAAAGTTGTGTCTTGTATGTAAAGGTAAACTTATTAAACTTTTGTTGTTTACAAGGATGGGGTGATTCCTCCTATAACTACGTGTAATTCCGCTAACCATGGCAGCTTAACCTAATTGTTGTTTCAAACATGAGTAAGTAATAATAGTTGTCTTGCATTTGAGCCCTGACTCTCACTAGCTTAAACCCCAAAAACTCAAAATCATCAATGGAATCCAAAGTTAGTGTTGCAGTTGGACTCAAATATTTGTGGTTAGAATATGTAGAAGGGTTTCTCCCTTTGAGTATATTGATTGTCTCTCTTAAATGATCATGGTTAAAAAAAGAAAATCGCAATTCTAGAAAATGGTCCTAAGATAAGGGTCCAAATGAAGGTGGAGAAAATAAAATTTGAAATAGATAATGGAGATGGTATAGATATTTTTAGCATATTTATGGAAAACGTGTTAAAGAGAAAGGGCCATTAAGTCTTATTTTTAATTAATTTTTTAAAATAAAATTTTAAAATATATATTCATTGTAAACCAACCCATTGAATCACCGGGATTTCGGATTGCCTATTGTTTCTTTAGGCGGCCGGATATAGATATAAGGGCTCCTCCACGCCCTAGATCAATGGAGGCTGAGACTGACTGGGGAGCACCGCTTCAGCGAGATCGCCAGCCACATAACCAACCCCTCCCGGGGATGAGTTGGACTCAAGACCGGCCCCTCCATATAGATTGATTTGGATTGGATGGGTTTCTCGAGCTAGGTTTAGGACCAGCTAGAAGCTATAGATAGACTGGGACCAGCTATATATCCCTCGGCTTCCCAAGCAGAGCGAGATCTAGCCTAGTAATAAAATTTTAAAATATATATTCATTGTACTTTTCAAAGTAAAAATAAAACAAAAAAATCAAGGAAATAATGAATGGTGGTTTTTTGAAAACAAAAAAATTAAAATTTACATACAAAAGTAAATAGTTTCTCATATAGAAATAAAGTAATTAATGTAATAAAACTAACATTCCTATTTTTAGAAAAAATACACTTGATTTGAATCATAGATCCACTAAAACAAACACTTTTTACATAGATTTGTGGAAACATAGATATGGTAGTTTTAATAATTTTGTAATTTTATATTTTATATTTTACATATAATTTATTGATTTAATATTTTACTTTTGTAATTGTATTAATTTTATAAGTTTATTTATTTTATTAGTTTTATAGTTTTATAATTTTAATTAAAAAATTATTGAAATTATTATGTATAGTAAATAATTATGTAGATCTATCAATAAAAATATAATATAAGTGATATAGTTTATAGTTTATAAATGAATTTATTTTTGAAATAATTATTTATTTTAATTTTAGTTAAGAGTTAATATTGCAATAGTAAACAAATAATAAAGTTATTTTTAGAATTATTTTATTTTATTTTATTTACTTAAGATTTATTTTCTAGTTACTTTATTTATTTAAAAGTTATTTTATTTATTTTAATTTTATAATATAGATTGATTGTGTTTTAGTTTTTATTATTTTTTCATCTCGGCTCTTTTATAGTTTTTGTTAACACCTCACATTACACTCCACCCCTTGTTTGGCATAATAAAATAATTTTTAAACTAACATATATATCTAAAATATGCCTGAAGGCACCTATTCTTATAAAACAACAATGAATAAAAAACAAAAAATTAAAACCTTAATATACTTTGATCCTTTTTATTTGATATGGGAAAACACTAATAAAATATAGTTATAAATTATTAAATTTAATTCTGCATTAAAGAAAAGAAAATTATATTGAAGCATTTATAGTAAAATGTAATGTACTTACTTGGAATATACTTTGATCTTTTTATATTTCATATGATAAAACCCTACAAAAATATAGTTATAAATTATTTAATTTTATTATTTAGAAAAGAAAAGAAAAATAGATTGAACCCTTTATACTAAAATATATAAAATACAATACACTTACTTTGACTAACTTCTCCCCTTCAATAATATGTTCTAATCTTTATTTATTTCATATAATAAACCCTAATAAAATATAATTATAAATTAAATTATTGTACAATAAATAAAATAACACAAAAAAACAAAAGGTAATCTGCCCTTGATGAATATACTTTGATCCTTTTATAAATTAAATTGAAGCCTTTATAGTAAATGTATAAAATATAACTTCAAATAGCTTCTCCCATTTTCATGAATATACTTTGATTTGTTTTTATTTCATATGATAAAACCCTAATAAAATAATTAATCTACCCTTGATGAATATACTTTGATCCTTTTATAAATTAAATTGAAGCCTTTATGGTAAATGTATAAATTTTAACTTCAAATAACTTGTTTCATTCATGAATATATTTTGATTTGTTTATATTTCATATGATAAAACCCTAATAAAATAGGTAATCTGCCCTTCATGAATATACTTTTATCCTTTTATCCATTAAATTCAAGCCTTTATAGTAAATGTATAAAATATAACTTCAAATAACCTCTCCCCTTCATGAATATACTTTGATTTGTTTTTTATTTCATATGATAAAACCCTTATAAAATATAGTTATAAATTATATTATTGTACAGTAAATAAAATAACATAGAAAACAAAAGGTAACCCTAACAAAATAGAATGTGCTTATTCTTGTAATAAATTTTATAATTGTGAATACACTTTGTTCCTTTTATATTTCATATGTTAGAACCCTAATAAAATATAGTTATAAAAGAAATTATTCTATAGTAAATAAATAACACAAAAGAAAAGATAACTATGATAGTAAAATATTAATTTGAAGTATTTTCATTAAAATAACTCAATAGTAAATCAAAGTACTATTATATTTCTGTTGTAGGAAATGTTTCTGAATAGATCACCTTAAGTCCTAGTGTCAAAAATTGCAAGATCATAAGCAAGGTAAATTAGTTCCAAGGAGTAAACCTACTTGGTGGATAGGGGCTGAGCCCCAACATTATCTTGTGCTTGCTAGCTCACAAATTGAAGATAAATCCAAGATTTCGCCCACCCTGCCTCAAAGGGCTCAAGAATATTCTAGTGGTAATGTAAATAAATCAATTGAGGGTGATTGTATAGTATCTCCTTTTTCTAAATTTTCTACCTCTGAGATCTTCCAAGAGCCACTAGTTATATGCACCAAACAATGTCCAATGAAAACCATAGTAAATATCATACAGATAAGGACCCGTCAGAAGCAAATGAAAAAAAGCATAAGGGCTCTTCACTAGAGTAAATGGGAGATGACAACAATTAATAGACCACAGTGAGAAAAAATAAGAAATTAGGGTAAAATGATAAAAGAAAGATGACTTTGCGTTCTCATGTTAAGATGGGTAAGGAAAAAAACTATAATTTAGATTTTTCTAGTTGTTCCTATGCACCCTTAAGTTTTTTCCCATTCAGTTTTGTTCTCTTTTTATTTATAATAGAAAGGGTATCACCCCCATGGTGACACATATATAACAAAAAAAAGATACTATTTAATTTATAGTAAATAAAACAACTTACCATTAAAATAACTTTTGCGCTTGTCCAATATACTTTGTAGAATCTAAATAAAAACCCACAAATTAGATTTCATTTTCCAGAAAAGAAAATAAAATTAAATTGAAACCTTTATACAAAAAAGTATAAAATATAATGTAGTTACCTTCAAATAACTCATAGGCTTCTCTGTATTCTTTTGCTCTACCTTATTTCAATATAATGCTATTACCTTCATATAACTTCTATGCTTCTCTAGTATTCTTTTGCCCTATCTTATTTCATTTTATTTTTTTGTGATTTATGTTTGACTATTACTTGTATTTATATAGATTTGTTACTTTATGTTTGCTTTATTGTTATTTCCATTAATTTAATAAAACTACGGCAGTTATATATTTTAAATTTAATTCCTGTGTGCTTTCATTTAAAAAATATGTCAGTTATATATTTTTTAAATATAAAATAGTTACTTCATAATTTTTAGGTGCATTCATTTAATAAAATATGCGGGCTATATTTTAAATTTAAAATACTTACTTTATAATTTTACAAAAATATGTTAAATAATGATGGCGCGAAGATTTGAAGAGCGACAATTCGCAGAGCGAAAATTTGCAGAGAGACCCATTCTAGAATGGAGAGAGAGAGGGATGAAAGGAGGCCTCATGGAGCAAAGAGATTGGAGACGCTTTCCTCAAAGGGAGCTCAAACAGGCTAACAGGAATTGTGGATTTGCCAGCGGTGGTCAAAATTTTCCACAGCAGGAGGAAGACCTGCAAAAATGGCATGATGTCAGGTTTCCTCTGAGAAGAGAGCGCAACAAAATGGAAATCTTCACGGCCCAAGGCACTGGAATCAAAGATAGCAAAACTATCAACAATATAGGGGAAGAAGAAACCCTAGAGGTGATGGTCAGCGCAGGGATTTCCAAAGGCGCAATTTGCAGCCAGAGATCAACATCACGGAAGGAGGGAAGATGTCAGAGAAGAGGAAATCTCAATCACCCTCAATGCTAATCGTCTTCAGCATCCTGTTTTGAAATTGGAAAATACTGCATTAATAATGAAATGGCATGAGAAGGATTTAAATTGGCAAAGTCTGGAGACATGGTGGTATGACAAATGGGGAACGGAATTGGAATTCAAGAGGATGACAAATGATTATTTCATGGTCATTTGTCCTTCGAAAGCCATCAAGGCTCAAATTAAAGAAGGGATTTGGATTCTTGATGGCTGCGGCTTTTACATCAGCCAATGGAAGGCCGGGTTCGATCCAACTTCACACTGCTTGGAAAAAAATCATGATTGGTATATTTTACCTAACCTCCCTCTTGAATATTGGGACTCCAGGGTTTTGGAAGAAATTGGTAATGGCATGGGATCCTTTTTGTGCGCGGAGAAAAGGGGCAACCCAGAAGGGTCAGGCATAGTGGTTCAGGTAGGCATCTAAAGCAATCCAAATCGTAGAATCTTGAGTGAAATTAAGATTTCGTCAGGATTAGGTGTCTGGACGCAGAAAGTGATCCATAACCCTCTCCCCACAGATACTCTGGTCAAAGTGCTAGGGTGGAAAAGTGACCCTTTTCCAAAGGAAAACTCGGAGCAAGCGTCCAATAAACAACTCATGGAGGACGAAGATTATGTCAAAGAAGGTCTCCCTCTCCCTTCTAAAGTGGAGCTTCAAAAGGAATCCAAATCAGCCCAGAGGCTTGATGATGCCCAGAGCATCAGATCCATTGATCAAAAATTGTCGCAGGTAATTGAGCTGATTGGTAACACAGTACGCAAAGAGGATCTTGATTCCCTCATAAATGTGGGCAATGAATTGGTGGACATTGCAAATGCGGCCAAAAGAGGGGAGCTTGACATCAACAATTTTGAAGGTGAAGATTGGCTTGCAAAACAAGATTTCGAGCTGATGGGAAATGAAGGCTTCCTAACTGAAAAGGAAGACCCAAGCAAAGCCCTGAATAACCTTGTAGAACAAGTGGAGTTAATTGAAATCTAAGGAACCAACCAAAACATTGCCAGATTGTGGAGAACACAGAGGAAAAGGTAGGATTCTGAATAAGGAAAAACTCAAGTGGGATGGGGAGGCTTCAGGGCAATTGAAAATCTAAACACTATTGAAAGTAGGGAAGGGGAATGCCCTTCCTGAACAACAATGAAAATCATTACTTGGAATGTTAGGGGCTTAAATGCCCCTAACAAAAGATGTCTGTTGCGGCAGTATCTGAACTCGCAGCAACCGAACAATTGTTTGATTCAAGAGTCTAAGTTAGGAGAACACGAAAGAGCAACTCTCAGCCTCAAATTGAGCAAGTGGAAGATTTGTGGAGTCAATGCAGAAGGAGCCTCAGGTGGACTGCTCACTCTTTGGAAGCCGTAAACAGTCTTGATTGAAGAGGTGGCTTCAAGCAAGTGCTGGCAAGCCTGCAGGGTAAGGAGCCTCACCTCCAATCTAAGTTTTCTTCTGGTAAATGTTTATGGGCCTAACAACTACATTCATAAAAGAAGTGTTTGGAACGAATTGAACAAAGTCTACAAATTCCTAGGGTTCAAATTTTTCATTTTAGGCAGGGATTTCGACGCAATTTTGAAAGAAAGTGATAAGAAAGGGGGCGTAGGGAGGAAACTTCAGTCTCAGTTGGATTTCAAAAGTTTTGTGGATAGAAATGAACTTTGTGACATTCAGATGGGAGGTGGGTAGTTCACCTAGACAAATAGACGGTTAGGCTTCTGCAACATAGCCGAGAAATTGGATAGGTTCCTCTTCAAAGGAGACTTCTACAGTCTTCCCTTTAATCTCAACTCTCAGTTGCTTCCATTACCAGGGTCAGATCACTACCCTGTTTGCTTGGAATTATTGGGAGAAAATGGATCAGTCAGGAGTCCCTTTAAGTTTGAAAATATGTGGTTTCAGCACAAGGATTTTTTGGATCTAATCAAACAATGGTGGAATGAAGCGCAGCCCGTAGGCTCCAAAATGTTTAGCATCACAGTCAAGCTGAAGGTTATTAAACAGAATCTAAAATCATGGAATCAAAATAACTTCAAAAACATCTTTGAGGAGAAGAGGCAATGTGAATCAGAATTAAAAGCCCTCTTGAAGAAGATTATTAGAGAGGGAATGGATAACCACAGCTACTTGCAAGAAAAATTGCTGATGGAAAAAATGAATGATATTCTTACCAAAGAAGAAGTGTTTTGGCGACAAAAATCCTGAGACGTTTGGTTATCGGCCGGGGACAGAAATACAAAATACTTTCATAATGCAACAAAGGCAAGAAGGGAAGTAAACAGAATTTCCAGGGTAAAAGACATTAATGGAAAACTTGTGGAGGATGTGGAAGAGGTCAAACAAGCAGTGGTGGAGCATTTTTAGAACCTCTTGCATGAGCCAGAAGGTTCCCTGCTCACAGCCCAAGAAGAGCTTGTGGGATATATACCCAAGCTGGTAAATGATGAACAAAATGATATGCTAAACAACAAATTTTCAGAGGAGGAAGTGAAGTTTGTGCTCTTTCAGCTCCATCTAGATAAAGCGCCTAGACCCGATGGTTTTCCAGCCAGCTTTCTCTAGAAATGCTGGGACATAATCAGCACTGACATTGTGGAGGCCTTAGAGGAATCTAGGACCTCTAGACAACTTCTAAAAGAAGTTAATAACACTTTTTTAGCACTAATCCCAAAGAAAGAGAAGCCTGAACTTCTGGACGACTTCAGGCCAATCTCTTTGTGCAACACTTTTTACAAAATTTTAGCAAAAATAATGGCAAACAGGTTAAAAACACTTTTACCAGATTTGATTTTAGAAGAGAAGACGGGGTTCATCTCAGGAAGGTCCATCTTGGATGGGATAATTATTGCTCATGAGGCCATCCACTCAATAGAGACCACGCGAAAGCAGGCAATGATATTAAAACTTGACATAAAAAAGGCTTATCATCGGGTCAATTGGCATTTTTTGTTTAAAGTCTTGGAAGGATTTGGCTTCACCAAGAATTGGCTAGACTGGATCTTCTCCTGGGTGGCAAGTCTAAGATTCTCAATCCTTGTGAATGGAACTCTGGAGGGCTTCTTCAATGTCTCTCGTGGGTTAAGATAGGGAGACCCACTATCCCCCTTTCTTTTCATTTTAATGGCTGAAGCACTTGGCAGATCACTTACCAGAGCTTGGAACCTCAGGGAGATCGCGGGAGTTCAAGTCACAAGTGGCGCTCCACATATTACCCATCAGCAATTTGCTGATGACACCATGCTGTTTGGGAAAGCCCAAATCAGGGAGGCTCGAAGTTTCAAGACAATCCTTTAAAAGTACACTACTGCCTCTGGACAAGAAGTTAGTCTTGAAAAATCAAAAGTTTTTTTCTTCAACACTTCTGCGAGAGTGGAAGCTCAGCTTTTGAGGATCCTTGGTTTTATGAAAGGATCTCTCCCTTGCACTTATTTGGGGATCCTGTTGGATAGGGGTCTTTGCCCAGGCAACATCTGGAACAGTTTACTGGAGAAAGTCAGCAACAAGGCAGCCTCCTGGAAAAATAGTTGGCTATCTTAGGCAGGCAGGTTAACGAAACTCAAGTCAGTCATTTCTACCCTACCTACCTATCTAATGTCCTGTTTACCTCTGTCAAGCAAAGCCAGCAAAGAATTGAATAAGAAGATGAAGAACTTTTTTTGGCAAGGATTGTCTGAATAATTCAAATACCCTCTTGTTAAGTGGAAACAAATTTGTGAATCTAAATGAAGGAATGGATTGGGTATCAAAAATCTTTTGCTCCAAAACAAAGCCTTGGGAGCCAAATTAGTTTGGACAATTTTCTCCAACCTAGATCTTAAGTGTGTCCAAATTATGCATGTAAAATATTTGGATGAAGGGATAGACAACATTTTCACTTCCAGGGAGCTTCCCTTAGTTCCAGAATTTGGAATTTTATCCGTAGTTGCAGAAATCTCATTTTAGAACATCTTTCATGGGAGATTAGGAGCAGGGATTCTGCTAATTTCTGGGATGATTCTTGGCAAGGACTACCTAAATTGGCCAATGAGGTAGATTTGGCAAACGTCAAGACTATAACAACCCAGACATGGGGGGATAAGGTAAGAGATTTTTTGACTCCATCTTTTCACAATGGCCTTCTGACAGCCAAATGGAAGAGTCCACATAACCTCAGGTTAAGTCAGGCAGAAGTGGAATTATTCGATAAAACCATGGCTAATAGACAGATTAGCTTCTGATAGGGCTCAGACATCCTCAGATGGGTAGGCGCCCCAAATGGAGTTTACAATGTTAAAGAAGGATACAATAAACTATCGGATTGCTAAGAGGAAGCCTTTGCAATTCCAAGAGAGTTGTGTTGGAATCCCAATTGCCTACCAAAGGCAGGGGTCTTCTTGTGGATAGCCTCACAAGGTAGAGCCTTAACAGCAGATAGGTTAGCCAAACTCAAATTTTAGGGTCCATCAAGATGTTGTTTGTGTAAAGATTACTCAGAGGACAGAAATCATCTCTTTCTCAACTGCCCTTACGCGAGCACATGTTGGAATTGGCTAATGAACAAACTTTTCTGGAAATCGGCTATGCCAACGGGATTGTCTGATTGGCTCTCCAGTTGGCCCAGTTTATACAAAAAAGCGGTGTATCACAAGCTGTGGGAAATCAGTCCTTCATTGCTGATTTGGGAGCTCTGGAAAGAGAGAAACAGGAGACTCTTTCAGGATAAAGAAATGCCTCTCCCTTCATTTCTAAATAAACTCGAGAGTAGTATAGTTGAGGTTTTCAACTCAACATTGGGCCATGTAACACAAAAGAGCTTCTCAGTCTAGGATGCCAAGATCAGACAAGGCTGGCAGGGCCTTGTATTGCCACCTCTCAGTTTGGAAGGAGGACAACAATCAACGCTTAAAAGAAAACTAGCCAAATGGTCTCCCCCGGACCCTAAGTGGTTCAAATTAAACTTTGACGGAGCATCACGAGGGAATCCCGGTAAATCAGGAGCTGGCTGCATCATCAGAAATTGGGAAGGGAAAACAATTGGTAGTCTCACAGAGCCACTAGCAAATGGAACCAACAATGAAGTGGAACTGGAGGCCTTAATCTTAGGCTTAAAGCTTTGCCATGAGCTAAATCTCTGTCAGGTTGCCATTGAGGGAGACTCCCTTCTGGTGATCAATGGGTTGCGCACAAGGAAACTCCTAAACTGGAAATTGGCCACAAAACTGGAATTAGCTTTGGCTTTGATGGATCGGTGTGAGTTGACCACCGTTAATCACATTTATAGGGAGGCTAATTCAGAAGCAGACCTTCTTTCTAATCAGGGGGCAGATGGAATTACGGTCAAATTTTTCTCTAGCTGAAGAAGTATGATAGGGTGGCAGGGTGGGCACCCAATCCAAGATCACTTGGATGGGTCGATGCCATTCAAAGTTATTATGGCCTCTTCTTTGTATTCAATAGTTATTGTGGCTTTTATGAATTGGAGATGTATCTCCTCCCTTATGGAATTCACAAGCCTTTGACTTGAGTCGTCGCACGCCTCACTCTGGTAGACCTTTCCTTGCATTGATTACAAGTTTCGGTTAAATGAATGTGATCTCTCTTATGCGCAGACAGAAAGACATATCTGGAGTTCATTCCATTTTCACAATTCTGAGCGATTCTCTGTTGGTGTAGATGGTGGCAGTAGCAGACAGCATGGAGAAGGGCTCGGGCTTCATTGCAAAGATCTCGGTGCATGGGTTGATAAATCTAGGGGCTTCGACTCCTCTACAGCTGGAGAGTTCAGTTAGGCAGATGGCATTCAAGGGAGCGGTTACAGACTTAAGGTTAAAACGCATCCTGCATAGGCATGAGGGCTTGCTCCTCTCGGCGGTCAAAATAATCTTGGGGATGGATTTCTTGATAGCAGATGAGTTCTACAGGGTCGACTCCCACATTTCTTCCCGTTTCCTTGCCTCAATCCTGGATGTTGGGGTGTCTACAGCAGCAGCAAAATCTGTCATGGTGAAAGTATTTAAAACAAAATTCCTTCAGGGCCTCAATTCCATTTTGGAGGCGGCCATTCCAGGGATGGGCATCCCCTGCCCAAGAGACATTGCCTCAAATAAGGACCCTCTAGAGGTGACGAAGGTTCTTCCCTTCATCCTTGATCTAAAAGGCCTGGTGCTGGTGGAGCATTAGGATCATGTCATCCCGGTCTATGGCTTCCTCCAGAATATGCTGCAAGAGAATGTGGATCCCAGGGAAGAGGTATGGGTAGACAGGCTTCATGCCATGGCTGTCGAGCTCGGCCTCTTTTGATATCTTGTTTAGATAAATCCTCAGTCCCAGTAGGTTCATTAATAAGATAGTTAATATCAGACCAGTAAGCCTACAGGCTAATTTTGGATAGTGTGGTCCCCTATATCAGATTAGAAAGCCTAGAGGCTGATTTTGTAAAGTACTGTAAAACCTATAGTTTCAAGGAAGGGTTTAGGAGTCTTTTTGTCATCTGGCGGTGGCAGGTAAACGGCTTATAGGCACCTGCATGTTCATTCTTTCTTCGGATCAATACAAACTTTATATTTACGTAGCAAAAAAAAAAATTTACAAAAATATGTTGCTCATTTTAATTTTTGATAATTTTACAAAAATATGTTGCTCATTTTAATTTTTGTGAACACGGTCACAATCATCCCCTTAATGCCACATCTCAGCATAATAAAAACTTAAATTTATGTGTCCATGTAGAAAATAAAACTAGCATACCTATTTTGGAAAAGATGTGGAGAGATATCATTGTGGAAAAAATAAAACTAATCTATGTAAAAAACACCAAGAGATACGATTGTGGTCTCTCGACGTCTCTTACATAGATTTTTTTAAAGATAGGTATGCTAGTTTATTTTAGTTTAGAACTTTTTTATTTGCTACATACATACATGGACACATGAGAAATCTGAGAAAGTAAATTTTATTTATTAGTTAGTGTATTAGAATTTTTTACTGTGGTTAAGAAAATGCAATAGAGGGAAAATAAAAAATAAAATAAAATAATTATTAAATAAGAACAAAACAAATTGTTTACTTCAAATTTTTATTAATTTGAATTGAAATAACTATTTTGTAACACACTTATAAAATTATTTTAAAAGAAACCTAATTTATAATTGCAACAAAGAAAATACTATCATTTTGCTTACAACAACCTTAAATATTTTTTCTATTTTTTCAAGTCACCCTATATTCTTTTCATCATTTACAAAGTATATAACTAGCATACCTATCTTTAGAAAAAGATATCTAAAATAGGCTCTAGGCATATTTTAGATATATTTTTCTAAAGATAGGTATACTAGTAGCATCTGCAGTTTGAAGATGTAAACATAGTATTTAAATGTTTAAGAAAGTTTTGTTTGAGTAACAATAGTGCAACATTTTACATAACAGAAGATCACTTATAACTAATATTTGAGTAGATTTGAATATGAGCAATACAGAAAGTTAATGTGAAAAAGGGTACACTAATTCATAATATTTGAGAAAATTTTGTAAGAAGTACATCACATTATTGATCATGTATTTTAAATAATCATGAAAATGTGGAATACAGTTGAGAGAAAATCTAAATTATTCAATATTTGATATTCATAAAAATAGATTTGTAAGGAGTACATCAAATCATGTTTTCTTCTAATAATTTGAGTGTCTGTTCCTCAGACTTTCAGTTCTAAAGTTGTTTTCCCTTTTTCATATTTTCATAATGGTTATATGTAAATGGTGGAATTATTCTTAGTCCTTGTAATGATTTAACATGAGATATAGCCACAAAAGTCAAACCTATTGTTTCTTTTTGTCCAACATCAATAGTGGTTTTTGAAAGAGTGAGACCTTATGATTTGTGTAAAATCAATGCCCAAGCTCGTCTCAAGGGTATTTGGATTGCATGACCCCTTTGTATTAATGTAATTGGTATTTATTTGAGGACATTGATCTTCAAATGGAATGCCTGAGTAACTATTGAATTCAACCATAACATATGTGAGTGGTTCTAGTGGTGCAATTCAGGGTCTATATATTATTTCTCGAACATATCCTAGAGCTCCCTTTACAAGACCTTCTTCTATCCAAAGATTGGAAGTTAACATTACTCTTGCATTGTTAGCAATTAACAATTCCACATCAAGTTCATCATTTTGTCCTACTTCTGGTGCATCGATAGTACTGACTTTTGTAGCAATGTTGCATGTAACTGGGTGCTTCAATGAGTATAATTTTCTTTTGTTATGACAATGCACATTAACATTGGTGGAAAATAAATGAATATTGTTATCAAAATCTTCATTGGTTGTAGTGTCTCTTTCAGCATTAATCCTTGTCATTAGTAATTTCTAGTCATCAGTAGTTGGATTTGAATCTCTTCCACTTGTGTCAATTTTACAAGTTCTTGTGGTTGTGGGCCAAGATCCATATTATTTGATGCAAATAATCAATTATTACCTTTCTCTTGTCGACATCTAGGGCATATAGGACCTTGAGGTGTTTGAAAAAAATTATTCCAAAGTAACATTCTTGGAAAATGTAGCACATGTTTGGAGAAACAAATTTATCTAGATCATGTCGAAAAAGCATTTGAAAGTTATTGAAATCTCTTTTAAGAATTCCATTTGGATTTGGTATATTTTGTGCATTGTTTCCAATAGTTACATTCACTTCACGTCAAATTGTATTTTCTAGTGTTTCAAGCACACAATCTATGGATCTTAAATTTTCATCTTCAATATGAAAATTAATATTAGGAAATGACTGATGCTCATACATCTCAATTGATTGATGAGTACTTGTTTGTGTTGGTGTATAGTAAGCTTACTAAGGAGTGCATATTTAGGAGTCTATGTTTAGTCTTGAGCTATACTTGACATACCTAGATTAGCTTTGTCTAACTTAAGTGGTTTTTTTTCCTATTCTTGAAGCACCACTATTCTTAGTGAGATTTTCCTATTATTGGATTGTCTATTCTTAGTCGATTATGCCCTATATGTATCTCATAGTGAGCTATTTTACTATCCCAATCAATTCACTCTTCATTGAAGTATTTGCTTCACATATTTGTGTTTTGAATATTTTCTGTAGGATAAGTGTGCCTTTTCTTGTCTTAGGTGGCTAATTTGGTGTAGGTAATCATCAAAGGATCCTCTAAGTTCTCACATGGTATCAGAGTAGGGTTGGGTTTATTTATTGTTTGTCTGGTATCAATTTGTAGATTTTTTGTTCAATATACTAGTTGCATGGAAATTATTCTCTATGTATCTATGTCTTTGTTAAGCCCATCCTCATTGTAACATGTCAACTCATAATGCCCAAAACTAATCAACTTAATTACCATTAAATAAACACACACACACACACACACACACACACACACACAGATATATATATATATATATATATATATATATATATATATATATATATATATATATATATACATACACACACACGCACACACACACACACTCATATATATATATATAATCATTGACAATAAATCAAATAAATTTAATTTCAGGATAATTGAAATTGTAACATTTCCACAAATAGCATATTATTGAATTATGCAACAATGATAAGTATACACTTAATTTTCAAGAATAATAAGTCATATAAAGAGAATTATGTTAGATCTGGAAAACTTGATATCTATTTTCCTAAGCCTCGAAATGTATTCTTCGTAGGAAGGAGAGCATCACCTGAGTGCTTTTCCTCCAACCATAGACCAACAGTCTCCTACACAACTTCCTACCTAGAAGTGGCCCTACCCTTACGAAGGGAATAGATATAAGGAATGAAATAGGTTTTCCATCTGAGTCTCTAGTGTCATGTCCTTCATAATACTTCACGATCGTAAAACTATAGATCCACTCTAACTATGTATGACATTACAGGAAGCATTATGTCATCTAGAGCATAGTGAACTTACTAATGCATGTAGAGACAGATGCATTAATTTGGACAAAGATTTAATATAAATAGATGTTTCACAATGAATGTAGTCAATTGTTCACACACCTTGATTTGACTTAGAAGCTATCTCATCTTGCAAAATTAATAGAAACAACTGGTCTTACAACATATCCTATAGTCAATTTGACTTAGTTCCATCTTCTAGGCTAAGATAAATAATCATATATGCAAGGGTTGTGTAACTATCAAGTAACCCTTAGTCTATTTGACTAGGTTATTCGATACGTTTCTTAGAGTCTCACACCCTTATTTCAATTGCAATTCAATAAACTCTGACTCCTTGTCACCCTATTCTATGAAGTGAACATTACACTCATAGAGTTTGATTAATCAACTCAACAAACATAATTGAAACAAATTCAAAGGTTCTCTAAGGAACTCATTTGGGTCGAGGATACTCCTCTAATCCCATCTTGATAATAGTTGTATTGGATATAACCAAATCAACATTAAAACTATTAGAAATATCTAATCTTGAGTCAAGAACTCTTAGCTTCCTCAAGGTTTTCTAGAGTTTTGCATTATAGACTCATAAAAATAATTATACTTTTAGCCTTAGTGAATGAGGGTCTTCAAGGTATTGTACTTGACTAATGGTTTAGATACAATGCATACACCAAGGATCATTGGGACTATCTTGAGCTACACCAATCTAGTAGTGCATAAATTCCATTTACTTTCATAGCCTCATGGGCATACAGTCAGTATGAAGGTATGTACTTAGTGAGCTCATTCAGATGACCCTTATCACATCTAAGGGACATCATAATATTTAGTCATGCACAACCATGTTCAACTATGGCATTGGTAGACTACATTATCATACTTCTTAATTAAAAGAGAGAAACTATAATCCATTGCAGTATTCCAGTATAAGTCGGGTTTAAAAACCCTAACATCCATCATCATGTCATTATAAAAGGTAGATTATATCATAGGCTTTTGTCCACGTTACTCGGTCTTAGCTTATAATGATATCTTATTTTCAAGAGTTGATCATTTACCCATGCGAGATAATATCTCAGTTATAATACAACGACCATTCGGTCATATGGAATAATAACACAATGGTTAAGCATTGGCCACATGTCCATGCAAGGTAATAATTCAGTAATAAAGCATTGGTCATACATCCATGCAAGCTTGTAACATAGTTATAAATAATGGCCATTCAGCCTTGCAAAATATTATGACAGTTTTAAGGCAATGACCTTTTGGTCTCGCATGATGAAAATACAAGTATTAAACAATTGCCATTTAGCCATACATGACAATAAATGTAGGCATATAATAATGGCCACTCGACCATACAGAATGATAACACAATTATCAAAAGTGTTTATTAATAGTTAACACAGTCAGCTACCACCTTCTTTCTTGGTGAGCTCATATCACAAACTATGATAGCCATAGCTATCGAACATACCTTTGCATATCAAATAGAAGACTTGATCAAGATTGATAGCAAAGCTATTGAAGCTCTGCAAAAGATAAGGTAATATGGTATAATTCTAAAGATGACAGCTTCGTTGTCAAACCAAAACACACACACAGATATATATATATAACAAGAGTTCATAGAAATGATATTGTGTTCGTGACTATAAAGCCAAGACAGTGAAATCAAGAATGATAATAGAGGTTGTTAGCAACGAGCTATGGGATACCTCGAAACAACAGGGATTTCTTCCTTTTGAACTACAATACTTATACAAAAAAATTGATAATGAGCACAACTCAGGGTCTCGCCCTGGCCAACTCTATGCATTCATAGTATTAATATACTAAACTTAAAAAAACAAGAATTGACACAGCTTCACTTACTCAGTGACAAGGTTTGAAGATGAATTCAATGAGATTCTACAGGTGCTCATACTTCTTTTCCTAGTGAACCTGACCTACTCTCCCATAGCAAAACATAACATAAAACCTATCAACTCCTTCCTTATCTTTCTCTCTTTTGAGAGAAAAGAAACTTGTTTTTCCACTATCCCCATTTCTATCAGGTAGCTGCTCTTAGTGGTGGTTGAGGGCCACTTGCCCCCGCCACTCAGCTTTCAGCCAAGGGAACTTCTCCCACTCCCCTACATTTAGGGTCAAGGGAGAGTAAATCACTCCCTTGCCAAACTATAATACCATTCAAAAAGGATATTATCTCCATAAGAATATTAAACAAATAGGTTATAAATGATAAGGGTGATATCTTTATCCCCATATTTACTATTAGGAATCTAGAAATGTAAGGATTTACTCTAATGTGTTCATGCAAATTGTTTCCTTATTTACGCAGCTTCAGAGAGATTCAAAGAAAAATTGGAAAATGGGTAATCTGATGCAACCAAACCTTATGTAGCATAGTATTCAACACCATTATTATTGCAAAATTACTTAGAAACTCAGAAATATTTATTGAATCCTCCTTCTCATTCCATTCCATCCTACTACAACTAAAAATAAATACCAAATTTATACAAAATGAAATTACCCTTTTTGGCAGATTTTAGCAACTTTCTAAAATTACTTTTTTTGGTAATTTCACATCCATACCTGTATGACCATGAAAATTTCCAATTATTTAAAACTAACTAAAGAATGACTAATCATAAACTTTCTAATCTAATTGCATGTAAAACTTAAAAACTAATTAGAAAAACAACTTGAAAAAACTTGAAAAAAAACATTAAAACCTCATTTTGAGGCCCTAGATGATCAGAAAAGGTTCTGTAAATGTGTCAAAATGGTGACCTACCGAATTTACCAAATCAGTGGGATTTTTAATAAACTCTTCAAGACACATTTGCCCACCAAATTTTAGCTTCGACAAACCCTCGGGTCAATAGTTATGACCTCCGAAAGTTTCTGCATCATGATCAAATTTAGCTTGTTAAAATCCAAATGCTTCAGCTTCGAAGAAATAGGGCTTTGGACCCAAAGTTAGAAAAGATTATAATTTCTATGGAATGAATGTTTAATTCACTGTGATGGTGGCCTTGTTGGGAATACACTTGGATTCTTACCAAGTGTTCTATTTTGGTACAGTTGCAACATTTGTTGTCTGGGGTTATGTTAAGGAGTCTTGTTTAAGGCAGTTCTATGTGATAGAGATTCAAGGGTTCCTTGGCCTATTTCTCTATGATAGAACTGTTACCAATTTTTGCCTACAACTCAAATTGGTAGAGCTGGTACAACAAGTTCATTTTAGGTCAAAAATTCTAACATTTTCTATTATGATTATCTGTTTGCATAGTGGAGTGTTTGAGATATTCAGTTATGTTGTAATTTAGTTGTTCAACACAGGAAAAAAAATTTCAAATCATCATTCATTTGAAAAAGGTGGCTTGAGAGATAAATTATTTCATTTCACTACAATGATTATTCATTTTACAAATGAGATACATAGAAGAAATAAACATTGCATTGAACGAAAACATGATAGATCAAATGTCCCACACAAGCTGTCAGAATAGCTGAACTAGTATAGATATAAGAAATATACTATGCATCTAGAAATAGGAAGAGGAAGGATCATAGCCATCATTCTCTATTCAATGTCTTCGGTTTCCATGGTCGCCTTCTATGCTTGCTCCCGATCTTCATAATAACCTGCGAGATTGAAAGAGATTTGTAAGAGCTCCAGATACGAGTTCCCTAGGTTCCTGTCAGCAGAGGCATAACACATTGCCTATAGTGCACTAAGTAAGATACATATCATTCACATGTAAGAAAGATTGAAAAGAAACAATCATTGTACTTCACTGATTTTATCTAAGAAGTTTGTTCCATGTGTAAGTATAGGTGAAATCATGTTGCTTTTTTGAAGACCAATTCAGCATGTTGTGTTAAGTGGGCTCCCACAAGGGTTAAGCCCAACATGCTGCCCATGATTCTTAGGAGGGGATGGAATACAAAGTATACACATAGAAATAATGATATATTCTGCTATTGCATTAACCAAGTGTACAAATCTTGTGCTCATTACCCATCTATGACTATCAGTTCAATATGAAGAAGTAAGAGTCATAAATGAGCATTGAGACAGCTTAATGATTTCCAAAACAGAGTACAGAATAACCATGATCAATACAGGATAATTGAAAGAATCATATGTATAGATGCTGCTATAGGAACTAGCATGTGAAAGGTATGCTATACACTATTCAAACATATGATAGGAACATATACAACATGTGTACAGATGGAGCACAACTTACATGAAATGCTTTTTCCATTTAAAAGAAGAGAATTTTTGTTGCTCCTGTCTCAAGAGTGATAGGAAAAGAATCCAGTGAACAGTTTTTCCATCAAATCTCATATTTTTCAAGAGCTAGATACAAGAGGTAAATATATGTTTATCTATGTTTATCATGAACATCATAGATGTATATATGGAACCGTGGGGATAGCTATGAAAGCATAGTTGCAGTAATGAAGTAGGCAAATGTCACATGTTATAGATTGAATTTAAGCAAGTTCAATGATACAAGAGAAAGAGAGCAGCTATTTTGTATGAGAGGAAAAGTATTGTCAAGAAAGAAGACATCAATACACAATGAATCAGTTGCAAGTGCTACACGGAAGCATGTTGCCTCAGTCAATGAACTTAAGGAACATCAACTTTCAATATGATATGACATCCATTTTTTAGCAAACTGATAACACATATGGAGCGGCCACTACACTAGAACCGCAAGGGCAATCATCAATTATAAAGTGCATTGAAGTTTCAAATGACTATAACAGTCATATCTCTTATGGGAATAGTCATAATAGTCACTGTATTGGACAACAGAAACATCAGAGAATACTTCAATTGATACATCAAGGTACCTTTATGATAATAATTACACATAAAGGACAACATACAAATGTCTTATTTAGGTCTTCATCAAAAGGGTGGACAACATTGTATGTTCAAGGTCATTTTCAGTCTCAAGTTTCATATGAAGAAAATGCATAGTGATAGTGTCCTTTTTAGGAGTAGTTCGTAGTATGACAAAGTTTTATGTCTCTTTTTCTCTCTAGCTTCTAAACTCTTCTATTTTGAGAAAATATTGAAATAAGCTTTCCTTAAAAGTATAGTGGGTAGCATCATTACAAAGAAAGAAGGTATAGGTAATGCCAAAATCCACATGCATTTTTAAAACAAGATCATAGATATAGGAAAAATGGGAGATTCAAGCTATACAATCCCAAGTACTACACAAAGAGTAGTTTTCTCATAAAATAACAAACACTCATCATTTTCCATAGAGAGGAACTATATATCCAGGTGTTACCTTTGTGAGCTAAGATGCAAGGCACAACATAACACAAGATGCTCATGAGAAATTTTAGTGCAGAAAAGAACAGTGCAAGCCAAATGAGGTATGGACAGCCACTAAGACAAAGCCATGACCTGTAGCAGAAGGTTCTTTTCTTTCTCATAATTTAAACCCATTTGGGGTTTTCAACTAAAAGCTGATATGGGAAAATTAAAGCCTTTGAACTCATGTAAACAAAGCTACATAATGCTCATAAATACAAGGATTAACTGTGGCCTTTCATGAAGATAGAACCAAGAGTGCTCAAAAATGACAACAATGACCATGCAAGGTTACATCACTTACATTAATCCCACAACAGTCCACAGTTACAAGCATAAGAATGGAGACAACATATTATGTGTCAAATTTGCTGATCAAATATCACTCAATCCTGCACAACAATATGAGTACGAGAAGAAAACTTCAAATATGAGCTAGACAAATGCTCAAGTAGGGAGACCCTCCTTGAATATCTCAGACAATGGGCTTCAAAATGGGTGTCCAGAAGGAATAGTCTCTGTCATGGAGATAAAGTATGACCAAATAAAAGTGGCAGGATCTATAGATATGTTCTTGAGAAAGAGAATCAGAGCATCTTCAATTTCTCAACTTGTTAATGAGTATGCTATTGTGCAATTTCAGTGTGATGGAGTCCATGGATCATAAGGAAGATTTAAATATGGGAACTGTACGTGGATTCTGACGGTGTTTCTAGCATTAGTCAAATTTGGCTTATACGTGATATAGGATTGCCAACAGAGCATGTAATGGAAGCTGGTTGGGAAGTATTCCCAACTAACTATGGTGATTCCCGACCTAGCCTTTTGTATATTGGATGGCGGATAATTACAAATTGATAGGTTGCACAGTCTAGAGTGTGCAGGATTTGTCTTGGCCGACAGTGCACAATATTATCCTGGTCAGCCTCTAGAATCTACATCCAAGCATGGCCATGGGCATGCAACAAAGGGAGTTGTTCTTCTCATAGACATAAAACTGTGAAGGGTTCGAGCTCGTGAGAGTTCAAGAAAACACTCAAAAGCATTAGTTTGGTTGCGGCCTTTAGTACCTTATCAAGTCTCATATACTAAAGAATGAAGCAAGATTTGAAGGTTTAGAACTCACCTTTCATCAAATACACAGGGCCGTGGGCTTTACCTATTCTTTGCTTTTATATTGCCTCCAGATAAGCTTAGATCATTCATCCATGGTGGCCCACACAGGAGACACAAAGAAGCAGAGAACAAAAACATATCAGAGAGAATCATGATCATGGTTAGGGAACCCAGAGAATGCCTCAGAAATGAAGAAAAGGTCATGATTCGAGATAGAGGAAGAACTATACCTTCATCTTCCTACAGAAAACTTCATAGAAAATGCCTTGTAACTGAAAAATGGAGGATTTTTGTTGTTCAAACCCTAGCTATGTTGGTGGCAGTAAGCAGAGCCCATTTTCTCGAAAAGGAAAAGCATGAAATGAGTTCGAGAAGGTCGGGTTAGGGCATGTTTAGTCTTAGGGTTTTCTCTTGCCCTAAGGTCGAATGTGGGATTTTCACCACATTATTTTCATTTCCATATGTATTGACTAATACCCATGGGGGGCATTAAGGAAAGTTGTTGCCTAGGCAATGTTCTTTAGGGTCCCCTTGACCATCTTTTCTATGACAAGTCAACATCAAAACAAATGAGAGATGCCTCATGCTTTACAAGATGGAGATAAAGCCACTTAGGCTTTTATTTTATTATTTTGCCAAAATTATTCATAAGAGCCTTGTGTAATTTTATTTGCCTTACCAGAATAGGCCAAATTGAGAAATTAAAACTGCAAGTCATTCTAAAACAATATTTAAAGCAATTAAAGTGAAATAAAGAAAATGAATCTTGCTTTTCTAGATTTGATTTCTTTTGGGCGAGATGGAGGAGATAAGGACAAATTTGAGTTTTTTTAGCAGATAAAGTATGTTTTAAAGGAGATTTTGGTGGGGGCCACTTGATAAGTGTTTTTGGCAGATTTTGCAGTCTATTTGGAGGCAATTTAGAGGCTATTTTGAGATCTTTTCAGAGAAGCTCAAAAATGGATTTGCATAACTATTTTTAGGAGCTTTTCTAGCTTTTCCTCTTTGAGATTTTTTGGGCAAGCATATATTGGAGAAAGCTAGCTCCTTCTCGGGGAGTTAGAGATCATTGTTTCTTCTCTCTTGAGCATAGGCAGTGAGTCTGTAGATAGGCATTTGACTTAGTTTATGTTTTTCCTTGTATTCCTTTTAGTTAATACAATAGAACCCTTGTATTTCACTTCTTTTTCCCTTGTGATTACAATATTGACTCGATGTCTCATTGTGATAATGAGTAATTTATCCTTTCTCATATTTCATTATTGTGAAAGTGTTGTGCAAATTGTTCATATGATTCAGGTTGTATGATTGTGTTCAAACTGAACCTTCATACAAAGTATTTTTGAATTGTATGTTCTAAGTGAAGTTGTGAGAGTTCATGTTTAAGGAACTATTTGTGAGTAAAAGTATTGAGATAAGTTAGAAATCAGGAGCTAATTCTATTTAAGTTTGTTTCATTTCAGTTCATCTTCTCACCTTTTTCCTCTACAAATCATTTAGATTAGTAAAATCATTAGGAGAACCAGCGCACTCTGGAGGTTCACTCCAATTTTTAGGCAACCCATAGGCCTAGGAGTGTTCTCATGTGTCAACTGATAGTTAAGTTGAATAACTTAGCATACTGTACATATTTGATTGATAACAAGAACCTTTTGTTTTTGATAAAATAAGGCGGCTAAAACCAAGGGCCTAACCCTTTTACAAAATGAAGCCCAGGGGGCAAGAAAACACTGTACTGACAGTACTCAGCGAGCATAGAGAAAAGACCAGCAGCATAGGCACAGCAACCTTGCTAAAAAAGAAACAACAACAAAGCCCAACAGACTAAGCAAAAAGGTTGCAAGGAGCAACAACCTAAACAATAGCAGAACCAGACTGATCAGGTCGAACACCCTTGGCATGAGTGCGGTTCAAAGAAACATGCTTGGGAAGACCTCGCTTCCTCCTTTAGATAATAGTCTAAAGAACATCATCTCCATCCATAGAAATAGGAGAAAAAGGAGGAACTCTTTCCAAATCCTTAGAAGGGGGTGAAGCTTGGGGCACAAAAACATCAGTCCCAGCAACATGAGTACCTATATTAATAGTGTGAGACATATCAGTAGCTGAGATCTTTGCAGCAGAACCACCAACAACACCAGCGATAGAACCACCAGCAATCCTAGTAGCAGAACCACCAGTAACACCAGTAATCCCAGTAGCAGAAACATCAGCAACACCAGCAATCCTAACAGTAGAACCACCAGCAACACCAGCAATCCCAGTAGCAGAACCACCAGCAATCCCAGCAGTAAAACCACAAGTAGTAGTATCCATAGCTATTAAATCTGGAACCCTCTCAATATCAGGAGTAGACCCATCATCATCAGAGGAAGATTCAACCGCCTCTAACCCAGAAATATCCTCAGTAGCACCAACTATAAGATGTTCAATGAAAGAATTCTTCCACTAGGAGGAATAATGAGGGATCTTTAAGCGAGGACACCTAGAAGCCAGATGACCCGTAGCAAAGTATCTACGACACCGGAAGGGAATACCTTCATAGTCCAAAATCTACCTCCAAGAATTATCAGTAACCTGTAGCATAATCTCAGCTGGGAGAGGCTTAGAGAGATCGAGATCCACAAGAACACGAGCATATGTGGTATGAGAAAATAAGGTAGTCGCTTGATCTACCATAATAAAAGAGCCCAAAGAATTACCAATACCCTCACAACAAGATTTGCACCAAAGATGCAGTGGAAGATTTGGGAGAGGAATCCAAATAGGCATTCTATTAAAAGACTCAATCAATGGGTTAAAGGAGGGAACCCAAGGCTTGAGAAGGAGGGCATGATTGCCCCAAAAGCAGGCCTGAGTATGAAGAATAGCATTCTGATCAGAAACTAAAGCAAAAACAACTACAAAGAAACCCTCTGCACAAGGGTAAATTTCTATTTTCCTCTCCGTGATAGGGCACCAATGCTCTAAAATCTAGAGGTTCAAATCACCCAGCCAAGGCCACCAACAGTCAAATCTACCAATCAAACCCTACTCAGAGAAATAGTCAATATTTTTTAAAACCTCATCCCCTAGGACCAATACATGGGGAGGCAAGTCTGACTGAGAAATAGATCTTCTAGATACCAGAATAGTAGTAGCATTAGCAAACTCCTCACATCGCTGAGGAGAATCACAGTTGACAATCTTTGCATAAGATGTAAGAGCAATAGCAGCAGCGCTATAAATGGATGGCGTACCAATAGCCATAGAAACCCCAATAGCATAGGAACCCCTATAAATAAAGCATCAGACAAACCCTAAAAAGTAGCAGTCATATTCACGGAAGGCACTCCTACGGCAATTCCAACAGTTGAATGCATAGACGGTGCATCAACAGGTGTAGCCACACTAGCAGCAGAAGCAAACACACCATCCGCAGGCACCCCAGTAGTAGACGGAACCCCAGCCATAGATACGGACAACACATCGACAGCCACACCAGCCGCTAAGCCCACGGATAGCGCACGAACAGCTGCAGCTGCACCAGCCACTGATCCCATGGACGACACACGAACAACCATAGCCACACCATCAACAAAAGAAAACCCAACAGGAGCAGACTGACCCCCTGCATGTAAAGTAGCAGACGAACCCTGTAAGGTAGTAGTTGTATGCATAGATGGTGCTCCAACAGCAAAAGCAGTTGAGCCCACGGACGGCGCACCAACAGCTGCAGCTAAACCAGTAGCAGAAGAAGACCCTGCAATGAGCCCAGTAACAGACAAATCCTATGAACTAGGAACATGGGCGGGAAGAGGAGCAGGAGAGCCCATTTCAAAGTTAAAATTCACAAGAACCTTTTGTTTTTTATTCATTTATATCAGAGTTGCTATTAGTGGAAGGACTTCCAATTAAGGGAATTCGCATCGCATCTCCAAGGAACTCATTGTGCCCCTATTTGCTACGATTGTCCCTACAAGATGAAAAAATATTGGCACTTCATTATAAAGCCCATTGTAACATGTATTTTTTGGAATATATCCAGAGATTTTTAACCATACACGGAAGTAGATATTCTTTCCATGTCATAGACTATTTAAAAAATATGAGGTAACGAGGTGTTTTCTTCTATAACTGCATCATAGAGAATGGGATGAGATTAATGGGTTTTGAATTGAAGTCACTCTTGCACCTAGTAAGATAGCTTTCTAGAAGAGCTCTCCCCTAATGGTCAGTTAGGTCTATATATTATCAGCAGGTCTACTTAGTGAGCTCTAATGGTCGATAGCTGAAGTTTTCTGGGCATGCACAGATTGCCCTAGAGTAGGAGCTCAGTTTCATGCATATAGGAGTTTTTTTGACAATGATGGGTTGTATCTGTTTCAGTGTGTAAGACTATTTTTTGAGTTGCAGCTTCAGGTCATAGAGGCAAGATTAGTGTTGTTTTGTAGCTTCTCTTGCCAGGCTGATTATTTGTTCCTGTATATGTTTCTCTATATTTTGTTTCTTTGTAGTATTTTGACTTCCTTACCCTTTGTAATCCATATTTTTTTCAATAAAAAAAATATTTAGAGTTATCATTCTTGACGCCTATTAGGCACCTATTCCTACTTTAATCACACATCTAATAAAAGGCAATTTTTACATATATATTTTTAAAGATATGTATTCTAGTTTATTTTACTTTCTAGAACTATTTTATTTACTACATACATGGACACATGACAAATATTAGTAAGTAAATATTATTTATTTATTTATTTATCTTTCATATAACAATTTTATTTACTACATACATACATGGACACATGACAAATCTGAGTAAGTAAATTTAATTAATTAAATTATTTATCTTCTTCTATATTATTTTCATTATTTTTTCCCCAGCGTGGTGAACCAAGGTAAATCTTAACAAGTAATAGATTATTTTTATTTATTTATTACACCGAGAGGCATTCTACACTCACAACAAGGGCAGATTCAGATTCCCATGTAAACAAAATGCATAATTGTACAAATAAATAAATTTGTCGAGGCCAAATGATAGAAAAATAGAAAAACTTGTTACGCCCGAGAGGCTTCTACACTCACAACAAGGCCTGAAAGATTCATATTCTAAGATTCAGATTCCCATGTAAACAAAATTAATAAAATGTGCAAATAAATAAATTCGTGGAACCAAATGGATAGAAAAATAGAAAAACTTGGTAGTTGTGGAAGCCAAATTGATAGAAAAATAGAAATTATTATGTTTGAAGAATACGAAAAGTCTGGCAGCATAGTCTTGCAGCACAGTCTTTTTAAATTAACTCATGTGAGCATTTCAAATATTCTAACTGCAAGTAATTTATAAATGCCAACAAATTGGAAGATATCTCTCGGCGTACTGTAGATATATTTTTTAAAATATAAATATACTAGTTTATCTTCTTTTTTAGTTTGATGGTTCAAAATGTATTAGAATTTTTTATTGTGTTTAAGAAAATGTATTAGAGAGAAAAAAAATTGTTAAATAAGAACAAAACAAATTGTTTATTTCATATGTTATTAATTTAAATTGAACTAATTTGTGAAGAAGTATTTTATTAAAAATTGCGACAAAGAAAATACTATCATTTTGCTTACTTAAATCTTTATGCTTTTTTTTAAGTCACTATATTCTTTTTCATCCTTTATAAAAAAGTATATAATTAATAAAATAATCAAACTAATAAATTAATAAAATATTATTTTATAGTTTTAATTTTTTCTAAATATATATGAGTTATTATTATTATTTACTTGAACACTTATTTTATTTACTAAGAGTTATTTTATTTTATTTATTTTTATTGGTAAAAGGCCGAAGCCATTAAAGTCAGTTAGAAAAAATACAGCTCTATTCAGTGCGAGCACCGGTAGGAAAGAAAACCTCTGGTCTAGCCTGGGACTACATACTGTTTATATACACAAGGTCAAGCCCTTCAAGGAAACATATTTTATTGTATAATTGTTGAGATAGATATACAAATATCACCCTTGGACATGGTCTTTCTTTTGATATCCTTATTCTGTATGTTTTTAGGCACTTCGACTCCTGGGAAGACCTCCATGGCTTATATTGAAGGGGCATCTTCTATCTTTCTCCTGTCTAACCTGAAACCACATAAATCTACCACTTCTTTTTGTATGTTAGCTATACAAAATCAAAACATTCATTCTACTGCAGACATCTGTTAGTTCTTAAAAATCTTTGCTTGAGAAGAGAAAATACTTGATTGTTGCCAAGCTTATCAAAATTATGCAAACAGACTTGTTTTAGTGTTACCTTAAATCTGGAGCACATTTTGGTTAGTTCACCTTCCACCGTGTGTAACTGCCAGCAAGAGTCTTTGAATAGTTGGGTCTATGTTAGTTGAAAACAAGCTGAGTAGAATAGAGAGATCCGACGATAATAAGTCATGTCTTACAAATACAATAGTTGAAGCATAACATCAAATTGGTATAATAGAGTTTGAACTAGTCAAACCAACAGATAAAAGTAAAGTCATTGGTGAAAACAGAAATTTGGTGAGAGAGTGCGCAGTAAAAACTATTTTAAACAGGTCAAAAAACTTGAACTGTTGCTGTGGTACAACTGTTGAACCAACGGTTATTGGACTTTTGAACTCAAACGAACCAATTGAACTTATGGTCATTGAACCACCTTAAACATTGAAGTTATTGAACCGGTTGAACCTTTGAACCGATGGAACCTTCAAACTCTGATGAACCTTTGATCTGGATGAGCTTTCAAACTGGATGTACCCGTTGAACTTACGAAATGATGAACTGTTGAACCTTTTGAACCTGTTGAACCTCTATCTTAAGTTTCAACGGTTCAACGCTTTTCTTTTCCTTTCTTCCCTCATCTTTCAAAATTTTAGATCTGACCTTTGAACTCATTGAAGCAAATGAACCTATTGAACTTACAGTTATTGAACCGTTGAACCACCTTGAACGTTGAAGTTATTGAACCAGTTGAACCTTTGAACTGGTGGAACCTTCAAGCTCTGATGAACCTTCAAACCAGATGTACCCATTGAATTTACGAACCGTTGAACCTTTTGAACTCGTTGAACCTCCATCTTAAGGTTCAATGGTTCAACGCTTTCTTTTCCTTTGGCATAATTCTTCCCTCATCTTCCAATAATTCTTGTTTTAAAAAAATAACTATGCACTTAACAAATTAACATAGATATTTTAAGTACAACTATATTTAAAACACGTCTATATATATTGAAGATATCTAGACTAGTTATATTACAAAATTAAAAAATCATAAAAATTAATTGTAGAACAAACATATATTAGAAAGTAATTTTAAAAAAAATTATAATCATACCAAATCATACAAATCACAAGTCATTACAATTTAAATAACAAACAGGTAAAACCACCACATAACACTTAATTACCATAGTTTTGCTATCCACCATTCTCTCAATTTTCATAATAACTACTATAGTTTTAAAATAATATTTACATAGATTTAAAGAACTGGTTAAGAATAAGCTTGGGTTCAAATGACAGCATCATCTTGTAAAAGTTTTGACTTGTGCTCCTCATTGCCAAAACCCTTCTTTCAATTGTATGCAAACACCTTTGGATCATTTGTACCACTTAACTGCTAAAGCACAGATAATCTCCCACACAAACACAATTTCGAGGCATCTTGCAAATTATTTTCATTTCCAAAGCAACTTATCTTCGTCGTCTTGAAACAACTCCCAGATAACAATACCTTAAGATGAATCCACTTAACTTCATATACACACTTACAAGGCGTAGGCATGTACATGAACATTATTCTGATTGATTTACATAGTTTTATGTTGCTTTAGATTTATCCCTAGTTATTATACTAATTCATGAATAGCATGTAAAACCTAACTAACCCTACTTCTACTTCTACAACTAATAGGATAGAGGATTGATTTAAAATAATTTTGGACCTTCACCAAGCTGATCGGTGCCTAATCCACTAGGAAACAAAGTCATGGACAACAAAGAGGGAAGAGATGCATCAAGTAAAACTTCAACAAAAATAGAAATATATATTGACGTACAAATCTTAGATTTAGTCTCATATGATAAACATAATTAATAATCAAGAAAAGAGAAGCAATGATCTATTTGCAACAAAGGAATGACCCATACAAAAGAGTTTGTATTTATTCAAATGTTGTCACACATTATCCAATCTCTATTACAATAATACCAACAAGTGTGGCAAAAGAGGATGAGTAACTAGGTTCAAACACCCCTGAACAACTACATTCTTCCATGGAGACATATTATCACATGAAATTGTGCATTGAAGATCCTTCCTACACTATATTAGATGCATTCTTCCATCTGTAGCCTAGACATATATTTTTCTTGATGCCCTAAAATCACCACAAACTCCTATGCCTCTAGAAAATTGGTTCAATGACAAACATGTATTACATCCTTATATATATATATATATCATTACATTTCCTTTGTTGCATTTTTTCGAGGGAAAACCAATTAGGGCACCCACCTATCTCATCTACCCTTGCATTCAATTCCACATACCTTCAATCTTGTCAAATTGCGCATTAATGGCGCTTTTGGTAGGTAGGCAGATATGCAAACTAAAAACCTATGAAAAACCACATTTTAAAAACATTTGTTAGTGAGTTCCTATTGACCAAGAACTCGCCAAAATCTCTCTTTCCTTCTGTTCACTTTGTGTCTTCCTTGTTGAAGGCTTAGTCATTTTAACATTTACCCTACCTTGTTAGTAGTTTCCCTAGTTCAAGGAACTACGTGAAATGTCAAAAACCTCCCTCCTTTTCTTTTTTTCTCCTTTGTTAGTGAGTTCTTGACCACCATAAACTCACCGAACATCACTTTACTTTATCTTGTCTTCTTTTCTACCTTGTCATACCTTAGAAAGTTTTATCCATGGAAATATTTTTTCTCTCAGTGGTTGGGGCTTAACCAAGAACACAAAACACTTTCGACAAGTTCCATGGTTTTGAGAACCATGCAAACTACCAAAAGTCCCATCCTATAGCCTCTTTGTTGGTGGTTGGGAGTTCAGTAGGAACTAGCAACCCATTGGGGTTTTCCATGGTTCAAGGAACTACGTGAAATGTCAAAAACCTCCCTCCTTTTCTTTTTTCTCCTTTGTTAGTGAGTTCTTGACCAACATAAACTCACCAAACATCACTTTACTTTGCCTTGTCTTTTCTACCTTGTTATGCCTTAGAAACTATTATCCATGGAAATAATTTCCTCTCAATGGTTGGGGCTTAACTAAGAACATAGAACACTTTTGGCAAGTTCCATGGTTTTGGGAACCATGCAAACTACCACAAATCCCATCCTATAGCCTCTTTGTTGGTGGCCGAGGGTTCAATAGGAACCATGAGCCCGTTGGGGTTTTCCATGGTTCAAGGAACTACGTGAAATGTCAAAAAACTCCCTCCTTTTCTTTTTTTCTCTTTTGTCAATGAGTTCTTGATCACCATAAACTCATCAAACATCACTTTACTTTGCCTTGTCTTCTTTTCTACCGTGTCATACCTTAGAAAGTTTTGTCCATGTAAATATTTTTCTCTCAATGGTTGGGGCTTAACCAAGAACACAAAACACTTTTGGCAAGTTCCATGGTCTCGAGAACCATGCAAACTACCAAAAGTCTCATCCTATAGGCTCTATGTTGGCAGTCAAGGGTTCAGTAGGAACCAAGAACCTGTTGGGGTTTTCCATGGTTCAAGGAACTACATGAAATGTCAAAAACCTCCCTCCTTTTCTTTTTTTATCCTTTGTCAGTGAGTTATTGACCACCATAAACTCACTAAACATCACTTTACTTTGCCTTGTCTTCTTTTCTACCCTATCATACCTTAGAAACTTTTGTCCATGGAAATATTTTCCTCTTAGCGGTTGGGGCTTATCCAAGAACACATAACACTTTCAGCAAGTTCCATGGTTTTGGGAACTATGCAAACTACCAAAAGTCCCATCCTATAGCCTCTTTGTTTCCGGTCGGGGGTTCAGTAGGAACTAGGAACCTGTTGGAGTTTTCCATGGTTCCATAAACTATGGAAAACATTGAAATGGTTTTTGGTGAGCCGAAAATGACTGACAAGACCAAAAAGTTCAATATTTTTTTAGGAATTTTAGGAATTTTTGGATCTCTTTCCACTTTCTTGTGATCTATCTTGAAGATCTTGTGGAATACATTCTTCTACACTTTGTATTGAATAAACATGTCTTAGAAATGTAGGTGGATAAACAACCTGAGGATATTGGTATATGTGAGGATAATGTGCCAACATTGCAAGCCATTACTCAATTCATCCTTTCATGAGTCCTATTAATATTCCAAGTCTTTCATCCTTTGAACCCTTGTTTTTGTGTCACCTGATAGATTTTTTGACATGCATTATTCTCATTGCTTTCTTTCATGGTGTTGCATTTATTATTATGCAAGGTTATTACATTTTATGCTCAATTAGTGGTTTTCATACCTTGTTGAAATGCGTGTCACATTGTCAAAGAAGAAGCATGTCCATGTGATTATGTTGGTTCACTATAATGGAGGACTCATTTTGTGTGTTTGCATGCATGTGGTCATCATCTTGAAAGTTTAGGTGTATGGTCACAATTTAGTCCTAGATGTCTAGGATGTCACAAAGACATAAACATAGGTGTTTCGCTTTGGGCTATCAATGTGAGGTACACTTTTATGGTACAAATTCATTTGATGATTGTTATCATCTGCATGTAATTTTGTTCCATGCTTGTAAAAATGCCTACACCTTTCAGGTTTGTTATATGACTAGGGGCATTAGTCATTTAGATTTAATTTGACATTTTGAAGCTCAAATATTCATTTTCGTTGTTTAAAAATGGCATTAAATTTTCTTTGTTAACCCCATTCGCTCTTTTCACTTGAGGCTTTAAAGCTAGAAGACACATATGAAATTATATAGAAAATTCTTAAACTTTAGTATAACATTGAAGCAAACCACTAACCATTGTGAGTTGGTTGTTTGGTTTTTAAATCAAGATTGTCTTTAGGATTAGGTTTAATAATCAAAATATTTGGATTACTACCACATTTTGAGCTTTCTAAACTCATCCTCATAGAATTTACAATCCATTTCATAAACATATTCAAAATCTATATCTTCATAATTCAGCTGGAGTCCAACTCGTCCAATTCAAACTCAAACTAGTCCATGTGCCTTTAAATTTTACAACTTGAGCAACAACAAGAGAAAGCACAACAAGAGCAACATGAGAAGACATCCAAACCTTAATCTTTTCCCAAGTAGAACTCTAAATTTAGTTTATTAATTTCATGTTTAAAATTTTTCAAGGCGTATAATTCATTGAAATGGTTACAAAAGATACCTTGAATTGTATCTCTTTACATCTAATGACTAGAATTTGTATTAACCTAGTCTCTAACATGACTTTATACTTCCAACATGGAGATCATAAAGAAACGTATACTGTAGATAGGTAATTTGAGATCAGGCTAGCGGTGAGAACAGTGTGTCATAGGAGAAGTTCAATCTGTAAGGTTTTCATCAGGCTAGCGGTGAGAGCAATGGCTGGTCCGAAGCAGTGGACGAAGGAAATGGATAGAAGATCCATCCCGAGGTTTAAAGAACCGGTTAAGAATGAGATTGGGTTCGAATGACAACATCATGCTGTAAATCTCTAAGTTTCGACTTGGGCACTGAGGAAGACATTGCCAAAACCCTTCCGTTAAATTGTATGCAAACACCTTTGGATGATTTGTATTATCACTTAAACTGCTGACGCACAGATAATCTCCCACACAAACACACTTCCCAATATATTGAGGGAGAGAGTCCGGAGGCATCCTTGCAAATTCTTTCCATTTCCAAAGCAACTTATCTTCATCGTCCTGAAACAACTCCCAGATAACAATACCCATAGCGCTTGGCAAATGAAAGTCAATACCCATCCTGAGTAGAACCTCAGGTAACGGATCGCTTGCTGACTGATCCGTGAAGGTCGCTACCACTAGAACGGATGCCCTATATGCAACTATGGATAAAACATACAGATCATAATTTTCAACAAGTTGGGTGGGTAATGGAGCTATTGTAACAGGCTTAATAATACCATCTTCGATATTGTAACCGGCAATAGTCATAGGCCTCTCTGCCCTCCAGAAAAGAACGCCATTGCACTCAACCATTTGACGATCTAATATATTAGAGCCCGTTTCCCCTGAAAACTGAGACTTAAGCTTCCATGAATCTTGAAAATAGTGGTAGATTTGGAAGGAAAAATTCCTCGAGCTGTGCCCCAACGTCACTACCAAATACGGCTCTCCATTTCCTCCTCGTACAATATGCTGAGACTCGCAAAACATATCGATTACTATATCTGTATAAATTTTCATGAGCGGGTTGCAAACACGTAATACTGGGGTTCTTCTAAAAAGCAGTAACCCCAGCCCTACACTTGGTAAGTTGTAACATCTGACATTGTCTCCCACAGGATTTGAGAGGAAAGAAAGAGAGATTGTCATCCATTTTTGTGTGGAAAAGCAGTAGGCCACACAAAGCCAACTTCCGTCGGATTCTTCACCACAGAGAAGAAGCCATGGATTTTGGGTGCGCAGCGAAGACAGAAATCTGTGCGAGGACAAAATAGAATTCCATTCTTTGCAAACTACGCGAGAGCGGCAGATTGACTGTAATGGAAGCTTTGTAAAAATGCATTCCTTTACATCCCCATACAGCTCAGATACACCACTCTGCTCTCCGTCTTCTTCAACTGCTGAAATAAATTGTCGCTCCATTGCTTTCTACTACCAGGCTTCCTAATTAATGGATTTCTTATGCTATTGATTTCTCTCTATGCATTTATAGGTGTTTGACATGGAGAGCTTTGCTTACTCCACGCGTGGTTAAGAGCAGCCAAGGTGGAGAACATAAAATTTAAAATAGGTAATCGAGATAAAAATTGGGATAGATATTTTTAATATATTTATGGAAAACCTGTTAAAAGAAATATAATTTTGGAAGTGTTTTTAAATATCTTATGTAAAAAATTAAATGGCATTAATTTTTTTTTGTTATCTTTTATTAATATTTTACATTGGATATCTGATTTAAATTTATGTGTTCATGTAGATAATTAAATAATTCAAAAGTAAAATAAGTTAATTCTTAAGTAAATAAAATAGCTCTAGATTGATATTGGCATCTTTTAGATAGACGTGTTTAAGATATTGTTATAATAGAATATAAACTATTAATAAATATGTAATAATTTGTTATTTATTATCATCTAATTAAATATTTTAGTCTAACTTGACATATATCAATAAATACAAAAATATCTGAAATTACTCATCATCTCATTTTAAAAATATAAGTAATAGTGGTCAAAATATAGCTCCATATGGGACATGTATCAATTTAATTCATTGTGCAGTATCAAAATATAATGCTCTTAAAAAAAAAATTGTCATCACATTAAATAGTTTGAGTTTGTAGATTTTATGCAACATTAGTGTAGAACTTCTAAACCTAAACCAACTAGAAATTTGTTCTTTAATGAACAATATATATTCTCAATGTATCATATTTATCAATCCTCATTTCTAACAAGTCATTCCTTCTCTTTTAATTTATATCCAATTGATATTGTTTTTTAGACCTCAACAACCAAATATTGAAGTGCCTCCCTATGTAAAGTTCACCATTTGATACATAAATCAAATTTAATACCTATATATTTCAAATATGAAATTTAAATACTCATATTTCAAAAGGGACTCCCCTTCAATTTACATCAACCTCTTTCTCAATATAACATAGAGATATTTTTTCTTCTCATTAAAGCATTAAATTATAGAAAAAGAATTGTTTTTTGTGCCTAAGTATAAAACTATTAAGTTTCCACAATCCATTATTGCCTAGAAAAGTTGTGTCTTGTATGTAAAGGTAAACTTATTAAACTTTTGTTGTTTACAAGGATGGGGTGATTCCTCCTATAACTAGGTGTAATTCCGCTAACCATGGCAGCTTAACCTAATTGTTGTTTCAAACATGAGTAAGTAATAATAGTTGTCTTGCATTTGAGCCCTGACTCTCACTAGCTTAAACCCCAAAAACTCAAAATCATCAATGGAATCCAAAGTTATTGTTGCAGTTGGACTCAAATATTTGTGGTTAGAATATGTAGAAGGGTTTCTCCCTTTGAGTATATTGATTGTCTCTCTTAAATGATCATGGTTAAAAAAAGAAAATCGCAATTCTAGAAAATGGTCCTAAGATAAGGGTCCAAATGAAGGTGGAGAAAATAAAATTTGAAATAGATAATGGAGATGGTATAGATATTTTTAACATATTTATGGAAAACGTGTTAAAGAGAAAGGGCCATTAAGTCTTATTTTTAATTAATTTTTTAAAATAAAATTTTAAAATATATATTCATTGTAAACCAACCCATTGAATCACCGGGATTTCGGATTGCCTATTGTTTCTTTAGGCGGCGGGATATAGATATAGGGGCTCCTCCACGCCCTAGATCAATGGAGGCTGAGACTGACTGGGGAGCACCGCTTCAGCGAGATCGCCAGCCATATAACCAACCCCTCCCGGGGATGAGTTGGTCTCAAGACCGGCCCCTCCATATAGATTGATTTGGATTGGATGGGTTTCTCGAGCTAGGTTTAGGACCAGCTAGAAGCTATAGATAGACTGGGACCAGCTATATATCCCTTGGCTTCCCAAGCAGAGAGAGATCTAGCCTAGTAATAAAATTTTAAAATATATATTCATTGTACTTTTCAAAGTAAAAATAAAACAAAAAAATCAAGGAAATAATGAATGGTGGTTTTTTGAAAAGAAAAAAATTAAAATTTACATACAAAAGTAAATAGTTTCGAAATAAAGTAATTAATGTAATAAAACTAACATTCCTATTTTTAGAAAAAATACACTTGATTTGAATCATAGATCCACTAAAACAAACACTTTTTACATAGATTTGTGAAAACATAGATATGGTAGTTTTAATAATTTTGTAATTTTATATTTTATATTTTACATATAATTTATTGATTTAATATTTTAATTTTGTAATTGTATTAATTTTATAAGTTTATTTATTTTATTAGTTTTATAGTTTTATAATTTTAATTAAAAAGTTATTGAAATTATTATGTATAGTAAATAATTATGTAGATCTATCAATAAAAATACAATATAAGTGATATAGTTTATAGTTTATAAATGAATTTATTTTTGAAATAATTATTTATTTTAATTTTAGTTAAGAGTTAATATTGCAATAGTAAACAGATAATAAAGTTATTTTTAGAATTATTTTATTTTATTTTATTTACTTAAGATTTATTTTCTAGTTACTTTATTTATTTAAAAGTTATTTTATTTATTTTAATTTTATAATATAGATTGATTATGTTTTAGTTTTTATTATTTTTTCATCTCGGCTCTTTTATAGTTTTTGTTAACACCTCACATTACACTCCACCCCTTGTTTGGCATAATAAAATAATTTTTAAACTAACATATATATCTAAAATATGCCTGAAGGCACCTATTCTTATAAAACAACAATGAATAAAAAACAAAAAATTAAAACCCTAATATACTTTGATCCTTTTTATTTGATATGGGAAAACACTAATAAAATATAGTTATAAATTATTAAATTTAATTCTGCATTAAAGAAAAGAAAATTATATTGAAGCATTTATAGTAAAATGTAATGTACTTACTTGGAATATACTTTGATCTTTTTATATTTCATATGATAAAACCCTACAAAAATATAGTTATAAATTATTTAATTTTATTATTTAGAAAAGAAAAGAAAAATAGATTGAACCCTTTATACTAAAATATATAAAATATAATACACTTACTTTGACTAACTTCTCCCCTTCAATAATATGTTCTAATCTTTATTTATTTCATATAATAAACCCTAATAAAATATAATTATAAATTAAATTATTGTACAATAAATAAAATAACACAAAAAACAAAAGGTAATCTGCCCTTGATGAATATACTTTGATCCTTTTATAAATTAAATTGAAGCCTTTATAGTAAATGTATAAAATATAACTTCAAATAGCTTCTCCCATTTTCATGAATATACTTTGATTTGTTTTTATTTCATATGATAAAACCCTAATAAAATAATTAATCTACCCTTGATGAATATACTTTGATCCTTTTATAAATTCAATTGAAGCCTTTATGGTAAATGTATAAAATTTAACTTCAAACAACTTGTTTCATTCATGAATATATTTTGATTTGTTTATATTTCATATGATAAAACCCTAATAAAATAGGTAATTTGCCCTTCATGAATATACTTTGATTTGTTTTTTATTTCATATGATAAAACCCTTATAAAATATAGTTATAAATTATATTATTGTACAGTAAATAAAATAACATAGAAAACAAAAGGTAACCCTAACAAAATAGAATGCGCTTATTCTTGTAATAAATTTTATAATTGTGAATACACTTTGCTCCTTTTATATTTCATATGTTAGAACCCTAATAAAATATAGTTATAAAAGAAATTATTCTATAGTAAATAAATAACACAAAAGAAAAGATAACTATGATAGTAAAATATTAATTTGAAGTATTTTCATTAAAATAACTCAATAGTAAATCAAAGTACTATTATATTTCTGTTGTAGGAAATGTTTCTGAATAGATCACCTTAGGCCCTAGTGTCAAAAATTGCAAGATCATAAGCAAGGTAAATTAGTTCCAAGGAGTAAACCTACTTGGTGGATAGGGGCTGAGCCCCAACATTATCTTGTGCTTGCTAGCTCACAAATTGAAGATAAATCTAAGATTTCGCCCACCCTGCCTCAAAGGGCTCAAGAATATTCTAGTGGTAATGTAAATAAATCAATTGAGGGTGATTGTATAGTATCTCCTTTTTCTAAATTTTCTACCTCCGAGATCTTCCGAGAGCCACTAGTTATATGCACCAAACAATGTCCAATGAAAACCATAGTAAATATCATACAGATAAGGACCCGTCGGAAGCAAATGAAAAAAAGCATAAGGGCTCTTCACTAGAGTAAATGGGAGATGACAACAATTAATAGACCACAGTGAGAAAAAATAAGAAATTAGGGTAAAATGATAAAAGAAAGATGACTTTGCGTTCTCATGTTAAGATGGGTAAGGAAAAAAACTATAATTTAGATTTTTCTAGTTGTTCCTATGCACCCTTAAGTTTTTTCCCATTCAGTTTTGTTCTCTTTTTATTTATAATAGAAAGGGTATCACCCCCATGGTGACACATATATAACAAAAAAAAGGTACTATTTAATTTATAGTAAATAAAACAACTTACCATTAAAATAACTTTTGCACTTGTCCAATATACTTTGTAGAATCTAAATAAAAACCCACAAATTAGATTTCATTCTCCAGAAAAGAAAATTAAATTAAATTGAAACCTTTATACAAAAAAGTATAAAATATAATGCAGTTACCTTCAAATAACTCATAGGCTTCTCTGTATCCTTTTGCTCTACCTTATTTCAATATAATGATGTTATCTTCATATAACTTCTATGCTTCTCTAGTATTCTTTTGCCCTATCTTATTTCATTTTATTTTTTTGTGATTTATGTTTGACTATTACTTGTATTTATATAGATTTGTTACTTTATGTTTGTTTTATTGTTATTTCCATTAATTTAATAAAACTACGGCAGTTATATATTTTAAATTTAATTCCTGTGTGCTTTCATTTAAAAAAATATGTCAGTTATATATTTTTTAAATATAAAATAGTTACTTCATAATTTTCAGGTGCATTCATTTAATAAAATATGCGGGCTATATTTTAAATTTAAAATACTTACTTTATAATTTTACAAAACTATGTTAAATAATGATGGCGCGAAGATTTGAAGAGCGACAATTCGCAGAGCGAAAATTTGCAGAGAGACCCATTCTAGAATGGAGAGAGAGAGAGGGATGAAAGGAGGCCTCATGGAGCAAAGAGATTGGAGACGCTTTCCTCGAAGGGAGCTTGAACCGGCTAACAGGAATTGTGGATTCGCCAGCGGTGGTCAGAATTTTCCACAGCGGGAGGAAGACCTGCAAAAATGGCACGATGTCCGGTTTCCTCTGAAAAGAGAGCAGCAACAGAATAGAAATCTTCACGGCCCAAGGCACTGGAATCAAAGACAGCAAAACTATCAACAATATAGGGGAAGAAGAAACCCTAGAGGTGATGGTCAGCGCAGGGATTTCCAAAGGCGCAATTTGCAGCCAGAGATCAACATCACGGAAGGAGGGAAGATGTCAGAGAAGAGGAAATCTCAATCACCCTCAATGCTAATCGTCTTCAGGATCTTGTTTTGAAATTGGAAAATACTGCATTAATAATGAAATGGCATGGGAAGGATTTAAATTGGCAAAGTCTGGAGACATGGTGGTATGACAAATGGGGAACGGAATTGGAATTCAAGAGGATGACAAATGATTATTTCATGGTCATTTGTCCTTCGAAACCCATCAAGGCTAAAATTAAAGAAGGGATTTGGATTCTTGATGGCTGCGGCTTTTACATCAGCCAATGGAAGGCCGGGTTCGATCCAACTTCACACCGCTTGGAAAAAAATCATGATTGGTATATTTTACCTAACCTCCCCCTTGAATATTGGGACTCCAGGGTTTTGGAAGAAATTGGTAACGGCATGGGATCCTTTTTGTGCGCGGAGAAAAGGGGCAACCCAGAAGGGTCAGGCACAGTGGTTCGGGTAGGCATCGAAAGCAATCCAAATCATAGAATCTTGAGTGAAATTAAGATTTCGTCAGGATTAGGTGTCTGGACGCAGAAAGTGATCCATAACCCTCTCCCCACAGATACTCTGGTCAAAGTGCTAGGGTGGAAAAGCGACCCTTTTCCAAAGGAAAACTCGGAGCAAGCATCCAATAAACAACTCATGGAGGATGAAGATTATGTCGAAGAAGGTCGACCTCTCCCTTCTAAAGTGGAGCTTCAAAAGGAATCCAAATCAGCCCAGAGGCTTGATGATGCCCAGAGCATCAGATCCATTGATCAAAAATTATCGCAGGCAATTAAGCTGAATGGTAACACAGTGCGCAAAGAGGATCTTGATTCCCTCATAAATGTGGGCAATGAATTGGTGGACATTGCAAATGCGGCCAAAAGAGGGGAGCTTGACATCAACAATTTTGATGGTGAAGATTGGCTTGCAAAACAAGATTTCGAGCTGATGGGAAATGAAGGCTTCCTAACTGAAAAGGAAGACCCAAGCAAAGCCCTAAATAACCTTGTAGAACAAGGGGAGTTAATTGAAATCTAAGGAACCAACCAAAACATTGCCAGATTGTGGAGAACACAGAGGAAAAGGTAGGATTCCAAATAAGGAAAAACTCAAGTGGGATGGGGAGGCTTCAGGGCAATTGAAAATCTAAACACTATTGAAAGTAGGGAAGGGGAATGCCCTTCCTGAACAACAATGAAAATCATAACTTGGAATGTTAGGGGCTTAAATGCCCCTAACAAAAGATGTCTGTTGCGGCAGCATCTGAACTCACAGTGACCGGACGATTGTTTGATTCAAGAGTCTAAGTTAGGAGAACACGAAAGAGCAACTCTCAGCCTCAAATTGAGGAAGTGGAAGATTTGTGGAGTCAATGCAGAAGGAGCCTCAGGTGGACTTCTCACTCTTTGGAAGCCGCAAACAGTCTTGATTGAAGAGGTGGCTTCAAGCAAGTGTTGGCAAGCCTGCAGGGTAAGGAGCCTCGCCTCCAATCTAAGTTTTCTTCTGGTAAATGTTTATGGGCCTAACAACTACATTCATAAAAGAAGTGTTTGGAACGAATTGAACAAAGTCTACAAATTCCTAGGGTTCAAATTTTTCATTTTAGGCAGGGATTTCGACGCAATTTTGAAAGAAAGTGATAATAAAGGGGGAGTAGGGAGGAAACTTCAGTCTCAGTTGGATTTCAAAAGTTTTGCGGATAGAAATGAACTTTGTGACATTCAGATGGGAGGTGGGCAGTTCACCTAGACAAATAGAAGGTTAGGCTTCTGTGACATAGCCGAGAAATTGGATAGGTTCCTCTTCAAAGGAGACTTCTACAGTCTTCCCTTTAATCTTGACTGTCAATTACTTCCATTACCAGGGTCAGATCACTACCCCGTTTGCTTGGAATTATTGGGAGAAAAGGGATCAGTCAGGAGTCCCTTTAAGTTTGAAAATATGTGGTTTCAGCACAAGGATTTTTTGGATCTAATCAAACAATGGTGGAATGAAACGTAGCCCGTAGGCTCCAAAATGTTTAGCATCACAGTCAAGCTGAAGGATATTAAACAGAATCTAAAATCATGGAATCAAAATAACTTCAAAAACATCTTTGAGGAGAAGAGGCAATGTGAATCAGAATTAAAATCCCTCTTGAAGAAGATTATTAGAGAGGGAATGGATAACCACAGCTACTTGCAAGAAAAATTGCTGATGGAAAAAATGAATGATATTCTTACCAAAGAAGAAGTGTTTTGGCGACAAAAATCCTGGGAAGTTTGGTTATCGGCCGGGGACAAAAATACAAAATACTTTCATAAGGCAACAAAGGAAAGAAGGGAAGTAAACAAAATTTCCAGGGTAAAAGACATTAATGGAAAACTTGTGGAGGATGTGGAAGAGGTCAAACAAGCGGTGGTGGAGCATTTTTAGAACCTCTTGCATGAGCCAGAAGGTTCCCTGCTCACAGCCCAAGAAGAGCTTGTGGGATATATACCCAAGCTGGTAAATGATGAACAAAATGATATGCTAAACAACAAATTCTCAGAGGAGGAAGTGAAGTTTGTGCTCTTTCAGCTCCATCGAGATAAAGCACTTGGACCCGATGGTTTTCCAGCCAGCTTTTTCTAGAAATGCTGGGACATAATCAGCACTGACATTGTGGAGGCCTTAGAGGAATCTAGGACCTCTAGACAACTTCTAAAAGAAGTTAATAACACTTTTTTAGCATTAATCCCGAAGAAAGAGAAGCCTGAACTTCTGGACGACTTCAGGCCAATCTCTTTGTGCAACACTTACAAAATTTTAGCAAAAATAATGGCAAACAGGTTAAAAACACTTTTACCAGATTTGATTTTAGAAGAGCAGACGGGGTTCATCTCAGGAAGGTCCATCTTGGATGGGATAATTATTGCTCAGGAGGCCATCCACTCAATAGAGACCACGCAAAAGCAAGCAGTGATATTAAAACTTGACATAAAAAAGGCTTATGATCGGGTCAATTGGCATTTTTTATTTAAAGTCTTGGAAGGATTTGGCTTCACCAAGAATTGGCTAGACTGGATCTTCTCCTGGGTGGCAAGTCTGAGATTCTCAGTCCTTGTGAATGGAACTCTGGAGGGCTTCTTCAATGTCTCTCGTGGGTTAAGATAGGGAGACCCACTATCCCCCTTTCTTTTCATTTTAATGGCTGAAGCACTTGGCAGATCACTTACCAGAGCTTGGAACCTCAGGGAGATCGCGGGAGTTCAAGTCACAAGTGGTGCTCCACATATTACCCATCAACAATTTGCTGATGACACCATGCTGTTTGGGAAAGCCCAAATCAGGGAGGCTCGAAGTTTCAAGACAATCCTCCAAAAGTACACTACTGCCTCTGGACAAGAAGTTAGTCTTGAAAAATCAGAAGTTTTTTTCTTCAACACTTCTGCGAGAGTGGAAGCTCAGATTTTGAGGATCCTTGGTTTTACGAAAGGATCTCTCCCTTGCACTTATTTGGGGATCCCGTTGGATAGGGGTCTTTGCCCAGGTAACATCTGGAACAGTTTACTGGAGAAAGTCAGCAACAAGGCAGCCTCTTGGAAAAATAGTTGGCTGTCTTAGGCAGGCAGGTTAACGAAACTCAAGTCAGTCATTTCTGCCCTACCTACCTATCTAATGTCCTGTTTACCTCTGTCAAGCAAAGCCAGCAAAGAATTGAATAAGACGATGAAGAACTTTTTTTGGCAAGGATTGTCTGAACAATTCAAATACCCTCTTGTTAAGTGGAAACAAATTTGTGAATCTAAACGAAGGAATGGATTGGGTATCAAAAATCTTTTGCTCCAAAACAAAGCCTTGGGAGCCAAATTAGTTTGGACAATTTTCTCCAACCTAGATCTTAAGTGGGTCCAAATTGTGCAAGTAAAATATTTGGACGAAGGGATAGACAATATTTTCACTTCCAGGGAGCTTCCCTTAGTTCTAGAATTTGGAATTTTATCCATTGTTGCAGAAATCTCATTTCAAAACATCTTTCATGGGAGATTAGGAGCGGCGATTTTGCTAATTTCTGGGATGATTCTTGGCAAGGGCTACCTAAATTGGCCAATGAGGTAGATTTGGCAAACGTCAAGACTATAACAACCCAGACATGGGGGGATAAGGTAAGAGATTTTTTGACTCCATCTTTTCACAATGGCCTTCTGACAGCCAAATGGAAGAGTCCACATAACCTCAGGTTAAGTCAGGCAGAAGTGAAATTATTCGATAAAACCGTGGCTAATAGACAGATTAGCTTCCGATAGGGCTCAAACATCCTCAGATGGGTAGGTGCCCCAAATGGAGTTTACAGTGTTAAAGAAGGATACAATAAACTGTCAGATTGCTAAGAGGAAGCCTTTGCAATTCCAAGAGAGTTGTGTTGGAATCCCAATTGCCTACCAAAGGCAGGGGTCTTCTTGTGGATAGCCTCACAAGGTAGAGCCTTAACAGCAGATAGGTTAGCCAAACTCAGATTTTAGGGTCTATCAAGATGTTGTTTGTGTAAAGATTACTCAAAGGACGGAAATCATCTCTTCCTCAACTGCCCTTATGCGAGTACATGTTGGAATTGGCTAATGAACAAACTTTTCTGGAAATCAGCTATGCCAGCGGGATTGTCTGATTGGCTCTCCAGTTGGCCCAGTTTATACAAAAAAGCGGTGTATCACAAGCTGTGGGAAATCAGTCCTTCATTACTGATTTGGGAACTCTGGAAAGAGAGAAACAGGAGACTCTTTCAGGATAAATAAATGCCTCTCCCTTCGTTTCTAAATAAACTCAAGAGTAGTATAGTTGAGGTTTTCAACTCAACACTGGGCAATGTAACACAAAAGAGCTTCTCAGTCTAGGATGCCAAGATCAGACAAGGCTAGCAGGGCCTTATATTGCCGCCTCTCAATTTGGAAGGACAACAATCAACGCTTAAAAGAAAACTAGCCAAATGGTCTCCCCCAGACCATGAGTGGTTCAAATTAAACTTCGACAGAGCATCACGAGGGAATCCCGGTAAATCAGGAGCTGGCTGCATCATCAGAAATTGGGAAGGGAAAACAATTGGTAGTCTCACAGAGCCACTAGCAGATGGAACCAACAATGAAGTGGAACTGGAGGCCTTAATCTTAGGCTTAAAGCTTTGCCATGAGCTAAATCTCTGTCAGGTTGCCATTGAGGGAGACTCCCTTCTGGTGATCAATGGATTGCGCACAAGGAAACTCCTAAACTGGAAATTGGCCACAAAACTAGAATTAGCTTTGGCTTTGATGGATCGGTGTGAGTTGACCACCATTAATCACATTTATAGGGAGGCCAATTCAGAAGCAGACCTTCTTTCTAATCAGGGGGTAGATGGAATTAGGGTCAAATTTCTCTCTAGCTGAAGAAGTATGATAGGGTGGCAGGGTGGGCACCCAATCCAAGATCACTTGGATGGGTCGATGCCATTCAAAGTTATTATGGCCTCTTCTTTGTATTCAATAGTTATTGTGGCTTTTATGAATTGGAGATGTATCTCCTCCCTTACGGAATTTGCAAGACTTTGACTTGAGTCGTCACATGCCTCACTATGGTAGACCTCTCCTTGCATTGATTACAAGTTTCGGTTAAATGAATGTGATCTCTCTTATGCGCAGATAGAAAGACATATCTGGAGTTCATTCCATTTTCACAATTTCGAGTGATTCTCTATTGGTGTAGATGGTGGCAGTAGCAGACAGCATGGAGAAAGGCTCGGGCTTCATTACGAAGATCTCGGCGCATGGGTTGATAAATCTGGGGGCTTCGACTCCTCTACAGCTGGAGAGTTCAGTTAGGTAGATGGCATTCAAGGGAGCGGTTATAGACTTAAGGTTAAAATGCATCCTGCGTAGGCATGAGGGCTTGCTCCTCTCGGCGGTCAAAATAATCTTGGGGACGGATTTCTTGACAGCAGATGAGTTCTACAAGGTCGACTCCCACATTTCTTCCCATTTCCTTGCCTCAATCCTAGATGTTGGGGTGTCTACAGCAGCAGTGAAATCTATCATGGTGAAAGTATTTAAAACAGAATTCCTTCAGGGCCTCAATTCCATTTTGGAGGCAGCCATTCTAGGGGTGGGCATCCCCTGCCCAAGAGACATTGCCTCAAATAAGGACCCTCTAGAGGTGATGAAGGTTCTGCCCTTCATCCTTGATCTAAAATGCCTAGCGCTGGTGGAGCATTAGGATCGTGTCATCCCGGTCTACGGCTTCCTCCAGAATATGCTGCAAGAGAATGTGGATCCCGGGGAAGAGGTATGGGTAGACAGGCTTCATGCCATGGCTGTCGAGCTTGGCCTCTTTTGATATCTTGTTTAGATAAATCCTCAGTCCCAGTAGGTTTGTTAATAAGATAGTTAATATCAGACCAGTAAGCCTACAGGCTAATTTTGGATAGCATGGTCCCCTATATCAGATGAGAAAGCCTAGAGGCTGATTTTGTAAAGCACTATAAAACCTATAGTTTCAAGGAAGGGTTTAGGAGTCTTTTTGTCATCTGGCCGTGGCAGGTAAACGGCTTATAGGCACCTACATGTTCATACTTTCTTCGGATCAATACAAACTTTATATTTATGTAGCAAAAAAAAAAAATTACAAAAATATGTTGCTCATTTTAATTTTTGATAATTTTACAAAAATATGTTGCTCATTTTAATTTTTGTGAACACAGTCACAATCATCCCCTTAATGCCACATCTCAGCATAATAAAAATAATGTCTCTTTGGCATAATAAAAACTTAAATTTATGTGTCCATGTAGAAAATAAAACTAGCATACCTATTTTGGAAAAGATGTGGAGAGATATCATTGTGGAAAAAATAAAACTAATCTATGTAAAAAACACCAAGAGATACGATTGTGGTCTCTCGACGTCTCTTACATAGATTTTTTTAAAGATAGGTATGCTAGTTTATTTTAGTTTAGAACTTTTTTATTTGCTACATACATACATGGACACATGAGAAATCTGAGAAAGTAAATTTTATTTATTAGTTAGTGTATTAGAATTTTTTATTGTGGTTAAGAAAATGCAATAGAGGGAAAATAAAAAATAAAATAAAATAATTATTAAATAAGAACAAAACAAATTGTTTACTTCAAATTTTTATTAATTTGAATTGAAATAACTATTTTGTAACACACTTTTAAAATTATTGTAAAAGAAACCTAATTTATAATTGCAACAAAGAAAATACTATCATTTTGCTTACAACAACCTTAAATATTTTTTCTATTTTTTCAAGTCACCCTATATTCTTTTCATCATTTACAAAGTATATAACTAGCATACCTATCTTTAGAAAAAGATATCTAAAATAGGCTCTAGGCATATTTTAGATATATTTTTCTAAAGATAGGTATACTAGTAGCATCTGCAGTTTGACGATGTAAACATAGTATTTAAATGTTTAAGAAAGTTTTGTTTGAGTAATAATAGTGCAACATTTTACATAACAAAAAATCACTTATAACTAATATTTGAGTAGATTTGAATATGACCAATACAGAAAGTTAATGTGAAAAAGGGTACACTAATTCATAATATTTGAGAAAATTTTGTAAGAAGTACATCACATTATTGATCATGTATTTTAAATAATCATGAAAATGTGGAATACAGTTGAGAGAAAATCTAAATTATTCAATATTTGATATTCATAAAAATAGATTTGTAAGGAGTACATCAAATCATGTTTTCTTCTAATAATTTGAGTGTTTGTTCCTCAGACTTTCAGTTCTAAAGTTGTTTTCCCTTTTTCATATTTTCATAATGGTTATATGTAAATGGTGGAATTATTCTTAGTCCTTGTAATGACTTAACACGAGATATAGCCACAAAAGTCAAACCTATTGTTTCTTTTTGTCCAACATCAATAGTGGCTTTTGAAAGAGCGAGACCTTATGATTTGTGTAAAATCAATGCCCAAGCTCGTCTCAAGGGTATTTGGATTGCATGACCCCTTTGTATTAATGTAATTGGTATTTATTTGAGGACATTGATCTTCAAATGGAATGCCTGAGTAACTATTGAATTCAACCATAACATATGTGAGTGGTTCTAGTGGTGCAATTCTAGGTCTATATATTATTTCTCGAACATATCCTAGAGCTCCCTTTACAAGACCTTCTTCTATCCAAAGATTGGAAGTTAACATTACTCTTGCATTGTTAGCAATTAACAATTCCACATCAAGTTCATCATTTTGTCCTACTTCTGGTGCATCGATAGTACTGACTTTTGTAGCAATGTTGCATGTAACTGGGTGCTTCAATGAGTATAATTTTCTTTTGTTATGACCATGCACATTATCATTGGTGGAAAATAAATGAATATTGTTATCAAAATCTTCATTGGTTGTAGTGTCTCTTTCAGCAGTAATCCTTGTCATTAGTAATTTCCAGTCATCAGTAGTTGGATTTGAATCTCTTCCACTTGTGTCAATTTTACAAGTTCTTGTGGTTGTGGGCCAAGATCCATATTATGTGATGCAAATAATCAATTATTACCTTTCTCTTGTCGACATCTAGGGCATATAGGACCTTGAGGTGTTTGAAAAAAATTATTCCAAAGTAACATTCTTGGCAAATGTAGCACATGTTTCGAGAAACAAATTTATCTAGATCATGTCGAAAAAGATTTGAAAGTTATTGAAATCTCTTTTAAGAATTCCATTTGGATTTGGTATATTTTGTGCATTGTTTCCAATAGTTACATTCACTTCACGTCCAACTACCACATTCACTTCACGTCAAATTGTATTTTCTAGTGTTTCAAGCACACAATCTATGGATCTTAAATTTTCATCTTCAATATAAAAATTAATATTAGGAAATGACTGATGCTCATACATCTCAATTGATTGATGAGTACTTGTTTGTGTTGGTGTATATTAAGCTTACTAAGGAGTGCATATTTAGGAGTCTATGTTTAGCCTTGAGCTATACTTGGCATACCTAGATTAGCTTTGTCTAACTTAAGTGGTTTTTATTCCTATTCTTGAAGCACCACTATTCTTAGTGAGATTTTCCTATTATTGGATTGTCTATTCTTAGTCGATTATGCCCTATATGTATCTCATAGTGAGCTATTTTACTATCCCAATCAATTCACTCTTCATTGAAGTATTTGCTTCACATATTTGTGTTTTGAATATTTTCTGTAGGATAAGTGTGCCTTTTCTTGTCTTAGGTGGCTAATTTGGTGTAGGTAATCATCAAAGGATCCTCTAAGTTCTCACATGGTATCAGAGTAGGGTTGGGTTTATTTATTGTTTGTCTGGTATCAATTTGTAGATTTTTTGTTCAATATACTAGTTGCATGGAAATTATTCTCTATGTATCTATGTCCCTGTTAAGCCCATCCTCGTTCTAACATGTCAACTCATAATGCCCAAAACTAATCAACTTAATTACCATTAAATAAACACACACACACACACAGATATATATATATATATATATATATACATACACACACACGCACACACACACACACACTCATATATATATATATATATAATCATTGACAATAAATCAAATAAATTTAATTTCAGGATAATTGAAATTGTAACATTTCCACAAATAGCATACTATTGAATTCTGCAACAATGATAAGTATACACTTAATTCTCAAGAATAATAAGTCATATAAAGAGAATTATGTTAGATCTGGAAAACTTGATATCTATTTTCCTAAGCCTCGAAATGTATTCTTCTTAGGAAGGAGATCATCACCCAAGTGCTTTTCCTCCAACCATAGACCAATAGTCTCCTACACAACTTCCTACATAGAAGTGGCCCTACCCTTACGAAGGGAATAGATATAAGGAATGAAATAGGTTTTCCATCTGAGTCTCTACTGTCATGTCCTTCATAATACTTCACGATCGTAAAACTATAGATCCACTCTAACTATGTATGACATTACAGGAAGCATTATGTCATCTAGAGCATAGTGAACTTACTAATGCATGTAGAGACAGATGCATTAATTTGGACAAAGATTTAATATAAATAGATGTTTCACAATGAATGTAGTCAATTGTTCACACACCTTGATTTGACTTAGAAGCTATCTCATCTTGCAGAATTAATAGAAACAACTGGTCTTACAACATATCCTATAGTCAATTTGACTTAGTGACATCTTCTAGGCTAAGATAAATAATCATATATGCAAGGGTTGTGTAACTATCAAGTACCCCTTAGTCTATTTGACTAGGTTATTGGATACGTTTCTTAGAGTCTCACACCCTTATTTCAATTGCAATTCAAGAAACTCTGACTCCTTGTCACCCTATTCTATGAAGTGAACATTACACTCATAGAGTTTGATTAATCAACTCAACAAACATAATTGAAACAAATTCAAAGGTTCTCTAAGTAACTCATTTGGGTCGAGGATACTCCTCTAATCCCATCTTGATAATAGTTGTATTGGATATAACCAAATCAACATTAAAACTATTAGAAATATCTAATCTTGAGTCAAGAACTCTTAGCTTCCTCAAGGTTTTCTAGAGTTTTGCATTATAGACTCATAAAAATAATTATACTTTTAGCCTTAGTGAATGAGGGTCTTCAAGGTATTCTACTTGACTAATGGTTTAGATACAATGCATACACAAAGGATCATTGGGACTATCTTGAGCTACACCACTCTAGTAGTGCATAAATTCCATTTACTTTCATAGCCTCATGGGCATACAGTCAGTATGAAGGTATGTACTTAGTGAGCTCATTCAGATGACCCTTATCACATCTAAGGGACATCATAATATTTAGTCATGCACAACCATGTTCAACTATGGCATTGGTAGACTACATTATCATACTTCTTAATTAAAAGAGAGAAACTATAATCCATTGCAGTATTCCAGTATAAGTCAGGTTTAAAAACCCTAACATCCATCACCATGTCATTATAAAAGGTAGATTATATCATAGGCTTTTGTCCACGTTACTCGGCCTTAGCTTATAATGATATCTTATTTTCAAGAGTTGATCATTTACCCATGCGAGATAATATCTCAGTTATAATACAATGACCATTCGGTCATATGGAATAATAACACAATGGTTAAGCATTGGCCACATGTCCATGCAAGGTAATAATTTAGTAATAAAGCATTGGTCATACATCCATGCAAGCTTGTAACATAGTTATAAATAATGGCCATTCAGCCTTGCAAAATATTATGACAGTTTTAAGGCAATGACCTTTTGGTCTCGCATGATGAAAACACAAGTATTAAACAATTGCCATTTAGCCATACATGACAATAAATGTAGGCATATAATAATGGCCACTCGACCATACAGAATGATAACACAATTATCAAAAGTGTTTATTAATAGTTAACACAGTCAGCTACCACCTTCTTTCTTGGTGAGCTCATATCACAAACTACGATAGCCATAGCTATCGAACATACCTTTGCATATCAAATAGAAGACTTGATCAAGATTGATAGCAAAGCTATTGAAGCTCTGCAAAAGATAAGGTAATATGGTATAATTCTAAAGATGACAGCTTCGTTGTCAAACCAAAACACACACACAGATATATATATATATAACAAGAGTTCATAGAAGTGATATTGTGTTCGTGACTATAAAGCCAAGACAGTGAAATCAAGAATGATAATAGAGGTTGTTAACAATGAGCTATGGGATACCTCGAAACAACAGGGATTTCTTCCTTTTGAACTACAATACTTATACAAAAAAATTGATAATGAGCACAACTCAGGGTCTCGCCCTGGCCAACTCTATGCATTCATAGTATTAATATACTAAACTTAAAAAAACAAGAATTGACACAGCTTCACTTACTCAGTGACAAGGTTTGAAGATGAATTCAATGAGATTCTGCAGGTGCTCATACTTCTTTTCCTAGTGAACTTGACCTACTCTCCCATAGCAAAACATAACATAAAACCTATCAACTCCTTCCTTATCTTTCTCTCTTTTGAGAGAAAAGAAACTTGTTTTTCCACTATCCCCATTTCTATCAGGTAGTTGCTCTTAGTGGTGGTTGAGGGCCACTTGCCCCCGCCACTCAGCTTTCAGCCAAGGGAACTTCTCCCACTCCCCTACATTTAGGGTCAAGGGAGAGTAAATCACTCCCTTGCCAAACTATAATACCATTCAAAAAGGATATTATCTCCATAATACTATTAAACAAGTAGGTTATAAATGATAACGGTGATATCTTTATCCCCATATTTACTATTAGGAATCTAGAAATGTAAGGATTTACTCTAATGTGTTCATGCAAATTGTTTCCTTATTTACGCAGCTTCAGAGAGATTCAAAGAAAAACTGGAAAATGGGTAATCTGATGCAACCAAACATTATGTAGCATAATATTCAACACCATTATTATTGCAAAATTACTTAGAAACTCAGAAATATTTATTGAATCCTCCTTCTCATTCCATTCCATCCTACTACAACTAAAAATAAATACCAAATTTATACAAAATGAAATTACCCTTTTTGGCAGATTTTAGCAACTTTCTAAAATTACTTTTTTTGGTAATTTCACATCCATACCTGTATGACCATGAAAATTTCCAATTATTTAAAACTAACTAAAGAATGACTAATCATAAACTTTCTAATCTAATTGCATGTAAAACTTAAAAACTAATTAGAGAAACAACTTGAAAAAACTTGAAAAAAAACATTAAAACCTCATTTTGAGGCCCTAGATGATCAGAAAAGGTTCTGTAAATGTGTCAAAATGGTGACCTACCGAATTTACCAAATCAATGGGATTTTTAATAAACTCTTCAAGACACGTTTGCCCACCAAATTTTAGCTTCGACAAACCCTCGGGTCAATAGTTATGACCTCCGAAAGTTTCTGCATCATGATCAAATTTAGCTTGTTAAAATCCAAATGCTTCAGCTTCAAAGAAATAGGGCTTTGGACCCAAACTTAGAAAAGATTATAATTTCTATGGAATGAATGTTTAATTCACTGTGATGGTGGCCTTGTTGGGAATACACTTGGATTCTTACCAAGTGTTCTATTTTGGTACAGTTGCAACATCTGTTGTCTGGGGTTATGTTAAGGAGTCTTGTTTAAGGCAGTTCTATGTGATAGAGATTCAAGGGTTCCTTGGCCTATTTCTCTATGATAGAACTATTACCAATTTTTGCCTACAACTCAAATTGGTAGAGCTGGTACAACAAGTTCATTTTAGGTCAAAAATTCTAACATTTTCTATTATGATTATCTGTTTGCATAGTGGAGTGTTTGAGATATTCAGTTATGTTGCAATTTAGTTGTTCAACAGAGGAAAAAAAATTTCAAATCATCATTCATTTGAAAAAGGTGGCTTGAGAGATAAATTATTTCATTTCACTACAATGATTATTCATTTTACAAATGAGATACATAGAAGAAATAAACATTGCATTGAACGAAAACATGATAGATCAAATGTCCCACACAAGCTGTCGGAATAGCTGAACTAGTATAGATATAAGAAATATACTATGCATCTAGAAATAGGAAGAGGAAGGATCATAGCCATCATTGTCTATTCAATGTCCTCGGTTTCCATGGTTGCCTTCTATGCTTGCTCCCGATCTTCATAATAACCTGCGAGATTGAAAGAGATTTGTAAGAGCTCCAGATACGAGTTCCCTAGGTGCCTGTCAGCAGAGGCATAATACATTGCCTATAGTGCACTAAGTAAGATACATATCATTCACATGTAAGAGAGATTGAAAATAAACAATCATTGTACTTCACTAATTTTATCTAAGAAGTTTGTTCCATGTGTAAGTATAGGTGAAATCATGTTGCTTTTTTGAAGACCAATTCAGCATGTTGTGTTAAGTGGGCTCCCACAAGGGTTGAGCCCAACATGCTACCCATGATTCTTAGGAGGGGATGGAATACAAAGTATACACATAGAAATAATGATATATTCTGCTATTGCATTAACCAAGTGTACAAATCTTGTGCTCATTACCCATCTATGACTATCAGTTCAATATGAAGTAAGAGTCATAAATGAGCATTAAGACAGCTTAATGATTTCCAAAACAGAGTACAGAATAACCATGATCAATACAGGATAATTGAAAGAATCATATGTATAGATGCTGCTATAGGAACTAGCATGTGAAAGGTATGCTATACACTATTCAAACATATGATAGGAACATATACAACATGTGTACAGATGGAGCACAACTTACATGAAATACTTTTTCCATTTACAAGAAGAGAATTTTTGTTGCTCCTGTCTCAAGAGTGATAGGAAAAGAATCCAGTGAATAGTTTTTCCATCACATCTCATATTTTTCAAGAGCTAGATACAAGATGAGTAATTTATCCTTTCTCATATTTCATTATTGTGAAAGTGTTGTGCAAATTGTTCATATGATTCAGGTTGTATGATTGTGTTCAAACTGAACCTTCATACAAAGTATTTTTGAATTGTATGTTCTAAGTGAAGTTGTGAGAGTTCATGTTTAAGGAACTATTTGTGAGTAAAAGTATTGAGATAAGTTAGAAATCAGGAGCTAATTCTATTTAAGTTTGTTTCATTTCAGTTCATCTTCTCACCTTTTTCCTCTGCAAATCATTTAGATTAGTAAAATCATTAGGAGAACCAGCTCACTCTGGAGGTTCACTCCAATTTTTAGGCAACCCATAGGCCTAGGAGTGTTCTCATGTGTCAACTGATAGTTAAGTTGAATAACTTAGCATACTGTACATATTTGATTGATAACAAGAACCTTTTGTTTTTGATAAAAATAAGGCAGCTAAAACCAAGGGCCTAACCCTTTTACAAAATCAAGCCCAGGGGGCAAGAAAACACTATACTGACAGTACTCAGTGAGCATAGAGAAAAGACCAGCAGCATAGGCACAGCAACCTTGCTAAAAAAGAAACAACAACAAAGCCCAATAGACTAAGCAAAAAGGTTGCAAGGAGCAACAACCTAAACAATAGCAGAACCAGACTTATCAGGTCGAACACCCTTGGCACGAGTGCGGTTCAAAGAAACATGCTTGGGAAGACCTCGCTACCTCCTTTAGACAATAGTCTAAAGAACATCATCTCCATCCATAGAAATAGGAGAAAAAGGAGAAACTCTTTCCAAATCCTTGGAAGGGGGTGGAGCTTGCGGCACAACAACATCAGTCCCAGCAACATGAGTACCTATATTAATAGTGTGAGACATATCAGTAGCTGAGATCTCTGCACCAGAACCACCAGCAACACCAGCGATAGAACCACCAGTAACACCAGTAATCCCAGTAGTAGAAACATCAGCAACACCAGCAATCCTAACAGTAGAACCACCAGCAACACCAGCAATCCCAGTAGCAGAACCACTAGCAACACCAGCAATCCCAGTAGTAAAACCACAAGTAATAGTATCCATAGCTATAAAATCTGGAACCCTCTCAATATCAGGAGTAGACCCATCATCATCAGAGGAAGATTCAACCGCCTCTAACCCAGAAATATCCTTAGTAGCACCAACTATAAGATGTTCAATGAAAGAATTTTTCCACTAGGAGGAAGAATGAGGGATCTTTAAGCGAGGACACCTAGAAGCTAGATGACCCGTAGCAAAGTATCTATGACACCAGAAGGGAATACCTTCATAGTCCAAAATCTACCTCCAAGAATTATCAGTAACCTGTAGCATAATCTCAGCTGGGAGAGGCTTAGAGAGATCAAGATCCACAAGAACACGAGCATATGTGGTATGAGAAAATAAGGTAGTCACTTGATCTACCATAATAAAAGAGCCCAAAGAATTACCAATACCCTCACAACAAGATTTGCACCAAAGATGTAGTGGAAGATTTGGGAGAGGAATCCAAATAGGCATTCTATTAAAAGACTCAGTCAATGGGTTAAAGAAGGGAACCCAAGGCTTGAGAAGGAGGGCATGATTGCCCAAAAAGCAGGCCTGAGTATGAAGAATAGCATTCTGATTAGAAACTAAAGCAAAAACAACTACGAAGAAACCCTTTGCATAAGGGTAAATTTCTATTTTCCTCTTCGTGATAGGGCACCAATGCTCTAAAATCTAGAGGTTCAAATCACCGAGCCAAGGCCACCAACGGTCAAATCTACCAATCAAACCCTACTCAGAGAAATAGTCAATATTTTTTAAAACCTCATCCCCTAGGACCACTATAGGGGGAGGCAAGTCTGACTGAGAAATAGATCTCCTAGATACCAGAATAGTAGTAGCATTAGCAAACTCCTCACATCGCTGAGGAGAATCATAGTTAACAATCTTTGCATAAGATGTAAGAGCAATAGCAGCAGCGCTATAAATGGATGGCGTACCAACAGCCGTAGAAACCCCAATAGCATACGGAACCCCTATAAATAAAGCACCAGACAAACCCTAAAAAGTAGCAGTCATATTTACGGACGGCACTCCTACGGTAATTCCAGCAGTTGAATGCACAGACGGTGCATCAACAGGTGTAGCCACACTAGCAGCAGAAGCAAACACACCATTCGCAGGCACCCCAGTAGCAGACGGAACCCTAGCCATAGATACAGACAACACATGGATAGCCACACCAGCCGCTAAGCCCACGAATAGCGCACGAACAGCCGCAGTTGCACCAGCCACTGATCCCATGGACAACACACGAACAACCGTAGCCACACCATCAACAAAAGAAAACCCAACAAGAGCAGACTGACCCCGTGCATGTAAAGTAGCAGACGAACCCTGTAAGGTAGTAGTTGTAGGCATAGATGGTGCTCCAACAGCAAAAGCAGTTGAGCCCACGGACGGCGCACCAACAGCTGCAGCCAAACCAGTAGCAGAAGAAGACCCTGCAATGAGCCCAGTAACAGACAAATCCTGTGAACCAGGAACATGGGCGGGAAGAGGAGCAGGAGAGCCCATTTCAAAGTTAAAATTCACAAGAACCTTTTGTTTTTTATTCATTTATATCAGAGTTGCTATTAGTGGAAGGACTTCCAATTAAGGGAATTCGCATCGCATCTCCAAGGAACTCATTGTGCCCCTATTTGCTACGATTGTCCCTACAAGATGAAAAAATATTGGCACTTCATTATAAAGCCCATTGTAACATGTATTTTTTGGAATATATCCAGAGATTTTTAACCATACACGGAAGTAGATATTCTTTCCATGTCACAGACTATTTAAAAAATATGAGGTAACGAGGTGTTTTCTCCTATAACTGCATCATAGAGAATGGGATGAGATTAATGGGTTTTGAATTGAAGTCACTCTTGCACCTAGTAAGATAGCTTTCTAGAAGAGCTCTCCCCTAATGGTCAGTTAGGTCTATATATTATCAGTAGGTCTACTTAGTGAGCTCTAATGGTCGATAGCTGAAGTTTTCTGGGCATGCACAGATTGCTCTAGAGTAGGAGCTCAGTTTCATGCATATAGGAGTTTTTTTGACAATGATGGATTGTATCTGTTTCAGTGTGTAAGATTGTTTTTTGAGTTGCAGCTTTAGGTCATAGAGGCAAGATTAGTGTTGTTCTGTAGCTTCTCTTGCCAGGCTGATTATTTGTTCCTGTATATGTTTCTCTATATTTTGTTTCTTTGTAGTATTTTGACTTCCTTACCCTTTGTAATCCATATTTTTTTCAATAAAAAAAATATTTAGAGTTATCATTCTTGACGCCTATTAGGCACCTATTCCTACTTTAATCACACATCTAATAAAAGGCAATTTTTACATATATATTTTTAAAGATATGTATTCTAGTTTATTTTACTTTCTTTAACTATTTTATTTACTACATACATGGACACATGACAAATATTAGTAAGTAAATTTTATTTATTTATTTATTTATCTTTCATATAACAATTTTATTTACTACATACATACATGGACACATGACAAATCTGAGTAAGTAAATTTAATTAATTAAATTATTTATCTTCTTCTATATTATTTTCATTATTTTTTCCCGAGCATGGTGAACCAAGGTAAATCTTAACAAGTAATAGATTATTTTTATTTATTTATTACACCGAGAGGCATTCTACACTCACAACAAGGGCAGATTCAGATTCCCGTAAACAATTAAGATTCAGATTCCCATGTAAACAAAATTCATAATTGTACAAATAAATAAATTTGTCGAGGCCAAATGGATAGAAAAATAGAAAAACTTGTTACGCCCGAGAGGCTTCTACACTCACAACAAGGCCTGAAAGATTCATATTCTAAGATTCAGATTCCCATGTAAACAAAATTAATAAAATGTGCAAATAAATAAATTCGTGGAACCAAATGGATAGAAAAATAGAAAAACTTGGTAGTTGTGGAAGCCAAATTGATAGAAAAATAGAAATTATTATGTTTGAAGAATACGAAAAGTCTGGCAGCATAGTCTTGCAGCACAGTCTTTTTAAATTAACTCATGTGAGCATTTCAAATATTCTAACTGCAAGTAATTTATAAATGCCAACAAATTGGAAGATATCTCTCGGCGTACTGTAGATATATTTTTTAAAATATAAATATACTAGTTTATCTTCTTTTTTAGTTTGATGGTTCAAAATGTATTAGAATTTTTTATTGTGTTTAAGAAAATGTATTAGAGAGAAACAAAATTGTTAAATAAGAACAAAACAAATTGTTTATTTCATATGTTATTAATTTAAATTGAACTAATTTGTGAAGAAGTATTTTATTAAAAATTGCAACAAAGAAAATACTATCATTTTGCTTACTTAAATCTTTATGCTATTTTTTTAAGTCACTATATTCTTTTTCATCCTTTATAAAAAAGTATATAATTAATAAAATATTATTTTATAGTTTTAATTTTTTCTAAATATATATGAGTTATTATTATTATTTACTTGAACACTTATTTTATTTACTAAGAGTTATTTTATTTTATTTATTTTTATTGGTAAAAGGCAGAAGCCATTAAAGTCAGTTAGAAAAAATACAGCTCTGTTCAAGCACCGGTAGGAAAGAAAACCTCTGGTCTAGCCTGGGACTACATACTGTTTATATACACAAGGTCAAGCCCTTCAAGGAAACATATTTTATTGTATAATTGCTGAGATAGATATACAAATATCACCCTTGGACATGGTCTTTCTTTTGATATCCTTATTCTGTATGTTTTTAGGCACTTCGACTCTTGGGAAGACCTCCATGGCTTATATTGAAGGGGCATCTTCTATCTTTCTCCTGTCTAACCTGAAACCACATAAATCTACCACTTCTTTTTGTATGTTAGCTATACAAAATCAAAACATTCATTCTACTGCAGACATCTGTTAGTTCTTAAAAATCTTTGCTTGAGAAGAGAAAATACTTGATTGTTGCCAAGCTTATCAAAATTATGCAAACAGACTTGTTTTAGTGTTACCTTAAATCTGGAGCACATTTTGGTTAGTTCACCTTCCACCGTGTGTAACTGCCAGCAAGAGTCTTTGAATAGTTGGGTCTATGTTAGTTGAAAACAAGCTGAGTAGAATAGAGAGATCCGACGATAATAAGTCATGTCTTACAAATACAACAGTTGAAGCATAACATCAAATTGGTATAATAGAGTTTGAACTATTCAAACCAACAGATAAAAGTAAAGTCATCGGTGAAAACAGAAATTCGGTGAGAGAGTGCGCAGTAAAAACTATTTTAAACAGGTCAAAAAACTTGAACTGTTGCTGTGGTACAACCGTTGAACCAACGGTTATTGGACCTTTGAACTCAAACGAACCTATTGAACTTATGGTTATTGAACCATTGAACCACCTTAAACATTGAAGTTATTGAACCGGTTGAACCTTTGAACCGATGGAACCTTCAAACTCTGATGAACCTTTGATCTGGATGAGCTTTCAAACTAGATGTACCCGTTGAACTTACGAAATGATGAACTGTTGAACCTTTTGAACCTGTTGAACCTCTATCTTAAGTTTCAAGAACCAATTGAACCTTTGAACTGGTGGAACCTTCGAGCTCTGATGAACCTTCGATCTGGATGAACCTTCAAACCAGATGTACCCATTGAATTTACGAACCGTTGAACCTTTTGAACTCGTTGAACCTCCATCTTAAGGTTCAATGGTTCAACGCTTTCTTTTCCTTTGGCATAATTCTTCCCTCATCTTCCAATAATTCTTGTTTTAAAAAAATAACTATGAACTTAACAAATTAACATAGATATTTTAAGTACAACTATATTTAAAACACGTCTATATATATTGAAGATATCTAGACTAGTTATATTACAAAATTAAAAAATCATAAAAATTAATTGTAGAACAAACATATATTAGAAAGTAATTTAAAAAAAAATTATAATCATACCAAATCATACAAATCACAAGTCATTACAATTTAAATAACAAACAGGTAAAACCACCACATAACACTTAATTACCATAGTTTTGCTATCCACCATTCTCTCAATTTTCATAATAACTACTACAGGTTTAAAATAATATTTACATAGATTTAAAGAACTGGTTAAGAATAAGCTTGGGTTCAAATGACAGCATCATCTTGTAAAAGTTTTGACTTGTGCTCCTCATTGCCAAAACCCTTCTTTCAATTGTATGCAAACACCTTTGGATCATTTGTACCACTTAACTGCTAAAGCACAGATAATCTCCCACACAAACACAATTTCGAGGCATCTTGCAAATTATTTTCATTTCCAAAGCAACTTATCTTCGTCGTCTTGAAACAACTCCCAGATAACAATACCTTAAGATGAATCCACTTAACTTCATATACACACTTACAAGGCGTAGGCATGTACATGAACATTATTCTGATTGATTTACATAGTTTTATGTTGCTTTACATTTATCCCTAGTTATTATACTAATTCATGAATAGCATGTAAAACCTAACTAACCCTACTTCTACTTCTACAACTAATAGGATAGAGGATTGATTTAAAATAATTTTGGACCTTCACCAAGCTGATCGGTGCCTAATCCACTAGGAAACAAAGTCATGGACAACAAAGAGGGAAGAGATGCATCAAGTAAAACTTCAACAAAAATAGAAATATATATTGACGTACAAATCTTAGATTTAGTCTCATACGATAAACATAATTAATAATCAAGAAAAGAGAAGCAATGATCTATTTGCAACAAAGGAATGACCCATACAAAAGAGTTTGTATTTATTCAAATGTTGTCACACATTATCCAATCTCTATTACAATAATACCAACAAGTGTGGCAAAAGAGGATGAGTAACTAGGTTCAGAACAACTACATTCTTCCATGGAGACATATTATCACATGAAATTGTGCATTGAAGATCCTTCCTACACTATATTAGATGCATTCTTCCATCTGTAGCCTAGACATATATTTTTCTTGATGCCCTAAAATCACCACAAACTCCTATGCCTCTAGAAAATTGGTTCAATGACAAACATGTATTACATCCTTATATATATATATATATATATATATATATATATATATATATATATATATATATATATATATCATTACATTTCCTTTGTTGCATTTTTTGGAGGGAAAACCAATTAGGGCACCCACCTATCTCATCTACCCTTGCATTCAATTCCACATACCTTCAATCTTGTCAAATTGGGCATTAATGGCGCTTTTGGTAGGTAGGCAGATATGCAAACTAAAAACCTATGAAAAACCACATTTTAAAAACATTTGTTAGTGAGTTCCTATTGACCAAGAACTCGCCAAAATCTCTTTTTCCTTCTGTTCACTTTGTGTCTTCCTTGTTGAAGGCTTAGTCATTTTAACATTTACCCTACCTTGTTAGTAGTTTCCCTAGTTCAAGGAACTACGTGAAATGTCAAAAACCTCCCTCCTTTTCTTTTTTTCTCCTTTGTTAGTGAGTTCTTGACCACCATAAACTCACCGAACATCACTTTACTTTGTCTTGTCTTCTTTTCTACCTTGTCATACCTTAGAAAGTTTTATCCATGGAAATATTTTTTCTCTCAGTTGTTGGGGCTTAACCAAGAACACAAAACACTTTCGACAAGTTCCATGGTTTTGAGAACCATGCAAACTACCAAAAGTCCCATCCTATAGCCTCTTTGTTGGTGGTTGGGAGTTCAATAGGAACTAGCAACCCATTGGGGTTTTCCATGGTTCAAGGAACTACGTGAAATGTCAAAAACCTCCCTCCTTTTCTTTTTTCTCCTTTGTTAGTGAGTTCTTGACCACCATAAACTCACCAAACATCACTTTACTTTGCCTTGTCTTTTCTACCTTGTTATACCTTAGAAACTATTATCCATGGAAATAATTTCCTCTCAATGGTTGGGGCTTAACTAAGAACATAGAACACTTTTGGCAAGTTCCATGGTTTTGGGAACCATGCAAACTACCACAAATCCCATCCTATAGCCTCTTTGTTGGTGGCCAAGGGTTCGATAGGAACCATGAGCCCGTTGGGGTTTTCCATGGTTCAAGGAACTACGTGAAATGTCAAAAAACTCCCTCCTTTTCTTTTTTTCTCTTTTGTCAATGAGTTCTTGATCACCATAAACTCATCAAACATCACTTTACTTTGCCTTGTCTTCTTTTCTACCGTGTCATACCTTAGAAAGTTTTGTCCATGTAAATATTTTTCTCTCAATGGTTGGGGCTTAACCAAGAACACAAAACACTTTTGGCAAGTTCCATGGTCTCGAGAACCATGCAAACTACCAAAAGTCTCATCCTATAGGCTCTTTGTTGGCAGTCAAGGGTTCAGTAGGAACCAAGAACCTGTTGGGGTTTTCCATGGTTCAAGGAACTACATGAAATGTCAAAAACCTCCCTCCTTTTCTTTTTTTATCCTTTGTCAGTGAGTTATTGACCACCATAAACTCACTGAACATCACTTTACTTTGCCTTGTCTTCTTTTCTACCCTATCATACCTTAGAAACTTTTGTCCATGGAAATATTTTCCTCTTAGCGGTTGGGGCTTATCCAAGAACACATAACACTTTCAGCAAGTTCCATGGTTTTGGGAACTATGCAAACTACCAAAAGTCCCATCCTATAGCCTCTTTGTTTCCGGTCGGGGGTTCAGTAGGAACTAGGAACCGGTTGGAGTTTTCCATGGTTCCATAAACTATGGAAAACATTGAAATGGTTTTTGGTGAGCCGAAAATGACTGACAAGACCAAAAAGTTCAATTTTTTTTTAGGAATTTTAGGAATTTTTGGATCTCTTTCCACTTTCTTGTGATCTATCTTGAAGATCTTGTGGAATACATTCTTCTGCACTTTGTATTGAATAAACATGTCTTAGAAATGTATGTGGATAAACAACCTGAGGATATTGGTATATGTGAGGATAATGTGCCAACATTGCAAGCCATTACTCAATTCATCCTTTCATGAGTCCTATTAATATTCCAAGTCTTTCATCCTTTGAACCCTTGTTTTTGTGTCACCTGATAGATTTTTTGACATGCATTATTCTCATTGCTTTCTTTCATGGTGTTGCATTTATTATTATGCAAGGTTATTACATTTTATGCTCAATTAGTCGTTTTCATACCTTGTTGAAATGCGTGTCACATTGTCAAAGAAGAAGCATGTCCATGTGATTATGTTGGTTCACTATAATGGAGGACTCATTTTGTGTGTTTGCATGCATGTGGTCATCATCTTGAAAGTTTAGGTGTATGGTCACAATTTAGTCCTAGATGTCTAGGATGTCACAAAGACATAAACATAGGTGTTTCGCTTTGGGCTATCAATGTGAGGTACACTTTTATGGTACAAATTCATTTGATGATTGTTATCATCTGCATGTAATTTTGTTCCGTGCTTGTAAAAATGCCTACACCTTTCAGGTTTGTTATATGACTAGGGGCATTAGTCATTTAGATTTAATTTGACATTTTGAAGCTCAAATATTCATTTTCGTTGTTTAAAAATGGCATTAAATTTTCTTTGTTAACCCCAATCGCTCTTTTCACTTGAGGCTTTAAAGCTAGAAGACACATATGAAATTATATAGAAAATTCTTAAACTTTAGTATAACATTGAAGCAAACCACTAACCATTGTGAGTTGGTTGTTTAGTTTTTAAATCAAGATTGTCTTTAGGATTAGGTTTAATAATCAAAATATTTGGATTACTACCAAATTTTGAGCTTTCTAAACTCATCCTCATAGAATTTACAATCCATTTCATAAACATATTCAAAATCTATATCTTCATAATTCAGCTGGAGTCCAACTCTTCCAATTCAAACTCAAACTAGTCCATGTGCCTTTAAATTTTACAACTTGAGCAACAACAAGAGAAAGCACAACAAGAGCAACATGAGAAGACATCCAAACCTTAATCTTTTCCCAAGTAGAACTCTAAATTTAGTTTATTAATTTCATGTTTAAAATTTTTCAAGGCGTATAATTCATTGAAATGGTTACAAAAGATACCTTGAATTGTATCTCTTTACATCTAATGACTAGAATTTGTATTAACCTAGTCTCTAACATGACTTTATACTTCCAACATGGAGATCATAAAGAAACGTATACTGTAGATAGGTAATTTGAGATCAGGCTAGCGGTGAGAACAGTGTGTCATAGGAGAAGTTCAATCTGTAAGGTTTTCATCAGGCTAGCGGTGAGAGCAATGGCTGGTCCGAAGCAGTGGACGAAGGAAATGGATAGAAGATCCATCCCGAGGTTTAAAGAACCGGTTAAGAATGAGATTGGGTTCGAATGACAACATCATGCTGTAAATCTCTAAGTTTCGACTTGGGCACTGAGGAAGACATTGCCAAAACCCTTCCGTTAAATTGTATGCAAACACCTTTGGATGATTTGTATTATCACTTAAACTGCTGACGCACAGATAATCTCCCACACAAACACACTTCCCAATATATTGAGGGAGAGAGTCCGGAGGCATCCTTGCAAATTCTTTCCATTTCCAAAGCAACTTATCTTCATCGTCCTGAAACAACTCCCAGATAACAATACCCATAGCGCTTGGCAAATGAAAGTCAATACCCATCCTGAGTAGAACCTCAGGTAACGGATCGCTTGCTGACTGATCCGTGAAGGTCGCTACCACTAGAACGGATGCCCTATATGCAACTATGGATAAAACATACAGATCATAATTTTCAACAAGTTGGGTGGGTAATGGAGCTATTGTAACAGGCTTAATAATACCATCTTCGATATTGTAACCGGCAATAGTCATAGGCCTCTCTGCCCTCCAGAAAAGAACGCCATTGCACTCAACCATTTGACGATCTAATATATTAGAGCCCGTTTCCCCTGAAAACTGAGACTTAAGCTTCCATGAATCTTGAAAATAGTGGTAGATTTGGAAGGAAAAATTCCTCGAGCTGTGCCCCAACGTCACTACCAAATACGGCTCTCCATTTCCTCCTCGTACAATATGCTGAGACTCGCAAAACATATCGATTACTATATCTGTATAAATTTTCATGAGCGGGTTGCAAACACGTAATACTGGGGTTCTTCTAAAAAGCAGTAACCCCAGCCCTACACTTGGTAAGTTGTAACATCTGACATTGTCTCCCACAGGATTTGAGAGGAAAGAAAGAGAGATTGTCATCCATTTTTGTGTGGAAAAGCAGTAGGCCACACAAAGCCAACTTCCGTCGGATTCTTCACCACAGAGAAGAAGCCATGGATTTTGGGTGCGCAGCGAAGACAGAAATCTGTGCGAGGACAAAATAGAATTCCATTCTTTGCAAACTACGCGAGAGCGGCAGATTGACTGTAATGGAAGCTTTGTAAAAATGCATTCCTTTACATCCCCATACAGCTCAGATACACCACTCTGCTCTCCGTCTTCTTCAACTGCTGAAATAAATTGTCGCTCCATTGCTTTCTACTACCAGGCTTCCTAATTAATGGATTTCTTATGCTATTGATTTCTCTCTATGCATTTATAGGTGTTTGACATGGAGAGCTTTGCTTACTCCACGCGTGGTTAAGAGCAGCCAAGGTGGAGAACATAAAATTTAAAATAGGTAATCGAGATAAAAATTGGGATAGATATTTTTAATATATTTATGGAAAACCTGTTAAAAGAAATATAATTTTGGAAGTGTTTTTAAATATCTTATGTAAAAAATTAAATGGCATTAATTTTTTTTTGTTATCTTTTATTAATATTTTACATTGGATATCTGATTTAAATTTATGTGTTCATGTAGATAATTAAATAATTCAAAAGTAAAATAAGTTAATTCTTAAGTAAATAAAATAGCTCTAGATTGATATTGGCATCTTTTAGATAGACGTGTTTAAGATATTGTTATAATAGAATATAAACTATTAATAAATATGTAATAATTTGTTATTTATTATCATCTAATTAAATATTTTAGTCTAACTTGACATATATCAATAAATACAAAAATATCTGAAATTACTCATCATCTCATTTTAAAAATATAAGTAATAGTGGTCAAAATATAGCTCCATATGGGACATGTATCAATTTAATTCATTGTGCATAAATAGTACGTATCAAAATATAATGCTCTTAAAAAAAAAATTGTCATCACATTAAATAGTTTGAGTTTGTAGATTTTATGCAACATTAGTGTAGAACTTCTAAACCTAAACCAACTAGAAATTTGTTCTTTAATGAACAATATATATTCTCAATGTATCATATTTATCAATCCTCATTTCTAACAAGTCATTCCTTCTCTTTTAATTTATATCCAATTGATATTGTTTTTTAGACCTCAACAACCAAATATTGAAGTGCCTCCCTATGTAAAGTTCACCATTTGATACATAAATCAAATTTAATACCTATATATTTCAAATATGAAATTTAAATACTCATATTTCAAAAGGGACTCCCCTTCAATTTACATCAACCTCTTTCTCAATATAACATAGAGATATTTTTTCTTCTCATTAAAGCATTAAATTATAGAAAAAGAATTGTTTTTTGTGCCTAAGTATAAAACTATTAAGTTTCCACAATCCATTATTGCCTAGAAAAGTTGTGTCTTGTATGTAAAGGTAAACTTATTAAACTTTTGTTGTTTACAAGGATGGGGTGATTCCTCCTATAACTAGGTGTAATTCCGCTAACCATGGCAGCTTAACCTAATTGTTGTTTCAAACATGAGTAAGTAATAATAGTTGTCTTGCATTTGAGCCCTGACTCTCACTAGCTTAAACCCCAAAAACTCAAAATCATCAATGGAATCCAAAGTTATTGTTGCAGTTGGACTCAAATATTTGTGGTTAGAATATGTAGAAGGGTTTCTCCCTTTGAGTATATTGATTGTCTCTCTTAAATGATCATGGTTAAAAAAAGAAAATCGCAATTCTAGAAAATGGTCCTAAGATAAGGGTCCAAATGAAGGTGGAGAAAATAAAATTTGAAATAGATAATGGAGATGGTATAGATATTTTTAACATATTTATGGAAAACGTGTTAAAGAGAAAGGGCCATTAAGTCTTATTTTTAATTAATTTTTTAAAATAAAATTTTAAAATATATATTCATTGTAAACCAACCCATTGAATCACCGGGATTTCGGATTGCCTATTGTTTCTTTAGGCGGCGGGATATAGATATAGGGGCTCCTCCACGCCCTAGATCAATGGAGGCTGAGACTGACTGGGGAGCACCGCTTCAGCGAGATCGCCAGCCATATAACCAACCCCTCCCGGGGATGAGTTGGTCTCAAGACCGGCCCCTCCATATAGATTGATTTGGATTGGATGGGTTTCTCGAGCTAGGTTTAGGACCAGCTAGAAGCTATAGATAGACTGGGACCAGCTATATATCCCTCGGCTTCCCAAGCAGAGAGAGATCTAGCCTAGTAATAAAATTTTAAAATATATATTCATTGTACTTTTCAAAGTAAAAATAAAACAAAAAAATCAAGGAAATAATGAATGGTGGTTTTTTGAAAAGAAAAAAATTAAAATTTACATACAAAAGTAAATAGTTTCGAAATAAAGTAATTAATGTAATAAAACTAACATTCCTATTTTTAGAAAAAATACACTTGATTTGAATCATAGATCCACTAAAACAAACACTTTTTACATAGATTTGTGAAAACATAGATATGGTAGTTTTAATAATTTTGTAATTTTATATTTTATATTTTACATATAATTTATTGATTTAATATTTTAATTTTGTAATTGTATTAATTTTATAAGTTTATTTATTTTATTAGTTTTATAGTTTTATAATTTTAATTAAAAAGTTATTGAAATTATTATGTATAGTAAATAATTATGTAGATCTATCAATAAAAATACATAGTTTATAGTTTATAAATGAATTTATTTTTGAAATAATTATTTATTTTAATTTTAGTTAAGAGTTAATATTGCAATAGTAAACAGATAATAAAGTTATTTTTAGAATTATTTTATTTTATTTTATTTACTTAAGATTTATTTTCTAGTTACTTTATTTATTTAAAAGTTATTTTATTTATTTTAATTTTATAATATAGATTGATTATGTTTTAGTTTTTATTATTTTTTCATCTCGGCTCTTTTATAGTTTTTGTTAACACCTCACATTACACTCCACCCCTTGTTTGGCATAATAAAATAATTTTTAAACTAACATATATATCTAAAATATGCCTGAAGGCACCTATTCTTATAAAACAACAATGAATAAAAAACAAAAAATTAAAACCCTAATATACTTTGATCCTTTTTATTTGATATGGGAAAACACTAATAAAATATAGTTATAAATTATTAAATTTAATTCTGCATTAAAGAAAAGAAAATTATATTGAAGCATTTATAGTAAAATGTAATGTACTTACTTGGAATATACTTTGATCTTTTTATATTTCATATGATAAAACCCTACAAAAATATAGTTATAAATTATTTAATTTTATTATTTAGAAAAGAAAAGAAAAATAGATTGAACCCTTTATACTAAAATATATAAAATATAATACACTTACTTTGACTAACTTCTCCCCTTCAATAATATGTTCTAATCTTTATTTATTTCATATAATAAACCCTAATAAAATATAATTATAAATTAAATTATTGTACAATAAATAAAATAACACAAAAAACAAAAGGTAATCTGCCCTTGATGAATATACTTTGATCCTTTTATAAATTAAATTGAAGCCTTTATAGTAAATGTATAAAATATAACTTCAAATAGCTTCTCCCATTTTCATGAATATACTTTGATTTGTTTTTATTTCATATGATAAAACCCTAATAAAATAATTAATCTACCCTTGATGAATATACTTTGATCCTTTTATAAATTCAATTGAAGCCTTTATGGTAAATGTATAAAATTTAACTTCAAATAACTTGTTTCATTCATGAATATATTTTGATTTGTTTATATTTCATATGATAAAACCCTAATAAAATAGGTAATTTGCCCTTCATGAATATACTTTTATCCTTTTATCCATTAAATTCAAGCCTTTATAGTAAATGTATAAAATATAACTTCAAATAACCTCTCCCCTTCATGAATATACTTTGATTTGTTTTTTATTTCATATGATAAAACCCTTATAAAATATAGTTATAAATTATATTATTGTACAGTAAATAAAATAACATAGAAAACAAAAGGTAACCCTAACAAAATAGAATGCGCTTATTCTTGTAATAAATTTTATAATTGTGAATACACTTTGCTCCTTTTATATTTCATATGTTAGAACCCTAATAAAATATAGTTATAAAAGAAATTATTCTATAGTAAATAAATAACACAAAAGAAAAGATAACTATGATAGTAAAATATTAATTTGAAGTATTTTCATTAAAATAACTCAATAGTAAATCAAAGTACTATTATATTTCTGTTGTAGGATATGTTTCTGAATAGATCACCTTAGGCCCTAGTGTCAAAAATTGCAAGATCATAAGCAAGGTAAATTAGTTCCAAGGAGTAAACCTACTTGGTGGATAGGGGCTGAGCCCCAACATTATCTTGTGCTTGCTAGCTCACAAATTGAAGATAAATCTAAGATTTCGCCCACCCTGCCTCAAAGGGCTCAAGAATATTCTAGTGGTAATGTAAATAAATCAATTGAGGGTGATTGTATAGTATCTCCTTTTTCTAAATTTTCTACCTCCGAGATCTTCCGAGAGCCACTAGTTATATGCACCAAACAATGTCCAATGAAAACCATAGTAAATATCATACAGATAAGGACCCGTCAGAAGCAAATGAAAAAAAGCATAAGGGCTCTTCACTAGAGTAAATGGGAGATGACAACAATTAATAGACCACAGTGAGAAAAAATAAGAAATTAGGGTAAAATGATAAAAGAAAGATGACTTTGCGTTCTCATGTTAAGATGGGTAAGGAAAAAAACTATAATTTAGATTTTTCTAGTTGTTCCTATGCACCCTTAAGTTTTTTCCCATTCAGTTTTGTTCTCTTTTTATTTATAATAGAAAGGGTATCACCCCCATGGTGACACATATATAACAAAAAAAAGGTACTATTTAATTTATAGTAAATAAAACAACTTACCATTAAAATAACTTTTGCACTTGTCCAATATACTTTGTAGAATCTAAATAAAAACCCACAAATTAGATTTCATTCTCCAGAAAAGAAAATTAAATTAAATTGAAACCTTTATACAAAAAAGTATAAAATATAATGCAGTTACCTTCAAATAACTCATAGGCTTCTCTGTATCCTTTTGCTCTACCTTATTTCAATATAATGCTGTTACCTTCATATAACTTCTATGCTTCTCTAGTATTCTTTTGCCCTATCTTATTTCATTTTATTTTTTTGTGATTTATGTTTGACTATTACTTGTATTTATATAGATTTGTTACTTTATGTTTGTTTTATTGTTATTTCCATTAATTTAATAAAACTACGGCAGTTATATATTTTAAATTTAATTCCTGTGTGCTTTCATTTAAAAAAATATGTCAGTTATATATTTTTTAAATATAAAATAGTTACTTCATAATTTTCAGGTGCATTCATTTAATAAAATATGCGGGCTATATTTTAAATTTAAAATACTTACTTTATAATTTTACAAAACTATGTTAAATAATGATGGCGCGAAGATTTGAAGAGCGACAATTCGCAGAGCGAAAATTTGCAGAGAGACCCATTCTAGAATGGAGAGAGAGAGAGGGATGAAAGGAGGCCTCATGGAGCAAAGAGATTGGAGACGCTTTCCTCGAAGGGAGCTTGAACCGGCTAACAGGAATTGTGGATTCGCCAGCGGTGGTCAGAATTTTCCACAGCAGGAGGAAGACCTGCAAAAATGGCACGATGTCCGGTTTCCTCTGAAAAGAGAGCAGCAACAGAATAGAAATCTTCACGGCCCAAGGCACTGGAATCAAAGACAGCAAAACTATCAACAATATAGGGGAAGAAGAAACCCTAGAGGTGATGGTCAGCGCAGGGATTTCCAAAGGCGCAATTTGCAGCCAGAGATCAACATCACGGAAGGAGGGAAGATGTCAGAGAAGAGGAAATCTCAATCACCCTCAATGCTAATCGTCTTCAGGATCTTGTTTTGAAATTGGAAAATACTGCATTAATAATGAAATGGCATGGGAAGGATTTAAATTGGCAAAGTCTGGAGACATGGTGGTATGACAAATGGGGAACGGAATTGGAATTCAAGAGGATGACAAATGATTATTTCATGGTCATTTGTCCTTCGAAACCCATCAAGGCTCAAATTAAAGAAGGGATTTGGATTCTTGATGGCTGCGGCTTTTACATCAGCCAATGGAAGGCCGGGTTCGATCCAACTTCACACCGCTTGGAAAAAAATCATGATTGGTATATTTTACCTAACCTCCCCCTTGAATATTGGGACTCCAGGGTTTTGGAAGAAATTGGTAACGGCATGGGATCCTTTTTGTGCGCGGAGAAAAGGGGCAACCCAGAAGGGTCAGGCACAGTGGTTCGGGTAGGCATCGAAAGCAATCCAAATCGTAGAATCTTGAGTGAAATTAAGATTTCGTCAGGATTAGGTGTCTGGACGCAGAAAGTTATCCATAACCCTCTCCCCACAGATACTCTGGTCAAAGTGCTAGGGTGGAAAAGCGACCCTTTTCCAAAGGAAAACTCGGAGCAAGCATCCAATAAACAACTCATGGAGGACGAAGATTATGTCGAAGAAGGTCCACCTCTCCCTTCTAAAGTGGAGCTTCAAAAGGAATCCAAATCAGCCCAGAGGCTTGATGATGCCCAGAGCATCAGATCCATTGATCAAAAATTATCGCAGGCAATTAAGCTGAATGGTAACACAGTGCGCAAAGAGGATCTTGATTCCCTCATAAATGTGGGCAATGAATTGGTGGACATTGCAAATGCGGCCAAAAGAGGGGAGCTTGACATCAACAATTTTGATGGTGAAGATTGGCTTGCAAAACAAGATTTCGAGCTGATGGGAAATGAAGGCTTCCTAACTGAAAAGGAAGACCCAAGCAAAGCCCTAAATAACCTTGTAGAACAAGGGGAGTTAATTGAAATCTAAGGAACCAACCAAAACATTGCCAGATTGTGGAGAACACAGAGGAAAAGGTAGGATTCCAAATAAGGAAAAACTCAAGTGGGATGGGGAGGCTTCAGGGCAATTGAAAATCTAAACACTATTGAAAGTAGGGAAGGGGAATGCCCTTCCTGAACAACAATGAAAATCATAACTTGGAATGTTAGGGGCTTAAATGCCCCTAACAAAAGATGTCTGTTGCGGCAGCATCTGAACTCACAGTGACCGGACGATTGTTTGATTCAAGAGTCTAAGTTAGGAGAACACGAAAGAGCAACACTCAGCCTCAAATTGAGGAAGTGGAAGATTTGTGGAGTCAATGCAGAAGGAGCCTCAGGTGGACTTCTCACTCTTTGGAAGCCGCAAACAGTCTTGATTGAAGAGGTGGCTTCAAGCAAGTGTTGGCAAGCCTGCAGGGTAAGGAGCCTCGCCTCCAATCTAAGTTTTCTTCTGGTAAATGTTTATGGGCCTAACAACTACATTCATAAAAGAAGTGTTTGGAACGAATTGAACAAAGTCTACAAATTCCTAGGGTTCAAATTTTTCATTTTAGGCAGGGATTTCGACGCAATTTTGAAAGAAAGTGATAATAAAGGGGGAGTAGGGAGGAAACTTCAGTCTCAGTTGGATTTCAAAAGTTTTGTGGATAGAAATGAACTTTGTGACATTCAGATGGGAGGTGGGCAGTTCACCTAGACAAATAGAAGGTTAGGCTTCTGTGACATAGCCGAGAAATTGGATAGGTTCCTCTTCAAAGGAGACTTCTACAGTCTTCGCTTTAATCTTGACTGTCAATTACTTCCATTACCAGGGTCAGATCACTACCCCGTTTGCTTGGAATTATTGGGAGAAAAGGGATCAGTCAGGAGTCCCTTTAAGTTTGAAAATATGTGGTTTCAGCACAAGGATTTTTTGGATCTAATCAAACAATGGTGGAATGAAACGTAGCCCGTAGGCTCCAAAATGTTTAGCATCACAGTCAAGCTGAAGGATATTAAACAGAATCTAAAATCATGGAATCAAAATAACTTCAAAAACATCTTTGAGGAGAAGAGGCAATGTGAATCAGAATTAAAATCCCTCTTGAAGAAGATTATTAGAGAGGGAATGGATAACCACAGCTACTTGCAAGAAAAATTGCTGATGGAAAAAATGAATGATATTCTTACCAAAGAAGAAGTGTTTTGGCGACAAAAATCCTGGGAAGTTTGGTTATCGGCCGGGGACAAAAATACAAAATACTTTCATAAGGCAACAAAGGAAAGAAGGGAAGTAAACAAAATTTCCAGGGTAAAAGACATTAATGGAAAACTTGTGGAGGATGTGGAAGAGGTCAAACAAGCGGTGGTGGAGCATTTTTAGAACCTCTTGCATGAGCCAGAAGGTTCCCTGCTCACAGCCCAAGAAGAGCTTGTGGGATATATACCCAAGCTGGTAAATGATGAACAAAATGATATGCTAAACAACAAATTCTCAGAGGAGGAAGTGAAGTTTGTGCTCTTTCAGCTCCATCGAGATAAAGCACTTGGACCCGATGGTTTTCCAGCCAGCTTTTTCTAGAAATGCTGGGACATAATCAGCACTGACATTGTGGAGGCCTTAGAGGAATCTAGGACCTCTAGACAACTTCTAAAAGAAGTTAATAACACTTTTTTAGCATTAATCCCGAAGAAAGAGAAGCCTGAACTTCTGGACGACTTCAGGCCAATCTCTTTGTGCAACACTTACAAAATTTTAGCAAAAATAATGGCAAACAGGTTAAAAACACTTTTACCAGATTTGATTTTAGAAGAGCAGACGGGGTTCATCTCAGGAAGGTCCATCTTGGATGGGATAATTATTGCTCAGGAGGCCATCCACTCAATAGAGACCACGCAAAAGCAAGCAGTGATATTAAAACTTGACATAAAAAAGGCTTATGATCGGGTCAATTGGCATTTTTTATTTAAAGTCTTGGAAGGATTTGGCTTCACCAAGAATTGGCTAGACTGGATCTTCTCCTGGGTGGCAAGTCTGAGATTCTCAGTCCTTGTGAATGGAACTCTGGAGGGCTTCTTCAATGTCTCTCGTGGGTTAAGATAGGGAGACCCACTATCCCCCTTTCTTTTCATTTTAATGGCTGAAGCACTTGGCAGATCACTTACCAGAGCTTGGAACCTCAGGGAGATCGCGGGAGTTCAAGTCACAAGTGGTGCTCCACATATTACCCATCAACAATTTGCTGATGACACCATGCTGTTTGGGAAAGCCCAAATCAGGGAGGCTCGAAGTTTCAAGACAATCCTCCAAAAGTACACTACTGCCTCTGGACAAGAAGTTAGTCTTGAAAAATCAGAAGTTTTTTTCTTCAACACTTCTGTGAGAGTGGAAGCTCAGATTTTGAGGATCCTTGGTTTTACGAAAGGATCTCTCCCTTGCACTTATTTGGGGATCCCGTTGGATAGGGGTCTTTGCCCAGGTAACATCTGGAACAGTTTACTGGAGAAAGTCAGCAACAAGGCAGCCTCTTGGAAAAATAGTTGGCTGTCTTAGGCAGGCAGGTTAACGAAACTCAAGTCAGTCATTTCTGCCCTACCTACCTATCTAATGTCCTGTTTACCTCTGTCAAGCAAAGCCAGCAAAGAATTGAATAAGACGATGAAGAACTTTTTTTGGCAAGGATTGTCTGAACAATTCAAATACCCTCTTGTTAAGTGGAAACAAATTTGTGAATCTAAACGAAGGAATGGATTGGGTATCAAAAATCTTTTGCTCCAAAACAAAGCCTTGGGAGCCAAATTAGTTTGGACAATTTTCTCCAACCTAGATCTTAAGTGGGTCCAAATTGTGCAAGTAAAATATTTGGACGAAGGGATAGACAATATTTTCACTTCCAGGGAGCTTCCCTTAGTTCTAGAATTTGGAATTTTATCCATTGTTGCAGAAATCTCATTTCAAAACATCTTTCATGGGAGATTAGGAGCGGCGATTCTGCTAATTTCTGGGATGATTCTTGGCAAGGGCTACCTAAATTGGCCAATGAGGTAGATTTGGCAAACGTCAAGACTATAACAACCCAGACATGGGGGGATAAGGTAAGAGATTTTTTGACTCCATCTTTTCACAATGGCCTTCTGACAGCCAAATGGAAGAGTCCACATAACCTCAGGTTAAGTCAGGCAGAAGTGAAATTATTCGATAAAACCGTGGCTAATAGACAGATTAGCTTCCGATAGGGCTCAAACATCCTCAGATGGGTAGGTGCCCCAAATGGAGTTTACAGTGTTAAAGAAGGATACAATAAACTGTCAGATTGCTAAGAGGAAGCCTTTGCAATTCCAAGAGAGTTGTGTTGGAATCCCAATTGCCTACCAAAGGCAGGGGTCTTCTTGTGGATAGCCTCACAAGGTAGAGCCTTAACAGCAGATAGGTTAGCCAAACTCAGATTTTAGGGTCTATCAAGATGTTGTTTGTGTAAAGATTACTCAAAGGACGGAAATCATCTCTTCCTCAACTGCCCTTATGCGAGTACATGTTGGAATTGGCTAATGAACAAACTTTTCTGGAAATCAGCTATGCCAGCGGGATTGTCTGATTGGCTCTCCAGTTGGCCCAGTTTATACAAAAAAGCGGTGTATCACAAGCTGTGGGAAATCAGTCCTTCATTACTGATTTGGGAACTCTGGAAAGAGAGAAACAGGAGACTCTTTCAGGATAAAGAAATGCCTCTCCCTTCGTTTCTAAATAAACTCAAGAGTAGTATAGTTGAGGTTTTCAACTCAACACTGGGCAATGTAACACAAAAGAGCTTCTCAGTCTAGGATGCCAAGATCAGACAAGGCTAGCAGGGCCTTATATTGCCGCCTCTCAATTTGGAAGGACAACAATCAACGCTTAAAAGAAAACTAGCCAAATGGTCTCCCCCAGACCATGAGTGGTTCAAATTAAACTTCGACAGAGCATCACGAGGGAATCCCGGTAAATCAGGAGCTGGCTGCATCATCAGAAATTGGGAAGGGAAAACAATTGGTAGTCTCACAGAGCCACTAGCAGATGGAACCAACAATGAAGTGGAACTGGAGGCCTTAATCTTAGGCTTAAAGCTTTGCCATGAGCTAAATCTCTGTCAGGTTGCCATTGAGGGAGACTCCCTTCTGGTGATCAATGGATTGCGCACAAGGAAACTCCTAAACTGGAAATTGGCCACAAAACTAGAATTAGCTTTGGCTTTGATGGATCGGTGTGAGTTGACCACCATTAATCACATTTATAGGGAGGCCAATTCAGAAGCAGACCTTCTTTCTAATCAGGGGGTAGATGGAATTAGGGTCAAATTTCTCTCTAGCTGAAGAAGTATGATAGGGTGGCAGGGTGGGCACCCAATCCAAGATCACTTGGATGGGTCGATGCCATTCAAAGTTATTATGGCCTCTTCTTTGTATTCAATAGTTATTGTGGCTTTTATGAATTGGAGATGTATCTCCTCCCTTACAGAATTTGCAAGACTTTGACTTGAGTCGTCACATGCCTCACTATGGTAGACCTCTCCTTGCATTGATTACAAGTTTCGGTTAAATGAATGTGATCTCTCTTATGCGCAGACAGAAAGACATATCTGGAGTTCATTCCATTTTCACAATTTCGAGTGATTCTCTATTGGTGTAGATGGTGGCAGTAGCAGACAGCATGGAGAAAGGCTCGGGCTTCATTACGAAGATCTCGGTGCATGGGTTGATAAATCTGGGGGCTTCGACTCCTCTACAGCTGGAGAGTTCAGTTAGGTAGATGGCATTCAAGGGAGCGGTTATAGACTTAAGGTTAAAATGCATCCTGCGTAGGCATGAGGGCTTGCTCCTCTCGGCGGTCAAAATAATCTTGGGGACGGATTTCTTGACAGCAGATGAGTTCTACAAGGTCGACTCCCACATTTCTTCCCATTTCCTTGCCTCAATCCTAGATGTTGGGGTGTCTACAGCAGCAGTGAAATCTATCATGGTGAAAGTATTTAAAACAGAATTCCTTCAGGGCCTCAATTCCATTTTGGAGGCAGCCATTCTAGGGGTGGGCATCCCCTGCCCAAGAGACATTGCCTCAAATAAGGACCCTCTAGAGGTGATGAAGGTTCTGCCCTTCATCCTTGATCTAAAATGCCTAGCGCTGGTGGAGCATTAGGATCGTGTCATCCCGGTCTACGGCTTCCTCCAGAATATGCTGCAAGAGAATGTGGATCCCGGGGAAGAGGTATGGGTAGACAGGCTTCATGCCATGGCTGTCGAGCTTGGCCTCTTTTGATATCTTGTTTAGATAAATCCTCAGTCCCAGTAGGTTTGTTAATAAGATAGTTAATATCAGACCAGTAAGCCTACAGGCTAATTTTGGATAGCATGGTCCCCTATATCAGATGAGAAAGCCTAGAGGCTGATTTTGTAAAGCACTATAAAACCTATAGTTTCAAGGAAGGGTTTAGGAGTCTTTTTGTCATCTGGCCGTGGCAGGTAAACGGCTTATAGGCACCTACATGTTCATACTTTCTTCGGATCAATACAAACTTTATATTTATGTAGCAAAAAAAAAAATTTACAAAAATATGTTGCTCATTTTAATTTTTGATAATTTTACAAAAATATGTTGCTCATTTTAATTTTTGTGAACACAGTCACAATCATCCCCTTAATGCCACATCTCAGCATAATAAAAATAATGTCTCTTTGGCATAATAAAAACTTAAATTTATGTGTCCATGTAGAAAATAAAACTAGCATACCTATTTTGGAAAAGATGTGGAGAGATATCATTGTGGAAAAAATAAAACTAATCTATGTAAAAAACACCAAGAGATACGATTGTGGTCTCTCGACGTCTCTTACATAGATTTTTTTAAAGATAGGTATGCTAGTTTATTTTAGTTTAGAACTTTTTTATTTGCTACATACATACATGGACACATGAGAAATCTGAGAAAGTAAATTTTATTTATTAGTTAGTGTATTAGAATTTTTTATTGTGGTTAAGAAAATGCAATAGAGGGAAAATAAAAAATAAAATAAAATAATTATTAAATAAGAACAAAACAAATTGTTTACTTCAAATTTTTATTAATTTGAATTGAAATAACTATTTTGTAACACACTTATAAAATTATTGTAAAAGAAACCTAATTTATAATTTCAACAAAGAAAATACTATCATTTTGCTTACAACAACCTTAAATATTTTTTCTATTTTTTCAAGTCACCCTATATTCTTTTCATCATTTACAAAGTATATAACTAGCATACCTATCTTTAGAAAAAGATATCTAAAATAGGCTCTAGGCATATTTTAGATATATTTTTCTAAAGATAGGTATACTAGTAGCATCTGCAGTTTGACGATGTAAACATAGTATTTAAATGTTTAAGAAAGTTTTGTTTGAGTAATAATAGTGCAACATTTTACATAACAAAAAATCACTTATAACTAATATTTGAGTAGATTTGAATATGACCAATACAGAAAGTTAATGTGAAAAAGGGTACACTAATTCATAATATTTGAGAAAATTTTGTAAGAAGTACATCACATTATTGATCATGTATTTTAAATAATCATGAAAATGTGGAATACAGTTGAGAGAAAATCTAAATTATTCAATATTTGATATTCATAAAAATAGATTTGTAAGGAGTACATCAAATCATGTTTTCTTCTAATAATTTGAGTGTTTGTTCCTCAGACTTTCAGTTCTAAAGTTGTTTTCCCTTTTTCATATTTTCATAATGGTTATATGTAAATGGTGGAATTATTCTTAGTCCTTGTAATGACTTAACACGAGATATAGCCACAAAAGTCAAACCTATTGTTTCTTTTTGTCCAACATCAATAGTGGCTTTTGAAAGAGCGAGACCTTATGATTTGTGTAAAATCAATGCCCAAGCTCGTCTCAAGGGTATTTGGATTGCATGACCCCTTTGTATTAATGTAATTGGTATTTATTTGAGGACATTGATCTTCAAATGGAATGCCTGAGTAACTATTGAATTCAACCATAACATATGTGAGTGGTTCTAGTGGTGCAATTCTAGGTCTATATATTATTTCTCGAACATATCCTAGAGCTCCCTTTACAAGACCTTCTTCTATCCAAAGATTGGAAGTTAACATTACTCTTGCATTGTTAGCAATTAACAATTCCACATCAAGTTCATCATTTTGTCCTACTTCTGGTGCATCGATAGTACTGACTTTTGTAGCAATGTTGCATGTAACTGGGTGCTTCAATGAGTATAATTTTCTTTTGTTATGACCATGCACATTATCATTGGTGGAAAATAAATGAATATTGTTATCAAAATCTTCATTGGTTGTAGTGTCTCTTTCAGCAGTAATCCTTGTCATTAGTAATTTCCAGTCATCAGTAGTTGGATTTGAATCTCTTCCACTTGTGTCAATTTTACAAGTTCTTGTGGTTGTGGGCCAAGATCCATATTATGTGATGCAAATAATCAATTATTACCTTTCTCTTGTCGACATCTAGGGCATATAGGACCTTGAGGTGTTTGAAAAAAATTATTCCAAAGTAACATTCTTGGCAAATGTAGCACATGTTTCGAGAAACAAATTTATCTAGATCATGTCGAAAAAGATTTGAAAGTTATTGAAATCTCTTTTAAGAATTCCATTTGGATTTGGTATATTTTGTGCATTGTTTCCAATAGTTACATTCACTTCACGTCCAACTACCACATTCACTTCACGTCAAATTGTATTTTCTAGTGTTTCAAGCACACAATCTATGGATCTTAAATTTTCATCTTCAATATGAAAATTAATATTAGGAAATGACTGATGCTCATACATCTCAATTGATTGATGAGTACTTGTTTGTGTTGGTGTATATTAAGCTTACTAAGGAGTGCATATTTAGGAGTCTATGTTTAGCCTTGAGCTATACTTGGCATACCTAGATTAGCTTTGTCTAACTTAAGTGGTTTTTTTTCCTATTCTTGAAGCACCACTATTCTTAGTGAGATTTTCCTATTATTGGATTGTCTATTCTTAGTCGATTATGCCCTATATGTATCTCATAGTGAGCTATTTTACTATCCCAATCAATTCACTCTTCATTGAAGTATTTGCTTCACATATTTGTGTTTTGAATATTTTCTGTAGGATAAGTGTGCCTTTTCTTGTCTTAGGTGGCTAATTTGGTGTAGGTAATCATCAAAGGATCCTCTAAGTTCTCACATGGTATCAGAGTAGGGTTGGGTTTATTTATTGTTTGTCTGGTATCAATTTGTAGATTTTTTGTTCAATATACTAGTTGCATGGAAATTATTCTCTATGTATCTATGTCCCTGTTAAGCCCATCCTCGTTCTAACATGTCAACTCATAATGCCCAAAACTAATCAACTTAATTACCATTAAATAAACACACACACACACACAGATATATATATATATATATATATATATATATATATATATATATATATATATATATACATACACACACACGCACACACACACACACACTCATATATATATATATATAATCATTGACAATAAATCAAATAAATTTAATTTCAGGATAATTGAAATTGTAACATTTCCACAAATAGCATACTATTGAATTCTGCAACAATGATAAGTATACACTTAATTCTCAAGACTAATAAGTCATATAAAGAGAATTATGTTAGATCTGGAAAACTTGATATCTATTTTCCTAAGCCTCGAAATGTATTCTTCTTAGGAAGGAGATCATCACCCAAGTGCTTTTCCTCCAACCATAGACCAATAGTCTCCTACACAACTTCCTACCTAGAAGTGGCCCTACCCTTACGAAGGGAATAGATATAAGGAATGAAATAGGTTTTCCATCTGAGTCTCTAGTGTCATGTCCTTCATAATACTTCACGATCGTAAAACTATAGATCCACTCTAACTATGTATGACATTACAGGAAGCATTATGTCATCTAGAGCATAGTGAACTTACTAATGCATGTAGAGACAGATGCATTAATTTGGACAAAGATTTAATATAAATAGATGTTTCACAATGAATGTAGTCAATTGTTCACACACCTTGATTTGACTTAGAAGCTATCTCATCTTGCAGAATTAATAGAAACAACTGGTCTTACAACATATCCTATAGTCAATTTGACTTAGTGACATCTTCTAGGCTAAGATAAATAATCATATATGCAAGGGTTGTGTAACTATCAAGTACCCCTTAGTCTATTTGACTAGGTTATTGGATACGTTTCTTAGAGTCTCACACCCTTATTTCAATTGCAATTCAAGAAACTCTGACTCCTTGTCACCCTATTCTATGAAGTGAACATTACACTCATAGAGTTTGATTAATCAACTCAACAAACATAATTGAAACAAATTCAAAGGTTCTCTAAGTAACTCATTTGGGTCGAGGATACTCCTCTAATCCCATCTTGATAATAGTTGTATTGGATATAACCAAATCAACATTAAAACTATTAGAAATATCTAATCTTGAGTCAAGAACTCTTAGCTTCCTCAAGGTTTTCTAGAGTTTTGCATTATAGACTCATAAAAATAATTATACTTTTAGCCTTAGTGAATGAGGGTCTTCAAGGTATTCTACTTGACTAATGGTTTAGATACAATGCATACACAAAGGATCATTGGGACTATCTTGAGCTACACCACTCTAGTAGTGCATAAAATCCATTTACTTTCATAGCCTCATGGGCATACAGTCAGTATGAAGGTATGTACTTAGTGAGCTCATTCAGATGACCCTTATCACATATAAGGGACATCATAATATTTAGTCATGCACAACCATGTTCAACTATGGCATTGGTAGACTACATTATCATACTTCTTAATTAAAAGAGAGAAACTATAATCCATTGCAGTATTCCAGTATAAGTCAGGTTTAAAAACCCTAACATCCATCACCATGTCATTATAAAAGGTAGATTATATCATAGGCTTTTGTCCACGTTACTCGGCCTTAGCTTATAATGATATCTTATTTTCAAGAGTTGATCATTTACCCATGCGAGATAATATCTCAGTTATAATACAATGACCATTCGGTCATATGGAATAATAACACAATGGTTAAGCATTGGCCACATGTCCATGCAAGGTAATAATTTAGTAATAAAGCATTGGTCATACATCCATGCAAGCTTGTAACATAGTTATAAATAATGGCCATTCAGCCTTGCAAAATATTATGACAGTTTTAAGGCAATGACCTTTTGGTCTCGCATGATGAAAACACAAGTATTAAACAATTGCCATTTAGCCATACATGACAATAAATGTAGGCATATAATAATGGCCACTCGACCATACAGAATGATAACACAATTATCAAAAGTGTTTATTAATAGTTAACACAGTCAGCTACCACCTTCTTTCTTGGTGAGCTCATATCACAAACTACGATAGCCATAGCTATCGAACATACCTTTGCATATCAAATAGAAGACTTGATCAAGATTGATAGAAAAGCTATTGAAGCTCTGCAAAAGATAAGGTAATATGGTATAATTCTAAAGATGACAGCTTCGTTGTCAAACCAAAACACACACACAGATATATATATATATATATAACAAGAGTTCATAGAAGTGATATTGTGTTCGTGACTATAAAGCCAAGACAGTGAAATCAAGAATGATAATAGAGGTTGTTAACAATGAGCTATGGGATACCTCGAAACAACAGGGATTTCTTCCTTTTGAACTACAATACTTATACAAAAAAATTGATAATGAGCACAACTCAGGGTCTCGCCCTGGCCAACTCTATGCATTCATAGTATTAATATACTAAACTTAAAAAAACAAGAATTGACACAGCTTCACTTACTCAGTGACAAGGTTTGAAGATGAATTCAATGAGATTCTGCAGGTGCTCATACTTCTTTTCCTAGTGAACTTGACCTACTCTCCCATAGCAAAACATAACATAAAACCTATCAACTCCTTCCTTATCTTTCTCTCTTTTGAGAGAAAAGAAACTTGTTTTTCCACTATCCCCATTTCTATCAGGTAGTTGCTCTTAGTGGTGGTTGAGGGCCACTTGCCCCCGCCACTCAGCTTTCAGCCAAGGGAACTTCTCCCACTCCCCTACATTTAGGGTCAAGGGAGAGTAAATCACTCCCTTGCCAAACTATAATACCATTCAAAAAGGATATTATCTCCATAATACTATTAAACAAGTAGGTTATAAATGATAACGGTGATATCTTTATCCCCATATTTACTATTAGGAATCTAGAAATGTAAGGATTTACTCTAATGTGTTCATGCAAATTGTTTCCTTATTTACGTAGCTTCAGAGAGATTCAAAGAAAAACTGGAAAATGGGTAATCTGATGCAACCAAACATTATGTAGCATAATATTCAACACCATTATTATTGCAAAATTACTTAGAAACTCAGAAATATTTATTGAATCCTCCTTCTCATTCCATTCCATCCTACTACAACTAAAAATAAATACCAAATTTATACAAAATGAAATTACCCTTTTTGGCAGATTTTAGCAACTTTCTAAAATTACTTTTTTTGGTAATTTCACATCCATACCTGTATGACCATGAAAATTTCCAATTATTTAAAACTAACTAAAGAATGACTAATCATAAACTTTCTAATCTAATTGCATGTAAAACTTAAAAACTAATTAGAGAAACAACTTGAAAAAACTTGAAAAAAAACATTAAAACCTCATTTTGAGGCCCTAGATGATCAGAAAAGGTTCTGTAAATGTGTCAAAATGGTGACCTACCGAATTTACCAAATCAATGGGATTTTTAATAAACTCTTCAAGACACGTTTGCCCACCAAATTTTAGCTTCGACAAACCCTCGGGTCAATAGTTATGACCTCCGAAAGTTTCTGCATCATGATCAAATTTAGCTTGTTAAAATCCAAATGCTTCAGCTTCAAAGAAATAGGGCTTTGGACCCAAACTTAGAAAAGATTATAATTTCTATGGAATGAATGTTTAATTCACTGTGATGGTGGCCTTGTTGGGAATACACTTGGATTCTTACCAAGTGTTCTATTTTGGTACAGTTGCAACATCTGTTGTCTGGGGTTATGTTAAGGAGTCTTGTTTAAGGCAGTTCTATGTGATAGAGATTCAAGGGTTCCTTGGCCTATTTCTCTATGATAGAACTATTACCAATTTTTGCCTACAACTCAAATTGGTAGAGCTGGTACAACAAGTTCATTTTAGGTCAAAAATTCTAACATTTTCTATTATGATTATCTGTTTGCATAGTGGAGTGTTTGAGATATTCAGTTATGTTGCAATTTAGTTGTTCAACAGAGGAAAAAAAATTTCAAATCATCATTCATTTGAAAAAGGTGGCTTGAGAGATAAATTATTTCATTTCACTACAATGATTATTCATTTTACAAATGAGATACATAGAAGAAATAAACATTGCATTGAACGAAAACATGATAGATCAAATGTCCCACACAAGCTGTCGGAATAGCTGAACTAGTATAGATATAAGAAATATACTATGCATCTAGAAATAGGAAGAGGAAGGATCATAGCCATCATTGTCTATTCAATGTCCTCGGTTTCCATGGTTGCCTTCTATGCTTGCTCCCGATCTTCATAATAACCTGCGAGATTGAAAGAGATTTGTAAGAGCTCCAGATACGAGTTCCCTAGGTGCCTGTCAGCAGAGGCATAATACATTGCATATAGTGCACTAAGTAAGATACATATCATTCACATGTAAGAGAGATTGAAAATAAACAATCATTGTACTTCACTGATTTTATCTAAGAAGTTTGTTCCATGTGTAAGTATAGGTGAAATCATGTTGCTTTTTTGAAGACCAATTCAGCATGTTGTGTTAAGTGGGCTCCCACAAGGGTTGAGCCCAACATGCTACCCATGATTCTTAGGAGGGGATGGAATACAAAGTATACACATAGAAATAATGATATATTCTGCTATTGCATTAACCAAGTGTACAAATCTTGTGCTCATTACCCATCTATGACTATCAGTTCAATATGAAGTAAGAGTCATAAATGAGCATTGAGACAGCTTAATGATTTCCAAAACAGAGTACAGAATAACCATGATCAATACAGGATAATTGAAAGAATCATATGTATAGATGCTGCTATAGGAACTAGCATGTGAAAGGTATGCTATACACTATTCAAACATATGATAGGAACATATACAACATGTGTACAGATGGAGCACAACTTACATGAAATGCTTTTTCCATTTAAAAGAAGAGAATTTTTATTGCTCCTGTCTCAAGAGTGATAGGAAAAGAATCCAGTGAATAGTTTTTCCATCACATCTCATATTTTTCAAGAGCTAGATACAAGATGAGTAATTTATCCTTTCTCATATTTCATTATTGTGAAAGTGTTGTGCAAATTGTTCATATGATTCAGGTTGTATGATTGTGTTCAAACTGAACCTTCATACAAAGTATTTTTGAATTGTATGTTCTAAGTGAAGTTGTGAGAGTTCATGTTTAAGGAACTATTTGTGAGTAAAAGTATTGAGATAAGTTAGAAATCAGGAGCTAATTCTATTTAAGTTTGTTTCATTTCAGTTCATCTTCTCACCTTTTTCCTCTGCAAATCATTTAGATTAGTAAAATCATTAGGAGAACCAGCTCACTCTGGAGGTTCACTCCAATTTTTAGGCAACCCATAGGCCTAGGAGTGTTCTCATGTGTCAACTGATAGTTAAGTTGAATAACTTAGCATACTGTACATATTTGATTGATAACAAGAACCTTTTGTTTTTGATAAAATAAGGCAGCTAAAACCAAGGGCCTAACCCTTTTACAAAATCAAGCCCAGGGGGCAAGAAAACACTATACTGACAGTACTCAGCGAGCATAGAGAAAAGACCAGCAGCATAGGCACAGCAACCTTGCTAAAAAAGAAACAACAACAAAGCCCAATAGACTAAGAAAAAAGGTTGCAAGGAGCAACAACCTAAACAATAGCAGAACCAGACTGATCAGGTCGAACACCCTTGGCACGAGTGCGGTTCAAAGAAACATGCTTGGGAAGACCTCGCTACCTCCTTTAGACAATAGTCTAAAGAACATCATCTCCATCCATAGAAATAGGAGAAAAAGGAGAAACTCTTTCCAAATCCTTGGAAGGGGGTGGAGCTTGGGGCACAACAACATCAGTCCCAGCAACATAAGTACCTATATTAATAGTGTGAGACATATCAGTAGCTGAGATCTCTGCACCAGAACCACCAGCAACACCAGCGATAGAACCACTAGCAATCCTAGTAGTAGAACCACCAGTAACACCAATAATCCCAGTAGTAGAAACATCAGCAACACCAGCAATCCTAACAGTAGAACCACCAGCAACACCAGCAATCCCAGTAGCAGAACCACCAGCAACACCAGCAATCCTAGCAGTAAAACCACAAGTAGTAGTATCCATAGCTATAAAATCTAGAACCCTCTCAATATCAGGAGTAGACCCATCATCATTAGAGGAAGATTCAACCGCCTCTAACCTAGAAATATCCTCAGTAGCACCAACTATAAGATGTTCAATGAAAGAATTCTTCCACTAGGAGGAATAATGAGGGATCTTTAAGTGAGGACACCTAGAAGCCAGATGACCCGTAGCAAAATATCTACGACACCGGAAGGGAATACCTTCATAGTCCAAAATCTACCTCCAAGAATTATCAGTAACCTATAGCATAATCTCAGCTGGGAGAGGCTTAGAGAGATCGAGATCCACAAGAACACGAGCATATGTGGTATGAGAAAATAAGGTAGTCGCTTGATCTACCATAATAAAAGAGCCCAAAGAATTACCAATACCCTCACAACAAGTTTTGCACCAAAGATGCGGTGGAAGATTTGGGAGAGGAATCCAAATAGGCATTCTATTAAAAGACTCAGTCAATGGGTTAAAGGAGGGAACCCAAGGCTTGAGAAGGAGGGCATGATTGCCCCAAAAGCAGGCCTGAGTATGAAGAATAGCATTCTGATCAGAAACTAAAGCAAAAACAACTACGAAGAAACCCTTTGCACAAGGGTAAATTTCTATTTTCCTCTCCATGATAGGGCACCAATGCTCTAAAATCCAGAGGTTCAAATCACCCAGCCAAGGCCACCAACGGTCAAATCTACCAATCAAACCCTACTCAGAGAAATAGTCAATATTTTTTAAAACTTCATCCCCTAGGACCACTACAGGGGGAGGCAAGTCTGACTGAGAAATAGATCTCCTAGATACTAGAATAGTAGTAGCATTAGCAAACTCCTCACATCGCTGAGGAGAATCACAGTTAACAATCTTTGCATAAGATGTAAGAGCAATAGCAGCAGCGCTATAAATGAATGGCGTACCAATAGCCGTAGAAACCCCAATAGCATACGGAACCCCTATAAATAAAGCATCAGACAAAGCCTAAAAAGTAGCAGTCATATTTACGGACGGCACTCCTACGGCAATTCCAACAATTGAATGCACAGACGGTGCATCAACAGGTGTAGCCACACTAGCAGCAGAAGCAAACACACCATCCGTAGGCACCCCAGTAGCAGACGGAACCCCAGCCATAGATACGGACAACACATCGACAGCCACACCAGCCGCTAAGCCCACGGATAGTGCACGAACAGCCGCAGCTGCACCAGCCACTGATCCCATGGACGACACACAAACAACCATAGCCACACCATCAACAAAAGAAAACCCAACAGGAGCAGACTGACCCCCTGCATGTAAAGTAGCAGACGAACCCTATAAGGTAGTAGTTGTAGGCATAGATGGTGCTCCAACAGCAAAAGCAGTTGAGCCCACGGACGGCGCACCAACAGCTGTAGCCAAACCAGTAGCAGAAGAAGACCCTGCAATGAGCCCAGTAACAGACAAATCCTGTGAACCAAGAACATGGGCAGGAAGAGGAGCAGGAGAGCCCATTTCAAAGTTAAAATTCACAAGAACCTTTTGTTTTTTATTCATTTATATCAAAGTTGCTATTAGTGGAAGGACTTCCAATTAAGGGAATTCGCATCGCATCTCCAAGGAACTCATTGTGCCCCTATTTGCTACGATTGTCCCTACAAGATGAAAAAATATTGGCACTTCATTATAAAGCCCATTGTAACATGTATTTTTTGGAATATATCCAGAGATTTTTAACCATACACGGAAGTAGATATTCTTTCCATGTCACAGACTATTTAAAAAATATGAGGTAACGAGGTGTTTTCTCCTATAACTGCATCATAGAGAATGGGATGAGATTAATGGGTTTTGAATTGAAGTCACTCTTGCACCTAGTAAGATAGCTTTCTAGAAGATCTCTCCCCTAATGGTCAGTTAGGTCTATATATTATCAGTAGGTCTACTTAGTGAGCTCTAATGGTCAATAGCTGAAGTTTTCTGGGCATGCACAGATTGCTCTAGAGTAGGAGCTCAGTTTCATGCATATAGGAGTTTTTTTGACAATGATGGATTGTATCTGTTTCAGTGTGTAAGATTGTTTTTTGAGTTGCAGCTTCAAGTCATAGAGGCAAGATTAGTGTTGTTCTATAGCTTCTCTTGCCAGGCTGATTATTTGTTCCTGTATATGTTTCTCTATATTTTGTTTCTTTGTAGTATTTTGACTTCCTTACCCTTTGTAATCCATATTTTTTTCAATAAAAAAAATATTTAGAGTTATCATTCTTGACGCCTATTAGGCACCTATTCCTACTTTAATCACACATCTAATAAAAGGCAATTTTTACATATATATTTTTAAAGATATGTATTCTAGTTTATTTTACTTTCTAGAACTATTTTATTTACTACATACATGGACACATGACAAATATTAGTAAGTAAATTTTATTTATTTATTTATTTATCTTTCATATAACAATTTTATTTACTACATACATACATGGACACATGACAAATCTGAGTAAGTAAATTTAATTAATTAAATTATTTATCTTCTTCTATATTATTTTCATTATTTTTTCCCGAGCATGGTGAACCAAGGTAAATCTTAACAAGTAATAGATTATTTTTATTTATTTATTACACCGAGAGGCATTCTACTCTCACAACAAGGGCAGATTCAGATTCCTGTAAACAATTAAGATTCAGATTCCCATGTAAACAAAATTCATAATTGTACAAATAAATAAATTTGTCGAGGCCAAATGGATAGAAAAATAGAAAAACTTGTTACACCCGAGAGGCTTCTACACTCACAACAAGGCCTGAAAGATTCATATTCTAAGATTCAGATTCCCATGTAAACAAAATTAATAAAATGTGCAAATAAATAAATTCGTGGAACCAAATGGATAGAAAAATAGAAAAACTTGGTAGTTGTGGAAGCCAAATTGATAGAAAAATAGAAATTATTATGTTTGAAGAATACGAAAAGTCTGGCAGCATAGTCTTGCAGCACAGTCTTTTTAAATTAACTCATGTGAGCATTTCAAATATTCTAACTGCAAGTAATTTATAAATGCCGACAAATTGGAAGATATCTCTCGGCGTACTATAGATATATTTTTTAAAATATAAATATACTAGTTTATCTTCTTTTTTAGTTTGATGGTTCAAAATGTATTAGAATTTTTTATTGTGTTTAAGAAAATGTATTAGAGAGAAAAAAAATTGTTAAATAAGAACAAAACAAATTGTTTATTTCATATGTTATTAATTTAAATTGAACTAATTTGTGAAGAAGTATTTTATTAAAAATTGCAACAAAGAAAATACTATCATGTTGCTTACTTCAATCTTTATGCTATTTTTTTAAGTCACTATATTCTTTTTCATCCTTTATAAAAAAGTATATAATTAATAAAATAATCAAACTAATAAATTAATAAAATATTATTTTATAGTTTTAATTTTTTCTAAATATATATGAGTTATTATTATTATTTACTTGAACACTTATTTTATTTTACTAAGAGTTATTTTATTTTATTTTATTTTTTGATTGGTAAAAGGCTGAAGCCATTAATATATAAAGTCAGTTAGAAAAAATATAGCTCTGTTTAGTGTGGGCACCTGTAGGAAAGAATAGAGCGAAGAAAACCTCTGGTCTAGCCCGGGACTTTAGCAATCTAGTACATACTGTTTATATACACATGGTCAAGCCCATCAAGGAAACATATTTTCTTATACAATTGCTGAGATAGATATACAGATATCACCCTTGTACATGGCATTTCTTTTGATATCCTTATTCTGTATGTTTTTAGGTACTTCGACTCCTGGGAAGACCTCCATGGCTTATATTGAAGGGGCATCTTCTATCTTTCTCCTGTCTAACCTGAAACCACATAAAGCTACCACTTCTTTTCGCATGTTAGCTATACAAAATCAAAACATTCATTCTATTGCAGACATCTGTTAGTTCTTAAAAATCTTTGCTTGAGAAGAGAAAATACTTGATTGTTGCCAAGCTTATCAAAATTATGCAAATAGACTTGTTTTAGTGTTACCTTAAATCTAGAGCACATTTTGGTTAGTTCACCTTCCACAGTGTGTAACTGCCAACAAGAGTCTTTGAATAGTTGGGTTCGTGTTAGTTGAAAACAAGCTGAGCGGAATAGAGAGATCCGATGATAGCAAGTCATGTCTTGCAAATACAACAGTTGAAGCATAATGACAAATTGGTATAATAGAGTTTGAACTAGTCGAACCAACAGATAAAAGTAAAGTCATCGGCAAAAATAGAATTTTGGTGAGAGAGCATGCAGCAAAAACTGTTACTGATGCAAAATGAACCTGGATAAAAAAGAGCAAAGTGGATAACAGTTTTACAAGAATTTGATATGGATATCATTCCCATGAAGTTAGTCAGAGGGTAGTCCTTAGAGCAAACCATAGCCAATACTAATCCTAATCTGATCAATCAATAGTATGTGTTGAATACCAACAATATAACAGGATGGTATGATGATCTAACCACCTTTCTCATATTAGGAAAATACCCTAACTGGATGAAATCTTTGCAAAGGAGAGCTTTGAAGATAAAATCCTAGATATACATGATACAGGGGGCCTGTTATTTAAGAGAAATCGTGAAGGGATATATTTAAGTTGTTTGAATAGGGATGAAGTAGACAAGGTATTGAGATGGCGTTGTGTGAGGGGATGGTTGCGCACTGCCTATGAGGGCACGTGCATGTCTATTTTTCTTTTTGCATGTGCACTCTTTACCTCTATTCGGTGACCGTTTTCTATTGGGGGTCATTTTTGTGCATTCATGGTGGGGTTTCTACTTTTCTTTTTCTCTGTTTTAGCTATTGCTACTAAAATTAGACGGAGGGTTTGGCATTGGGTGGATGTGGGTTTGGTGAAGGGTGCAGGGAGGTTTGGAAGTGGTGTCAGGGCAGCATGTAGGGTTTGGTGTTGTGGTGGAATGGAATGGCAGGGGCTTCAAAAAGCATGGGTTTTACTAGTGTGAAGCCGTCTCAGGGTTTGCCTGAGGCTTCCTCTTTTGTGGGTGAGAGCTCTAAGCTCAAGAAAGTGAATGGCTATTTGCCGCAGATTCTCGATTGTCCAATCCTGGTAATCTCTCCTGAATCGGTGCAAGAGGACATATCTTACTGGAGCCAGCATGTTCTGATTTGTAAGTTCCTTGGTATTTGTATCTCTCTCTCAGCCTTGGAGTCCTGGATTCGTTGGTCCTGGCAGGTTGAGTGTGATTTTTCTATTTTGGTGGTTGCAAATGGTTATTTCATGGTTGATTTTTCTTGCATTTCAGATCAAAATCATGTTTTTGAGGGAGGGTCATATTTTTACAATTATGTTGGCTTGTTCATGAAGCCTTGGCATGGAGGATTTAATGCGGCAAAGGATTTGCCTTCACGGGTTCCTATGTGGGTCTGTCTGCCATGGCTATGGCTAGAGTTTTGGAGGGAGGATATTCTGCTCCAGATTGCGACTTTACTGGGGAAGCCGGATGCCATTGCCTAGAATACTTTGGATAAAAAAGTTTTTTCCTTTGCTCATATTTGTACTGAAATTGACTTAAATAATCCATTGCCGGATTCTTTGGAAATTTGTCTTGGCTCTACTTCGTGGGTTCAAAGGTTAGACTATGAGTCCCTTCCTTTTCGTTGTTGCTTTTGTCATGAGTATGGACACCTTCAGCGCCAATGTCCTCGGGCACCCAAAGCTGCAGGGGTTTCTTCTCCTTCTTCATCAGGACCTTCGGTGGAGAAGGGGGATAAAGGCAAGTCACCTGTGGCTGAGGGTGGGACTGATAAGGATGGCTTCATTCCTGTTAAGCCGAGGGCTAAAGGAAGGGGACAGAAACGGTCTTATAAAGATAGATAGAGTGATCAGGGTTTCAATCATTTTGAGGTCTTGGACAATTAGGCCTTGGAAGAGGGGATGCCTATTGAGTTTCCTTCTGGGGCCACTGGTATGGATACAGGGCTAGAGCAGGCAATTGTTGCTAAGGATATTTCTCTGGCTTTGGAGCAAGGGAATTTTGGGCTTCTTGATGCCTTTGTCGATCCACAGGATGACATTGTATTAGCATATTTAGCTAAGGAGGTGTTGCCTGCCAGTAAGGCTCGAGGATTATCTCATGTTCTGGGGGTGTTGCAATGCCCTCTTAAGAGGGGTCATCTTGATAATTCCTCTAAAGCTAGTCGTAAAAAGGATGTGGACAAGATTAAGTCCACTGGGGATTTGTTGGTGAAATCTAGGTTGGTTAAGACCATTGATGCCCTCTTCTCTCCACCTTCCTCATGATTATTCTTTCATGGAATGCAAGGGGGTTAAATAGCACCCCCCGTCAAAAGGCTATTCAAGATTTGATTGTGGTTCATTCTCCAGATATCTTTTGCATTCAGGAGACTAAGCTTCGGGTGGACTTCATGCTTCAGTATGCTCCCCATATTTGGTCTTCTGGTCAATGTCAGTGTATTGGTTCTAGGGGAAACTTTGGAGGTCTAGCTCTTTTCTGGGATCCACGAAAGGTTGTTCCTTGCTGGTGGATTTCTAGCCATTCCTCTATTTCTATGGTGGTTTCAGTTTTGGAATCTGGGGAGACTATTTTGGTCAGTAATATTTATGCTCCAATTGACATCCATGGTAAAATCCATCTTTGGGCCCATATTAGGTTTGTTTGGTCTTGTGCTCCTTTTCTTCCTTGGATCTTAGCTGGTGATTTCAATTCTGTGTTGTGTTTGGAGGAGAAAAGAGGGGGGTTGCCTAAGCTTGGTCCTGCTTTAGATCTTTTTCAGGCAAATGTGGATTCTCTTGCTCTTTTTGATGTTAAACCCTCTAATGGAATTTCACTTGGAATAATAGGAGTGGGCCAGAAGCGATTTCTAAGTGGCTGGATAGATTTCTTGTTTCTAGTTTTTAGATAGGCAGAAGCATGGTCACTTGTTCTGAGATTCTTGATTGGTGTGGCTCTGATCATTGGCCAATCAAGTTTTATGCTTCTTCTTTTCCTACTCCAAAGAATCCTCCTTTCAAATTTCAGCTTATTTGGCTTCGAGATCCATCCTTGTATGACCTTGTTGCCCAGTGGTGGCGGGATGGGGCCCCTGCGTATGGTACAGCTATGTATTGTCTTGTTAAGAAGCTGCAACATATCAAGTATCATCTTAAGCGATGGAATAGGTCATGTTTTGGTAATCTTCAGGCCAAGAAAAGAGAAGTCCAGGCTCATCTTACTAGTATTACTCATCAAATTCATGATTTGGGATTTTCGGAGGCTCTGGGACATGCTGAGTCCTAGGCTCTAAAATTGGTGGAAGAGTGGGAGCTCTGAGAGGAGATTTTTTGGAAACAAAAGGCAAGGATTGACTAGCTTCAAGAGGGTGACAGGAATACTGCTTTCTTCCATCATTCTATGCAAGCTCATCATAATAAGTGTTATATCTCTTCTCTTGTTAACTCTGAGGGTCTTTTGATTTCCTTGCAATAGGCTTTGTCTAGAGAGGCTCATCAGTTTTATTCTGCTCTGTTTACTGAAGACTCACCTCCTACTGAGGCTAATGAGAATATGGTCCTTGCTTGCATTCCTTCTTTGATTTCTAATGATTTGAATGATTCTCTTACTCATCTGATTTCCCTAGCTGAAGTGGAGGAGGTTGTGCTTGAGATGAATAAGGGGAAAGCTCCTGGCCCTGATGGTTTTCCAGTTGAATTTTTCTAGGAGTTTTGGGATATTGTGACGCTGGATTTGTTGGAGGTTGTCTGGGAGTCCCTTCATAGTAAGCAGATGCTACGAGCCCTGAATGCTACTTTTCTGGTTCTCATTCCTAAAAAGGAAGGTACTAATAGGCTTGAATTCTTTAGACCTATTGCGCTCTGTAATGTGGTGTATAAGATTATCACGAAATTGATTGATGAGAGGCTTAAACCTTGCCTACCCATTGTCATTTCTGAAGAGCAAGGAGACTTTGTGGTGGGTCGGCAAATTCTGGATGGGGTGGTGGTAGCCTCTGAGGTCATACATTCCATGGCGACCTCCTCAGAGCAGTCTATGTTCATCAATTTGGATATGGCCAAAGCTTATGACAAAGTTAAATGGAGTTTTCTTCAGAAGATTATGTTGGTGTTTGGTTTTTCTTCAGATTGGGTAGTTGAATTTTGAGTTGTGTGACTTCCTCCTCTTTTTTGGTTATTGTGAATGGTGAACCTTCAGAGCCTTTTGGTGCTACTAGGGGCCTTCGTCAGGGGGACCCACTCTCTCCTTATCTGTTTATTATTATGGCCGAGGGGCTAAGTCAGTTTCTTAAATTTTGGGTTTCTCAAGGCCTGATTCATGGTTGGCAGTGGGGCTTGGGTCTACCAATGATTTCTCATCTCCAGTTTGTGGATGATACTTCTCTTATGGGGTTGGCTTGTATCCAAGAAGTTGAATCCTTTAGGCAAGCTTTGGATATCTACCTTGCTGCTTCGGGTCAGAAAGTCAATGAGCAAAAGTCTTCTATTTTCTTTTTTAATACACCTCAGGCTATCCAAAGGCGAATTGTAGCTATTTTGCGGTTTCAAATTGGATCTCTTCCCTTGGTCTATTTGGGTATTCCTCTTGCTATTGGACGTCAGCCTAGGTCCTCGTGGCAGATGTTGCTTGACAAGCTGAGGCAGAAGGTTACTCATTGGACTCATTGGTGGTTGTCTACAGCTGTTAGAGTGACTCTTCTCAAGTCAGTTATCCAGGCCCTTCTTATCTACAGATGCTTTGTTCAAGTGGCCCCTTTGTATTTCCTTAAGGAATTTGATGCCCTCTCACATCAATTTCTTTGGAGTGGTAACTTGTTGTCTACTAAGTGGAGCCTTGTTAAGTGGGATTCTGTGTGTAGACCAAAGCAGGAGGGTGGTCTTGGTTTATGCTCTGCTATTTTGAATGGGAAAGTTCTTGCTGCTAAGCTTTACTGGGGTTGGTGTACCAATCAGCATCAGTTATGGGCCCGTATTCTAAACCATAAATATCTTAGGGGTGTTTCTTCTTTTGAGGTTCCTCACTATCTTCTGGAGGGGAGTGGTTCCATGATTTGGAATACTTTGAAAGGTGGGGCTCAGTTGATTAAGCGTGTACTTTTTTGGATTTGTCATTCAGGGTCACAGGCTCTTTTTTTATTAGATTCTTGGGATGGTCAGCCACCTATTCTCTCTGCTCTTCCTCACCTTCAGTCACTTTTTGATGTTTTTTCTACGGCTGGCAGGGATACCGCTGAGCATTATAACTTTGCACATCATTGTGGACCATCTGTAATCTTTCATTGGAAGCTTCCTTTTGAGTGGCCACCTGGAAGGTCTGAGGAAGATAGGCATGAGTTTGCTCAACTTCTGGCTTCCCGTGCTTGAAATTCTTTAAGGGGACCTAATGTCTTGGCTTGGGATGGTTCTGATTTGACCAGGAAGTACTCTGTGTCTATGGGTTATAAGCATCTTGGTAGGCATTTGTTTGGGGATAATGAGGTCCCTTGGTGGAAGCATGTTTGGCACAAGTTGTCGTGGCCCAAGTGCACTTTCTTCATGTGGTTAGTTGCTCAAAACTTGTGTCTCACTTGGGATAATTTGTGTAAGCGTGGGTTCCAAGGCCCTTCTATGTGTGTTCTGTGTCGTAACTATGAGGAGAGTGTCTCTCATCTCTTCTTCCAATGTTCCTATGCTAGGGAGATTTGGCATTTTTGGTGGAGGGTGTGGAATAAGCCCTGTTGGCATGTTTCCTTGCTGGTTGATTTTGTGGATCGGTGGGACAAGGCTCCTGTTTCTACTTCCTTTCTTCAAGAAGCTTGGGCTATTGGCCCATCCTTTATTATCTAGAACCTTTGGTTGGAAAAAAATTGATAGATTTTTCAGGAGGAGATGGTGGTGGCCCCTTGCTTGTGGTGGAAAATTTTGCATTCTTTGGGAGAAACTGTTGTGGCTAAGTGTGATCTTACAGCATCAGTGGATCCTTGTGATGTTGGTTGTTGTAATCATCTTCATCTTTCACCTCAACAACGTCAGCTCATGTGCAACAGATGTAGACATCCTACCCCAAAGGTGAATAGGGAGGGGAGATGGTCTCCTCCTCCTCAGGGTGTCTTAAAAATCAACACAGATGGCTCTTCTCAAGGAAAACCTGGTCATGTTAGAATTGGGGGTGTTGGTCAGGATAGCTCTAGAGATGTTTAGTTTATCTTTTTTGTTTATAAGGGTCTCCATACTAATAATCTTATGGAGTCTCAGGCTATTTTAATGGCTGTGGAGCGTGGAAGTCAATTGGGTTGGTGAAGGATCATATGTGAGTCTAATTCCCAGGTTGTGGTGAACTTATTGAATAGGCGGCATTTAGATGATGTCAGCTAGCATTTGGCTTTGATTGTTGCTCAAATTCTTAACCTTTGTGATTCTTTAGAGTTTGTTACTTTTACTCATATTCCTAGAGAATGGAATGGTGTTGCTAATTGTTTGGCTCAATGGGCTTCTAAACATATTCATGATTGCAATTTGATGGACCGAGGTTGTTTACCCCCAGATCTGTCTCAACAGTTGGATCACTTGGTGGAGCTTGATAGGGCTATGTAATTCCCTTGCTTTGTACTTCTTCTTGTTTTAATAAATTTGTACCCCTCCTTTTTGTTAAAAAAAAAAGTAGACAAGGTATTGCTAAAACTCCATGACAAATATGGGACAGCACATGGTTCTCATTTAAAAACCACACATAAGATTTTGAGATCAGGTTACTGTTGGCCCACCATACTCAAAGATACAAAAGAACACATCAAGAGTTGCAATACATGTCATATTACAGTAAATAAAGGAAGGTAGCAAATGCATCCATTGCAGCCTGTTATAGAGTCCAGACTATTTGCACAATGGGGACTTGATTTTATTGGGGTTATTAATCCTCCATCATCAGTTGGACACAAATTCATATTGATAGTAATGGATTACTATATAAGATGGACAGAAGCAACATGTTGCAAATTTTTCACTACCGAGGTTGTCATCAAGTTCCTAGAGGAAAATATCATCATCAAGTTTGGAGCACCATACTCTCTGGTATGTGACAACGGCCCTACTTTTTCTTCTTTAAAGTTTTCTAAATGGCCATTTGAATATGGGATCATTCTTAAATTTTCATCCAATTATTATCCTCAAGGTAATGGATTAGCAGAATCAACTAATAAAATCTTGTTGGATATCATTAAAAAGTTGATTGTTAAGAACCCTAAAGAATGGAACACATTGTTGAAATATGTGTTATGGGTAGATAGAACAAAAGTTAAGGTAGCATTAGGTAATGCTCCTTATCATTTAGTATATGGGACTAGTCCCATACTCCCAGTCAACCTAAGAATTCCTACATGGAACTTTGGAAACAAATATTTAGGTTTTGATGACCATAGGGAAGCTAGGATGGTTCATTTACTACAGTTAGATGAAAAAAGAGACCAGGCCATTGATAAATTTGCAAAATATCAAGTTGTGGTTAAAAGATGGTTTTACAAGAGAGCCAAAGTTAAGACATTTATAATATCAAACTTGGTTTTATGCTGGGACAAAGCCCATGTGAAGAAAGGAAATCATGGGAAATCTGACAAGTTGTGGTTAGGTCCACTACATATTTCAGAAATCATAGGAGATAATACATTTAGGCTTAAAACTTTAACTGGCAAGGATGTATCATTACCTATTAATGGTCAGCACCTTAAACATTATTTTCAAGCCTAAAATGTGAACTTGAGCTCAATTGTGTACCATATTGTAAATGTTGTATAGTTCTTGTTTTTTTTGTTCTATTTTTGGTTTGTTTGGTGGTTTTTTGTTTTTTTTTCCTTTTTGTTGTTTTGGTTTTGTTGTTTAGGTGTGGTTAGTTTTTTCTATTGGCTGGGGTCCTTATTTTGATTCAAAGTATACAGGAGCAGGAAAGCAACCACTGAAAACAGTAAAATTTGGAGATTTAGGTAGTCGTTTGAAATTTATGCATAGCTTGTGAACTTTCATGGATGTGGTTTATTGTTTATTCTATGAGGGATTTTATTCAATATCTATAGCATGAAGCATTCAAAGAGTCATATAAATGCAAACATTAAGATTCCTTGAATTAGTATGGGGGTGGTAGACGTTTGCATTAAGTGAAAAATCTAAAGGTTGGCTTTTGCTACCACTATAATTCCCAACCTTATGCAACAAATCCTATTACTATGTAAATAATGAGCTGAAATGATATATTTTATAGAAAAGAAGATATACACAAATGGAAAATCAATGAAGTAGATAATTTATTCTCCTAAGGTCATCTAGATAACTCTACCGAGGCTATGAACGCTTGCTGGCAATGGGGTTCTATCTAGGGGAATTATAGGCAATAACCTTGCCGAGGCTATGGACGCATACTGGCAGCAAGGCTCTATCCAGGATTGGCTTAAAAGGTTAAACCCAACTATGTAGGTTAATGAAAATGTTTGCTGCTTTCTTATTTTGCCGAAGGAGGGAATGAATCAATTGCACACACCTAAATTCTTTTGAAAGTTCATATACATTTTTTAATACATTCATTCTATGATAAATAATGTTCTTATATACATGAAAGTGGGAAATTATGAATTTATTTCACTTTGTTCCCTTAATTACTTAAATTTAGTTGTTTTATTCAGTTGCTAGTTGTTGTGATGCTCACAACACGCCCCATTTTACCCTCTAGCAAAATGAGGACCCCTGTTGTGGCTTTTTGTTTTTGCTTGTGGTCTGGTCCTGCTTGGTGGTAAAGGGAAAAAAATACCTGATGCTTGAAGTGTTTGACATTGAATATGTGTAGTACTGAAGGAAGGAATTGAAGTTACCAGTGAATCTACATGAGATTTGGTCTAGGGTTGTTTTTTTTTAACCGATTCATAATTCCTTATTTTCTGTGGGATATACAGGTTTGTTTGGAAAGTGCAGTGTTGATTAAATTTGTATTTTATATACAAAATTCTTTGTATCTAAAATACTTTTTGTGTTGTCACATTTTATGGGGAGTTAGTCGGTCAGTGTTTATCTTTTGTATCTTTAGTGGTCAAAATGGAATATAAAAGCCCAGACCTGATTGAGTTCAAAAGGGTAAAGTGGATAAATATTCAGTTTCACAATCGCATTTGTATATCACATTTGTATGTATACACTCATGTATTCAATATCAGATGGTGAAATATGCATGCACAAACGTCAAAATTAATGTCAAAATAGTGTATAGAGATTCAACACCTTATTTGTATATTTCATGCATAATCTGACATATACAGCTAGATTTGAAAAGAAAGTTCAAATAAACACAGAGGAAAGAACAAATACATCATTTATGCATGTTTGTATGTTTAACAAATTGTATCTTATTTACAAATGCAAAGTAAAAAATGATTGGAAAGGTTAAACAAAATGGAGTATAGGTTACGTCCGCATTTGCATTAGACAATTCATGTACTTAAAACACAAAAGGCAAAATGCATGCATAAAATCAAACAGGATGCAGTGTAATCGATAAAATGCTTAACCAATATTGTTTGTATTCATCATATACAGGGGATTTACAATTAAAAAGTGTGGAATGTTTCCTACCATTTCCAAAAGTACAAAATTGATGCAAAAAGAGCAAAATTGTCAGGATTAAGTCTACCAGTTAAGGATTGCTATAAAAATTCCCAGTCCTAACCAGGTCTGTGAAATGCACCACCCAGTCACCATTCTGCACTAGGTCCAATCCCTGAGACAAACACAAGAAATTCATACCAATTGTCGCCCAGTGGCGATGGCGTGCCAGGGCCAAGTTGGACATTTTCAATAAGAAACGTAAGATTTGAAATTGAGCACGAGGAGTAGAAACCAGTGTGATCTCTGAAGCTCATGGAATGCCATTTCTCGACTCGGCCCCAATTATCACATCTATGTCTGTAAGTTGATATTCTACCTTGAAGATCTCGAAACAATAGAAATATTTTGACTTTGTTGACACCTAAATCCAGTAGGGATGCAAGAAACCAGGAGGCAATATCTGAGTTCACCCTATAGTGGTCCTCATTAACCAAGAAATCCCTACCTAGGATCATTTTGACTTCTTCCAATTCCAGGTTGTGAAACCTAGGGTCCTCATGTTGTATGATAAGTTTCATCAATCAGGCATTAGAAATAAGGGCTAGGAAGGTAGTCTGCCTTCCTACACCATGGAGACAAATGACAGTGTCCATGATCGATGCAAATGTAATTCTGAAAATGAAATAAAATTCCTCACGATCAACACCATTAAATAGAGCTGGGCTTGATATGCAAAATAACTCACCATTAATGAAGGTTATGTGAGCTCGTCACCCAGTGCTGAGTAAATAAATTCATACGTGCCAAAGGTCTAATTGGAGTAAATACTATTGATATGCTTTTATTTACTTAGATTCAAGTCATGATTGTGAATTAAACATTAAATGCAGGACAGAGTACAGTCGTTCGCAACAAAAGAGGTAAGAATTAAAGTGTGAAGATATTTGCATTTTCGCATGTATATGCAATACATGTCAACATACATTATCATATACACACTGATATACATTATGATATTCAAAGTAGAGAAACGAAGGAGGACTCGAAAGTAAGTCAAATGCGATTCGTAACATGGTAAGATCCGTTCTTTTGTTTGTATGTTATTCTTTTGTATTCATTATACATGCAGGTGATACACAAGTAAAGATACATGGGTGGAACTAACATTAATTTTGTATGATTAATAAACTGTTGAGGTCCGTGAATTGTATGCATGGAAGTTTGTATTTTATATACAAATCGATATACAAGTGATAAAAAATGCAAACTGGGAATTGAAATTAATGTCATTCCAGTTAATTAGCGGTTGAGGTCTGGATTTATGTGCATGTTTTTTTTATCTGGTATACAATAGAAAAATACAAAGGGTTGTAATGTGAAGAAAAGGTATCAATCACAATTTAAGTGATGCATTTGCATCTAAAATATAAAAAATAGGAAACATGTTACTAACAGATACAAATTTGAAATGGGCATGCTTTGAACGCGTGTATGGGTTGTAATTAATTCCCTTGAATGTAGTAAAATCCTAGTACAAAGAGAAATAAAAGTGAATGTAGATTGGGTTTTATTACTCACAAATTGCATACAGAGATAAAAATTGTAGAGTACATATGAAGAAAGGTTAATTCAAGTTAACGGAACCAACTCTATAGTGCTACGGGAGAACAATAAAAGTGTGTCGAATCTAATGGTATAATGGTTAGGGAAGTAGATTCAGGTATGTATCCAAATGCAATCATAGTTTGGCTAAGTTTGAAATTAAAAAATTAGTTACAACTATTATAGTAAATGAAAATGATGCAAATTATGTTATATGTTGTAATTAGGCATAAGAAAGAGCTTTAAACATTGGTTAATTCTGTAAAATCCCTTATGTAGCAGAAATGACAAAACCCTAGGGTAAAAGTAAAGGAGTAAAAATCTTGGTAAAACCCTAGGATTGTGCACAAATGGAATGGTAAAATGCATGTTTTTTCTTGGCAGATGGCGCTAAAACAAAAGAAAGTAGACATAAAGGCCACTAGCTAGGTAGAAAAGGTTGAAAAGCAAAAAGGATTAAAGAAAGAGGTGGAGGAGTTTCTATTGCACAGAGGATATCCATCACTGATATCTACCATGGGAGGAATGGTCATAGATACAACTATCAGGGAATATGATGCTGAAGATGTATTCCATAAAATTAGGGCGTTGGAGGCCACTGTAGTCATGAAAAATATTAGGGATTTGGGATTGTTTAAGGTAGCAGGTTTTCCTTTGGTGATGGAGGCCAAGGACTTGGTGTTAGAATACATAGAAAAGTATGATATGACTATAAGGAGAGTGATGCAACAAGGTGTTCTCATTGTAGACTTATCCACAGAGGGCATAACCAAAACTTTTGGCTTAGACATCCAGGAGCAAATGAGGGATATTGATCAAGACTAATATGCCCTAAACTATAAAAATAATGAAATGGATTGCAAAAGGGCAATCTTTTATGGATGCTATTCACCAGAGAATAAATCAAAAGCTACAAGAAAGGTACCTAAGAACTTATATAGAACTGATTTCAATTAAGAAGTGTATATAATGATCACTTTGTTAAGCAAAATTGTTGTATTGAGAAATGCAGGGAAGTTTGAGCCATGGATGTTTCATATCATCCAATTCATAAGAGAGAAGACAGGAGTAGTCCACTAGGCAAAGGCTATTAGAAGTATTATTTGGAGGTAGATAATGGGATTCAAGAAGAATAGGCAATTCTATATGTCCTCATATGTGATTTACTCATGTGCAGTGAATATACCACCACTAGCAGGGATTGAGAGAGTGGGTACCTTGGGAAATAATCCAAGACAAAAGTTAGTATATGATCATTACCCTGATCTTCAAGAAAGAAATGCAATGAGGAAGTATGCAAGGGTTAATGACAGATTTTACACTTATATGGTGCGAGTCTTAATAAGAGAGAGAGAAGAGATAAAAGATTGTCAACAGAAGCAATGAGCACCATAAATTGGTATAGTTCTTAGGACATTCAATTCCCTACTTTCACATATATCAGAACTGAAAGATTCAATGGAAAACCATTTAAACTACCAAGATATCCTTTAGATAAACTAGTTGTTCTTGAATTCACTCAACAAATAGTGAATATTTTTGGAATTTACAAGAGGTAGTGTGGCAAAGAAAATATAAAATTCCCATGGGGAATTGGTTGATATACATGTTACAATGAAGAGGTAGCCAAGGAATTGGAAAAAGAGTTGAGGTATTATGGATTTGAGGAGTTCAAATTGGCAAGATATTTTGATCCTTTTCATAGGATCTAGAAGTATATTGATAAGAAATACAGGCATCAGATTCACATTGAAGACTTTTGGTCTAATTGTGAAGATGAAATGAGGTAAGAAAGAGAGCTCACCAAACACTGACTTTGGAGTAGATGAAAACAATAGGGGGAATAGATGTACCTCAAGAGATCACAAAAGATGATGGGAAAATATTACATCAAAATTAAGAAAGTAGAGGGCTAGCACAAGTCCCTACTAGTGAACCAAACTGGGAAAAACTGGAAGAAACATCTTTGGATAATATATCTAAACAAGTGATATTGTTCTCTCAAACATGGTTAAATGAGAAGATATAAAAACTTGAAGCTCAAGGTAAAACGGCTACATATCCAAAGAAAGGAAAGAAGAGGGCTAGAGAAAATAAAGATGAGTTGTGTTTTTATGAAAAGAAGAGGAAAATTATTGAAACTACAATTGCTAATAAAAATAAGGACGCAACACTCATGGATCCATATGCACTTGGTATCACCATGGCAATTGCTTCAAGTACATTTGTAGAAGCAGAGACATTAGGCCAAGGGAGTACTACAGAACAGATACAAAGACCAAGGGTTTCAACAGAACAGGGTCTAGTGAAAGCTGTAATTATAGATACCCCAAAAGAAAAAGTGCAAATACCTATTGTAATTGTGGATGATCCACTAGTAGGAGTAAGGCAAAAGCCTATATCTATTGCTTCCACACACAAAGAGGGAGACCTAGACTACATCAAGGTCAAACAAGGATTGATCGAAGAAGCGATGCAAAGGTCAAGAGCCTAAGAGTCCAAAGAGGTTGTAAAAAAAGGTGAAATTATAGATATCCAAGATGACACTAGTGATGAAGAAGGTATCGAAGAAGAGCATCTTGAAGGTGACCTTGAGACTGTAGATCCTTTTAACAATTTAGTGTCACCAAATATCATTGAAGATGTACAAGCAGTCGCACAACAAATAATAGAAGAGGAAGTGGGAGAAAAGAGAAGTGAAGAAATAGGGGAAACACATGCCATTGAGTCAAGTAAACCACTAGGAGAGCCTCCCAAACAAACCAAAGAGTCAATATAGGCAAATGTGCCTAAAATAAAAAGAAATGTGCCCAGTCAAGTTAAGGTACTAGTGGAAGCACCAACTTCATCAAGTGTTTCCAATATTAGCATTGATCAAAGAGGAGAAGAGAGAGAAGCTACTAAAGCTTCAAGTTCCATAGTGCCTCTTACAAAGGAATAGAATGAACAGTAGCCACCTTAATAGCAACAACAAGAGTCTCAAAGATGGCAGTTGGAGGAGGGTGAAGGTGAAAGAACAGAAAATGTAAGAGGTAATCTAGGTGAAAGTTTAGAAGAAGAAAATACAGAAGTAGAAACAAGAGGAGACACTGAGTTAGAAGAAGAAGAAAAGGGAAATGAAGAAGAGCAATGAAAAAGTGATGAACATGTACCTCAAGAGCCATATCAAGAATAACTATCTCCTCAAAAACATCAGAATCCACAACAGCATCAAGAACAAATAGAGATGGAAAAAACCCAAGAAGAGGTAAGACATGAGAAAAGGGTAGAAACCAATGAAGAAGTGCCATCTTGGATAGGAAAAGAAATAAGACAAGAAAATACAAAGGTAAAGTTGCTCCCTATAGATATAAAGAGCCTGCTGGGAGGATCTATACAAAAGAAAGAAAAGAGAAAGGCAAGAACCATGTATGCAATAAGGAGGGATCCTTCTAGAGAAAGGACCTTAGAACTGGTCATACCAATGACAAATAAAGTAAAAGGAGAAATGAGCTTGAGAGATTATAATATAATTCAAATGAATATGGGGAACGTGATTAGGGAACAACATATTATAGAAATGGAGGATACTCACAAGGAAACCATAGAGTTGATAAGGAAAGATAAAGGCAAGTTTGAGCAGTTGAAAGGACACATTGTCCAGCTACAACAATTCATTCAAGGGATGTGTGACCCTAATATTAATATGCCTGAATTACCTACAAAGTTAGCTATTTTGTCAAAGGAGTAGATAAATGAAATGGAGAGTCAGAAAGTTGAAGCTAACATGTTTAAAGACTGGATCAAAGAATTCATACAAAGAGGGGAAGACATAATTAGGCAGACAGTTGCCAAGTGGGCCATGGCCCTAGCAAAGAGGAATAAGTGCAATCTTAACATACATCATTGTCAACTAAGAATGAAGGAAAACATGTATGAGTTGGAGCAGATCAAGGCCATGGAAGAAAGAATTGAAGAATTAGTAAATGAGGGAGTATTGACACCTCAAATGGAAAACCAAGTGCCAAGGCATAGACTTGAATTGAAGTTTCAAGTAGGGATTCTGAGAAACTGTATTGCAAATACTCAAGAGTTAGAAAGAAATGTTGGTGACATAATAAGAAAATGGGTAAAGATAATGAAGAGCCTCATCAGGCAAGAATGCTTAGAGTTGCGAGTATATGATGTAGCCATGGCAGTGAGGGAATTTAAAGCTATCTATTTGCCCTACTTAGAGAATCCTGTAGCTAATTTGAATACAGGGATGATTGACTCAATTATAGATTTGAATGCAAAGATGAGGAAATGCCATAGGAAAAGAAAAGATGTAGAGCAGCAAGCAAGGATATCAAACGAAAGTGTGGAACTATAGCAATACATGTGGACAAAGAGTCAGAAGGATATTGATACGTCCATTACAACATTAGAGGCTGGGTATGCAAAATATTTGAAGAGAATAGGAGAAGATTCAAAGGCGAGTACTAGCGGTAGTGGGTAGTTCCCTTTCAGGGTATTCCAATGTGCTTCGGTGTTTCCTTTTTTTGTTTTATGAGAAAGTCAGCAAACAGAGAAAGTCAAAAGGGAATATCTTATGTTTAAAAGATCCCAATGGAATATTCTAAAAAGATATTTTGAGAGGCGGTTGGGAAATGCTTTCCACCGTGGATTTTGTAGGTTTGAATTGGAACCATTAATTATTTTTCATAACCGTAGTAGAGGGAGATTCAAATCTATATAAGGAACCCTGCTACTTGTTTTTCATTTACACAGGGATTCATAGCATTTAGCTTAAAATTGTAGTTAGCAATATTACTGCAAAAGGAAGTGATTCTTAGTGAATACTTTGAGCATTAGTGATTTAGAGAGGGGGTCTCCTATGTCTGCATAAAGGAGCATGTGGAATGTCTTGCCTCTTTCATGCATCTATAAAAATATTTGTGAGTTTTAGTACTTTTGATCAATTCAATAGAAGTCATTGTTACATTGTAAATTCAAAATGAATTTATATATGAAATAAATGCAAACATCAGATTTCTACATATATTCCAAAGTGTCTTCTAATTTGGGTGACTATTTGATATATCTCTTTAAAAGATTACAATTCCTTATGTATGTTCATGAAATTGCTCAGGATTTACATATGAGAATTTAATTGTTGTTGAATTGTTCAGGATCATTAAGCTTGTCATACGTGGATGATAGGACATTCTATCATATCTAAACAATGTTTCTAACCCTTATCTTTTCTATCTTTTCTCCAAAAAGAATTAATAATTAGCTTCCACGCAGATATCATAAGTAGATTGCTAATAATCCGGATAAAGAATTGTGAATTTTAAAGATTGTAAGTAATTTTTCATACAAATTTAGAAGTACAAAGCATGTTTAGCCAAATTCATCTAAAGCTTTGTAAAGGAATGGTAAATACATGTAAAGGATCACTTATCCTAGTATAATTTGTTATCATTTACACAAATTGAGTAAGTCCAATAGTCACACAACACTTTAAATCATGTAAGTCCCCCTTGAATTGTAACAACTTCACAATGGATCATTGAACTTTCCAACATAGTCAAGAACTGACTACCGTATACTTGAGGTTGAGAATCATCTTTGGATAATTCTCCATCCCTTCCAAGATAGACTAAGTTCCTTGTGAATTTTATCCCTCATTGCTTATGTGTAAAAACATACATCAAGTCCATTCAAGATTCCCTAGTGCCTTATAACCACACAACAACAAAACATGCAATTAGCGCTGAAATTTAGTGCATTTGAGTTCATGAATTGGACACTTCTATTAGCACAAAACTCGACGTCAAAGTACATGTTCTCTTTGGTGACATTTTTTGTGCCAGATTTTGGGCCAGATTTAACATCAAATTTTGTGCTAAAGAAGTAGTGCAAGCAATAGCACCTCCTTTAGCGCCTGCAATAGCACTGGGAATAGCACTGGAAATAGTGCCTAAATTAGCAACCAATTTGGCTTCCAGTTTTGCTTCCATGTCTACTCCAATTTTTGCTTCTAGTTTTGCTCCCAGTTATGCTTCCTATTTTACTTCTGGTATGGTGTCAAAAATAGCTTCTTTTTCGGCTTCCTAATTAACACCAAGTTTTACTTCCATTATAACATCCTTTGTTGCTTCCAATTTTGCTTCCATTATGACATCCATTGTTGCTTCCAATTTGGCTTCTAATTTTGCTTTTGGTTTTGCTTCTTGTGTTGCTTCTAGGTTTGTTTCCAATTTTGCTTCTGGTTTTGCTTCCAGGTTTGCTTTCAGTTTTGGTTCCAATTTTACTTCCATTTTTGCTTCCAGTTTTGTTTCCAATTTTGCTTCTGGTTTTACTTCCAGATTTGCTTCCAATTTTGCTTCTGATATAAGATCACTTGTTGCAAAATTTAAGACTAAATAAATTTTAGTCATTAATTTGGTAGTATATTTAGTCAACAATTTGGTAGTATATTTAGTAATTTGGTAGTATATTTAGTCATCAATTTGGTAGTATGTATATTTAGTCATTGTAATCATTTAGTCATTGATTGTTGTTAACTGGTCATTTATTTAGTCATGGTAGTCATTTTTATTTACTAGTTTCCATTAATTGGTAGTAAATTTAGTCATGATATGAATAATTTATTAAATACCATAAATTTTATAATGCAAAAAAAACATATTATTAAATTTGAATTAAAATATAAAAGCAAATAAATTTGAAAAAATATAAATTTTATGATGTTGCCAAGTAAAGATTGATAATTTTGACCCAACACTTTCTATTTGAGAATTGGCCAATAAGAAAATGAAACAAGACAAAGCAAAGTGGCAATAAATATTTTTTTGTATTAGAACAATGTAAGAAAAGAATTACAAATAATAAAAAATAGCACAAGGCTACCATAGCTAGAAAAACTAGTTCAGCTTTGTCATGTACAGCAAACTACAAGGATTGGCTGAAGAAAAAACAAGTTCAGCAGCCACATTAGATACAATAGCAAAACAATGGAAAGGCAAGTTGGACCGATGAAGCCCTTCACATCTTTTGACACTTAGAAAAGAGATGTTGCCACTAAGCATTCTATGAGACATCATTTCTTTTGGCATTCTATTAACAGTTCAAGTTCTTTGACTGTAGCCTTGGTGCATTCCATATTCTCCTTCACACAAGTGATTGAGGTGTTACCTGTGTATTCAAACAACCCTGAACCACTGTGAACAATATCTGAATAACAACCTAAGAATGCTACTTAGAGGCCTCTGTAGCAATGACCCTGTAGCAACAAGAAAACACACCATTCCCTATAACCTTCCATAACATGGTCCTAGACAGTTGAGCAAAAGCGGCACTTGAAATAGTGAAATCCAACTAGTCAACAACATGTTGAAGATGACAACATGGAAATGTTTTTGGTTTCGTACAATTATAGTAAAATATAAATTTATTTAAAACAACGTTTTCATGATATTTTCTTCATTACCTCAAGAAGTCATAAAATAGATCATTACACAAAATCCATACTCTTGGAATCAATCTCTTCCCTTTCTCACATGGCAATACCGCACTTGCCAATTTAGACTAGTAAATTTCAGACAATGAGCTAAACAACAGACATTCAAATGACCTCCTGCATAGATAGGATATGAAGTTCACTATTGTCTTATTGTAGCCAAAGGTGCAGCACGTACACCACATAGCAAAACATATAGAAAAAGCTTATGATGCAGAAGCTACTGTTCTAGTATCAACAAAGTTCACCATTTGTTATCCTGATTGTGGTGTTTGTAATGTTGTAGGGTGTAGTTTCCCATTTTCATCAAAAAGTTTTGCTCCAATCCAAAGTTCCATTGTACAATGCATCATTAGTAGTAGCTCAAGGAATTTTTACCAGCTTTTTCAATTTCACCACAAGTATCCAATTTAATTGGACAAATCATCCTAAAAAAATAAGAAGAATATTCCATTTTAGACATTAAAAAGTTTTATTAGCCAAAAATGAAAAGCACAAATGTTCAATTAGTATAAAATGCATAATAGTAAATACACTGTAAATTACATAATGTGGATATCAAATAGCCTTACCCTAGAGTTTTCTTTCAATATATCGATGGCTCTTCTAGTGAGATGACTCACAAATTCATCCTCCATTTCAAAATACCTACCAAACATTTTTTTGTGCTTCATCAGCATTGCTCCCAACAATCTGTAAAGTTCGTATGACAATTCATTAACAAAAACATTTCAAAAAATAGCATCCAAAATCATATAAAACTATTAACAACAAAGATAGCTTCTCAAAATACCATCATGGCCACTTTTTCACCCTTCTTAGCCATTTCAACAGCTTTATGATTGATCTCAATTGAGGCTATTTTGCCAATATCTATGAAATATTTTGTGGGAACATATAATGGTGTGCCAATCTATAGATGCAATCACCACATATGGCTTTATACAAACCAAAAATGATACAATAATCTTTTACATGCATAAGTCATAACATTGAAAAGACTAGGTTTAGATACTAACCCTTGCAATGCCTTCAAGAATATCAACACCAACAATTATAGGATCCTTGTTTTTAAAAATACAATTTGGCAAAATGCTCATTACACAGTGGAAAATAGCATCTTCTGTAGCCTCCTTTTTCCTTTCTTCCTTAAGATTGTCCATATATTCTTTAAACTGGTCAAATAGATGATAAATAATGTCCACTGCAAGTATCTTGACACCAACTTCATCTGCAAGCTCCCAAGCTTCAGGAGTAATTTTGACATCAAATGCCAAAATTACGGCATACTCTTTCTTCTTTTTTCTCAAGCATTACACTCGCATGCATGGCATCTTTTTTATGCACAAGCCCAATACCAATTGCACTAACTGGGATGCTTATAGCTGGGGTCTTCAAGAACTCAAGTAAAGCCTCCAAAGATCCAAGAGTTGAAGCTTGAACATAAACTCCTTCCCCACTCCTATCAATCCAAGACATTACATTATTGATATCTTGCATTGCTTCTTCCTTAATATCCTCTAAATCATCATCAGGTCCAACAACATATAACTGAGTTCTTGCTATGGCATGCTCAAGACCCTGAAATCAAGAAATTGCAGCTAAATTTCATTGTCCACATATATTTGATAAATTTATGTTCATATACATAGAATTATTAGCCTGAAATTTGATACCTGAGTGGTTATCTTGATTCCTTGTGCAAAATTCAACTCCTTATGATGTTGATAAGATCCCTGAAACCAAAAAACATCTTAAGCTATGGAATATATTATATTATTTTAACAATATGATCAATGTGTCATGGTTTGAGTAATCTAAATTTGAGGTGTAGACTATAGTATTCTAGAATAGTAGATCACAAATACCACCCATTCTCCTTTACTATAAAAGAGCATTTCATTTTTTTATCGCCACATATACTCCATTAAATAATATGGCACCATAAGGCTTCCAAGAATACATACCACTATGTAGGTTACCACAATGGACCACTCTTTAGGAACATTTTAAATCAGGATCAAAGTCACCTAGATCTTGAAACCAAAAGGCAATCCCTTGGCTTTTACACCATATATATCAATTTTATCCACCCTCTATCCTAATGTTTCAAAAGGTAACTCTTGGTGCCTATAATTTCTCATACTGTCTGACCATTCAACATTTACAAACTATTTTCTATTTTGAACAATTTCTATATCCAATGTTGACTTGATGATGCTATAGTATGGTAAGCTTTTACTATAGTTCTAACGCAAGTTTTGGGTTATAACATTTATTATTTGTTAAGTTACTTAATTGGCAGAAAAATAGGGCATTTCCAGGTAAAATTCATCCCAGAATCAGATTCAAAATTGAAACACCTATGGAACTTGGCATGGTTGGGATTTTTTGGGCTTGAAATAGTGTGGAATCATTGAGGCACGAACCTTGATGACTCCAGGACAAACGTGGCATTTTGAAGAAGTTTCTATGATGATTCTAGAGGCAGGTAACATTTTCAAAGCACTTTTTAAAAAAAATACATATACAAACAAGCTACAACATGCTAGAATTAAAAGATTGATTCAACATCATGATAAAGAAAGGTAATCTACAATAAAAATATATAATGTAAATATATATATCAAGTTATAAGATATCAAAATTGTCTAAGAGTATATATATAAATATAATCAAAAATGTCATAGTTGTCTAAGAGTTTCCAACTCTTTCAAATACACCATGACAATTAAGATCCCTATACAACACATTCAAAATACTACATAAAGCAGTGGACCAAGATGTCTAACAACTAGTACATGATAAACATCAACTATGTCTTTTTTGCATATATTTTAGTGACCACCATGTGAAGGTTCCTTATTTCTCTTCCAGACGGACAGCTTCATCTATTTTGTCATCATAAGCAAGGGGTACGTTACTTGTGACCTTTAAAATATTTACATTTGCATCTCCTATTCCTTCCAAGTTGACTCCATGTACAATAGATAGTGATTGAATCCACTCAATGCCCACGACAACACCATCAAACAAATCCAACACCGTAACTTCATCCCCTTCTTGGAGTTTATCAATACATTTCTGCAAAAACAAAAATAAATACACATTATATTGAAATACATAATAATTATTACATAGGTAAGGATTACCCTTATTTACATAATAAAAAAACCATTACTTATGTTGGAACAAAATTTTAAAACCTTAAAATTTTGTTAATTCCTCCCATTATTCCAAATAAACTATTCTAATGTCTCACCTGTTAGGACCTCTCAAAAAAATTGCACATTTCCATCCTACTTGATCTTTTCACTTGTATATGACCATTTCTTAATAGACTTTCATGCCAAAATTTTATGCCATTTATTTCCCAGGGTTACATAACATGGTCATTTTGAGGAGTATGCAGTTATTCTTAATCATTTCTGTGTTTTTTGTAGTTTACCGCAATCTTGTAGATCATCCTCATTGTCTTAGCGGTAGTGCAAGAACTAGAGAAACAAGAATCATGTATACCACACTCTCACTAGAAACATACAAGTTGTTTGCAGCATGGCGGTAGGAAGGGCTTGGTCAACCATGTATACCGTGGTCCCTCAGGGGTCTCACCACTTGGTTGTGGCTTGGCAATAAGGAAGAGAGTTCAATATAAACTGATCCCATGCTCCCGCATTCGTCCAGCAAGTTGTTCATGGCATGGCGGTAGTAAGTGTCCAAGTTACCGGGCTCTCGTGATGGCTTTCAAAGAATGTTTGCGGCAAGGCAGTAAGAAATAAAAGTTGGCAACATAATCACCCTATAGTAATGAGAACAAGCAATTGCGGGTTGATGGTAATGGAAGAAAATGGAATAAAGGGGACTATAAGCCCCATGATCCTACTTTGTTTGAGCATAAGGGCTAAGGGTTGGCAATAATCAATAAAAGTGAACAAAAGGCATTAAAGCTTATTGTCATCCCATGACCGGTTTAAGCAAGCTCCATGGTAGTGTGGTAATGATAATAAATGAGTAAACATACTTAGTGTGGGTGTGCAATTACCGAGAAATTTGAAAGATCTTGTCATTTCATCTGATCGTTGGATCAAATTTGATCAAGGGCTTATAGTTAAAATGAATTGAATGCTAAGATTTTATAATCTTGTGACACGAACCAAAAATAATGGTGGAATGATGAACATTATGGCTTGATAAAATCTAAAAATCTCTCAACATTTGCTCAGTTTAGAGATTGCAGATTGGCTTGGAGAAGGCACCCAGTTCGGTATGTTCTTAGCAAGCTTCAAATTGTTCAAGTAAGTCCATCTCTACATTCTCTTCAAGAAACTTTGAAGAATCTTTGCTCTATTTCAACTCTCCATGCATTTGCTTGAATTGCAAAGCCCTAGTTTGTATAATGGAACCCAAGAAGTCTGAATCCACAAGTAAGACCAGTAAGCCTGATCCTGCCCTAAGAAAAGATCACTGCAACAATCTTTGCTAGATGTTTTACCCAATTCAATTAACAAAGGTCAAAAGAAACTATTTAGGGATGTTGCTAAGGGTTATAAGGACGTCATAATTCCCATTTCTGGCTAGAAATTGTTTTGGTACTTCTGTCAGAAGAAGGATGGTCAGGGACCGGTGGGCAATCTATGGAACCTAGATTTGGCCAAGCTAATTATTTCAAATGTATTCATGGATGTGGAACTGATTCATACTCTAGCACTGCACTATCACCCATCTACTTAAATAGTAAGGTTGTCAAATGGATCTTCTCTATTGCGAATTGACAAAAATGCTATAATTGATTGTTTTATGTTGAACAAACAAGCTCTCACCGAAATTGACCGACAAAAGATTGAACAAGAATACAAAAGTTTAAGAAGAACACTCAGAAGGGATGAGCTATCGATATTTATGAGAACAGGTACAAACAACAGGATAATTGATATTCCTTCCAATGCAGTCGAACCATTCCATGTGGAATATTTTGTAGTCTATTTCAAATGGACCTATTATGCATTGTGCCAAGTATTGGGAATTGATGCTAATCAGAGGATGCCAGTTAATTTGATGATGATGGCTATGAAGATACAAAATTCAAAGGTGAACATTGAGTATGATTTTACCTCATATCTTGAAAATAAAATACATGATGGATTCATCAATGTGAAGGAAGATAAGAAACCCATGAACTTCAAGTTTTATTCTTTGGTTAGCCACCTAATCCTATATCAAAATAGGAGTAATGGTCAAGTAAAATGCAAATTAGCATGATTAACAGAACAAAGCAAAGAATGCCTACTCAATGTTGGTGTTACATGTGGGATTCTCATTGCCAGACTGGTAACTATATTGTATTTCATAATGAATTTTCTATGAAAATAATGAATTCTTTTGGTAATTGGGTCCCCAGATTGTCACCAAAAATTAGGGTAATTCTGAGACCTCTTACACATAAACCAGAGCAAGGTCATACTTTCAATTATGTTGATTGGTTCTTCCTACTAGATCCCACAATAATTAGGGTATATGATTGCCCCCAACCACCTCACAAATTGCTAAAGTTTGTTTCTGACAGAAGTGCATTCTTGGAATTCATGTGGCAAATGATGTGGAGGGAAAAGGAAGTGATGAAAAAGTAGAAGAAAGGCACCTTTTTTTCTAATACCACTATCTTTGGAGATTAGTCAATTGGTTTGGACACTCTTGAGGAGTTGCAAGCCTATTTGAAGGCCAAGTACTCTTTGGAATCTAGTGTTGAAAGAGTTTGTGACCCTGAATGTTATATGAACTTCATGAGACAAGTGATCTTGACTAAGATGGGCATCTCCCATTAAATTATTTATCTTGAGGATGTGATAAGGAACCTAGTTACTTTTTATGAAGTGTATGACAGGAAGAGGAAATGGGAGATCCTCAAGAAAATTGAAGATGACAAAAAGGAAAAGAATCTAATTTTTGAAGGATTTTTTTCTAAAGAGAAAGATCAGGTCTATAGAAGATTAATACAATGATTGAAAATTTTGAAAGTATTTGTGCTAAATCTGAAGTACAACCTACCAAGGCTACCAAACTTCCAGTGAAGAGGTTTGTAGGAATTGAGATTCATGAGCCTACCCCTAATGTCATGTCAATTCAAGATCCATAGATCCCTGAATCACCACCACATAAAAGGTAGAGAACTGAAGGCATGTCTCCTCTGGTCCCATATGATATGTCTGAGGGCTCTGGTCCCATATGATATGTCTGAGGGTGTGGGGGATACTAATGAAGTTGCAAATATTTTGACACAATTACACGATGGAGAGGAACTTGATCAACCATTGGTTGGTCAAGAAACTGATGCACAAAAGCCTGAGGCTAGGATGGAAGAACAAGCCCAAATTGATCCAGAGCTATAGGAAGATGAAAGGGTGGTGGCATCATTGAGATTTATTCAAGATGATTATTTCATCAAGATTCCAGAGTTTCAAGATTTTTGGTTAAAAATGAAGATGAAGGAATTTGATGAAAAGGTGGAAATCAATAAGATGGGTGCTGATGAGTCTCGATATGATCAAATAACTACCCAAACAATCCAAGAACTAAAAGTTGATGAAATTAATGTGACTCCTGAGGAAGCAAGATAAATGGTCTTGAATAGTAGCATGTTGATCATCCCAGGTCTTGAATTGAAAAAGGCATTCTTGCTTGACCAAGTTAGGAGTCAAGATGACCCTAATCTTGTGTTTGCATTTGATTATGAGGATGGAATCAGTGGATGTGGTTTCAACCCAAAGACAGAGACTCTTACCATATGGACAAAATAGAAGAACACTAGTAAACCAAGGTTGCTAGATGTTGTTCAGGAAATGAGGGGATCTGTTGTGGTGAAAACCTTACGAGATACTTTAGGAACTGAGGCCTCTACTCTTACAGTCCATTCTACCATGTTCACCCATGTAGTTGTAAAAAAGTTGGAAAAACAATTGCAGGATTATGAGAGAACACAACAAGACATGAATGATGAAGTGAATAGGTTGTTAATTGAAAATAGAGAATTGAAAAAGCAAATGCAAGATGTGGGTTCTTCCCAGAGTTTGGCAATAGTTCCATATCAACCTTCTATGCCACAAACAACTGGTGATGTCACAGTGACAATGCAAGAGTTTAATGCTTTGAGACCAAAATTTGAAAAATAAGTTGAGGACCTCAAGAAGCAAAATGAGGAAACAAAAAATGAGGCAAGGATCAAGGTCCTTGAAGTCTTTGAGAAAATTTTGGAATATAGGATAAAGCTAGTTGTGGATAAACTTAGGGATGTACATGATTTCTACTCCATGTTATCTCATTCCATTAAACAATTCCAAGCAAACTTTTCTATTTTGAAGGCATTGTACTAGAAATGGCAGCCTTCCTTGCATAATTTAGCCATGCTTTGTAGGATACTTCAGAGAAATCCCGATGCTCCTACTGAATTGAGGCCCACAGAGCAAACGGTGAATATGATCATTGAAGAGCATTAATATGCCAACAGTGAAGACAAAAGGATGTAGGCCAGACTTGAATCTTTTTCTACTTTCAAGAATCAATCTATCCCCTCTATTTTAACAGAGGAAAACAAACTAGTTAAAGGCCTTGATACTTGGAAGCCAGAATTCAAAGCAACAGTGTCTGTGATTATGGAATTCTTGAAAAAGGAGCAGGATATAGATACTTTGACATTTAAAATGATTTTGGATAGGGTCATAGCCCTAGATACAGGATATGGAAAATTTGTAATTGATGTTAAAGCTATGTTGGATAAAAGATGAAAGGACCATTAGGCCAATCCTCTGAATTTAGAATTCAAATGGCCCAGTGACCTTACATTCAATAAGTGGGAGCAAACATACTTGAAAGATTGATGTGCAACTACAAGTTTAGGTGGAGAAGGAGCAATAAGCAGTTTTACTAGTGTCAACATGGAAAACAAGGACAAACTTTTGATACGTTTTTGCAATAATAGATAGGGGCACAACACAGTTAACAGATACTACAACATGGAGATGAGTACCTTGCCAGGACTGAAGTCATAGGTGCTCTATGATGACTAACAGATTCTAATCTTGGTTAACTTGCTTATGCCTTTCATTTCTCTTTATTAAACATGTTTAGTTACAAGAGGATGTGATTTATGAACAATTGTGTTGGTTTAGGCCTGAAGCTTGTCCTTCCCATATTTATAATGGAAACCAAGGCCTAGACAATCGTCATCTTTCAATAAGACAATTTATATATTCCAATATTATTTATCCAATCATTTTTTAGATTCAAGACATTACACTTCTATGATAATATAATATTATAATGGGCAAGGATGGTTAAATTTGTGGATATGTATGGTGTTTTGATTTTCTGTTAATATTCAAGTTCGTAAGTTGTTTGATTGTCTCCATATTGGCTATTTCCAGTTATTCAAATCAATAGATTTATCAAGGTACATTTGTTGTCATTGTGTGGATGCTTTTAATTGGTTTCTATTAGAAGTTGTTGTAATTCCCTTTAAGCAAATTACATTTATTGGTCTCTTTCTAGAGTTAAATCCTTTAAAGTAAATCATACTGGTGGGTTTTCCTTCAAATAGAATTAAAACAACTTACTTGAATAGTACTTCCTTGCATGTGTGTGTTAAAACAACAATGACTACCATGAAAGACATAAAAACAATAAATAGCACTCACCTCAATTCTAGCACCAGTACTACCAGCAACAACTACCTCATTATCATCATCACCATCGTGATCATCATCATCATGATCATCATCGTCATCATCATCATCATCATCATCATCATCATCGGCCATGGTGTCTTCTGTATCTGCGTCATCATCATCCTTTGCCATGTGATATGTACCAAAACCAACATATTCTGGATCTATATCACGAGGATCATCTTGATCTTCTGGAACACCCGTGTTCTGCAAAAAACACATTTAAAATGAAAAGTTATTATTTATTTCATGCAATAATTTATTTTTATGTTATATATCTAATATTACAACATATGAAACAAAACTATAATCATATTACATCATATCAAAGTGCACATACCACAATAAAATTTCAAAAAAGTTACAGCTAATGATGTAAAACATGCAACAATTCTAATAAACATTAGTAAAGATCATAAAAAAAATTGTTATACAATTTAACTATCAACTGTAAATTCTATTACATAACCTTAAGTGCCAACCCTCTGCATTTTGTGCTATATATGATTATGTCTTCCTCAAAGATCCTTTGAGAGTTAACTGGTCTATATATCTTCTCCTATATCTCAGACGAGGAACATATTGAACATGAAAGGCTAGAGTCCATCCTGACTCTAACTCAAATACAACTAAACCCTCTCTTCTATCGACTGCTCCTTCTGTGTGGATCCCACAACTCACCAAGCATCTAGTAGCTACTGAGCTAGGTGGTTGAAATAGATCACACTCCCCTATCAACATTCTCATATGAAGGAGTCAAAGATCATCCATCAAGTAGGCCTTTGAAGTTGGATCATATCTTAGGTGCCAAGGAACTCAAAAAGACAAGGGATAATGCCTACTTTTAGTATTTATTCCATTGGAAGGGTTTACCAAATGAGGATGCCACTTGGGGGTCAAAGAATGACATGATCAAGCATGAATCTACTGTTACAGCACTGTCCTCAATGGGACTTGAGTCTATTTTGCCTGAGGAGTATGGTGCAGGGCACCTGAGTCTTAATGTAAAAAATTCTAGATTGTTAGTATTTTGGTGTGGTGAAGTCATTTTGTTGTAATAAGGTCTTTCATACCATGTTTTATTTATTTTTGTGTCGGTTGGGTCATTTTGGAGTCAATTTGGTGAAATTTGTAAAAGTCGTCAAAACAACTTTAGCATTTTTGCATTTTTGGGGAAGTTGAACGGTTAGGCTTTGGTTTTTGGTGGGAAAATGATTGGCTATTCTTTGGATTGTTTTAAAAGAACTTGTGTTCATTGGAACAAGAGTTAGAAGTTGTAAAAAATTGAATTTTGAATAACAAGGTGCCATGTTTCTACTTTTTGGAAGCCTAATTTGTTGTTAAATTGTATTGTACAGCTCTATATAGCCTAGAAGTAGTCAAACATTGATTGGAATTAATGGTTCCTTGAATCCTTGTTCTTTGCAATTGATTTCATTTGATTTCATTAAGTTTCAAGCGAGTTAGGGCAGATTTACTAAAAGTGGTTTGAAACCCTTACAAGGATGTGCTTTGACTAAAAATAATGCATTTCTCTCCATTTCACTAGTGAAAACTCCTCCAACTCGATGGAATGGATGTAGGTAGCATGTATTTCATGTTCACAATGTTGCAAGAGTAGGGGATGGTGTTATGTGCAAATTTGGTGATGCCCTAGTCCATTTAACCTCATGTATTTGGCATAGAAGTGCACAGGAGTTAGGGTTTGAAGTAGAACTCTTAAACAGTGGTTGGAATTGCTTGGAATGGTGTTGATAGATGTCATAAGACATGTCTAAGCCATTGGCATGAAGTTTGGAAATTGAGGGGTTGAAGACCTTGTGGTGACCTAGTTGAACAAGCCTAATTAGACCTTTTGTCAAATGGGATAGTCAGCTTTAGAACCTTGTGTTACAAAACAACCATACCTAAGTTTTTGATATGTTTAAGAACTCTCAAAAGGGTACTCAAAATAGTTTTTAGATTGTGGGTTTGAGGTCTTCTCTGCAAGTTATGTCAGAAAAAGCCAATTTGTTGTCCTACTTGCCTAGAGTCAATTTGGCAAGAGAACAAGTGAAGTTTGCTAGCCCTAAGTTCTTGTGCATTCCTAACACTTATTGTTTGTCATCCTCATTCCATTGAGATTCCTTTTGGTGTTTATTTGCCTATTTAAGCATAAATGACCCATTAGGGGTTGAAACCTAGTTTGTATCCACTGAAGGTTGAGCAAGAAAACACCAAATCTTGTTGTGAGATGTTGAAATCTTGAAACGACCCCTACTCTGCATCACAAGGAAGCACTCCTTGAGATACCATGTTTGAGAGAAAAGAAGATAAATCAAATCAACATGGGACTAAGTTACTCAAATGATAAAACTCATAACTTAAATGAGGACACTTAAGAGATATTAAAAGACCATGGTCATTAATTAAAAAGATGTGATGAAAATAAGGCATGAATGTCACCCACTACCCTTTAAGGCAAACAATATTTTTTTCCTCAACATGAAATAAGGGGGTCAATTGAGTGGGATCTAGGGCCAACAGAGAAGTACTTTAGAACTCATCCTACACATCAATAAATAACTCAACACAGGAAATACAAATTGACATATTAACACAACAATATCCAACTAAGTTATTGAAAGTCAACTATTGATACCTCATTCTCCATCCAGATTACAAAATTGGTCCACTTTTTGCTTTGTAACATTTCCTTTTCAAATTGTGTTGGATGTCGGCCATATTTCTCCTCCTGTCAAAACATGGCACATGGACTAGTTAAACTAATTAAAATGCAATCATCTACTTTTTCCTAGGAAATAAAAAAATATCATTTAACATATTAAATGTACTTACAAATGTACAGATCAAGGCCTGTAAACCTTTCTGGCCACTGTGATGTGTGGCATGAAATTTGTCAAGCCTAGCATTGGAGGCCTTGTCCTGAAACATATACTAATTCAATTTAACTATGCACAAATAAAATTTAAAATTTGTTTAATAAATTTGATATAATCTTATGAGCAAATTCAAATACCTACGTACTTTCCTCACTGGACTTCCTCCATGCATCAAACTTTTCATATGCTTTTACAAGCTCTTTTCATACTTTCACACTTACATCAATTGGCCTTTTTGAGCCTTAGCTCAGGAGGGAGTTTTTTTATCTTCTTTGTTTGGTTGCACCGAAATCCCTTGTAGTTTTGAGACATTCATAGCTTTATCTTCTTTACAAACCAACCTATGCCAAATTCAGTCTCCATGTCATGGATAACTATTTTTTGTAGGTGCATGGGTATCTTTGAGAATGGCAAATGTAGATGGTATTTGAACCGTTGAAGGCATGATTCCTTCAACCTATTCACAAATGTTTTTTAGCATCTATCATTCGAACGTCCCCTAAAACCACATCGTACTCTATCTTGTATCATAGTTGATGCAGACCGTACAATGGAAGTGGGCAAAATAGATCAAAAATATGAACTATTGCTATGGTTGAACCTTTTGAACCTACGGTTATTGAACCTTTGAACCAATTGAACCCATTGAACCTTTTTCACCTTTGGAACCGGATGTACCTGTTGAACCCGTTGAACTAGTTCAACCATCAGCAAAACAAATGCTTTCAGCCTTCTCAAAAATTCTCCCACCGACACACCAACTCCCTCCGATAGTCAACTTCACTTATCCTTTGGCATGACTTAATTCCTTCGGCATAACTCTCCCCTTGTCTTCCGATATCACACCTCACACCGATATGCTTAACATCAAACTTCGTCATAGGTCAGACTTCAATCATCAGTAAACACTTAAAGACTTTTGCCGATACACCAATACATTTAGCTTGCATATACACTGCATGACCTACTATAGTCAGTAATCCATTGTATCTTCTCCCGTTTCACTGATACAGCCGGTCATCACTTGTATCTAACTCAATGCACATTCACAATGTACATTCGCAACATGCATTTGTAACATACAACCCCGACATACGATTGTAGGATACACACGAAATGATACTCACATACATTTGCGATATACACAGGAAATGTTCTTCAACATACATTAGTGATATACACACGAGATGTATCTTCTCATACAGACTCACTCCTCTACTTCACGCTTTTGCCATCCTTCCCATAGTCTCAAACTTGCATTCTAATGGTGATCACCATCCAAATCTGCACTTCTCCTGCACTATTAGGGTTAGAGTCATATTATACAAGTTGTCCAGGACCTATTCCATGAGAATCAGGGTCTTACATTCATGGAAAGGTCCAATAAGACATTGTCACTCTCAAAACAAACCAAGGACAGTCCACTATTTTTTGTGCCAGTCAGAAGAATAGAAGTAAAACTATCAAAATTGAAAGGAAATACAAGAAATAAATGAACTTCTTTATTTATTGCAGTCAATTCATACAACCCAGGTCTCCAATTACTCCACCCTATGCTCCCTGATCTAACAGGACTGGTTTAATACTTCACTGTGTGGGTGGCAGTTGTACCGATGGGAATGCCAACCACTCTGCAACTATCCACCACATGGTTACACACAATTTCTTGCCAGTTACAACCAGACATGACTAGTTCAGACTCACACATGCACTTGAGGCCTTACAATTGGTCGCTTGGACCTTATGTAACACTAAAATATCAAAATAAACTACATAAACAAGAAATTAGCTAAATTATCTAGGTGCCCCTACACCAGAGGCACTATTGGCCCAAATTACATCATTTTTGGTCTTAGGGTCTATTGGTGCTTAAATCTGCAGGCACCTTCCTAAAATTTCAAGCATTCAAATATGCAGGTTCCTTCCCAAAAAATCCAAAAAAGTTCTAAGTCTTTGGGCTTCCTCATCATACTTCAAACATGACCTGATACTTTTTGAGGGGAGGTCATCATCATCATATTTCCAACATCACCATGACATTGCTTGCAGGGTCATATTTCATACCAGCCTGATCTTTCAGCCGGGGGTGATATTTTGAATATCGGGTGATCTTAGTTAAGATCACCCCGATGTTATTTTATCACGCTGATGCAACTGACGTCATTCCTATGTCAAGGTGATATCCGCTTGTCTAACAGCTTCATCATATTCTAAAGGGGGGGTGATATTCCGAACATCAGGTCATCTTACGAATATCACCCATGCCCCAATATGATGGTGACGTCATCTGGATATGAGGGGGTGCATGGTATGAATATGATAGTGATGTTATCAAGAGTTGACTGGATATCATGCGGGAGGACTTTTTTATGACATCATCAGGATCGGTGGGGTGATATTGGTTATCAGGTGATGCGGTCAGGATGATACTTTCCTGCAGGGTGATATTTCCCGCGGGGTGATATTTCACATCAGGGCATCATGCAGGAGGATCATGATGAGGTTTATACTGGTGCCGTCGGGAGCAAAATCACCGACATCATATATTCTCATGGCCTAGTATATAAAGTGTTGAGGAGGTCGCCATGGGGTGCATGTGGGATAATTGGTTCCCACATAATTTGAAAAGTCAGGGTCATATTTCTTAGCGGGAAAAGTTGCATAGTATACTACATTCCCAAGGCCGCAGGTTGGTATGCCATTAATGGTGGATGTTACAGGGTATGGACGAAGGCGTGCATGGATCAACCACCCGATTGAAGTTGTGAATCCCCAGGCGGCGGCGTAGGGCTCGAGACCACTCCCTGTCTCCTCCTCCACCTGCTGCATTCAATGTTGAGTGCCATTTTCTCATGATATGCTGTATTTGGCAGATTTTGAACCGCCCAGTAGTTAATGCTGAGTATCTTCCTGCTGTATACAGCAGGCTATGTCACTGATGTTGAAGGTGGTGGAAGACCTGGGTAGTTTTTGTGTAAATAATGAAAGACAAGGTATCTCCTGGCTGTTGTATCTCATTTTGGAGTTTATGAGTTGCATCATTAATGTATTTTGCACATATATCCAGTTTCATGTTGATATAGATGAAAAATGCTCTCATGCATGTGTTTATCTGTCTGTCTCCTTTGTTGCATGCTTTCCTTCTTTTGAATCTGGTTGCTAAGGGTTTCATAGATTCTAGGATACAGAGTTCTATATCACATGCCTAATCTCTAACTTCCATTCAAGGAGTGGATTAAATTATTTTAGGTTAAGCATGGAGAAGGTTGTATGTCAGCAGGGATATCTGTAAGTAGAGGCAGCTGAATACCCATTCTTGGGTGATGTTTGTAAGGCAAGCATCAATCCAACCCCTTGAAACTTGAATGCTAGTTGCAAAACATCTGTTGCATACGTCTAGTTGACTCCTTGCCTTGAGATAGGCACCGGTCTGCACCTGGGTTAGTAGTTATGACCCAAAACCCTTTGTCTTGCAGCCAAATCATAAAATCTAGCTTTTCATAACTTCCACCTGTTAGTTGTAGGAGTAGGATTAGGAACCCCCTGCATACTCTCATCCATAAGTAGACACATATGTCCAAGAATATTGCCAACCTTGTGATGTATCATACACATCTTAGTCCACACATGAGAGTATTCTACCTGTTGTTGTCATGCTAAATCTTCCTGTCATTTGGGCAAGTCAATGTTACATCTTTAGCAAATAGGGACACCCCCCTTGGTGCAGTAGAACGAGAAGTGAAGGGGAGGTAGCTCACGCAACCTCCCATCTCTATTGGCCAAATCTGCCTGTGCATTGGAGCTGGCAAACCCTCTGTCGATTCAGGAACCAACAGGGTCCTTACCAATACCCTTAGGACATTTGACCCTTACATCACCTTGACCATTACCACATGCCATTGTTAGGTTAAATTTGGTTCAACAATGAATATGCAATGATAAACAATATCAAATACCCAAAACTCAATAGAATAGTGAACTAAGAAGATTAAATCAAATAAGAAATGAATCAACAAAGAAAACCTTCCTTAGATCGAAACTTCCATTGTTGCCTATCAAAAATTGTCCTTGTGTGTATGAGAAAGGGCCCCCACTGAGTGCACTTATTTGCTTTGTCAAGAATGTCGATTATGAATGGCTATGGTAATGTCACAATGATGAGGAGCTTCACAACGAGGGTTGTAGTGCGTAGTGCATAGTAAAAAGCGTGATCACAAGTAATGAAGGAATTGGTGCCAAAGGCACACTGTAATTCCTGCAGAGTAACAATACTTAAAGCTTGGATGAATTGAATGGAAGAATGAGGTTTCTTTTATAGACTTGGGAGAAATAAGATCAACGGTATAGAAGACTTGATAAGATCAACGGTATAGAATGGATGAGGAACGTGCAACGAATAAGAAGAAGACAAGTGTCTTGCTTTCTTTTGCATGAGAGGATTTATCAAGAATAGAAGAATGAGTTAAAGCATTTAAAAGAATATAACACTCAGTTAAGTGATTTAAAACAAGAAGAATAGATTTACATGAGAATAAGAAGATATTTTGCTTTATTAAATATTAGGAATATTTAATTGCATGTGCAAAAAGATTAAATTATATTTAGAGATAACTTGATTTAGAAGAAAAAGCAACTTAAATAAATAATTGATTTATTTAAATTTAGAGAATATATTATTGGAAGAAACAAATTAAATAATTGGTATTATTTAATTTAGAAGATAAGAAATCAAATTAAATAAATAAATTTATTTAATTGTTTGTGCATGATTTAGAAGAATAAATAAAATGTTTGATTATATTTTATTTTTGGAGATTGAAAGGATTTAAATAAATTTGATTTGATTTATTTAAATTTGGAAGAATGAATTTGATTTAATTCAATAATTGGTAATTATTTAATTGTTTGGGAAGAATTTAATTAAATGAAGGATTTGATTTAATTGTTGGAAGAATATGAATCAAATAAATAAATTGATTTATTTATTTATTGATAGAGGAATAAAGAAGGGAATAAATATTAAGAATATTTATCTAGACCGAATCGTGTCATTTTTAGGTGTATACAGCCATAATTGGTTTTAAGATGCTCCAATTGACTTGATTAGCTCCATAGGATCCTCTCATGGTCATTGGTGTCTTCTTGTTCCAAGGTGTTCCTTTAGGTGCTCTTGCACCAATAGCTACCAATGCAAGATGCAAAACATGGCGTGGTGGAAGAAGTCTATGTCCTAGGAGTGGAAGAAGTCTGTGTCCCAGGAGTGGTTGGGACATTGGAAGTCTCTGCTCCCTGTTCCACATTCTTAGAGTTTATTGTTATTGATTTCATCCTGGATCTTTTTCTCGATCTAGAACTACTTGGGGAATCAATTGATTCCCTTTGACATGGTTGATCTGGTTGCAATGTTTCAAGGGCTTTACTAGATCATTTTTCTATGTATCTGGCAAGCGTTGTCAAGTCCACACCATCCAACTCTCTCTCTCTCTCTCTCTCTCTCTCTCTCTATATATATATATATATATATATATATCTTCTTTTAAATTTAGAAATAAAAAACTATAGACTAAAAATCAAAGAAACAATGGAAACATTTACAAATCTATAAATTCACAATGAATTACCTCATTGTGGCTAGAGTCTGCTCCCTTTGCTCCCTTCCCTCTATTGCTTGACATTTTGAGGCGACCTAGGGCAAATTATTTTTGTCCTGACTGTGGAGGCAAATGAAGTACACACTGCCAGGTATGGAGCTCCCAACTACTAATTATAAGCACAAATTTCTAATGTCATTATAGAGGAGAGTAGGAATAATTTATCTATAAAATTAGAAAAAAATGTAAGTGAAGAGAGGAGTGCAGAAATATTTACGTGGACAACAGAATCATGAGCGGCTATTGCCAAAATATAAGAACAGGAAACAATGTTGCTGCACACATTCTCAATCCAAGTCTTAATTTTATAAATAATCTCAAAACTCTTTTCTCCTCTAAATGTTATTATGTCATCCAAGAGTACAGACCCTAAACATTTAGTTGTATTGGAGAGAACCCTAAACATTTATCTATATGGATGATAAAAATGTAGAGATAAATGATTTAGAAACATTTTCATTACATTAAGAAAATAGTCGTGAAAGTGAAGGCAAAGCAACGATACTCCCAAGCAGGAATTTTTTATGGTATGTGTTTTTTATTGTGTGGTATGTTTTAACGTAGTGGGAATTTTTAATTTTTTGTTTTTGATTCATTAGTCGGCGTAGTTAATGCTGACTTTGGCACCGACTTTCAGCCCCAAATGTAATCTCTTTGGGGCACCAAAGTCAGCACAAAGTGTGACTAATTTAGTGCCTAGGGGTAAATGCAAGGAGATGGGGGACCAAAAAGTTGCCACCATCTCCAAAATTAAAGCAAAAAAAAAATATTGCCTACTCATTCTCTGCGTAGCTTTTCTCTTGACGGCAGCAAAGAAACCAAGCAAAATGCAATCGCATTGAAAAAGAGGAGATTCAATCAAGTGCACATGAGAAAACAAGAAATTCACAATGCCACCTCACCACCAAAGACATTGTTGTGCAAATTTGGAGGCTCTAGCACAAGAAGGTGGGGTTTGTCTGATTTTGTTAGTTTTAGAACAATTTTTTAGTTTTGCAATGTTTGATTTATGTTTATATTTCATTTACAATTATTGGAGAAGCAGAAAATCTAAATCGAGTTGAGGAGGGTGAAAACAACCCCCAAAACCCTCCAAACCCACCTTCAGCTCCTTTTCATGTTGTTTAGGGTGAAATTAGATTTTGTTAATCTTTTGTTGTTAGATGTTAAAATCCACCTCTCTACTAAACATTGAAGGATCTAGGGTTGAGTGGTGAACACTATCATACCCTAGAGTCACTTTTAGATGTAGGGAAACTTGGATTAGGGAAGTAATTATCAATTTTTCCTTCTCTTATGTCCAATTGACCATTAAAACCCTAATTATGTAAATACGACAACAAATTAATGAATTACAGAAAAAGCTCTTGCAGATGGGAGTAAAATACCAAATTATAGAATACCTATTTTGGGGGTTCCAAAGCAGAACAGTCGGGGACACTGGAGCGGGCACCCAAGTCCAAGGTACCTACTTTTTTGAGGAATCTAGACCTCCTTCAGACACTGATCAACCCTGTAACTTCTATTTTCTAAAATTTATCTGCGAAGGACACTGGAGTGAGCGCCCTAGTCCTAGAAGTGCTCCTTTGTCCAACTTTTCTTCAGATCCTGAATCCCTAATGTCTTCCAACCTTTCCTACAACTCCACTTTTTTATGATGCGACGCTTGTAACCTACAATCACAAGACTTGGTTTGGGGGTTGTGGTGTTTAGAGGCTTACCCCAGTTAAACTCTGAAGGAAACTTAAGTCTCTGAACACCATTGTCAAATAAAGAGGGCATGCCCTTGTGAGGCAAAGGCCAAAAACCAAAGAAATCAATGATAAAAACACAATGATATGTCACCTTGTAGTGAAGCTCTCATGGAGGAAGATGCTCTTCATGCCATGAGGAGATTGATGCTCAAATCTGTAAATATCAACACAAAACATACAAGTATGCTCTTGCAACACAATAGAAAGCCTTGAATCACCTTGAGAACACAATAGCTTGCTAGTAATCATCTAGCTTACAAATGAATGCCTTCACATGCTTATAAATGCAACTACAAGCATTCCTGCCAAGATTTTAAAAATTAAACTTTACCGTGTCAACAAAAGAACCTCCTAACAGTCATAAACCAACACTCAGAAATTGGGGCTGCCCCAAAATAGGGTAGGACTAGGGCACGGGTACCCAAGTCCTCCCCCCTATTTTGGGCAAGGTACAGCTCAAGGGGTCCACCTAGGTCCCATTTGCCATGAAACCTAGGTCTCATTCCATCAGGGTGTTAAAATATGAACTAAAATGTCCTAAATGCATGCTTAAAGACCCAAAAGCTAAGCCTTATGAGGGAAAAGCCCCCAAGGGGACATTTTCCAACGTTACATTTAGCCCCCACTTTAATGTATGTATGAACGCGAGGCCCATACATGTATTATAGTAAGGTCACAAACACAACAAACACACCAAGCACAGAGAAGACATGCCAATCACATAGAAAATAGTAATAGGCACGCAAAACACAGAGAAGACAGTTATAGTCACGCAAAACATGGAGCAGATAGTCAATGCATAGAAGACACATTAATGCATGGAAGACAGAATTGATATCTTTTTTTTTTTTTCTCATATGTATATGAAATGCAAATGCAAGTACTAGAAAGTAAACAAACCTCCCATAATACACGAAGCACTACTTAGGGGTGTTGGTCTCTGTATATGGGGCAACACACACGCAATACATGCAAAACCTCCCAAAATGCATACCGCATATGGGGCAACAAACACGCCAAATAAAACAAGCACACCAAAACACACACTTGAAGACACGGAGAAAACACGGCAGACAAGCAATGGTGTGTTCCCTATTTCTAGACTCATCACAATCTTAGGCACATTACAGGCACACACTAACGATTGGGCTTTGCCACAACAATCGTTGAAAACATACTTAAGGGTTGAGTTAGTCACAGAACTGCTCCTTGTTGCAAATATGGTCCTAACTGGTGTTCTCATTGATGTCAACATACTCCTGTTCCATTGATGTCAAGGATTGGATGAGATGTGTGCTGAGGATATAGAGAAAATTAGTTCTACAGAAACAGAGAACAACAGTGAAGCTCTATGAAGTAAAGATCCTAGCTAAGATGGAAATAAGGGAGTGCACATCAAAGGGTTTGTAGATATGTGTCTAAAGATGATCCAGTCAAGATTTGAGAGGTCCACATGAAGATTTGAGGAAGTTATGGCCACTTCAGTGAAACTAATTCTGGCATGTGTTCAGAGGTGACAGAGTGACACAAATAGGTCCGCTGAGATCCAGAAATGCAATATCTTGTTCTGCAGATTTGGTGGAGTGTTTAGGAAGAAAATTTGAATTGACAACTTGATTGGTTCATGATCTAGAGGTATCCAAGCATCTATTCCAATATGACAGTGATGACAGACTATGTTCTTGAGGTTTTGAATGAAGGAGAGAATGATTTCAGTAAGTAGAAGTAGTGTGGATGCTCTTAGTGATTTAGGCAAGCTTGTGGGGGTCTCTGGAATGTGTTCAGTTCGTATTGGTGGTCTACATTGAAGATTGAGCTCATAATTGAAGAATTACTTCCGTGCATGATGATGTTCTTCCTAAGTTTGGCCGACCGGATGAGTTACACATCTTGTGGATGATCTTGAATATGTTCCTGTGAAGCATGGCATGTTCCTCAAAGAAGATTGAAGTCCTGGATATGTATGGCCGACTATATGGTGATTCACATGAAGTCTTTTCTAATAAGACAAGTTGTATTTGTGTATTTGCTTTGTAATAAAGTTATGTATGTATTGTGTCAACTTTGATGATTATCTGAAAGTCGATGTCTTGTATAAATAAGAGTTGTGAAGTCATTTCAAAGGTGTGGCGAAGATTTGTATGTGGTAGAAAGGAGAAGAGCAAAAGGTAGAGCAGAAGTGTTGAGCTTATATGTGATGCAGAGGAAAGGATCAACTCAACTTCATACTAGGCAAAGTTCAACTACACCAATGAGCCCAAAAACAAGGATCTTCATGGAAGAGTGGGAATAGCAGTCAAAGTTCTTAAATTATTCTTGGAAATGGTGTTTTGACATGTATTAGATCCCATCCCATCCATTGGCAAAGGTGGATCAAACTTCAAACTACTAGTTCCTTCACAAACCCCAAGAAAGACTAGTAACCTACAAACGGAGAACAGTCCCAATAACTTTCTGTATAAACATCCAAATGCAAATCTTAGACATGTATTAGATACCCATTATGCCTCCCCACAACATACTCTAGAATGGGTTTGGCTTGTTTTGGAAAATGTGCTCTAAAAATGGATTGGTAATTCTGCTACAAGGGTTCAAACTCAGAAATGTCACTGTGAAATGCTACGAACAGTCATACATAACTTCCACACAACACAAAATGAGTTCAATCGCTTCAGTTAGATTGTAGATAACATAGTTATAGACATTTTCCCCAAGTTACATAAAGATCCAACAGTGGAAACAAAAGTTATGGCGTTTTTCCCAAAACAGGTTACTCTAAATCAGGGTTTGACAGTCTACACAAAAAATGCAATATCTTGAGCAAAACAAAACCAAAATGCATGCAACCAAAAGAAAATGGAAGGTGATTGATAAACCTTTCATGCAAAATCAGTTAGAAATAAACTCCAGTCCATACAGATCCGTACAAGGCCAGAAAATAGCATTTTTCTGAAGAAAATGCATAAAAACAGTGTTATCTTATCATTCCACTTCATACATTCAACCACCTCTGAATTTTTGTGAATATTACAAAGCCTTTTAAAGGCATTTCAACATGTCTTTTTAGTTTCCAACCTCCTAGGAATGAACTAGAATAAGGTGACCCTTCACCTTCCCACATTTTGCATCTTTTAGGAATTTTACATTTTGAATAACAACTTTACATATTATGTCCAAATGACTCCAACATAACTTCAAATGATCAAATTGATCCTATTACAACATTGAATCTCTAAAATGGAATCAAATTCCACAAAATTTGTCCATGAAAACATTAATTTTCAAGGTGCTCCTGCACCATACTCCTTAGCATGAAGAAAACTCGTCCTAAGAGTTGTGTGGTCTGCTTCAAACGACTTTTGCCTCTTTATGTCTTCAACCCTGACTTGATGCTTCCTCTGCTTCCTCGTTACCTTCCAACTGTGACTCCTATTAATGGAGTTTGACTGGCTGCCTCCAAGGTGCATCAGAAGTCCACTCCTTCCCGCTACAACAACACTTCTGTCCCTCACCTGGGAGTCCTCTCTTGCCTCTCTCCCCAAGACTGTTGGCGACAACCAATGGACCATCTCCTCTGGCCCTCTTGACAGACCTTCCTATCTGCCTACTGCAGTGAGTGAACTTGCACCTACAACCATAAAAATTCTCAACAAGAATCAGATAGCAAAAACCAATGCTCATCCTGAACTCCTGGTGTAGATTGCCTCTTTCGGCGCTCTATCTACACGCTCAGAATCTTCTGAGCTCTGATACCAATTTGATGCAGAGGTAGGAGGACCAAAACTATACTCAATAAAATTAACAAATCAAAGAACTAATCCAATTGTTTTGTTCAGATTGAAGAGAACATTAATATAGACTTTTCATCCAATTTTCATGAAAATCCAATGGTAGGAGAGAAAGTTATGACTCTTTTCCCAAAACTACAAACCCTAGGCAACGTTCAGACCTGCCCTCACCAAAATTGTAATATCTTTCACAAAAATTAATGAAATTATACCAAACCAAAAGAATTGTAAACTAGTAACACATATCTTTCCATACATCTATTATATGCATCAATGTGAGGCCGTACCAAGTCGTACCATGCATATTTTCAAACTGCATTTTCAGAAAATTAAACTCTGCAAACCTACCCTCAATAAAAATGCCATAACTTATTCAAATATTAATGAAATTTGATGCAACAAAAAGAAATAGAAATTAGACTCAAGAATCTTTCCAACCATATATGGAAATTGGTTTGTTTCCAACTACTTAGAACAAACCAAGAGCCAAATGACTCTTCACCTTCCCTCATTCTTCATCTTTTTTCCAACTTTACATTGACAACCTTTACATGGTTTGCAATATTTTGCATATTTGAACTTCCTAGTGACCTTTAATACATAACAATGACTTGATTAACCTTATACAATGATGAATCATTACAAGATTGGATTATTTTAATCAAACTCCTATGGAAGTCAAGGTGCTCCTGCACCATACAACCAACCAACAAAGATTTCTAAGTCCCTTGGAAATGTATCAGGAGCACCTTGGCAAATTAATGTTTTCATGGACCAATTTTGTGGAATTTGATTCTATTTTAGAGATTCAATGTTGTAATAGGATCAATTTTATCATTTGAAGTTATGTTGGAGTCATTTGGATATAATATGTAAAAGTTGTTATTCAAAATGTAAAATTCCTAAAAGATGCAAAATGTGGGAAGGTGAAGGGTCACCTTATTCTAGTTCATTCCTAGGAGGTTGAAAACTGAAAAGACATGTTGAAATTCCTTTAAAAGGCTTTGTAATATTCACAAAAATTTGGAGGTGGTTGAATGTATGAAGTGGAATGATAAGATAGCACTGTTTTTATGCATTTTCTTCAGAAAAATATTGTTTTCTGGCCTTGTATGGATCTGTACGGATTGGAGTTCATTTCTAACTAATTTTGCATGAAAGGTTTATCAATCACCTTCCATTTTATTTTGGTTGCATGCATTTTGGTTTCGTTTTGCTCAAGATATTGCATTTTTTGTGTAGACTGTCAAACCCTGATTTAGAGTAACCTGTTTTGGGAAAAACGCCATAACTTTTGTTTCCACCATTGGATCTTTATGTAACTTGGGGAAAATGTCTGTAACTATGTTATCTATAATATAACTAAAGTGATTGAACTCATTTTGTGTTGTGTGGAAGTTATGTATGACTGTTCGTGGCATTTCACAGTGACATTTCTGAGTTTGAACCCTTGTAGCAGAATTACCAATCCATTTTTAGAGCACATTTTCCAAAACAAGCCAAACCCATTCTGGAGTATGTTGTGGGGAGGCATAATGGGTATCTAATACATGTCTAAGATTTACATTTAGATTTTTATATAGAAAGTTATTGGGACTGTTCTCCATTTGTAGGTTACTAGTCTTTCTTGGGGTTTGTGAAGGAACTAGTAGTTCAAAGTTTGATCCACCTTTGCCAATGGATGGGATGGGATCTAATACATGTCCAAACACCATTTCCAAGAAGAATTCAGGAACTTTAACTACTGTTCCCACTTTTCCATGAAGATCCTTGTTTTTGGGCTCATTGGTGTAGTTGAACTTTGCCTAGTATGAAGTTGAGTTGATCCTTTCCTTTGCATCAAATTGGTATCAGAGCTGGCGAAAGATTTGGGTGGTGTGTATTTTTTTTTCTGTCACTGAGAAGGCAGGTGAAGAGCAAGAAGATCTTGATTGTGTAGATAGATCGCCGAGGGAGGCAATCTACACCTTTTGGATTTTGTGTTGCTCAGTTGTTTGGTTGCAGGTGCTTGTTCCATCTAGCTGCAAGAAGGATGTTTTCTGAGATTGTGTGTGGGCAGACAAGATGAGGTCTGTCATGACCATTCTCCAATAGAGATTTGGCTGGAGAAGGATGCATAGAGAAACCACTAAGGAGAGAGTGGTAGGTGCATCACTAGGATCTGCTGTTGGGTGAGATGAATAGTTTGGTGAGTTGGTTTGTTGTGAAGTAGTGAGAGAGATGGATACCTGAAGAAGCACTTGATGTTGCAGCCCGAAGAGTACTCCACTGATGGGAGTAGAAGGAGCCTGAGGATGCTCTGTGAAGATGGTAGTTTGTTTTGTTGGTTGATTGGTCACCTTTCTTGATGTGAAGATTTGGAAGATTGTAGCTGAGAAGATTGAAGATTGAAGACAGAGGAAAGAGACTTTTGTTACAAATACATTTCCAAGGGACTTAGAAATCTTTGTTGGTTGGTTGTATAGTGCAGGAGCACCTTGACTTCCATAGGAGTTTGATTAAAATAATCCAATATTGTAATAATTCATCATTGTATAAGGTTAATCAAGTCATTGTTATGTATTAGAGGTCACTAGGAAGTTCAAATATGCAAAATATTGCAAACCATGTAAAGGTTGTCAATGTAAAGTTAGAAAAAAGATGAAGAATGAGGGAAGGTGAAGAGTCATTTGGCTCTTGGTTTGTTCCAAGTAGTTGGAAACTGAAAGGTCATTTGTAATACCTTTAAAAAGGCCTTGTATACCTTTGAAAACTTGGAGGTGATTGAAGATTGAGAATGGAATGGTAAAAAGTAATGTTTTCTATATTATACTTCAGAAATTTACTATTTTCTTGCATGGTATGGCCTAGTATAGGTAGGAGAACATTTATTTTTTATTTCAAATGAAATTCTATTCAATCACCCTCCCTTTCCTTTTTGTCTCATCAAATTTGGTGCAATATTGAGGAAGTTATGACCGTTTTAGTGACTGCAATTTTCAGAATTCTCCTATAACAGTCCTGTTGCAGCGTTTGGTATAGTGTTGTACGGATAGATATAGGGGCAAGCCATATATGGTTGGAAAGATTATTGAGTCTAATTTCCATTTCTTTTTTTTGCATCAAATTTCATTAAGATTTGAATAAGTTATGGCATTTTTATTGAGGGTAGGTTTGCAGAGTTTAATTTTTTAAAAATGCAGTCTAAAAATATGCATGGTACGACTTGGTACGGCCTCACATTGATGCATATAATAGATGGATGGAAATATATGTGTTACTAGTTTACAATTCTTTTAGTTTGGTATAATTTCATTAATTTTTGTGAAAGATATTATAATTTTGGTGAGGGCAGGTCTGAACGCTGCCTAGGGTTTGTAGTTTTAGGAAAAGAGTCATAACTTTCTCTCCTACCACTGGATTTTCATGAAAATTAGATGAAAAGTCTGTATTAATGTTCTCTTCAATCTGAACAAAACAATTGGATTAGTTCTTTGATTTGTTAATGTTATTGAGTATAGTTTTGGTCCTCCTACCTCTGCATCAATATGGAACTAACTCAAGCATAGTGAAGATGCTATTCTTCAGTTCAAGTCTGTAACATTTATTATTCTGTAGACAGTGTGTCTCCTGTAGGCAGTGAGCCTCTTGTGAGCAATGTGCTTAGGTAGTGAGCCCTAATTGGTATGTACCATTTTATTCCTTTTATTCTTTTAACAGAGAATACAATCTTGGGTTATTCACCCAGTGGTTTTTCCCTTAACCAGGTTTTCCACGTTAAAATCTTGTTGTTATATGTGTTAATGTGTTTATGTTCTTACATTATGATTGGTTTATTATTATGCTACTGAATTACAAAAGGATATAAGTGGTTAATGAAAGGAAAGTTTTGAGACAACTAATTCACCCCCCCCCTCTCAGTGGTCTGTCTTGAAACTAACAATTGATATTAGAGCCAAGTTCCTCCAAAAGAGATTAATCGCTTGAGGAGATCAAGGATGTCTTCCTACAAGAAGGATAGTCTAAGGTTTGATGAAACTAATTACACTCTTTGGAAAAGCCACATGGAATGTCACTTGCAATGTATGGGAATGCAATATTGGATCATGGCTTCAAAGAAGTATGTTCCTCCACAGAATGGTCCAAGAACTGTAGATGAAATCAGAGATGCTAAAAACAATCTTCAGGCTAAAGAAGCTCTACTAAGTACCTTATCTGATTTAGAGCTGACAAATGTTATAGATCTAAGAACTACATATGAGATTTGGGAAAAACTAGAACTTCTGCATGAAGGAGACAAATATGCTAAATGTGCCAAGCTACAGAGTCTGCAAGGAAATTTTGAAAGCCTGAAGATGGGTAAAGATGAGAACATTACTACTTTTATGCCAAAAGTAAATGAGCTTGTTTGTGGCATTAGGTGTGCTGGTGGAATCTTGGATAAAGATGATATTGTTGCCAAAGTTCTTAGATCCCTACCTCCTGCTTACAAATACAAGGTTGTTGCTATTGAAGAATTCAGATCTTTTTCAAATATCACAAGAGATCAATTGGTTGGAAAATTAACTGCATTTGAATTGGCTGAGTTTAGAGATGCCCCTCCCAAGACTGAGTCTACATTCAAAGCTAGTGCCTCTGTAAAAGGAAAACAAAAGTTTGACCTAGGAGAGAACTCCTCAAAGAAACTAACATGGTATGAAAAAGCAAGAAAAGATTTGGAAGAAGATGAAACAGAAGCTACTCAACTTGAAGCCCTTATTGCAAAAAGACTACCAAGAGGATTCGGTAAATATGAAGGAAAATTACGCTTCAAATGTTTCAACTGCAACAAGATTGGTCATTTTGCCTCAAAGTGTCCAGAAAGATTTTCAAGGGAAAATCCAAACAGATCAAGATTCCAAAATAAATGTTACTATGTTCATGAAGATGATGATGAAGGAGTAACAAATGATGAATCAGAAACTGGAAACAAATCTGAAAGTGACTGGGTGTTCATTGCCATCAAGGAAGATGATCAAATGCCCTCTGAATCTATCAATCATAAAATGATAGAAAGAGTTTTGGCTACCCAAGTTGAAGATAAGGATTATTGGGTCATTGACAGTGGATGCTCTCACCATATGACTGGTGACAAAAACAAGTTCATAGAATTGGAGAGATATGAAGGAGGGGTTGTAAAATTTGGTGATAATTCTGTTGGTAGAATAAGAGGTAGAGGAACTATTTCTTTTGATGGAAAGAACAAAACCAGTGATGTACTGTATGTTGAAGGTCTGAAGCACAATCTTCTCAGTGTTGGACAATTGGTGGACAAAGGCTATGATCTCTGATTCAAAAATAGAAAATGTAGGATCTTTGAAAGTTCTGGAACAGAGATTGCATTTGATACTCAAACAAAAGGTAACATCTTCCATTTGGTTGGTACTGACAAAAATTGTTTATTTGTTCAACTTGATCAAAGTTGGTTATGGCATAGGAGAATGTGTCATGTGAATTTTGGTAACATCATCAAGATAAGCAACACTCAGGATGTAAGAGCTCTTCCAAGACTGGTGAAACCTACTAGTAGTTTGTGTAAAGAATGTTAGTTGGGTAAGCAGAATAGAGTCACATTCAAAAGTAAGGAACAATCCTCTACCGGATTGTTGGACTTAGTGCATACTGATCTATGTGGACTGGCAAGAATCGGGAGTTTGCAAGGTGATAGATACTTTATGTTATTAATTGATGACCACTCTCGGATGATGTGGGTGACTTTTCTGAAAGAAAAATCTGAGGCTCTTGAGAAATTCAAAATATTCAAGGCTATGGTGGAGAAAGAAACCAAATTACACATAAAATGTCTCAGGTCTGATAGAGGTGGAAAATTCACATCCGAAGAGTTCACAGATTTCTGTGAGAAACATGGGATAAAGAGACATTTATCTACTCCAAGGACTCCACAGCAGAATGGAGTAGTCGAGAGAAAGAATCAGACCATGCAGGAAGCATCTAGAATCATGATGATGGAAGTAAATGTTCCTCAGATCTACTAGAGAGAAGTTGTAAGCACTGTTGTCTATACTCTCAATAGAGTACAAATCAGAAGCAATACTGTTAAGACTCCCTATGAACTCTGGTTTGGCATCACTCCTACTGTGAAGTATTTCAGAATCTTTGGTAGTAAATGTTACATTAAAAGAGATGAAGACCTTGGAAAATTTGATGCTAGAAGTGATGAAGGAATATTCTTGGGTTATTCTACTCAAAGCAAAGCATACCTGTGTTATAACAAGAGATTGAAAAAGATTGTAGAAAGTACAAATGTAAAGGTTGATGAAGGCATTGAAAAACCATCAATGTTTTATGAATATGAAGAAGATGATCAAAATGATGTTCTAGTTCAAGACCCTTCTGAAAATCAGAACCAAACTGATCCAAAGAATCCTAAAATTCAGGAAGAAGAAACAAGTTTGAATGATCCTATCCAAGAAATAGAAGTGCAAGAAGTTCCCAAAACTCCCAGGTATGTAAGATTGAGGCATTCTGAAGACCAGATCATAGGAGATAAAAGAAAAGGTGTTCAAACAAGAAGAAGGATTGCTCAAGACTTAGAGAAGTATTGTCTGATCTCAGAGTTTGAATCAAAAATAGTAAGTGAGGCATGCAATGATGAAAGCTGGACTAAAGAAATGGAGGAAGAGTTGATGCCGATTGAGAAAAATCACACTTGGGATCTTGTTCCCAGACTTAGAAACAAAAATGTGATAGGAACCAAATGGGTCTTCCAGAATAAACTGAATGAAGAGGGTGAAGTAGTCAGAAATAAAGCCAGATTAATCTACAAGGGTTATTCTCAAATTGAAGGAGTTGATTTTGAAGAAACTTTTGCCCCGGTGGCAAGGATTGAAGTAGTCAGATTATTTCTTGCCTTTGCTGCCTTCAAGGATTTCAAAGTATATCAGATGGATGTCAAGTCTACCTTCCTGAATGGTGACTTAGAAGAAGAGGTATACATTAAACAACCAGATGGATTTTAATTATCTGATCAGGGAGATATGGTCTGCAAGTTGAAGAAAGCTTTGTATGGACTCAAACAAGCCCCAAGAGCCTAGTATGAAATATTGGATAAACATCTTTCAAAGATTGGTTTCAAAAAAGGTACTGCTGACAGTAACTTGTACTTCAAAATTGATCATAAAAATACCTTAATTGTTGAAGTGTTTATTGATGATATCATTTTTGGAGGAAGAGATAGTTTGTGCAAGACTTTTGCAAATCAAATGAAAAGTGAATTTGAAATGTCTATGTTTAGGGAAATGAATTTCTTCTTGGGTCTACAAATCACTCAAACAAAGAAAGGAATCTTTATTTCTCAAACCAAGTATGTGAAAGAATTGTTGAAGAAATTTGGGATGGAAGACTTAAAGCCAATGAATACTCCCATGGCAACCGGATGCAAACTGAGCAAAGATGATGACTCTCCCAAGGCTGATCAGAAAAAGTACAGGTAAATGATTGGAGGTCTATTGTATCTTACTCAAACTAGACCTGAAATTATGAATGATGTTGGTCTAGTTGCCAGATTCCAAGCTAATCCTAGAGAACCTCATATCATGGCAATCAAGAGGATTCTCAGATATCTAAAAGGAACAATTGAGAATGGCTTATGGTATCCTAGGGATCATGATTTCTCTCTTCATGCATATACAGATGTAGATTGGGTAGGAGATGTGGATGACTGGAAGAGTACCAGTGGTAGTGCATTATTTTTGGGAAAAAGATTAGTTTCTTGGCTAAGCAAGAAATAAGAGGCAATATCTATGTCCACTACAGAAGTAGAATATATTGCAGTAGCAAGTAGTTGCACTCAAGTATTGTGGATGAAGCAAATACTAAGAGACATCATAGTAGAGTATAAGGAACCTATCACAATCTTCTATGATAACTCAGGTGCAATAAACATTTCAAAAAATTTGGTGTTGCATTCAAAGACAAAACATATATCCATCAAGTTTCACTTTTTGAGAGAGCAGGTGAACAAGAATGAAGTCATATTGGAATTTGTGCCCTCTACGGATCAGATTGTAGACATCTTTACTAAACCTCTACCTAAGGACTCTTTTGAGTATCTCAGGGAGAAGTTAGGGGTTATTACCCCTCCGGTTCTCAATTAAGGTGCATGGATATGCATCAATCTGGTGAATCTCATAGTCATATCTTGTGATCTAGATTGATGATAGGAAGCTGCTACTTAGGGGGAGTTGTTTGTATGATTTTGAGTAATGCAAGTATGTGCCCTTTTCCATTGATGTCAATGGGGGAGAGAAGACATGTGAAAAATAAAGTGGTTGATGTTGATAGGGGGAGCTATGTCAGTCAATGAGAAGGAGTTCTTGTCTTGATGGTTAAAATAGTTTTTCACATTATATGTTGCCATCAATGACAAAGGGGGAGATTGTTGCAAGTATGGACCTAACCAGTGTTGTCATTGATGTCAACATACTCCTGTTGCATTGATGTCAGCATACGCCTGTTGCATTGATGTTAAGGATTGGATGAGCTGTGTGTTGAGGATATCGAGAAAATTAGTTCTATCAGAAACAGAGAACAACAATGAAGATAGTGAAGCTCTATGAAGTAAAAATCCTAGCTAAAATGGAAATAAGGGAGTGCACATCAAAGGGTTTGTAGATATGTGTCTAAAGATGATCCAGTCAAGATTTGAGAAGTCCACATAAAGATTTGAAGAAGTTATGGCCACTTCAGTGAAACTAGTTCTGGCATGTGTTTAGAGGTGACAGAGTGACACAAATAGGTCCGGTGAGATCCAGAAATGCCATATCTTGTTCTGCAGATTTGGTGGAGTGTTTAGGAAGAAAATTTGAATTGACAACTTGATTGGTTCATGATTTGGAGGTCCGCAAGCATCTATTCCAATATGACAGTGATGACAGGCTGTGTTCTTGAGGTTCCGAATGAAGGAGAGAATGATTTCAGTAAGCAGAAGTAGTTTGGATGCTCTTAGTGATTCAGGCAAGCTTGTGGGGGTCTCTGGATTGTGTCCAGTTCATGTTGGTGGTCTGCATTGAAGATTGAGCTCATAATTGAAGAATTACTTCCATGTGATGATGTTCTTCCTAATTTTGGCCGATCGGATGAGTTACACATCTTGCAGATGATCTTGAAGATGTTCTGTGAAGCATGGTGTGTTCCTCAAAGAAGATTGAAGTCTCAAATATGTGTGGCCAACTATATGGTGATTTGCATGAAGTCTTTTGTAATAAGACAAGTTGTATTTGTGTATTTGCTCTGTAATAAAGTTAAGTATGTATTGTGTCGACTTTGATGATTATCCCAAAGTTGATGTCTTATATAAATAAGAGTTGTGAAGTCATTTCAAAGGTGTGGTGAAGATGTGTATGTGGTAGAAAGGAGAAGAATGAAAGGTAGAGTAGAAGTGTTGAGCTTAAATGGAACTGACTCAAGCATGGTGAAGATGCTATTCTTCAGTTCAAGTATGTAACATTTATTATTTTGTAGACAGTGTGTCTCCTGTAGGCAGTGGGCCTCTTGTGAGCAGTGTGCTCAGGCAGTGAGCCCTAATTGGCATGTGTCATTTTGTTCCTTTTATTATTTTAACAAAGAATACAATCTTGGGTTAGTCACCCCGTGGTTTTTCCCTTAACTGGGTTTTCCACGTTAAAATCTTGGTGTTATATGTGTTAATGTGTTTCTGTTCTTACATTATGATTGGTTTATTATTATGTTGTTGAATTACAAAAGGATATAAGTGGTTAATGAAAGGAAATTTTTGAGACAACTTATTCACCCCCCCTCTCAGTTGTCTGTCTTGAAACTAACACTCCCTGCCTCCACATTGGACTTTTGAAAATGCAACCCCACCCGCATCACGGAGATGCCTTACAATGAAAAGGAAGCATGGCATACCACCCCACCCACATCACAGAGATGCCTTACAGTGAAAAGGAGGTATAAGCTCAAAAGAATACAACCCCACCTACATCACGGAGACGCCTTACGGTGAAAAGGAGGTATATGCAATAGATTGATTGATTGGTTGCAAACAAACTCGGGATGCAGGAAGTACTCATCGTACTAGCCTACACCTAAGGACAAGCACATTGCTAACATCTACAATAGACAGCTTACCTTATATATGCCCCCACCTTAAGGTGGCTGCTATCATGTATCAATATCAAGCACGTTAAGGTAGGAAGAAAACAGACAAGGGAACACCAACTTTCACAAAGCCCATGCCCCCTGGAGGTGACATGTACTTTACGATCACCAAATGTTCCCACAAACACATCCCTACAAGAAACATGTTAGTGTCTACAACATCATAATAAATGACAACATCAATGCATATGAAATCTGAGGTATGCAAGATTCAAGGTAGACAAAGTGCATAGAGCAGCAGTATTGTTTATGATTTGTAAATGAGATAGAACATCATCAAAATCATCACTACGTAGAAAGAATGAATGCTTCCACTAGCCCAGAGTTGGATAAGAAATACAACCCCATCATCATATTAGGAACTAAGTCCATTTATTTTATTGCTCTTGAAAGGGACACTAGGTCCGCATCAGTATAAATGTTTTTTGTCATCCGCCCTCTAGATGGAAACACTAGAGGAAGGGAAACAATAAATAAGAGAGGAGAAATAAGTGTCTTAGGGACAGTCACGTATGAGGGTGCCCCCAAGTCACCAACCACGACACTATGCTTGTAAGACACAACACAAAACAATGAAATCAGAAAGAGAGAGGCAATTTAGAAGAATGATGATACAAATAGAAGAATGTTACAATAGAGGTGGTCTCCTGGTATGTCAAACCTTATGGGAGAATCTGAGGTCATCCCAAGAGGCCTAGACAACACATAACACATCACAGGGGAAGCACATCATAAGAGAGATAAAGGGTTAGAGATACTTACCTATTAGGGTTTCATCGTTAAGAACCTGCATATCTAGAATATCTGTCATGTTGTTTTGATCTTATTAAATTAATATTAAGTGTAGGATGATGAGAGGCTTTCTTTTCTTTAAAAGGATTATATCCAATACCGCTTGAGTAATGTGTTGAAGCAGATTCTATAGGTACTCAAATCCCTTGTTGATTTACACCACATCCCTTACCTTCATATTCACAATTGTTATAAAGGATTTTAAATCCTTGACCATAAAGGGATGTCATTTCCTTAGAAGAAGGTGAAGCCTCATAGATGTCATCATTTGTAGTATAAGTGAGGGTATTGTCTTTATTCTCAACCAAGGAGACTTTATTTTTCTCAGATGTTTGAAAAGACTGCGTTGACGAAATTGATGAGACTTTTGATGTGTTGAGGTTACTAAGTTTATATGCCCCTACATCGCAAGGATTAAAATTAAATGAACCCCAATCATCATCAACAAGTGCATTCGATGGTTGAGAGTTTTGCACAACATTAGCCATTCATGGATCACCTCGTAAATTGTTTAAGCTCATATAATTGTAAACTAGTTTTTGCATTTCAATGTGTAAACAATTATCTGGTTCAAGATCAGCATGAATAGTATGAAATTTACCTTTGAATATAAATTTGATCGAACAATGTAGAGTGGAAGGGACTTCCCCCAATGCATGAATACAGGGTCTACCAAGAATCATGTTGTAAGATAAAGAACTAGGCATGACATGAATCAGGGTAGGCACCATCACAGGTCCCACTTTTATAGGTAAAGTTATAGTACCTATGGATTGTCATCCAACATTGTCAAAACCACGAATACTTAACAGTTTTAGCTTGATGGTAGATGTATCAACTTTAATCTTATATAATAAGTCAATGCCACAAACATTAAGAGCTGATCCATTATCAATCATAATTCTCTTAACCAATGTTTTGTTTATTGTAACAAAGATTACAAGAGGATCATATTGACTTTGAACTTCAATTGACGGTAATTCCTATGGTTGAAAGAGAATATCTATTTTTGTCACATGCATACTATCCAAAACTGTTGCTACATCATTAGGCTTAGCAGTAGGTGGGATAATCACCTTTTGCAAAGCTTCTTGGAGCATTCCATGGTATGTAGGTGATCTTTGTATTAAATCCCAAAGAGAGATCTTAGCTGGGGTAGTGTGAAGCTACTTGACAAGATCATACTCTTGACCACTTTTATGAGTAAGATGAGGTGGTTGAGAGAGCATAGGTTGAGAACATGGAAGAGAGATAGATACATGTGGTGCTTGGTTACTTTTCTTGTTATTACAGGTGTTGTATGTATGAGCAATCACATTGTGGTGTGGTTGTTGTAACACATTTTGAACACCTTGAACCGTAATCACTGGTTTTAACCAAGAGGGTGCACTAAGTGTCCCTCAAACAATAATTCTAGGAATATTTCTATGAAGGCCATTAATGATAATTAACACTATTTTCCTCTTGATTGCACCCAATATCCATCCTCAAAGGATTTAATGTGACAGACCTTTTATCATCCACTAATGCTACATCTTGGCAAGGGAGAGAAGTGGGATAAGAGGAGGGTACATCATCACCATCATCATCATAATCTGTGGTGGAAAAGGGCTTTTCTCTCTCATCTTTCTCATGAGTGTTCCTAGAGATGAATTTAGTTAAATCTTCTAATATCAAAGGATGTTTACTCATGAGGATTAGGAATTCTTCAAAATCAAGATCTTTGATAAATGCATGCAGAGATAGCATAGAAAAATGAAATGAAGGTTCCATTGCATTGTTTTCAATGTAAACTCAGATTTTAAAATCTTTTCAAATTTGATGCAAAAGACAAGTGCAAAACTATATGTAAAAATAGCCTAAAATGCTTGATTTTTGTGCTTTTTCTAATGCAAACAAATGGAACAAAGGATGTTGTAAGGATTTTGATCAAGGGAAGCAAGATATTAATCTAATATCAGTCCAAAACAGCAATATAATCACTCTCAACACACGCTTGATGTGATTTCAAGATAATGCCAAGTCAAAATACAGTGAAAATATGTCAAAATAGTCACTTTTTTCACCGAAATTCAATGCAAAATAGCATAACAAAGGGTGTTGTGAGGAAAATGTTGATGGAAAGAAAATAATATAAGTAATAAAAGCCACTTGGTGTCAAAATACCCAACACAACACGATTTTAGCGCCACTTAAGGTCAAACCCTAGTGAAAATATAGCAAAAATAGGTTTTTTTCACAATTTTTCAACTCCAAGACTTAGAAAAAGAGGTGTTGTAAGACATTTTAGGATGGAAAGAGAATAATATCAATAATATTAGTCACCTCAATCCATAAAATTGATCACAACACGCTTGGAGTGCAAACTAGGTTAAACCCTAGGGCAAAAATAGTTAAAATGTGTAGTTTTTCACCAAATTTTCACTACAAGAGCCCATAAAAAGGGTGTTGTGAAGATTTTTAGAAGGGGCAGAAAATTATTACCCTGATAATAGAAAATTAATGCAAAAATATCCTTCACAACACACTTGTAGTGCAAGTTTGGAGAGTTGATAAGGCCAAATTTAGTGAAAATTGTCTTTTTGAAGCCCTATGTTTGAAATCTCAGGGTAAAATTCTATGTGAATTCTTTGAAGTATGATTAATGATGAAAATTAAATACTCTTAGATCTTAAAATGGTTTACAAGGTTAAACATGCAAAATGCCCATGCAAATTTAATGAAAATGCACCAAAATTGCTAGTTTTTGTTAAAATTTTCTATGCAAAATTGCAAATAATTTAAATATAAATGCAAATTCACACTAAAATACAAGACTACAGCCAACTGAAAATTTGAATGAGCCTCTAAAATCAGTAGAAAAATCTGATAAAAGATTTTGCCTACAAACCCTAGATTTTGGAATTACTAGGTTATATAAAATTGTCAAAATTTCCACAAAACCTTAGCAATTAAATGATGAAAATGCAAATAAAGATTTTGAATTTTTTATATTTTTCTATAGTTTATATCAGATCTAATGCAAAAATCATGAATTAGGAAAATTTAGGAAGAACTGATGCAATTTAGTAAGCCCAACAATGCAATTTTTTTTGTATTTTTCCAATTTTTCATTTTTTTTTAAATTTTCTCAATGCAATAAAGTAAATGCCTATATGAATGAATGAAATCACACCAAATTTGTAGACAAACACTCAGTAAGTTGTAATTTAAATTCAAAAACATGGGTTCACCAAAATGTTTAGGGTGAAATTGGATTTTGTTAATCTTTTGTTGTTAGATGTTAAATTCGCCTCTCCACTAAACATTAAAGGATCTAGGGTCGAGTGGCAAGCACTATCATACCCTAGAATCACTTTCTAATATAGGGAAACTTGGATTAGGGAATTAATTATCAATTTTTCCTTCTCTTATTTCTAATTGACCATTAAAACCCTAATTATGCAAATACGACAACAAATTAATGAATTACAGAAAAAGCTCTTGCAGATGGGAGTAAAATACCAAATTATAGAATACCTATTTTCAGGGTTCCAAAGTGGAATAGTAGGGGAGACTGGAGCAGGCGCCCAAGTCCAAGGTACCTACTTTTTCAGGGAATCTGGACCTCCTTTGGACACTAATTAGCCCTGTAACTTATGTTTTCTGAAATCTATCTGTGGAGGACACTGGAGTGAGTGCCCTAGTCCTAGAAGTACTCATTTGTCTGACTTTTCTTTAGATCCTGAATCCCTAATGTCTTCCAAGCTTTCCTACAACTCCACTTTTTCTGGATGCGACAAGGTCTATAACCTGCAATCACAAGACTTGGTTTGGGAGTTGTGTTTAGAGGCTTGCCTCAATCAAACCTTGGAGGACACTTAAGTCTCTAAACACCATTGTCAGCTAAAGAGGGCATACCCTTGTGAGGCAGAGGCCAAAAACCAAAGGAATCAATGATAAAAATACAATGATATGTCACCTTGTAGTGAAGCTCTCATGGAGGAAGATGCTCTTCATGCCATGAGGAGATTGATGCTCAAATCTGCAAATATCAACACATAAAACATACAAGTCTGCTCTTGCAACACAATAGAAAGCCTTGAATCACCTTGAGAACAGGATAGCTTGCTAGTAATCATCTAGTTTACAAATGAATGCCTTCACATGCTTATATATATAACTACAAGCATTCCCGCCAAGATTTTAAAAATCAAACTTTACCATGTCGGCAAAAGAACCTCCTAACGGTCATAAACCGACACCCGAAAATTGGGGCTACCCCAAAATAGGGTGGGACTAGGGTGCAGGCGCCCAAGTACTCCCCCCTATTTTGGGTAGGGTACAGCTCAAGGGGTTCACCTAGGTCCCATTTGTAATGAAACCTAGGTCTCATTCCATCGGGGTGTTAAAATATGAACTAAAATGTCCTAAATGCATGCTTAAAGACCTAGGAGCTAAACCTTATGAGGGAAAAGCCCCCAAGGGGACATTTTCTGACGTTACACATGTAAGGGATAATCAAGAACACTACTTAGGGATAATAGAAGATAATAAGAAACATCTTGAAACTATTATTCAAACCCTAAACAATCCAAGTGGAACCACTGAGCATAGGAGGGCACTTGCAAAATCACTATACAATATTGTTTCCCACATGGATTTGGTGACAAAACAAATCACCAAATTCCAAGACTATAGGGAGAGGAGTTGGCAATATTATGTTGACAAGTTGTCATATGAACAAGTGAAGAAGGAAAAAATTACAAAATCTCAATTACGTGCACAATTTATTAATCCCAAAATTGGCCAAACATTAGAGGAAAGTTGCAAACAGTTTCCTATACATTGGTGTAGGAATGAAGACATAGCCCAAAACTTTTGGGATAGATGGTACATGGTCTTTGATGAGCGGCCATGCAACAATGATGAGGTACCACAATATTTTTTGAGGAAACTCTATTGCAAGTTCGTCCTCAACAAGATTCTGAATTATTTTGACATTCGTGAGTTCTAAGGTAGAGGTGGTGGCTCTATCCAAGATAGACCTAGGGCTCAGCGAGATGAATAGCATGTGTCTATATCCTGAGCAAGGCCAAAACATAGGTCACTCTCTTTGGGTTTGAAGGAGAGTGTTGAGCTGGAGACTTTACATTCACTGACTACTCTCACCCAAACTTTATCACAGCATGCAGATGATTTTACCCAGGGCGATGAGGGTGAGAGTAGTAGGCATCATGTGTCCCCACATTTGTGCAGTACATGTGGGAACCTATGTGATTATGGGATGCAAGAGGCATGACAGGACTCTACAACACAGGGATAGCATGATGCGACATAAGGGCAAGATATATTGAATGATCTTGTTCTTAGTGATGATCTCTTATAGCATACATTTCGTATTGACTCTTAGGTAATTTGTTACAAGTTTCATCTTGATTTAGTATATTGTTATTTGAAATTTATAATTAATTTTATATGATTATCTATATTATAAGTCAAAAATAATGTATGTAATTGTTTGCGCAATAGAATTCCAGGGTCAGAGTCTTCATCCTGCCTCTGTTAGCCGTCCATTGGCAGGTTATGAGCGGAGGTCAAGTCAGCAGGTATGTAATTTATCACATATTCGTAATTATTGTAGATATGTCAATGGTAATATTATTTTGTGACTTGATTTGATGATTTCAATAGTCTAGCACCTCCATGATTTCCTTGGTCCCCTGGATGCCAAACCACCACTTTTACTGAGGTAAATTTAACCATTTCTAATCATTATGCATTTTAAAAATAATGTTACGTATTTATTTTGTTTTAATAATCTTGAACTTGATTTTCATATGTTGAATATAGTGGAGGCTCCTCCTCATCTTCGTGAGTCAGCATAGATAGGCATTGATGCAACCATGATGTCTACAAATCCTTTAACTGGGGTATGAGCCAATAACATGAAAATATCATAATTTTGTATTTCTTTTTTATCTCATTTCATTTGATGTGCATAAATGATGTTTATATTTAGTCAATTTTGCTTCTTGATGCTTCTCATAGGAGGTCACAACTCTAGTCCATCCAACTATGGATGAAGAGAGAGTCAAGATGATGGAGAGTGATCATCAATTGGTGGTAAGTGATCAATTACATATGTGATGTTAAATATTTCATACATTTTCTATACTAATGCACATATTATTTGTGTGTATTAAAAGGTATAGCTGGATGAACTTTATTCAAAGAGGTCTACTCGATGGCAGAGAGAGGATGTGTCACTGACTGACCCTCCATCTTCACAATCAAAGAAGGGTCACCGATTATTTCCTAAAAGTCCATAGGAAACTAGTTTTGGGGAACTTTTTAGTATGCCTAGATGGCTTTGTATACATACTTTTGTATGTTAATCCGATGTATATTTTTGTATATTTACCTATACGGCTTTGTTTGGACACGCCTATATGGCTTTTTATATAAACTAGATGTTATGTTCATGACATTATGTATATGACAGTTTATTTTAAATATTTAATATGATAATCAATTATTGTTATAGGAATTTGGTTTTACAAGTACCAATTGCATTTTCTTAAAAGTTTATGAATCATTTTCAAATAATCCATTTTGTGCATATCTTGCAATCATGGAATTCTATCAGATTGTGCATTTCTTTGAGGAATCACTTTAAATAGTTCACGTGCCTTGTCTATGCTTCCATACTTTCCATACATGTCTACAAGGGCAACTTTGCAAATACAATACATGTGAGAAAATTCGTATATCATTTATGCTTTGATGGTTGTCCACACCATGTTCTCTAGATCCCATTATAGCATAGGCAAGGAGGAATTTGGTTAAGGTTGTGCAATTTGGTTTTAGATGTGCCAAAACTTGCATAAATAGTTGAAATTTATTTTTGTACATTTGCTTGAGAGTTTTTAAAGCCTTATAAAAAATATATTTCATGCATATCTTGCAATCATTGCATTCCATGAGACAACATTTATTTGAGGCATTGCGTCTAACAGTTCATGTTCATTATACATGCTTCCACACAAGTTGTATACATGTCTTGCAGGGTATTTACAACTATGACATTTGACAAAATTCCTATATCCTTTATGCTCTGATGGATGTCTATACCGTGCTCCAAACATACCATTTCTAAGGTTTTGGAATTTGGCTTTACACTTGCCAATTTTATTTTCTTGGAACTTTCTAAAGGCTTATCAGAAAATCCATTTTGTTGATATCTTACAATCATTGTATTCCATGAGGCAACATTTCTTTAAGGCATCATGTCAAACAGTTCACGTGCCTTGTCTATCCTTCCACACTTTGCATACATGTCTCTGAGGGCAGTTGCAACTACAACATCTAACAAAATTCCCATATGTTTTATCCTTTTGATGGATGTCCATTTTGGCATAGGCAAGGAGGATAATGGCTAAGGTTACGAAATTTTGCTTTACACCCACCAATAGCATTTGCTTGAAAGTTGCTAATGCCTTATCAAAAAATCTATTTTGTTCATATCTTGCAATCATTGCATTCAATGAGGTGACATTTCTTTGGGGCATCATGCCAAATAGTTCACGTGCCTTGTCTATGCTTCCACACTTTGTATACATGTCTACAAGGGTGATTTAGTAGGTAAGGAGGATGACTAAACACCATGGAAACATATTTCATGGTGCAGGAGCACCTTAGCCATAGCCAATCTTGGCTAGGAGCATGTCATAACAAGGTCCTAGGAGATCATAGGACAAGTTGATGGTCTTGTGTCATCATTTTACATATAATAAGGTCAAATGACCAATGTTATTTGAGTTTGGAGTCATGTTTTATGTTGTTGTCAAACAAAAAGTCTAATAATGCAAGTAGTGGTAAGAAGTTGCTTTGTCAACTTAACAAATCATGTAATAAGGAGGTTACCCAATGATCAAATAGGTTGAAAGTTAGTTATGATCGACTGGAACTATTGTAAACATGTATAAAAACCTTCACACACCAAGGAGGGGTTGGTGAAGAAGGTTTTGAAGGGCAAAGTTGAATGAAATTAGATTGTTCCAGGATGTACTGCTCATCCGTACAGTATTGTCATGGTCTAAAACCACCTACATTGTGAAGGGGAGTGAATGACCTTTCATTTGCATCTTGTTTGAGGCATTTTCATTGAATTTGGAGGGAGAAAATCATGTTTTTCTGGAAATTGTCATAAAACCTGAACTAGGGTTTTGAGGCTAAAAACTATGTATTTCTTTGCCATTCCACCAAGTTAATCACTCTAGAGTGGTGGAATGGGATGGAATAAGGTAGGATCACTATTCGCAATAAGCCCTAGGTCAGGAAACAAGAATATAGTAGAGTATGAGGATGCAATGGTCTAATATGACCATGTATTAGGCAAAAAGAGGGTGCAATCCATACAATAGTGCCTTAACAAGTGTTTCAAAAACCAAAACTAGTGAATTTGGTTCCTTTTCCATGCATGCTAGGGTTCCCAAGTGGTGTGGTGTGGTGGGTTTGTATTGGCATAGTAGTTTCCTTGTAAAGGAGGCCTAATTAGGCCTAGTCTCAAACTAAACTGTCATGAATTTGGAGCCTTCTGTCTAAAACAATCCATTTCGTGCATATCTTGCAATCATTGTATTCCATGAGACAACATTTCTTTGAGGCATCATGTTAAACAGTTCATGTCCATCAAGTATATGCTTCCACACTTTGCATACTTTGCATATATGTTCAATGGAATGGTTTGGTTCGGATGTGTTTTAGATGCCCATGAAGTCAGGGAAGCAAGAGATGGACTTTGACCAAACTATGGTGTTGTCTTAGGCAAGTTTTGCCTTGTTTCCAAGCAGGAAAGGGTGGTTTTAGGCTAGGGTTTGTTAAAATAAGGTTGGAAAGTACTAGGAGATGGTTCCTAAAGCATATGCAGACCATTTTCAAAGTGTTCCAAGTGTTGGCAAAGTCTGAGAGTGTGTGGAAGGTAGAGTTTCAATAAACCCTCCTCAAATTGGCCTAGATTGAGGATTTTTGGGGTTTGGTATGTTAGCGAGGGTTTCTCCTAAAAATAATTGTGGTTTTGAGAGTTTCGAGACATGGGAGATGCTGCCCCATCAAGTCTAGGGGGTTGTTGGATGTTTAGAGGTATGTTTCTTCACAAACTAGGCCTAATTAGCCTATTTTAGACAGCAAAAAATGCCATTTTTGAGGTACATGGTGCAAAGGAGTCACTATTGGTTTTGAGATATGTTATGTAACTTGGAAATGAGTATCTAAATCTGTATTTAGTTTGGGAGGTCTTTTGGAAAGTTTGAGAGAAAAACCCCAAAAATAGGGTCTGTTGTCCTACTAGATTAGGCCTGATTGAAACGTGAAAAGTATGAAGGTTGAGACTAGGCACTTTGAAGTTTGTTTGATTCACATGTAATTGAGTTTATTTTGGTCTAATAAGGTCATAATAGACCATGTGCAAGGTCAATAGAGTCATTTTGAGTTCATTTTACAAAAGTTGTGAACATGTATACAGTGGAAAGGTGCTGGGAGTGGCATTTTGCATTCCATAGCTCATGGGCCGAATAAACTTTGCCAACACATCGAGGTGGGTGGGTAAATGCCAAGGGAGGTCTCATTTTGTGTGCCAAGCATTGCAGTCATTCGGGGCAGCAGGCTACTAGCAAAGTCCCTTAAGATCCCTAAGACGAAAAAATTGCCAAACTTTGATGGAGCAGTTCTTGAAATTTGTGGAAGATGGGAACATTCTGTTTGGACCTACAGGTGCATGTGGGGTCCATCTATAATAACCTCTCTCAGTTTCGTTCAACTCCTATCCGTTTGACCGTGTCATAATCAAATGCATTCTTGCAAAATGCTTCAATTTCATGGAGTGGAAAGGTGCTAGGAGTGACATTTTGCATTCCATAGCTCTGTTACCTAAATTCCACTACAACTCATTCAGGTAGAGATTTGATTCAAAGTTTAAAAGGTGCATTTTATCTGATCCTTATTACATTACATTCAAGTGCATAAATAAAATAATTTAAAAGATTATGATTATCAAATTACTACATTTATCCAAGTGCATGTAACATAAGAAAAATTTATAAAAATCCTTTCTAAAAAATAAATAATCTTTATTGAATGTAAAATGTATATTATCTCACACAAGCCATGAGATTAACTTTCTTATTCAATGAAATTGTAGAAACAATTTATACATGAATAAGTAAATGAAAGAAAGTGCATATAAGGATAGAGGTCAGTCATTGCCTGAGAATGACTGGTTCTAGTTCAGGTGTGTTGTCCTGTTGCCCCAAGTTGTCTTTGTCCTTCCTAGTTCATGTCGTCTCTAGTTCTTGTATCTAGCAAAAGAGTGATGTTAGAGTAATACTCTAAGCAATGAATGGTACCTAACCTAACATGAACAAGTACCTATGCATGTATAAACTGATCCTCAAATGCATTAAACAAGAAATGTATACTTTAGATGTCCTAGAAAATAAGCAAGTCATCAAACACATCCAAAGTATGCATTTATTTTCTAACAAGTTTGCTTCATGTGCAGATATAGGTGAAAAGGTGTTTCTGAGTGATTCATTAGTTTATATTATGAGTGGAGAAAATGTGGCTCCCACAAGGGTTGAGCCAACTGTGTGAAAAGAGAAGCAATCATCATGTAATGAGGTCCATACAAGGGACTGTCAAGGAGTGAGGACAATCATTTCATAAGCAGAAGGTCAGTTGAAAGACAGTGTGTAGGCATCATCAGTCAAAGCATACAGAAATATTAAGGATAGTTAGCTCATGACCTAAAAGATAGTCATTAATGACTGTCACATGAGAAAGGAACATCTTTCATAAACATTGGTAGAAGTAGTCATTTTATGCATATAGACAGTCAATTGCTTTGAGGACAAAGGCTGAAATGAGAACAATCATTAATGACTGTCACAGAAGTCAAGAGCAGGTACAGTCAAGTGTGAGAACTGTCAAAAGATTCATAGAGGAATCATTAATGACTATCATAATAGTCAATTTAAAAGCAGTCATAATTATTGTTTTTGGAAGAGTCACAAGATGAGAAAGGAATAAACCCACTTGCTAGTAAGTATGATAGCATTCAAATACAGTGTTACAGGCATGAAACCTTCATGACACAAGAATCCACCCTTCATAAGGTTTGCAACCTTGACAAGGAGAAACAAGTAGTTACAGTCATGAGCCTTGACAAATATATCATGTAAATGTAGACAGAAGAGAAGTTTTAAGATTGTCATAACAATTTAGAAAGGACAGCCATACATGATAGTTAGGGAAGATGAATAGTCAAATGACAGTTATCAAAGATAACCTACAGTGATATATCAACAATGCCAGAACAATCAATGATTTTGTAGGAATCCATGAGGTAGTCATCTTCATCCTAGAGTAGCCTTAAATGACTGTTATAGGATGACAAGGGATAACCAATCCAAAAGAGTGACAAGGTTTCATGTAAGACATTTCATTGTCTATGTCAAAAGCCAAAGCAGTTATCAAAGACAGTCCAATACACTTGTTGATAATTGTCAGAACATTCAAAGAGGAAGATAATAGTTAGCAAAGAATAGTTGGAATGAAAATAATGAACAGGCTATATAGGACAGAGGAATGTGAAAAGAACTGTCAAAGGTAATGCCAAGCAAATTCTGCTCTGCTCTACAGTATTCACATTCATAATCAAATGATGGTATCCAGATTTTGTGAGTCTTAACTTGACATCAAGAAGGGAGCAGCAAATAAAAGATGGAAAAGTAATCTTTTCTACCAAACAAGATGTTAGTTAAACTCATACCAACAGTAATGTACAGTGTTATATTCATTAATGAATAGAAGCAAGGCAACTGTAATATCAGAACATGAAGAGTAAATGATCACAAAGCATGCCAGATCTCATACATTTTGTCCATAATGAATAGCTACAATCTTGTATAAGACAAAGTATATAAATCATGAGGATATGCTATGAATAATATATAGAAACCACTGACAGAATGCTCAGAGAAGATAAGTGTTCAGAGATTTTAGTAGATCTTTTCAAGTTCATGACATGTGCAGAAAGTATGTTCTTCATTTGAAAATGCCAGTATTATTCTAAACTATAGCAAGAGCATATGCCAGAAATGCAGAGTAGAAGCACGTCTTTCTAAGTATGCTACAGAAATTATGTCATGTGAAGCTACAATGAGCTCCCAATAGACAAAAAAATGTAGAGCCTTAGAGATAAATATTCAGATACAGAGAAAGATACAATTAGGGTTTTGAAACCCTAATAAAGCAATCTTGTCAGAGAACACAGAAACTGCTACAAAAATGGTATGTCATGATCATAAGCAAGTAAAAAAGGCACAACTAGGGTTTGGTTTCTGTAGAAACCCTAGCTCAAAAAGGTAACCCTAGTATTTTATTCAAAATGCCTTTTTTGTCAACAAACTGAGAATAGTTTCAACTATAAGTGAAAAGTTTAAAGAAAAAAACAAAATGAGGGTTCTATTTTCTTAAAACCAAGTGTCATTTTTCACAAACAAAGAATAGTAAAATGCTTTATGCTTGCAGAAGGAAGCCAAAGACTTGTATCTCTACCATGGCCATTCAGAATAGGAATGAGGGTTTGTATTTTTCTTGAAAACCTAACTAAAAATCAGAAGAAGAGTTTATTGTGGCATCATTTTTTTAGAAAAGTAAAAGACATACTCAAAAGTCTAAAAATGAGATAGAGTCGACTGTTTTTGTCCAGGAGAATGATAACCTGCTATTTCTGCATTGACAGATATATACAGAGAACATCATATGCAGTGAGAGGAAATGGTAGAGAAGTGACAAATTTCATTATTTGTTGTATCTTATGCCTTGAAAATATAGTCATTTATGATTGAAATGAAAACATCTATCTCAGTCATGGAGAATTATAGAAATATACATTAGATACAGTGAGAAAAACTATAGAAAAATCATGGAAATCTGTATTTTTGGTTCCAAAAAAATAGTTTGTCAACTCACCTTCATATTTTAGAGTAAAAATGTCAAAAAAATGCTAGTTGAATGCTTGAGAAATCATTCATAGCAGGGCCTTGAGTATGAAAACCTTGTGTCGGTGGTGAAATGAGTAGCAAAGCAAAAATGCAAAAATGTGAAGTGTGAAATGAAGGCAAAAAGTGCCTTTTTGTCATTTAGGTTTCATAACCCTAGAAGCCCGATGGCCTTTATTTCCTTTTTTACATTTTATTTTTTACATATCATTTAGAATGGCACGTGGTCCAAAACATTACATAGTGTGATCCCTAGGACTGTGCCATGAGGTGGCCTTGAGTTTTGTTAAGATTTTATTAAGTCTTTTATTTGCTTGTATTAGAGTGTGCACTTCGGTGCCTTTTACTATACTTATATTTTTTTCTTTGCATGTATTTTGAAATGTAAAACAATAACCTCCATATGATGATCATTATAAGTCATTTGGGGATATTGTTGTTTTTAATGCAAAGGAGGGTAATGGAGTAAAGCTTTATTGTATTTTGAGGGAATATAGCTTGAGTTGTGAAGATGTGGCAGACACATGCCAATGATATAGCATCTTGTTTTTCCTTGGAGGGAAGGATTGACTAGGTCTTGAGGATAGTTAGCAGTTGGTTTGTTTTGGAGAGGGTATCTAGGAGTGTTTTATTGCTCTTAGAGTCCTTTTGGACTTGTTTTCATGACTCTTCATGTTTGACTAAGTCTTGATGGACTTTTTCTTGCATTATAGACACTTGTGGAGGAGATATATGCCCTATATTTTAGGCTTTTTATGGGCATCCAACCCTAGTTAGTTTCAGACTCCTTGTATTGTGGAACGACTTGGATAGTGGTCGATATAGTCACTTTTGTGACTCTTTTGTACTTAGTTCTTATATGTAGATTTCAGAGACTTGCGATTTTGATCCTTGCTCAGATTTTGTGAGTTTGTAATTCAGTTGCTTTTAGATATGTTTACCAGTGATTACCTTGGAAATTAATAAAGATAAGTTATTTTACCTTCTCAATTTTTTGCTTCATTGTGTGCATTTGAATTGATTGATGCAACTACTTGTGAGATTATCTATTTTCTTGTAGTTCTGTCTCAGTTTTAGCATCTTTTGGAGAGGAATATGTAATTTACAAGTCATAGGTTGTGTTGAAAATGTAAACATTTTAGTTGTGAAGATATATTTTTCCTGCTAGGAGTAAAGCATATAACCTTCTTATGAATTATTTATGTAAAAGCATATCATTTTGGGCTATGCATGTCAAGTTACATTGTTGATTGAACCAAGTGTATACAAGCTATGTTTACAGGTCCTAGTTAGTTTTGGTGCATCACCTTAGTCATAGATTTCATTTTTATTAAATTTCTTCTTCACCCTTTTCCTTGTTAAATTAGTAGTTTAGGTGATAACCATAGGAATTCATCCTTCTTTGGAGGTTGACCTCTACTTTTAAAGTTACCCACAGCTTTAGAGGTTTTCCCATGTTTTAATAGATTATTAAACCTTACGTTTAACAGGGTTCAAATCTCATTGATAACAAACTCTTGGGGCCGAACGGACTTCACCAATGTGTCAGGGTGGGCAAGTAAATGTTTGGGGAGGTCTCGTTTCATGTGCCAAGGTCACAGTCGTTTGGGGCAGCAGGCTACCGGCAAAGTCCCTTAAGATCCCTAAGATGAAAAAATTACCAAATTTTGATGGGATAGTTCTCAGAATTTGTGGCAGTTGGGAATGTTTTGTTTGGACCCACAGATGCATGTGGAGTCCATCTACAATAACCTCTCTCAGTTTTGGTCAACTCCAGTATGTTTGACCATGCCGAAATCAAACACATTCTTGCAAAATGCTTCAGTTTCATGCAGTGGAAAGGTGCTAGGAGTGACATTTTGCATTCCATAGCTCGTGGGGCCGAACAGACTTTGCCAATGCATTGGGGTGGGCAGGTAAATGCTAGGGGAGGTCCTTTTTCATGTGCCAAGCTTCGCAGTCGTTTGAGGCAATAGGCTACCAACAAAGTCCCTTAAGCTCCCTAAGATGAAAAAACTGCCAAACTTTGACAGGATAGTTCTTGAAATTTGTGGTAGCTGGGAACATTCTGTTTAGACCTACAGGTGCATGTGGAGTCCGTCGATAATAACCTCTCTCGGTTTCATTCAACTCCTATCCATTTGACCGTGACATAATCAAACGCATTCTTGCAAAATCCTTTAGTTTCATGCAATGGAAAGGTTGCCAGGTGCCATATTTTTTGTTTTTCTCATCGTGGGGCCAAATGGACTGCGTCAACATGTTAGGGTGGGTGGGTAAATTCTAGGGGAGGTCTTGTTTCATGTGCCAAATGTCTCAGTCGTTCTGGGCTGCAAGCTACCAGTAAACTCAAAAAGTGCTAGGTCTCGATAGCTTGCAGGCCAGAATGACTGGGATGCTTGGCACATGAAATGAGACCTCCCCTAGAATTTACCCACCCACCTTGACATGTTGGCGTAGTCCATTCAGCCCCATGATGAGTAGAACAAAAAATATGGCACCTGGCAACCTTTCCACTACATGAAACTGAAGCATTTTGCAAGAATGCATTTGATTTCGGCACGGTCAAACAGACTGGAGTTGAATAAAACTAAGAGAGGTTATTGTCAATGGACTCCACATGCACCTATAGGTCCAAACGGGATGTTCCCATCTACCACAAATTCTGAGAATTGTCCTGTCAAAGTTTGGTAGTTTTTTCATCTTAGGGATCTTAAGGGACTTTGCCGAGAGCCTACTACCCAAAATGATTGCGATGCTTGGCACATGAAATGAGACCTCTCCTAACATTTACCAGCCCACCCTGATGCATTAGTGAAGTCCGTTTGGCCCCACAAGCTATGGAATGCAAAATGTCACTCCTGGCACCTTTCCACTACATGAAACTGAAGCATTTTGCAAGAATGCATTTGATTTTGGCACGGTCAAACGAACTGGAGTTGACCAAAATTGACAAAGGTTATTGTAGATAGAATCCACATGCACCTATAGGTCTAAACGGAACATTGTCAGCTGCCATGAATTTTGAGAAATGTCCCGTCAAAGTTTGGTAGATTTTTGTCTTAGGGATCTTAAGGGCTTTGTCAGTAGCCTGCTGCCCTGAACGACTGCGACGCTTGGCACACGAAACGAGACCTCCCCTAGCATTTACCTGTCCATCCCAATGTGTTGGCGAAGTCCATTTGGCCCCATAAGCTATGGAATACAAAATGTCACTCCTAGCACCTTTCCACTGCATGAAACTGAAGCATTTTGTAAGAATGTGTTTGATTTCAACATGGTCAAACGGATTAGAGTTGAACAAAACCGAGAGAGGTAATTGTGGATGGACTCCACATGCACTTGTAGGTCTAAACAGAATGTTCCCAACTACCACAAATTCTGAGAACTATCACGTCAAAGTTTGGCAATTTTTTCATCTTAGGGAGCTTAAGGGACTTTGCCGGTAGCCTATTGCCTTGAACGAATGCGACATTTGACACATGAAACGAGACCCCCCTTGCATTTACCCACCCACCCTGACGTGTTGGCAAAATTCATTCAGCCCCATGAGCTATGGAATGCAAAATGTCACTCCTAGCACCTTTCCAAACATGAGAAAGAACCACAACCCAATCTAACTCCTGAAAGCATGAAGACACTGAGAACACTGAAGACATGGAGGATAAAGAAGCATGAAGACATGAAAAAACCCCTATCATGAGGAAGAACCACAACCCAATCTAACTCCTAAAAGCACGACGTGTTATGATGAAGAAACACAACCAAAATCTAATGATCCAATGACATGAACCAATAACATAAGCAACTATGTCCTACTATTGTAACATGATAAACATGAATGTTATGAACTAACATCCAAACCCTTTGACATCAATCTTGATATGACATGAATGAAACACGAGTGAATAGGATTAAGACCAATTAGGATCGACTTCATCCATTACTTAGATCTAACCCCATGAAGCATAACATGATGATGATGCAAACATCAAATGTATACCATAGAAAACAAATCAAATAAAACATGAGACCTTCACTACCCATAGTTCATACCACTGTTCAAGGATAATTTATCATCATATTAAATATTTAATACAAATTGTCGTATACATAATGTCATGAACATAACATCTAGTTTACATATAAAGCCATATAGGCATGTCCAAACAAAGCCATATATGCATATATACAAAAATATCCATGACTCATCCTCTCTCTATCATCAAGTAGACCTCTTTGACAGTTCAAGCTCATGCAGCTCCACCTGTTAATACAATCAAACAATATGCACATTACTATAACAAAATGTACATGAAATATATAACATCACTTATGTAATCGATCACTTACCGCCATCTGATGATCACTCTCCATCATCTTTTCTCGAGCTTCTTTGTCCATAGTTGGACGGATTGGAGTTGTGACCTCCTATGAGAAGCATCAAAAAGAAAAATTCACTAAACATAAATATACTAAAGTGAAGCAATTCATACTACTATTTATATACAAAACAAAGTACAAGTAACCATCTAGGAAAGTTTTATGCATACTTACAAATTAATCCAATGAACCATCTGGGTCTTCTCTACTCTTTATTGAGTCAAGTATGGCCTCATGGTCAGAGTCACGTACCTTCCACAAGGTCTTGTTCAAAGGTCTACCTCGATATTGTATCAAATGAACATTAGTTTCCATGACAAGGTTGGAGTAATGAAGAATCTTTTGATGCGTGTCAAAGTCCTCAAATAGCCAAACATTAACACTCTTATGTGGGTACCTTCTATTGGAACTAGAAATTTCCAATCAGTTTTTTCAAAAAACTTTTTAAGATCCCTGATGATAAATTTCTGTTTTAGGAAACATGCATATTGGTCATGATACTGAATTTTGGATCATTTGATTTGACTTTACTATCTTAATTAAAATCTGAAATGGAAGTAGATTCCAAATCTTAGTATAATAATTAATATCATATCTCAAGATTCTCTTTGGTGTTCATATCCCAACACTTCACCAAAGATCCAGAGTAACTGATTGTTAAAGATGAAAACAAAATCATAAAATATTTCCATAGGGAAATTTCACTTGTAGTTAAACGTACCATAGTCTCACAAATCATGGCTGCTAGGGGTCCTAATCTACCATCCTTCATGTTGCTGCCCTGGTAAAATGGATTTTTGAAGTTTAAAAGAATCCCTTGAAGTTACCTTTTGGGGTAAGGTTGAGTGTAGATGTGAATTACTGCAGTATGCTTGAAATATGTATCATAACAAAAAGAAAACTGGCATAAATGTTTAATGTTCCTTTGCAAGACACTATCTCTGTCTAACTTGAAGAAAAGTAGGACAAACAAATAGAAGAATAAAGAAAGAGAAATAGAATCTAGACCTGCTCAAGAGAAGTTAGCTACCATTTTCTCCCATTCCGAATTTGAAGGAAAATTCATGGACAATGCTTTGGTGAGTTCGCCCAGGGACACCTTCAATGCCTTCATGGCCTTGTATAGCCAAAAGTGAGGAGCAGAGACCACTCTCGTAAAGGACTAGTTTGTGCCTTTTTGTGAAATGATCAAAGTAGGAGGATGGTCTAATGTCTCAGGATTATCCTTTCTCAATAAAATATTGATGGTGTAGGGTTGAGAGCTAACATAGTCCATGCTCTTCACATTTCTCATCAGAAGAATAAGCATTGGGACATTTAATTGCATGTTGTTCATAGCTACAACTGAATTACTCGTGTGTCTACTACAATTTCTTCTTTCAAAATCTTTTATGGTTTCCAACCTTTGGTGCCATATGAGATTTCAATTTCCCTTTAAAATATCTTCTACCAACAAAAAGAGTAGGACAAAGCTTCTACTCTAGTTCAAAATTTGGCAAAGACAAACCAAAGTGCAAAAAATAGTGTTTAATAACACAAGTATTCAACAAACATCACACTCTCAAAGAACAGAAAATTCTGATGTTTGGGAGAATTTAAAAGAATTTGGTGAATTCCGCTTGCAAAGGAGGGTATCCACAATTCCCACAGACATACATGCACCATCCCACACTCAGCAAAAAGAGGAATCTCATCTTCAGCAATGATTAAAAACAAAAACTGAGCAGAGCATATCAGATGAGCAACATGCTGTTTTCCTGGCAGGAACTTTGACCTCCCAAGACACTAATAAAATAATCAAGGCTGCTAAAAATCCAGATTCTAAAGAGTTGCCTACAGTGACATTCAGGAAGATATATTTCATTATATCCACTAATCTGGGAATGTCAAATATCATGACATAGCAAGATGACAAGGATTTTGAAGCACTATCAGAGAATTCAAGTTGGCTTTGCAAAATAAGTTCTACCATTGAAGATGCACTAGTTGTTAACAACACAATCACTACCACTCAGCTGCTCCCAAATCCTGTTGGCACCACCAACCAGAATATACTGGCTTGTAGCAATAACATTACCATGGCCCATGGAGGTGCAATGATTGAGAAGATAGAAGTTTGGATTTACCAAGCATAGGGAAGTAATAATCAGGTTTTGAATCTTGGATCCAAATTAAATAGAATTCATTTTCTGTCACGTCTAGTTTGAGATTGGCGAATATTTCACGATCTATCTAGAGAAGATAAAAAGAAATCAAGGCCAAACTCAAAACATCTCAAACATGCAGAAATAAACAATCTTACAATCACACACACAAGATGCAGACATGGTTTAAGGATAAAAATATATATATTTTTTCAAAATTTGGTGACAGCTATTAAAAAATTCTCTGTTACCGGCTCTCTCAGAAAAACCCCCAAATCTAGGTCTAGATTCATTCACAGTCTATTTTGCTGTGAGTGTGGGTAATGGACGGACTTTGGGCCTAGATTTGGCTGGCATATCCATGGATGCAAATCTGGGGTCCAAATGGCATGCCCAGAGTGAACCCTCTGTAAACCATGGCCATTTTTTGGGACATTTTTGGCATTTTCTGCACACACTAATTTTTGTTTTTTGTCATCACATCAGTTATGAAGCCAAAAAGAATGTGTTAGAAAGGCCACCATTTCTCGAGGCTACTCCTACCTACTTCTCTGTCCAAGGGAGGCCATTGACTGATGAGTATGTGCATAAAAATGAACGTGTTTTGGTGGTGGTGTTATTACTGTTACTTCTACTGTTGTTTTAAGTTTGTATGCTGCTCTTTCACTTCTTTTTAATTTAGGGATTTGTACAGCTGGTGGGGCATTATGGCTTCATTTTATGGTAAGTCTTAAGAGTATTACCTGCTGCATTTCTTTGTAAAAAGCAATAATTACTGGCTTCATGTTACTAAAAATATGATGACACATCTTTAAAAAATATTCATTTCTCTCTCCGGTTTCTTGTGAAATCCAATTATATATATGCAATTGTGTAAACACTATAAAATATTGATTTCACTATGAGAATTATTAAAGCCTATGTAAAATTATTTACAAGATTATTGTATGAATTATTTTTGAAAAAATTGTTGGTGAATCCTGATCTAAGATCTCTTATATGAGATTATAACTGTAGCATTTCTTTTCCCATTCTTTTGCTTAAGGGAATCCAAAAGCATTTATTTGAAAACCAGCATTGTACCCATCTTGTGCTGTGTCAAGCAGAACTCGTCTTGACTTATTAATTTTTAGATAACATGTACTTTCATCAAAACATCAACTAGGATTTATCTATCTGTTTTCTCAGGGAAAAAATATTAGCCATATGGTGATACAATTTTAATCATTTCTAGGGTATCATTTCCTGTATTTTGGTCATGCTGTATGATTCACATAATTTATTTCGGAGCCCATTCAACATACCACTCAATGCCTACATACAGATATTGCCTTCAATTTTAATTTAAATATTTTCTTTTTTCTACTTTTGCGCTTAAAGGCATCCTTTGGTCAACATTTTAATAGACGGTAGCATTTCACACATGTTTTTGCTGTGATGAGCACAAAGCTTGATTTAATTTTTGGGATTTACATCTGAATTTGCTTTGAATTACATTATGAAGTTTATTTATTAAACTTTGAAAAGAGAAACCATAGTTTTTCAATGAATAACTTTATTCCTTATATTTTAATTTTTTTTGGGATTTGATCCATGTTTGTTTCAAGGCATTGCAAGATTTCATCCATGATTAGTAATTGAACTTTATTCTTCTGAGTTAGAACATGCCATATGGTCACAACCAAGGATATGTACATTTGCCATTTATATATATCTAGAGCTAAAGAAGTAAGATTGATATGATAGGCATCAGTATCAAGAAATTCACATTCCACATTTGCGCATTGTTTTCAAACATAGAAATGAAGAAAGGTTGTATTAGTGTCCATGGTTTACCAAAATACAATGGATTGTAAGTACAACCAAGAGGAAAATATTAGAGAGAAGAAAGAAGCTTCAAGTTAAAACTTAACAAAAGGACAACCATTAGAAAGCTTAACTAACAGAGGTTAACCAAAGGTGGGGTTAACACTAAACATGTCAAGATGATAATGCCGTGTATTGTAAATATTGTGAATAACTGAAAGTAATGACTGTCACCAAAGAGGATACGGCTGGTGAAGGCCAGGATGTTTGCAAGACTCTGGATAAACTTATGCCTAAAATTCCGCAAGATAATGAGCAATGGAAAGTACCTTTAGTTGACATTAGGGATGAAATGGTTGACTCCAAGCTTTTGAGTTATCTTCTGGTTTACAGATACCCGTCAAGCTAGTGGATATCAAATCCCTCGGACCAGATAAAATTGAAATAGTCCATTATATCTACAATGTGGAACTCATGAATGCCACTAAAAATCACTGAATTCGCCACAATGCAAACAGACAAGAACTGTGGACCTCCCGAAACGTCTAATCTCAATCACTATGATGACATCTGACAGAATAAGATTCCCAACAACATTACAAAATATGATGCTGTAAGATTCAGATTCTAGAGAATAAAATATATCTTAGCCTTTGGATTGCAAATTCTAGAATGTTAGTGACAAAATAGTGATCACATGTTGTCAAACAAATTATGAAAACAAAAACCTAGAAAACTCCATTTGACTGCAAATCTGCACCTGAAATATGCCCATAGACTGGTTGTTTTCACTAGAATCATTCACAATCCACCCTACTGGGTCCATATGCTCCATGAAGTGACTAAATAAGTTTGGAGGGAACTTAATCTGACACCCCCAAGAAGCTGTTCTGTTTGGAAGGAAGCTTAAGACAATAGTTTTCTTTCTAGACGAAACTTTTGAAGATATTATTTATGATATAACCACTACTGTTGGTGAAGCAGTGCAGGAACTTGCTGGCATTATCAAGCTATCTGCCTATACAACATTTGGTCTTTTTGAATGTCAAAAGATGGCAGGAGTTCCAAAGAGTGAGTGCAGCTCTAATTCTATCTTGGCTCCTTTTAGCATTAAAGGATGGGATTTGTGGAAAGAATGTCCTAGAACTTGGAAGTAGTCGTGGTCTTTGTGGCTTACTACTTGCAAATTTGGGTACTGCAAAGGTGGTCTTGACTGAGAACGTTACAGATATTTTACTTAACCTCAGCAAGAATATATCTAGACTTTCCATAAATGGTCACAGTGAATTGAAGCCATATAGACAAGTAAATGAGGAGAAATTTCTTTCAAATAAGGAGCAATGAATGATTGGTCTTGAAAATTCTCAAGACAGCCATTTTGCTGATTATCTATATAAGAAAAATATTGCAGAAGAAGATATTGTCTCCGAAGATATCACTGATTGCATGCATTGTTATCAACAATGGAACGATTCCACCACAGAGATTATTGAAGAGTCGAGGAGGTTAACATGTTCTGGAGACGCTCAAGATATATGACTGTCCAGAATTACAAGGGCTTCCCATCAAAATGAAGATTTTCTGGGAGTGAGTTAATTAAATTTACCAATGATGAATGAATGTGATAAAGAATTATACGATGTTAAAATGTTTTCGCCAAAATATGAATGTGGATACAAGGTGAAGAATCATTTTACTCGGGGATATAATCAAATCACCAAACACAGATTCAATAATCAAATTTATTTCCACTTGGAGATAAAATATTTTCTAGAATAAATTAACCAGAGTGAGTAATCCTTTTTCAAATGTATACAAAGGTTGGTCAAACATTCTTGCCGAGGAGCAGTAATTGTTTTCACTCAGGTGATTTAATTTTGCCAAATAAAAGTGAAAAAGGTGCCTAGGTAAATGATTTCACACAGGAGTAAAAAGAGGATGAGAAAGATCTAAATAAATTTGAAGGAAAATCAAAATGTCAAGCCAATAAAATATTTCACCAAAGAAAGAAATAGATTCCCAATCAAAATGCAAAACGAAGATTGTAAAGTATTTTTTACCAAGATGTGAAATATTTGTACTAGGAGAAAGGGGGATATTTTATTTTGTGACGGAAAAAATAAATATTTAAAATAGTTAATTAAACTTAGGGTCATGTTAAAGAATATGTGAAAGGTTGCAACCCTAAAGACGTGAGAAAATATACAGAATTAAGGAAACATTACCACACGCCACAGGTCCTAAGGTTCACCTCAATAGAAATAATATATTATTTATATACTGTTTATCTGACGAATAATTTGTTTCCTTTGCAGGATTAGGGTTGCGTTGAATGCAATGAAGTGGCTCTCGACTGGCGGTTAAATGCTCTCGACGGGGAAGATTATATATTTTATTCTGGCCTTCGAGGATTTGTTGAGTCTTTTAAATCATGTTATTTAAATTTATGTAATGAATAATGTCAGTTTTCATGGTTAATCAGTTATCAACCGTCATGAAGTTTGTAACGGGTCTGAGGCTTGTTACATCTCTTTAAATAGAGATCCTAGGACCCAGAGAAGGGAAGGAGGTTAGGATTAGATTTTTACAAAAACACATTTGAAATATTTTAGGGTTAGATTAGGTTAGATTTATTGAATCTGATGCAAATTTGATCCTCCTGTGCAATGTCGTTCTGAGAAAGACTATGGTGCATGATACATTCTGAGGCAGCGTTGTTGAGGATTCGAATTCGAAATACATTGGATGGTATCATCTGTTTGTTGTTTAAATTCAATCAATTTAATTATCTCCATATCATTCATTTTTAGATTATTCAATTTGAATGTGTTAAGGATATGTTCAAATTGTCTGATTATAGTTGCTAATTTAGTATATTTGATTTGATTGGTTTCTCAAGTAGAATTAAATCCTTTCTCATCAATTATAGTAATCTTAGAATGTTGAATGGATTATTAAGTACGATTAATTGATTAGGGTTATTAATTTGTCTCCAGAATTGATCTAATTTGTTAATTTGCAAATTTAAATTGGTTCTTTCCGGAAAGATTAAAATCCTTTTTAATATTTTGCATTTTAATTCAATTATGTCCTTTGGATTATTAAGAATGAGTTAATAATTTCTTCCTTGCACGTTTGTACAAGTTGCAAACTGTTGTATGTGCCAATCAGTCGAGTTATTACCTGATACAGGTTATTTGTTTTTGATATCCTGACTCTGTTGCCCGAATGGACAAAGCACCAGTCTAACTATTGATTCATCTTATAATTAAAATCTTTACATTGTTTTATTGTTATAGTTTAGATTCATTTCATGTTATTTGTTATTTATTTCTGTTAGAATTTAGATTAAATCATTTGCTTTCTTTAGAATTTAGTTTACAATATCTCGTCTAATTTACAAGCATGCCATTGTAATTGGATAAACTAGCAGCAAACCAACATTGATTTAATCATACAACCTACTTTGATAATCAAAGGTTCACCCGCCTAGGTTGTAGCAGGACCTAAAGCGCAGGGAGAAGTTGATCGTTAAGGTCAAACTCCAGTCATTGGCTCAAAAACGTTGTAGATTTGACCATAGGGCTTGGCATCCCCTTAGAATCCACAACCTGCATTTTCGAGACACAACACCTTCTTAGCCATGTTCCAGTAACAACCACTAAGCCTACAAGGTATTTGATGTTTTCTCCATTTGTAACTCGGGCCTCCAATTTCTTTTTGGCCTCAACACGACTCAAGTAATAATATGTTCTCTCTTCATTATCTTCATCTGTAATAACTGCATAAACATGCCCTACAATGATATGTACAGCAAATTACATGAAATTAGTCAACATTACAAAAATACTACAAAGTTTAAGATAACATTAGGAATTTCAAATTTAACTATGCAAGTAGATATATTACCTGGTTGAACTAGATCTGATATGTGGTCAAAGTCAACTGACGATTCCATCTCTGTCAATTCCAGTGTCATCAGGGGTCGATACGTGTCAAGTGGGCTAAGATAACTAAACTGTCATTCGTCAACCCACTCCCTTGACTCGCACTCATTCCAGGCTTGAATTGTACATGGAGAACAAAAGCACGTCATCTTCCGTGTATGTATACTCCATGAACCTGCAATTGAGCTTCTGATAGAGTGTATCTCACTTGATCCTATCAATGTACAACATTCCTGTTGGGGTAAGTTGCCATTAACTTCCAACCCTAACCAATTCATGTGTCTCCAGCCAAAGTTCTTGGAATGTGTTCCCCAACACATTAAGACTTTGAGAGATTAATTATTTATTAATTACAACACTTTGACTTTTGCATAGATGTTCTAAATGGATAATATCAAACTTGGGTGCCCACTTTGAGATGGGAGCCATGAAGACCTTGTTGACTTCTCCTAAGTCTTAAGATAGAGTTTGATAACTTCTAGTCAGTGGGAGTTTGACTTGGGTCTTATTTTTAGACTTGGAGTTGTGTTTTTTTATGTACATGAGTGGATATTGTTGAGACACCTTGCATGGATATAATGTTGGAGTTAACTACAGTATTAGAAATGCATGAAGTGGTTATTGCTTGCATGTGGTCAGAATAGTTTGCATGGACTTGCATGTTGTTGCATGTTGATGCATGTTGTTCATATTGACTTGCATGTTGTTGCATGTCACTTGCATGTGCTTGCATGTTGTTGCATGTCACTCCTATGGACTTGAATGACCTTGCATGTTGTTGCATGTCACTTGCATGTGCTTGCATGTTGTTGCATGTCATTCCTATGGACTTGTATGACCTTGCATGTTCTTGCATGTCAGTTATATGACCTTGCATGTAGTTGCATGTCATTTTTGTGAGATTACTTGCAGAACACTCCAACTTCAGAAACTTGCAAGATGGTACATCTCAATGATTTAGGAAATGGGTATCAGTTGCATGTTGTTGAAAATGCTTGCATGTCAGTTGCATGTCAGTTTTAAGATATTACTTGCAGGAAACTCCAACTCCTAAAAGTTGCAGGATGGTACTTCTCAGAATTTTAGGTAATGGGTATCAGTTGCATGTTGGATCTGGTGTTTGCATGTCACTTGCATGTACAGAACAAGATATTTTAGAATAACCTTGGGGACATCAATCTTGCATGATTTTGATGTGTATTTGATCACTTCAGTTAACAGAAACTCATTGGGCAAGTATGGACGCCCAAATAGAGGAGTTTCCAATGTTGCTTTTACTTGGTGATAAGTTTGATGATGGGAAATCTATTTTAAGCCAACTTGGGTGCCCACATCTTGCAGGATTAGTTAACTCAGTGTTTAGACTATGTTTGAGTTCAGTCTTCTCAATATAAGTGAGCTTGATTTTTGCATGAGCTTTGGAAGCTATGTTATCAAATGTAATTGATTATATTTTTGAGTTTCAAGTTATTGTTAAGAAGTTCTTGAATTAAAAGGAAGTGCTTTTATTTAATTGTAAACCCCATACATTTTCCAGAGAGTTGATTTGAAGAAAAAAAAAGACTTAGAGAAAAAAGCAAGAAGTTTTTGAAGTGCATCAAGGACTTAAAGAAATTTCAAGTATTAAATGTAATCCTTTCAAAGAAGATTTAATACAAACAGGAAATATCTTTGGGTGTGGAGTTTTTTTCCCGAAAGGGTTTCTCCACATAAATACTGTGCAAGTTCTTCTCTTCTCTTCTCTTCTCTTCTATATTGAATTGAATGTGCAAATCAATTGTTGAGTAAATTGTTACAAGTTAATCTTTATTTCAGCTTTGCTACACAAAATTTTAAAGTTCATAGCAGCAGTTCTACCTTCATTTTCAACATTTGGTATCAGAGCTAACAGTTGTGGAGAGTGAGGGACGCCTTTCTCTCAAAGTTTTGAAGGTTTTTTGGCTATACTGGGAACTTTGTTTTTGTAGGTTTTGTAGATCTGTGAAGATTGTATACAATGGGTTCTACCTCTCATATGGATGTTGAGAAATTCAATGGATCAGGCTACGAGATGTGGAAATTAAAAATGGAAGATCTCTTGGAAGAAAGAGAACAATGGGTTGCTATTGAAAATGAAAAGAATCCCTCTACAACTATGAAAGATGAAGATTGGTTGAAACTTGATAAAAAAGCATGAGGAACCATAAGGTTGTGCCTTGCAGATGCTATCCTCTTGAATGTTTCTTCTAAAGCTACAGCATACAAGCTATGGAAGAGGATAGGTGATATTTATCAAACCAAAAGTTTAACTAACAAGTTATACCTCAAAAGACAGTTGTATTCATTAAAAATGAAGAATGGAGATTCTATTGCAAACCATTTGAATGCATTTAATTTGATTTTAAGTCAACTTGCATCTGTAGGTGTTAAGCTTGAGGAAGATGATAAATGTATCTTATTATTATGTTCTTTACCAAAATCTTGGGAAAATCTAATTGTTGCTATCAGTGGTGGTGATACAGATCCAAAGATGGATAGTCTCATTGCTACACTTCTTTAGAAGAAATGAGAAGAAAATCCAAAAATGGTGGATCCCAAGATGCTTTGAATGTAAGGGGTAGGACAAAGGAAAAGACACCCAACTGGGATAAGAAGAAGGGTAAGTCTAAAGGTCATTCTAAAACCCCATCTGGTAAGAGCAAGGTAAAATGTTGGAACTGTGGCAAATGGGGACATGTGAAGAAAGATTGTAAGAGCAAGAAAAAGAGCTCAGATTCTTCCACTAAAAAATCCTCAGAGGATGGTGACAATGATGCATTAATTATTTCATCTAACATAGTAAGTAATGATGCTTGGCTTACTAATTCAAGTTGCTCCTTCCATATGACTCCAAACAAGGAGTGGTTCACAAAATATACAAAATATGATGGAGGTGAAGTTTTCCTTGGTGACAATAGTACAAAATAGATAATTGGCAAGGGAAAGGTTAAGTTATTTTTCAGTGATGGAAGGGTTAAAACCCTTCATGATGTTTTGCATATTCCAGGACTAGCAAGAAACTTACTTTCTATATCAAAGTTAAATGATTCCAGAATGAATGTGACATTTGATAAGTCTGGTTGCAAGTTGGTAAGAGGGAATTGGGTGGTTGCTAAAGGATCTCGGATGGGAAACTTGTTTAGATTAAATGCATCTACTTTGAATAATTCAGCCAATGTAATAAACACTGAAAACACTTGTATGTTGTGGCACCATAGATTGGGTCACATAAGTGAAAAAGGTCTTAGGACCATTATTAATAAAAAAATTGGTTGATGGTATTTCAGATTATTCTGTTAGAAAAAATAATTTATGTGAGCATTGTATGTTTGGAAAACAAAGTAGATCTTCATTTCTTAGTGGAATAAATAATGCAAAGAGTTTATTAGAGATTATACATTCAAATGTTTTTGGACCTGTGGATGTTGAATCTTTTGCAAAATCTTGATATTATGTCACATTCTTTGATGATGTATCAAGATACACTTGGATTTATTTTATGAATGCAAAATCTAAAGTTTTCACTAAGTTTAAAGAATTTAAGGCTTTAGTTGAGAAGCAAACAGATTGTAAAATAAAGGTGTTAAGATCAGATAATGGTGGTGAATATTGTTCAAAGGAATTTGATGAATTTTGTAAGCATGCAGGTATTGTGAGATAGAAAACAATACCTTATACACCTCAACAAAATGGGGTAGCAAAAAGAATGAACTAAACCTTAATGGAAAGAGTTGGGAGCATGTTAAGCAGTGCTAAGCTAGATCAGTGTTTTTGGGTTGAGGCTGTAAGTACTTCTTGTTATTTAATTAATAGATCTCCTTGCAATATTATTGAAGATAAGACTCCTTATGAAATGTTGTAAAAAAGAAAACCTTCTGTTTCACATTTAAGGATATTTGGTTGTGAGGCTTTTGTTCATGTGCCTAAAGAGAAAAGCTCAAAAATGCATCTTTGTAGGTTATGGTGAGAATGTAAAAGGTTACAAACTCTAGAACCCTCTAACCAAGAAAAAGATTTTATCAAGAGATGTTATGTTTAGAGAGTTTAGAACTTATGAAGGTGAGGAACAACCAAAGGAACAAGAAAAAGGAAAAACAATGCATTTTGAAACAATTACAAATAAGCAAGAAGATCCACATGTTGAAGAACAACTAGATGGGTTTAGGAATGGAGAAGAAGAAGAGAGTTCAGGAAGTTCAGACAAGGATGTCTAGGATGAGCATACAGAGGAACATACATAGCCTCTTACTCCTACTATAAGAAAATCCACAAGGCAACGGAATCCAATTGACAGGTATAGCCCTCCTGATTTTTGTTATATATTTGCTTTATTGTGTACTGATGATGAACCTAGATCTTTCAGGGAGGCTCTTTCTTCAGAAGAAATTGAGTCTTGGTTACAAGCTATGCATGAGGAAATGAATTCTTTGGATACTTGTGACACTTGGGATCTTGTGCATTTGCCCAAAGGAAGAAAGTCCATTGGTTGGAAGTGGATTTATAAAAAGAAAACTGGTGCAGATGGTAATCTAGAAAGGTACAAGGCTAGATTGGTAGCCAAGGGCTACTCCCAGAGAGAGGGTGTTGATTTTAATTAAATTTTCTCTCCAGTTGCTAAATTAACTTCTATTAGATTCCTTTTATCTATTGCTGAAAATTTTGATTATGAGATAGAGCAAATGGATGTTAAAACTACTTTCTTGCATGGGGATCTTGAAGAGGAGATTTATATGAGGCAACCTGATGGTTTTGTCGTTAAAGGGAAGGAAGACTTGGTTTGAAAATTGAAAAGATCCTTGTATGGTTTGAAATGGTCACCTAGAATGTGGTATTAGAATTTTGATGCTTTTGCATTAAAAGTTGGTTTTGTTAGAAGTGAAGAAGATCATTGTGTTTATATTAAGATTATTGATGATCAGATTCTAATCATTGTCTTGTATGTTGATGAAATGTTTATTGGGAACAGCAAGGAAGTGATTAGAGAGCTTAAAACTCAGCTTTGTAAATCTTTTGATATGAAGGAATTAGGGGCTACAAAATACATTCTTGGAATGGAGATCAACAGGGATCGTGTTCACAGAAAACTATGGTTAAGTCAAAGTAAGTATGTTGATACAATTTTCCAAAGATTTAATATGCATGATTGCAAACTAGTTAGTATTCCTCTTCCTGTTAGTACTAAGCTGAAATTTGACATGTGTCCTACCACTGATAATGCTTTAGAAGATATGTCTAATATTCCTTATGCTAGTATTGTTGGTAGTTTAATATATGCAATGGTTTGCACTAGACCAAATATTGCACAAGCAATGGGAGTTTTAAGTAGGTTTATGTTTAACCCTGGTAAAGAACATTAGAATTATGTTAAGAGGGTGTTTAGATATTTGTGAGGAACTTCTGATTATTGTTTGGTTTATCATGGTATTGATAGTGTTGACAGATCATTAGACATACAGGGTTTTTTTATTTTGATTAGGCAGGTGACTTGGATAGTCGAAGGTCCACAAGTGGCTATATGTTTACTTTGTTTGGAGCTGTGGTAAGTTGGATGAGTCAGAGGCAACCCACAGTTGATTTATCTACTACAGAAGCAGAGTATATGGCTACTACACATGCCTCCAAAGAGGTAGTTTGGTTAAAGAGACTTGGGAAAGGTATTGGTTTTGATTGTAAGACAGTAAGACTTAATTGTGATAGTCAGAGTGCTATTTGTTTAGCTAAAAATCCTATGTATCATGCTCGTACTAAGCATGTTGATATTTAGTATCACTTTGTGCGAGAAATGGTTGAGAATGGTAAAGTTTTGATTAAAAAGGTTGACACCTTGGTTAATGCTGCAGATTATCTTACGAAGCCAGTTACTATAGATAAGTTCTCTTGGTGCAATGTTAGTATCATCTATCAACCAAAAAAATCTACGAACTGAAGACTTACCTTCATTACCTAGACCCATCGAATCATTACACCACTCGATGATTAATTTCACATCTGTTAACTTTACATTGTCTTTATACTTTAACTCTTCTCGTGATATGGCTTTTTTGATACATGCTCATGCACCATCATGCTCCCCCTTTCCATGCCTGGCCTCACAAAATTTTCACATATGTTGAACACCTGTAATATTATGTCTCCTGCTCAACCAATAGAAATTCTATGAGTTCTTGAATTGTGATGCATAGTTATCCAACCATATGATATGTTGATTGAATGATATGCCCCTTCTAGCCAGATCATTGTAGAACACCTGAAAACAACCTTGCATGAACTCCGCGGAATGCGTATGATCATTGATTATATAAAAATGATACTCCCTTATGATCTTTTTGTCATCCTCTGTACTATCATTCGCATGAATGAATGCGATGTGCACAAATATAGAAACCTGTGTCGAGTTATAATATTGGGATTGCACCTCACACTGTGGCTGTAGACTATAGTTCTCTACAAAGTCGACGACTGAAACAGTGCTACCAACTGGGAATGTGTCTTTGCATAACTTGAATTGAAATTCCAACCATCAAGCTCTATGGGCATGTCTTACATACTCATACACTATGTTGTCACAAAATATAGTCATAAACTGATACACTAGAATCTTCTTAATAACATATTCACACTTCTTTGCTTCTTTACCATCTCTTGTATTGTATGCCACTATTTTATACTTGCTTAACTCTACTAGTTCATTTCCAACCGCATGTGTTCTTTCCATATGTTCACATATTGGCATACATTGCAAGCCACCACAATGCTAACATGTGCCATCCAAGCATAATTTCCTATAGAATATTTGACCTTCCTCTCTATCACATAAAATTATTGATATGAAGTCTCTTGAGATAGTTGGTGGGGCACGTATGCCACAATTCTGCAAAACATTGTTAGTATGCAAATCTAAACATATAGACCAATAAACATCAAAGTGGTTAGAAAATTCAATATGTAATCTACAACAAGAAGTAGTGTGTGTGTGATTTATTTTGACAAAGAAAGATTTTAACATTTCAAAATATCTTTGAGAAATTTTAATTTGAGGATACTTCTTTAGAAATTTACCAAAAAACTGTGTTTGAGTCATATCCAAAAAATGCTTTGGATGTGGCTCACGGTTTTGACTACCGATTCTCCTTCTTACCACATCCCTTTGATTCAGAGATACCCTTGTGTAATTCTTCCAAAAGTCTTCAATTCATGATCTCAAAGCTTTGACAACAATTAGTCAACCAACACGAAAAGCATTTTTTTGTCCAATATACTCGTGAAAAGTAGGAATAACAGTCATGTGGGGTCTGAAACACGGATCCCACATGCCTTTTTACCATTTTCCATGCTTCCAAGAATGCGATTGCATTATAATGTGAGCACATTCTGGAAAGCATGATAACATAAAGGTAACCTTGTATCTACATGAGAGAGTCTCTCTCTCTCTCTCTTCATTTATATATCCTATATATAAAGAGGGATCGAGAGACATGGAGAGATAGAGAGGGACATGGAGATAGAAAGGATAGGTGGAGATAGAGATGGGCAAAGGGAGAGATGGGGATCAAGATAGAGAAATGGGTCTATAGAGGGAGAAAGATAGAGATACATATATAGAGAGGAGAGATATAGGGAGATAGATCTATCAAGGGAGAGATAGATAGGAAAATATAGAGAGAGAGGTAGATAGGGGTATATTAAGAGATGGGGTTATGATGATAGATAGCTCAATAGGGAAAGAGATCAAGAGATGTCTAGAGACATAGGAAGAGAGATTTCAAGAGGTAGAAGGATGGGGAGAGAGATAAAGAGGAGGAGAGAGAGGTAGCGAGGGATAGATTAAGAGATAGGGATCCATATGTCTAAAGAGATAGAGATAGAGATCCATATTCTCTCCTCTACCTAAACCATAAACCTAAACCTTGAAACCATAAACCCTAAACCCTAAATAATGCCCCTAACCCCTAACCCTAAACCCTAAAATCTAGCAACCCTAAACCCCTAAGGTCCCTAAACCATAAAACCTAGAAGCAAAGGTAGGTATAGTTAGAGATAGGGATAGAGGGGATAGAGATATCTCTCCTAGGCTTGGTCTCCTCTGTATCTCCCTATTCACCTCTCTACCTAAACCATAAACCTAAACCTCTAAACCTTAACCCCTAAACCATAAACCCTATACCCTAAATAATGTCCCTAAACCCTAACGCCTAACCCCTAAACCCTAAAAATGAGCAACCCTAAACCCCTGAACCCCTAAGGTCCCTAAACCATAAAACCTAGAAGCAACCCTAAACCTCTATCTCCCTATCTCTCCCAATCTCTATTGGTCCCCTCGCTCTATCTCTTTCTAAACCCTAAACCTAACCCCTAAACTCAAGCAACCCTAAACCCCTAACCCGTAAACCCCAAACCCTAACCCCTAGACCCTAAACCCTAAACTCAAGCATCCCTAAACCCCTAAAGCCTAAATAATTCCCCTAAACCCTTACCCTAAAACCTAAACCATATTTACTTGAGAAACCCTAAACTCATGTAAACCTCAAATAGTGAGGGAGAGAGAGATAGAAAGGTAGAGTTAGAGAGAGGGAATCAAAAGAGATCTAGTAAGATAAAGAGATAGGGAGAGAGAGAGAGAGGTAGGTATAGTTAGAGAGAGGGATAGAGGAGACATAGATATCTCTCCTAGGCTCAGTCTCCTCTGTATCTCCCTATTCGCCTCACTACCTAAACCTCTAAACCTTAACCCCTAACCCCTAAACCATAAATAATACCCCTAAACCCTAACCCCTAACCCCTAAACCCTAAAAATGAGCAACCCTAAACCCCTAACCCCTAAACCATAAAACCTAGAAGCAACCCTAAACCTCTATCTGCCTATCTCTCCCAATCTCTATATAACATGAAAACATGAAAACATACGCTTTCATTCCAACCAAATTCACTCCTAATCAATCCCAAATCATCCCTAATCCATTCAATTTCATCTCTAATCATCCCTAAACCACTTCTAATAATCCCTAAACCACTTCACACCATCCCAAATCACATCCAAATCAATTTAACTTCATCCCTAATCATTTTCCAATCAACCTGGATTTCATCTCTAATACCATCCCTAAACTATTCCTAAATCATTCTAATCATTCCCTAATCAGCACTAAACCACTTCAGACCATCCCTAAAACCATTCTAATCATTCTCGAAATGTTCCTAATCTAGTCCTTTTCACCTCTCATCATCCCTAAACCAATCTATTTCATCCCAACTCCATCCCAAATCAATCTGAGCTCCATCTCAAACGATCCAAAAAATAATCAAAATCAAACAAATACCTCACTAGGAGCCATTAGAAGATCAGAGTGCCAATATGTTAGTCATTTGCACCATTTTATATATCGTATGTGCCAATATGCTCCTTAGTAGCACCTACCTATCAATCACAAACATCATTCTACACCTAGCCAGTCACAAGTGTCATTCTACCCTCTACCAGCCACAGGAGCAATCAGAACATCATAAGTGCTAATATGTTAGTCATTTACACTATTCTATACATCATACATACAAACCATAAACCCTAAACCCGATCAACCCTAAACTTGATCAACCCTAAACCCTTATCTCCTTGTCTCTATCATCCCTCTACCTCTCAATCTCTCTGCCTATGTCTTTGGCCATGTCCATCACCCTCTATCTCCCTATCTCTCCCTCTCTAAACTCCTAACCCCTAAACTCTAAACCTGATCAACTCCAAACCCCTATCTCCTTGTCTCTATCATCTCTCTACCTCTCAATCTCTCTAGCTATGTCTCTGGCCATGTCTCTCACCCTCTATCTCCATATCTCTCCCTCTTTAAACTCCTAAACCCTAAACCCTATCTCCTTGTCTCTATCATCCCTCTACCTCTCAATCTCTCTGCCTATGTCTCTAGCCATGTCCCTAACCCTCTATCTCCCTATGTCTCCCCTCAGTCTCCTCTATATCTCCCTATTGGTCCTCTCTCTAAACCCTAACCTAAACCTCTAAACCTTAACCCCTAACCCCTAAAACATAAACCTTAAGTTACCCTAAATAATGCCCCTAAACCCTAACCCCTAACCCCTAACCCCTAAACCCTAAAACTGAGCAACCCTAAATGTCAAACCTCTAAACTATAAACCCTGGAAGCAACTTGAAACCTTTATCTCCCTAGATCTCTCCCAATATCTATCGATCCCCTCGCTCTCTCTCTCTAAACTCTAACCCCTAAACCCTAAACCATAAACCTAAGCAACTGTAAACCCCTAAACCCTAAATAATTCCCCTAAACCCCTAAACCCTAAATGATTCCCCTAAACCCTAAACTTAAGCAACCCTAAACTCATAAACCCAACCCACCCTCTCTCTCTCTCTCTCTCCAAAACAAGAAAACTAGGACTCTATATCTCTCTCTCTCCCTATCACCAGGTATCTCTCCCAGGTTTCTCTCCCCTCCATCTCCATCCTCTCTCCCTTTTCCTCCCTCTCGCTCTCCCTTGTCAACAAAGAACATGGAAATGTAAGAAAAATAGGACATTTAAAGATGGATGAGGATATAAATTAGGATTCAATGAAATGGAAACAAGATAATTTATGAAATTTCATTGGATGGGAAGAATGAGGAGGAGAGGTAGAGAGGGGAGGAAAGTAGAGAGTGAGAGAGAGGATAGGAAGTAGAGATGGATGGAAGTAGAGAGTGGGAGAGAGCTGTAGGAGGTAGACAGGGCAAGGAAGAAGAGAGAGAGGATAGGAGGTAGAGAGGGGAGGGAAGCAGAGACTGAGAGAGAGGGTAGGAGATAGACAGGGGAGGGAAGTAGAAAGTGATAGAGAGGGTAAAAGGTAGAGAGGGAGGAGGAGAAGAGAGTGAGAGAGAAGGTAGGAGGTAGAGAGGCAAGGGAAGCAAAGACTCATAAAGAGGGTAGGAGGTAGATAGGAGAGGGAAGTAGAGAGTGAGAGAGACAGTAGAAGGTAGATAGGGGAGGGAAGAAGAGAGTGAGAGAGAAGGTGGGAGGTAAAGAGGGGAGGGAAGCAGAGACTCAGAGAAAGGGTAGGACGTAGAGAGGGGAGAGAAATAGAGAGAGAGATGATAGGAAGTGTAGCTACCCTTGTAGACATGTATTTAAGTGTGGAAACATAGACAAGGCATGTCAATTGTAAGACGTAACACCTCAAAGAGATGTTCTATAATGGAATGTAATGATTGCAAGATATGCAAAAAATGGATTTGTTGAAAAGGCTTTAGAAACTTTCAAGCAAATGCAATTGGCATGTGTATTGCCAGTTATGCTCATCATAACATGAGCATGTTATAATGTGCTCGCATTATGCTCAGCTTTGTTTGACATGTTTTTATCAATTTTTAGCAAAATCTGGAGATAATCTAGAGCGTGCTCCCCATTAGGATGGGACTTTTTTCAATGAAAACTCAAAAAAATACCACCATAATCTTAAGCTCTCTGTTAGCTATCTAACCATATAATTTTCTTCACATTTTGAGTACGTTTAGTGTTTCATCTTGAGTTTCTTTTGTTAGTGTGTCCAGTTTTTGTCAAAAACCAGTGTCTAGTATTTTTGTCTTTTTTTTAACCGTTCATTAAAAATTGAAATATGTTATATTTTTAGAAACTAGACTCCATTCTACATGAATTCAAAAAAAAATTCAATTTTCGATTAGTTTTCAAACATTTTAGGGGGGAGCACGCTCAAATTTTTGTTTTTCAGGATGTGTCCACTTTAAAAATTACTAAAAAATCAATTATTCATTAAAAAATTATTAGAAAAATTAGGGATAAACTACATGGTGTTACCTAATTTCTCACTGTAGTGATTATTGAAATACTAAAAAAAAGTTAACATTTTAGGGGGAGCGCACTAGACGCTATGTTATGTTTTTTTTCAGAAAAACAAGACCAATTTGTGTGCTGCCCCTTTTTGAACCCCTTAATCTCAACCATTTTTGGAAAAAATTAGTAGTTTAGAAACTAGATTCAAAGCACTACAACTCTTTTTTTTTGTTCCATCTTCAAATTTTGAGTTTAGCTATCTTCAATTTCTCATCCAACATCAATGTTTCCTGATTTTAGAAAAAAAAGTGGCAACTTAAGACCCCATTTTGGTCCTTCATCTTTGTGTACTTACCCCTAGTTGTGCCAAACCAAAATGTTCCTCATACAAACATTTGGAATTGAGGTAAATGTTTAAGTAGTAAGGGTTTTATAACATTGGAATCTAGTGTGACAACAACATACCACCAACTAGCTTGGAAAAAATGGATACATCCTAGAAACTTTAAATAATAAAAAAATAATTTGATGGAACTTAAAAAAAGTTGTATTGTGTTTTAGTAAATTGAAAACCAAACTCTTTTACCTATCAAACAAATAAATTCAAATCACATGTCTTCTCTTGGTTAATGAAGATATACATGCTAGTTAAATCAATAAAGATGTTAAAGGTTTTAGCTAGTGGCTAGACTTCCATGCAATACTAATTATGAAAACATAACATATTAGGCTACAAATATGATTTCCATACAACATAAAGTAGGTCATGCTATGTATCAATCTTTCATTAAAGTTGTAGTAAATTGTTAAGTCTTATATGGGTTGAGCCATTTGTAAATATGTGTTGGCATTTATTTGATGAGGGGATTTCTACATAACCAAACCAACTACTTTCACCACGGCCTCTATGGAGGATAAACACCAATCATGAAAAATAAAAAATCAAGAATTAAAGTTTTGGATCTTATCTAAGATAAATAATCTCACACTATCCAATGTAAAGTAGGTTTCAATCAAGAATAAGGAATCCAATCTCTAGTTTTCAAAGAGAAAATATCTACGCTTTTAATGAATTTGTGGAAGAAGTGTAAGGTAGAGGACCAACTAAAATTATTAGTAATAGGTTTTCTTTCATCTAGGATATCAAGGGACCATGGAAGGGATGTTCAGATAAAATTATTAGTAATAGGTTTTATTGGTAGCCAGCTTGTAAATAAATGTCTTTTTGATGTGAATTTGTAGTCATCTTATAATCATAAGATTTGAGCTCTAGTTGTCAAGATTTTGTGTGTAAACTTTTTGTGAAGAGAAAAATGTTGCAATGTCCTATTTTGTTTTTCATAGTGTGTCATAATGAAAAGTGAACATATTAACAAGATAATTTCAACAATATTCTCTTGATGCACAGTTGTTATGTGACTATTGTCATTGTTGTGTATTACAGGATCCAGAGGAGGCCATGGAGAGAGGACGTGGACAGCATAGAACTAGTAAATCATGGAGAAGAAAGTGGGTGGAAATAGATATGACAACAAAATCTGTAGATACAATAGAGGTAATAAGAGAAAGCAACCTCAACCAAAGGAGGAAGGTGTTTATGAATTCACAAATGCTACAACATAGAGGAGATAAAGTCATTTTTTGGTCCATGAGGCCTCTAAGGTCAAACTTATTGGTTGAAAATGCATAGGAATGGTGATTAAATGTGATTCTATGATCAAGGGAAAAGTTTGAAAATTAGGATGGCCAAAACATGATATCAATATGTCAAATATATGACTAAAGTGAGGTTTTGTGCTGGATAGCATATTCGTTGAAATGATATAATTGGTGTACTAAACATTAAATTTACTATGTTGTGTATTATAGGGGCCAGATGAGGCCATGGCAACAGATGGTGTCATATCAAATGAGGACACAACGGATGAAGTGGGACTTCAAGTACTCAAATTTTGACTTAACTTAGGAAAAAATGATCTTATGGCATTTTGTGATACATCCATCTTTTTTCACAATATTATTGAAATTTATAATTTATCATCCAATCTTGACATAAATTAATGCATGTTGTTGATCATTTTAGATGGAGATTGGAGAAAATGCAGAGCCTAAGCGTTCAACTAGCAAAAGAACAAGATATGTATGTGGACGTGGACCTAAAACTATTAAATCACGTAGATGATAGTGGGTCGAAGAGGATATGACAATGGATCCTACAGACACAAAAAAATACTGCACTAAATAAGAGGTTGGTCTGGACTATAGTACATGGGATGAATACTTTGAGAAAGTTGTTGTTTTTGGATGTTATGTATGTCGTGGAAATAAACAATTCAAACGAGTGATTGTACAAAGACATTGCATATATGATGAGCTTTCAGTTGGTAGTATGCCTCCTACAATCGATTCAAATCCAATAGGAATTGTGGTAAGGAATTTTCCAATTTGATATAAATAACATGTATACTTCGTTTAAACATTGTTTTGTATTATTTAAATAACTAATTTTTTTCTTAATGGATATTTGCAAGATAAAGTTCTTGGTTTAAAATTTCCTGGACCACCAACTTCTAACCTAGAGGGCAATGATCATTTATCAGATGATACATCTAACAAAAATATGTGCCAATAAACCAGCTTGAAAGATGAGGAATTGATGAAAACAAGTAACAAAATAAGAACCGGTTTAAAGATGCATAATTTTCTTAAAGACAAAGAGAAGGTGGACTACATACCCTATGAGAATGAATGTGATGGAGATGATGACTTGCCCCTGAGTTTGAGATCAATTTAAAAAGAGACATTTAATCGTCAACTATATTGCGCTTGGCCTAGTAATCAACAACTACCTAGAGTGTACAAGGTGTTTCAATTTTAGGGATACAGCTACATGATACGGCCCTCCAATATTCATGGAGAAAATCTAGTCCTCTTTATTGTCCAAAATGTACATGTGGGATCTAAACATAGAAACACTTCAAAACAAACTACTAGGAGATTAATGCCATATTATGGTCCTTCATATTACAGTGGTGAATGGAGAAGGCTAGTAGAATATAAGCCTAAAATGTCAACATATGGTCTAAATTCAAATATGTATACACATCATCTCCAATTGGAAAGTGGAAAAGAAATGAATAGAGTCCATCTTATGTATATAGATGGACATGCATACACACAAAAATATTGCAAGATTTATAAATAGTAGTAAGCGAAGGGACCCTACTGTAAGACCAAATTGTCAATTTGTTGAGGTTATAAATGATAAAGATGGAGATATGGAAAGAGAGGTTGATAGATTGACAATGGTTAAAAAACTGTTGAAAGACAAGCACTTGCATTGGTCAGAGTAGTAAAGAAATTTAGGCATTATATACTAAGAAGCAAATTGATTGCAGTAGTGCCTAATGCAGCAATGAAGATGCTGCTAATGCAGAGTGAACCTGGTATTGGGTCAAATGAACAAGTCATATTCAATTTAAGACATTACGCCTATCATAGAAGACTAACATAGCCAAGATAATGATTGTCATACCTTCATAAGATGGTTTTGAATTAATATGTTTACCTTTGCAAAGTGAATAAGATATGGAGTCATGATGTGGAGCCAAGGACAGGAATAACAGTCATAAGGAACATTGCCAAGAGATATCCATAACAGTTGTCAAAGGCAGCATGATGCATGATGACTATGAGCAAGGACATGAATAACAGTCATAAGGCAGTGACAAATAATTAAAAGTGGCCTACACAACTTCATATCAAAGGTTTGATGCAAGATAACAAGTGCCTAAAACTATAAACACAGTCACCTAGACCTTACCATTGGGGATGAGTCATTGATTGATTACCCCTTCTTAAAACACACTCCTGCATGAAAGAAAAGGGAAGAACAAGGTCTCCCTAAGGATGCTCTTAAGGGCAGAAAACCAAAGAATAATAAATGAGTGTGGACTGATGTTTTATAAACTATGTTGTCAAAATTGTGTTTTATTTAAATTATTGTATAAAAAAAGTAGTCTATAAAATAATGTTCCATTATTCAATTGATGTATATATGTTCATACAATTTATATTTTTTATTTTTTAAGCCATATTTGATTATATTTGTTTAAAATTGATACATCTATGATTTATTCAATTGTTGCCAAACATTAAATAATGCTTATGTTTGTTGATAGGTAGAAGATGTTGATGAAACACATACTAATACCCAAGATCCAACTAGGTTATTAAGATTTGGATGGAATGATCTAAACCATCCTTTAAACAATACTAGGGTGAAAAGAGCAACATTAAAGACAATACTACCATCTGAGAAATTTGAAGAGCTAATGAGATCCACATACACTGATGACGTGCCACCTAGCCTTAATAATGATGATCATGATAGTGAAAATGCAGTGCATGAAGAAGGATTGAATGAAATTCTTACAGGTTTCTTTGGGCATGGAAACAATGGTGACAATAATGATCATATGGTTGACAGTAATGATGATAGCAGGGGTAATTACCACCAATGTAATGTTGATGATAACAACCTAAAAGACTCCATCAAGCAAACAGCGAAGGCACCCGTGTTCAAATCGGGTACAAGTAGAACCTCAAAACTGGCATGCACATTAATATTATTAGAAATCAAGTCACTATTTGGTTGGTCAGACAAAGGATTCACTACACTACTGAAGTGAGTTGAAATATATTTCTTACTTTGCATTGTCAATTGGTGTACATAATTAGTAAACATTCATCAACTTCGTTTATATTTCTTTAAGGGGATTTTAAAACCATATATTGTATATAAACAATTCTAGTATAGATTGACATATCAAACATGTTCATCATAAGTCAAACATGCAATTGATTTAATCTCTAAAAATCTTACAGGGCACTAAAAACTAAAATATTCCTTGAAGAGAATGTGTTGCCATCAACTTGCAGAGAGGCATGTTTGTTGTTGGTTGAGTTGGGGATTGAATATAAGCAAATTCATTCATGTAAAAATGACTGCATTTTATACAGAGATGAATATTAAAACAAGGTAAAATTCCTTGTATGCAAAGAGAAGAGATATCGTACAGATGTACAAGGTCCTACAGTTCCAAAGAAGGTTTTATGTCACATGCCAATTATATCTAGACTTCAATGAATGTTTCGTTGCAAGTCACTTGCACAATTGATGGACTGGCATGCAAAGAACAAGAGTAAAGATGGATTCATGTGAATTCCATCTGACTCCAAAGCAATGAAACACATAGAGGAAAAATGGCCAAGAAAATTCAAAGATGAACCCCATAATATCAAGTTTGGTCTTGCAATTGATGGAGTGTGCCCATTCTCTTTCCTGAGCTCAAATTATAGTGTTTGGCCAGTCAAATTGATAGTATGCAATATTTCCCCATGGACGAGTGTTAGAAAGGAGCACCTTATGTTGACTCTCATTGTTCCAGGAAAACATCAAGTTAAAAACATCGATGTTTATCTTGTGCCTTTTATTGATGAGATGCAACTGTTATGGAAAGGCATAAGAATGTATGACATATCACGTCCTCCATCAAATAGGTCCTTCATGTTTTATAGTGTGCTATGTTGGACTATTCATGATTTCCCAAGACATGGTGTTTATTCTGGTAAGATAAAATATTTACGTATTTACACTCATAATTTATTTTCATCCCAAATTTCATACTTAGTTTTATACTATTTTTTTTATGTTATTAACATACTTATTGAATTGCAAGGCTTCAAACAAAGGGGATATTTGCATGTCCAAAATATGCATTACAATTTCAAGGGCGGTATTCTAAAGATCTACATAAATTTATTTACACAAACAATAGGGTTTTTCTACTGCTAGATCATAAGTTTAGAAATCACCTGAAAAATCAATTTGATGGAAACATTGAAAATAGAGGCCCCCCCATGATTATGGGTCCAGGTGATTAGCTTAAGAAGTATGAAGATGCTAAATTGAAATCTTGGGAGGATTTTTTTTATCAGGATGATTCAATTGAAGAACTAGAACAAGTTGTAGTTAATATGCCAAAAGGAATGAAAAGGAAATCCATATTTTATGAGCTCCCTTACTAGAAGAATCTATTAATATCTCACCTATTAGATCCTATGTACATCTTCAAAAATGTCCCAGATTCTATATTTCGACATATATCAGGCAAAGAGAAGGACACCTTGTCTTCGAGGAGAGATATTGCTCTTTCGTTTACCAAAATTGATAGAAAGCATTTGTGACCAAATAGGGAAAATGAAACATATGCAAAAGCTCCATGGATTTTGAAAAAAAAAGCTAGACCAACTAAAAAATGTCATCCATTCAATAAGGACACCTACTAGCTATGGGACATCATTGGCTAAAGATTTTATAGTTGATGGACATATCACAAGATTTAAAACACATGATTTTCATAACTTTATGAAGGTATTATATATCATCATTTAACATTTACTAGTAACATTGATTAAGTACTAAATATATTTTGATATTTTTTTGTGTGAGAAAATAATACTAATGACCTTTTCATAAATGTGTTTGATAGAATATCATGCCATTGGCAATTAGGGGGATTCATGTCTTACAATTGGCTTAAGGAATACCATAAGTCGATTGTCAGTATTTACAAGGTATGTGGTTATATGAAATGTTTATGTGTAAGAAAAATAGAGATATTATATTACATTTTAATTTTTGACTAAAGGTTCATACTAATTTACCATTCTTATATTAGGTGGGTGACCTCCAAGCAGATCCACGAATGTGAAGTGTCAAAATGGAAGAAGGAAATTGCAAAAATTGTATGTGTATTTGAGAAGGAGCTCCCTACAAGTTTCATGGACCTACAAGTCCATTTACTTATACACCTAGTCGATGATATTGAATTGGCGGGTGTCATATCAATGAGGAGGATGTTTTTCTTTGAGAGGTATATGAAAACTCTAAAAAGATATGTCTAACAAAAGGCACATCCAGAGGGTTGCATGGATGAAGGGTATGTATTAAATGAAGCATTTTTCTTCCCGTGTGAATTCCTTGGTAAGGATTTTGAAGATGGGCCACACTTCTGGGATGAAAATGAGCATCAGATATTATTGATGGAGAAAAACCACAATCTAATGGAGTTCAAGTAGAAACTAGTAAGTAAATTCATGATTAGTGTGGTTGTTTTTCTTGCAATCATTAATTTACTCTATAATTTATTTGTCAAATTAACAGCATGACATTTGGAGTTTGAAATAAATATGTTATGTAATAGATGTAGATGAAAGTGCTATACTCGACAAGTTCATTCTGTACCACATGGACTTTATGAACAAATGGATTGATCTATATGATAAAAAGAGAGAAGAAGTGTTAGAAGCAAGGAGACAGTTTAAGAGATTGAACCCAAGGAATACTCCACTTCCCACTGATCTACTTGGGGAATGGGGCAAAGATTGCACACTAGAATGGGTTACTGAAAAAATTCAAAATCAAATAGAAGATGCTGGTATAGATTCAAACATAACAAAAGATGAAATCATGTCTAGAGGATGTGAAAGAAAGGTACAGTTGAAATTTTACAAAATATTGTTTCCTTATAGTTTTGACACTATTAACTATTTTAATATTTGTCATTATATTTTTTTCACTGAAATAAATGGTCTTTCACAGGCGAGGAAATATCTAACAATGTGGGCATATGGTAGACATTATCGTGTAGGAAGTGCAGATGTAAAGAGACAATCCTTTGATTGTGGCATTATGGTTGACTTCAAGCAATCCAGTCGATCAAGCTCAAAAGATAAGAATATAATTGAAGGGAATCTACAATATGTTGGGAAAACACAAGAAATTATTGAGTTGGATTACCACTCTTTTAAATATTGTATTTTTAAGTGTAGATGGTATGAAGCATTTGAGAGGATACAAAGACATGATACCATAGTGGATTATTTTCTATAGATTCCTCATGGTTCCTACCGGAGGATAAGGAGCCTTATGTTCTACCAATTCATTGTGAGCAAGTATTTCTTTAACTCAAGCAAGAAGCGGTAATGATCATTAATCTATTAATTCATAGTTTATTGCGAATATATACGTGTTTATTAATCAATAAAATTGTTATAACATATGTCTAATATATGTATGTCGTTCAAGTGCAGGTATTTTTCCATGAAGATACTTTGGATCCGAAATGGATATTTGTCATACATTATGATCCAAGATTAAGGCATGTATTCGACGATGCATTAGTGGATACTGAGCAAAATGATGGCCAAGAAAATGAGAGAGAGGGATTAGAGAACATCGAAGAAATTGACATCCATGATGATGTTGAAGATGGTTATGTTCAGGCACAAGAAGACAACAATCCAGAGTTAGATGATGTTATGGAAGACAACAATATGGATGGTATAGAAAATGATGATCCAAATACATCCGATAACAATATAGATGGTCTACAATCAAATTTCAATGATGATGAAAATGATGTAGGTCAAGATGAGGATGATGATAATATTAAATACTTGAAAGAACATATGAACATTGACAATGATACACTTGATGATATTGTAGACAACAATAATGTTAATGACCAAGACTTCTAAATTTTCATAATTATTTGCAATCCATGTTTAAAAAAGAATGATTTTTATGGCCTAAACTTTGAAATGCTTCAGTAATATTATTTGTGTTGATACAAATTACCTATTGCAATATTATTAAATTGTTCAATCTTTGGTATGAATTGTTGGCATAAAAAATTAGGATTACTTGGATGCTTCTTCCATTCATTTTGTATCAACATATGTTTGTGAAGATACAAAAGTTAATAAAATAATAATGCACGTAACTCACAATTATTTAAATAGGAAACTTTGTTAACTTTATTATTTTTAAATAGTTTCCATTTTTATATTGAACATAATTTTGAACATGTAACTAAAAACATCCACAGTAAATGCTTTACTGTATCAGCATATTCATTCACATAAGCACAGTATTAAGGCTCACTAACTAATATTCATTCAAATATAAGAAGAAATAAGTATGGCAAACATAAGAAAAATACAGAATGATAACACAATCATGGAAAAGCTCAGATAATAAAAAGTTCTATTTCATTCATAAGCTCAAAAGTTACACCAACAGAGTTTTGGTACACCCTTCCACTCATACCCTTATTATTTTTTATCAAAGTTTATATAGAGATTACATAATATCAACCATAATCCCTAAGCCATTAACCATTAAACTACCTAACCCCTAAGCCCCAAATCCCTTATCTTTTGACCCTTAATCCCTTAAACCCTAACCCCTAATCCCTTAACCCTTAATCCCTGCTAGATCAGAACAATTAGGCACTAAATTAGGCGCTAAAGCAGGCTTTAAAGTAGGTGCTAAATTAGGTGTTAAATCAGGGGCTAATCTGGGTGCTAATTTAGGTACTAATTTACGCACTAATTTGTGCCTAATTTAGTGCCTACTTGTTCTAATCAATGCAAAAATGCCAAAAATAGCACCATCCTGATAAATAGCATCGACTTTTTCAAAAAATTGGAGACAAATACATTAAAACAGTGGGTGAAAGCAAAAACCAGAGCAAAAAAGGGAGCTAATCACAAGGATTTGTTGTAGTGTCACCAAGATCTAAGAAGGTGAGGAGAGAGCATACGATAATTAGGGCTTCTTGTTTGGATTGGTTGCCTTATCTGTCATTTTTCAAGTTATCTTTGAATTAGACTCGTCTTGTCGATAAGCTTCATTTTCTAATCACCAAGGTCCGCGAAGGTAAGGTGAGAGCATACGATGGTTACCTATCGTCAACAGAAGTCTATTTGTGTGATGGGTTGTATTTCAACAAGCCATGCAGTTTTCTATGTTCACCATGCTTTCCTGAATTAATCTTCCTATCTATGGGTTAAAGACAAATATGTAGTCACTCTTGGTTATTCCAAGACAACTTGTCTATATATTGGTTTCCATGTATGTGTTACTCAGGGTTAGTAGTACTATCATTCATGAAATATTACAATAGTAAAGCTTAGGTTTCCTTAGGTAGTTTATTTTTTAGCCTTGCTACTATAATTAATTTATGGCTCATGGTTAGTTATGTAAATTTCCTAGGTCCTATTCTCATGAATCCCTAAGTTACAAGGATAAATCCCTTGAAAGTATGGCTTGCAGAGGTAAAATTACATTTCTAGAATAATACTTGTTTAACACTCATTCAAATGTTTGATTGAACTAAGAATAAAATACATGGTTGCGAGAAAGATTTAAGTGACAATACATATAAATGTATATATTTCCTTTTTTTATATATACTTCATAATAAAATAAAAATCAATACTTCATGATGCAAATGATTGTTCAATCCATTACTGAATCATATGAAATCAACTTCCTAACCTAACCAGTTTAAGTTGTTATTTTAAAAGATGTAATTTTCCAAGGATGGCTTAGGACAATTTTCTTGTCGACTTAATTCATTCAAAATTCAATCCTATAAGAGAGAAAAACATTAAGAAAACATTCACTACTCATATTCAATACTTTGATCAACGTTCTCTTGGAAGAAAATCTTATGTGCCCATATTTGATGTGTTGTAACTATATTGTAGAACAATTTTATTAAAGAAATATCAAATTTTCTTACACACTAACATTAGACCTTTAACTCAAGTTACATCACTTAAAATCGTTATTAATTTGTCATTCTCACAATATCTTATCTAAACCCAATATTCACTTTTCTAATCGCCCATAGGTTAAAAAAAAACAATTATGTTCAAAGCCCAATAGTGTCTTTTACCTAACATAATATCCACATTTCAAACCTAACACCATACTTGCTAATCACCTACATACTATTTATGTTTTAAGCTAACCATGATATTTCCAATTTATCAAATAAATTAATTGTATTGCAAACTAATCCTAAAACAATTTTCATCTGCTATTGTTACCAAATGCCAAACCAGTAAAGTAGAAGTTGAGAAAAATGCATCCACAAATAGCATTGTTGTTCAAAGTGGAATTGAAAAAGCTACTAGACACAGGTTTCATTCGATCAATCAACTATCCAAAATGGGTTTCTAACCTGGTACGAATTATGAAGCCTAATGGCCAAATCAGAATCTGAGGACTTTCAAGATCTAAATAAACCATGTCTAAGAGATGATTTCCCGCTGCCTAACATAGACATCATAGTTGATCTCACGGTAGGATTTGAAATGCTCTCACTAATGGATGGTTTCTCAAGCTATAATCAGATAAGTATAGCTCCTAAAGATCAACACAAAATTGCTTTTACATGATCATGGAGCACAAACTGCTAGAATGTTATGTCCTTTGGCCTCAAAAATGCTGGAGCAACGTACCAACGAGCAATTACGACAATCTTTCATGATTACATGCATACATTTATGGAAGATTATGTGGACAACTTTTTGGATAAAATAGTTACACGGGACACTCATTTGGGTGTCTTGGATAAAGTCTTCACATGGCTAGAAGAATACAAAGTCAGGTTAAACCATAAGAAATGTGTTTTTGGGGTCACATCAGGTAAGTTGTTGGGCTATATTGTTTCTCATCGAGGCATAGAGGTTGACCCTGCCAAAGTCAAAGCTATCATGGACATGCCTCCACCAACAACTCTTAAACAACTCCATAGCTTACAAGGGAAACTTCAAGCAATCCATAGATTCATCACACAGTTGGCAGACAAATGTCATCCATTCCAACATCTGCTTCGTAAAGGAGTGCCTTTTTTATGGACATAATGGTGTCAAGAGGCCTTTCAACAAATCAAAGATTACCTACTAACTCCACCAGTTCTCATGCCTACAATAACAGGAAAGCCCCTTCTATTGTACATATCAATGTCTTCAGCACTAGGGGCACTCCTCGCACAAAATGATGAAGGCAAAGAAAGAGCTATCTATTACATAAGAAGAACATTAGTGGGGTACGAGATAAATTAAAGTCCTATAGAACGCGCATGCCTTGCGGTGGTTTTCAACACTCAAAAATTGTGTCATTACATGTTGAACCACAAAACAAAGCTTGTTGCAAAGATTGACCCCCTCAAATATTTTCTCAACAAGGCAGCCTTGATAGGTCATTTGGCTAAATGGGTCATGATATTGAGTGAATACAACATAGAGTATGTTGACCAAAAATCCATAAAGGGATAGGTAATTATAGACCAACTCGCAGAAGCACCAACTACAACAGATCATCCCTTGATCATAGATTTTCTAGATGAAGCAATTTTTGTAGTAGACGTTCAAAAAACATGGACACTATTCTTTGATGGTTCTTGCACAAGTCATGGTTTAGGGGCCGGAATTCTTTTCATCACTCCTCAAGGAGACGCTATCCCTAATTTAGGATTTCATTTTCTTGCACAAACAACATAGCAGAATACAAAGCATTACTCATGGGGTTACCCATGGTCGTCAATTGTGATGAGTGCCAGGTACCACCCATAAAATACATCTTTTTACCTCTTTTTCTCCTTTCTGATCCAACTCCTTGATGTCTGCACCCGAATAGGCTAGCAAGATTGTTCTAAATAATGATTAATTAAAGATAAATTACTTAAGATCATGATTTCTGATTAAAGGACTAATGTGCATGGAATTGATGGAAATATGTAGAAAAACTTCTATTTTTGAATCAACAGGTGTAGATGTTCAGGATGGCAATTTTGTGCATCTCCGGAAGTAGTCCTAAATATCTCCGGAGATAATACTAGAATACCATGACATCAGAAGTTTTGAAGTAAGAGGAAGAGCCCTCCCGGAGTTGGATTGAAGTCTAAAGCATCTCCGGAGCTGAGCAAGAAGGTAGTAATTATATCTCTGGAGCTATAGACATATCTCTAAAGCTGCAGACAGAGACATACATTCCGGCACCTCTTTAGAATAGGACAGATTTCCAGCACAGCTATCGGTCAGACACTTTCAACAGTGATCGTGATACCCCTCATATTACTCAAATCATCACCTAAGTCATTAAGGGCCATCTTTAGTTAATTGCTGAGAGTTTTTATCTCTTTTTAAGTTTTTGCATGAGTTACTAATGAAACTGATTTAATATCCATATTTTCAGGGCCTCGCTGCTCAAATGTATTAAGAGTCAAACTTAGAATTCAAAGTGGACTTCTATTCCACTCAATCTATTTTTATTGCATGGTTATTTTTTGTAGTTAGACAGCTAGTATAATAAAGAGATGGATGTCATCTCATAGAAGAACTGGTAGATAAGATAAGTGATATGTCATCACTCATTTTATATATACTTACAGAAGCAGCAGAAAAATAGACTTCTATTATTCTAATTTTATGTAATCTCAATTGGGATATCAATATTTCTATGAATGCAAAGTGAATGGAATTGGACCGAATTTAGTTATGATCTTATTTTTTTGTGTTGATTCCTTACTATAGCCTTCGGCCCTAAGGGTGTGGAGCAAGGGCCCACTCTCACCACCAAGGTAGAAGGCTAGTACCACTATTTTGTTGTTTCAAAATTTGCTTTATCGAATACTTACTGATTTTGATAGATAGATGCATGTTGCAGTCTATGGATTTGCTTTGAGTAATTTACTGTTCAATTATGTTTTCAACATTCTTTGAATTCATTTGGTAAGCGGATAGGTCAATCTCTTTAAATTAGTAAAAGCCATTAGAATTAGCTAGAGAAAACTGGTAACTGTAGAATCCCTATTTGCAGATAGCCGAGGACATAGCCCTAGATTTTAACATCTGAAATATGATTAAATGATAAGGTACAACGACCCCTTGTCATTTTTCGCGCCGTTGTTAGGGACAATTGTGTTAATTAGGGAAACTTAGCTAAATAGTTTTTAGGTTAGATTTGTATGGTTAGAGCTAGAGATTCAAAAAGAAGATACATAAAACAAACACCCCATCAATAAGCTATAGGAGAGAGCAGTGGTGTGGCACAAGATCTTGTTGAAGAAAGAAACCTAGAACCTACCTTGGAAGTTGCACCTCAAATCAATAATCCCTTAGATCCTCCAAATCTTCCACTCGCTGATTATATCCAAGAATTACAACAAAAGTTTCAGGCAGATCCTTTGATAGAATCTAATTTCCTAGAACCTCAAGGAGAAGAACCGATACTAAACATGGATGATAATAATGATAATCATGAAGAAGAGGAAAATTAGGCTCCAATAACCTTCTCATATCCAATTGTTCTGGCTGCTAGAGAAAATGCTCCTATGAAAAATATCTCACCAGTACACTTGCCAAATTTTAGAGGTCTCTCTTCTGAGGACCCAAATCAGTTTCTATTTAAATTCAAAGTAGTATGCCAAACTTATGATTATGGATCAGATAACCAAAAACTCAAACTGTACCCTTCAACTCTGAAAGATTCTGCGATGAGATGGTTTATGAGTTTACCCCATAACTTTATTCATTCTTGGGATCAGATGGAAACAGTGTTTTTAGGAAAGTACCAAGATTACTGTAGAGTCAGTAATAAAAATGAGAAATTGTTTAAAATTAGACAAGGAGAGGAAGAGACCTTAGAGGACTATGTGGACAGGTTTAACTTCGCCTTGAGAAGGTATGGCAATCCAGTAAATCACTCTTTGGCTAGAACCCTATTTGTAAAAGGATTGGATAAAGAATCAAAACAGGCACTGGATCTAATGGGAAAAGAAAATATCAACAAAATGGATACACCTGCTATAGAACTCTGCAGGAACTATTCTAGAACCCAAGATGGAGTGAGATCATCCAAAAATTTCAAAGGGAAGAATGAAATAGGACAGTTAATGGAAGAGATTGCAAATCTAAAAATAGATATTTTGGTCCAATTAAATACCACATTGGATGGGGTTCAGGCAAAATATAGAACAGCTGATCAAAATAGAACAACTAAACCACTCTCCATCTATTGTCCTAGGTGTAGAAACAAGCATCTATTGAGAGAATGCCCTTTAGACAAATCTGAGATTTATCAGATCTGTGACAGGGAACATCCTACCAGTCAATGTAGTCAACTTCCAGCCTTGAAAAGATTGAGTAAGAAGAATGTCGTAATAGAAGAAGAATTGAACTATGTGGGCAAAAACAAGCTGGGAATTTCCCTTATAATCAGTATCCAAACTAGCCTTCTTACAGGGGTCCTTCTAATTGGGGAAATAATCAATAGAATCCAACTTGGCATGGGCCTCAAAATAATCCTCCTTGGGGACAACAAGATTGGCCAAATCAACATTGGCAAAACCAAAATTGGCAAAATCAGTACTAGGGAAATCAACAGTGGCCACCACAGTTTGGATCTCAAAACATGCAACCTCAATGGGGTCCTCAACAGGGATATAATCAACAATACCAGGGACAACCTAGATGTTTCCAACCTCAACAAGTTTTACTAACTGGACCCTCCAACACACAAGGTAAATCACAAAATGAGTTGGTTAACCAACCACCCTTACCAGCTCAGCCTATACCAAACCCACGAAATAAACAAGGAGCAACTATTTACATGACAGAGCAAGAAAACATGGCTGGTATTAACGTTATATATTCAAATAATCTCCAGTTGCGTTCTGGGAAAGCATTCCCAAGACCATCTCCTCCATCTATAGTTGAAGTAACCAATGATGAGGAACCTAAAAATTCATCCACTCAACTCCCAGAGGAGATTACTACCGAAAAAGTGCTAGAAGAATCATCCTTGGATAACTCCGGAGTTGCTCCTAAAAGATTGACTCCAGAGAAAATTCCTAGACACAATTCTAATAAAAGCTCTGGAGATGCTTCAGAGATGGAAAAACTAGCACCGTACCCAGAACGGCTCAAACAGCATGTCCCCCCGAAAAAGGTCTTACAAAAACAAGTCCAACCCAACCTGGAATTAGAACTTTTACAAAAAAATTAGGCAACTGAACATTGAAATCCCTCTCCTCCAAGCAATCAGAGATGTACCAAAACTAAAGCAATTCATTAAACAGCATTATGTCAAAACACAGGGTAGGAAGAAAAACTTTCCTTCTACAATATAGGTGGAAGGGAAAGTAGTAGATCTGTTGATGGGAGAAATGCTCCTCTCAAAATATGGAGACCCTAGAAATCTTGTCATAACTGTTTTCATCTCAGGGGTAGAAATTTCAAATGTTTTGGTTGATTTGGGAGCAGCAATTAATGTGATGACAGTTCATACAATGGACAAATTAGCTCTATCAGGTATCCAATCCACATCTACAATCCTTCAACTTGCTGACCAGTCAGTAGCTGTTCTGAAAGGAGTAATCACTGATGTATCAGTTGTGATAGAATCATGGGAATTTCCAGTAGACTTCGTGATATTAGAACTAAGAAACTAGAGAAATGCTTATCCACTGATTTTAGGAAGACCATGGCTGGCTATAGCAGTAACATCTATTGATTGTCAAACTAGGGATATGGTCATTTCTAATGGGATAGATTTAAAGAAAATATCTTCGTATCCTCCAGCTAAACCATCAATACATTATACAGGAAGAGTATGGGTGGATGAACCAGAGAACAATGACAACAATGCCTCAATAGCTATGGTAACCATCAGGGAACATCTGAGAGAGTTGGAAGAAGAAATCTACTATTATACAATAGAAAACATTACCCACATCCTAATCAATGAGGATGTGATGGAGCTTGCCCAAGATTCTAGGAGAGAACTTCTTACTTCTTCCCATTGTACCCTCACAAATATCATTCCTTGTGGGGAAACCTTTTACAAAGACTTAGCCACGTTCCACATGTTGCTTCCACATTCTTGCCCCCTCAATACCGTGACTCCAGTGTATGGATTAACTACATCTATGGATCAAATCAGAAAATAGGTCATGATTTTACCAGGGAAAACACTTAATATCAATACTCAGTTAACAACAAATCAGGAAGAAAAACTTATCCAACTTCTGATTTCCCATTCAGCAGCTTTTGCTTGGGAATATCAAGATATGAAAGGCATACCTCCTGAGATCTGTACCCATCATATATACACTGAGGATATTAAACCTGTTAGACAACCCTAGAGAAGATTGAATCCTGCTTTAAAAGACATTGTTAAAACTGAAATAGAAAAATTACTACAAGCAGGGTTTATATATCCAATCTCAGACAATCAATGGGTCTCGCCCCTTGTCATAGTGCCTTAAAAGAATGGGAAATGGATGGTGTGTATTGACTATAGGGAGCTAAACAAAGCTACAAAAAGGACTACTTTCCCTTACCATTTATTGACCAAGTACTGGACAACCTTGTTGGGAGAAAGTATTTTTGTTTTCTAGATGGGTTCAGTGGGTATAACCAAATTTAAGTAGCATCTGAAGACCAGGACAAAATAACCTTCACCTACTTTGGCGGAACGTTTTCTTACAAAGTTCTTCCATTTGGACTATGTAATGCCCTAGCTACATTTCAGAGACTTTTTTTAGCCATTTTCACTGAACTAGCTAATGAATGCATGGAGGTCTATATGGATGACTTTACTATGTATGGGGATAATTTTGAAGAAGCTCTCACAAACCTTGAAAAAGTATTGAAATGCTATGAGAAAAATCAATTATCCCTTAGCCATGAAAAGTGCTTCATGATGGTAGAGGAAGGAATTGTATTGGGACACCACATTTCAGTAAATGGGATCAAAGTGGATCAAAACAAGATAGAAGTGATCACACAGTTACCTTCACCCAAAAATCAAACAGATGTTAGAAGTTTTTTGGGTCATGCTCGCTACTATAGGAGATTCATAGAAAATTTCAGCAGAATAATTGCCCCCATGTTTACCTTGCTTAACAAAGACATAGAATTTCTATGGACAGAAGACTGTCAATCAGCATTTGAATACTTGAAAGAGAAGCTTACTGTCACCCCAGTTTTGAGAGGACCTAATTAGATTTTACCATTTCACATACAAACTAGTGCTTCAAATGAGTCCATTGGGACAGTTTTAGGACAAAAGGAGGAAGGAGAGAGTATGCATGCCATTTATTACATCAGCAAAAACCTTACATCTGCAGAAAGAAATTACACCACAACTGAAAAAGAATTCTTAGCAGTCATTTATGCTATAAACAAATTTAGGCATTAAATCACTGGATATAAAATATTTGTGCGCACTGATCATGCAGCGATCAAGTACCTAATGAATAACCCAGTAGTAGGTGCAAGGATCATTAGGTGGTTATTGCTATTGCGGGAATTTGATATTACCATAGTTGATAATCTAGGCAAGTTTAATTTGGTTGTTGATTTTATGTTAAGATTGCATATAGGAGGAGAAAACCAACCAGTGGAGGACAGGTTCCCAGATGAACATCTTTTTGCTATCTCCTCTACTGTACCTTAGTTTGTTGACATAGCTAATCTTTAAGCTATAAGCTTGTATCCATCCCATTTTATTTCAAAACAGAAAAAATATTTAGTTAAGGAAAGCTTATCTTACAAATGGTTAAATGGATTGTTGTTTAAATGTGGTCGTGATTTCATTTTGCACAGGTGTTTGAAAACTGATGAAATTTTTGATGTATTAAGAGCATGTCATGATGAACCATCTGGTGGGCATTACTCTTCCCACAGAACTATCCACAAGATCCTGGGAGTTGGTTACTACTGGCCCTCTCTTCATAAGGATACTAAGTATGTGCAGCAGTGTGACTAGTGCCAAAGGATGGGACAACCAACCTTCACCCAGGAGATGTTACTGCATCCTCAAGTCATGATGGAACCATTTGAGCAGTGGGGTTTAGACTTTGTGGGACCAATTTCTCCACCATCATCAGGCAAGGAGTATATTCTAGTATGCACAGACTATGTTACTAAATGGGCTAAGGTTCAAGCATTGCAATTTGCACGAGAAGAAAAGGTCGCTGATTTCCTTTATAATAAGATTTTCTTGATGTTTGGAGGCCCAAGATCCATAGTTTCAGATAGAGGACCTCAGTTTACTTCACAGGTAATCAGAGGATTCACAAATTTATATTAGGTCAAGCACAGAAAATCTTCACCTTACCATCCTCAAGCTAATGTGCAAGTAGAGGTAACTAATAGGGAACTTGAAAATATTCTGACAAGGATAGTAGCAATGAACAGAAAAGATTGGGCTAATAGATTACCTGAAGCAATTTGGGCTTACAATACCACTTGGAAATCCACAACAAAGTTCTCACCATATGAATTAGTTTATGGGAAAAATCTTATTCTGTCTATAGAATTTGAACTCCAGACTCTTAAAACTGCATTAGATATTGGTCTACCATTGTCCATAGCCCAATAGAACAGAATTCTTCAGCTCAATGAGTTGAATGAAATCCAGACAGAGGTCATTCAGCAAATGGAACTAGTTCAGTGTCAAAGGAAGCAGTGGCATGACCAACACATCAAGAGGAGGACATTTCAACAAGGTGATTGGGTTCTTCTTTATGATTCTAAATTCAAGGAGTTCAAAGGGAAATTACAAACTCATTGGATGGGTCCTTATCAGATAAAGGAAGTTTTCAAAAATGGAATAGTACTGTTGGAACCTATTGATGGAAGCACAGACACATTCTTAGTGAATGACCACCGAATCAAACTCTATAAAAGGCCATCCACTAAAGAAGAATTCCTCAACGATTTGTGCTTTGATACAGGGGATACCTCCTCTGTCACAGTTTAGGATTAGCAAAAAAAAAAAGGTTGAAAACTAGCAAATGGTGACCTTCTGAAAAAAAAAAAGGTTGAAAACCAGCAAATGGCAGCCTTCTAAAAAGAAAAAAGAAAAAAAAAGAGGAAGATGGAAAACCAATAAATAGCTGTCTTTCTCGACCAAGGGAATTGAAAACTAGCAAATAGTGGTTCCCTTCTTCATACCAGTTGAGAATAATCAAACTACGGAGGTGATCAGGTACCAGGAGTTACTCAAACACACCTCTGGTACTTCACAATTTAGGAGCACCTACGGTGCTTCACAAACTAGGAGCATCTCTGGTGCTTCACAAACTAGGAGCATCTCTAGCGCTCCACCAATAAAGGGTTATTTACAACCATAATAAGTGGGAGGGGACCCACCTCTTTAGGTAATAAAGTAGAAACGTCATTTGATGAGGTCATCATGACTCATCCTCTACTTTATGGCATAAATAAAATCAAATCAACACACATCTCGCGAGAAATCATTACTCTCATTTGCACAGGTATTTGCAAAGACTGCGCTGACGTCACCCAGAATACATGGATTCTTGAACCACTCAGCGGGAGCGGGAATGATTACAAGTTGCGTGACAATGAAGGTGATTGAAGTCATCTCAAGCCACACAAAGCTGCTCAGGTGCCACGTCGCATCCAGTCTCATCAACGCCGCAGCATCTTAGCCAAGTACATCACGCCTCATCATTAAAAATGGTTCAAGTAATTTTATCTTAATTAAGCATTAAATAGCAACTATCTTGTCTTTCTATTTTTGGGTGCCATCATTATGACACGTCCTCCTGCCATCATTTTCCTTTCCAAATTCATGCATGTCGCCATCTTTGTTGTACTGTCACCATGCCTACGGAATGTCCCATCACTCTGCTTCATTTATGATCACATAAACACTCTAACTAATTTTCAGTTCTTTCTCCATCAACCTAAGTTGTTAAGCGAATTAACAAAATAATTCTCCTTTAAACTGTAACATACCCTGAAGAACAGAGTCAGCTGAAATAGTTCTCTGGAGCCTATGGAGTGAGAAAGGATTGTAAGCACAAAGAATAGGCAAAGAATTTAGGTATGGGGGTTAAGAAGAAATCATAACCAGAAAATGCTACATGCCTTTTGCAGGATGAAACTACAGCAGACATTCTGAGGAATGCAGGATGGTTGGAGTTTCTGGAAAAATTTGAGGGGTTTCAAGAAGATATTGTTGATGAGTTCCTAAGAAACCTGAGGGACAATCAGACAACTGTAAGGGGAGTCCAAATCAATCTCTCTGCTACCACTATCAGTCATATTTCTGGGTTGCCTAAACAAGGTGAGAGGTCCTATCATCTAAAAACCTTATATGTTGATTTGATTAGGAATTTCTCTGTTGAAGATGAAACTGCAATACAATTGCATTTAAATAAAAATGAGTTTAAAGGAATTCTTAGGTCCTCACTTTCAAACCCTTGGCAATCTGTAGCTATATGGCTGATAAAATATTTCACATGTGATGGTCAATTTTCCTTAGTTTTAGGACCAATAATGAAAATGTTGATTTTTCTTATGCATGGGAATGGACACCCTGAATACAGCATAAACATTCCCAACTTCCTGTACTCTGCCATTAGGGAAACTGCAGAAAAATATCAACGAGACAAGGGTCCTATGAAACATCATGGCCTCATTTTTCTAATAGTGAAACACCACTTTCTATCTCAATCTAACGGGGAATAATTATGGCAAACATTTCTTGAACAAAATCTCCAGGGCAGAGAGCCAAAGAGGGCACAATCAGAGGGTGAGGGTTCCTCTACCCAGCAAGAAGAAGAGACAGAACCTTCAACCTCCTCTACAGCTATTCAAAAAGGAAAGAAGTTCTCACTGGAGGCAACTTCATCTGCAACCCCTATTTCTGATAAAAAGAAGAAAGGCAAAGAAATTAAAGAACTTGCTCTTGAGCAAACTCCATACATGACTCGCTCAGCCTGAAGGAAGATAACTCTAGATGAGGAATCTTTCCCTAAGGAACTAACAGGGAAGAGGTCAAGGCACAAAGCAAAGAAACCCCAAAGAAAGCTGACTCTAGAGAACACTATTGGGCTGAAGAAGCATCCCATGATTTCGATGAGATCCCTCTAGTGAGAAAGAAAAGACTGAGAGAAGTTTCCCCAGAACAATCTCCTGCTCCGGAGACAGAACACAAACAAACTTTTACTATTTCCTCAGATTCTGAGGATGAGACACCTACTCCAGGGGTACCTGCTCCACCTATGCTACGGAGAAGCAAAAGAAAAAGGCAGCTCTCCCAAACTCAGAAAGATACTGCTCTCCTAGTTGAAGTGCTTTTGGGTTTCAGAACTTCCGAGGAAAAAACTAGGCCTTCATCAGTTCCAGCACAAATAGAGGAAACCCTCAAAGAACCTCAAAACAAAGAGCCTATAGGAAAAGATGAAACAGACCCTGATGTGTAGCAAACAGAAGAACAAACAGGAACTGTCTCTCATCCCTGTGATCAAGAGGATATTGAGATTTCAAAAGAGTAGCAACTGTTGGAAGAAATTGATAATCTAAAAAGATTACTTTGGGGGAAAAATCAGATTATCACTGACCTCAAGAAGGTTAGAATGGAAATAGAGATGGAGCAAAAATAAATAACTAAAAAACTGCAAACAAAGCTCCAGAGTAAACACCAAATAATTCAAGAGAGGGAAGCAGAACTAGAAGCCCAAAAGACAGAGACAACTAAAATCATGAAGGAAAAGGAGCTAGAGGTAGTACAAAATATCTCTGATCTTACCAAAGCTAGAGACAATGGTCTCATAATAATTGCAGCATTAATTGAGAGAGTACAGAGCCAAGATAAACAATTGACTTGGGCCAACAAAATAAATGATCAAGAAGAGTATATTTAAGAGTTGGTTGGTCCAAGGGCAAACAATGAACAGGAAGTACAAACAAATCCATGTATGGGTCCAATCCCCATTGATATTCCTAAGGCCCTGTTTTATTAGGAAAGGAGATGTAGAGAATATAAGGCTTCTAAGCCTATGCTGCAACTATAGAGGGCAGTTACTGCCATGACAAAAAGAGTGGAAACCCTAGAGGAAAGAGTCATTCAGATGGCCTCCATTTCTTCTGAGATTTTATCTTGCAGACCTCCAAGTGCCAATTATGTAATGTTTTTACAAGAAAGGGTCCTGCAAAAAAGGTTGTCTTCAGTTCTATCTGATCTGCCTGAGAACACAAAAACAACAATGGGGTTCATGGAAGCCTATACAAGGAGCTCTGATGAAAACAAAAATTTTCTGTGTGAATTATATCTGCATGGATTCTGTGTTGACAATATGACCTTCCTTCTTAATTATTTTGTAGGAGATTGCCAGCTCAAAGCATTCATGTCAATGATGAGGAATCATCAGATTTGGAATGAGTGAATGGAGGCTCACCTCAAGAAGGATGCAGAAACAAATCTTTTTATTTGAAAAGAGTGTCCCAACCCTCAATCTTTTGAGACCTAATTCAGGGCATATGTCTATCACCCTGAAAGTCAGAACAAAATTTTGCCATTATACCTAAAAAATTTGGAAGAGTGTTCCATTGATTTTAGTCTTTTTATGAACAGTTTAGCTAATCCAGTGCTTGCAATAGCAAAGAAAAGGTGGAATATTCTGACCTCAGAGTAGAAAATGAGAGAGGTGGTCACCCCTACAAAGTTAAGGTTATTTATGAGGAAGGCAAGATTAATATCAAAAATTATGGATAAGCATAAACAGGAGTGGATAGGTGGGCATTTTAGGCCCCCTCTCATAATTGAACCACTCCATGTCTGGGCCGAGCAAATGGAAAATGAGAAATTGCAAAACTGGTTAAAGTAGGTTGATCAGTACAGGGGAAATGGTAATACCAACCACACCACTTGGTCTACCTATGCACAAGACTACAGCTTGACTGAAAGGCTACTCCATCAGAATAAATCTAGATTGTGAGAAGTAGGACCTGCTAAACCTTAGGTATGGAGGGGATGATGAGTACCAAGTAGCACCCATAAAATACATCTTTTTACCTCTTTTTTTCTCCTTTCTGATCCCAACTCCTTGATGTATGCACCTGAATAGGCTAGCAACATTGTTCTAAATAATGATTAATTAAAGATAAATTACTTAAGATCATGATTTCTAATTAAAGGACTAATGTGCATGGAATTGATGGAAATATGCAAAAAAACTTCTCTTTTTGAATCAACAGGTGTAGATGTTCAGGATGGCAATTTTGTGCATCTCCGAAGGTACTCCTAAATATCTCCAGAGACAATACCAGAATACCACGACATCAGAAGTTTTGAAGTAAGAGGAAGAGCCCTCCCGGAGCTGGATTGAAGTTTGGAGCATCTCCAGAGCTGAGCAAGAAGGCTGCAATTATATCTCCAGAGCTACAGACATATCTCTGGAGCTGCAAACAAAGACATACATTTCGGCACCTCTTTAGAACAGGGCAGATTTTCAACACAGTTGTCGATCAAGCACTTTCAGTGGTGATCGTGATACACCTCATATTACTCAAATCATCACCTGAGTGATTAAGGGCCATCTTTAGTTAACTACTGGGAGTTTTTATCTCTTTTTAAGTTTTTGCATGAGTTACTGATGAAACTAATTTAATATCCATATTTTTAGGGTCTCGCTGCCTAAACATATTAAGACTCAAACTTAGAATTCAGAGTGGACTTTTGTTCCACTCAATCTATTTTTATTACATGGTTATTTTTTGTAGTTAGATAGTTAGTATAATAAAGAGATGGATGTCATCTCATAGAAGAACTAGTAGATAAGATAAGTGATATGTCATCACTCATTTTATATATACTTACAGAAGCAGCAAAAAAAAAGACTTTTATTATTCTGATTTTCTGTAATCTCAATTGGGATATCAATATTTCTATGAATGCAAAGTGAATGGAATTGGACCAAATTTAGTTGTGATCTTATTCTTTTGTGTTGATTCCTTACTGTAGCCTTCGTCCCTAAGGGTGTGGAGCAAAGGCCCACTCTCACCACCAAGGAGAAGGCTAGTACCACTGTTTTGTTGTTTCAAAATTTGCTTTATTGAATACTTACTGATTTTGATAGATAGATGCATGTTGCAGTTTATGGATTTGCTTTGAGTAATTTACTGTTCAATTTTGTTTTTAGCATTCTTTGAATTCATTTCGTAAGTGAATAGGTCAATCTCTTTAAATTAGTAAAAGCCATTAGAATTAGCTAGAGAAAACTGGTAACTGTAGACTCTCTATTTGCAGATAGCCGAGCACACAGCCTTGGATTTTGACATCTAAAATATGATTAAATGATGAGGTACAATGACCCCTTGTCAGATTGGAAAATCAAGATTTTACAAGTCTTTGGTGATTCCCAACTTGTAATCAAGCAGGATAAAAATGAATATGACACAAAAGATGATAAGTTAATGTCCTACAAGAGAATGGTCGACAACTTCAAACTCTACTTTGACACAGTGGTCTTTAATCAAATCCCTAGAGTATAGAATAAGGCCACCGATGCAATGGCTACAATAGGATCTCTCTTGAATATCCCAAAAAATGCTCCTCAATTTAAGTTCTTGGTGGAACAATTGATGATGCCCGCCTTTGACATCCCTAAATCGAAGCTAGTGTGTGAAATCGTTGGTCCCACGCCTTCGTGGTATAATAACATCTATACATACCTACATGACCAAATCCTTCCACTTGACCTATCTTCCAACCAACATAAAACCTTCATTCACCAAGTTGCTAAATATGTCATTATCAATGACACCCTTTACTGTCATGGCTTTGACAAGACCCTCTTACAATGTCTCAATACTGAGGAAGCACAAACGACCTTATGCAAGGTACATGAAGGTATATGCGAAGCTCACTCTAGTGGTCCCACTCTAGCCAAAAAGATCATAAGAGACAAATACTATTGGCCCACCATGGAGAAAGATGCATACCACTTCACCAAGAAATGCAAATAATGTCAAATACATGGAGATCTGGTGCATGCACTTAGCTAGGACCTTCAGCCCCTCACATCTCCATGGCCATTCTCTCAATGGGGACTTGACCTTGTGGGCAAAATCCATCCCACCTCCACCAATGGCCATAAATTCATCATCACCACTATTGAATATTTGACAAAATGGATTGATGCAATTCCCATGACATACATTATCGGTAAACAGATTGTTAAATTCATTCTCATTTAAATCATATGTCGGTATGGTGTCCCTCAATCTATTGTAATGAACAATGGTCACCCTTTCAAAAATCAAGATGTCCATGAACTATGTGAAAGATTCCATATCCAACACCACTTCTCCACTCCATATTACCCCCAAGGTAATAGTCAAGCTAAGGTGTCAAATAAGACCATTATAAAAATTCTCAAAAAGAATGTCAATGGCATTGGCCGTGAGTGACATATCCAGCTCAATCCCGCCTTGTGGGCCTACCGCACCAGCATCCACACACCCACAGGAGCCACTCCATACTCACTCATCTATGGTTCTGAAGCCATCTTGCCCATCAAGGTCGAGTTACCTTCTTTGAGAGTATCAATGAAACAATTTTTGGATGACAAAGAATATAGGGTATCTAGACTACATGAGCTAGCGCTACTAGATGAAAGAAGGTAGAACGCCCTGGTACACTTGCAAGCATATCAAAACCGTCTCTAACGTAGTTATAACAAGAGCATTAGAGTTTGACAGTTTAATATTGGAGACTTGGTTATAAAGGAAAATCCCAAGAATCAACTTGAACGAGAAAAACCAGGGAAATTTGAACCAAATTGGCTGGGTCCTTATGTCATCATGACTTCATATGGACTTGGAGCATATCAAATCAGCACTCCTGATGGTGAACCATTGCCAGAGCCAATCAACAACATGAACCTTTGCAAGTATTACATCTAAGTCAAAAAATCAAAAAATTAAAAAAAATTAAAAAAAAACCAAAAAATTACAAAAACAAACAAAAAAATAGTCCAATAGTGAAAACCACTCCAAGATAACCAAAATAATAGTAAAGAGAAATAATTCATCCAATAGTGAAAACCACTTCAGTGGTGCTTTAGATAAGTACCATGGTGAAAACCTAGCAAACAGGGGCCATGTGTAATTAGTCTTCGCTCCACTGTCTACCATCATTCTATCTGGTCTTCCACCTTACCCTCCATGCAAATCATATCCAAATCCACATCATGATCAGAAATAGCACTTAGTTGTCCTTCTCATGGCCTAAGAATAGTTGACATTCTATGTCTTCCCTACTTTCCTAACACTTCGTCATCATCCCATCCCACCTTTGTAATAACTTTGTCCTATACCTGACTGGGGGTAAATCCTGATCGTAAAAAATTGGTATTGGAGGACACCTTTTGTATAAACTCAAAAATCTAAAAACATCAAATATTCTCAAAAATCCACAAAATCCAAAACATTAAATATTCCTAAAAATCCAAAAACATTAAAACATGTAAGAAAAATCACAAAAAAGCAAATAACCAACCCAAAAAAAATCCCAAACAATAAACAATGTCAACCCATCGAGTCAAACTACATCACCTCTGAGCTTTCACGTAGAAAAGGCCATCTTTGATGAGCCCCCGAGGCTTCCCACCCCCTAGGTCATAGGTCACACAGAGTCCAAATGGTCGAACTACATTGTCTCTACGCTTTCACGTAGGCAAGGCCATCTGTGATGAGCCCCAGAGACATCAGGTCAGCCCCTTAGGACCTGTTGAGTTAGCATCACAATAAATGGTCCCTTTTCTACAATGGACACTTTGATCAGATCAAGACAGTTAAATATTTTACAATAAATACACACTTGAAACCAATCCCAAAATCAACAAGACAAGCTATCCAATCACCCAAACGAATCAATCGCTTAGTGATGATCATACGTCACTATCAACTATCACATATCTTACATGGAATGGGGCATCATTGAAACTAGGACTCTATGCCTTATATGACATGCATCATTTCTAAAATCACACATTAATAATGATCACATGCGAATCATCTCACAACTTGTGGCATCCTCAAAACCAGACCACATGTCTTATACGAAATGTCACAATCCTGTCACTTGCCTTGTACAGGTAGAAACATTGTCAAAACCAGATTTAACGTCTTATACAACATGCTTCCTATCCTAAAACCAGGCCCTATTCATCTAATCATAATCAAACAAACAAACACATATTACTTAGCACATGATCTAATGGTTGTTGACTCTGTTGGTCTAGTCTATCTTTGCTTTTACTGGATTGATCTTTGGTCTTGTTCTTATGCTTCTCAAGGAAGTCCCTAAGTGATGAAGAGAAGCAATGATAGAATAAGACCATTTTCTTTGATGTTTGTAGTTTTTCTTGGTAAAATGACTAGGGCAACTAGGTTCCTTGCATGTGATCAGGATTCCACTGGGTGTAAATAAAAGACATCCTATGCATGGGAAAGAATAAATGTTTCCTTACATAAGGACTTGCATACCTCAAGGTTATCTCATCACATGTTCCAACAAGGTACCATGGTTACTAATTTGAGTCAAGCATTCCTTGTTTGTCGTGTGCCTATTTCGCAAAGGACCACACTTTACACTTTGGCCTATGACTTGCCATTGTGTTTGTAGCCCCTTGACTAAAATAAGTTCTATGATGATAAGTAGAAACTACAATTAAGAAGCTCAAAAATCTATCAAAGCAAAATCTCGCTCCATTATTCTAGCCAGTCTTAATTCCTAGAACATCTCTCTCACACATATCCATTCCTTCTTTTCATTCCATTATCTTTTTAGGAAATTTATCAAATTTTTTGAAATTTTTTTAGAAAATTTGAAAAATTTCCCAAGGGGGCATAAGGCTATCCTGCCTCATCCGGGGCACACTGGGGCAAGTCAAGAGCACATTTTTTAATTTTTTCTTTAACACAACATCAAAATTGGCATTGTATCAAAGAGGGGCAAAATGTAGACATCTAAAAATGTCCTCAACTTGGAAACACCATTTTCACACCAATCTCTTCCAAACTCCACATTCAGCTATTAATTAAATAATTTTTAATTATTTAATTAATTCATTTTCTCATCTCTGACCTATAATTAAATAAATTTTATTTATTTAATTATTTGACTATTTTCTTCTATTTTCTTCTATTTTCCTCTATAATTAAATAGTTAATTTTTAATTATTTAATTATTCATTCTCAATGTCCCCTTTACCCAATTAATTTAAATAAATAAATATTTATTTAATATATATAGCCCTCATTTTCTTTTATCCATGCAAAAGCAGCTAAGGGGCTGCACCCATAAATAAATAACAGATTAAAAATGGAGACCGCTTCCAACCCAAAAAGGGGAGCACCAAGGTCAATGAGGTGACAAATGAACAAAGGAAAGACACAGAAAGGCCATCAAAGGCAACAGAGAACTAAAGAAGTCCATGAGCTCAGGAAGAAGCCTTGAGTGACAAAAAATAGTCCACCACTGAGAAACCACACGAAAAGAAAAGGTGATCAGACCTATTTCGCAAAGCCCTTCCTTCTGCTCCTAGTAAGAAGAGCATCCATGGTCCATTGAGTTTGTCATCCACTACATGTCTCCCTTCTATCCTTAATTTCTCTGCTTCAGTTTTCCAACCTTTCTTCTTCCCAAGAATATTTAGCGTTGAAATCTCGCTCGTTGTTTGAGAAATGGAACAATTCCTTATTAGGAAATCACATCATTCCGGTCAAAGAAGTTAGGGCACACATCATCAAGATCCTCCATAAAGGGAAAGGTGCCCTCAGCATCAGAGTGATCACCGTCCCAATCTGAAAGATGATTGATATCGCCAATATCTTCACGATGTGGACCCTGAGCAGGAAGTTCCACAGGTTTTGAGATATCTGCCAAAGCCTTTTCTTATGAGATTGCCACAAGATCGGTGGTCCTTCCATCAGGCAATTCCAACTGATCTGCCCTACACCCAGCAACCCCATTGGAGGTTTATGGGGGAGGGGATAAGAAAATCCCATGATTGCGCCATACAAAGTCAGCATCAAGTTTGCCAACTTTGTGAACCCACTTTTTGAGATTCTGAGTACGAGCAACAGGAGTGGCTTTAGCATTACAGCAAGCGATTTTGTGCCCTAATTCATTGCACCAGAAGCATCGTTCAGGAAGGCCCTCATAGTTTATGTATTGTATCCATGACCCTTGTGAAGAGTTTATCCTGACCATATGAGTTAAAGGTTGAGAGATGTCAATGATCACACAAATTCTGTGAAATCTTCTTGACCTGATACTCGAGTCCTCTTTTGTTTTGACGAATTTCCCCACCTGATTGACCATCTTCTCAATGAGCCTAGAAGCCTTCAAGATTAGAGGAAGATTGTAGATCCATAGCCAAATTGGGATGTTGGTAATTTTTGTATTTGTTGGGTCAAAAAAGGGAGTCCAAGACGCCATAAACAATCCAGTCTTTCCAAAATACCATGGCCCATTCTCCAATACATACCTACAATCTTTGGGAGAATGGAAGGTGACTAGAAAAAAGCCATGGTCAAGCAGCTCCACTAAAGGAGTCTCCAATTTGCACCATCTTTTTCTGCACCAGGCTAAAAAATCTTCCATGGGAGGTTGTTTCCCCCAGCTTCGAAAAACAATGGCTCTAGAGCCAATCTTAGCAGAAATATCTTTGATGCACTCATCCGTGATATGAAGTTCGATAGGATCAAGAGCCAAGGAGATCTTTGTGTCCCCAAGAAAAAAGGATGATAAAGGATTTGAATTTTGAGAGAGAGGCAGAGGGTCAGGTGTGAGCGAGATGTTTTCTCCCTCCTGACTAGAAGAATGCCCATCCTTGGCATTGCTAAATGAAACTAGGAGTTCTGCCAAAATACGACTCTTGCATAAGTCATTACAAAAATGAAAAGGATTATGAGCATTTTTACAGGCAATAATTTTTTCCAGCACTGGTCCATCCTTGCCTAGATCAACAGCTTCTTTAGACTGCTCCTTGCCAGATGCTTTTAGTCACAGGCCTTTGTTCTCCTCTAATTGTTTCTCATCATTCTTACCTTGTCGTCTACCATCCTTCGCTTCGAGCCCTTCGTTTCTCGTCGGTCGCTCCTTACTGCGCACCATAGTCTTTATAGCCCTCACTTTAATCAAAAAAATCTCATTTATTTAATTAATGGGTTCACATGCATTATCTCACTTCAAATAAATTAAATAAATTGATCATATTTATTTAATTTAAATTCCCTCACACCTCATCATATTTTCAAATTTAAAATTCCCTCTTGTCCTTTTGTGAGAGGGAAACCCTAATCAATCCTCGCCATTCATTTCCCTCCAAAGTCAACATTAAATCTCAGCCCTCATTCAACCCTAGTCTTTTATAAAGTCACTCCTCCATCCTCATTTTGACATACAACTTCCTAGCATGTTGTATACTCTCTAATTTTGCTAATCATTCTATTTGAGCTTCTCATTGATATTGTAGGTATGCAAATCTAAGAACAAAATATAGCAAGGTCAAAGAGTAACAATGGAGGGGAGACACAAGTAGTTTAGGAATTTAGTTTAGTTGTTTTCTTTATTTGATTGATTTTCTAAGTTAACTATTTACACTCCATTGAGGAGTTAGGGTTATTGTAGATTGATTTTGATATGCTTGAATGATTTACCCTAACATCAGTTTTATTTTGTATGTTTAAAAAAATCTATTTTCTTCTATCAAATTGCTTTCCTTCTCATCCCTTATCTCTTTGTAGTTGAATATCAAAGTACTCCTCTCCTAAAATCTCTGTAAAATTGCTCTGGGTCTCTGTTATTTTCTCTACTTCCTTGTTTGCTTGGATATCTTCCTTTTCGACTAAAATTCTCTTGACTTTATATGGCACCCGTGGTGACTCATTGTCTAGGGGTTGTGTCTCTTTGTTGTGCCTCTTCAAATTAGGGGATACTCTTCCATTTGTGAATGAAATCATGTCGACATCCAATGATAATTGAAATAACCTCCCAAAACCCTCAAAACTCCTCTTAATGTTTACCACATCTTCTCCTCCTTGTCTTATCTCCTTGATGCTTTGGAAAATTAATTCCTCTATATATTCCCCACACATCTTCAAAATCTCCAGTGTTAGTCCATAATTTCCAGTAGTCTGTGGTATAAACCCTAATTTGCATGTTTCCTCTCTTTCCCTTCTGCATTCTTCTCCAGTAGTGAAAGGTGGTAGATTGTCAAAGTCCCTAGAAGTTCTATAAACCTGCAAAATGGTGAAAAATAAACAAAGACTTCATACTAAGAAAATTCTTGGATTTTTATAATGGTTAGAACTAAATACATTGGAAAAGGTGAAGGACAACACCAAGCCAAAAATGACTAAGGGGGCCATTGAAGGAATTCTCATATTGGTTATTAATGATGGGCTTAGTAGGCAAAGCATAAAGAAGACACGTGATAGACAAATTTACAAATTTTGAGGCTTGTGAAAATGGGTTCCAATAATATAGACACATCATCTCATGATAATTATATTAGAGGCATTGGTGCAGCAGCACCCCTTCAACAAACTAAATATACATCTGAGGGAGAAGACTAAGGTGTAATATGTTTTATGCATTTTATGTTGTCATGTAGTATTTGTGTTAACATTTCATGTTTGTAAGAACTGACCCCACCATGAGAACCGACCCCACCATATGAATCGAGGTCACAAATTGGGCATCCCAATAAGCCAATTTTGACAACATTAGACATTTGGGGTATGTGGATGATTAAGTCAATGTGTTGTATTATTAGGTGTTTTGTTGTCTTAAGCCAAACAGGTGTCGTGTGATTAGTTAAGGTTTTTGCTTATAATCTTGGTTAAGCAAAATCAGAGAGGAGAGTTGAATATGTATGAATCTCTGTAATCGGTCTGTGTTGCTAGAGACACGGAGAGACGAAGTTGGAATGAAGAAATAGAAATTCTGTCAGTTGTGTTTTACAAATTATGGATTCTGTGTAAATTCCCTATGTATCGAATTGTCCTGTGTATATTATCTGTATAGAATTGTTTTGTATTTAATTTAGTTTTTCTATTGTCGAGATGCACAATTAAAACCATTCCACTGGTGGATTTCTGTGAAATCAGTGGAATGGGCTTTGTACAATAGTTTTCTATTTTGTTTCTTTTTGTTCGTGGTCATGGCAGAATAGGGACTATGAGATTTGTGACAGAGGAGGTTATTGGCGTGAGTTTCGATTATACATTTTATGTATATACGTCAATTGCATGCTGGAACAGTTTGTGAGGATATCACATTTGTATGCAAGTATCATCCTATGTATATCCTGTGAAGAAAGGTATGTGTAAAAGTCCTTTTGGGTTAAGTTCATGTTGTTCGCTAAATATACAAGCAGTGTGTATATCGTTAATGTACCTGAGTACATTTCATGTGTATATCGCATTTGTATGCGAATATACATTTCATGTATACCCTGCATCTGCATATCAGGGTGAAGCATATCGGGGGAACCGAAAGTAGATGTTCGCAGGTGGTTGAACCATTTCAAAGGTTCAATTGGTTCATCGAAGTAAGTGGCACATCGGCCGAACGAATTCGGGGTTGGCTAACAGTAGAAAGTGTTACCGACAATTAAGTCGATAGTTGAACCGATGGCTGAACCAGTTCAATAGTTCAACAATTCAACGGTACAACGGGGTGTAAGTGTTGCCGATAGTTGAACCAACGGTTGAACCAGTTCAACGGTTCCACGGCTTCAATGTGATACAAACGGTTCAACCGATAATTGTCGACAGTGTGAAGATTGTGCGACGGAAGTACATTGAACCGATAATTGAAGGTTCAATGGTTCAACGGTTCATGAGGTTCAACGGTTCAATAACCGTAAGTGCAATAAGTTCATTTGGCTCAAGTGGTTCAAGGGTTAAACCACAACAGTAGGTATGGATTTTTATTCTATTTTTCACCGCTCCGCTGCCCGCTCTGCATCAAGTGGTATCAAAGCAAAGGAGTATCCTTTGGGTAGAAGAAGAAGACAAGATGTCAGATGAAGAGGGGTCACAAGAGTACCCAGCAAAGATGACCAACGCTGAGTTGGCGGCCTTAGTGAGAAAGAAAATGGCAAAGAGCAGAACAGCTTGGGTCAGAATCAGGCCTTGAAAGAAGAGGTAGAGAAGTTGAGGGACAGAGTAGAGAAGGGAGAAGAAGATTCTGGTAAGCGAGAAGATAGGGATGAAGAGGAGATCCCTAAGCAGGAAGAGATAGAGGTTCCTACAGACCAGAGACCCTTACTTAACGCCCTAAAATCCATGGAGAGAAGGACCATGGATATGAAAATAGACCTGCCAGTGTTTGCAGGCAAAATGGAACCTGATTCAGTGGAGTGGGTAGACTCCTTGAATAACTTCTTTGAGACCGAGGAAATACCAGACCACCAAAGGGTGAAGATGGCTCAATCCAAAATGAAAGGGGCTACACTAACTTGGTGGAATTTCATCCAAGATGATAGGGTGAAAGAGGGAAAGAACAGAGTTGCAACTTGGAAGAAGATGATGGCTTTAGTGAAGGAGGCCTATGTTCCATTAGATTACAACATCCAATTACATAAGAGAAAACAAAACTTGAAGCAGAAAGAGTTAGATGTCAGCTCATACACAGAAGAGTTCATGAAACTATGTGTCAAGACAAAGGTAAAGGAGAATGAAGAAGAGGAGGTGGCAAGGTACCTCAATGGATTGAGGTTTACCATCCAAGAAGACATAAATCTGCATAACCCAGAGACAGTCCAAAAGTGCTACCAATTGGCACTCAAGGTGGAAGAGAAATTCAAGAGAAGACAAGAACAGAACAGTAGAGGCAGAGGGAGACAGCAAAGGGGAGGAAGAAGTCCTTTCAGAGGCAGAGGAAATGGATTTGGATCCCAAGGTGAATCAAACCAAGAGAGTAACAAAGGAGACGGCAGTCAAACCCAAGGGGGAAGTTACAATCAAAGAGGAAACTTTAGGGGCAAAAGACCATCATTTAGAGGGAGATTTCAGGGCAGAGGACCTATCAGATGTTACAATTGCAATCAAGAAGGCCATATAGCCAGCAGATGTCCAGGAAAGGCAACAAGTTCAATAGGAGAAAGGAGGATCAATCTGATCCAAGAATCTGATTGTCAAAGTGTGACAAGCTCAAACACTTCTCAAAGTGTGAATGCTCCTGACAGTTATGGATATCCTGAGAAAGGAGAATCTTTGATGATTACGAGAGCAATGACCACCATGAAGGTGCCTGACAAAGAATTCCCACAAAGGAAGTCTCTCTTCAGAACTACTTGCAAGGCAGGAGGAAAGGTATGTAAAATTTTGATTGACTCCAGATCCACTGAAAATTTTGTGTCATTTGAAATGGTAGAAAAGCTTAAGCTTAGAAGACTGCCACATCCTTGCCCATACAAGATCTCATGGCTCACCCAAGGTCAACAAACAGTTGTGGAAGAACAGGCTTGGGTGGAGTTTCAAATTGGACCATACAAGGATAGGTTATTGTTTGACATTGCCAAGATGGATACTTGCCATCTCGTATTTGGAAGACCATGGCAGTATGACTTGAAAGCACACCATGATGGAGTTAGAAACACATATTCAATCATCAAGGATGGTAAGGTGATAGAGTTACTACCATTGATGGAGAATGAGGTGGAATCAAAAGGGAAAGAAGTCAAGGTGATGATGGTAGAAGGCAAACATTTCATGAAAGAGATAGTAGAAGAAGGAGCAGTTGCATATGCTTTAATTCTATGCCTAAAGGTGAACAAGGAACAGCAGCAAGAAGTCAAGGGAGAGAAGAGGCAAAGGTTCATAGATCCAGCTGTCCAAGAGTTATTGGACAAATACAAGGGCATCATCTCTGATGGAATGCCAAGGTCCCTACCACCTATGAGGGACATCAGTCATTGCATAGATCTAATCCCAGGATCTACACTTCCAAACAAAGCAGCATATAAGCTTACCCCAGAGAAGAATACAGAGGTAGCAAGACAGATTGAGGAGTTGTTGGAGACAGGCCTAATTGCCAAGAGTTTAAGCCCATGCGCAGTACCAGCTGTACTAGCACCAAAGAAGGAAGGCACTTGGAGACTTTGTACTAATTCAAGAGCTATCAACAAGATAACAATCAGGTATAGGTTCCCAATACCTAGGATAGAAGATTTGCTCAATTGATTAGGGGGTGCTAAGTATTTCACAAAAATAGATTTAAAGAGTGGCTATCATCAAATTAGGATTAGGCCAATTGATTAATGGAAAACTACATTCAAGACCAATGAGGGGTTATATGAGTGGAAGGTCATGCCTTTTGGTTTGTCCAACGCCCCTAGTACCTTTATGAGGTTGATGAATGAGGTCTTGAGGGAATTCATGGGAAAATTTGTCATAGTATATCTAGATGACATCCTGATTTTCAGTAATATAAGGGAAGAGCACCTCAACCATATAGACTTGGTCCTCAAAAAGTTACATGAAGAGCAGCTAATGATCAACTTAGGAACGTGTTTGTTCATGCAGGAAGAGATCATCTACTTGGGATTTGTCATCTCACATAACAAACTGAAAATGGATCAAGCGAAGGTAATGCCATATTGTCTTGGCCAACTCCTAAAACTTTGAATGATGTTAGAAGTTTCCATGGGTTAGCAACCTTTTATAGGAAGTTTATAAAGGGGTTTAGTCATGTTTGTGCACCCATGCTTGACACCATAAAAGGAGGACAGAAGTGCAGGTTCACTTGGACAAAGGAGGTAGATGATTCATTTGAAACATTGAAGAAGAAGGTGGCAGAGTAGCCAGTCCTTACATTTCCTGACTTCAACAAGATTTTCCAGGTAGAATGTGATGCAAGCCACATGGCAATTGGAGCAGTACTCAGTCAAGAAGGTAGGCCTATTGCATTTTTCAATGAAAAACTAAATGATGCAAAGAAGAGATACTCATCATATGATTTGGAGATGTACGATCTAGTACACTCACTCAAAAAGTGGAGGCATTACTTGCTGCCAAAAGAATTCATAGTGTTCACAGATAATCAGGCCCTTAGTTTCATAAATAGTCAAGAGAAGTTGAACCATAGGCATATGAAGTGGGTGGAGACTTTACAAGCTTTCACCTTCACACTCAAGCACAAGAAAGGGGTCAAGAATAAGATAGCAGATGCTTTCAGCAGGAGGGTCTTAACCATAAATCAGATCCAATTGGAGAGTGTTGGCATTGATTCCTTGAAGGCCATGTATGATGCTGATGAAGACTTTGGAGAAATCTATAAGGTATGTACTTCCTTTGGTGACAAATATCATGTTGAGTTCTCTGAATCTCTGATCCAAGATGGATTACTTTTCAAGGGTGGATAGTTGTGTATTTCACGGTGTTCTATAAGACTGAATATCATTAGGGAGAAACATTGTGGGGCCATGGCAGGACATTTTGGTCTAGATAAGACTCTTGATCTTGTGAAGAGACATTACTATTGGCCCAAGTTGCAGTCAGATGTGAGGAGATTTGTGGAGGCATGTGTGATATGTCAAAAAGCAAAAGGGTGATCCACTAATGCAGGTTTGTATCAACCACTACCCATTCCTTCCAGGCCGTGGGAGAGCATAAGCATGGACTTTGTATTGGGTTTGCCTAGGACAAGGAAGGGATATGATAGTGTTTTTGTTGTAGTAGACAGATTTAGTAAAATGGCACACTTCTTGCCATGCAAAACCACTTGTGATGCTTCATATGTTGCAAATCTATTTTTCAAAGAGATAGTGAGGATACATGGTTTGCCATTGAGCATAGTGTCAGATAGAGATGTGAAATTTATTGGCCACTTTTGGAGGACTCTTTGGAAGAAGCTTGGAACAAATTTATCCTTCTCATCAGCCTACCATCCTCAGACAGATGGTCAAACTGAAGTAGTTAATCGTTCATTGGGAAATCTATTAAGGTGTTTGACAAGGCACCATGGAGAGAAGTGGGATAACATTCTATCACAAGCATAATTTTCCTATAATGACACTATCAATAGGAGTACAGGGAAGTCACCTTTTCAGGTCGTATATGGTATTCATCCCAGGAGTGTTTTGGAGTTGAGAGATCTACCTATAGGAGAGTCTATTAGTGCAGATGGAGAAGCTTTTGCATCAGCCATCAAAGAGGTGCATGATCAAGTCAAGACACAACTCCAACAAACTACACTGAAGTACAAAGCATATGCTGATAAGAAGGAGAGATGTACAATTTGATGTTGGAGATTTGGTATGGGTTAATCTGAAGAAGGAGAGGCTCCCAAAAGGTAAATATACCAAGCTAATGCAGAGGAAAATTGGACCATGTCAAATTTTGAAGAAGTGTGGGCAGAATGCTTATGAGATCCAACTTCCTCCTGATCTTGGATTGTCACCCATTTTCAATATATGTGATTTAACTCCATACAAGCAGAATGTAGATGTAGAATAGGAACCATTGCAGGATGCAAGAGATGATGATATTCCTAAGCAGGATCCACCAAAATTGAAGAAGATATTAGACTCAAGAGTGACAAAGAAGACAAGGAACAAGGAGTACATGGAGTACTTGGTGGCTTGGCACGGGAAACCTGCTTCAGAGGCAGTTTGGATGACTGAAGATCATATCATAAACCATGGTGCAGACCTTCAAACTCTGATCTCAAGTGGGCTTGAGATCTCTTCTCCCGGGGAGTATGGTGCAGGAGCACCCCTTCAACAAGCTAAATATACATCTGAGGGAGAAGACTAAGGTGTAATATGTTTTATGCATTTTATGTTGTCATGTAGTATTTGTGTTAACATTTCATGTTTGTAAGAACTGACCCCACCATGAGAACTGACCCCACCATATGAATCGAGGTCACAAATTGGGCATCCCAATAAGCCAATTTGGACATCATTAGACATTTGGGGTATGTGGATGATTAAGTCAATGTGTTGTATTATTAGGTGTTTTGTTGTCTTAAGCCAAACAAGTGTCGTGTGATTAGTTAGGGTTTTTGCTTATAATCTTGGTTAAGCAAAATCAGAGAGGAGAGTTGAATATGTATGAATCTTTGTAATCAGCCTGTGTTGCTGGAAACACAGAGAGACGAAGTTGGAATGAAGAAATAGAAATTCTGTCAGTTGTGTTTTACAAATTATGGATTCTGTGTAAATTCCCTATGTATCGAATTGTCCTGTGTATATTATCTGTATAGAATTGTTTTGTATTTAATTTAGTTTTTCTGTTGTCGAGATGCACAATTAAAACCATTCCACTGTTGGATTTCTGTGAAATCAGTGGAATGGGCTTTGTACAATAGTTTTCTATTTTGTTTCTTTTTGGTCATGGTCATGGCAGAATAGAGACTGCGAGATTTGTGACAGAGGAGGTTATTGGCGTGAGTTTCGATTATACATTTTATGTATATATGTCAATTGTATGCTGGAACAGTTTGTGAGTATATCACATTTGTATGTGAGTATCATCCTGTGTATATCCTGTGAAGAAAGGTATGTATAAAAATCCTTTTGGGTTAAGTTCATGTTGTTCACTAAATATACAAGTATTGTGTATATTGTTAATGTACCTGAGTACATTTCATGTGTATATCGCATTTGTATGTGAATATACATTTCATGTATACCCTGCATCTGCATATCGGGGTGAAGCATATCGGGGGAACCGAAAGTAGATGTTCACGGGTGGTTGAACCATTTCAAAGGTTCAATTGGTTCATTGGAGTAAGTGGCGCATCGGCCGAAGGAATTCGGGGTTGGCCGACAGTAGAAAGTGTTACCGACAGTTAAGCCAACAGTTGAACCGATGGTTGAACCAGTTCAATAGTTCAACGGTACAATGGGGTGTAAGTGTTGCCGATAGTTGAACCAACGGTTGAACCAGTTCAACGGTTCCACGAGTTCAGTGTGATACAAACAGTTCAACCGATAATTGCCAACAGTGTGAAGACTGTGCGACAGAAGTACATTGAACCGATAATTGAAGGTTCAACGGTTCAACAGTTCATGAGGTTCAACGGTTCAGTAACCGTAAGTGCAATAAGTTCATTTGGCTCGAGTGGTTCAAGGGTTAAACCACAACAGTAGGTACGGATTTTTATTCTATTTTTCACCACTCCACTGCCCGCTCTGCATCAGGGATGCTAGTTACACTTAAATCATGGCAATTGTGTTGATTTTATGGTGATTCAGTTGTGATGTTTGTGGTGGCTTCATTATGATGTATGGCAATTTTGCTTGAGCCAAATGTAAAGGGAGGACCGTAACAACAAAGATGATATCTCTTCATGTTCATTGGCCTTTGCATTTATTGTTTCATTAATCCTTCTTGAGTTTGTATATGTGCACCTTGGATGGTTCTTTCTATTCATTTTATTGCTTCTTGGTTGAGTGTTTATGAGATTTGTAGCATGTAAGTGTAATAGAGCAAGTTGCAAGGCATAGAAAACTGTTATGAGACTTTTCTTCAAAATAGAAAAGAAAGCTATTTTATGAATAACCCTTTAAAATTATAAGAGGATAAAGTTTATTTAACCCTTTATAATTAAAAGGGAGATGGAAAAATAAAGGATATAATAATTTTTTGGCTAAAATGGAGATAAATAAACAATATTTATAAAAACACTTTTTAAAAGGGAGTAATAATTATGTTTATTAAAGACAACCTTTGCGAAAGGGTGTGATAGTTTAGAAAACATCCCTTAAAAGGTTATATAAGGCATTTTGTGAGACTTGGAAAGGGCATGAAGAACACTCAAGGAAGAAGTAAGTTGTTTGGTGGGCTATGGGAATTGGATAAGGGGGCACATAGAGTGTGTCCAGTTTGGGGTACAAAGTACACCCAGGATTGTCCTGGCCAGGGCTTGAACATTGTATCAGTAAGTACAATAGTTGGTGCGAGTAGACACATCTTTGAACATTGTACAAGTAGGTACAATAGTTGGTACAAGTAGGCACATACTGTGTTTTTACATAGGTTCTCCAAATGCACCATAGCTAGGGTGAAGGCCACTGAAATCTTCTTAAGGTGAGAGTGGCCAATCCAAGTACTGTGATGCATATAAATACTGAATTTATTGTTAATAAAAGATATTGGAATTATTATATATGGTTTTTGATGTTACTCTGATTATGGATTTTGTTATTTAGTCGGCTATGTTAATTATTTACTTTAGAGTTCTTATTAAATTATCACATGTTGCAATTTACATTGGAATTGATAACCTTGCATACTTAAATTTGTTTAACTCTAATAATATGTAAATTCAAATCCATTGCAAATAATTAAATAACTCTAGGGAAAAGTAGCGTTACAAAAAACTATTAGGATATTATTGATATGTTGTCGATGTCCATTGAGGCTTCAAGAAGTCAATAGGCTTGTAATATTGCAAGAATATAGTGGGGGGAGAAAGAAAGGCCTACACTTCTAGATTTTTCCCACATTGGATTTCTCTAGGATAAAATCCCTTGTGTTGAGCAGTGTTGTGTGTGCATTTCAATTTTTCTTATTGCATTACATGATTGCAAACAACATAAAATTAATTGTAGCACTCAATAACTCATTCTAAGCATAGTTGATTGCTTTCTTGAGTAAACACTAAGGGAACAACATTCAAAACCAATTAAGTTATTTTCATGGAGATACAATTTGTGTTAGTGAATTGGCTATTTAATATCTATGCTAATTGTATATCAATTTTTAGCAAGTTACGGGAACAACACTCAAGATCAAAAAAGTTCTTTTCATGGAGATATGATTTGTGTTGGTAAATCAGCTATAAAATATCTATGCTAATTATAGATCAATTGTTAGCAGGTTATGAGTAGATTGCACCACCTAAACACTATAGCTCGTACCATATTGCTACAAGCATATTCCCTGCTCTTTAACAAGTTATATGTTATGAACTTAATTGCAAATACAAAATACAAGTTCATTTTCTTCTTTTCTTTCGTTGGTTCATTGCATGAACCATCTTTTCTTCTATAAGATATACTGAAGCTGAAATTATTTTTCTAAAGCAAGGTTAATGCAACAGATACACCATGAAACATAAGAAGTGAATTAAACCAGTGAAGCTGCAAGATACATAATCCTATATATTCTTTGTAATTTAGAATAAATGGAACTTATATACAATAAACTATAAAACAAAACATCTTAGATTGTCATGCATAGAATAGGTCACTGAATGTATTTGATCTCGAATCATTTTTTTTGTTATATATACCCTGGTAAGGGACCAGGGGCCTATCCAAAATCAAGGCAAAGCCCTCAATACTATTAGTGTAAGTCTCAGAAACTATCAAAGCTAAAACATATACATACCAAAGGAGGGGGCAAATTACAAGGTCGGCCCTCAACATACTGCCATAAAAACAAACAAAAACTGAAAGAAACAAACTTGACTTCCTATACCCCTCTCTGACCTGTGAGATCCACTAAATCGGCATCCTCATCACAGCCACACCTATAATCTGTGTGATCCTTGTCTTCCATTTCGACACCCATCCTATCGACCATCTGCTCCAAGGTCTTTCTCAACTACACCTGACCATCTAACAGATCATGCATGTGATCTAACAACACATTATGATTAAGATCTGCCTCTTTGGAAAACTCGGCCATGTCCTTGTGCACCAAAATGGAGGAGACAGCAATAGAGGACATCATTGTGAGAGTAAGTGACTGCACAATCCCGAACACATTCCACCTTCCCCTCGTCATCCCTAGATCCAACAGAAAATCAGACATCACCTCCCTGAGCTTGCCACCATCTTCCCCATCTACCACCTTTGCCATTTCGATAATTCTACCTACCCACTTCCTTAGAAGAGGGTGTTTAATCTTTGTGTCGATTATTGATGTGTTCGCCAAAGCCTCTTCTCCTGTTATTTTGGCCTTCCTCTTTCAAGGGTTGTTCAGCCTCTTTTTCATCCCACCCACTATTCTACTTCCTACTCTCCTTTGTAGTTGTCTGCGCCGAGGAAAAGGATAGACGACCTTCTCCTTGGCCTTGCCTGCTTCGCTCAAAGCCCCTCTCCCAGCCACTTCATTAGACATTTCCCTTAAAACAACATAAAACTCCAAAAAATTTGGAAATATCGACTGCTTTGATTAACGAAAACCAAAGCGTCTTAAATTCTCAACCTCACACACGCCTTTTAGAAACATTATGTGCCAGTCAAACTTATATCACTTCTCACACTCAGATCTAGAAAAACCTATGAACTATGCCTACTTGGTATACTTGTCATTTCTCAGGCACAAAAAATAATTATGAGAAACCAAAGGGATATGACATCCCACCCTTCGGGCTTGCCATAATGAAACCTGATGGAACCAACCTGTCCTCTGACAACTCCCACTCATAACATCTTGTGAATCAACTAGTCGTTTATTGAACTTGCCCATTATCAGGCAAATGCTCCTTAATATCAAATTGGATTAATCTAAGTAGATTAGTTGGATAGCTAACCTTAAGCTTACCTGCACCAACCCTGTTCATGTCTTCTACATCAATGCCTTGGTTGGCTGCCCAATCTGCCGCCATATTTCCTATCCTTTTAATGTGAGAAGCTTTGAACCCAATGAACCACTTCAAAAGGAGCCTGATCTCTGCCATTACTTGTTCTAACCTCCAATTTCCTGATGCTTCTTTGTTAACCAAGTCTATTACTAACATTGAATCACCTTCAATCCAAAGCTTTGTCCAACTTTTTCCTTTGGCTATCACAAGACCTTCCCGAAGTGCACTAGCCTTAGCTAGATTATTAGTATCCAAATCCAGATCCAATGAATAGTACCCCAAAGGCTACCCTCCCTCATCTCTAAAGATCCCTCCTCCCCCTGCCTTACCCGGGTTTCTTTGGGCCGCTCCATCAAAATTAAGTTTAATCCATCCACAGTTAAGAGGAGACCATCTTATCAACCTCACACTCTGATCTTTCGAGCTCTATGATCCCAAATTACCCAGCCATCTAAATCTAGGCCACTCATTTTCCCACCCCGATTCCTTTTCCCCCATTAACCAATCCTTTCTTTTCCGAATCTCTCCTAATTCACCAATAACACTTTTGATTTGATCCCAAACCCTATCGACTCCTTTTTCTTGATCACAGAAAACTCTTATGTTGTGCTCAAGCCAAACATTCCAAATCAAGAGCACAGGAAAGACTTTCCAAATCATCCTCAGTCCTTTGCTTTTAATTTTAAGATTCCAACCCTCCAACATCATCTTCACATCCCTTGGGGTGGCCCAAGTTCTCTTCCAACGACTGAGAAATCTGCCCCAGAGCTCCTAAACATAGTTACACAATAGAAAAAAGTGATTGCCATCCTCACTTGCCTCCTTACACAGAACACACCAAGAAGGACCAACTTTCCCCATCTTAACCAATCTGTCCCAAGTCAGAGCTCTACCCTTCCAGGCAATCCAAAGAAAGGCATTGGTTTTATGGATTCCTTGCTTGCTCCAAATCCACGCAGCTACCAAGGGATCCAATATGGTGCCTCGACAAAGGTATTTGTGATAGACTTCCCTCTCTGAGGCTCTAGCTTCCCCATTGAACTGCCACATCCGTCTTCCTCCTCCAAGAAAGGTACCTTGATGATTAAATTGAGAATTTCATTGCATCGAATTTTATCTGCCCCTTCCAATCCTTCCAGAATCTTCCATGCCCATTTTCCTTTCTTCTTTTCCTTATAATCCCTAACCAGACTTCCCACTTTGGGTTCAACCAAAGACACCAAGTGGGTAAATTCAGCCTTGGACAAAAGGGGCCTTCTTTCAATCCACGGATCCTTCCAAAACCTAACCTTGGCCCCCAATCCTACTTTCCATACTAAGTCAGGCACAAAAATTCTAGAGTTGAATTTGATAAAATTCCAAATACCTGACCCTGAAGGCAAAACATTGTTTTCATCATAAAGCGATTCTACTTGATTTTGAAGATACTTAGCTTGAATAACTCTGCTTCACAACCTATCCCACTCATCATATACTCTCCACCCCAATTTCGCTCCAAGGGGTTTATTCATATTTTTGAGGTTTCAAAACCCAAGTCCACCCATCTTCTTTGGTCTGCAAGCCTCTTCCCACTTGATGAGGTTGTACTTGAATTTATCTCCGGAACCCCTCCAAAGAAAGATTCTTTGCAATTTTTCCAAGGATTTTGCTACCTTGCTGGGAATCTTGAAGACTAACATAGTATAAATGGGGACAGCTTCCAAAGAAGCCTTGATTAAGGTGATTCTGCCTACGAGAGATAACCATTTTCCTTTCCAAGAGGCCAACTTGCCTTGTACCTTGTCCACCACCTTCCTCCATTCTTCCTTAGAGGCCTTGTTGCTAACTAGCAGCAACCCTAAATAATTGCTTCGGAGGTGACCAATTTCGAATCCTAAAATTCTTTGTACCTCTAAAGCATTAGAACAATTTTCCTTGAGGAAAAAGATACATGACTTACTTGGATTGACCTTTTGACCTGCAGCCTTCTCATAATCTGTGAGGATTTTCTTCTGCCCCGAGGCCTCTCTTATCGTAACTTCACCAAAGAGTAAGGTATCATCCACGAATTGTAGATGTGTTAGATTGGGGCAACCACTTGAAACTTGTAGACCTTTGATCCTTCCTTCGAACTTCGCTTTCGTAAGGGCATAACTTAAAGCTTCAGCTACAATCAAGAAAAGAAAGGGGGACAAGGGGTCCCCCTGTCTCAAACCCCGCCTTGCCTAAAAGAAGTCAGTAGCTCTTCCATTGATTAGAACCGTGTATTGAACTGAGGATATACAGCTATGGATCCATCTACACCAGGCCTCATTGAACCCCAATTTCTTCATGACTGCTATCAGAAAATCCCATGAAACTCTATCATATGCTTTATTCTTGTCCAACTTTATAATCATTCCTTCTTTTTTCTTTTGATAGAATGGATTGTTTCATGTGCCAGAACAACCCATCAAGGATTTGTCTCCCCTTCAAGAAACCATTTTGTTCTTCAGTAATAAGACCATCCAAACGAGTTTTTAGTCTAGATTCTATCACCTTAGCTACTATCTTGTAGATCGAGTTGCAAAGTGAAATTGGTCTATACTCATCAAAGTATTTAGGGATTTTTACCTTACGAATAAGGGCAATGAAAGTTGAGTTCCAAGCACTCATCATGGCTTTCCTAGTCCTGCATTATTCCGTTGCTTGCCAAACATTGTCTACCACCAGATCCCAGAACTTTTGGAAAAAGCTGGCCTAAAATCCATCAAGGCCAGGGGCCTTTAGAGCCCCTAAAGAAAAAGCTATGGATTTGATTTCTTCTTTAGAGAATGGGGCCAACAATTTTGCGTTCATTTATTCATCCACCAACTGTGGAATATTAGCCAGACATTCATTTTGGGCCTCTAAGTGAGCATCTTCAATTGTCCCAAGCATATTCTGAAAAAAAAAAAAAAAACTCCTACCTTCCTCCCTAATGGCTTCTATATCCTCTAAAATTGAATCCCCTGGCACAATAATTTTCAAAATCTTGTTTTGATTCCTTCTTATGCTGGTTGAAAGGTGAAAGAATTTTGTGTTGTTATCCCCTCCTTTCAGCCACTTGACCCTGGATTTCTGCAGCCAGAACAATTCCTCCATATAGGGATACATGTTAAGCTTGTCCAACTTATTTTTCTCCTAATCTCTAGAAATTGAAGAAAATCCAGAAGAGGCAATATCTTTTTCCACCTTAGCCAATTCTTCTTCAACTTTATTTTTGGAAGCAAAAAGATTGTCCATAACCTTCTTATTCCATTCCTTTGCCTATTTCTCAACCTCCAAAAGCTTTTTGTGTAATGTGTATCTCTTGTTCCCTTTAACCTCCAAATCCCACCACCCTTCCAAAGCTTCAAAGAAACCCAAGTGTTCATACCAGAATGCCTCCATTTTGAATGGGATACATTTTGGTCTCTGACAGACCGAACTGACCAATCTAATTGGCCAATGATCCAACCCCCCAAATTCACACACCTCTGAGAAGAAGTTAACCGGCTCCAACAGCAAATCCGAATTGACCAGAAATCTATCCAATCTACACATGATATTGTCTTCCCCTAATCTTCTGTTTGTCCAGGTGAACCATCCTTCCTTAGGTTGAATATCAACCACTGAAAGTTCATCACAGAACTTTCTAAAGCCATTCGAACCCAAACTTCCTAGCGCCCTGCCTCCTTTTTTGTCTTCCAGAGCCAATATAGCATTGAAATCTCCCCCCACTATCCAATTTTCATTAGGCCTAAGGGACCTGAAATCAACCAAACGATTCCAACATCTGATTCTATCTCCTTCTAAATTCAACCCATAGACATTTGAAATCAATATCCTCTCAGAACCCTGCACATGCCTTAATTCTACTGTGATCACATGGTCGTCTCTAGAAATTTTTGTTCCAGCAAACCTGGATTTATTCCAAGCAATCGCTAGGCCTCTAATCGTGCCTATTGCACTGATGGCACATCATTCTCCAAATCTCCATATCATGTTCAAAAGGTCAATCATATCTTCCTTCCCCAACTTAGTCTCTTGCAGTAAGCAAACATCTGGTGCTTCAATCTCTATCAATCGCTTAACCAGGCAGTGTTTCTCCAGGTCGTTCAGGACACAGACATTCCAACTTATAATATTCATATCTTAAGGGGGGTCTGGGAGTGCTTGCCCCCTTTCTTAACAAATTTGTTTAGAGTTTCTTGTGTTCCTTTGCCTATTTCAAGCAAGGTAGCATTTTTAGCCTTGCTAACATTTGTTTTCCTGCCCCTAAGGGATGGACCACCAATGTCCAGGAGATTTTGTTTACCTTTCTTCCCACTTCTGGTTTGAATCTTCCATTTATTTTATTTTTCCTCCGATTCCACCTCTTCATCTGTGACCTCATCCCCCCATACTCCTCTATGATGATTTTTCTCCCCACATCCGCATTAGGGCGCTGGATAGGAATGCTATTGGATTCAGTTAGAATTCCACTCTTGATATTCTTTCCTCCTATCAATGCCCCTTTTTTAGAGATTTGGGGCGAAGCAATTGGGCTTGGGTTTTACTTTCCATCTTCCTTCTCCGAGGGAGCCCCCAAAGCTTCTGAAGCTTGGTTAATATTTGGACTGTGAGGATTCGTTGATTCATTCTCTTTGACCCCAATTTTTGGGGGAAACTCTGGCATCTTCCGAGGAGAGGAGACACCCTTGTCTTCCAGTGAAAGTTTGTCTCCCTTTTTCTTAACTCTGTCATAAACCCTCGCAATGTGCCCTATTTTCTAGCACTTGAAGCAACGAATCGGAAGACATTCATAGTCCAATTCCTGGAGCCACAGACTGATAGCCGAGAACAACTTGATAGAATGCCTGATTGATTTGCTTAAATCCAAATCCACACATATTCTAGCAAAGGTCGCCAATTTTCCTTGTTGCGAAGCCTCCAAACAAGTGATGTAGGTTCCCAACGAATTGCCTATGAGCTTGAAAATTTCCTCCATCTAAAGCTCCTACAACAACTTATACATTCGAATCCACACTGGGGCTTTCTAAATCAATTCCTTGTGGGGGTCGAAACTTGGTTCCCACACCCGAATATACAACCTAGAGTTGCCCATAAACCATGGCCCTCCCTTAAGAATATTATCTCTCTCAAATTCTGATTGGAATAAGATCTACAAAAACCCTAGGGCTAGGAAACTCACTTCAGGTTTGACCCCAAGCCATTTGCGCTCGATCTACTCCTTGATTTTTTCATTGACAACCAGATTCCAATGAATTTAGCAATGACTGCATTCTTAGTTTTTCCACCTTTGAATTTAGGAGCTCATCGGGAACCGCCAAAACTGGGATGTCTTCTGAAATCTTAAGATTCACATTCCCTACTGAAATCCAATTTTTGGATGAGCCTTCGTGGCTAGCTTCTGCCTCCAACAATAGGACCTCCAATGCAACTTCCCCTTCACTCTTCCCTCCTTCGATGTCTTCCATCTTCGCCTGCTCTGCTTTTTTGCTTCCATCGCATTTTTTTTATCTTTTTAATTTAGTTTTCCTCTTCATTTGATCTCTAATCATATAAAATACCAAAAATAGTGAAAATTGCATGAACGTTGCCCAAAGAATTAGTACTAACATTCTGTAGTTGTTATCTCATATAGTTATTCTCATGCACCAACTGTGGAACTTGCATTTGAAGGCAATCATTCTCCTCCATAAGCAACTTGTTCATCCCAGTTAGCTTTCTATTAATAGTATGAAAGCATGATGCCTCCTTCCTCTATTTTTCTTAACACCTACACGACCACCAAAATAGGTCAATGGGACTCAAAAATTCATCTAGACAAAATGTTGACTCATATCAACCATATTACCCTCATACAGATAAAACTGAAAACTCTTTTAACTACATGAAAATATTAAAAGGAACTTAGAATTTCATATAGGTACAATAGTCAAGTTACCCACAAAGGTGCCAAAGAAATAAACTTGCATTCCAAGCCAAAGTCTATAACAATATTGAAGCTGAGATAGAGGGATTATGTAAAGGTAGTTATACCCTAACATTGTAGCTCAAGTACCTACATAAGAGAACAACTATTTTTACAGCTTTTCTATTGAATTGAAGTACCACCCGGGATTTTTATTCAGACCACATTAAAGTAAAATTGTATAAATCTTACATTTTTTAAACCATTACCTTGGAACCAAAATTTAATCTACTTGAACTCATTTGTTAAGTGAACTACAACTAAAGGAAGAAACACAAGATAGATATCCCCTTAACACCATTGCTAAGGCACCTACAAATGTAAATAATCAGGTCAAATGATGTGTGCTCAAATCCCATCAAAAAAATTGAACCCTCTCTTTGTGTCTGTGTGTGATATTGATGGTGACAGGTTGTCATTGATGACAAAAAGGTGTTTGGTCCTCATGTCATATTTCAGGATGTCTTCAAGTGGGAGAGATTTAATGCAGAGACAATGTATTGGTTGTTTGAAAGATGATCACATCATATATGTCTTGCTGATGCAGAGAATGGTTCTATACTTCACAGGTTTGATCTTGCATCATCAGGGGTACATCATCTTGTGTGTTGTTGTAGGAGTGCATCATCAGGAAGTTGCAGGAATACATCATCAAGAGTACATCATCTTGTGTGTTCTTTACAAATGACTTGTAGTGGTAGTGACTTGGTAATTTGATCTCAGTAGCCTTCATCATGTTGTCTGGCATACTCTATATCAAGGATTGATAGAAGTGATCACAGGGGAAGTTGTCATACTACTAAGTTTACAGATGCAGATATCAGTTGGATTTCATGCAAGTTTCTTCAAGGTGATGTCATTAGGTACTATGTGCTCTGATATAAGTTATGATGTGAAAAAATCAAAGGTTTCTCAATTGGATCTCAGTTGAACAATTTTTGATGTTATTTGATGTCATAGTTATCAGTGATGTGTTGAGGATAGTCTTGTGCTTCAACAAGAGGATGATGACTTGCAAATGCATAGAAGGTAACATTCATGGTAGATAAGTTTGCAGGACTAGATTGATCTATTGATGTCTATCATGTCATTTTGGTGTTCATATAAACAAGGTGATGTTGATCATCTAATGTTTTCAGTGTTGATAGTATGGTGTTCTCTATGTGGATGTTGGCACTGATCGTCAATTTAAGGTGATATCATATCTTATGTTGAGACCAGGTATAAAGTGATCAAAAGAGTGCTCAAAAATTCTATACCTTCAAAATCCTAAATTCTATACCTTCAAAATCCTAAATACCTTCTAAAATCCTATATTCTACTCATCACTGTTTTTATTTACATTTTTGTTTTAATTAAACAGTGACTTTCTATTGGAGGTAAGAGTCACTTAAAGTGACCTGTTAGAGGGCTACCATCACATGACAGTGACCGGCCCTTCCTTAAAGCTTCGGTCTTTATATGATATGTGGAGCGCGATTTACAAAGAAAGCATTGAAAATGCTTTATATTGTGAAGGGCCCGCGAAGCATTCAAAAGGGAAGTTTTTGTTTTTAAAGTTAGAAACTTTATTATAACCGATGGAGCAAGTTTTGCATATGGGCGGGCTTTTAAAGTCTTTGAATTTAAATTCTATCACCGCCAAATGTGGAGTGGGCACGGGTTTAAGGAGAGCCCGAATGGGGAGATAAAGTTTATAAAGTTTTTTTTGAGTTTTCAAAAAGCATTGAAAATGTTTTGAGCCCAATATGTAAGGCATTAAGTTCTTTTGAAGCCGATTTAATGGAGTTTCTTTTTGGTATTTATAAAATGCATTTAGAATGTTTCTTATAAGAAACATTAGTTGCTTGAATAGGTAAGTCATATGTAGTTTTTGGAGCCCATTTTTCATGAAGTTTTTTTTACAAGGCATCGGTTATTTTGGTTCTTTAAAAAAAGCATTAAAAATGCTTTTGGAGAGTTGTTCACATTTTATGAAGATTTTTTTTTTGAAACTCTTTTTCACCTAAAGAGATTTTTGGAGATTAAAAGGAAAGAAGAGATTTTCTTTTTGATATAGATATATTGTCATTGAAGTTTTTTTCAGAGAAGAGATTTTTGTATGAAGAATATGAAGTCTTGTTTGAAGAAAATGAAAAAAAATTATCAGAGATTTTTTATTAGATTTGTGGAGATAAAGATTTTATTATCAAGGAAGATTAAAGATTTATTGAAGAGTTTGAATGCAGGAATTTACAGAGAAGGAGATTGAAATGAAAAGACTAAATATTCAAAGAGAATTTATTTTTCTCCTACAGGTCCTGATTGAAATGTTAGAGGTTATGAAGAGTCATTTTTGCAGGTTGTTGAATATTGAAAAAGTTTTTAACGAGAAGGAATTTCAATGATCTTGCCAATCATGTTACAGAAAATATATATATGATTTTATTTTTTGCAGAGATTGAAGGGTTTTATACAAAGAGGATAATGAAAATTTGGTTGAAGAAATTTGTAGGGTTTTGTGAATTAGAAGAATGTGAAAGGGCAGTTGTATTTTATTTGAGATGGAACATACAGAAGATGAAAGGTGAAAAGACATTCAACTTGTATAAAAATGTTTTTCAGGTGCATTGATGTGAGAAGTGTGAGACAGAGACATACAGAGAAAAGTAGTGTTGTTGAGCATATCTGGATGAAGGATTGATTTTGAATAGAATGACCATTTGACAGACACATGAGAGAGAATAAATGTTCTGTATTGAAACAGAGAAACCCTCTGAATTTGTGTTTTCAGTTTGTTCTGTAATAGGGGTTGGTGCTCCTTGAAGCTGGTGCTTCTAAACAGTATGTCAATGAGGCTTGTAGGTCAGTGAGACATAATATTCAGCCAGTGAGGCTTTGTAAGATGTTTTCAAAGTTAAGCCAGTGAGGCACTTCATGAGTGGTTTTTCTACCCAGAGAGGGTTTTCCACTCCAGTAATTCTTGTGTTAATGATATGCTTCTATGTGTGTTTTTGCCTCTATGTTAAGATTTATCTCTATGTGGTCCTGCTCATAATTTTCACTATCAAACTTGTACATATATGTGTAATAGTTTATTGATGACTTTCTCTTTCTGAGTCTTGTAAATCAAAAGTTATAATAAGTTGCAAAAATCTACACAACACTGATTCACCCCCCCTCTCAGTGTTGTCCGAACTCCTACAGATATATATATATATATATATATATATATATATATATATATATATATATATATATATATATATATATATATATAATTCGCACGCACGCACGCACACACTGATTTGGGCTCTCGAGATATAAAGTGTATTGAGCTCAAATATTAAATTACATATTATATTAAAAAAAAATTATTTTAATATAGTATTAAATGACAAAATTACATATTTATAGTAAATATATCAATATTTACCATTCGATAAGGGGCCATAAGTCGAAGAATGATCTAGAGGCAATGGGGGCCAGAAGTCAAAGAATGATATAGAGGTAACAATGAGATAGTAAGTAGGTGCCTATTGGCAGAGGAGTCGTAAAATTACTCATGTGAGCATTCATGAAAGGTAAGGGCGAGGAGTGTTATTAGTTGACAATGATAAGGAGACATGTAGCAATTGCATTCTCCTTGTTGATGTGGTGGTGAAATTGGGGTTTCTCTCTGTAGCGTGTCTCATGGTTGCATCTGCTAGGAAGAGGCATATCAGTGGAGTCATGATTAAGGATAAGCAGAAGAAGGGGGAAGGGATGGAGGTCGTTGGACGAAGGAGAAAGAAGAGAACTGGTAGTGAAGAAGCGTTGGGGGGTTTTATTAATTATATTGATAAGGAGATCGAAAGTCTAAATCTGCGACATTAGATGAAGGTGTGGGGGTTGTCTAAGGACTTGGATGGGAAGCCAGAGGTGGGATTGTGAAAAGCCATGGCCAACTACATGCTCCATTTGAAGTACACTAGGGGACGATGGAACACATTTGATGCAACCCAATTGCTCTCCTATGCATCGATAATGGCAGTCGCAGCGTGCTCCTATCTTCTCCATGATGACATAGGAGATGTGTTGCAGACTGACGCATTCCATGATTGCATTATGGCCCATTTGCATGCAATCAAGAAACGACGTGTCTCTGGTTGGCAATCGAGGAAATTACAAAGAAGCTCAAGGTGGACCTACCGATGGAGGCCACCCCCACTTTCTCTAATTGTTGCTCGGGAGAAGCCGGGAAGGAGAAGGAAGACATGGCGAAAGACAATGATTCGGTATGCATGAATGTAACCTTAAGGGTCTAGGTGGATTGGGGCTTGAGTAATTTGCCCTACCCCCCGTTTCTAGATATGATAAGTTAAGTTTTGGTTTGAGAAGTACAAGGGGGATGTCTTTGCATGCAATTGGTTATGCTTCGGCCATGTAGAAGGTGGGATGGTTGATAGTGGAAGTTTTTAATGGCTACATTGAAATGTGAAATCTAAACTCTGGGTTGGACGCAAATTTTGAAAGGTTCTTAGTCTTCAAAACGTAATATAAACAAATATATATATCAATATTTAATATTTATAGATTATGTATAAAATATATGTTATAATTATATTTATTATTATATAATATATCAAATATACATAATATAATAATGTTAAAATACAATAAATTTGTATTCTTTTAAATCAAATATAAAAATGATAAATAGAAGCGATATAAAATGAGTTTTAACACGTTTGCAAGTACAAATGAAAAAGATTAAAACAAAATTTGTCGCCTTTGATATTTGCACTATTAAGGGAGCGGGGCCAAGCACATAGCTAGACATATCAAATTTCAATGATTTTTTTGGGTTTCTCCGCTTAAAGCTATTCTTTCAACTTTTGGGCACTTATACATTTCCCTGTAGGACGTGTTATGTGCACATGGGTCGAAAAAGTGTCATTTCAACATGGCCCCCCATACATGCACAACGATGTGCCAATAACCGCTCACCATCACATTTGTGCACTTGTCTTAATTTCATTGGTTAATTTATTGGAGTTGTGAACATGTATTGGTGCATTTGTGAACATGTATTGGTGCATTTGTGTTAATTTATTAGGTTGGTTTTTTACATGTATTGGTTCTTTTTTTAAAAAAAATTATTAGGGGTCAAGTGCACAAAAACATTGAGGTTATTGGGACGTGGGTGGCACATGGCCCCTCTCCCTTACCTATTCACTGAACTTTTTAAAAACAAATTAATGTCTTTTAACTTTTATGAATCAAGCCATCCGAATTAAAATAAGAAACATTAAAAGAAAAAACAATGACCCCGCCGGTTTGCCTGGCCCACGCGACGTGTCCTCCTTTTCTAATTAAACCCTAATTTTTATTGCATCCAATTGTTCAGTAGGAAAAAAAGGAGGGTTTTCAGCGAGATTTTCGACGGCCGGGATTGTTTGTTCATCTTGAGCGACAAAAATGAACAGAGCCGTCAAGAAAAAAACTTTTCACATGGTGATCTTCATACGCCTGTATACACCGTCAAGACACGGACCAATGAAGATTAAATATGCAGATTCCATCGTTTTCCATCGTTAAGGACGCCATTTCAGCCTTTGATCTATCAAGCTAGTTCGATCCTCCTCACAGGGAAAACGCCGAGTTTAGCCAACAGAATAACATTTAATTGCATGAAACCCAGCTACAACACGGACAACAGAGTCTATTTAACGATTCACACAAATATTCATCGAAAACCTAAACGAGGGGAGAATGTAAACCTCAAAATGCAGTAAACGCCGAGAGAAACCCTAAACCCCCTTAAAAAGAACTGCCTGAAACCCTAGTCTTAAGGGCTTAAGCCGCAACAACCTAGGGCATACAGACTTCAATTGAGACTTGCAGTTAAGTTCCGAAGATAATATGAAGTAAATTGAAACTTACAGTCTTCATGAGAAGCAATCTGCCGGAGTCACTGGAAATGGAGTCCCGACTGTTTAGGCTTTAGCCATGCTCATGTTGAGGGTAAACCCTAAATATATTATAGCTGTACACGGATTATCAGCAGAAGACAGAGATTGAACACGGAAACCCGAAGGCAAACCCTAATATGAGCCTTCGATCTTCTCCTGAGCTCGCATAAGCCCATTATGCCTAACTATTACATGCAGAGGAACACAGAGGAGTATTGCTTGTATCTTACACATGTCTGTAGCTACTTCTCACAGCCATTCAGAAGATTAGGGTAGACAATTTTTTTAATAAATTTCTACCATTTTTTTCAGCCAGCAAACCGGGAATGAATGATCTTCACCAATAACAAAATTCTAAAATCTTAATCATGTATATTTAAAAATCCAAGATATAAACAAACATTAACTGTCGACAACAGGAAATGGTAACAGGAAGAAGACAATGGAAAATATCAACTACAAACCTATCAATTTTTTTAAAAATAGATGGAGATTCCAAATCAAAATATGCATCTTGCCTTGTGACAAAGCAGGGATCACATCACAGTCACCCCTTCATTAGCTATCAGAATAGAGCACAACAACCATATGCCTATTTCACAAAGCAATCCCTTGTTTCTTTGTTTCTTTGTGCACATTAAGTGATCACTTCATTGGGATATGATTGAATGAATAGGATGATAAATACTATTTTATAATTCAAGCAATTTCTTTAAACAACAAAGAATATGTGTCAATGACCTTTAGTCCCTATCTATAGTGGAGATTTATGTTTGCATGAAAGCATATTAGTTTGTATGGATATATTTGTAGGTGGAAAAATTAGTCATGTATACTGTTTGTTGATTCTATGGATTTAAAATATATATTTTTTCCTTTTTACCTCTTTGCAATTTTGGTGGGTGTTTTTTACATTTTCAATTACTTAAAATGGTTGGAAAAATATTTACATAAGGTCAATTTTGTTTTAGAATATTATATTAGAAATATATTTATTCTTATATTAAGTGTCATGCATAAGGTCAATTGATTTGGGCTCCTAGATATAAAGTGTATTGAGCTCAAATATTAAATTACATATTATATAAAATATTTTATATTATTTTAATATAGTATTAAACGATAAAATTACATATTTATAGTAAATATATCAATATTTAAAGAATGATCTAGAGGCAATAATGAGATAGTAAGTAGGTGCATATTGGCAGAGGAGTCGTAAAATTACTCATGTGAGCATTCATGAAAGGTAAGAGTGAGGAGTGTTATTAGTTGACAATGGTAAGGAGACGTGTAGCAATTGCATTCTCTTTGTTAATGTGGTGGTGAAATTGGGGTTTCTCTCTGCGGCGTGTCTCATGGTTGCATCTGCTAGGAAGAGGCATATCGATGGAGTCATGATTAAGGATGAGCAGAAGAAGGGGAAAGGGAAGGAGGTCGTTAGACGAAGGAGAAAGAAGAGAATTGGCAGTAAAGAAGTGTTGGGGGGTTTTATTAATTCTATTGATAAGGAGATCGAAAGTCTAAATCCACGATGTTGGATGAAGGTGTGGGGGTTGTCTAAGGCCCTAGATGGGAAGCCAGATGTGGGCTTGTGAAAAGCCATGGCCAACTACATGCTTCATCTGAAGTACACTAGGGGACGATGGAACACATTTGATGCAGCCCAATCGCTCTCCTATTCATCGATAATGGCAGTTGCAGCGTGCTCCTATCTTCTCCATGATGGCATAGGAGATGTGTTGTAGACCGACGCATTCCATGATTGCATTATGGCCCATTTGCATGCAATCAAGAAATGACGTGTGTCTCCAATTGGTAATCGAGGAAATTGCAAAGAAGCTCAAGGTGGACCTACCGATGGAGGCCATCCCCACTTTCTCTGATTGCTGCTCGAGATAAGCCGGGAAGGAGAAGGAAGACATGGCGAAAGACGGTGATTCAATATGCAATGAATGTAACCTGAAGGGTCTAGGTGGATCGGGGCCTGAGTAATTTGCCCTACCCCCTGTTTCTAGATATGATAAGTTAAGTTTTGGTTTGAGAAGTACAAGGGGGATGTCTTTGCATGTAGTCAGTTATGTTTCGGCCATGTAGAAGGTGGGATGGTTGACAGTGGAAGTTTTTAATGGCTACAGTGAAATGTGAAATCTAAACTCTAGGTTGGACCCAAATTTTGAAAGGTTCTTGGTCTTCAAAAACGTAATACAAATAAATAAATATATCAATATTTAATATTTATAGATTATGTATAAAATATATGTTATAATTATATTTATTATTATATAATATATCAAATATAAACATAATATAATAATGTTAAAATACAATAAATTTGTATTCTTTTAAATCAAATATTACAATGATAAATAGAAGCGATATAAAATGAGTTCGTAAGTACAAATGAAAAAGAGGGGCCCACCCTAAGTCCGCGCACGTCAAGCACATAGCTAGACATATCAAATTTGAACGATATTTTTTGGGTTTCTCGGTATGCAACTAAAGAGCTTAAAGCTATTCTTACATGGGTCGAAAAAGTGTCATTTCAACATGTCCCCCCATACATGCACAACAACTCGTCATCACATATGTACACTTGTCTTAATTTCATTGGTTAATTTATTGGAGTTGTGAACTTGTATTAGTGCATTTGTGAACATGTATTGGTGCATTTGTGTTAATTTATTAGGTTGGTATTTTCCATGTATTGGTTCTTTTTAAAAAAAATATTGGGGTCAAGTGCACAAAAACATTGCGCACATGGCCCCTCTCCCTTACCTATTCACTGAACTTTAAAAAAAAAAACTTTTTAACTTTTATGAATCAAGCCAACCGAATTAAAATAACTAACATCAAAAGAAAAAACAATGACCCCGCCGGTTTGCCTGGTCCACGCGACGTGTCCTCCTTTTCTAATTAAACCCTAACTTTTATTGCATCGGATTGTTCAGTAGATTAAAAAAGGAGGGTTTTCAGCGAGATTTGCGACGTGTCCTCCTTTTCTAATTAAACCCTAACTTTTATTGCATCGGATTGTTCAGTAGATAAAAAAAGGAGGGTTTTCAGCGAGATTTTCGACAGCCGGGATTGTTTGTTCATCTTGAGCGACAAAAATGAACAGAGCCGTCAAGAAAAAAACTTTTCACATGGTGATCTTCATACGCCTGTATACACAGTCACACGGACAAATGAAGATTAAATACGCTTTGCAGGCTTGCACGATCAGGACAGATTCCATCGTTTTCAATCGTTACGGACACCATTTCAGCCTTTGATCTACCAAGCTAGTTCGATCCCCCTCACAGAGAAAACGCCGAGTTTAGCCAACAGAATAACATCTAATTGCATGAAACCCAGCCAGAACACAGACAACAGAGCCTATTTAACGATTCAAGCAAATAATCATCAAAACCCTAAACGAGGGGAGAATGTAAATTTCAAAATACAGTAAAACACGCCCAGAGAAACCCCAAACTCCCTTCTTTAAACAAAAAAAGAACTACCTTAAACCCTAATCTTAAGGGCTTATGCCGCAACAACCTAGGGCACACAGACTTTAATTGAAATTTGCAATTAAGTTCCGAAGATAATGTGAAGCAAATTGAAACTTACAGTCTTCATGAGAAGCAATCTGCCGGAGTCACTGAAAACGGAGTCCCCGACTGTTTAAGCTTTAGCCATACTCATGTTGAGGGTAAACCCTAAATATATTATAGCTGTACACAGATTATCAGCAGAAAACAGAGATTGAACACGGAAACCCAAAGGCAAACCCTAATATGAGCCTTCGATCTTCTCCTGAGCGCGCATAAGCCCATTATGCCTGACTATTACATGCAGAGGAACACAGAGAAGTATTGCTTGTATCTTACACGTCTGTAGCTACTTCTCACAGCCATTCCAAAGATTAGGGTAGACAATTTTTTTAATAAATTTCTACCCTTTTTTCCAGCCAGCAAACCGGGAATGAATGATCTTCACCAATAACAAAATTCTAAAATCTTAATCATGTATATTTAAAAATCCAAGATATAAACAAACAATAACTGTAGTCTCTGTCGACAACAGGAAATGGTAACAGGAAGAAGACAATAGAAAATATCAACTACAAACCTATCAATTTTTTTCAAAATAGATGGAGATTCCATATCAAAATATGCATCTTGCCTTATGACAAAGCAGGGATCACATGACAGTCTGAATCACCCCTTCATTAGATATCAAAATAGAGCACAACCACCATACGCCTTTTTCGCACAAGCAATCCTTTGTTTCTTTGTGCACATGAAGTGTTCACTTCATTGGGATATGATTGAATGAATAGGATGATAAATACTATTTTATAATTCAAGCAATTTCTTTAAACAACAAAGAATATGTGTCATGACCTTTAGTCGCTATCTATAGTGGAGATTTATGTTTTCATGAAAGCATATTAGTTTGTATTGATATATTTGTAGGGTGGAAAAATTAGTCATGTCTAATGTTTGTTGATTTTATGGATTTAAAATATATATATTTTCCTTTTTACCTCTTTGCAATTTTGGTGGGTGTTTTTTACATTTTCAATTACTTAAAATGATTGGAAAAATATTTAGAATAAGTTCATTTTCACTAAAGTTTGTGAGTACACATTTGCCATTAAAGGCCATGTCGGTTCGAAAGTAGTTTCTTGACATGATAGTGACCGTTGTTGAGTTTTGTAGGGGGTTTGCAACAATAGATTTAATTGATACAAGACATATAGAAGACATATTTTTTACAAACTTTACTACAACTTGCAAAGACAAGTGGATCACAGAGCTGAGGAATGCTGGCAAACATGAAGTGATTAGGGGAACACCTATTTGTTGGATTTGGCAAAGCAGAGTCCATGGCAACCTTCCTCTTCCTCTCCATCATTATCCTCACTATCATGGGCGTGAAAAGATCAAACAATATGTGTACAACCAAGGGAAATCAAGGCATTGCGTGGGCATTTGGAGGAATGATCTTCACTCTTATCTATTACACAACTAGAATTTCAAGTAAATACCCTCAGCACACAGAGACAAAAAGGGGTTTTATCAAATGATCTATAAAGTATTGTGGAATGATTTAATTAATGGATTTATGATCAAGTGGGCACATCAATCTGACTGTGATGTTTGGGGTTGTTCATAGTAAGGAAGTTGTTGTTGCCATTAATGTAGGAGCATCCTAGGTTGTAAGAGCAATCTTTCAACAACCAAATTTTTTTCTTTTATTTGTTTGTTTTGTTCATAGGTTTTCATTACATTATAGTCAACAATCAATCATAATAGATGTCATCGCATTTCACCATATATTGCACATCTCACCTCGTAGTTGGGAGGATATGTTATACAATTATCCTTCAATGACATTCACTTTTCAAAAGTTTGTGATCACTACAAAGGCATAAGTTGGTTTCTGAACCTTACCAAGCTTGACAAGCTTACATTTAGTTCACTATTCATTAGTGTGAACCACTCGAAGATTCGTCAACCCATCATCACTACATTCAATTTGGGAGATTCCACTACATGTTTGGTTGACTACACATTCCATGAGGCGTTGAGCTTTGCACCACCTTGTGGCTGACTGTGATCATTTCTAAGGCTTGAGATTGCTATATGTAAACATTGTTGATAATCATTTGAGAGCAAGGAAGTTCTCAAGAGAGTAGAAAGTGAGAGAGAGAAAGAGTTAAGAGTTTGAAATATCATTGGAATTCTATAATTTGTATGCTCTATAATCAAATGGTTGAGGCCTAGCATGTTGGAAGCCCATTTGTAGCAAATTGTATTTTATTTGTGATTATGAATTAATAAAGATCATATTGTTGTTGTACTATTTCATTGAGTTTTCATTGTGTAATTGTGTGTTGTCTATTCTACTACATGGTTGGATAGCCTTCATTTGGACCTTCCATCTAATATCATGTAGTTGTTATTGTCTTCTTGTTTTTCATGTCCATTAATTCAGTAAGAGTATTCATTTATAAAATGACATTCTTCAAATCATCATTAGTATAACGATCACCCTCATTCTTAAATCTATGAAATATCTAAAATAAAAATGTAAAGAAACAAATGACATGATAGCCTTACATAAACATAACAATGAGACTAGATACTCTTTATAATAACAATTATATATTCAAACATAAAGGAAACAAAGACAATTAAGTCATTTTGATTCTTGGAAGCTAGGAGCTCGTGATGAGAAGTTGACTTACATAGCTTGGTGAAGTTACTTTTCACATTAATAAGGAAGAGACGTGTTAAATGGATATGGTCTTCATCCTTAGTTTATTGTTGTGACATATTTTACAAATTTGCTAGCACAAAGTATTTTATTGTGGAGACCTTAAATAGTGATCATCCTTCATAATATTATTGATTATGTTGTCATTTTCTATATTATAGTATTTAAACCAAGATTTAATATTATGTTTTTAATATAACTTTACTGTAGTTGATGATGATTGTTATTCATATTAGAACTAATAATAGGGAGTCTGTTATTATTCACATTAAGCAACATATATTTATGAAATATAAACCTAGTCATAGCAAAATAGATTCCATATAAGTACAACTATCTTCAATCAAGAGAATACGGTGTGAAGTGCTCTATTTTATTTTAAAATTATAGGTTATGAAATATTTCATATTTGTGTAATTTTGTTCCAAGTCTCCTAGGAGATGTTGCTAGCCCATGCTTCACAATTATACAAAGTAACTTGAATTACAAGTGTAAGAAAAGCTCATAGAAGATCCAAAGAAAAACATTTCTACATGTATTTTCAAGACATTAAAAAAGTTCTCCATCCACAAATAATTTTCTTTTAGCATCACGGTTCCCATAAAAGTGACAACTGAATTCATTTTCTAAGTATTTTGAGATTATACCTCTTTAATGGTGTTGGTATCATACAAAATTATTTCTCCAAAATCATTGAAGAACATGAATTGTGCTTGGAGGCTAGTGAGTTTTTTATGAGGATAATTAATTAACATATAAAAGTAGGATTATGTTTAGCATAACCATGTTAATTAAAATGCATGTCTCATCTTATAAACATTATTCAATTTATTGAATATAGATACCAAAAGTGCAGGAGAGGGTGGCACACTTGTCTACCCCAATATTATAATTGATATTTATGTTAGGAAAGGTGTCTCAACTTTGCAATTACAAAAAATCTGATTTTTCAGTTAGAAAATTGAATAAACTAAATTTATGGGCTATAGAGTTAGTTTTTTGTAAAAATAAAATTTTTAGGTTGTTCAACACCACTTGCAAAAATTCTCGATGTGTAGATCTCTTTGGCATCTATGGTTTTTTTTAAAAGGGCCCAATCGTGCAAAAATTCCTGGTGTTTAGATCTCTTTGATATCTGTGGTTTTTTTAAAAGGGCCCAATCAGCTTCTTGAATCAAAAGTTATGGCCTCCAGAAGTTGGGCCTCCGTATTGGAAAATGTAAAAATGTGTTGGACATAGAAAAGAGTTGTAAGGGGGAGTTATATGTGTTGACCAACTTATGATGTGTGTTATGACACATCATAAGGCATCTTTGATTTGAAAAAATGGAACCCTAAGGATTTGGGTGCCACTTTTTGGTGGTTTTGGCTCATGGTTTTCTAATTACCATTTGATGGTTTCATGTAATGTATCTCCTATATATTATGCATTTGAGATGGAGGTTGTGTGTGAGTCTTATAGATGTTGTTAAGTTGCCTTTAGATCTCTAGTTGGTGGTACTCTTGTGAAGGCTTGCTTTGCAAGTATATTGTGATCTTGTTGAGATTTCTGAATAATATATTGGGCTTCTTTTCGAGTGTGGGGTTTTTCTCTCGAAAGGGTTTTCCCCACGTAAATATTGTGTTGTGGTATAATTTCTATTTATGTTTATTTTTGTATAATTTCTACAACTATTGTAAAGATTTGAAAAAAATTTCATAATCATCCTCTCAAGATTAGTGTAGGAGTTATTGTGCTACCTTAGCTTCCTTACAATTTATTGATAAATCATTTTTATATTTCATCTTGGAATTAACCTTTTCATAAAAACTAACATCAACTCTATGGAATTCAAAAAAGATAATAATTTCCTCCAATCTTTTGGATGGATTGGCTATTAGGATGATTTTAAATGACTGTAACATATGAGATACTATTTTTATCTCTAGAATCTTCAATAATAACTCTAGGGTGGGTTAAGGTGGTCAATAATAGCTTGTCGATTCCTAAAACCATCATGGCCTTTGGCCTCTTCATCATTATGCTCAAACTAGTCATTTGTTTTTCTTTCAAATATTAGACCATGCTAAGAAATTCATATTGAATAAAGTTTACAAATATGGCTCATTATGAGCAATTAATTATAAGTAAGACCAAGACTATCTCCTTAAAGAGCATTAACATTCAAATGTGCCTTTAGATATCAACATTAGAAACCAACAATGGAAGTCCAAGAGTCACAACTTAGATCCCCATATTAGATGTCACTTTGGAGATTTGAACTTGAGTCTCCACAATGTGAACCCAGTGACTTACCCAATTGAACTCAACCCCTTTGACAAGACCATGAAATTTTTCTAAAAGGTAGTTAATCATAATGATTTGGTAATTTAGCAAGTCATTTTGGTTTCAATACTTGAATATAAGAACAATTGAAATTTCCATAATTTTTTAAGGAATCCTTGCATGTTATCTTGGTAGAAAATATGCTTGATTTGTGTAACAAGTATTTGAATCCCAAGCTTTAAGATCTCATCCTGGCATCCCTCGGTATCTTTAGCTTTACTTTGTGATATTTAGTGCCAATTTTTATATTCTTAGCATAGAAATCCTTAAGGTAGGATTGATCAATTTGGGTGTATTTCAATTATCAAGATACATGGAAGTTATAAAGATACACGTTCCAATATTCATACTCATTTTCTTATAACCTTAGGTTTCTAGGAATGAAGTTAGCCCAAATCTCTTTAGCTCAATTGTGTAGGTTAAAAACCCATAGTGTTTGATCTTAATAGTTTTTTTGGATTCATAAGAGGCATTTCTTATAGCATTTATTACAGAACTACAATTTACATTGTACCAAGTGTTTCCAAATGTGATTTATTTCAAGAACATGGACCTAATCATGTACACAAATAAAAGTCAAATTTCAATATCATTTTCTATGTATTATCTTCTCTATTATAATCAAATTTCTTCCTTATATCTTTGAGGAATGGGAAATTTTTTTATATTTAGAGATCTAGATTATCTATATTGATAAATAATTGAATGATATATTTGATTAGTATGTTTACATTTATTTATTAGATTTTCTATGTTATGAGACATATTTTTGAGTTGATGTGATACATATATACTTCACTACCAAAATAGGTTGATCATTGAGCTAGGTGCCCAACAATTCTTGCAAGTTACCCACCCAAGAAATTTGAGGGTGGGGTCCTTCTCCTACATTGCATAAGATATTTATGTTTTTACCATTCATTATCTATCTAATTAAAAAAATCTACATAGGTTGACATAAAAAGTTAGTTTTGTAAGCATGGTTGTGTCTAATAAGTTTGTTTTCTAAGCATGGTTATGTCCAATATAAAGGGTATGGAATTTGAAAAAATGGATAAGATAAATTGCAATTTTCCCCTATTCTTACTAAACTTGCTCTAATAAAGGAGGACTCAAACACCTAAGAATTATGTAGGGTAGTTTGGGATACAAAAAATTACCTTTAACTACTTTGAAGTAAGCATTAGAGAGGTGAGACTTTAAAAAGCCTCTTGTTTGGTAAAAAATCAATATATATTGATCCACTTGGTGTACCAATTTAAGAAATACAACAACATACACCTTTTACCTTTATAGGTCCCCAAAAATTTTAAATAACACTCCTAAATTACCACTACCTTTCCCAACCACCCTTACAACTTGGATCATAAGCATATCTCTAAGTTTTTTTCTGAAGTTTAACCATCCTAAGTACTAACATTGCCTAACAATTTCAATATCATGCCTATTGGTGCATATTTATTTTATTGCATTTAGTTAATTACTTTATTGCACATTTACACCTAGAATAGGATAACCTTTCTTAGGTGGGTTGCATTTGCACACGACTTGCACTTTCCTTGTTTGGTGGAGTTTTACTACACACATGTGAGTACATCTCCTTCATCCCATATTAGTTGTACATTCACATATTTTGGTGGTGTATCCTATATATATCCACCCAATGCACTTTTGTAAATAATCTCTTATAATCTCATTTTTATATTTACATCTTTTGATAGAATAGAAGTTTGTGCTTTCATTGAAGCTCCTTGATTTTAGTTGGCTATCTCCATAGCCAAAATTTGGGCCCTTCTCTAATGTAGTTGGCATTCCTATGATAACATGCAAGGATTCCATAAAAAATGAAAATAATTTTTGATACCTAAGTTACTCTGCTACTGCTATTTTTTTGTGCTTCCTAGATGGTTGAATTTAGATTTGGGGTTAATTCAAAAAAATTCTACATTGCTTCATAAGTGTCTCTTTAGAACTACTTTGAGTTTTCTCTCATCAACTTCACATAGTGTCAAATTACCACCTCCCATGAGATGAGTGTGCATCCAAACTTTGTCATCTAGAGACCAATTTTAAAAAAACATTTCATTTTTATACATCTTATCTACTATGAGATGTATTATAGTTATCACTACCTACATATTCTCATAGATCCTTAAATATCTATATTCAATGTAGATATCAAAGTTTTATAGTGTAACTTTGTTTATTCACAAGGTGTATCAACTTAGATAAATGACACTTTGTTCCAAAAATTATATGTTAGTAAGTTTGAACTAATCACATTAGTTTACTCTCAAAAAGTATAGGTAGCTTGAACTAAAAGAGAAACTAACCAAAAAACATGTTGAAAATCATCTAATACCACATCAATAGATTTAAAAATATTATTTGATTACTTTCAAAACATTTATCACAGTTGAGTCTTAAAGTAGTGGCTTGATCAATAAACATGATATCTATTTTCCTCTCATTAAATTATCAACAAAAATATTAAATTTTCTAATCACTAAATGAATAATATAGTTGTTTGTTATAATGCAAAACATGTGTATAATTATCCTAAAGTCTTTAATTTTATTGTTAATTAAGTGCATACATTCCTAGAAATATTGTTGGCAGGATCAAAACCAAGTTGTGACTTGATGGATCAAGTTGATAACCCTCTTGGTGGCCTAATCTCATTTCTTGTTAGGTTGAAAACCTAAAAGGGAGGACTAATGGAAACTTATAATGAAACCCAAAAGGGTACTATAAGTGAAGTCAATGACAAATATCTTACACTTGATAACAAGTAGAGAATACATGAAGATGATACTGCAAAACCAAAAGAATGAAAACACAATAGTAGGAGTTGTGTGGTATCAATAAGCAACTAAAACTATACAAGACATGTGCTAGCAAAGGAAACATACAAGATATGTAATAAATTGAGTATATAGAAGTAAGAATGCATAAATGAGAATATGAGAGCATAAGAGAGAATGAGCGAATATGAAAATGTAATGTAAATATCTATACTTGCATGGTAAGAGAGAAGAGTTGTATGAATGTAAGAGAATCATGATTGTAAAAGATGTACATTATATATGACATTGAAGGAATATATATACGATATATCTTATGATGTCTATGGTTGTATGTGTATGTATTTGTTTCATAATATGTTCTTCTTCCTTGTTGAATTGCATCGAAGTACAACATAAACATAATAAATTCTAGTCTTTGGTCTATGTTTTTATGTTAACATTAGGTTACCATGTGGCTAGGACTTCATTTTTTGGTACATAGGGAGGAAATATAAAATAAAGGAGAAAATTTACAATAACATAGACCAAGGATAAGGATACTTGGAGAATTTTGTTTATACATGGAGAAAATTTACATGGTGAAGAGGTGTGGTGACACACACTAAGTCCTAGCCCTCAAGATGGGAGGGTTGGGCACCTAGGGGATGGTTTAGGAATGGGGGTAATCCTGAAGAGATGTGGTTGTTGAGTCAAATTAGGCCTAACTATTAGGGATGTATAAAAATGGATTAAGAAAATCTAAATCAAATTAATATGGCCAAGGCAGATAACAAAAGAGAGATATAATTGTTGAAATTGAAATGGGTGTTGAATAGAGCAAGAAAATGGTTCTAATTGAGAAGGAAAGAGACGAAGAAGGAAAAACAAAACAAAGAGAATAAAGAGAAGAAAAGTATTAGAAAAAGAATGGAAATAGAGAAGGTGTAGAAAGCATCCGGGATGAATGTGCTAGGAGAGTTATAGTAGAATCTCCAAGAGTGTTCAAGTTAGATAGATCATCAAATGACATGACACTTACCAATCTAAACAAACCTGAAAGGTCAATAACTTGTAAGAATTATAAAGAAAAATATAAAAAGGATGATAAAATAATTAAAAGAGTATGGGGCATTGGTGAATATAGACGAGTTGCAACTATTGAGGGGAGACACTATAGTGGTGGTGGAGAGAGAAGGGTTTATGAGTAGAAAGGCTCAACTAAAAGTGAGATTTTTAACTCAAGGAATGGTTGCATAAGATGATCCTATCTTGTTACATTTCACATTCAAAATAATAGAGATAATTAAGGAGTTATTAACACTAATGTCTTGATTTATGGATGTAAATGATAGTGCAAACCATTGGGATACTAAGATTAGTATGCACTTTGGTTTGAAGAGGAGGGAGATTACAAAGAGATTAGAATTTTTTGAGAGGATGCCTTAGAAAAAATTTTAGAGAGTGGTAATAAGGAGAATGGAAGTAGTAATTTAAGTAATAACAATTATAAATTACAAACTAATGAAGAGTTATGAAAGGTCATGTCCCCAACCCAAAAGAGGCCACTAGAGGATGTGACCCCTAGACTAAATGTCACCCCCCATGTTGTTTAAGATAAGAATATTTTCAAAGGAAGGTATAGATATTGAGAGTGTGAGGAGGCTAGAGGAAGACAAATTGAGAAGTTGGAGAGAGAAATATTTAGGAGAGAAATCTTGGGAGAGTAATACTTTGGTATTAAATTGGCTAGGGATAAAGGCTGAAAGATAGGTTTAGTGAAATAGAAAAATGCTAAGAGAAAAGAGAAATGAACTAAGAAAGTGGAAAAAAGAGAAATAAGGGCAGAGATAGAACTTGAGAAATAGGAAAATATTTAGGAGAACTTGAACAAAGAAAGGGTAGAGAAAGAAACACAAGAAAATCCATCAGACCTAGTTAACCCACAACCTTCAAACATGAACAATAATAGAACAAATCTTTTGATCTTTGGAAATGCTACAAAAGATACAAGAGAACACTTGTTCATCCTTAAATCCACATGGAGAAGGATGGGAATAAATGGTGACCAAAGACTTTGTGATTTTGTGGGAACATTGATGGGGGATGCCCTTAAATGGTACATGAAGGTCTATCCTAAGAATGAAAAAACTTGGAAGGAGCTTAAAATGTAATTTCTAAATAATCTTCAATCCCTTGAAGCCTCATCATAAAGTGTAAGTAAAATGAGGGAAATGGTTCAGAAGAAGGATGAATGTGTGAAGGAGTATGATTAGAGGTTCGAAAGCATTGTGTGAAAGTTGGAAGAACCACTATTTAAAAAACAAAGGATAGAGTGGTTCCCCTCAATCCTTTTTCCTTGTATTATAGAAACACTGGATGTAATTCCCCAAGCTTTCACCCAAGGCATTAACCAAACAAACTTCGAATGAATAATTTTTTCATGTTTACAAGTGTGACATTTACATGTCACATTACACACACACACAAGTTGTCATGATAAGCACAAAAACACACAAGAAGACATCACTAATGCACCAAGCATGGCGGAAAAAAGTGGAAGACTTCACCAATTGTGTGACAAAGTCACCATGATGACCATATGAGAGGATTGAGCTTCCTCTATGATGATAATCAAACATTAGTCCATGACCTCGTTCTCTCTTGAATACATGAAGTAGAATGAGGTTGATAACTACCTTATACCCATTCCACAATGACACAAAACAACATATAAACATAAGGGAAAACCTACACAAGAGGTGGATCAACTAGGAGGTACAATCCCTCAACCAATTAGAATGACAACCAGTTGACTTCATGTAAAGGCATGCTTCTTAATGAATAAAAGGAGATAAATCACTAGGGACAGTACATCTCAACAAAGTGAGATGATAGGAAGGCTAAGAAGATGAAGAGGAATAACTTTCATTTAGAAAGTTTCTCTAACAAAGGTCAAGAAATGCTCGTTGTCTAACAACCCAAGGACAACAACACACCAAATGGACTCCAACATGCTAGAAGGATACTATCATCTAGGAAGGACTCTAGCACATTGCATTGTAGTCCCTTAACCATGTAGTAGTCCAATTGTTGTGTTGTAGTCCTGCAAAAGTGTCTAAATCTAGACTTTTCTAGAATTGACTGCTCATGACTACTTTTCATACTTTCCTAAGGGTTTTCTTGCAACCAAAATGGTTCTACAACAGGGAATCCACCTAGATTAAGCCAAACAAGTCCTAGGATTCTTGTCACTAGGAATCCAATGCACAAGACACAAAAACACACCAAAATAGGGGTAGATCAAGTGGAACATTCACAAAACTTCTTAGAATGTCACAAGACATCAACAACACACTCCTAATCACATGGAGACATACATGCAACAGGGATGACCAGTAGACTAGGGGTACAACCTCCCTAAGAATATTGTCAACAACCTAAAACCTCAAGGCTATTCTAAACATTGAATGAACAAAGAATTTAATCCATCTACCTAAGTTGCATATCCATTTAACCAAAATATAAAACTAGCTAAATTAGCCATTAACAACCACATAGCAAAATGTGACAAAAGCATTACAAAATGCTATACACATTTGACACCAATGTCAACACATGCCAAAAGAAAATATGGGATCATTTCCACCTATATGGGTGGAATGCAATCCAAAACTAAGGCATCCATAATCATAAATACAACATTATAAAGTTTAAAGAAAACATATTACTATATCATGATTTCAACATAACAATCATGCTAACACCCTTACAAGATGAGGTGTGAAAATATCCAAAATGATAGATCGATAAATTATTACAATGAAAGGGTCTCATCCCACATGGATGGATCATAATCCACATAAGAGAATTCAATAAACTATAACTATGCTCTTATTACAATGGTTTGAAGGATCCAACTTACAATGCTATAAAATTAAAAAGAAGAGAGATACCAAGAGCATAAAACCAACATAGTCCAACATGCTCTAAAATGAGCATCCTCCAAGTTCATTTGTCCCCAACGGTGGTTTAGCACCACCCAACCATGTGGAACCCTCAAGTCCACCCCACTATCCTAGGATATGGTCGAATTGGGTACCATTCACACTCACACAAATAAGGAGTACATGGCAACACTCATACCAATCAAATGCATACAACTCATGTAGCAATTCACACCAATCAAGACATATGAGAGTATATGTGGCACACATGCCATATCAAATACATATAAGACTATTTTAGTAGCTCACAACTCGAGCATAAAAAGAATGGAAAACAACACTCATGCATAAGAGTTCCTCACACCTTCAATACACACAAATCAATATATACAAAAATTCAATGTACATTCACAAAACTTTGCACACATCAATACACACAAAATAATGCATAAATAAATATTGACAACATACATGTAGATGGTCTCTACACACGTCAAATACCAGATCCGATTATAAGATAGAATGAGGTCCTAGAAGTAATCCAAGGAGTGTCATTACAGTAGCACGACAACTATGCAAATAGTTGAGTAGAAAAACCTTACTCAATGACATTCCTCAATCTCCTAGAGTTGTGAAATGCCCTTTTTGATCCAAGTCGTGAATCTTCTTAAGGCATTCAACCCTTGGCAAATATTTATCTTATTTAATCACATATTTTATTATTCCAATGACTATTATGTTATCACTTGATTTAAACTCTCTTCTCTCTCTTCCCATAGATTAAGTGCCCAATAGCAATTTGGCTTGGCACATAAATCAATGCAAAAAGTCATGGCACATTGCCCAATGACATAAAATCACATTTACTAAGGTATTAACTCACTCCACAAAATAATTCATTCAAACATGGTTTTAATTTTTGATTTTGCATTCTCAAATATTGAGAAAAACTATAAAAATCCCAAATTCCCCATTAGTGAAATCGGGTTGAAACCTTGAATTTTTATTTTTCAAATTACAAGAAATTTTAAAAATTCAAAAGTGCCATTTTACTTCTAAAATGCACAACTATATTATTTTCAAGTCAAATTTCCCCAATTCTGTAAAACACAGTTTTTTGAAAATTATGCCATAACCATGTAATTTAAAACTACAAAAAGGAAGCTAAAATATTCTTATAATATGAAGGTCATATGCATCCACTTAATGTGGGCATGGGAAATGAAAGAAATTCTATTTAAATACATAATTTAAATAAGAAAATTACCTCTTTCTTCAAGCTCACAACAATGGAGGAAATCTCCTCTTAAGCAAGCACACACAAAGAAGCACTCCTTCCACTTGTAAGCAAATCCAAACCAAGCTCAACCCATCCCAATCCATCCTCAAACAATTTCAATTTTATTCTTTTCTTGAAAAGGAGAGGGAGGAGGATTTTGCAAAAATATCAAAAACCAAGTGAGGAAAATAAGCCTTCTATTTTCCTTTTATACTTTTTCTTTATTTTTTTTTCTTCATTTTCTATTTTCTCTATTTTCTTATTTCAAAAATCACTTTTATAAAAATTACATTTCAAGATAATTAATCAATAATTTATTGATTCAATAAGCTATCCACACTAATTTAATTTAAATTGATATTTTTCCAATAGCTGGATAGGAGATCGAATCTATTTAAATTAAATTACATTTTAACTATAGCAATTTATTTCACTTAACCAAAATATTTCATTTCGAAAGAAAGAATAAATTCACTTAATTTTCTTCTACCAGAAATAGAATAAGATAATAGGTCTTTTTTTACTCAAGCATTAAACATTTTGCAAACACACCAAACACATATTTTGAAATAATCTTAAATGCAATGAAATAATATAAAAAAAACATATGTAAGGAAATCACACACTCTTTACTAGTTTGTACACGCAGATTCTAGAATCACCACCAATTTAGATCCGGGTTTACACGAGAATTCACAAGACTCATTTGGCACTCAAAGTGAGTGTGATAGAGGTTGACACACATGTTTTACCCAAATACAACCATCTCCAATATAACCATCATTGTGGAATAACCCTATACCTACACTCTCAGGTCAAACATCAGGTGTACCTGCTCCACATAATAATAGTCAGAGCAATATAAACCACCCAATGTGATATAAATCATAACATGATACCAAACCATCACATCTAAATATAAATCATCTACCACTAGTATGATCTAGGAAACAAGATACATAATCAATAATAATTCATAAAGATGAATAAGATATAATAATCACAACTATATTGAATATAGTGAAAACAATGAAGTTGAAAAACTATAATAATCCAAACATATAAAGGCACAACAAATGCATGCTCTCATAATATATAGTAAAAAATCCAAAAGCCAATACAAAACCTCATCATGAACACATCGATGGTTATTCACAACATCACAACAAAAGCATCTAGAGTACACAATCTAAACACCTTGATGGTATAACAAGTCTCATCAGAAAGTTTGGTGCAATAGATCATAACATGTATATCTCACAATACACAGATAAAACACTCGATATAGCATATAACATATAAGTCAGGAGCACACAAGGCATACACACGAGTGGGAATTACATTGGATGGAAAAAAATGGTACATTTATAAAGGAAATTGAAATGGTATCCAAAATTGAAACATAATCTTAGTGGAGAGAGAGTGATACAAGGTTTTGGTCATAGATAGAGAAAATTTAGAATGAATTGGCTTAGTTGTAGTTAAAACAATAAATATTAGCCACAGGACAAGGTAAGGGAGCATCTCCACCCTCTAGAAGATCTAAAATCTAGTGCACACATTGTTATAATGAAGGACACCATATAAATGAATCCCTAATGATAGAGGAAAGAAAGAGGGCAATCACACTAAGAGTTGAATTCACTACAATAAATAAGAAACCTATAAACATGTGGTGTGGAGCTTGTGAGGAATGGAATAGCCATATGACAGATGATAACCCATTGTTAATCCTTAAAGGAAAAGATAGATGTGAACCTTGGTGTGATGGATCTTGGGTAGATGATGCAACCTACTTGTATAGAATGAATGAGACTTATGTGGTAGCTACAAAATTTCTATACCAACTTACATAGAGTGACCCACCACCATAACCTAATACCTATGAAAGATAGATTAATTACATACCCAATGCAACACCGCAAATCTAATACACAAACAACCCTCCATATAACTGTAAAGAAAACCCTCAAGGGGGTTATAGAGGGGGATACTACAATGAAAATAGATGAAGAGGATGGGATAGAGGACAAAGAAGGAGAGAAGACTTGACCTACCACAACTATGGTAAGATAAACCATTATGTAAATGAATGCATAGAAGAAATGTTGCAATGTCCTATTTTGTTTTTCATAGTGTGTCTTAATGAAAAGCGAGAGTATTAACAAGATAATTTCAACAATATTCTCTTGTTGTACAGATGTTATGTGACTATTGTCATTGTTGTGTATTACAGGATCCATAGGAGGCCATGGAGAGAGGACGTGGACGGCGTAGAACTACTAAATCGAGGAGAGGAAAGTGGGTGGAAATAGATATGACAACGGAATCTGCAGATACAATAGAGGTAAGAAGAGAAAGCAACCTCAACCAAAGGAGGAAGGTGTTTATGAATTCACAAATGCTACAACATAGAGGAGATAAAGTCATTTTTTTGTCCATGAGGCCTCTAAGGTCAAACTTATTGGTTGAAAATGCACAGGAATGGTGATTAAATGTGATTCTATGATCAAGGGAAAAGTTTGAAAATTAGGATGGCCAAAACATGATATCAATATGTCAAATATATGACTAAAGTGAGGTTTTGTGTTGGATAGCATATTCGTTGAAATGATATAATTGGTGTACTAAACATTATTTACTATGTTGTGAATTATAGGGGCCAGACGAGGCCATGGCAATAGATCGTGTCATATCAAATGAGGATACAACGGATGAAGCAGGACATAAGGTACTCAAATTTTGACTTAACTTAGTAAAAAATGATCTGATGGCATTTTGTGATACATCCATCTTTTTTCACAGTATTATTGAAATTTATAATATATTATCCAATCTTGACATAAATTAATGCATGTTGTTAATTATTTTAGATGGAGATTGGAGCAAATGCAGAGCCTAAGCGTTCAACTAGCAAAAGAACAAGATATGTACATGGACGTGGACCTAAAATTGTTAAATCACATAGAGGACAATGGGTCAACGAGGATATGACAATGGATTTTGCAGACACAACAAATGATTGCACTGAACAAGAGGTTGGTCAGGACTATAGTACATGGGATGAATACTTTGAGAAAATTGTTGTTTGTGGATGTTCTGTATGTCGTGGAAATAAACAATTCAAACAATCGATTCTAAAAAGACATTACATATATGATGAGCTTCCAGTTGGAGTATGCCTCCTACAATCAATTCAAATCCAGAGGAATTGTGGTAAGGAATTTTCCAATTTGATATAATAAACATATATACTTCGTTTAAACATCGTTTTCTATTATTTAAATAACTAATTTTTTTCTTAATGGATATTTGCAGGATAAAGTTCTTGGTTTTAAATTTCTTGGATCACCGACTTCCAGCCTAGAGGGCAATGATCATTTATAAGATGATACATCTAACAAAAATATGTGCCAATATACCAGCTCGGAAGATGAGGAATTGATGAAAACAAGTAATAGAACAAGAACCGGTTTAAAGATGCATAATTTTCTTAAAGACAAGGGGAAGGTAGACTACATACCCTATGAGATTGAATGTGATGGAGATGATGACTTGCCCCTGAGTTTGAGATCAATTTACAAAGAGACATTTGATCATCGACTAAATTGCGCTTGGCCTAGTCATCAACAACTACCTAAAGTGTACGAGGTGTTTCAATTTTGGAGATATAGCTACATGAGATGACCCTCCAATATTCATGGAGCGAATCTAGGCCTCCTTATTGTCCAAAATGTACATGTGGGATCTAAACATAGAAACAATTCAGAACAAACCACTAGGGGATTAATGCCATATTATGGTCCATCATATTACAATGGTGAATGGAGAAGGCTAGCAGAATATAAGCCTAGCATGTCAGCATATGGTCTAAATTCAAATATGTATACACATCGTCTCCAATTGGAAAGTGTAAAAGAAATGAATAGAGGTCATCTTATCTATATAGATGGACGTGCATACACACAAAAATATTGCAGGATTTATAAATAGTAGTAAGGGAAGGGACCCTACTGTAAGACCGAATTGTCAATTTGTTGAGATTATAAATGACAAAGATAGAGATATGGAAAGAGAGGTTGATATAATGATGATGGTTGAGGCTATTATGGACCTTACCATTGGGGATGGGTTATTGATTGATTACTCCTTAAAACACACTCCTGCGCAAAAGAAAAGGGAAGAACAAGGTCTCGCTAAGGATGTTCTTAAGGGAAGAAAACCAAAGAATAATAAATGAGTGTGGACTGATGTTTTATAAACTATGTTGTCAAAATGATGTTTTATTGAAATTATTGTATAAAAAAGGTAGTCTATAAAATAATGTTCCATTATTCAATTGATGTATATATGTTCATACAATTTATATTTTTATTTTTTAAGCCATATTTGATTATATTTCTTTGAAATTGATACATTTATGATTTATCCAATTGTTGCCAAACATTAAATAATGCTTATGTTTGTTGATAGGTAGAAGATGTTGATGAAACACGTACTAATACCCAAGATCCAACTGGGTTATTAATATTTGGACGGGATGATCCAAACCATCCTTTAAACAATACCAGGGTGAAAAGAGCAACATTGAAGAGAATACTACCAGCTAAGAAATTTGAAGAGTTGATGAGATCCGCATACACTGATGACATGCCACCTAGCCTTAATGATGATGATAATGATAGTGAAAATGCAGTGCATGAAGAAAGATTGAATGAAATGCTTATAGGTTTCTTTGGGGATGGAAACAATGGTGACAATAATGATCATATGGTTGATAGTAATGATGATAGTAGGGGTAATTAGCACCAACATAATGTTGATGATAACAACCTAAAAGACTCTATCAATCAAGCAATGAAGACACCCGTATTCAAATCGGGTATAAGTAGAACCTCAAAACTGGCATGCACATTAATATTATTAGAAATCAAGTCACTATTTGGTTGGTCAGACAAAGGATTCACTACCCTACTGAAGTGAGTTGAAATATATTTCTTACTTTGCATTATCAATTGGTGTACATAATTCGTAAACATTCATCAACTTCGTTTATATTTTTTTAAGGGGATTTTAAAACCATATATTGTAAATAAACAGTCCTAGTATAGACTGAAATATCAAACATGTCCATCATAAGTCAAACATTCAATTGATTTAATCTTTGGCAATCTTACAAGACACTAAAAACTAAAATATTTTGTGAAGAGAATGTGTTGCCATCAACTTGCAGAGAGGCACGTCTGTTGTTGGTTAAGTTGGGGATTGAATATAAACAAATTCATTCATGTAAAAATGATTGCATTTTATACAGAGATGAATATCAAAACAGGGTAGAATGACATGTATGCACAGAGAAGAGATATTGTACACATGTACAAGGTCCTACGGTTCCAAAGAAGGTTTTATGTCACACGTCAATTATACCTAGACTTCAACGAATGTTTCGTTGCAAGTCACTTGCACAATTGATGGACTGGCATGCAAAGAATAGGAGTAAAGATGGATTCATGCGAATTCCATCCGACTCCAAAGAAATGAAACACATAGAGGAAAAATGGCCAAGAAAATTCAAAGATGAACCCCGTACTATCAAGTTTGGTCTTGCAATTGATGGAGTGTGCCCATTCTCTTTCTTGAACTCAAATTATAGTGTTTGGCCAGTCGGATTGATAGTATACAATATTCCCCCATGGATGAGTGTTAGAAAGGAGCACCTTATGCTACCTCTCATTGTTCCAGGAAAACATCAAGTTAAAAACATGGATGTTTATCTTGCACCTTTTATTGATGAGAAGCAACTGCTATGGAAAGGCATAAGAATATATGACATATCACGTCCTCCATCAAATAGGTCCTTCATGTTGTATGGTGTGCTATGTTGGACTATTCATGATTTCTTAGGACTTAGTCTTTGTTCTGGTAAGATAAAATATTTACGTACTTACACTCATAATTTATTTTCATCCCAACTTTCATACTTAGTTTCATACTATTTTTTTGATGTTATTAACATTACTTATTGAATTGCACGGCTTCAAACAAAGGGGATATTTGCATGTCCAAGATGTGTAGAATAATTTTAAGGGTAGTATTCTAAAGATCTACATAAATTTATTTACGCAAACAACAGGGTTTTTCTACCACTAGATCATAAGTTTAGAAATCGCCTGAAGAATCAATTTGATGGAAAAGTTGAAAATAGAGGCCCTCCCATGATTATGGGTCCAGGTGATTGGCTTAAGAAGTATGAAGATGCTAAATTGAAAGCTTGGGAGGATTTTTTTGATCGGGGTGATTCAATTGAAGAACTAGAACAAGTTGTAGTTAATGTGCCAGAAGGAATTAAAATGAAATCCATATTTTATGAGCTCCCTTACTGGAAGGATCTATTAATATCTCACCTATTAGATCCTATGCACATCTTCAAAAATGTACCAGATTCTATATTTTGACATATATCAGGCAAAGAGAATGACACCTTGTCTTCGAGGAGAGATATTGCTCTTTCGCGTACCAAAATTGATAGAAAACATTTGTGGCCAAATAGGGAAAATGAAACATATACAGAAACTCCATGGATTTTGAAAAAAAAAAAGAGCTAGACCAACTAAAAAATGTCATCCATTTAATAAGGACACCTACTAGCTATGGGTCATCATTGGCTAAAGCTTTTACAGTTGATGGACATATAACAGGATTTAAAACACGTGATTTTCATAATTTTATGAAGGTATTATATATCATCATTTAACATTTACTAATAACATTGATTAAGTACTAAATATATTTTGATATTTTGTTATGTGAGAAAAAAATACTAATTATCTTTTCATAAATGTGTTTGATAGCATATCATGCCATTGGCAATTAGGGGGGATTCCTGTCTTACAGTTGACTTAAGGAATGCCATAAGTCGATTGTCAACATTTACAAGGTATGTGGTTATATGAAATGTTCATGTGTGAGAGAAATAGAGATATTATATTGCATTTTAATTTTTGACTAAAGGTTCATACTAATTTACTATTCTTATATTAGGTGGGTGACCTCCAAGGAGATCCACGAATGTGAAGTGTCAAAATGGAAGAAGGAAAATGCAGAAATTGTATGTGTATTTGAGAAGGAGCTCCCTACAAGTTTCATGGACCTACAAGTCCATTTACTTATACACCTAGTCGATGATATTGAATTGGCAGGTGTCTTATCAATGAGGTGAATGTTTTTCTTTGAGAGGTATATGAAAACTCTAAAAAGATATGTCTGACAAAAGGCACATCCAGAGGGTTGCATAGTTGAAGGGTATGTATTGAATGAAGCATTTTTCTTCCTGTGTGAATTCCTTGGTAAGGATTTTGAAGATGGGCCATGCTTCTGGGATGAAGAACGAGCATCAGATATTATTGATGGAGAAAAAACACAATCTAATAGTGTTCAAGTAGAAATTAGTAAGTAAATTCATGATTAGTGTGGTTATTTTTCTTGCAATCATTAATTTACTCTATAATTTATTTGTCAAATTAACAACATGACATTTGGAGTTTGAAATAAACATGTTGATATGTAATAGGTGTAGACGAAAGTGCTATACTCAACAAGTTCATTCTGTACCACATGGACTTTATGAACAAATGGATTGATCTGTATGATAAAAAGAGAGAAGAAGTGTTAGAAGCAAGGAGACAATTTAAGAGATCGAACCCAAGAAATACTCCACTTCCCACTGATCTGCTTGGGGAATGGGGCAAAGATTGCACACTAGAATGGGTTACTGAACAAATTCAAAATCAAATAGAAGATGCAGGTATAGATTCAAATATAACAGAAGATGAAATCAACATGTCTAGAGGATGTGAAAGAAAGGTACAGTTGAAATTTTATAAAATGTTGTTTCCTTACAGTTTTGACACTATTAACTATTTTAATATTCATCATTATATTTGTTTTCACTGAAATAAATGGTCTTTGACAGGTGAGGAAATATCCAGCAATGTGGGCATATGGTTGACATTATCGTGTAGAAAGTGTAGATGTAAAGAGACGATCCTTTGATTGTGGCATCATGGTTGACTTCAAACAATCCAGTCGATCAAGCTCAAAAGATAAGAATATAATTGAAGGGAATCTACAATATGTTAGGAAAATACAAGAAATTATTGAGTTGGATTACTGCTCTTTTAAATGTTGTATTTTTGCTCTTTCAAATGTATTTTTAAGTGTAGATGGTATGAAGCAAATGAGAGGACATGAAGACATGATACCCATAGTGGATTGTTTTCTATAGATTCCTCATGGTTCCTACCGAAGGATAAGGAGCCTTATTTTCTACCAATTCATTGTGAGCAAGGATTTCTTTAACTCAAACAAGAAGCGATAGTGATCATTAATCTATTAATTCATAGTTTATTGTGAATATATACACGTGTTTATTAATCAATAAAATTGTTATAACATATGTCTAATATATGTATGTCATTCATGTGCACGTATTTTTCTATGAAGATATTTTGGACCCAAAATGGATATTTGTCATACATTATGATGCAAGATTAAGGCATGTATTTGATGATGCATTAGTGGATACTGAGAAAAACAATGATGGCCAACAAAATGAGAGAGAGGGATTAGAGAACATCGAAGAAATCGACATCCATGATGATGTTAAAGATGGTTATGTTCAGGCACAAGAAGACAACAATCCAGAGTTAGATGATGTTATGGAAGACAACAATATGGATGGTATAGAAAATGATGATCCAAATACATTTGGTAACAATATAGATGGTCTACAGTCAAATTTCAATGATCATGAAGATGATGCAGGTCAAGATGAGGATGATGATAATGATAATATTAAATACTTGAAAGAACATATGAACATTGACAATGATACACTTGATGACATTGTAGCAGACAATAATGTTAATGACCAAGACTTCTAAATTTTTAGAATTATTTGCAATCCATGTTTAAAAAGGATGATTCTTATGGCCTAAACTTTGAAATGCTTCAGTAATATTATTTGTGTCGATACAAATTACCTATTGCAATATCCTTAAATTGTTCAATCTTTGGTATGAATTATTGGTAGAAAAAAATAGGATTACTTGGATGCTTCTTCCATTCATTTTGTATCAACATATGTTCGTGAAGACACAAAAGTTAATAAAATAATAATGCACGTAACTCACAATTATTCAAATAAGCAACTTTGTTAACTTTATTATTTTTAAATAGTTTCCATTTTTATGTTGAACATAATTTTGAACATGTACTGAAAACATCCACAGTAAATGCTTTATTGTATCAGCATATTCATTCACATAAGCATAGTATTGAGGCTCAATAACTAATATTCATTCAAATATAAGAAGAAATAAGTATGGCGAACATAAGAAAAATACAAAATGATAACACAATCATGGAGAATCTCAGATAATAAGATGTTCTATTTCATTCATAAGCTCAAAAGCTACACCAGCAGAGTTTTGGTACACCCTTCCACTCATACCTTTATTATTTTTTATCAAAGCTTATATAGAGATTACATAATATCAACCATAATCCCTAAGCCATTAACCATTAAACTACCTAAACCCTAAGCCCCAAATCCCTTATCTTTTGACCCTTAATCCCTTAAACCCTAACCCCTAATCCCTTAACCCTTAATCCCTGCTAGATTAGAACAATTAGGCGCATAATTAGGTGCTAAAGCAGGTTTTAAAGAAGGCGCTAAATTAGTCGTTAAATTAGGTGCTAATGTAGGCACTAATCTGGGCACTAATTTAGGCACTAATTTGTGCCTAATTTAGCACCTACTTGTTTTGATCAGCGCAAAAAATGCCAAAAATAGCACCATCCCGATAAATAGCACCAACTTTTTCAAAAAAATGGAGAAAAATACATTAAAACAGTGGGTGGAAGCAAAAAATGGAGCAAAAAAGGGAGCTAATCACAGGGATTTGTTGTAGTGTCACCAAGATCTGAGAAGGTGAGGAGAGAGCATACGATAATTAGGGCTTCTTGTTTGGACTGGTTGCCTTATCTGTCATTTCTCAAATTATCTATGAATTAGACTCGTGTTGTCGATAAGCTTCGTTTTCCGATCACCAAGGTCCGTGAAGGCAAGGTGAGAGCATACGATGGTTACCTATCATTAACAGAAGTCTATTTGTGTGATGGGTTGTATTTCAACAAGCCATGCAGTTTTAAATGTTCACCATGCTTTCCTGAATTAATCTTCCTATCCATGGGTTAAAGACAAATATGTAGTCACTCTTGGTTATACCAAGACAACTTGTCTATATATTGGTTTCCATGTATGTGTTACTCAGGGTTGGCGGTACTATCATTCATGAAATATTACAATAGTACAGCTTAGGTTTCCTTAGGTAGTTTATTTTTTAGCCTTGCTACTATAATTAATTTATGGCTTATGGTTAGTTCTGTAAACTTCCTAGTTCTTATTCTCATGAATCCCTAAGTTGCGAGGATGAATCCCTTGAAAGTATGGCTTGCAAAGGTAAAATTAAATTTCTGGAATAATACTTGTTTAACACTCATTCAGATGTTTGATTCAACTAAGAATAAAATACATGGCTACGAGAAAGATTTAAGTGACAATACATATAAATGCATATATTTCTCTCTTTTTATATATATACTTCATAATAAAATAAAAATCAATACTTTATGATGCAAATGATTGTTCAATCCATTACTAAATCATATGAAATCACCTTCCTAACCTAGCCAGTTTAAGTTGCTATTTTAAAAGATGTAATTTTCCAAGGATGGCTTAAGACAATTTTCTCGTCGACTTAATTCATTCAAAATTCAATCCTATAAGAGAGAGAAAAACATTAAGAAAACATTCACTACTCATATTCAATACTTCAATCAACGTTCTCTTGGAAGAAAATCTTATGTGCCCATATCTGACGTGTTGTAACTATATTGTAGAACAGTTTTATTAAAGAAATATCATTTTTTCTTATACACTAACATTAGACCTTTAACTCAAGTTACATCACTTAAAATTGTTATTAATTTGTCATTCTCACAATATCCTATCTAAACCCAATATTCACTTTTCTAATCGCCCATAGGTTAAAAAAACAATTTTGTTCAAAGCCCAATAGTAGCTTTTACCTAACATAATATCCACATTTCAAACCTAACACCATACTTGCTAATTAGCTACATACTATTTATGTTTTAAGCTAACCATGATATTTCCTATTTATCAAATAAATTAATTGTATTGCAAACTAAACCTAAAACAATTTTCATCTGCTATTGTTACCAAATGCCAAACCAGTAAAGTAGAAGTTGAGAAAAATGCATCCACAAATAGCATTGTTGGTCAAAGTGGAATTGAAAAAGCTACTAGACATGGGTTTCATTCGATTGATCGACTATCCAGAATGGCTTTCTAACCTGGTACCAGTTATGAAGCCTAATAGCCAAATCAGAATCTATGAGGACTTTCAAGATCTAAACAAAGCATGTCCAAAAGATGATTTCCCGTTGCCTAACATAGACATCATAGTTGATCTCACGATAGGATTTGAAATGCTCTTGCTAATGGATGGTTTCTCAAGCTATAATCAGATAAGTATAGCTCCTAAAGATCAACACAAAATTGTTTTTACATGTTCATGGGGCACAAATTGTTGGAATGTTATGCCCTTTGGCCTCAAAAATGCTAGAGCAACATACCAATGAGCAATAACAACAATCTTTCATGATTACATGCATACATTTATGGAAGATTATGTGGATGACTTATTGACTAAAACAGTTACATGGGACACTCATTTGGATGTCTTGGATAAAGTATTCACATGGCTGGAAGAATACAAAGTCAGGTTAAACCATAAGAAATGTGTGTTTGGGTTCACATCAGGCAAGTTGTTGGGCTATATTGTTTCTCACCGAGGCATAGAGGTTGACCCTGCCAAAGTCAAAGCTATCATGGACATGCCTCCACCAACAACTCTTAAACAACTCCATAGCTTACAAGGGAAATTTCAAGCAATCCATAGATTCATCACACGGTTGGCAGATAAATATCATCCATTCCAAAATCTGCTTCGTAAAGGAGTGCCTTTTTTTATGGACATAATGATGTTAAGAGGCCTTTCAGAAAATCAAAGATTACCTACTAACTCCACCAGTTCTCATGCCTCCAGTAACGGGAAAGCCCCTTCTATTGTACATATCAACATCTTCAGCACTGGCGGCACTCCTGGCACAAAATGATGAAGAAGGCAAAGAAAGAGCTATCTATTACATAAGCAGCACATTAGTGGGGTACGAGCTAAATTAAAGTCCTATAGAATGCGCATGCCTTGCGGTGGTTTTCACCACTCAAAAATTGTGTCATTACATGTTGAACCACAAAACAAAGCTCGTTGCAAAGATTGACCCCCTCAAATATTTTCTCAACAAGGCAACCTTGATAGGTCGTTTGGCTAAATGGGTCATGATATTGAGTGAATACGACATAGAGTATGTTGACCAAAAATCCATAAAGGGACAGGTAATTGCAGACCAACTGGCAAAAGCACCAACTACAGTGGATCATCCCTTGAACATAGATTTTCTAGATGAAGCAATTTTTGTAGTAGACATTCCAAAAACATGGACACTATTCTTTGATGGTTCTTGCACAAGTCATGGTTTAGGGGCCGGAATTCTTTTCATCACTCCTCAAAGAGACGCTATCCCTAAATCATCCAGGATTGTATTTTCTTGCACAAACAACATAGCAGAATACGAAGCATTAGTCACGAGGTTACCCATGGTCGTCAATTGGAAAATCAAGATTTTACAAGTCTTTGGTGATTCCCAACTTGTAATCAAGCAGGTTAACGATGAATATGACACAAAAGATGATAAGTTAATGCCCTACAAGAGAATGGTCGACAACTTCAAACTCTACTTCGACATAGTGGTCTTCAATCAAATCCCTAGAGTATAGAATAAGGCCACCGATGCAATGGCTACAATAGGATCTCTCTTAGATGTCCCAAAAAATGATCCTCAATTTGAGTTCTTGGTGGAACAACTGATGATCCCCGCCTTTGACATCCCTGAATCAAAGCTAGTGTGTGAAAGCATTGGTCCCACGCCTCCATGGTATAATAACATCTATACATACCTGCATGACCAAATCCTTTCACCCAACCTATCTTCCAACCAACATAAAACCTTCATTCACCAAGCTGCTAAATATGTCAGTGTAACGTCAAAAAATGTCCCCTTGGGGGCTTTTCCCTCATAAGGTTTAGCTCCTGGGTCTTTTGCATGCATTTAGGACATCTTACTTCATAATTTGGCATCCCGATGGAATGAGCCCTAAGTAACATGACAACTGGGACCTAGGAGGACCCCTTGAGATAGACCTTGCCCAAAATAGGGGGGAAGGACTTGGGCGTCCACGCCCTAGTCCTGCCCTATTTTGGGGCAGTCCCAAATTTGAAGTGTCGGTTTATGACCATTATTTGGTCCCTATGCCGACACGGTAAGTTTGAATTTACGAAATCTTGGCGGGAGTGTTTGTAATTGCATATAAAAGCATGTTTAGGCATTCATTTGTAAACTAGATGATTACTAGCAAGCTATTGTGTTCTTAAGGTGATTCAAGGCTCTCATTGTGTTGCAAGAGCAGATTGGTGTGGTCTATGTGTTTGTGTTTGCAGATTTGAGCATCCATTACATCATGGAATGAAAAGCATCTTCCTCCCATGAGATCTTCACTACAAGGTGACATTACATTGTGTTTGTGATCATTATTTCATTGGTTTTTGCCTCTACCTCCCTAGGCATGCACTCTCTATCTGACAACGGTGTTCAGAGACTTAAGTGTCCTCTAAGGCTTGACTGAGGCAAGCCTCTAAACACCACAACCCCCTCCCAAAGTTTTCATGGTTGCAAGTTACAGGTGGAGGAGCTAGGCAAAGTGAAGTTGCAGGAAGACATCTTGAAGTGTCAGAATTGCAAAATAGTGAAGGAAACAACTACCTAGACTTGGGTACCCACTCATTAGTCCTCCAAGTTTTGTGACGGGAAAATCTCTGGAACAACAAGAAAGAGTTGCAGACTGAGTTCTCAGATCCAGACAAAATATAGGCCTTTGACTTGGGTGCCCACTCTTTTGTCCCTGACTTTTCCACCTCGGAACCCTGAAAACAAGTACTCTGTGATTTGACATTTTACATCCCTCTACAAGAGCTTTTTCTATAATTCATCCGTTTACTATCGTATTTGCAAAATTAGGGTTTTAATGGTCACTTAAGCATAAGAGAAGGAAAATTGATAACTAAACACCCTAATCCAAGTTTCCCTACATCTCATAGCGACCTAGGGTATGATAGTGCCTTGTCACTCGACCTAGGTCCTTGAATGTAAAGGGTGAAAGGAGGATTCAAACATCTAACAACTAAAACATTAAACAATCCAAATTTTACCCTAAACATTTTGGTGAACCTGTGTTTTTGGACTTAAATTGCAACTTTATGAGTGTTTGTCTTCAAATTTGGATTGATTTCATTCATTCATATAGTCATTCATTTTATTGCATTGAGAAAATTCAAAAAAAAATTGAAACTTTTAAAAAATTTTAAAAAAATGTTTTGTTAGGCTTACTAATTTGTATCAATTCTTTCTAAATTTCCCTAATTTATGATTTTTGCATCAGATCTGTTATAAACTATAGAAAAATACAAAAATTCAATAGTTTGCATTGCATTTTCATTATATAATTGCTAGGGTTTTGTAGAAATTTTGACAATTTTCATTAAACCTAGTAATTCCAAAATCTAGGGTTAGTAGGGAAAATCTTCTTTCAGATTTTTCTACTAATTTTAGAGGCTCATTCAAATTAGAAATTTTCTGTAGTCTTGCATTTTAGTGTAAATCTACATTTAGATTTAAAATATTTGTATTTTTGTATAGAAAATTTCAACAAAAAACTAGCAATTTTTATGCATTTTCATTAGATTTGCACTTGCATTTTGCATATTAAAGCTTGGAATTCATTTTCAGATCTGAGAGTATTTCATTTTCATCATAAATCAGACCTAAAAGCATTCACATAACATTTTGTGTCAAGATCTCAGACCTAGGGCTTCCAAAACAATGATTTTCACTAGATTTGGCCTTATCGATTCTCTAAATTTGCACCATAGGCATGTTGTGAAAGGTTATTTTTAATTAATTGGCCATTATTAGGGTAATCATTTTCTTCCCCTCCTAACAATATTCACAACACCCTTTTAACGGGCTCTTCTATTGAAAATTTGATAAAAACTACACATTTTTGTTATTTTTGCCCTAGGGTTTGGCCTAGTTTGCACTCCAAGTGTGTTGTGACAAATTTTATGGATTGAGGTGACTAATATCATTGCTTTTATTTTCTTCACCTCCTAAAATTTATTACAACACCCCTTTTGCTAGGTCTTGGAGTTGAAAAACCGTGAAAAATAGCCTATTTTTGCTATATTTTCACTAGGGTTTGACCTTAAGTGGCACTAAAAGCATGTTGTGACGGATATCTTATCATTAAGTGGTTGTTATTACTAATATAATTTTTTTTCCATCATCATTTTCCTCACAACACCCTTTGTCATGCTCTTTTGCATCAAGATTTGGTGAAAAAAGTGTCTATTTTGACATATTTTCACTATACTTTGCTTGGCATTATCTTAGATTCACATCAAGAGTGTGTTGTGAAGGATCTTATTATTTTTTTGGACTGATATCAAACATATAACTTGCTTCCCCTGATCAAAATCCTTACAACACCTTTCCCTTCACTTATTTGCATTGAAAAAAGTACAAAAATCAAGCATTTTAGGCTATTTTGGGCATATCGTTTTGCACTTGCATTTGGTATACTTTTGGAAAAACTTTTAAATCTGATTTAATCATATAAACATGGCCTCTAATCACAAAAACAACAATAGGTTACCTCCTAGACCTTACATGAAAAGAAAGGCCCCTGAACCTGAAATTGTGTTTACACCTCATGATAGAACAATTGGAGACTCTGAAGGACCTCTTTACATCACTGTAAAAATAATGGGAAATCCTGTGGATGGAACTCTTATTGATCCTAATTTCATGACTAATGTCTCCACTAAAGAGTTCCTCTTTTCACATCAATTAATGCAAGGTTCTTATGACCCCTCGAGCATGATGATTAAGACACATAAGGGAACCTTTATCAAGCCTTTGGGTAAGATATCATTGTTGGTAACACTATCTAGAAAACATGTCAAACAATGGTTTGATGTTGTCCCTATTTCTGACCTCTTCTGAATTAAATTGGGACACTCTTGGCTAAAAGAAATGAAATCTATCCCCTCAACAATATACCATTGTCTAAAATTCCCTTTCGATGGACGTATGATTATTGTCCCTCGCAACAAATACAAACCTTTAAGTGGACAAAAGCACTTTACATTGGATTACTTTTGGGATAAATCTAAACAAGAACCAGAGCTACGAACAGACTTTACCTTTTTGAGCTATAGAAACTACAAAGAAAAACTTTTGCACCCAATGCCCGGTCCTTCTATACAAGAAACGACAAAAGATAAACAACCCGCATGTGAAGAGAATCTTAGACCGAAAGGACAAGGTCCCTATGCTGAGGTTCCTCCCCCAAAATCCTTACAAGGATCAGGAGGTCATTACCAACAACAAAATAATCCACCGCGACAAATGAGATTTTATCCTGATACTTCATCTTCTAAATTACACAAACCTATGAAAGAGAAAAGCCCTATATTACAAGAGATAAGTGGTAAAATAAAATGAAATAGAAAAACAAGAGAAAGAAGAAGAAGAAGACAAGCTTATGCCATAAACCTTGCCTCTCAACAAGAAAACATTGATCCTAACATTGACACAAACAAACATGATCCTAACAATGAACAACACGATGAGCAAGACATGAATTTGGCTATGGTACCCTATGTCCCTCTTTCCTCTAACATTAGGGAGTGGGAGGATGATGATGATTTGCTTGATGATACCCGCTAGCCTAGCAGGGCCCTAAAGGTAAGTATCTCTAACTCTTTATTTCTCTCGTGATGTGCTTCCCCCGTGATGTGTTATGTGTTGTTTAGGCCTCCCGGGATGACCCCTGATTCTCCCGTAAGGTCCGGGATACCAGGAGACCGCCCGTGTTGTGACCTTCTTCTATTTGTATCATCATTCTTCTAAATTGCCTCTCTCTGATTTCATTGTTGTGTGTTGTGTCTTGCAGACATAGCGTTACGGTTGGTGACTTGGGGGCACCCTCCTATGTGATTGTCCCTAAGACACTTGCTTCTCCTCTCTTATTTATTGTTTCCCTTCCTTTAGTGTTTCTATCTAGCGAGCGGATGACGAAAAAACATTTATACTAATGTGGACCTAGTGTCCCTTTCGAGAGCAATTAAAAAATGGACTTAGTTCCTAATATGACAATGGGGTTGTATATTTTATCCGATGCTTGGCTAGTGGAAGCACTCATGCTTTCCGCATAGTGACTATGATGATGTTTCTATTTCATTTACAAACCTTAACAATACTGTTGCTCTGTGCACCTTTGTTTGTCTTTGAATCTAGTCTTGGTGGTACTCGATTCGGAGAGCTTCGCGATATAGCCCCACGGTTATCCTCGAACTCTAAATTCGTTGTATAACCTTGGCTCTTTGTGTGGTTAATCATGTGCATTGATGTTGTTTACCATGATTTTGTAGACACTAACATGTTTCTTGCAGGGATGTATTTGTGGGAACATTTGTCGATCGTGAAATACATGTCACCTCCGGGGGGCATGGGCTTTGTGAAAGTCTATGTTCCCTTGTGTGTTTTTTTCCTACCTTAACGTGCTTTATATCAATACCTGATATCAACCACCTTAAGGTGGGGGCATATAAGGTAAGTTGTATGTTGTAGATGTTAGCAATGTGTTTGTCCTTAGGTGCAGTTTAAAGACCTGCGTGATGAGTGCATTCTGCACCCTAAGTTTGTTTGCAATCAATCAATCAATCATGTAAGCCCTCTGGGGAGGCAGGATATCAAGCATATCATTTTTCTTAAGCCCTCTAAGGAGGCGGGGATGGTGTATTTCCTGGAGCAGATTGCATCATCTTGTCATTTTCAAAAGTCCTCTGCAGAGGCAGGGAGCGGTTCTGTGACTAACTCAACTCTTAAGTGTGTCTTCAGAGATTCTTGTGGCGAATCCCAATTGTCGGTGTGTGCCTGTAATGTGCCTAAGATGGTGTTGACCTAAAAATAGGTACACTCCATCACTTGTCTATCGTGTTTTCTCTATGTCTTCAAGTGTGTGTTTGGCATGCTTGCTTTGTTTGGTGTGTTTGTTGCCCCATATGTAGTCTAAAGACCTGTGTGATGAGTGCATCCTGCATTTTGGGATGTTTTGCATGTCTTGCATGTGTGTTGCCCCATATATACAGTATAAAGACTTGCGTGATGAGTGCATCCTGTATTATGGGAGGTTTGTTTACTTTCCAGTACTTGCATCTGCATTTCATATATATGAGAAAAAGAAAAGAAAAGAAATCATGCCTGTCTTCTGTACATTAATGTGTCTTCCATGCATTTACTGTCTTCTCCGTGTTCTGTGTGACTGTAACTGTCTTCTCTGTATTTTGTGTGCCTGTTACTGTCTTATATTTGATTGGCGTGTCTTCTCCGTGCTTGGTGTGTTTGATGTGTTTGTGACCGTACTTTAATGCATGTATTGGCCTTGCGTTTATACATACATTAAAGTGGGGGCTAAATGTAACATCAAAAAATGTCCCCTTAGGGGCTTTTCCCTCATAAGGTTTAGCTCCCGAGTCTTTTGCATGCATTTAGGACATCTTACTTCATAATTTGGCATCTCGATGGAATGAGCCCTAGGTAACATGACAACTGAGACCTAGGAGGACCCCTTGAGATAGACCCTGCCCAAAATAGGGGGGAGGACTTGGGCGCCTGCACCCTAGTCCTGCCCTATTTCAGGGCAGTCCCAAATTTGAAGTGTCAGTTTATGACCGTTATTTGGTCCTGTTGACTTGTTTAAAAACAACCATCAACATATTTGTTGATGGTTGTTTTTCAACAAGTCAACAGGTCCCTATGCTGACATGGTAAGTTTGAATTCATGAAATCTTGGCGGGAGTGTTTGTAGTTGCATATAAAAGCATGTTTAGGCATTCATTTGTAAACTAGATGATTACTAGCAAGCTATTGTGTTCTCAAGGTGATTCAAGGCTTTCATTGTGTTGCAAGAGCAGAATATTGTGGTCTATGTGTTCGTGTTTGCAGATTTGAGCATCCATTGCATCATGGAATGAAGAGCATCTTCCTCCCATGAGATCTTCACTACAAGGTGACATTACATTGTGTTTGTGATCATTATTTCATTGGTTTTTGTCTCTGCCTCCCTAGGCACGCACTCTCTATTTGACAACGGTGTTCGAAGACTTAAGTGTCCTTTGGGGCTTGACTGAGGCAAGCCTCTAAACACCACAACCCCCTCCCAAAGTTTTCATGGTTGCAGGTTACAAGTGGAGGAACTGGGCAAAGTGAAGTTGCAAGAAGACATCTTGAAGTGTCAGAATTGCAGAACAGTGAAAGAAACAGCGACCTGGACTTGGGTGTCCTCTCATTAGTCCTCCAAGTTCCGTGACAGGAAAATCTCCGGAACAGCAGGAAAGAGTTACAGACTGGGTTCTCAGATCCAAACAAAAATATAGGCCTTGGACTTGGGCGCCCACTCTTTTGTCCCCGACTTTTCCACCTCAAAACCCCAAAAATAGATACTCTGTGATTTGACATTTTACATCTCTCTGCAAGAGCTTTTTCTGTAATTCATCCATTTACTGTTGTATTTGTAAAATTAGGGTTTTAATGGTCACTTAAGCATAAGAAAAGGAAAATTGATAACTAAACACCCTAATCCAAGTTTCCCTACATCTCACAGTGACCCAGGGTATGATAGTGCTTTGCCACTAGACCCTAGGTCCTTGAATGCAAAGGGTGAAAGGAAGATTCAAACATCTAACAACTAAAACATTAAACAATCCAAATTTTACCCTAAACAGTCATTATCAATGACACCCTTTACCGTTGTGGCTTTGACAACACCCTCTTGCGATGTCTCGATACTGAGGAAGCACAAATGACCTTATGCAAGGTACATGAAGGTATATGCGAAGCTCACTCTAGTGGTCCCACTCTAGCCAAAAAGATCATAAGAGCCAAATACTATTGGCCCACCATGGAGAAAGATGCATACCACTTCACCAAGAAATGCAGACAATGTCAAATACATGGAGATCTGGTGCATGCACCTGGCTAGGACCTTCAGCCCCTCACATCTCCATGGCCATTCTCTCAATGGGGACTTGACCTTGTGGGCAAAATCCATCCCACCTCCACCAATGGCCATAAATTCATCATCACCACTATTGAATATTTCACAAAATGGATCGATGCAATTCCCATGACATACATTTAGCGGTAAACAGATTGCTAAATTCATTCTCAATTACATCATATGCAGGTATGGTGTCCCTCAATCTATTGTAACGGATAATGGTCGCCCTTTCAAAAATCAAGATGTCCATGAACTATGTGAAAGATTCCATATCCAACACCACTTCGTCACTCCATATTACCCCCAAGGTAATGGTCAAGCTGAGGTTGCAAATAAGACCATTATAAAAATTCTCAAAAAGAATGTCAATGACGTTGGTCGTGAGTGACATATCCATCTCAATCCCGCCTTGTGGGCCTACCGCACCAGCATCCACACACCCACAAGAGCCACTCCATACTCACTCGTCTATGGTTCCGAAGCCATCTTCCCCATCGAGGTCGAGTTACCTTCTCTGAGAGTATCACTGAAACAATTTTTAGATGACAAAGAATATAAGGTATCCAGGCTACATGAGCTAGAGCTACTAGATGAAAGAAGGTAGAATGCCCTGGTACACTTGCAAGCATATCAAAACTGTCTCTGACGCAGTTATACCAAGAGGGTTAGAGTTTGACAGTTCAATATTGGAGACTTGGTTCTAAAGGAAAATCCCAAGAATCAACTTGAACAGGAAAAACCAGGGAAATTTGAGCCAAACTGCCTGGGTCCTTATGATGACTTCATATGGATCTGGAGCATATCAAATCACCACTCCTGAAGATGAACCATTGCCAGAGCCAATCAATAGCATGAACCTTCGCAAGTATTACACCTAAGTCAAAAAAAAAATAAAATAGAAAAATTTTAAAAAACCAAAAAATTACAAAAAAATAGTCCAATAGTGAAAACCACTCTGATGGTGCTATTAGATAACCAAAATAATAGTAAAGAGAAATAATTCATCCAATAGTGAAAACCACTTTAGTGGTGCTTTAGATAAGTACCATGGTGAAAACCTAGCAAACAGGAGCCATGTGTAATTAGTCTTCGCTCCACTGTCTACCATCATTATATCTGGTCTTCCACCTTACCCTCCATGCAAATCATATCCAAATCCACATCATGATTAGCAATAACACTTAGTTGTCCTTCTCATGGCATGTGAATAGTTGGCATTCTGTGTCTTCCCTACTTTCCTAACACTTCGTCATCATCCCAGCCTGCCTTGGTAATAACTTTGTCCTATACCTGACTGGGGGCAAATCCTGATCCTAAAAATTGGTATTGAAGGACACCTTCCGTATAAACTTAAAAATCTAAAAACATCAAATATTCTCAAAAATCCACAAAATCCAAAACATCAAATATTCCCAAAAATCCCAAAACATTAAAACATGTCAAAAAAATCACAAAAAATCAAATAACCAACTAAAAAAAATCCCAAGCAATAAACAGTGTTAACCCACCGAGTCGAACTATGTCACCTCTGAGATTTCACGTAGACAAGGCCATCTTTGATGAGCCCCCAAGGCTTCCCACCCCCTAGGTCATAGGTCACACAAAGTCCAAATGGTCAAACTACATTGTCTTTACGCTTTCACGTAGGCAATGCCATCTATGATGAGCCCCCGAGACATTAGGTCAGCCCCTTAGGACCCGTTGAGTCAGCCTCACAATAAATGGTCCTTTTGCTACAATTGACACTTTGATTAGATCAAGACAGTTAAATATTTTACAAGAAATACGCACTTGAAACCAATCCCAAAATCAACAAGACAAGCTATCCAATCATCCAAACCAATCAATCGCTTAGTGATGATCATACGTCACCATCAACTATCCTTATCAACTATCACATATCTTACATGGAATGGGGCATCGTTGAAACCAGGACTCTACGCCTTATACGACATGCGTCATTTCTAAAATCACACATAACAATCATCACATGCGAATCATCTCACAACTTGTGGCATCCTCAAAACCAGACAACATGTCTTTAGAAGGGTGTGAGATCATGATGGGCCAAACAGTGGCAATAGAGAAAAAATTGGTGGATAAAAATGTGCTAACATTTAGACTAATATTTAGATTTGGATGGAAAGGGTGTTAATATTTTTAGCTTAAATATGGATTCCCTCCAAAAATGCCTTGGGATTACCTCATATTTAGGCAAGTGGGAGTCCCAAAACTTGCCAAAGAAACTTGCAAAACCACCCATTTAGTGTTATCCTGAAATTTTCCACAATTTCATTCTTGAAGCTAACACACTTTTTTGTAACTAAATTTAATCAAATGAAAAGGGTTTATAAAGCAAGCTATTAAGATTTTAAAAATATAATGTATGCCTCATAATAATTTTAATAGGTAATTATTATAAATTTTCTACATACACTATGTCTGATTTCATGATAGATATACATATTGAAAAACATCCATAACTTTCAACATATTAATCCTTTTTTAAATCCAAAAGATACGTCACATTCTAGGATTTATTGGGCATACATTAAAATTTAAATTTTTTTATTTTCATATATTTTTGACCAAGTTAGGTTGGCTGGAAAATTAATTTTTAATATTTTATAAAAGTCAATAAAAAATTCATAAATAATTATTTATTTACTAAAAAAATTCAAAAAAATATGTCACATCCGCTCATGTGTCCTTTATTTAAATCCAAATCATAGAGAAAAAATATTATCTTTTTCTCATACTTAGGTTGGCCGGAATGACACCTACTTTTTACGTTTTTCTAAAAAAATTAGTAGTGCTTCATTGAAATATCCAATTTTCACCAAACTATTGTTAAAATTTTTAAAACAAAAGTAGTAGCCCATAAACTACACTCAATTTATTACAACTTTTATTACTACCTTATTTCTAGATTGTGTAGATAACTCATGCAATTTTTGACATGAAGTTACTTAAGTCTATTTTTCACATTTACATTGCCACTTAGGGGTAGTGTTTGGCCCATCATGATCCTGCACTTACCCTCTTATACAAAATGTCACAACCTGTCACTTGCCTTGTACAGGTGGTCGCATTGTCAAACCCAAACTTAACGTCTTATACGACATGCTTCCTATCGTGAAACCAGGCCCTATTCATCTAACCATAATCAAACAAACAAACACATATCACTTCCCACATGATCTAATGGTTGTTGACTCTGTTGGTCTAGTCTGTCTTTGCTTTTACTAGATTGATCTTTGGTCTTGTTATTATGCTTCTCAAGGCAGTCCCTAAGTGATGAAGAGAAGCGATGATAGAATAAGACCATTTTCTTTTATGTTTGTTTGTGGTTTTACTTGGCAAAATGACTAGGGCAACTAGGTTCCTTGCATGTGATCAGGATTCCACTGGGTGTAAATCAAAGACATCCTATGCATGGGAAAGAATAAATGTTTCCTTGCATAAGGACTTGCATATAGGTCAAGGTTATCTCATCACATGTTCTGACAATGTACCATGGTTACTAGTTTGAGTCAAGCATTCCTTGTTTGTCATGTGCATGTTTCGCTAAGGACCACAGTTTGCACTTTGGCCTATGACTTGCCATTGTGTTTGTAGTCCCTTGACTAAAATAAGTTCTATGATGATAAGCAGAAACTACAAGTAAGAAGCTCAAAAATCTATCAAAGCAAAATCTCGCTCCATTCTTCTAGCTAGTCTTCATTCCTCGACCATCTCTCTCACATCTCCATTCCTTCTTTTCATTCCATTATCTTTTTGGGAAATTTCCCAAATTTTTTGAAAATTTCTTAGAAAATTTGAAAAATTTCCCGAAGGGGCATAAGGCTATCCTGCCTCATCCAGGGCACACTGGGGCAAGTCAAGAGCACATTTTTTAAATTTTTTTTGACACAACGTCAGAATTGACATTGTATCAAAGAGGGGCAAAATGTAGACATCTAAAAATGTCCTCAATTTGCAAACGACATTTTCACACCAATCTCTTCCAAATTCCACATTCAGCTATTAATTAAATAATTTTTAATTATTTAATTAATTCATTTTCTCATCTCTGACCTATAACTAAATAAATTTTATTTATTTAATTATTTGGCTATTTTCTTCTATTTTCCTCTATAATTAAATAATTAATTTTTAATTATTTAATTATTCATTCTCAATGTCCCCTTTACCCAATTAATTTAAATAAATAAATATTTATTTAATATATATAGCCCTCATTTTATTTATCCATGCAAAAGCAGCTAAGGGGTTGCACCCATAAATAAGTAACAGATTAAAAATGGAGACCGCTTCCAACCTAAAAAGGGGAGCACCAAAGTCAATGAGGTGACAGATGAACAAAGAAAAGACACAGAAAGGCCATCAAAGGCAACATAGAACTAAAGAAGTCCATGAGCTCAGGAAGAAGCCTTGAGCGACAAAAAATAGCCCACCACTCAGAAACCACACTAAAAGAAAAGGTGATCAGACCCGTTTCGCAGAGCCCTTCCTTCTGCTCCTAGTAAGAAGAGCGCCCATGGTCCATTGAGTTTCATCATCCACTGCATCTTGCCCTTCTATCCTTAATTTCTCTGCTTCAGTTTTCTGACCTTTCTTCTTCTGAAGAATATTCGGCTTTAAAATTTCGCTCGTTGTTTGAGAAATGGAACAATTCCTTATTAGGAAAACCACATCATCGCGGTCAAAGAAGTCAAGGCACACATCATCAAGATCCTCCATAAAGGGGAAGGTGCCTTCAGCATCAGAGTGATCACCATCCCAATCTGAAAGATGATTGATATCGCCGATATCTTCACGATGTGGACCCTAAGCAGGAAGTTCCACAAGTTTTGAGATATCCGCCAAAACCTTTTCTTGTGAGACCGCCACATGATCGGTGGTCCTTCCATCAGGCAATTCCAACTGATCTGCCCTACACCCAACAACCCCATCGGAGGTTTGTGGGGGAGGGGATAATAAAATCCCATGATTGTGCCATACAAAGTCAACATCAGGTTTGCCAACTTTGTGAACCCACTTTTTGAGGTTCCGAGTACGAGCAACAGGAGTGGCTTTAGCATTACAGCAAGTGATTTTCTACCCTAATTCGTTGCACCAGAAGCATCGCTCAGTAAGGCCCTCATAGTTTATGTATTGTAGCCATGACCCTTGTGAAGAGTTTATCCTGACCATATGAGTTAAGGGTTGAGAGATGTCAATGATCACACAAATTCTGTGAAATCTTCTTGACCTGATACTCGAGTCCTCTTCTGTTTTGACAAATTGCCCCACCTGATTGACCATCTTCTCAATGAGCCTAGAATCCTTCATGATCAGAGGAAGATTATAGATCCATAGCCAAATTGGGATGTTGGTAATTTTTGCATTTGTTGGGTCAAAAAAGGGAGTCCAAGATGCCATAAACAATCCAGTCTTTCCAAAAACCCACGGCCCATTCTCCAAGACATACCTACAATCTTCGAGAGAATGGAAGGTGACCAAAAAAAAGCCATGATCAAGCAGTTCCACTGAAGGAGTCTCCAATTTGCACCATCTTTCTCTGCACCAGGCTAAAAAATCTTCCATGGGAGGTCATTTCCCCAAGCTTCGAAAAACAATGGCTCTAAAGCCAATCTTAGCAAAAATATCTTTGATGCACTCATCCGTGATATGAAGTTCGATAGGATCAGGGGCCAAGGAGATCTTTGTGTCCCCAAGAAAAAAGGCTGATAAAGGATTTGAATTCTGAGAGAGGCAGAAGATCAGAGGTGAGCGAGATGTTTTCTCCTTCCCCACCAGAAGAATGCCCAGCCTTGGCATTGCTGATCGAAACTAGGAGTTCTGCCAGAATACGACTCTTGCAGAAGTCATTACAAAAATGAAAAGGATTATGAGCATTTTTGCAGGCAATAAATTTTTCCAGCACTAGTTCCAGCACTGGTCCATCCTTCCCCAGATCAGTAGCTTCTTTACACTGCTCCTTGTCAGATGCCTTAAGTCGCAGGCCTTTGTTCTCCTCTGATTGTTGCTCATCGTTCTTACCTTGCCGTCTACCATCCTTCGCTTTGAGCCCTTCGTTGCTCGTCTGTCGCTCCTTACTACGCGCCATAGTCTTTATAGTCCTCACTTTAATCAAAAAAATCTCATTTATTTAATTAATGGGTTCACATGCATTATCCCACTTCAAAGAAATTGATCATATTTATTTAATTTAAATTCCCTCACACCTCATCATATTTTCAAAATTAAAATTCCCTCTTGTCCTTTTGTGAGAGGGAAACCCTAATCAATCCTCACCATTCATTTCCTTCCAAAGTCAACATTAAATCCCAGCCCTTCATTCAACCCTAGTCTTCTATAAAGTCACTCCTCCAACCTCATTTTGACATACAACTTCCTAGCTTGTTGAATACTCTCTAATTTTGCTAATCATTCTATTTGAGCTTCTCATTGATATTACAGGTCTGCAAATCTAAGAACAAAATATAGCAATGTCAAAGAGAAACAATGGAGAGAAGACACAAGTAGTTTAGGAATTTAGTTTAGTTGTTTGCTTTATTTGATTGATTTTCTAAGTTAACTATTTACACTCCATTGAGGAGTTAGGGTTATTATAGCTTGATTTTGATATGCTTGAATGATTTATCCTAACATCAATTTTATTTTGTATGTTTTAAAAGATACTTTAAAAAAATCTATTTTCTTCTATCAAATCACTTTCCTTCTCATCTCTTATCTCTTTGTAGTCGAATATCAAAGTACTCCTCTCCTAAAATCTCTGCAAAATTGCTCTGTGTCTCTATTATTTTTTCTACTTCCTTCTTTGCTTAAATATCTTCCTTTTCGACTAAAATTCTCTTGACTTTATATGGCACCTGTGGTGACTCATGGTCTAGGGGTTGTGTCTCTTTGTAGTGTCTCTTCAGATTAGGGGATACTCTTCCATTTGTGAATGAAATCATGTCAACATCTAATGATGATTGAAAGAACCTCCCAAAACCCTCAAAACTCCTCTTAATGTTACCACATCTTCTCCTCCTTGTCTTATCTCCTTCATGCTTTGGAAAATTAGTTCCTCTATATATTCCCCATACATCTTCAAAATCTCCAGTGTTAGTCCATAATTTCCAACAGTCTACAGTATAAACACTAATTTGCATGTTTCCTCTCTTTCCCTTCCGCATTCTTCTCTAGTAGTGAAAGGTGGTAGATTGTCGAAGTCCCTAGAAGTTCTATAAACCTGTAAAATGGTGAAAAATAAACAAAGACTCTTCATACAAAGGAAATTCTTGGATTTTTATAATGGTTAGCGCTAAATACATGGGAAAAGGTGAAGGACAACACCAAGCCAAAAATGACTAAGGGGGCCACTAAAGGAATTCTCATATTGGTTATTAGTGATGGGCTTAGTAGGCAAAGCATAAAGAAGACACGTGCTAGACAAATTTACAAATTTTGAGGCTTGTCAAAATGGGTTCCAACAATATAAACACATCATCTCATGATAATTATATTAGAGGCATGCTAGTTACACTTAAATCATGGCAATTGTGTTGATTTCATGGTGATTCAGTTGTGATGTTTGTGGTGGCTTCATCATGATGTATGGCAGTTTTGCTTGAGCCAAATGTAAAGGGAGGACCGTAACAACAAAGATGATATCTCTTCCTGTTCATTGGCCTTTGCATTTATTATTTCATTAATCCTTCTTGAGTTTGTATATGTGCACCTTGGATGGTTCTTTCTATTCATTTTATTGCTTCTTGGTTGAGTGTTTATGAGATTTGTAGCATGTAAGTGTAATAAAGCAAGTTGCAAGGCATAGAAAACTGTTATGAGACTTTTTCTTCAAAATAGAAAAGAAAGCAATAACCCTTTAAAATTATAAGAGGATAAAGTTTGTTTAACCCTTTATAATTAAAAGGGAGATGAAAAAATAAAGGGTATAATGATTCTTTGGCTAAAATGGAGATAAATAAACAATATTTATAAAAACACTTTTTAAAAGGTTGTAATAATTATGTTTATTAAAGACAACCTTTGTGAAAGGGTGTGATAGTTTAGAAAGCATCCCTTAAAAGGTTATATAAGGCATTTTGTGAGACTTGGAAAGGGCATGGAGAACACTCAAGGAAGAAGTAAGTGGTTTGGTGGGCTATGGGAATTGGATAAGGGGGCACACAGAGTGTGTCCAACTTGGGGTACAAAGCACACCCAGGATTGTCCTGGCCAGGGCTTGAACATTGTATGAGTAGGTACAGTAGTTAGTGCAAGTAGACACGTCTTTGAACATTGTACAAGTAGGTACAATAGTTGGTACAAGTAGGCACATACTGTGTTTTTACATAGGTTCTCCAAATGCACCATAGCTAGGGCGAAGGCCACTAAAATCTTCTTAAGGTGAGAGTGGCCAATCCAAGTACTCTGATTCATATAAGTACTGAACTTATTGTTAATAAAAGATATTGGAATTATTATATATGGGTTTTGATGTTACTCTAATTATGGATTTTGTTATTCGGTTGGCTATGTTAATTATTTACTTTAGAGTTCCTATTAAATTATCACATGTTGCAATTTACTTTGGAATTGATAACCTTGCATACTTTAATTTGTTTAACTCTAATAATATGTAAATTCAAATCCATTGCAAATAATTAAATAACTTTGGGGAAAAGTAGCGTTACAAAAAACTATTAGGATATTATTGATATGTTGTCAGTGTCCATTGAGGCTTCAAGAAGGCAATAGGCTTGTAATATTGCAAAGATATAGTGGGGGGGAGAAAGAAAGGCCTGCACTTCTAGATTTTTCCCACAATGGATTTCTCTAGGATAAAATCCCTTGTGTTGAGCAGTGTTGTGTGTGCATTTTAGTTTTTATTATTGCATTACATGATTGCAAACAACGTAAAATTAATTGTAGCACTCAAGCAACTCATTCTAAGCATAGTTGATCGCTTTCTTGAGTAAACACTAACAGAACAACATTCAAAACCAAATAAGTTATTTTCATGGAGATACAATTTGTGTTAGTGAATTTGCTATTTAATATCTATGCTAATTGTATATCAGTTTTTAGCAAGTTATGGGAACAACACTCAAGATCAAAAAAGTTATTTTCATGGAGATATGATTTGTGTTGGTAAATCAGTTATAAAATATATATGCTAGTTATAGATCGATTGTTAGCAGGTTATGAGTAGATTGCACCACCTAAACACTATAGCTCATACCATATTGCTACAAGCATATTCCCTGCTCTTTAACAAGTTATATGTTATGAACTTAATTGCAAATACAAAATACAAGTTCATTTTCTTCTTTTCTTCGTTGGTTCATTGCATGAACCATCTTTTCTTCTATAAGATATACTGAAGCTGAAATTATTTTTCTAAAGCAATGTTAATGCAACAGATACACCATGAGACATAAGAAGTGAATTAAACCAGTGAAGCTGCAAGATACATAATCCTATATATTCTTTGTAATTTAGAATAAATGGAACTTATATACAATAAACTATAAAACAAAACATCTTAGATTGTCATGCATAGAACAGGTCAAAGAATGCATTTGATCTCTAATCATTTTTTTTGTTATATAACCCTGGTAAGGGACTGGGGGCCTATCCAAAATCAGGGCAAAGCCCTCAATACTATTAGTGTAAGTCTCAAAAACTATCAAAGCTAAAACATATACATACCAAAGGAGGGGGCAAATTACAAGGTCGGCCATCAACATACTGCCATAAAAACAAACAAAAACTAAAAGAAACATACTTGACTTCCTATACCCCTCTCTGACCTATGAGATCCACTAAATCGACATCCTCATCACAGCCACACCTATAACCTGTGTGATCCTTGTCTTCCATTTCAACGCCCATCCTATCGGCCATCTGCTCCAAGGTCTTTCTCAACTGCACCTAACCGACTAACAGATCATGCATGTGATCTAACAGCACATTATGATTAAGCTCTGCCTCTTTGGAAAACTCGGTCATGTCCTCGTGCACCAAAATGGTGGAGGCAGCAATAGAGGACATCATTGTGAGAGTAAGTGACTCCAAAGCGCCGAACACATTCCACCTTCCCCTCATCGTCCCTAGATCCAACAAAAAATCAGACATCACCTCCTTGAGCTTGCCACCATCTTCCCTTTTCCATTTCAACAATTCTACCTACCCACTTCCTTAGAAGAGGGTGTTTAATCTTTGTGTGGATTATTGATGCGGTGTTCGCCAAAGCCTCTTCTCCTGTTATTTTGGCCTTCCTCTTTCGAGGGATGTTCAGCCTCTTTTTCACCGCACCCACTATTCTACTGACTGCTCTCCTTTGTAGTTGTCTGCGTCAAGGAAAAGGAGAGACGACCTTCTCCTTAGCCTTGCCTGCTCTGCTCAAAACCCCTCTCCCAGCCACTTCACCAGACATTTCCCATAAAACAACATAAAACTCCAAAAAATTGGAAATGTCGACTGCTTTGATTAACGAAAACCAAAGCGTCTGAAATTCTCAACCTCACACATGCCTTTTGAACTAGAAAAACCTATGAACTATGCCTACTTGGTATACTTGCCATTTCTCATGCACAAAAAATAATTATGAGAAACCAAAGGGATATGACATCCCACCCTTCGGGCTTGCCATAGTGAAACCTAATGGAACCAACCTGTCCTCTGACAACTCCCACTCATAACATCTTGTGAATCAACAACTGGCTGTTTATTGAACTTGCCCATTATCAGGCAGATGCTCCTTAATATCAAATTGGATCAATCTAAGTAGATTAGTTAGATAGCTAACCTTGAGCTTACCTTCACCAACCCTGCTCTTGTCTTCTGTATCAATGCCTTGGTTGGCTGCCCAATCTGCCGCCATATTTCCTACCCTTTTAATGTGAGAAGCTTTGAACCCAATGAACCACTTCAAAAGGAGCCCGATCTCTGCCATTACTTGCTCTAACCTCCAATTTCTTGATGCTTCTTTGTTAACCAGGTCTATTACCAACTTTGAATCACCTTCAATCCAGAGCTTTGTCCAACTTTTTCCTTTGGCTATCACAAGACCTTCCTGAAGCGCACTAGCCTCGGCTAGATTATTAGTATCCAAATCCAGATCCAACGAATAGTACCCCAAAGGCTACCCGCCCTCATCTCTAAAGATCCCTCCTCCCCCTGCCTTACCCAGGTTTCCTCAGGCCGCTCCATCAAAATTGAGCTTAATCCATCCACAGTCAAGAGGAGACCATCTGATCAACCTCACACTCTGATGTTTCGAGCTCTGTGATCCCAAATTACCTAGCCATCTAAATCTAGGCCACTCATTTTCCCACCCCAATTCCTCTTCCCCCACTAACCAATCCTTTCTTTTCTGAATCTCTCCTAATTCACCAATAACACTTTTGATTTGATCCCAAACCCTATCGACTCCTTTTTCTTGATCACAGAAAACTCTTCTGTTGTGCTCAAGCCAAACATTCCAACTCAAGAGCGCGGGAAAGACTTTCCAAATCATCCTCAGTCCTTTTCTTTTAATTTTGATATTCCAACCCTCCAACATCATCTTCACATCCCTTGGGGTGGCCCAAGTTATCTTCCAATGACTGAGAAATCTGCCCCAGAGCTCCTAAACATAGTTACATGATAGAAAAATGTGATTGCCATCCTCACTTGCCTCCTTACACAGAACATACCAAGAAGGACCAACTTTCCCCATCTTAACCAATCTGTCCCAAGTTAGAGCTCTACCCTTCCAGGCAATCCAGAGAAAGGCATTGGCTTTAGGCATTCCTTGCTTGCTCCAGATCCGCGCCGCTGCCAAGGGATCCAATATGATGCCTCGACAAAGGTATTTGTGATAGACTTCCCTCACTGAGGCCCTAGATTCACCATTGAATTGCCACATCCGTCTGTCTTCCTCCTTTGAGAAAGGTACCTTGCTGATTAAATTGAGAATTTCATTCCATCGAATTTTATCTCCCCCTTCCAATCCTTCCAGAATCTTCCATGCCCATTTTCCTTTCTTCTTTTCCTTATAATCCCTAACCAGACTTCCCACTTTGGGTTCAACCAAAGATGCCAAGTGGGTAAATTCAGCCTTGGACGAAAGGGGCCTTCTTTCAATCCATGGATCCTTCCAAAACCTGACCTTGGCCCCCAATCCTACTTTCCATACTAAGTTAGGCACAAGAATTCTAGAGTTGAATTTGATAAAATTCCAAATACCTGACCCTGAAGGCAGAACAATATTTTCATCATAAAGAAATTCTACTTGATTTTGAAGATACTTAGCTTGAATAACTCTGCTTCACAACCTATCCTGCTCATCATATACTCTCCAACCCAATTTCGCTCCAAGGGCTTTATTCATATTTTTGAGGTTTCGAAACCCAAGTCCACCCATCTTCTTTGGTCTACAAGCCTCTTCCCACTTGACGAGGTTGTACTTGAATTTATCTTCGGAACCCCTCCAAAGAAAGATTCTTTACGATTTTTCCAAGGATTTAGCTACCTTGCTGGGAATCTTGAAGACTACCATAGTATAAATGGAGACAGCTTCCAAAGAAGCCTTGATTAAGGTGATTCTGCCTACGGGAGAAAACCATTTTCCTTTCTAAGAGGCCAAATTGCCTTGTACCTTGTCCACCACCTTCCTCCATTCTTCCTTAGAGGCCTTGTGGCTGACTAGCGGTAGCCATAAATAATTGCTTGGGAGGTGACCAATTTCGAATCCCAAAATTCTTTGTACCTCTAAAGCATTAGAACAATTTTCCTTGAGGAAAAAGATACATGACTTACTTGGATTGACCTTTTGACCTGCAGCCTTCTCATAATCTGTGAGGATTTTCTTCAGCCCCGAGGCCTCCCTTATCGTAACTTCTCCAAAGAGTAAGGTATCATCCACGAATTGTAGATGTGTTAGATTGGGGCAACCACTTGAAACTTGTAGACCTTTGATCCTCCCTTTGGACTTCGCTTTCTTAAGGGCATAACTTAAAGCTTCAACCACAATCAAGAAAAGAAAGGGGGACAAGGGGTCCCGTGTCTCAAACCCCACCTTGCCTGAAAGAATCCAATAGCTCTTCCAATGATTAGAACTGTGTATTGAACTGAGGATATACAGCTATGGATCCATCTACACCAGGCCTCATTGAACCCCAATTTCTTCATGACTGCTATCAGAAAATCCCATGAAACTCTATCATATGTTTTATTCATGTCCAACTTTATAATCATTCATTCTTTTTTCCTTTGATAGAATGGATTGTTTCATGTGCCAGAACAACCCCATCAAGGATTTGTCTCCCCTTCAAGAAACCACTTTGTTCTTCAGTAATAAGACCCTCCAAACATGTTTTTAGTCTAGATGCTATCACCTTAGCTACTATCTTGTAGATCGAGTTTCAAAGTGAAATTGGTCTATACTCATCAAAGTATTTAGGGATTTTTACCTTAGGGATAAGGACAATGAAAGTCGAGTTCCAAGCACTCATCATGGCTTTCCTAGCCCTGCATTCTTCCGCTGCTTGCCAAACATCGTCTGCCACCAGATCCCAGAACTTATGGAAAAAGCCGGCATGAAATCCATCGGGGCCATGGGCCTTTAGAGCCCCTAAAGAAAAAGCTATGGATTTGATTTCTTCCTTGGAGAAGGGGGCCAACAATTTTGCGTTCATTTCTTCATCCACCAACTGTGGAATATTAGCCAGACATTCATTTTGGGCCTCTAAGTGAGCATCTTCAGTTGTCCCAAGCATATTCTGAAAAAAAACTCCTACCTTCCTCCCTAATGGCTTCTATATCCTCTAAAATCGAACCCCCCAGCACAATAATTTTCAAAATCTTGTTTTGATTCCTTCTTAGGCTGGTAGAAAGGTGAAAGAATTTTGTGTTGTTATCCCTTCCTATCAGCCACTTGACCCTGGATTTCTGCAGCCAAAACAATTCCTCCATACAGAGATACTTGTTAAGCTCATCCAACTTATTTTTCTCCTGATCTCTAGAAATCGAAGAAAATCCAGAAGAGGCAATATATTTTTCCACCTTAGCCAATTCTTCTTCAATTTTGTTTTTGGAAGCAAAAAGATTGCCCATAACCTTCTTCTTCCATTCCTTTGCCTGTTTCTAAACCTCCAAAAGCTTTTTGTATAATGTGTATCTCTTGTTCCCTTTAACCTCCAAATTCCACCACCCTTCCAGAGCTTCCAAGAAATCCAGGTGTTCATACCAGAATGCCTCCATTTTGACAGACCGAACTGACCAATCTGATTGGCCAATGATCCAACCCCCTAAATTCACACACCTCTGAGAACAAGTTAACCAGCTCCAACAGCCAATCCGAATTGCCCAGAAATCTATCCAATCTACACATGATATTGTCTTCCCTTAATCTTCTGTTTGTCTAGGTGAACCACCCTTAGGTTGAATATCAACCAAAGAAAGTTCATCACAAAACTTCCTAAAGCCATTCGAACCCAAACTTCCTAGCGCCCTACCTCCTTTTTTGTCTTCCAGAGCCAATATAGCATTGAAATCTCCCCCCACTATCTAATTTTCATTAGGCCTAAGGGACCTGAAATCAACCAAATGATTCCAACATCTGATTCTATCTCCTTCTAGATTCAGCCCATGGACATTTGAAATCAATATCCTCTCAGAAACCTGCACGTGTCTTAATTCTACTATGATCACATGGTCATCTCTAGAACTTTCTAATCCAACAAACTTGGATTTATTCCAAGCAATCGCTAGGCCTCCAATCATGCCTATTGCACTGATGGCACATCCTTCTCCAAATCTCCATATCATGTTCAAAAGGTCGATCATATCTTCCTTCCCCAACTTAGTCTCTTGCAGTAAGCAAACATCTAGTGCTTCAATCTCTATCAGTCACTTAACCAGGCAGTGTTTCTCTGGGTTGTTCAGGCCACGGACATTCTAACTTATAATCTTCATCTCTTAAGGGGGGTCTGGGAGTGCTCGCCCCCTTTCTTAACAAATTTGTTCAGAGTTTCCTGCGTTCCTTTGCCTATTTCAAGCAAAGTAGCATTTTTAGCCTTGCTAACATTTGTTTTCCTGCCCCTAAGAGATGGACCACCAATGTCCATCAGGAGATTTTGTTTACCTTTCTTCCCACTTCTGGTTTGAATCTTCCATTCATTTTATTTTTCCTCCGATTCCACCTCTTCATCTATGACCTCATCCCCCCATACTCCTCTGTGATGATTTTTCTCCCCACATCCGCATTAGGGCGTTGGATAGGAAGGCTATTGGATTCAGTTAGAATTTCACTCCTGATATTCTTTCCTCCAGTCAATGCCCCTTTTTTATAGATTTGGGGTGAAGCAATTGGGCTTTGGTTTTACTTTCCAACTTCCTTTTCCGAGGGAGCCCCCAAAGCTTCTGAAGCTTGGTTAATATTTGGACTGCGAGGATTCGTTGATTCATTCTATTTTACCCCAATTTTTGGGGGAGACTCTGGCATCTTCCGAGGAGAGGAGACGCCCTTGTCTTCCGGTGAAAGTTTGTCTCCCTCTTTCTTAACTCTGTCGCGAAGCCTCGCAATGTGCCCTATTTTCCAGCATTTGAAGCAACAAATCGGAAGACATTCGTAGTCCAATTCTTGGAGCCATAGACCGATAGCCGAGGACAACTTGATAGAATGCCTGATTGATTTGCTTAAATCCAAATACACACATATTCTAGCAAAGGTCGCCAATTTTCCTTGTTGTGAAGCCTCCGAACAAGTGATGTAGGCTCCCAATGAATTGCCTATGAGCTTGGAAATTTCCTCCATCCAAAGCTCATACGACAACTTATACATTCAAATCCACACTAGGGCTTTATAATCAATTCCTTGTGGGGGTCGAAACCTGGTTCCCACGCCCGAATATACAACCCAGAGTTGCCCATAAACCATGGCCCTCCCTTAAGAATATTATCTCTCTCAAATTCTGATTGGAATAAGATCTACAAAAACCCTAGGGCTAGGAAACTCACTTCAGGTTTGACCCCAAGCCATTTGCGCTCGATCCACTCCTTGATTTTTTCATTGACAATCAGATTCTAATGAATTTAGCAATGACTGCATTCTTAGTTTTTCCACCTTTGAATTTAGGAGCTCATCGAGAACCGCCAAAACCGGGATGTCTTCTGAAATCTTAAGATTCACATTCCCTACTGAAATCCAATTTTTGCTTGAGCCTTTGTGGCTAGCTTCTACCTCCAACAACAGGACCTCCAACGCAACCTCTCCTTCACTCTTCCCTCCTTCGTTGTCTTCTGTCTTCGCCTGCTCTACTTCCATCGCATTCTTTTTATCTTTTTAATTTAGTTTTCCTCTTCATTTGATCTCTAATCATATAAAATACCAAAAATAGTGAAAATCACATGAACGTTGCCCAAAGAATTAGTACTAACATTCTGTAGTTGTTATCTCATATAGTTATTCTCGTGCACCAACTGTGAAACTTGCATTTGAAGGCAATCATTCTCCTCCATAAGCAACTTGTTCATCCTAGTTAACTTTCTATTAATAGTATGAAGGCATGATGCCTCCTTCCTCTATTTTTCTTAACACCTACACGACCACCAAAATAGGTCAATGGGACTCACAAATTCATCTAGACAAAATATTAACTCATATCAACCATATTACCCTCATACAGATAAAACTGAAAACTCTTTTAACTACATGAAAATATTAAAAGGAACTTAGAATTTCATATAGGTACAATAGTCAAGTTACCCACAAAGGTGCCAAAGAAATAAAAACTTGCATTCCAAGCCAAAGTCTATAACAATATTGAAGCTAAGATAGAGGGATTATGTAAAGGTAGTTATACCCTAACATTGTAGCTCAAGTACCTACATAAGAGAACAACTATTTTTACAACTTTTCTATTGAATTTAAGTACCACCCGGGATTTTTATTCTGACCCCATTAAAGTAAAATTGTATAAATCTTACATTTTTTAAACCATTACCTTGGAACCAAAATTTAATCTACTTGAACTCATTTGCTAAGTGAACTACAACTAAAGGAAGAAACACAAGATAGATATCCCCTTAACACCATTGCTAAGGTACCTACAAATGTAAATAGTCAGGATAAACGATGTGTGTTGTTTAAATCCCATCAAAAAAATTGAACCCTCTCTCTATGTCTGTGTGTGAGAGAATTTATACTTAAATAAGAAATATATATAAAAATTAAAAGTATAATATTTTAATATAAATATACCATTTTATTTTATATATATATATATATATAATTTTATAATCTATTAAAAGTTAAAATAAATACTAGTTTTATAATTTAAATATAAAATTATACTAAAATATTTACATATAATATATAATTTTGTTTTTTAATATTATATTAGAAATATATTTATTCTTATATTAAGTGTCATGCATAAGGTCAATTGATTTGGGCTCTCGAGATATAAAGTGTATTGAGCTCAAATATTAAATTACATATTATATAAAATATTTATATTATTTTAATATAGTATTAAATGATAAAATTACATATTTATAGTAAATATATCAATATTTACCATTCGATAAGGGGCCTAAGATGAAGAATGATCTAGAGGCAATGGGCCCAGAAGTCAAAGAATGGTCTAGAGGCAATAATGAGATAGTAAGTAGGTGCCTATTGGCAGAGGAGTCGTAAAATTACTCATGTGAGCATTCATGAAAGGTAAGGGCGAGGAGGGCTATTAGTTGACAATGGTAAGGAGACGTATAGCAATTGCATTCTCCTTGTTAATGTTGTGGTGAAATTGGGCTTTCTCTCTGCAGCGTGTCTCATGGTTGCATCTGCTAGGAAGAGGCATATCAGTGGAGTCATGATTAAGGATGAGCATAAGAAGGGCAAAGGGAAGGAGGTCGTTGGACGAAGGAGAAAGAAGAGAACTGGCAGTGAAGAAGCGTTGGTGGGTTTTATTAATTATATTGATAAGGAGATCGAAAGTTTGAATTTGCGACATTGGATGAAGGTGTGGGGGTTATCTAAGGACCTGGATGGGAAGCCAGAGGTGGGCTTGTGAAAAGCCATGGCCAACTACATGATTCATCTGAAGTACACTAGGGGACGATGGAACACATTTGATGCAGCCCAATCGCTCTCCTATGCATCGATAATGGCGGTCGCAGCGTGCTCCTATCTTCTCCATGATGGTGTAGGAGATGTGTTGTAGACTGACACATTCCATGATTGCATTATGGCCCATTTGCATGCAATCAAGAAACAACATGTGTGTCTCCAGTTGGCAATCGAGGAAATTGCAAAGAAGCTCAAGGTGGACCTACCAATGGAGGCCATCCCCACTTTCTCTGATTGTTGCTCGGTAGAAGTCGGGAAGGAGAAGGAAGACATGGCGAAAGACGGTGATTCAATATGCAATGAATGTAACCTTAAGGGTTTGCGTGGGTCGAGGCCTGAGTAATTTGCCCTGCCCCTCGTTTCTAGATATGATAACTTAAGTTTTGGTTTGAGAAGTACAAGGGGTATGTCTTTGCATGCAGTCAGTTATGCTTCGGCCATGTAGAAGGTGGGATGGTTAACAGTGGAAGTTTTTAATGGCTACAGTGAAAAGTGAAATCTAAACTCTAGGTTGGACCCAAATTTTGAAAGGTTCTTGGTCTTCAAAACGTAATACAAACAAATAAATATATCAATATTTAATATTTATAGATTATGTATAAAATATATGTTATAATTATATTTATTATTATATAATATATCAAATATAAACATAATATAATAATGTTAAAATACAATAAATTTGTATTCTTTTAAATCAATTATTACAATGATAAATTTATTGGAGTTGTGAACATGTATTGGTGCATTTGTGAACATGTACAAATGTTGTGAACATGTATTGGTACATTTATGTTAATTTATTAGGTTGGTATTTTACATGTATTAATTCTTTTTAAAAAAATTATTGGGGTCAAGTGCAAAAAAACATTGCGACATGGCCCCTCTCCCTTACCTATTCACTGAACTTTTTTTTTTTTAAAATTAATGTCTTTAACTTTTATCCATCCGAATTAAAATAAGAAACATTAAAAGAAAAAACAATGACCCCGCCGGTTTGCCTGGCCCACGCGACGTGTCCTCCTTTTCTAATTAAACCCTAACTTTTATTGCATCAGACTGTTCGGTAGGAAAAAAATAAGGGTTTTCAGCGAGATTTTCGACGGCCGTGATTGTTTGTTCGTCTTGAGCGACAAAAATGAACAGAGCCGTCAAGAAAAAAACTTTTCACATGGTGATCTTCATACGCCTGTATACACAGTCAAGACACGGACCAATGATGATTAAATACGCAGATTCCATCGTTTTCCATCGTTACGGACACCATTTCAGCCTTTGATCTACCAAGCTAGTTCGATCCTCCTCACAGGGAAAACGCCGAGTTTAGCCAACAGAATAACATTTAATTGCATGAAACCCAGCTACAACACGGACAACAGAGTCTATTTAACGATTCAAGCAAATATTCATTGAAAACCTAAACGAGAGTAGAATGTAAACCCCAAAATAAAGTAAAACACGACGAGAGAAACCCCAAACCCCCTTAAAAAGAACTGCCTGAAACCCGAGTCTTAAGGGCTTAAGCCGCAACAACCTAGGGCATACAGACTTTAATTGAAACTTGGAGTTAAGTTCCGAAGATAATTTGAAGTAAATTGAAACTTACAGTCTTCATGAGAAGCAATCTGCCGGAGTCACTGGAAATGGAGTCCCCGACTGTTTAGCCTTTAGCCATGCTCATGTTGAGGGTAAACCCTAAATATATTATAGCTGTACACAGATTATCAGCAGAAGACAGAGATTGAACATGGAAACCCAAAGGGAAACCCTAATATGAGCCTTCGATCTTCTCCTGAGAGCGCATAAGCGTCCATTATGCCTAACTATTAGAGGAGTATTGCTTGTATCTTACACATGTCTGTAGCTACTTCTCACAGCCATTCCAAAGATTAGGGTGGACAATTTTTTTAAAAAATTTCTACCCTTTTTTCCAGCCAGCAAACCGGGAATGAATGATCTTCATCAATAACAAAGTTCTAAAATCTTAATCATGTATATTTAAAAATCCAAGATATAAACAAACATTAACTGTAGTCTCTGTCGACAACAGGAAATGGTAACAGGAAGAAGACAATAGAGAATATCGACTACAAACCTATCAATTTTTTTCAAGATAGATGGAGATACAAAATCAAAATATGTATCTTGCCTTATGACAAAGCTGCGATCACATCACAGTCTGAGTCACCCCTTCATTAGATATCAAAATAGAGCACAACCACCATACGCCTTTTTCACAGAAGCAATCCTTTGTTTCTTTGTGCACATTAAGTGTTCACTTCATTGGGATATGATTGAATGAATAGGATGATAAATACTATTTTATAATTCAAGCAATTTCTTTAAACAACAAACAATATGTGTCAATGACCTTTAGTCCCTATCTATAGTGGAGATTTATGTTTCCATGAAAGCATATTAGTTTGTATTGATATATTTGTAGGGTGGAAAAATTAGTCATGTCTAAGGTTTGTTGATTTTATGGATTTAAAATATATATTTTTCCCTTTTATCTCTTTGCAATTTTGGTGGGTGTTTTTTACATCTTCAGTTACTTAAAATGACTGGAAAAATATTTAGAGTAAGTTCATTTTCACTAAAGTTTGTGAGTGCAGGTTTGCCATTACAGGTCATGTCGGTTCAAAAGTAGTTTCTTGACATGATAGTGACCGTTGAGTTTTGCAAGGGGGTTTGCAACAATAGATTTAATTGATACAAGACATATAGAAGACAATTTTTTTGCAAACTTTACTACAACTTGCAAAGACAAGTGGATCACAGAGCTGAAGAATGTTGGCAAACATGAAGTGATTAGGGAGAACACCTATTTGTTGGATTTGGCAAAGCAGGGTCCATGGCAACATTCCTCTTCCTCTCCATCATTATCCTCACTGTCATGGGCGTGAGAAGATCAAACAATATGTGTACAACCAAGGGAAATCAAGGCATTATGTGGGCATTTGGAGGAATGATCTTCGCTCTTGTCTACTACACAACTAGAATTTCAAGTAAATACCCTTAGCGCACGGAGACAAAAAGGGGTTTTATCAAATGATCTATGAAGTATTGTGGAATGATGTAATTAATGGCTTTATGATCAAGTGGGCACATCAATCTAACTATGATGTTTGGGGTTGTTCATAGTAAGGAAGTTGTTGCCATTAATGTAGGAGCATCCTAGGTTGTAAGAGCAATCTTTCAACAACCAATTTTTTTTCTTTTATTAGTTTGTTTTGTTCATAGGTTTTCATTACATTATAGTCAACAATCAATCATAATAGATCCCATCGCATTTCACCTTTTATTGCACATCTCACCTCGTAGTTGGGAGGATATGTTATACAATTATCCTTCAATGACATATTCACTTTTCAAAAGTTTGTGATCACTACAAAGGCATAAGTTGGTTTCTGAACCTTACCAAGCTTGACAAGCTTACATTTAGTTCACTATTCATTAGTGTGAACCACATGAAGATTCATCAACCCATCACCACTACATTCAATTTGGGAAATTCCACTACACGTTTGGTTGACTACACATTCCATGAGGCGTTGAGCTTTGCACCACCTTGTGGCTGACTGTGATCATTTATAAGGCTTGAGATTGCTATATATAAACATTGTTGATAATCATTTGAGAGCAAGGAAGTTCTCAAGAGAGTAGAGAGTGAGAGAGAGAAAGAGTTAAGAGTTTGAGATATCATTGGAATTCTATAATTTGTATGCTCTATAATCAAATGGTTGAGGCCTAGCATGTTGGAAGCCCATTTGCAGCAGATTGTATTTTATTTGTGATTATGAATTAATAAAGATCATATTGTTGTTGTACTATTTCATTGAGTTTACATTGTGTAATTGTCTCTTGTCTATTCTACTACATGGTTGGACAGTCCTTCATTTGGACCTTCCATCCAATATCATGTAGTTATTATTGTCTTCCTTCTTGTTTTTCGTGTCCATTAATTCAGTAAGAGTATTCATTTATAAAATGACATTCTTGAAATCATCATTAGTATAACGATCACCCTCATCTTAAATCTATGAAATATCTAAAATAAAAATGTAAAGAAACAAATGACATGATATCCTTACATAAACATAACAATGAGACTAGATACTCTTTATAATAACAATTATATATTTAAACATAAAGGAAACAAAGACAATTAAGTTATTTTGATTCTTGGAAGCTAGGAGCTCATGATGAGAAGTTGAGTTACATAGTTTGGTGAAGTTATTTTTCACATTAATAAGGAAGAGATACGTTAAATGGATATGGTCTTCATCCTTAGTTTATTGTTGTCACATATTTTACAATTTTTCTAACACAGTATTTTACTGTGGAGACCTTAAATAGTGATCGTCCTTCGTAATATTATTGATTATGTTGTCATTTTCTATATTATAGTATTTAAACCAAGATTCAATATTATATTTTTAATATAACTTTACTGTAGTTGATGATAATTGTTATTCATATTAGAACTAATGATAGGGAGTTTGTTATTATTCACATTAAGCAACATATATTTATGAAATATAAACCTAGTCATAGCAAAATAGATTCCATATAAGTACAACTATCTTCAATCAAGAGAATGTGGTGTGAAGTACTCTATTTTATTTTAAAATTATAGGTTATGAAATATTTCATATTTGTGTAATTTTGTTCCAAGTCTCCTAGGAGATGTTGCTAGCCCATGCTTCACAATTATACAAAGCAACTTGAATGTCATGCCCACTTTTTCCATGCGGTTATAACACGCATTACACACGTGTCATGTCCACATGCGTCATGTGGTCATGATACGAACTATCAAAAAAATTTCCTTACTACTCCAAAAACCCCCTCGCACGCATAAGCGTGCTCGGCGGTGCACGCTTAAGGCGAAAGTAATACAGTTGACGACGGCGTACCAAATACATGTGCGCACACCCTAGACAAGGAAACGTGTGGTTCCCTGACTTAGGTTAATCTCATGAATTATATTTGAACAAAGTTGTTTTAGGTGATAGATCATTTTTCAACAAAGCACGATCATCTGTTCATTTGCCCTCTCTTCCTTTTCTTGGAATTTAATTTTGATTGTATTTCTATCTCATTTTTCCTTCTCATTGTGCAAGGTCTTTTTATGTTATCCTATTGGGTTTTTTTTTCTTCACGTTCTTTATCTAACAGCAATCTCACTACATCCTTTACATTATTCCTAATTTCTTGGTAAACCAGATCACTTACACAGGGTTGGTTAACTTCACTCGACTCAGTCCCCCTAGGGTTCTGCTCTAGGTTTTAGTTCAACGTTTGAATTAATTTTAATAATCATCCTATTCCTAAACAGGATTAATGGTAGGTTAACTTACTTAGTTCTCTTAGCCCTGTTCAGAAATGCCGCGCATTTTCTCCTCTTTGTTTTCTAAGGTTAGCTGTTCTTTCTCTTTATCTCTTTTCTGTTTTAATTGAACGTTTATTCTCTAAATCTACAGTTGAGTTTAAAATGGCCACTCATGAAATGCCTATGATGGCTTGTTTGCATTTATTTTTAGTGTCCTTTGTAAATGAAGGGATCATACTTTCCTCTTCATTTTCCTGTCATTTAATTTGGAATAATTATCAAAACTTCCGAGAAAATCTTCCTTAAAATTAAAATATATTTACCTATGCTCTTTTTAAATTGTAATTGTATAAACAATGTATTTCTGAATTGCAACTCTGAGTTTATGCATCTATTCAATTCGTATTATACATTATGCATACATAAATCCCATTTTCCTTGATTTAAGATTTCTATTTCAAATTAAATGTTTTAAACTACATATAGTTTGCCTTCAAATGAATAGTGAAAAGTGAATATTAAAAGTAAATAGTGAATAGTACAAGTGAATAGTATATAGTGAAAAGTGAATAGTAGATAGTGAAAAGTGAATAGTGACAGTGAATAATGAATAGTGAAAAGTGAATAGTAAATAGTGAAAAGTGAATAGTAAAAGTGAAAAGGTCCCCATTCTAGGATGAGACCCTCAAGGTGGCAGTAATTTCAAAAGCAATACTGCAACCCAAATTTCATTTATTTCATGGTGGGAATATTTTTTTAACACTTTTACAAACTTAATTAAAACATCGACTAACTCATAATGGTGCAAGTAGAAGAAGGAACTAGATAATTTTAATATCCTTTTAAAAATAAATTTTCTTTTCTTTTTTCTTAATTCTAAATGGTAAAACTCAATGAATAAGAAAATTACAACTATCAGCCTAAGAAAAGAGAGAATTTCCTCACAACTCCAAAAATAACAATTTATACAACAATAGGGAGATAATTTTCTCCTTTTGGAAAAATTGACAAGTAAGAAGCTATTAAAAGATCATGCTCTCCTTAAGACTTAAGGAAAATAAAATATTTTCTAAGATCCAATAATCTTCTCCAAGCTTCACAATAAGCTCCAAAAATACCTGCATAACACATAAAGAAAGAAACACCACACAAGCTGCTCTCCTCCCTGCCGTAGACCCGCAAGTGGGTCACCCCCGAGCTAGGGAGACCATCCACATACCCAGGGCAAAATAGACTATACATATCACAACATTGATCAACAACAACAAATCAAATAAAGCACACACCCTCAAGGTTTGACTCACAATACAATGAACCAGCTTAAGTGAGTTCAAGAGGGTAGGGGAGTAGGTAATCTCTACCTCTAGGTGCCATCCTTTCACAAATTATCACAAGGCCTCAAGCCAATATAATCACAAGGCCTCAAGCCAACAGTATAATCTTCCACAAGGCCTCAAGCCTTCCAATGAATCAAGTAACCAAGGATATCCAAACAGGCTCTCAAAGCCAATAAGCCCTCAAGGCTAAAAATAGTACCAATTTGCCCTAAAGGCATATCATGTAACCAAAGATAACCAAACAGGCTCTCAAAGCCAATAAGCCCTCAAGGCTAGAAACAGTACCAAATTACCCTCAAGGCATATCATGTAACCAAAACCAGGATGACATCCGAGGAGGGTCACACCTCCCCTCCCTAAACACGATGAGCATTGCCTTCCAACTGGAAGGAGCTCTCTCTACACCCCAAAACAAAACCTAAAAATAAATAGAAAAGCTCAAAGAAGACATTGCAAAACTCTTTCAACAACCAAGATATAAACATGCATATCAAACATTAGATCACACAAGAGGATAGAATTTGTTCACCAACCTTCCAAAGCCCAATTATGGAAGAGTCTGATGAAGAGCTCCTCTCTACTTCCTTCTCCAAAATCTCCTTCTTTTTCCTCCAAGATTCAACCCCAAAAATAATCTTTCTATGATCACAAGTAAGGGATAATGTATGGAAGATATAGGATGGCTAGAATAATTTCGGCATTATGAGGCTATGAAGAGAAGAATAGAGAAATAATTGGGCATTATGAGGATGCCAGAAGAAGAATTCCTAGAGGAAATTGGGCATGATGAGGATGCAAGAATGAATTCCCCCTGCAAGAATGAAGTTCACCTGCAGAAAAAATAAAGTTCCCCTGCAAAATTCCTGTCTTTTCAATTACTTAGAGAAGGGTCTCATTTATAGATTTTCAGAGAAGGGAATGGAAGGTGAGGATCAAGAGTTGAGATCAAGGGCTCACATTATTTGTGAATTTTAAATTCATAGTGGATGAATTAAAAATTTATTTTTTAAAAGATGTAATATTTAAATAACCCCACTATCCCAAGTGGAATTAATAAAATATCCCCACTATCCCAAGTGGAATTAAAAAATATCCCCACTATCCCAAGTGGAATTAATAAAATATACCCACTCATGAGGTCCCCCATTATAGCCCACATGTAGAAATAAAATACAATGAGAAAACTTAAAATAACATAGAGTGGGTGATACAACACCCACATAAAAGGAAACCCCACCAAAAGAGGCACATGGAGACAAGCCCTCCATAATGAGGGGGATCATGGAGTGCTCCATGACTTGGAAGTGGGCATGAGTGGGGATTCCACTCATCCCATGTCCCCCAAGCTTCTAATTTTCGTCACTTAACCTCACCCCCAAGTTGAGGTGACCCTATGGCAGTTAACCCAAGGTTAACCTAGTCAAAAAGGTCCCTAAACCCAAGGGGTACAACCTAGGGTTGTTTTTACACCTAGTTAAGACTCCCAGAGTCAAATAAACACATAAAAAGGGTCAAAAATAATTAAAGTTAAAATAAGATTCAAAACATCAACTTATAACACTTATCATAATAAAAGTAATTCAGATAAAAGCCCTTATTCCCTTAACCTCATGCAAAAATAACACATTACGACAGTACCACAATTTTTTAAAACAAGAGGTTGATCTCAGTTCCTCATTGAACTAGATCGGCTCACAAGGGAACAATATAGGTATGAGATGGTCTCTTGTAATAGTGGTTTTGTTAGAAATACCTGCACACTCAAACTCGAAGTCAATATCACATATAGATATCATAGCCGAAGCAAATTTAATACATGCATTTCTAAAGCATACCACAGTTCTTATAAACATAATGAAATCACATGACAATTTTCTATCTAACATCACCCAATTAGTTTTCCTTTAACATAATAAGATTTTAATAGTTTGAAAATCTGGAAACAACAGTCCCATAAATATAAAAATACCAACAACAGTAAGCTAAATAGTCATATGTACGGAAATGAAAAAGTGTAGGCCTCACATTGAATTACAAGTGTAAGAAAATCTCATGCAAGACCCAAAGAAAAACATTTCTACATGTATTTTCAAAGACCATAAAAAAGTTCTCCATCCACCAATATAAAAAGTTCTCCATCCACCAATAATTTTCTTTTAGCATCATGGTTCCCATAAAAGTGACAACTAAATTCATTTTCTAAGTATTTTGAGATTATACCTCTTTAATGGTGTTGGTATCATACAAAATTATTTCTGCAAAATTATTGAAGAACATGAGTTGTGTTTGGAGGCTAGTGAGTTTTTGTGAGGATAATTAATTAACATATAAAAGTAGGATTATGTTTAGCACAACCATGTTAATTGAAATGCATGTCTCATCTTATAAACATAATTCAATCTATTAAATATAGATACCAAAAGTGTAGGAGAGGGTGACACATGTGTCTACCCCAATATTATAATTGATATTTATGTTAGGAAAGGTGTCTCAACTTTGTAATTACAAAAAATGTGATATTTCAGTTAGAAAATTGAATAAACTAAATTTCTGGGATATAGAGTTAGTTTTTGTAAAAATAAAAATTTTAGGTTGTTCAACACCACTTGCAAAAATTCTCTGTGTGTAGATCTCTTTGATATCTATGGTTTTTTTAAAAGGGCCCAATCGTGCAAAAATTCCTAGTGTGTAGATCTCTTTGATATCTATATTTTTTTAAAAGGGCCTAATCGGCTTCCTAAATCAAAAGTTATGGCCTCCAGAAGTTGGGCCTCCCGTATTGGAAAATGTAAAAATGTGTTGGACACGGAAAAGAGTTGTAAGGGGGGGTTATATGTGTTGACCAACTTATGATGTGTGTTATGACACATTATAAGGCATCTTTGATTTGAGAAAATGGAACCCTAAGGATTTGGGTTCCACTTTTTGGTGGTTTTGGCTCATGGTTTTCTAATTACCGTTTGATGGTTTCAAGTGATGTATCTCCTCTATATTATGCATTTGAGATGGAACTTGTGTGTGAGAGTCTTATAGATGTTGTTAAGTTGCCTTTAGATCTTTAGTCGGTGGTACTCTTGTGAAAGCTTGCTTTGCAAGTATATTGCAATCTTGTTGAGATTTCTAAATAATATATTGGGCTTCTTTTTGAGTGTGGGGTTTTTCTCTCGAAAGGGTTTTCCCCACGTCAATATTGTGTTGTGGTATAATTTCTATTTATGTTCATTTTTGTATAATTTCTACAACTTTTGTAAAGATTTGAAAAGTTTTGCATAATCCTCCTCTCAAGATTAGTGTCCAAAGTTGTTGTTCTACCTTAGCTTCCTTACAATTTATTGATAAATCATTTTTATATTTCATCTTGGAATTAACCTTTTCATAAAAACTAACATCAATACTATGGAATTCAAAAAATATAATAATTTCCTCCAATCTTTTGGATGGATTGGCTATTAGGATGATTTTAAATGATTGTAACATATGAGATACTATTTTTATCTCTAGAATCTTCAATAATAACTCTAGGGTGGGTTAAGGTGGTCAATAATAGCATGTTGATTCCTAAAACCATCATGGCCTTTGGCCTCTTGATCATTATGCTCAAACTAGTTGTCATGCCCACATTTCCCATGCGGTCACGACACGCATCACACGTGTCATGTCCACATTTGTCATGTGGTCATGACATGAAACATCAAAAAAAATTTCACGCTTCCCTAGAAACCCCCTCGCATGCGTGAGCATGCTCAGTGGCATACACTTAAAGCGCAAACAAAATAGATGAAAGTGGGGTAATACGCACACGTGCGCATACCAATCACAAGAAGGCCATCAAGGGGGTCATCGCGACGCGGTTAACGTCGCTAATAGGGTTCAACTTTACTAACCTAACTAAACCCTAGATTCCAAGAAAATTCGACAGCATAACGCCTCACGGGCGTGAGTAGGGTTTACTATACTAACACACTATCTGATCAAGAGGTTTATTGATTTGGGTTAATAAATTTCTTACATCTCACTAATTACATTGGAATATAGTTGAATAAGTTAATGGAATATTTTTCAACAAAGTCTGATCATCTGCTCTCCTTCACGTTTTTTGAAATTTAATATTAATTTGTTCTCCTTCACGTTTTCTAATTTTAAAAAATTTTCAACAAAGTTTGAACATTTGTTCTCCTTCACGTTTTTTGAATTTTAATATTAATTTGTTCTCCTTCACATTTTCTAAATTTAGACATCTTTCAACAAAGTTTAAACATTTGTTCTCCTTCACGTTTTCTGAAATTTAATATTAATTTGCTGTCCTTCGCATTTTCTATCAATCAGAGTTATCACTGCAACCTTTACATTACTCCTAATTTCTTGGTAGATTAGTTCTCTGTCAATCAGAGTTATCACTGCATCCTTTACATTATTCCTAATTTCTTGGTAGATCAGATCTCGTAAATAGGACCTACTAACTTCGTTTGATGAAGTCCACTGGGTTTCCGCTCTAGGTTTAATTCAACGTTTGAATTAATTTTGTTAATTAAATTGCTCCAATCATGATTAATGGATTATTAAATCTTAATTAGTACTCTTAGCCCTATTCTGAAAAAGTCGTGCATTTTCTCCTCTTTGTTTTCACTTTTATCTTTCTTTCTCTTTTTCTCTCATTTTCTCAATTTATCGTTTCTCAAATTACAGGTTGAGTTAAAATGGCCACATATGAAATGCATATGATGGCTTCACCTATTTATGAAGATATTTATATATATATATATGCTTATTGCATTTATATCTCTAGGTTTTCTTTTATAAGTATAGTGAATTTATATTTCATTCTAATATATATATATATATATATATATATATATATATATATATATTTAGTATGAGCAAAGTTTATTTTTTTCTTTTTTATAAATACCATGCATTTACATTCCTTTTTGACAATATTGAAACCCTAATTCTTTTTTTTAATTGGCTTCCATTACAAAATTATTGAAGCCCTAAATCCTTTTTTTTTAATGTTTATTTGTGTTGCAGGGCTGTGGAGGATGGTGGCGGCGACATGGAGGAGGCCACAGGTGGAGGGGCACAGAGAGGGAATGGACCAGCGACGGGTTTGAAGTGGAGGCCACTGTTTGGAAGCTGTAGGGCGGAGGGTTGCGAGGCAGAGGAACCCATGGTGGAGGTGTTCAGAGGGGCAGAGCCATGGCGGATGGCGAAGGAGGTGCGAACACCGCAAGGAGCGGCGAAGGGGAGCAGAGGCCGCACAGGGGAAACAAGGCCCACAGGAGTATGAAGGTCGGGGGTATGGTGGCGCGGTGGAGGGAAAGCAGAAGCCGCAGGGGTTTTGGAGTTATCGCAGGTGTTAAGCAAGAGAGAGGGGTGTGGGGAGGAGGACGGAGCCCCCACCCACATCCCAAGTAATGGGGTGTGGGTGGGGGCTCCGCCCCCCTCCCCACACCCAACATACAATAATAACAGCAGTGGGGGGAGTTTGACCCCCCCCACCATATCTAATGTAACGACTGTGTAACAAAACGTGACTGTGGAAAAGTTACAGTCTCCTCAAATTAATCAGTATTTTGTTTAATGTTTATTTTAATCAAAGTTTATTCAATATATATATTATGAGTATATTTCATACAGTCCATTTGTTGGGCAGAATTAAGGTAAACAATTATTTTTAAATACGTGTAACATTTACATTTATGCAAACTACTCAAAATATATATAAATTAAATATATTTTCAAAAAAATAATTTTCTTTCTAAGCACGCATAGGATTTCTATTTTAAAACAAATATACAAGATTATATATAGCAATATTTTTCCTTTCTCAATCCTTCTAAGAGTCAAGGAACTCATTTAAAAATCTATTCATTATATGAATTATATTTACACATTTTTAGAGAGAGAAGCAAATATAAATAACTAATTCAAAAATGCCTATAATAAATAACTACAACCAATTTTCTTCCTTTTCATAGTAACAAATTACAATTTCTTATTTACCACCACAACTAAATCACAACTTTGCTAATAGAAGTATTAGAAATTCTATACAAGCAATATCCTTTTAAAAACAATTTTCCTTCCTTCATCTTTACTTAAATGGTAAAATTGAAATCAACAAATTATAACTATCCATACAATGAAAGAGGCCTTCTCACAACTTTAGAAAACACAATTTTACAACAAAAGAGAGAGAGAAGTCCTCCTTTTTTAGATTCAAAAAGGATGAAGTTACTAATTAGACCAAGCTCTCCTCAAGAGCTTTAAGAGTAAAGGAAAATAAAATATTTTCCAAGACAAGAAATTTCTTCAACTTCACACTAAGCTCCAAGGAACCTGCATACCACAAAAAGGGAAAGAAACACCACACATCCTACTCTTCTCCCTACCATAGACCCGCAAGAGGGTCACCCCCGAGCTAGGGAGGTCATCCACACACCTAGGGAACTCAAATCCACTTCACAACAAAATAAACAAACATCCCAAAACACAACATTACACCCATGGATATTTACAACACACAAACTCAACCAAGGTGAGTTTCAAAGGGGTAGGAGAGTGGACACGCTCAACTCTAGAGTGCTACTCCTTCAAAATATCTCAACACAATTTCTCTTATAGCCTCAAGCCAACATGTTAACAATATTTCTAAAAGAATTCACATTTTGGCTCTCAAGCCATATAACAATTTGCTCAAAATCACATAAAATGCCCTCAAGACTTTCAACATCCCAAAACAAGGTAATGACCTCGAGGAGGATCACTCCTCCCCTACCCCACACTTGTTGAGCATTATCTCTCAAGTGGGAGAAGCTCTTACAACACCCAACCAAAATTCCCCGTAATAACAATAACACTCAAGGAAGAAAAACACCCACATATGCATCAAGCAAGCAACTAAAATACAAGGGGAAGGCCTTAGCCTTAAAAACCAACCTTTAAAAGCCCTAATATGGAAGACGTTGATGTAGAGCTCCTCCAAAATCCCCTCCAACATAAGCCACCAAACTCCCTCTATTTTTTTTTTCCCAAAACAATTTCAAACAAATAAAAATTCTCAAAAATTCAACAAAACCTCACCTTATCCCAAGTGGGATTAAAATAAGCCCAACCCATGAGCTTAGAGGAATGGGGAGGTGACACTTGTCACCTCCTCACTCTTCCTCCCCACTACAAGTGTGTCCCAAGGGATGGGTGTTCACACATGTCACTCACCAATCCCCAAAGTCTCTCTCACCCCTTACCACATGTCCTCTCTCCAACACATGGGAGAGAAAAGGGGAGTTAAAGAGGGAAAGAGTGACACATGTGTCCCCTTCCTTTCCTCTCATGAAGGACCACACAACTCCATGGGTACTCTCACCAATTGTGAGAGAGACTTGAAGTCAAGTCCTCCACAATTGGTGGGTCTTGGAGTCATCTCTAACCTTAGGAAGTGAAAAGGGATGGGTTTGAGTGTTGGTACCACTCGTCCTATCCTTCCCATGCCTCCAAATTCGTCACTTAACTTCAGTGTGAAGTTAAGGTGACCATATAGAGGTTTACCAAGGGTTACCCAAGTCAAAAGGGGCCCTAGACCCATGGGGTATAACCCAGGGTCAAGTTTAGCCTAGTTAGAACACCCAGGGTCAAGTTAAAACACAAGAAAAGGGTCTCCAAAAAAAACTAAAATTTAAAAAAATGTAATTCAAAGACAATTCTTACAACACATATCATAATTCAAATTAAAAGAGGGTAGACTTAACCTAATTAACCTCATGCAAATTAACATTACAATATTTCATCATACACAGAGTTGATCTTGGTTCCTCGTGGAACTAGATCAACTTCACAAGGGATTACAATATCAAGCGTGGGATGATCTCCAGTATCTGTGGTTGGTTAGAAATACCTACACACTAAGTTGGAAAGTTAATTCCAGATATCAAAAACATAGCCAAAGCAAATTAAAAACTTGCACCCACATAAGATATCACAAGTTCTCTTAAGCATAAAGGAAATCACATTACAATTTTCTAATTAACATCACCCAATTAGTTTTCCTTTAATATAGAGGATCTATCGAACATCACCCAATTAGTTTTCCTATAATTTAAACATCTATCTAACATCACCCAATTAGTTTTCCTGTAATATAAACATCTATCTAATATCACCCAATTTGTTTTCTCTTAATACAAGCCTCTATCTAACATCACCCAATTAATTTTCCTATAATATAAACATCTATCTAACATCACCCAATTTGTTTTCTCTTAATACAAACATCTATCTAACATCACCCAATTAGTTTTTCTATAACATAATAAAGTCTAATAGTTCAGGAATCTGGGATCAACAGTCCCACAAGCATAAAAGTATCAGCAATAGTAAGGTAAACAGTCGCATGAACGGAAATGAAAAAGGTAGGCCTCACATCCTCCCCCCTAAGACTGTACGTGCTCCTAGAAGTTGTCAAAGAGGTGAGGATAGAGAGTCCTCAATCTCGCTACATCCTCCCATGTCGCAGTGACCTCGTCATACATGTCCCACTAGACCCTAACCTAGTCCAGCTCTCGACCTCGAAGGCCCAGCGTCTGATGAGCCAATATGCGAATTGGCTTCAAAGCCAGCTGATCGTCTGCCTCTACCTGAAGAGCACTCCAATCCAATACGTGAGATAAGTCAGAGATGTAACTACGTAAAATTGAAACATGAAAGACATCGTGGATACGCAACAGGCTAGGTGGCAAGGCTAGACGATAGGCTACAGGTCCTATCCGCTCCAAGATCTCAAAAGGTCCTACAAATTGAGGTGTGAGATTAGAGCCCTTTCCGTAATGGATTAGACACTTGTGCGGTCGCACTCTCAAAAATATCCTGTCACCCGGTGAGAAGCTCTGATCAGTTCTCTTAGCATCAACATATTTCTTCTGTCTATCATGTGCCTCCTAAAGTCTCTGTCTAATTAGTGTGACCTGTTGCTCCATATCCTAAACTATCTCTGGACCAATGGCAACCCTGTCCTCTATCCGATCCTAACTCAAAGGTGTCCTACATGGTCTCCCGTATAAAGCCTGAAAAGGAGGCATACCTAACGAGCTGTGATGCCCATTATTGTAGGCAAACTCAACCAGATACAGATACTCCTCCCATCTAGACTGATGGTCCATAACATACATATGAAGCATGTCTTCCAACACCTAATTAACTCTCTCTGTCTGTCTGTTGGTCTCAGGATGGTAAGTTGAACTGAAGTTGAGCTAAGTGCCCAATGCCTACTGTAAGGCTCTCCAAAAAGCTGAAGTGAAAACTGAGTCTCTGTCAGAAATGATGCAGCGAGGTACTCCATGAAGTCTGACAATTTGATCTAAAAATACTCTTGCCACAGATGGTGCATTGTACGTTGTGCGTATAGGTGAGAAATGTGTCACCTTGGTTAACTTGTCAACTGTCACCATGATGGCATCATGGCAACGTGATGACATAGGTAGACCAACAATAAAATCCATGGAAATGGTGTCCCATTTCCACTCAGGTATCTCGTGAGGGTACAACAGTCCTGCTGGATGCTGATGCTCGGCCTTGACCCTCTGACACTCAGGGCAACGAGCAATATATTCTGCAATGTCTCGTCTCATCCCAGCCCAATGATATAACTGTCGCAAATCAGCATGCATCTTCTTCACTCTTGGGTGTGCTGCATAAGGTGCTCTATGAGCCTTTGAAAGAATCACTGCACGTAGATCACCCGCACGGGGCACATAGATGCGCTGCCAATGTCTAAGCAAACCATCAAGCTCAAGGGAATATCCTACGAATCTGGGCCCTCTGTTTCTAGATTTCCTGTTGTACCTCAAGAAACCACTCGTCCTCAGGCAGATGCTGTAAGATACGCTCTCTCAAGTCCACCCTCAATGTCAAGGTCAGGATCTCGTGGCACCTTCGACTCAAGGCATCAGCGACCACGTTCTCCTTCCCTTTGATGTAGTGGACATCAAAGTCGTACTCGCATAAGAACTCCATCCAACGCCACTGGCGGGTGTTCAAATTTGGCTGTGTGAAAATGTATTGTAAGCTATGGTGATCTGAATGGAGCTCAAAGTGTCGACCCAAAAGGAAGTGTCTCCAACGAACAAGAGCATGAATAACTGTTGCGAGCTCTAAATCGTGAGTAGGGTAGTTTAGCTCATGTGTCTTGAGCTTACGCGATTCGTATGCAATCGCTCTACCACCCTGCATAAGCACGGCTCCCAAACCCTCTAGTGATGCATCTGTGCAAACAATAAAATCCTCTGCAAGATCAGGAACTGCTAATATGGGAGCGCTAGTAAGACGCTCCTTAAGGACCCCAAAGGCCCTCTTATACTGCTCGGTCCAAGTGAAACCTTTCCCTTTCCGCTGAAGGGAAGTGATGGGATGCGCTATTCTAGAAAAGCCTTCAACGAATCTACGGTAATAACCAGCTAATCCCATAAAGCTCCTGACCTCAGTCACACTGGTGGGTGCTGGCCAGTCCTGAATCACTCTGATCTTCAATGGATCTACGGAGATGCCATCGCCTGATAAGATGTGCCCCAAATACTGCACCTCTGTCCTAAAGAAGGCACACTTCGCCAGGTTGCCGTAAAGCTGTTGATCTTGTAAGTACTGCAACACCTGACGCAGATGGCCGACATGCTCCTCCTTGGTCCACGAATAGATCAAAATATCATCAAAGAAAATGATCACAAACTGATCCAAGTAAGTGCAGAACACCCCATTCATGAGGCTCATGAACACTGTAGGGGCGTTCGTCAAACTGAAGGGTACCACTGTGAACTCGTAATGGCCATATCTGGTTCGAAAAGCAGCCTTGTGAATATCTGCCTCTATGATGCGCAACTGGTGATACACAGATTTTAGATCAATTTTTGAGAACACTTTGGCTCCCTAAATTTGATCAAAGAGGTCGTCAATCCTAGGCAGAGGATAACAGTTCTTCACCATCACCTTGTTCAACTACCTATAATCCATGCATAATCGAAGAGACCCATCCTTCTTCTTCACGAAGATAACCGATGCGCCCCATGGTGAAACGCAAAGTCAGATGTGCCCCTTCCCAAGTAATTCCTCTAACTGCAATTTGAGCTCTGTAAGCTCATGTGTAGTCATCCTATAGGGTGCACAAGACACTGGCTCTACACCCGGCACCAGATCGATGTGGAAATCTACCTCTCTGTGTGGAGGCATACTTGGTAATTTCGGTGGAAACACGTCCGCAAAATCTCTCAGGATAGGGTGGTCATCTAATGAAACCTCAGGCTCATCCTCTGATCTGTCACTAACCGTGATAGCAAACATCTGGCATCCCTTCTGCATGTAGCGCTTAAGCTACTGAGCAGATATCATATGAACACTCGTGGGCTTCTGAATGCCCACTATCTCAACCGGTGAGCCATGATCGCCTAAGCAGCTAATCGTCCTCTGGCGACAATCTAGCTTGGCTCTATGAGCCGCAAGCTAGTCCATACCCAAAACTACACCGTAGGATCCTAATGGCATAATCCTAAGGTCACATGATGTAGTGAAGGAACCAAAGGAGATCTCTCAATCTCTAACCAAGGTATCTATTGACATCCTGGCCCTAGAGGCCAACTCAACCTCCCACCTAATGTCTTGCCTAGAAGCCACCAACCTACAATGCTCCACTAACGATGTAGATAGGAAAGAGTCAATAGCTCCAGAGTCAAAAAGAATAGAGATGGGGAAATCCCCAATCATACTTGCTGTCTCTATAACTGAGGCCTAGAAGTCGACCTGGCGGTTGTCAACCGATGCAAACATGTGGTGGAACTTGCCCACATCATCTACAGTCTACTCAAATCCTCCTGAACGGGGTTGTCCCCCTGCTGTAAATCCCTGTGGACACTCTTTGGCCAAATGCCTTGCCCCATCACATACATAACATGAGCCCCTATCCTGTAACTATCCTGACTAAGTCCTACCCGACTGCTACTATCTAGTCCGTCCTGTGGACCCCTGTGAACCTCTGAAAGACTGCTGAGACCTCGCGGGTCCCGCAGATGATCCATGTTGTCTTTGATCTCTATGCGGGCCCTGCTACTACTGCTATGGAGGCCTAGGAGGTAATGATGAGGAATTAAATCCTCCTCTCTGTGGTGTGGATTGTGGTCTTCGAAAGTTTTGTTGCTGCTGGTGATTATGGTCCTGAAACTGCAGGCGTGAATTCTGCATTCATCCCTAAATTTCATCTGTAATGTAAGCCTTTTCAACAGCCTCACTCATAGTCTGAGGGTCTTCCATATGCATTGGTCTTGCTATCCCATGATTTAGACCTCTGATGAATTTGTGCACTAGGAGTTTCTAGTCGTGGAGATACTCTGCGTAACGAGAAAGCTTAATAAATTAGCTCTCATACTGAGCAACTGTGAGTCTTCTCTGCTGTAAATCATGGAACTCATCTATCTGGCACTGTCTATAGTTATCTGACAAGTAACGCGCATTAAAGCGCTCTATGAATATGCCCCACATGAGTGTATCTAAGGATAACCGGTGCTTGCACTCCTCAGTGCGCCACTAGGTAGCTGCTGCATCTCTCAGAAGGTGTACTGCCACTTGTGCTTTCGTGTTGCTCCCATAAGGTTGCAACGCGAAGCACCTGTCTAGACTAATGAGCCAAGCCTCGGCCATAGCTCCCTCTGTAGCTCCTGCGAAGGTAGGTGGATTGAGCCTAAGCAGGTCTCTGATGGGGTCTCCTCTGTCTCTAAGTCCTATAACCAACTCATCCAACCCATACTCATACGGTCCATGATGTATCTGCTCTACTCTCATGGTCTCATCTCATCTCGAGAGTCTCGGAGGACTCCTACTCTGTGCTCGGTAAGTTGACCCTACCTCCTCCACTGTAGTATCAGGTATCTCTACGAAAGGCTCCAAACGTGGCACCTCTCACGGATCGATGCGGGGCTCCACACGTGGCTTAGCATGCGACTCAGCACACGGCTCCTTACGTGGCTCCTCTCGTGAAACGACGTGAGGCTCATCACGTGGCTCTGGAATAGCTGGCGGTAACCTCTCTAACATTGCTTGCAATGTCTGTAAAATCTAAGGACCTATGTCTAGTACTAGTGGTGCCTATGGTACTGGCAGATCTGCTATGGCTGCGGGTGCCTGTCCCTCTGCAGAGGAATCACTGTGCACCTCAACGGACATCGTGCTGTGTGATCGCGCTTGTCGAACACGTAAGGGAGACATCCTACAAAAACAAGGTAGGCACTAATTAATCAAAGTTGCGAAATAAATAACGTGCCCAAATATGCCCAGTGTTTAAACTTGGGCTCTGATACCAAATGTCATGCCCACATTTCCCATGCGGTCACGACACGCATCACACATTTCATGTCCACATTTGTCATGTGGTCATGACACGAAACATCAAAAAAAATTCTACGCTTCCCTAGAAACCCCCTCGCACACGTGAGCGTGCTCGGTGGCGTACACTTAAAGCACAAACAAAATAGATGAAAGTGGGGTAATACGCACACGTGCGCATACCAATCGCAAGAAGGCCATCAAGGAGGCCATCGCAACATGGTTAACGTCGCTAACAGGGTTCAACTTTACTAACCTAACTAAACCCTATATTCTGGGAAAATCCAGCAGCATAACGCCTCATGGGCGTGAGTAGGGTTTACTGTACTAACACACTATCTGATCAAGAGGTTTACTGATTTGAGTTAATAAATTTCTTACATCTCACTAATTACATTGGAATACAGTTGAATAAGTTAATGGAACATTTTTCAACAAAGTCCGATCATCTGCTCTCCTTCACGTTTTCTGAAATTTAATATTAATTTGTTGTCCTTCATGTTTTCTAATTTTAAACATTTTTCAACAAAGTTCGAACATTTGTTCTCCTTCACATTTTCTGAATTTTAATATTAATTTGTTCTCCTTCACATTTTCTAAATTTAGACATCTTTCAACAAAGTTCGAACATTTGTTCTCCTTCACATTTTCTGAAATTTAATATTAATTTGCTCTCCTTCACGTTTTCTATCAATCAGAGTTATCACTGCATCCTTTATATTATTCCTAATTTCTTGGTAGATCAGTTCTCTATCAATCAGAGTTATCACTGCATCCTTTACATTATTCCTAATTTCTTGGTAGATCAAATCTCGTAAATAGGACCTACTAACTTCATTTGATGAAGTCCACTAGGTTTCCGCTCTAGGTTTAATTCAACATTTGAATTAATTTTGTTAATTAAATTGCTCCAATCATGATTAATGGATTATTAAATCTTAATTAGTATTATTAGCCCTATTTTGGAAAAGTCATGCATTTTCTCCTCTTTGTTTTCACTTTTATCTTTCTTTCTCTTTTTCTCTCATTTTTCTCTCATTTTCTCAATTTGTCGTTTTCTCAAATTACAGGTTGAGTTAAAATGGCCACATATGAAAATGCATATGATGGCTTCATTTATTTATGAAGATATAAATACACACACACACAGATTTATATATATGCTTATTGCATTTATATCTCTAGGTTTTCTTTTATAAGTATAGTGAATTTATATTTCATTCTAATATATATATATATATATATATATATATGTACTATGAGCAAAGTTTTTTTTTTCTTTTTTATAAATACCATGCATTTACATTCCTTTTTGACAATATTGAAACCCTAATTCTTTTTTTTTATTGGCTTCCATTACATAATTATTGAAGCCCTAAATCCTTTTTTTTTGTTTGATGTTTATTTGTGTTGCAGGGTTGTGGAGGATGGCAGCGGCGGCATGGAGGAGGCCGCAGGTGGAGGGGCGCAGAGAGGGAATGGACCGGTGGCAGGTTGAAGTGGAGGCCGCTGTTTGGAAGCCGCAGGGCGGAGGATTGGGAGGCAGAGGAACCCATGGTGGAGGTGTTCAGAGGGGCGGAGCCATGGCGGATGGCAAAGGAGGTGCGAAGGCCGCAGGGACCGACGAAGGGGAGCAGAGGCCGCGTGGAGGAAACAAGGCCCGCGGGAGTATGAACATTGGGGGTATGGTGGCATGGCGGAGGGAAAGCAGAAGCCGTGGGGGTTTTGGAGTTATCGGGGGTGTTAAGCGAGAGAGAGGGGTGTGGGGAGGGGGACGGAGCCCCCACCCACATCCCAAGTAATGGGGTGTGGGTGGGGGCTCTGCCCCCCTCCCCACACCCAACATACAATAATAACAGCGGTGGGGGGAGTTTGAACCCCCCCCCCCCCCCCCACCATATCAAATGTAACGACTGTGTAACAAAACGTGACTGTGGAAAAGTTACAGTCTCCTCAAATTAATCAGTATTTTGTTTAATGTTTATTTTAATCAAAGTTTATTCAATATATATATATATATATATATATTCATATATATACATTTAGGATTATACGCAGCAATCACAAAATTTTAATGTATTCAAGTTCACAGCTAGAGCCTTATTAATATATATATATATATATATATTATGAGTATTTTTCATACAGTCCATTTGTTGGGCAGAATTAAGGTGAACAATTATTTTTAAATACATGTAACAATTACATTTATGCAAACTACTCAAAATATATATAAATTAAATATATTTTCAAAAAAATAATTTTCTTTCTAAGCACGCATAGGATTTCTATTTTAAAACAAATATACAAGATTATATATAGCAATATTTTTCCTTTCTCAATCCTTCTAAGAGTCAAGGAACTCATTTAAAAATCTATTCATTATATGAATTATATTTACACATTTTTAGAGAGAGAAGCAAATATAAATAACTAATTCAAAAATGCCTATAATAAATAACTACAACCAATTTTCTTCCTTTTCATAGTAACAAATTACAATTTCTTATTTACCACCACAACTAAATCACAACTTTGCTAATAGAAGTATTAGAAATTCTATACAAGCAATATCCTTTTAAAAACAATTTTCCTTCCTTCATCTTTAATTAAATGGTAAAATTTAAATCAACAAATTATAACTATCCATACAATGAAAGAGGCCTTCTCACAACTTTAGAAAACACAATTTTACAACAAAAGAGAGAGAGAAGTCCTCCTTTTTGAGACTCAACAAGGATGAAGTTACTAATTAGACCAAGCTCTCCTCAAGAGCTTTAAGAGTAAAGGAAAATAAAATATTTTCTAAGAAAAGAAATTTCTTCAACTTCACACTAAGCTCCAAGGAACCTGCATATCACAAAAGGGAAAGAAACACCACACATCCTGCTCTCCTCCCTACCATAGACCTGCAAGAGGGTCACCCTTGAGCTAGGGAGGTCATCCACACACCTAGGGAACTCAAATCCACTTCACAACAAGACAAACAAACATCCCAAAACACAACATTACACTCGTGGATATTTACAACACACAAACTCAACTAAGGTGAGTTTCAAAGGGGTAGGAGAATGGACACACTCAACTCTAGAGTGCCACTCCTTCAAAATATCTCAACACAATAAGCCAACATATTAACAATATTTCCAAAAGAATTCATATTTTGGCTCTCAAGCCATATAACAATTTGCTCAAAATCACATAAAATGCCCTCAAGACTTTCAACATCCCAAAACAAGGTAATGACCTCGAGGAGGATCACTCCTCCCCTACCCCACACTTGTTGAGCATTCTCTCCCAAGTGGGAGAGGCTCTTACAACACCCAACCAAAATTCCTCGTAATAACAATAACACTCAAGGAAGAAAAACACCCACATATGCATCAAGCAAGCAACTAAAATACAAGGGGAAGGCCTTAGCCTTAAAAACCAACCTTTAAAAGCCCTAATATGGAAGACGTTGATGTAGAGCTCCTCCAAAATCCCCTCCAACATAAGCCACCAAACTCCCTCTATTTTTTTTTTCCCAAAACAATTTCAAACAAATAAAAATTCTCAAAAATTCAACAAAACCTCACCTTATCCCAAGTGGGATTAAAATAAGCCCACCCCATGAGCTTAGAGGAATGGGGAGGTGACACTTATCACCTCCTCACTCTTCCTCCCCACTACAAGTGTGTCCCAAGGGATGGGTGTTCACACATGTCACTCACCAATCCCCAAAGTCTCCCTCACCCCTTACCACATGTCCTCTCTCCAACACATGGGAGAGAAAAGGGGAGTTAAAGAGGGAAAGAGTGACACATGTGTCCCCTTCCTTTCCTCTCATGAAGGACCACACAATTCCATGGGTACTCTCACCAATTGTGAGAGAGACTTGAAGTCAAGTCCTCCACAATTGGTGGGTCTTGGAGTCATCTCTAACCTTAGGAAGTGAAAAGGGATGGGTTTGAGTGTTGGTACCACTCGTCCTATCCCTCCCATGCCTCCAAATTCGTCACTTAACTTCAGTGTGAAGTTAAGGTGACCATATGGAGGTTCACCAAGGGTTACCCAAGTCAAAAGGGGCCCTAGACCCATGGGGTATAACCCAGGGTCAAGTTTAGCCTAGTTAGAACACCCAGGGTCAAGTTAAAACACAAGAAAAGGGTCTCCAAAAAAACTAAAATTTAAAAAAATGTAATTCAAAGACAATTCTTACAACACATATCATAATTCAAATTAAAAGAGGGTGGACTTAACCTAATTAACCTCATGCAAATCAACATTACAACATTTCATCATACACAGAGTTGATCTTGGTTCCTCGTGGAACTAGATCAGCTTCACAAGGGATTACAACATCAAGTGTGGGATGATCTCCAGTATCTGTGGTTGGTTAGAAATACCTGTGCACTCAGTTGCAAAGTTAATTCCACATATCAAAAACATAGCCGAAGCAAATTAAAAACTTGCACTCACATAAGATATCACAAGTTCTCTTAAGCATAAAGGAAATCACATTACAATTTTCTAATTAACATCACTCAATTAGTTTTCCTTTAATATAGAGGATCTATCGAACATCACCCAATTAGTTTTCCTATAATTTAAACATCTATCTAACATCACCCAATTAGTTTTCCTATAATATAAATATCTATTTAACATCACCCAATTTGTTTTCTCTTAATACAAGCATCTATTTAACATCACCCAATTAGTTTTCCTATAATATAAACATCTATCTAACATCACCCAATTTGTTTTCTTTTAATACAAGCATCTATCTAACATCACCCAATTAGTTTTCCTATAACATAATAAAGTCTAATAGTTCAGGAATCCAGGATCAACAGTCCCACAAGCATAAAAGTATCAGCAACAGTAATGTAAACAGTCACATGAATGGAAATGAAAAAGGTAGGCCTCACACTAGTGATTTGTTTTTCCTTCAAATATTAGACCATGCTAAAAAATTCATATTGAATAAAGTTTACAAATATGGCTCATTATGAGCAACTAATTATAAGTGAGACCAAGACTATCTCCTTAAAGAGCATTAAAATTCAAATGTGCCTTTAGATATCAACATTAGAAACCAACAATGGAAGTCCAAGAGTCACAACTTAGATCCCCATATTAGATGTCACTTTGGAGATTTGAACTTGAGTCTCCACAATGTGAACCTGGTGACTTAACCAATTGAATGCAACCCCTTTGAAAAGACCATGAAATTTTTCTAAAAGGTAGTTAATCATAATGATTTGGTAATTTAGCAAGTCATTTTGGTTTCAATACTTGAATATAAGAACAATTGAAATTTCCATTATTTTTTAAGGAATCCTTGCATGTTACCTTGGTAGAAAATATGCTTTATTTGTGTAACAAGTATTTGAATCCCAAGATTTAGGATCTCATCTTGGTACCCCTCGGTATCTTTAGCTTTACTTTGTGAGATTTAGTGCCAATTTTTATATTCTTATCATAGAAATCCTTAAGGTAGGATTGATCAATTTGGGTGTATTTCAATGATCAAAATACATGGAAGTTATAAAGATACACATTCCAATATTCATACTCATTTTCTTATAACCTTAGGTTTTCTAGGAATGAAGTTAGCCTAAATCTCTTTAGCTCAATCGTGTAGGTTAAAAACCCATAGTGTTTGATCTTAATAGTTTTTTTGGATTCATAAGAGGCATTTCTTGTACCAAGTGTTTCTAAATGTGATTTATTTCAATAACATGGACCTAATCATATACACAAATAAAAGTCAAATTTCAATATAATTTTCTTTGTATTATCTTCTCTATTATAATCAAATTCCTTCCTTATATCTTTGAGGAATGGGAATGTTTTTTATATTTAGAGATCTAGATTATCTATATCAATAAATAATTGAATGATATCTTTGATTAGTATGTTTACATTTATTTATTGGATTTTCTATGTTATGAGAAATATTTTTGAGTTGATGTGATACATATATACTTCACTACCAAAATAGATTGATCATTGAGCTAGGTGCCCAACAATTCTTGCAAGTTACCCACCCAAGAAATTTGAGGGTGGGGCCCTTCTCCTACATTGCATAACATATTTATGTTTTTACCATTCATTATCTATCTAATTAAAAAATTCTACATAGGTTGACATAAAAAGTTAGTTTTGTAAGCATGGTTGTGTCTAATAAGTTTGTTTTCTAAGCATGGTTATGTCTAATATAAAGGGTATGGAATTTGAACAAAATGGATAAGATAAATTGCATTTTTCCCTTATTCTTACTAAACTTTCTCTAATAAAGGAGGATTCAAACACCTAAGAATTATGTAGGGTAGTTTGGGATGCAAAAAATTACCTTTAACTACTTTGAAGTAAGCATTAGAGAGGTGAGTCTTTAAAAAGCCTCTTGTTTGATAAAAAATCAATATATATTGATCCACTTGGTGTACCAATTTAAGAAATACAACAACATACACATTTTAACTTTATAGGTCTCCAAAAGAATTAACTAACACTCCTAAATTACCACTACCTTTCCCAACCACCCTTACAACTTGGAGCATAAGCATATCTCTAAGTTTTTTTTCTGAAGTTTAACCATCCTAAGTACTAACATTGCCTAACAATTTCAATATCATGCCTATTGGTGCATATTTATTTTCTTGCATTTAGTTAATTACTTTATTGCAAATTTACACCTAGAATAAGGTAACCTTTCTTAGGTGGGTTGCATTTGCACACATGACTTGCACTTTCCTTGTTTGGTGGAGTTATACTACACACATGTGAGTACATCTCCTTCATCCCACATTGGTTGTACATTCACATATTTTGGTGGTGTATCCTATATATATCCACCTCGTGTACTCTTGTAAATAATCTCTTATAATCTTATTTTTATATTTACATCCTTTGATAGAATAGAAGTTTGTGCTTTCATTGAAGCTCCTCGATCTTAGTTGGCTATCTCCATAGCCAAATCTTGGGCCTTCTCTAATGTAGTTGGCATTCCTATGATAACATGCAAGGATTCCATAAAAATTTATGGGAACCACACATGGAATTAAAATAAGATATATGAGGTATTTTCATGGCTTAGTTGAAGGAAACATGATAAAATGAAAATAATTTTTGATACCTAAGTTTCTCTGCTACTGCTATTTTTTTGTGCTTCCTAGATGGTTGAGTCTAGTTTTTGGGTTAATTCAATAAAATTCTACCTTGCTTCATAAGTGTCTCTTTAGAACTTCTTTGAGTTTTCTCTCATCAACTTCACATAGTGTCAAATTACCACCTCCCATGAGATCAGTGTGCATCCAAACTTTGTCATCTAGAGACCAATTTTAAAAAAACATTTCATTTTTATACATCTTATCTACTATGAGATGTATTATAGTTATCACTACCTATATATTCTCATAGATCCTTATAGATCTATATTCAATGTAGATATCAATGTTTTATAGTGTAACTTTGTTTATTCACAAGGTGTATCAACTTAGATAAATGACACTTTGTTCAAAAAATTATATGTTAGTAAGTTTGAACTAATCACATTAGTTTACTCTCAAAAAGTATAGGTAGCTTGAACTAAAAGAGAAACTAACCAAAAAACATGTTGAAAATCATATAATACCACATCAATAGATTTAAAAATATTGTTTGAAATTACTTTCAAAAGATTTATCAAAGTTGATTCTTAAAGTAGTGGCTTGATCAATAAACATGATATCTATTTTCCTCTCATTACATTATCAACAAAATATTAATTTTTCTAATCAATAATGAATAATATAGTTGTTTGTTATAATTATGCAAAACATGAGTATAATTATCCTAAAGTCTTTAATTTTATTGTAAATTAAGTGCATACATTCCTAGAAATATTGTTGGCAGGATCAAAACCAAGTTGTGACTTGATGGATCAAGTTGGAAACCCTTTTGGTGGCCTAATCTCATTGCTTGTTAGGTTGAAAACCTAAAAGGGGGGACTAATAGAAACTTATAATGAAACTCAGAAGGGTACTATAAGTTAAGTTAATGAAAAATATCTTACACCTAATAACAAGTAGAAAATACATTAAGATGATACTGCAAAACCAAAAGAATGAAAACACAATAGTAGGAGTTGTGTGGTATCTATAAGTATCTAAAACTATACAAGACATGTGCTAGCAAAGGAAACATACAACATATGTAATAAATTGAGTATATAGAATTAAGCATGCATAAATGAGAATATGAGAGCATAAGAGAGAATGAATGAATATGACAATGTAATTTAAATATCTATACTTGCATGGTAAGAGAGAAGAGTTGTATGAATGTAAGAGAATGATGATTGTAAAAGATAGATTATATATGACATTGAAGGAATATATATATGATATATCTTATGATGTCTATGGGTGTATGTGTATGTATTTGTTTCATAATATGCTCTTCTTCCTTGTTGTATCGCATTGAAGTACAACATAAACATAATAAATTCTAGTCTTTGGTCTATGTTTTTATGTTAACATTTGGTTACCATGTGGCTAGGACTTCATTTTTTGGTACATAGGGAGGAAATATAAACTAACAGACAAAATTTACAATAATATAGACCAAGGATAAGGATACTTGAAGAATTTTGTTTATACATGGAGAAAATTTACATGGTGAAGAGGTGTGGTGACACACACTAAGTCCTAGCCCTCAAGATGGGAGGGTTAGGCACCTAGGGGATGGTTTAGGAATGGGGTAATCCTGAAGAGATGTGGCTATTGCGTTGAATTAGGCCTAAATATTAGGGATGTATAAAAAGAGATTAAGAAAATCTAAATCAAATTAATATTGCCAAGGGAGATAACAAAAGAGTAAGATATAATTATTGAAATTGAAATGGGTGTTGAATAGAGCAAGAAAATGGTTCTAATTGCGAAGGAAAGAGAAGAAGGAAAAACAAAACAAAGAGAATAAAGAGAAGAAAAGTATTAGAAAAAGAATGGAAATAGAGAAGGTGTAGGAAGCATCCGGGATGAATGTGCTAGGAGAGTTATAGTAGAATCTCCAAGAGTGTTCAAGTTAGATAGATCATCAAATGACATGACACTTACCAATCTAAACAAACCTGAAAGGTCAATAACCCTTGTAAGAATTATAAAGAAAAATATAAAAAGGATGATAAAATAATTAAAAGAGTAAGAGGCATTAGTGAATATAGATGAGTTGCAACTATTGAGGGGAGACACTATAGTGGTGGTGGAGAGAGAAGAATTTAGGAGTAGAAAGGCTCAACTAAAAGTGAGATTTTTAACTCAAGGAATGGTTGCATAAGATGATCCTATATTGTTACATTTCACATTCAAAATAATAGAGATAATTAAGGAGTTATTAACACTAATGTCTCGATTTATGGATGTAAATGATAGTGCAAACCATTGGGATACTAAGATTAGTATGCACTTTGGTTTGAAAAGGAGGGAAATTACAAAGAGATTAGAATTTTTTGAGAGGATGCCTTAGAAGAAATTGTAGAGAGTGGTAATAAGGAGAATGGAAGTAGTAATTTAAGTAATAACAATTATAAAATACAAACTAATGAAGATTTATGAAAGGTCATGTCCCCAACCCAAAAGAGGCCACTAGAGGATGTGACCCCTAGACTAAATGTCACCCCCCATGTTGTTTAAGATAAGAATAGTTTCAAAGTAAGGTATAGATATTAAGAGCGTGAGGAGGCTAGAGGAAGATAAATTGAGAAGTTGGAGAGAAATATTTAGGATAAATCTTGGGAGAGTAATACTTTGGTATTGAATTGGCTAGGGATAAAGGTTGAAAGATAGGTTTAGTGAAATAGAAAAATGCTAAGAGAAAAGAGAAAGGAACTAAGAAAGTGGAAAAAAGAGAAACAAGGGCATAGATAGAACTTGAGAAATAGGAAAATATTTAGGATAACTTGAATAAAGAAAGGGTAGAGAAAGAAACACAAGAAAATCCATCAAACCTAGTCAACCCACAACCTTCAAACATGAACAATAATAGAACAAATCTTTTGATCTTTGGAATGATACAAAAGATACAAGAGAACACTTGTTCATCCTTAAATCCACATGGAGAAGGATGGGAATAAATGGTGACCAAATAAAACTTTGTGATTTTGTGGGAACATTGATGGGGGATGCCTTTAAATGGTACATGAAGGTCTATCCTAAGAATGAAAAAACTTGGAAGGAGCTTAAAATGTAATTTCTAAATAATCTTCAATCCCTTGAAACCTCATCATAAAGTGTAAGTAAAATGAGGGAAATGGTTTAGAAGAAGGATGAAGGTGTGAAGGGAGTATGATTAGAGGTTCAAAAGCATTGTGTGAAAGCTGGAAGAACCACTATTTAAAAAATAAAGGATAGATTGGTTCCCCTAAATCCTTTTTCCTTGCATTATAGCAACATTGGATGTAATTCCCCAAGCTTTCACCCAAGGCATTAACCAAACAAACATCAAATGAATAATTTTTTCATGTTTGCAAGTGTGACATTTACATGTCAAATTACACACACACAAGTTGTCATGATAAGCACAAAAACACACAAGAAGACATCACTAATGCACCAAGCATGGCAGAAAAAAGTGGAAGACTTCACGAATTGTGTGACAAAGTCACCATGATGACCATATGAGAGGATTGAGCTTCCTTTATGATGATAATCAAACATTAGTCCATGACCTCATTCTCTCGTGAATACATAGAGTAGAATGAGGTTGATAACTACCTTATATCCATTCCACAATGACACAAGCCAACATATAAACATAAGGGAAAACCTACACAATAGGTGGATCAACTAGGAGGTACAATCCCTCAACCAATTAGAATGGCAACCAGTTGACTTCATGCAAATGAATGCTTTCGAATGAATAAAAGGAGATAACTCACTAGGTACAACACCTATCAACAAAGTGAGATGATATGAAGGCTAAGAAGATGAAGAGGAATACCTTTCATTTAGAAAGTTTCTTTGACAAAGGTCAAGAAATGCTCGTTGTCTAACAACCCAAGGACAACACACCAAATGGACTCCAACATGCTAGAAGGATACTATCACCTAGGAAGGACTCTAGCACATTGTATTGTAGTCCCTTAACCATGCAGTAGTCCAATTGTTGTGTTGTAGTCTTGCAAAAGTGTCTGTTCATCTACACTTTTCTAGAATTGACTGCTCATGACTACTTTCCATACTTTCCTAAGGGTTTTCTTGCAACCAAAATGGTTCAACAATAGGGAATCCACCTAGATTAAGCCAAACAAGTCCTAGGATTCTTGTCAATAGGGATCCACTTGCACAAGACACAAAAACATACCCAAATAGGGGTAGATCAAGTGGAACATTCACAAAAATTCTCAGAATGTCACAAGACATCAACAACACACTCCTACTCGCATGGACACATACGTGCAACAGGGATGACAAGTAGACTAGGGGTACAACCTCCCTAAGATTACCATCAACAACCTAAAACATCAAGGCTATTCTAAACATTGAATGAACAAAGCATTTAATCCATCTACCTAAGTTGCATATCCATTTAACCAAAATATAAGACTAGGTAAATTAACCATTAACAAACACAACAAAATGTGACAAAAGCATTACAAAATGCTCTATACATTTGACACCAATGTCAACACATGCCAAAAGAAAATATGGGATCATTGCCACCTAAATGGGTGGAATGCAATCCAAAACTAAGGCATCCATAATCATAAATACAACATTATAAAGTTTAAAGAAAACATATTACTAAATTATTATTTCAACATAACAATCATGCTAACACCCTCACAAGATGAGGTGTGAAAATATCCAAAATGATATATCAATAAATTATTACAATGAAAGGGTCTTATCCCACATGGATGGATCATAACCCACATAAGAGAATTTAATAAACTATAACTATTCTCTTATTACAATGGTTTGAAGGACCCAACTTACAATGCTATAAAATTACAAAGAAAAGAGATACCAAGAGCATAAAACCAACATAGCCCAACATGCTCTAAAATGAGCATCCTCCAAGTTCATTTGTCCCAACGATGGTTTAGTGCCACCCAACCATGTGGAACCCTCAAGTCCACCCCACTATCATAGGATATGGTCGAATTGGGTACCATTCACACTCACACAAATAAGGAGTACATGGCAACACTCATACCAATCAAATGCATACAACTCATGTAGCAATTCACACCAATCAAGACATATGAGAGTATATGTGGCACACATGCCATATCAAATACATACAAGACTATTTTATTAGGTCACTCATGCCAACTCAAGCATAAAAAGAATGGAAAACAATATTCATGTATAAGAGTTCCTCACACCTTCAATACACACAAATCAATATACACAGAAATTCAATGTACATTCACAAAACTTTGCACACATCAATACACACAAAATAATGCATAAATAAATATCGACAACATACATGTAGATGGTCTAAAAACACATCATATACTAGATCCGATTATAAGATAGGATGAGGTCCTAGAAGTAATCCAAGGAGTGTCATTATAGTAGCATGACAACTATGTAGATAGTTGAGTAGAAAAACCTTACTCAATGACATTCCTCAATCTCCTAGAGTTGTGAAATGCCCTTTGTGATCCAAGTCATGAATCCTCTTAAGACATTCAACCCTTGGAAAATATTTATCTTATTTAATCACATATTTTATTATTCCAATGATCGTTATGTTATCACTTGATTTAAACTCTCTACTCTTTCTTCCCATAGATTAAGTGCCCAATAGCCCAAAATTACAAATTTGGCTTGGCACATAAGTCTATGAAAAAAAGTCATGGCACATTGCCCAATGACATAAAATCACATTTGCTAAGGAATCAACTCACTCCACAAAATAATTCATTTAAACATGGTTTTAATTTTTAATTTTCCATTCTCAAATATTGAGAAAAACTATAAAAATCCCAAATTCACCATTCGTGAAATCGAGTTGAAACCTTGAATTTTTATTTTTCAAATTACAAGAAATTTCAAAAATTCAAAAGTGCCATTTTACTTCTAAAATGCACAACTATATTATTTTCAAGTCAAATTTCCCCAATTCTGTAAAACACGGTTTTTAGAAAATTTTGCCATAACCATGGCTATAAATTGCATATTTCCAAAATTCAAAATGTAATTTAAAACTATGAAAAGGAAGCTAAAATATTCCTATAATATGAAGGTCATATGCATCCACATAATGTGGGCATGGAAAATGAAAGAAATTTCATTTAAATACATAATTTAAATAAGAAAATTACCTCTTTCTTCAAGCTCACAACAATCGAGGAAATCTCCTCTTGAGCAAGCACACACAAACAAGCACTCCTTCCACTTGCAAGCAAATCCAAACCAAGCTCAAACCACCCCAATCCATCCTCAAACAATTTCAATTTTATTCTTTTCTTGAAAAGGAGAGAGAGGAGGGTTTTGCAAAAATATCAAAAACAAGTGAGGAAAATAAGCCTTCTATTTTCCTTTTATACTTTTTCTTTATTTCTTTTTCTCCATTTTCTATTTTCTCTATTTTCTTATTTCAAAAATCACTTTTGTGAAAAATTACATTTCAAGATAATTAATCAATAAAATTGATTCAATAAGCTATACACACTAATTTAATTTAAATTGATATTTTTCCAATAGCCATTGGAGATCGAATCTATTTAAATTAAATTACATTTTAACTATAGCAATTTATTTCACTCAAGCTAAATATTTCATTTCGAAAGAAAGATTAAATTCACTTAACTTTCTTCTACCAAAAATAGAATAAGATAATAGGTATTTTTTTACTCAAGCATTAAACATTTTGCAAACACACCAAACACGCATTTTGAAATAATCTTAAATGTAATGAAATAAGATAAAAAAAAAACCATATGTAAGGAATTCACACACTCTTTACGGGTTTGTACAACATGTAGATTCTAGAATCACCACCAATTTAGATCCAGGTTTACATGAGAATTCATAAGATTCGTTTGGCACTCAAAGTGAGTGTGATAGAGGTTGACACACATGTTTTACCCAAATACAACCATCTCCAATATAACCATCATTGTGAAATAACCCTATACCTACACTCTCAGGTCAAACATCAGGTGTACCTGCTCCACATAATAATAGTCGAAGCAATATAAACCACCCAATGTGATATAAATCATAACATGATACCAAACCATCACATCTAACTATAAATCATCTACCACTAGTATGATCTAGGAAGCAAGATACATAATCAATAATAATTCATAAAGATGAATAAGATATAATAATCACAATTGTATTGAATATAGTGAAAACAATGAAGTTGAAAAACTGTAATAATCCAAACATATAAAGGCACAACATATGCATCTCATAATATATAGTAAAAAATCCAAAAGCCAATACAAAACCTCAACATGAACACATCGATGGTTATTCACAACATCACAACAAAAGCATCCAGAATACACAATCTAAACACCTTGATGGTATAACAAGTCTCATCAGAAAGTTTGGTGTAATAGATCTTAACATGTGTATCTCACAATACATAGATAAAACACTCGATATAGCATATAACATATAAGTCAGGATAACACAAGGCATACACACTAGTGGGAATTATATTGGATGGAAAAAAATTGGTACATTTATAAAGGAAAGTGAAATGGTATCCAAAATTGAAACATAATCTTAGTGGAGAGAGAGTGATACAAGGTTTCAGTCATAGAGAAAATATAGAATGAATTGGCTTAGTTGTAGTTAAAACAATAAATAGTAGCCAAAGGACAAGGTAGGGGAGCATCTCCACCCTCTAGAAGATCTAAAATCTAGTGCACACATTGTTATAATGAAGGACACTGTATAAATGAATCCCCAATGATAGAGGAAACAAAAAGGGCAATCACACTAAGAGTTGAATTCACTAAAATAAATAAGAAACCTAGAAACATGTGGTGTGGAGTTGTGAGGAATGGAATAGCCATATGACATACGATTGCCCATTGTTAATCCTTAAAGAAAAAGATAGATGTGAACCTTGGTGTGATGGATCTTGGGTAGATGATGCAACCTACTTGTATAGAATGAATAAGACCTATGTGGTAGCTACAAAATTTCTATACCAACTTACATAGAGTGGCCCACCACCATAGCCTAATACCTATGAAAGATAGATTAATTCCATACCAAATGCAACACCGCAAATCTAATACACAAGCAATCCTCTATATAACTACAAAGAAGACCCTCAAGGGGGTTATAGAGGGGGATACTATGATGAAAATAGATGAAGAGGATGGGATAGAGGACAAAGAAGGAGAGAGGACTTGACCTACTACAACTATGGTAAGATAATCCATTATGTAAATGAATGCATAGGAGAAAAGAATGGGATATGTGGGTTTCGCAGTGATGAATATCATGATTTATTAAGTTGTTTGAAGGATGCACAATACTATAAAAATGGGCTGACAATTTGTACTAAAAGTGATGAGTTATCTAGACCATATGTGCCAAGGGGAGAAAAATGTAAGATGAAAATACCTGAGTGGAGAATCCAATGTGATAATATGTTAGAAGGCAACAAATGAGGAAAAATTTAAGATTGGAGAAACATTAATAGATCAAGAAAAGAGAGAGGAAGAAGAGTACAAGGAATGGAAGGAGATCCTGAGGAAGAATGTAATAAAAGGAATGAGAAAAATAGGAAAAGGCAATAGAGTGGTTGTAATCACTAGGAGAGGAATAGGTATTGGAAAGAAAAACAAAATTATAGAGGAGTTAGAGGAATATGAGGAAGAACAATATCTAAGTAAGAATAAACATGACCTAATAGTAAGGTCAAAACAAATTATCAAAAAAGAACATAAAGATGAAGAAGAGAGAAACGCATGTTTTTGAGGTGGAAGTAAAAAAGTTGAAGGAGATAGTCAAGTTGATATAAGAAAATTTTCTCGAAAAGATGAAATAATTGTCTAAATATTGGAACAAGTAGTATAAAGTCCAAAAGTTGCATCAAGCAATAAATGCACTAAAAACCATTTGCAAATGGAAGAAAAGAGCTATACTAGTAGACATAAAATTGAGTAGAATGATTGTCAAAGATGTAATACTAGATCTTGGAACATACATAAATATCATTCCTAATATTGAATACTTGGGTACTTTTAGATATTGCAACTTGAAGAAACACCTTTTAACATCACTTTAGCATATAGGACTCCTAGATGATCTTTAGGAACATGGAAGAATGTAGAAGTAAATTTCATGGAAATTAGAAAGAGGATTGATTTTGAATCAATGGATATGCATGAATGAACCTTAGAGAAATATCTCATTTTGCTAAATTTGGAGTGGTTTTTCAACTATAATGGGATATTTGATTTAGATCAAGAATAAATTATAGTTCAAGGAGATGGAAAGATTGTGCACTTACCCTTAGGAACTGAAATGAGTAAGGTGTATATGGAAGAAATGTATACTGGTGAGGATGATGAAGAGAGGGACAACAGAAAAATTAGAGGAATATATAATGGGTAGAATCCCTAGGAGTTATCTTGATAAGGAACCCAACTCAGAGGGAGAGATAGTCTCAAATAAAGGAGACTCAAACACTAACTTGGAAGATGTGGTGGAAGCCCGGGTGTTGGAAGAACTATAGCAAATAGCAAGAAAAATGTTATGCTTTTGAGATTCAAAAGAAAGGGAGTAGAAAAACCATGGAGAAGGAAGTGATACTATTGTTGTTCCTTGCACACATCCCCCATTCTGCCAAATGGAGAACCCCTTTTTTGTTTTTGGATTAGTCTCAGATTTTTTGATGTTCTTACTTGAGAGAAACTGAAGTCCTGATGAATTTATGGTTTATTCTATACTTGGACAATTTGGCATGATTAAGTATCTTTTGGTCCTTGAATTTGAAGTGGTTTGAGTGCATTTGAGTCCAAGGAGTGATCCCCTTAGTTTTTTTGCACTGAAAATTCCCCTTAAGTATGCAGTTTGCACTAATATCATGTGTCATCAAATATTACTGCTAAAACCTTTTCCACACAACTCTATGCTAAAAAGACGCTTCACCGAACAAAGTGCTAAAAACTCACTGCATAGGATAAGCGCTAAAAACCTTAGTCACTGGACATATCCAGTGACCGCCAAAAGTTCTGCCAGCTTCAAACTAGTAAAAGCGGGTCTTTGCTATGTCATAGGATATTGTGGGACTTTTGCCTCCTGTAGGATATATCCTGTGACCCCTTATACCTTCGCCCATCCTCTGAGCTCTTTAGCAGGACTTTTGCTTCCTACAAGATATTGCAGGATTTTTACCTCCAACGTGATATATCTTGTGAAGACCTATTTCTCCGCTCGAGGTAAGAGAAAGCCTTAGTGCTGAAACATCACATCACGTGACACATCCAGTGACCCCCAAAAATCCCACTTTTTGTAAAAAAGGGTATAAAAACATGAAATAAATGTTTCCCTTTAGATCCAAATGGGCACATAAACATCTTAGGTCATCCTAAATGCAAAATGGGTAGTTAAAAATGATGAAAAACTAAGAAAATCATGGGAAAACACCAAATTTGTGAAGTTGTCCATGACAATAAAATTGATATTGAGTTGTCCCTGATTGATCCACGACTACAAATGAATATATTTTAATTTATTTTGACTAAAAATTATTTGTTTATGATGAAATTGATGCTTGGAATTGTTGATTGCAAGTCTGAGAGGATGAAGGAACTAGTTGGAGCCACCATGAGTGATGAAAACCCAGAGATACCATGCTGACCTGGACATGAAGAATCATCATTTTATCAACCAAACCACTATTGTACCTACAAAAAGAAGTCAGTATGATTTCAAAGGTGATGGAAATAAGCCCTAAAAGTTGTAAGATACAAGAGATCAGGCGTACATCATTGTTGTTCTTGCAGAGTCTATTCAGTGTTCAGGACATGTTCAGAGTTGTCCCAGCCATCCAGTCTTCAAAAGTCAATCCAGCAAGCATCCAGTTGGATTTGCCTTCATCAAAAAATGTGCCACATACTCCTCTTGACTGATAAACTCATTGGAAAAGCCATTTGTCTCACTAAACAACTCAAAAAGCTACTATTTCATCCTATTATCATGAGCTGAAAAATGGTAATTTCATCTTTTTCCTAAAGGACAAAAGCAAATCTAGGATTATAACTATCCACTAACCAAAATTAAATGACATGTAATCTGAGCCATTGGTGTCGAGTAAATCTCCACCATCTATTGAAAATCTCGGTATGCTTGCCCATCTATAAAAAGGCAGTCATTTTCTCTCTTTGTAAGTAAGATTTGATAATGAATTGTTGAGACTCTGCCAAAATATTGATCAATACAAAACAAATTTTACAGGTGTTGCTGAAAATTGTGTTCTTGTGTTATCTTGCTTTGGATTTCATGGTTCATTTCAATATGAAATTCTAGATGAAGTGCAATTGCAATGATGGATAGAGTCTTTGATATTTGATGGATACCCTAGTTCATACCATTTGTGCTTGCTGATTGTAAGTTACTTTGCATGGTTAGTCTGAACCCTGTTAATGAATTTAGTTCGATTGCATGACAATAGTTAAACTGCATCAGTAATTGGGTGTTTAACAAATGTATGTGATTTGAAAATCATTTTTTTTTAAAAAATGCGCTTGGTAAACTTTTTAACGTGACCGGCGACGCTGGTGCGACACGCCCTCCGGCTCCACGTGAATGCTTTTGCCTAGAGCAATGAATTGGTGAGGCCACAACACGGGGGACCTCATCCCCTAGCAAGAACACTTCAAACCCGCGAGCTCGTTGGCCTAGCGAAGGCGTAATACCTACGAGCTCGTTGGCCCAGTGGGGGTTTAAACTCTGGTGGCCGCCACTACAATCGAGCGACTTAACCACCGAACCACGCCCTTATTGGCAGTGTATGTGATTTGAAAATCATAAGTTACCTTTGAAGATTGCATTAATTTTTGTAGCATTGTGGTTTATCCTAGTTAAACAGAAGTTGGTTTATTAAGGGTATTTGTCTATCTACAACATTCAATCCAATTGTAATTTGTCCTTAGGTTTTAATCCTTCTCTTTACCCTTTAACCTTTTACATTTTCTTTTACAAACATTTGTTAGATTTAGGGTTTTAAGTAGCATCATATAGCCTATCTACTAATAAACTTCAAATTTCACAGTCTACATCACTTAGGGTTTCTGCATACCTATTGTTGTCATAATTTCACAAACCCAACATTGCATATAAGTCCCCTTGGCTGGAACAATGAAATACATGTCCACTAAGTTATCCTGCAAGTCAAGACCTAACATTATAAACCTTGGGGCAGTCCTATTCTGAAGCATTGGGATAGGATTCCTTTCAAGAGAGGTGAGATATCTTGTATCTTACCTACGTTGTTGCGTGCTAAAACCACCATCAACAACTATAGGAGGAGAATGAGAGATGGTATTGATTAGAAAGGGGAATATCACATCAAATGACCCAAATTTAAAGGATTCCATGATATAAAAGGATACTTAGAACAAATGGAAAGAACATTTGAAAGAGAAGATCTAAGGTTAGATGCTCTCAATGACACCTCAGTAGTAAATGCAACAAGATGGTGGTTTACACACAAGTCCAATATATGTGGAAGAAACTAACCATTCATATTGAGCCAAGGTATGTCAATGAAGAATAATACTTAGATATCATCATAGAATGTGAGGGAACCTATAGTCCAAAGAAACACCTAGAAAAATGTGAGAAAATATGGACTACCATAAGGGAGACAAATGAGAACTTATCAATTCAATTATTAGACTCTTGCACCTATAGAAAAAACATAGTGCCTTCATCAAGAGCGAAGGACAAAAAACAAGGATAAAGGCTGAGATAATAATGGATTTTTATTAAGCATTCAATTTTTGGGATCTAGATAGGATGTTGAATAATGTATTAGAAAAGATGAAAGAATTCATCACTCTCATTGTGAATGTGGTAAGAAGAAAATATTGCAACAAATAAGCGTTGGAAAAATTGCAAAAAGAAGACATTTACAAAATGGAGTAGATGAACAAATTAGGCATAGTAGCATAGAAGGCTTATTCTTAAATAAAGGATGGAAAGAACCTTGAGTAGGACGAAGATATGTCAAAAAATCTAGAGGTACAACTACAAGAAGGAGAAAGGGAGTTGGTAGACAAAAGTGAAGATAAAACTCAATACCTTTACCAACCTCTCAAAATTAGAGAAGAGAGTGTATCAAAGAATGGCACACCTTTAAAGTAGAAAAAATAGAAAAGTATTTAGAGGAGAAGGAGATGATGAAGTTAGTATAAGTGGAAGGAATATGAAGACCTCTTTCCTAGAATATTTCTAGGATGATGAAGATATGTTCAAGGAGGATGTAGAACCCTAGAGGAAGAGAACATATAGGTTGAACCCTAATGTAAAGGTGAAACTCAAGTAAAAACTAGACAAGATCTTAGTACGGGGCATCATAAAGCTAGTTGATGATGTAGAATGGATTAGCTCATGGTGATTAAAAATATGAAACCATGGAAGATAAGAATATGTGTAGATTTATGAAAGCTCAATAAAATGTGTGTCCATGACCCATTTCTAACCTCTTTTACTAAAGAAGTATTGGAAATGACAGTTGGGAGAGAAGTATACTCATTTACTAACAGGTTATTTAAATACCATCAGGTAAATATTAGAGAAGAGGATCAACCAAAGACTACATTTACAACAAAATGGGAGTCCTTCATATACATAATCATGCCATTCAAATTAAAAATGCACTAGAAATATTCAACAAGATTATGGTTAACACATTTAGAGATTTTACTCATGATTTCTTGGAGTTCTATCTTGATGATTGGATAATTTATAGTCCTATGAAGGATCACATACATGTATTAAGATTGGTGTTTGAGTATTGTAGAAGCCTAAGGATTACATTAAATGTAAAGAAATGTATATTTATGACACCCTCTAGGATATTATTAAGACATATCAAATGTGAAAAGGGGATGATCGTGGACCCTATAAGATTGTTATAATTTTAAACATTTCTCATCAAAGGAATGTTAACAAAATAAGACCATTCTTGGGGTATACTAGATATCACAAAAAAATCATTAGGAATTATGCAGCAGTCTTTTGGTCTAATAGAAGAATTGTTGAAAAATTAGAGTAATAATAAATTTGAATAGAGATACATTGTTAGGAGTCATTTGATATATTGAATAATAAAATAGCCAATGCACTAATATTAATATTCCTTAATTGGAAGCAACCCTTCCATGTGCATCTATATGCCTCAGGGATATCAACAAGTTTAGTTTTAGCTTAGATTAAAGGAAACAAAAATCATCCTATTACTTTTGAAAGTAGGAAACTAGCTACAGTAGAAATCAAATATACTACTACTAAAAGCAAAATGCTTTCCATGATGTACACCTACAAAAATTTAAACACTACCTTTTGGATAAACCTTTTGTATTTTATATAGATCATGAACCATTGAAGTATTTGATGAACAAACTAGTTATTCAAGGGTGCACATGTAGATGGTTCATGCTTTTTGGGAGTTTGACTTTAAAATTATAGTGAACCTAGGGAAGGGTAATTAGGGGATAGATTAACTATATATAATATACACAAAGGAAGACAAATGGCTTATATATGATGAGTTTCCTAGTGGACATCATTTTAGAGTCAATGTGGTGTCACAAGAACTCAAGCAAATAGCAGAATTACTAGAAACAAAGGAATATCCATTGAATATCAACAAAGAAGAAATAAAAATGTTAATAACATAGGCATTTACTAATACATTGAATGGTGGAGAATTGTATATAATTGGAAAGGATGAGATAATATCGATAATTGTTTTGGAACATAAGAGAGAAGATATTTTGACAGAGGACCATGAAGAGGTATCATTGGCAAGGTTATGGTGGCCAATATTGTTCAAAGATGCAAAAAAATGTTTAAGGAAGTGTGATGTGTTCCAAAGGATGGGAAAGAAAATTCATGAGATGAAATGCTATTGTAACCAATATTGGCTCTAGCACCATTTGAAAAATGGGCCATAGACTTTAGCTATCCAATCAATCCCCTTGTTTAGAACTCCCATGTTGGATTATCATTATAGGAATTGAATATATTACTAGATGGGAAAATCCAATACCTAAAAGGGATTGCACAACAAAAACAACAACCAAGTTCTTATATGATAACTTTATTACAAGATTCATTTGTCCCATGAATATCGCTAGTGATCAAGGAAAAGCTTTGTCATTAAATTAATCAGATTTATTGGATAATTTCATGATCCCACATAACAAGAGTACACCACATCATATTTAATCCAATAGGACAAGTGAGGAATTCAACAAGATCTTCAAGAGAATATTGACAAAAAATTGTGACAGTAATACTTCTAATTAGGACTTAAAGATACTCATGTTATTATGGGATTATAAAACCACCTACAAAAGACTAAGTATTGTCCATTTCAATTGGTCTATGGATTGGATGTAGTATTTCCTATGTAGTACATGATACATAATTTGGGTCTTGCAATATCACTAAAAAATAATGAAGAAGATTAAGTCAAGTAGAGACTAAAAGAAGTTGGATGAAAAAGGCTTATAGTGGCTTATAATCAAACAAAACAAAAATGAAGGTAGATGGCATGGCATGATAGAAACATCAAGACCAAACAATTAGAACTAGGAGACACTGTATTACTATATGACAACAAATTCAAGAAGCCTAGAAAGATAAAAATGAGATGGTTAGGGCCATACAAGATAGACCATATTTTAGATTCTTAAATAATGAAGCTAAAAGCTTTGAGCAATGAGAGGATGAATGGATATGTGAATGAAACTCCTACTACCTAGGGGAGTGAGAAAAAGAAAATATTGAAAAGGGGTGTAACATATGTAGAATAATTTGTAAGATATGTAAGATGATGGGAAATAGTGGGAAAATTGAAGGAAGTGTTTAATGTAAAGTTTTCTAACATAGTAGAGTAGGTTTGGTTAGGAACAAATCTAGCACTTAGATGAAAAAGTGAAAATAAAATTCAAAATAAAAAGAATATTAAAGTGGTTGAGTGGAAAAGTTGAAATGGATAAATCATTAATTTCATAGAGTACATTGTAGAGTTAATAAAAGGAGAAAGAGAAAAAACAAATTGATTTATTTAGATGTCTAAGTGATAAGAAAACTAGCAGAGTAGAAAATAAGAAATAGCACTAGGGTTTCTGAGCTAAGATGGTGGGTAAAATAGATGGAATAGTGAGAAGGTAATTAAAAAGCAACAAAAGATAGCTCAAATTATAGATCCATAGATAATCTATGACTCCAACCTTCCTCAACATGTACACAAGAAGATCCAATGTAAAGCTTATAAGGAGGACCTATAAAGGGAATTTTTAGGATTGCAATTATGATATTGTACACATAAGACATCTAAAATATATCCATGTGAAGATAGCCAAAATTGATAGCAAAAGAATGAACACCAAATGGGATAAATTTATGGACACAAACCCTACCATGAGAAAAAGACAGTATAAATATAGATACAAGGTGCTAGGAAGAATGAAGATGGACATTTGGTTAGAATTCCCTTTATTTAAAAATATTGACAACCAAATTAGGGTTTTGTTGAGCTGTGTACATGGAGATTTCAAATATGTCAAAAAACCTTGCTGAATTGTAAAAGAGGCAATTGAGGGAGTTATTAGGCTACTAGATAAAGGATAGTAAAATCTAAATTTTGAAGGCAAGAAAGCTCTTTATGTCTGTAATGGTTAAAATTTGGATTGTTTAGTTTAGTGTTTGAATCCTCCTTTCACCAATTACATTCAAGGACCTTCGGATCGAGTGGTAGAGCACTATCAGGTCCTTGGTCACTCACGAATGTAGGGAAGCTTAGATTAGGGTATTTGATTATCAATTTTCCTTTTCTTATGCTCAATTATCCATCAAAACCCTAATTATACAAATACGACAACAAATAGATGATTTACAAAAAATGCTTCTGCAGAAAGATGTAAAATGACAAACAACTATGCACTTGTTTTCGGGGTTCTGAGGCGGAAAAGTCAGGGACAAAGGAGTGGGTGCCCAAGTCCAAGGCCTTACTTTTTACGAAGATCTGGAAACTCAGTCTGCAACCCATATCTATTGTTTTGAAGATTTTCCTATCACAGAACTTCAAGGACTAATGAGCGGGCACCCTTGTCCAGGGTCCCCTTTTTTCTTTTGTTCTACAATTTCGACACTCCAATATGCCCTCCTGCAACTTCACTTTGTCTGCATCATCAACTTGTAACCCACAACCATGAAAATGTTGGGAGGGGGTTGTGGTGTTTAGGAGCTTGCCTCAGTCAAGCCCCGGAAGGACACTTAAGTCTTCCAAACACCTTTGTCAGATAGAGAGTGCGTGCCCTTGTGAGGCAGAGGCAAAATGCAAATGAATAAATGATCACAAACACAATAAATGCCACCTTGTAGTGAAGATCTCATGAGAGGAAGAAGCTCTTCATTCTATGAGGAAATGGATGCTCAAATATGCAAACACAAACACATAGACAACACAAACCTACTCTTGCAACACAATGAAAGCCTTGAATCACCTTTAGAATGCATAAACATAACAATTGCCATCTAGTTTTCAAATGAATGCCTAAACATGCTTTTATATGCAACTACAAACATTCTCGCCAAGATTTCGTAAATTCAAACTTACCGTGTCAGCCTAGGGACCAAATAACGGTCATAAACTGACACTTAAAATTTGGGCCTGACCCAAAATAGGGCAGGACTAGGACGCAGGCACCCAAGTCCTCGCCCCCTATTTTGGGCAGGTTTAAGCTCAAGGGGTCCCCCTAGGCCCCATTTGTCATGATACCTAGGGTTCATTCCATCAGGATGCCAAATTATGATATAAGATGTCCTAAATGCATGCAAAGGACCCGAGAGCTAAACCTAAAGAGGGAAAAGCCCCCAAGGGAACATTTTCTGATGTTACAATGTCAAGAAAGTTAGGGCATTAATTGAAGTAGGAACCTAGAGAGAAGAAATCCCTCAATCAAAAAATAATAGATGACAAGGTGTGGTATTCCAGTAAAGGCATGGCCTACAAAATATACTACACAAATAGAGAGGCCTTCACCATAGCCAAAGTAATACAAATAACATATGACATGGTGGCACAAGAATTTGAATACAACCTCTCTAAATAAATAAGGGATTAGCTAATGGACAACCTGAACAAGACTAAAAAGAGTAAGCATGTATTCTTTTATGGGTCTTTATTGATTTGTCTAGCTCTATATTTTTATGAGAAATCTCAAGGTTAAAGGAAGAACAAGTAAGGAATCAAGATAAAATAGTAGGAAGTCGAATTTTGGAAAGCATAAAATCCTATGTTGATTGGAGGATATAAATACCAATACTGCTTACTTTGAAAATCTAAAAGAAACCATGAAAGATAGAGAAAGGTTGCCTAGTAGGCTAATCACCAAATATTGAAATGTCATCACTTTCATGGTGCATATTGACTATACCTAATTAGTAGTGGAGCTTAGGACTATATTTGTACCAATCATACCCTATGAAGCTTTAAAAGAATTATTAGATCAATGTCCAATGAGACAACCCAATAGTATTTCTAGGTAGTGAAGGAGTCCAACCCCTATGTTGAGAAGGAGGAGGTGATAAGTGGCTTTGGTTATGCAAATGACTCCTTCATCTTGGAGTATGTGGCAATGACACTTGGGGAATTATTGAGGGGATTTTTTCTCATAGTGCAAGGCACACTCCCGAGTGCTTGAGAAGGTCTTGAAGGTGCCAAAATTCCAAGGCCACTTTCTTGTCCTATGCATGGATTTGAAAGAGGTGAGGACATTAACTTTCTCATTAAGAGAAAACAAAACATCAATATCTTGTACATTAAAATAACATTATTTCTTGATTTCTAGAGTTGAAAAAGAGCATAAGGTCTAAAATAATTTCATAATTTGACAATCCAAGACAACTAAGGGGTCATATACCCAAACAAAGAAATCATTTGAGAAAATGGCCCAAGATGGAAGGGAAAAGTGGGCTAAAAATTTAATTCCAAGCACTTTACAATTCTAAAAAAGATGCTTGAGGGTCTCAAGTTTGTTATAAGTGAGACACCTTGAATGTGCAATGTCTATGTGTAAAATTCTTTCACTTAAAGGAAGATATTGGTAATACAAACACCGAAGGAAATGAGCAATTTTAGGCTCAAGTCTAAAATTTCAAATCCTTTAAAGACAATAAACTAGGTCTAAGAGAAAGTATCACAACCCCAATGGTGGTTGAGCTCACTAAGAGCTAAGGAAAATGGTCTAAGAACCTTATAAAGCAATCCCAATAATTTTTAAAAGTGGAGTCAAAATCCCACTACCAATCCTTCCATCAAGAAAGAGGTCATTATAAAACTAATTTATGAAGCATGACATCAGGAAAATGCTTTTGTATGCACATAATAGATGACATATTTAAATTAGAGAGATCAAATTTTTTGTTGAAGCATTATCCAAGGGGTCCAATTTCTTGAAGAGACTAAATATTTGATAGTATGGATGGCTTCACAAGAGAGTTGGAGAGCTTTGATGCTAGGTATTTTTTACCAAAGGTAATATAAAATGAATAATAATGCCTGAGACAACTAGAGATTATGGTTGTTAAAAGAAAGAACCATTCATAAATTTTCCTCGACTCACTTCAATAAAGGTTTAACTACATCAAAGGCCTTCCAAATAATTTGGGCAATAAAAAAGCCTTTAATTTTTATCAAGGCACTTGTGATAATGAGTATGAAATCCAAATCCATGCCAAATATTTTTACCATAAGGCAAGCTGGTCCAAATACACTGCTTGAGGAGAACCTTCTAGATTTCTAGAACCTCAATGGCACATATCACCCATATAGCATAAAAATCTATTCTTTGTTTATAAACATCAATGTTGTCCATCCCAAATTTATCTTGGGGAGGCAATAGATATCCTAGGCAACTTTGTGGAACCCTTGGGTCTAATTGGCATTGGTCTAAAGGAAGTTACACAAAACTTTGGCAAGATTGTTTTAAGTTACTTTAGAAGGTGCCCAACAAGATGACTAATAGATATGAGTCACTATCAAAACTTTGGCGCAATCTAGAATTTGCCTACCAAGGAAAGAGGCCTTGTAATCTAGGAAGATATTTTTCTTTTTTATTCACTAAACCACATATTGATAAGGCAAGCTTTCAAATCCAAATGGTATTCCAAGAAACTTGAACATCTCCCATTTTTAAATCCACTTCTAGGAGAAATTCTTAAGCCAATCTAGCAATAGAAAAAAGACTCTATTTGTAGCATTGATTTTTACTCCATTATAATCTTGAACTAAAATCTTTACAAAATGTGTTTCAAGGCATGTCATATATTCTTTAAAAGAGGCTTCATACTCAGTAAGAGTGAGAAAATAATCCTTTAAAAAATACCCATTAATGAGCTAGTTGGAGGAATGCTTGGAAGAGAGGTTCCTTTAACAATATAACCTTGCATAACTCTATGGGCTAGGAAATAGATAAAATCCTTTTCAATGAGAAAATAAAGAGAAGGATCTATAGGACAACCTTGTTGTGTGGACTATAAGAGTCCAAAACTATAAAAAGTCTACCATTGATGGAGAGACATGCAAATGCATCAATGAAGATGGTTTAAACTATAGATATAAAGAAAAATCTAAACTCAAGAACTTTAAGCATAGCCAAAATGAATGGCCATTCAATATGGTTATAATATTTCTCAAAATAAATCTTAAGAAATAAGATACCATAAATCTTAAGAAATAAGATACACTAATAAGAGGCTTTGGCCCATTCCATATCCTACTAAATGAATATGATATTGTATAGAATGTAACAAATTTTATAAATCCAATTCGCTCATGTCTCACAATTGTGGAGAGTAGATAGTAGATCTGAAGAGAAAGAGATTTGGCTAAATCTTATAAGAAAAATTCAATAAAGTTAGAGGCTTCCAACCAAAAATGAGCTTAAGATCCATAGCCTTAGCAACAAACTTGATATTGCCTCAATTGATAATATTGTTGAAGGATTTCTTTTGAAGTGCTTTATTGTAGACTTGAAGAATATAAAGGCCCACTAACTACCAAGTGGCTTTGAAAAACTCACAAAAACTATTAGGGTCATGATTTTACCATTCACCCATTTTCAAAAGCATTGAATGGAGCTCATCAAGAGTAAGAGACACATCATAAAGATTTTGAGTAGAGTGGTTGAGCTTATAAGGAACGATGTCAAGGTATTCTTGTAAAGTATGAGAATGTTCTTTAGAATACCCTTGGGCTTGAAACACAAGTTTATAGTGGTCTTGAAAAGCCTTAAAAAACATAGGGAGTGTAGTAAGACACCCATGAGAGGAGTTGATGGCTTTGATATTCTTTTTGGTGCCTTTGCTGAATAGAGACTTGACTAAATTCCTTAGTGGTTTCATCACCAACTTTGAGCAAGTGCAAGCAAGCTCTTATTTGAGCACCATTGGCATGCTAGATCTCAACAAGCTCGAATTAGTGTTTGATCTACATAGCAAGAGCTTGAAGCTAGTTACTCTCAAGTTGGGAGGAGATCCACAAAAATCCTTTGAAGGTGACATTTTTCTAGTCTACTTGTTAATTTTCACCACTTATTTCTCATAGTGTCTCAAAAAAATGTTGGTGTGAGCAACTAAATTATTCCACCACCCAATCTAGCTAGTAGAAAGAGGTAGACGTGGCACACAATTCCAAACCCATGTGATGAGATGGAGCATGCCCTCATAAAAAATATGGGACATGTTTAGATAGAATTGTGTGTTGGGGTTTTTGAGGCCCATTATCCCAAGCTACAAGCTAAAAAGTGATGGGGTAATGGCCAGAATTAAAAATTTTTGTAAACTTTCACTGACTTCAAACCACAAGGAAGAAGGTAAAACATGTGTTTCTTAGATATCATGACATGATCAAAATGCCTTAGGACCTTTTTAGGACCCATGTAGAAGTTAGACCACATAAACCAATGCTCTTCATGTGAAGTTGTCATAAAAAATCTAGGTATGACAAACCCCAATAATTTTTAAAATAAAACCAAGCTTCATGCTTGCCAATACACCATCTCATTAGTAGAGCTCCCTCTTTATCCTTGGGTGCCTCAACCATATTAAATTCACCATAAATCAACCAATTAGAAAGTGGTAGGTGATGCCAACCATCTGCATAATGTCATTCTTTTTGGCCCATCATTAGGTGCATAAACATTGATAATGCCAACAAAGTGACCATCAATGTCAAGTGTAATCCATAGGACATGATGCTTTAGATCTTTCCTTAAGGAAATGATGAAATAAATTAAAATGAGGGGAAATAAAAATACACATGTCATTGTAACCATCCTCATGTAGGGTGGTGAACTATGACACTTGAGACCATATCATTTTCAAAGTTATGTGTAACAAAAACTATAAATTTTAATTTCTTGAAGGAAAATCACATCAAAAGGGATAAGCTTCTAATAAATAGAACTAATAGAGAACTTGGAAGAGGCATTTGCAATGATGCATACATTCCATCAAATAACTCTCATATGGAGGAATCATCCATGAAGATTTTTGATTGTCCATCTTCATCTATTAAGACTATACTCTTATTGCTTAAAAGAGATCATTTATTTGGTAAGAGAAAATCGCCCACTAAGACAAAGCAACATTTCCCCCCATTGTCTTCCCTTGGTGACTTGCCATCATTGTACAACAAACTATAAGATTGCTTAGAGGCTAGTTGTGGCATGAGTAAATCATCTCTCATCTCTCATCTCATGATTATGATACTAATACCTAAAACAAGTGTCAGGTAGATTAATGTAAGTCACCTTCTACCAAAAAAGAAGAGGACCAACTTGAATTTTTAGAGGCTTCGAGATCAATGGTGAGGTCCACTTTGATACATACCCTCTTGTGGGATGTAAAGAAAAAATATATGGTTCATGACAAATAAAGCACTATAGCAACTAGATAATTTGCTCCAAGAAAGCCTATAGATGAATGGGTAGGCTAGGAATTTCAACCCAAACAAGGACCTGAGCAAGACTTACTCTAACACCAAAATGGTGTTGCACATGAACCAACTACATTAGTTTAGGACTGTATTAACCCGTTAGAGTTCCTTAAAAGACAACAAAAAACCTTTGGTATTGTTACAAACCCTTGCAAGTTTGATGTGGTGGGATTCCTAAGCATTCTTAATCAAGTAGTAAGTGATTGCTCTAAGGGGATACAACTCACATATAAGTAACGAAATTGTAGTTTTCATACCATTGACAGACACTCTACAACATGTATAGATAAACAAACATCAACCGAGTTTTGGAGTTCATTAAATCATTGGATACCTTGGGTACAAACTTCCTCACTCTCTTGGGTGCCATTCACTTCATTTTTCATAACCAAAGTTGCAAAAAGGTCGAGAAAGAGCTATATTAATAGCCTTAATTTGTAAGTTAGGGGTGGGATTAAGGGAGTAATTGAATGTAGGAAACCCTAGAGTATACTACTAAGTTAATATAGAATGATGGGAGGGGCCAAATGCTAAGCCTCAAATCTATACCAAAATTAGACCATTAAGTTCACACAAGCTAGACCAAAGCTCTCCTTCAAAAATCAATTACATTTTCTAATAATTTTCTATAAAAAATAGACTCCCCTAAATATTAGAATTTCGTAAAAAAATATAGCCCCACATCAAGTATAAATTGATTCCTACCACTTGGGCTAAAGTCTTACACATTAGAGATAATTTTTTCCTTGACAATCTCTATTTGTGGAATTTATTAGACTATTCTTGAGTTAGTTTAGCGTCAAAATTTATTGGAACACCAAATCAATGATATTCCTATGAATACAATGAAGAGGAATGCTAGCTACTGTATGACCAAACTTTGTAACTAATAGGTGAGAGGTGGCATCATTATAGGCGTCAAAGTTTGTACGGAAGTGGGGATAGGCAAATTTTTTTGCTAGGTTTATGGTAAATAAAATGCTCTAGTGACTATATAATTTGCTCCAAGAAAGCCTAGAGATGAATGGGCAGAATAGGAAGCTCAACTTAGACAAGGACCTTGTACGAGGCTTGCTCTAAGACCCTAAAATTGTGAGTCTAGTGAGATAACACCAAAAGGGTGTTGCACATAGGCCAACAACTAGAGTGGTTCAAGAGCATATTACCCTATTGTGTTCTTTAAAAAATAATAGAAAAAAAACCTTTGGTAAGGTTATGAACCCTTGCAAGTTTGATGTTGTGAGGTTCCCAAGCATTCTTAACTCAATCAATAGGATATTGCTTTAAGGGGATACAACCTACATAATAAATAATTAAACTATGGTTTTCATACTATTGATAAACAATCCACAACATCTATAGATAAACAAATATCAAAAGAGTTTTGAAGTTCATTACCTCATTGTATACCTTAGATATAAACTTCTTCGCTTGAATGCCATGCTTCCTACCATTCACAAGTAAAAATATAAAAGTTCGAAAAAAAACTATATTAATAGCCTTAATTACGCCGAGAGGCATTCCTACATTAACAACAAGGGTGGAGTTGAAGAGCTCAAAGATTCCATTCCGTGTAATTTTATAAAATTCTAATCTAAAAATTAAAAAAAATAAGATTCCAATCTAAAAACAAAACAAAAAAATTAAAATTTTATTTTTATTTTTTATTTTGTCCAATTTCTTTTTTTGTTCCATAGTTTTTGTGATTTTCTTATTTTCAATTTCTTTTTTGGTTTTTATTTTTTAGTTTTCCAATTTCTTTTTGGTTTTTATTTTTTATTTTTTCCAATTTCTTTTTTGGTTCCATAGTTTTTGTGATTTTGTATTTTCAATTTCTTTTTTTTGTTTTTATTTGTTATTTTTTCCAATTTCTTTTTTCTTTTTTCTTTTTTATTTTTTCCATTTCTTTTTTGTTTTTTGTTTTTTATTTTTTATTCCATAATTTTTGTGATTTTGTTATTATTATTTTTTTAAAATCACCAAAAATATCAAACGAAAAAAAATGAAAAAATAAAAAAATAAAAACAATGGAAGAAAAAAGTGAGAAAAATTGAAAAATAAAAATAATGGAAGAACAAAGTGAGAAAAATCCTATGAATACTTTAGATATATATTTTTAAATATAAATATACTAGTTTACTCTAAGGACAAGTAACTAATATAAAAAATTCTAAAATATCTTCCTCAAATATTATAACTCTAAGGACAAGATCAATGAAGTAACTAGTATAAGAAATTCTAAAATATCTTTCCTAAAATATTATAAAATAATGAAAAAGGTTGAAATAACAAACCCAAGACCAAAAGCAAATCATCAAGTCCACACAAAAAAGGCCAAATCTCTGCTTCGAAAGTCCAATAAAATTTTCTATAATTTGCTAGAAAAAACACTACTTCCCCTAAATATTGCCCCACATCCAGTGTATCCATTTGGACCAAAGCCTTTATCCTCGGATGCAATTTTTTGGTTTGACAGCCTCTTTATGTGAAATTTATTAGGCTATTTTTTAATTAGTTTCCCATTAAAATTCATTGGGACACCAAACCAATGAGATTCCCGTCAATGCTTTGACGAGGGCGGCTAGCGCGTGTATATGACGAAAATTTGTAACTGATAGGTAAGAGATGATCTCATCATAGGTGTCAGAGTTTGTACCATAGTGCTACGCCTTAGTATAGAAACAATTAGTTTGATCCCAATTCTATGCTATTTATACTGTCAAGCTTGTATTTTTCATTTCTTCTGCTAGAGGCATCTGCATCCAACTTGGGGAAGGGATCGATTTTATAATTAACACGAGTATCCATATCCATTTCTCTTCTCCCGTGTAATTGGGCCTGTATATTGATTTTGTAGACCCAATAGACAGACGCTTTTTTGCGCAGGTAGTAGATTTTCTGTTGTTTAGAGTTTGGTGGATCAGAGTAAGACTTTTTATGCAATGGGTGTGGAGTTTGAATCTCTGGTAGAGGCCGCATCAGGCGCTGCAGGAGGGCTCCTCAGTACCACCATATTGTATCCATTAGATACATGTAAGACCAAGTATCAGGCAGAAGTTCATGCTGGGGGTCGCCAAAAATACAGGTCAGTTGGTCTGTTTTGGATTTTCTGTTTAATAGTTATTTGGTTTTGTGAATGAGAAATATTGTCATGATTTTTGGCTTAGAATTTGTTTGTGTTTTGCTCTATTAATGAGAAATCTAGTCGTAATTTTTGGGTTAGATCAATTTTTAGTATGTCAATTGGATCTGCATGCATTGCACTTAATTTATCTCTTTTGTTAGCAGGTCAATTGAATCCGCATGCATTGCCCTAAATTTATTTCTTTTGAGGTTTCTAAAGAGGTTTTAGCTGATACTGTTTTCTCTAAATTTTAATTTGGATTTTGAAGTGTTACGAAGTAATGGGCCCTGGTCATGTTAAGGTTAGAATTGTTGAATTTGCATTTAAAGTAGCATCAAGATTTATTTTTGACATCATGGCTTATCCATTGCCCTCAGTAAATCTCTTTTGTGATTTTTGAGGTGGGTTTTAGTTAATATTTTTTAATTGCTATTTTAATTAGGATTTGCAATTTTACGAGGATGATGGACCCTGGCTAGGTTTAGGGAGTTTGTCTTCTACATGGCGTCAAGACTTGTTTCTGACATAATAGCTCTCAAAATCCGTCTAGGGCTGGTGGGCTCTGTGGCATAAAAAGGTTGCATTGGAAGTTGTAAATTTCTGGGTGAAGAACAGTAGTCGTGCCTTTTTGAGGATTAGGTTTGATTCAGTTAAATGCAAGCAAGTCTGAGGTTCTGGGGATGGTCGAGGGGAACAATACATGGTCTGGAGTTTTTTCTTTGCCCGAGTCTGATGAAATTGACTTTGCAGCTCGTCTACTGATTGTGCAGAGAGAGGGAGAGAAAAGGATAATTATCTATAGGAACAATCAATCCCACGGTAACAACATTGACGCATTCAGATTTTTTTCTTAATTAACATTCACACCAAACAGGGGTGGGAGAGGGATGGCTGAGCAAGATGTTATACAGACCCACGATTAATATGGTTGATGTTATCAGGGTTGAGCATGCCCATTATGCAATATCAACTCCATTGGAAAAATATTCATGTCATAATTATGTGTGTCAATCTTGTAACATCACTATGTTTAGAGTGTTACTTCCATTTCAGGAGCTAGGCCCTTCAGAATTTCTTTAAAACTGTAAATGGAAATTAATTGGCAAGTATCTCAAAAAGAATAATCTGGATGAAATTAGAATAAATGGAGAAAAAATGGTGATTAAAGAATAATCATGGATGCCTGAAGATGGAGGCGTTGGCTTTCAACAAATCCTTGATCGGTAGGAAGTATGATGAGATGGCTGGCTTCTTAGCTAAAGATGTGTGCTACACTATTATGAACATTGTAAGTCATATTGTAGGGAGGGTCCAATTGCCAGACATTTAATTGGCCAGTTTTAACTTGCAAGAGAAACGGATATTAAAAAATAAAATCAGCATAATAGTATTTATCACTATTGTGGTTAATGGTAACACTAATTTAAAATGCTCACAATGAAATTGAGTTTTTAAGCTTCATATTTACACATTGTAGGGAAATTTAGTGCCAGGAGTACTTGCAATCACCTAATAGTACAGCTTGAGTGGACCTAATGGTGAAGGCTTTTGTATTCCAAAGAGGAGGCACATGTCTAAATCCAGAGAGGGGTAAGATATGCATGCTCAATATGAAACACTATATAAGGCAAATTGATGTAGGAGTATCCTGGGAATGACAAAAAAAGTCCTGCTCCTTGAGGATAAATTTTGGAGCCCCTTGTGGTCAAGTGGCTACATCAAAGAGATTGTCTTTAATGCTTCTATACCTTCAAGCTCACAACATTTTCTCAAAGATGATGGTGACTTAAAACCATTGAACTCAACTGCCTAAACAGAGCCGTTTGATAAAACAGGTCAATGTCTTTAGGTACTTTTCAGGCATTATAGTAACATATTTAAGCTTTGGCTTCATTTGAGCATGAAGAAGCTTGAGAGCTGCTTGATCTTATCACGATCATCAGACTTCTGAGCATTCAAAGGTTTGAATAAGGCTTGGATCAACTATGTGGTTGAGAAAGTGCTAGAACTGTTGGATTGACTTTTAAAATTTAAATTAATAATCAAGAGATCCTTTTGTGGTGTTGTAGCATCGTAATATTTTTTGGTTTCACTTTGAACAAGAAGAGGTACAAGAACCTTTGGATCAAAATTTGATCAACAACTTTTGGTGCATTCAAGGATTCAACAAGGTGTTGGGTCTTCTAAATGTGAAGGGACATGAGAGGCATCAAATTAGACATGATCTAGTGAAAGAGAAAGTCTTTTGAGCCTTTAAAAGATTTGATGGGGCTTAAGATTCAAAAGGCACTGAAAGGGTAACACATGGAAGTAGAGTGGAAATCTTGTAGATGGATGATGTTCAACACCTTTAGAGGCTTTTAGCCAGTCCATAGTATATGGACCTCTGATGGTCTTGAAAGTGCATTTAGACTAGTGATCCAGTTTGGACCAATGAAAGAAAGAGCATGGTGTGGATTAAAAGTTTACAAAAGGTGTTTAATTACTTGAAAGAAATGGAAAAGCATTTTACTGTTGGATGGCAGGTCCAATTCAATAGTTAAGATGAATTGAGAAGCCTTTAAAGGGGCAATTAAAGACTGTAAGCTGTAGATCAAGTTTTGAATGATGGCCAAGAAAGTACATTAGATTTTAAACACAAATTGAAGTGCTAAAGGCTTCGAACTTCAAAACAACTTCTGAGCTATTAGATAGTGGTTTAACTTTAAATCAATGGCACATATGAAGGTGGTGCAGAACAGAGTGAAGGCAATGTAGAAGAGAGTGAAGGCGACACTGAAGGAAGGGGAAACAAGACATGTTTTAGGCTTTCATCATTTTGAAGGTGCTTATGAACTAAATTATGGGCGTGCAGTCTTGACTGTTCAGATAGTGATTACCTCACTTTTTCCTTCATGAAAGGTTTTTTGCATGTAACAACTGGAAGACAAATTGTTTCATCTTCTATTTTGGATTATTCTTCCCTTTGTAACAGATAAGAATGAGAAAGAGACAAGTATTCACACTGAGCTTAAGATACAGACTATTGGACTTGCTTTTGGAGATTCAAGATTTTGAACGTCCTTACGAATCTGGCAAGTGATGGAAACTTGCAATGAAATGAGTGAGTGCAGCTTGCAAGGAAATCGCTAGAAAAGTCCATAAGTCGAGTTACATGTAAAGTGAGTGTTTGATGTTATAGTTGAGAGTAGAGATAGAAGAAGAGTGTGTTTGGAATTGGAATAAGTGTAGAAGAGTGGTCTATGTTGATGTAATTCTGCCAAAATAATTGTTGTGATGGGTTTTTTCAGAATTAATGAAGAATACCATTGTTTCACTTTCCATTAGGAAAATGTGTGTTTAACTTACAATTTGTACTTTGGTTGGATGAGTTGCTGGTGGTTGTTCATTTGACCCTTGACTACACCATTATTTGGTATTAGAGCCAGGTTGAAATTATGCATTGTTGGGCTGAGAAGAGAGAAGTTGCAGGTTCAACTGCATGAAAGAAGAGCCTTAGATATGGTTTATAGAGGAATTCCTCTTGAAAGAAATAGAGGAGGTCAAGCATTGAGAGTTGTTGATCTTGCAGATATATTTGGAGTCATGCAAGCTGGAGTAGATGCTATAGACACATTACAAAGAAGAGTTTTTGTAGATAAGAGTGAAGAAAGTGATGATGAGGGGGAACATGCAGTCCGGCTACCATAATTTAAAGACTGCAGGCCTTGAGAAAAGATCATCAAAGTCATTTCTAAATTTTGAGGTAAGCCAAAGATTGATACCCCTAATTTTTTTTAAAAGTTTCTGAAGAATTTGATAGCCATATATAACATGAACAAATCAAGGTTGCTCAACTCAAATTGTAAAAATGAAATACTCCAAAATGAAGCAAACAAGAGACAGTGAAGAATTGGAGAGAAACCCTCGACACCCCTAGGCACCAAAAACTTTGAATAAAGAAATGATTGAATCACACTCAATTAGATGAAATGGTGATAAGGATGTCCTCTATTTATTCACCATTCCTACACATGAAAAGAGGATAGGCTAACTTAGACAAGGTACATATCCCAATATAATATAATGTTAACCTTACACATGTAAGCCACTCCATGAAAGTGGTCTTATTAACACATGCCTTACATTGGGTACAAGGTACCAAAATAAGAGAAAAGGTAGACCAAAGGTGTACCTCATGTTGGTAACTCAATGGGACCCATAGAAAAGAGGCACAAGTCAGGATGACAATCTTCAACAGTTTGAACCCTGAAGATTTGATAGATTGGATTGCAGAGTTACACATGTATTTTTGATTATGAGAAAATACATGACCTTAAGCAAGTGAAATTTGCATCCAAGTTGCAAGGACATGCATCTCTCTGGTGGGGATATGTGCAGTCAAAAAGAGCTAGAAGAAGAAAACCAAAGATAAAAGATTTGGAATATGACAATTTTAAAGTTAAGGATGCAAGGGATTATATTGAGGAATTTTATAAGTTAACTATTAAAGCAGGCTATGTAGAAGGAGATGAAGGAAAATTACAAGGTATGTAAATGGCCTTAGGGTTCCAATTCAAGATGAATTTGGCATAGCTAACTTGCATTCTATATAAGAAGTATATTAGTGTCCTTTGAGAGTAGAAGAGAAGTAGTAAAATGAAACAAAGTGTAAGAAGAAGAGATTATAGGGGTAATAGGAAAGTTGTTGGAGGAGATGAAGAGGTTTGGGAACAAGAATATGAAGAAGCATAATCAGGCTCCTCAAGCAGAGTCAGAGTGGTGATCATTCTCATTCTCATGAAGGAAGATGATAGAGGAAGAATTGGTAGCAAAAGATTTGATGAAGTTCATTTTAGGTTGGGTGAGCATGGCCACCTGGCATTTTGAGTGTCTAGAAGCTGAGAAAGAAGTAGTAAGAGCTGAGGCAAGAGCTGATGTAATTCAAGCAAAAGATGATGTGACAAAAGAATATGTTTCACTTGAAGCTGAGGATGGTTAAACTTTGATGTTGCACAAAGTGTTGTTGATTCCTGAAAAGGATGAAGGTCCATTACAGAGGAAAATATATTTTTATAATCAAGTGTAGAACAAGAGCTAAGTTGAGCAAGATGATTATTGATAGAGGAAGTACTAATAATTTAGTACCTACACAGATGGTGCAAAAGTTGGGTTTGAAATGTGATACAATAGCTATGGATGCATGCAATGTGTTTCTGGGAAGACCTTGGTAGTATGATATAAGTGTAGTGCATGATAAGATGAACAATCATAAGTTCTCCAAAAATGGAAAAGCTTTGAATTGTTTCCCATGGAAGAAGTAGGAGAAAGTGGCAGTTTAATTTTAGTTTCAGGGTTCAGCAAAATAATTCTTAGAGAAAGGTGAATTGCAGGAAAATGGAGTTAGAGTGCAGAAAGAGGCTCCAACATAAGTGAATTCCATTATGGGATCAAGTGCATCAGAGGGTGCAGATGAACAGGTGTAAGAGTTGCTATTTATGAATTTGGCTAAGAAGGAAGAAGACTGAAAGTTTTTTAGTATTTTGAAGAACTTGTGTGAAAGCTTATTGCAAGAACCAAGAAGGATCAAAGCCATTTTGGAATAGGCTAATCAGAAGAATGTTGCAGAAGTGCATTGTGACACACTTAGTGAAATAATCAGTGAACGAGTGTTGAAATTGAGAAGTGGCTAGTGACGGAAGTTCAAGGCTTAACAAAGTGCATGGCATAGGTGACATGAATGGGTGGTGGATCAGTTGCAGAGAAGAAAATAAAATTGTGCATTGAGAATGTGAAAGAAACAGAAGGGATGGTTTCTATTGAAGGTCCAAAATTATTGGGTTTGAAACTACAGGATCTCATTATCAGTGTAACTGTAAACAATAAGATAAAGAATAAGAAAATTGGACCTTGCAGAGATAAAGTTTCCAAGGTTGATGTTGAGCAGCAAAAAGAGGCAAAAGATGTATAGGAAAGTGGAGTGAGAGGATAGAGGAGACATTGGACAAAAGACTTGTCAGTAAGACATGAGGATGGGAAAGCGAAGGGCTGAAAGGTAATGGTTGGGAGGCACAGGCTGGGCATGGCCATGAAGGTGGACTGTTATCCTGTTTCAACAGATTCAAAATTGGAGCTTCAACCTCACAGTCAAACACTCTTGGGGAATTTGTTGCAAGGGCATCCCAAGAGAGAAAATTATCACATTGTCAAGGAGAAATTTGGGGTTCCTTGTGGTCAAGTGGGTGCATCCAAGAGATCTGTCTTTGAACCTTTGAACTCAACCACATAAGCAGAGTTGTTAAAAGAAACAGATCAATGTTTGCAGGATGCCTTCTGGGCTTCATAGTAACACATAAATCTTTGGCAATGTTTGAGCATGAAAAGGCCTGAGAGCCATGCAATCTGATCAGGATCAACAATTGTTCAAGCATTTAATGGATCCAATAAGGCTTGGACCAGTTATATGGTCAAGAAGGCGACAGAACTATTGGATTAGACTTTGAATCAATGGTAGAGACAACCGTATGTGGGTTGTAACAGCATATAAAATTTTTGGGATTGCTTTAATCTTGAAGAGGTAGGGGAGCCACTGTATCGAATTTTGGTCAATGGCTTTTGGTGCATTTAAGAATTCAATAAGGTTTGGGCTCCTTTTAATCAGAAAGGGACATAAGAGGCATTGGATGAGATCTGATTCAATGATAGAGAGGCTTTCAAGCCTTTAAATGATAGTGGGGCAATGGCTTAAGAAGGCACTGGAACACATGAAAGCAGAGCAGCACCTGATTTCCTATAGACTTTTGAGGCTTTTAGACACATTATAGCATACTAGCCTCTCATGGGCTTTTAAGCATGTTTAGAACTCAGATCAATGACAGAAAGAAAAAGAAGTGGATTAAAAGTCTAGTAAGGCTTTTGATCACTTGAAAGAAATTGAAAAGCACATGATTGTCAGATGGTGTTGTCCACTTCAATGGTTGAGATGAAGTGAGAAAACTTTTAAGGGATGATTAAAAAGTGCAAATCATATATCAATTCTTGATAGACAGCCAAGAAGGCACTTTGGTGTTAAAATTTAAGTCAAATTGTTAAGTACTTCAAAGACCTCAAACCAACTTGTGAGCCATTGGACAGCAGTTTATAACAATGATAGATATGAAAGCAATGTAGAAGAGAATGAAGACACTGCAGAAGGAAGCAGAAACAAGACATGTATCAGGATTTTATCTTTTTGAGGGTGCTTTTGAACTGAATTATGAACTTGCAATCTTGAACTTTCAGATAATGATTGTGATTCGTTTAACATCTAGAGGGAAAACTGTTTTATCTTCTCTAACGGACAAGAACAAGAGAGATACATATTTAGTTTGAATGTAAGATAGGGCCTTTTTGAACTTGCTTTTAGACAGCATTTTTGTCATTTAGAACAAAGAGAGTGTGAAGATGGTAAGTGAGGGAAGCCTGCAAGGAAGTGAGTGAGTGCAGCTTGCAAGAAATTGGACAGAAAAGTATGTAAGTCAAGTTAGATGTAGAATGAATGTTTGTTGTTATAATTGAGAATTGAGATAGAAGAAATGGTGTGTTTGAAATTGGAATAAATCTGAGGGGCTTGGTGTGTGTTGATATAAATCTGCCAAAGTATCTGATGTAATGAGTTTTCTGAGAATGAATGGAGAATATCATTGTTTCCATTATAAATATATGTGTGTTTTCCTTCCACTTTAAACTCTGATTGGATGAGTGGTTGATGGTTGTTCCACTGTACCATTGGCCATACTATCATAAATGGAAAAGAAATTTTTTTCCTCTTGTGAACTTCCATGAGGGTAGGTCCCATACACCAAAATGGTATCTGTCATTTGGGGATGACCTAAAAAAGTACCCTCATCCTTTTACCTTTTATTTTTGGATAAAACCATATTTACCTAGATATGCATGGTTACTGGTAGAAGGATGGGGATGCCATTCAAATTAGGGTACGCAAGTAAATGAATAAGGAGACAGCTATGTTATATGTAAATATAGTCACCAGAAATTGTGGGTACAGGGACAGGTACATGGTCAATGTTCCTATAATGGAATTTCTCGGCAACTATGGAAAAAACAATAGAAAGGGACATTTGAATTCTCAAGAGTACAAGGCTTTGTTTACCCTGAGCCATAACCAAACTATAGCTATATACCTGTCAACAATTCCTTATTAAATTCATGATAAGCAGTGGCTGTTCAATAAGCAGGAAATGCATCTACTGTCAACCTTTAGTAACAGTGGAAACAAAGCGCCTATATTTCTGCTTCAATCTCTGCCATCAATGTTGACATGTTGTCACCTAGAAGCAGTTAAATAATCAGTTGTTATTAGATCAGCCTTTGTATCTATTGGGAAGGAACTGGTAGGAAACTGCAGGAAGCGAGTGAGGAACTAGGAGTGAAAAGCTCAGGATAAAAAACAACAAAGATGCCTGTGCCTAATCTCACCTTTTCATTTTCTTTTCCCCTCTTTATCTGTTTATTTTTCAATACCTTTACTTTTTTGCTTCTTCTTTTATATCTAATGCAGTTGATTGTGATTTTTATAATTCTGTCGAGTTAATAATGTGTTAAATTGTTAATTGCTAGTCGGCAGGTAGTTTTTACATTAAATGTATGAGAAATTCAAAAGATTATGTAATTGATGTAGGCAACTTCGTCAGAAATTTCTGAAACTTACTCTTAGTAGCAATTACCACACGATTCTTGGTACAAGAGATGTTTCTAATGATTTTTCCAATTTCCGGGGCATTTCTGACTCTGGAAACTTGGCCTGGGGCAATGGAAATGGTTTCTACTTTCTGGGACTCAATTATAATGTGATAATATCTATACAAGTCGTCATGAAAAATCATGAATGAATAATATATTGAAATTTGTATTAAAATAATGGCTAGAAATCATGACTGAATAGATTATTGAAATTTCTATTAAGATAATAGTGAAAAATGTTTATTTAAAGCAGCAAATGATTCTTACTATATTTTATGTTTGAATGTGCAGAAATCTATCTGATGTATTGTGGGAGGCAGTTTCAACAGGGCAACTTCATTCATTGTACCAGGGGCTTGGCACAAAGAACTTGCAATCAGTTATATCTCAATTTATTTACTTTTACAGTTATAGTTACTTTAAAAGATTATATTTGAATAGAAGCAAAAACAAGTACATGCAGACAAAAGCAAATCTGGTTGTAGCTGCGGCTGCTGGAGCTTGCACAGCACTGATAACTCAGGTTAAATTCCTTGTCCATTTCCATGTTCTCTGTGATATTAAGTTTTGTTGTTATGCCTCACCTTAGTCAATAGAGACATTGATAAATACCTGTATGTAATAAATCTTTGATAGATAATACGTAAGTGTTTTTTCTGGATTTAACCACTCTTGTAAGTTTAAAGTAAAGAAGCTAATGCTTCAAATTTGTTTTGACATAGCTTAACTTGAGGTTATCTTGTTTGCTCATAATTCTATAGTGCATTTGGGCACTTACAAGTAATCATATTGGAAATATAGAAATACTATACTAGCTTGCAATAAGGATGGAGGAGCCCTCCTTCGGAACAGAATTATGGAGAACTGCTCCAAAGTAGGATGAAGAGGCACAGCCTCAAGTTAATGATAGGAGCACTGTGCCATCCAAGAAGGATTCTGAGGGGCTTGCTACCCACCCAAAGCTCTTTATGCACGATAGTACCAATTTCTTCAGGGTAATAATAATTATTGAATTACACCCATAGTTGTGATAGGGTGTCTATGACTACTCGGTCAGGTCTGTAGGTAATTCATGAGTGCTTTGTTTACACTTTCTCACACTTGAAAACCTAGAACTAGAAGCAAGAAACATTGAAATTGTAAAAAAAGTGTTTTATTGCCTGTTTTGGTCAACATTGATGCGCTCCTCTTTCTAATCTTAATTGAACCTCATTCAATATTTCTATGCGAGATAAGTTTTACATGCTTTGGGATATTTCCTTGAAAATAAGTTATACACAATTTTTTCTCCTTTTAACTGATTTTTTTTGGTTGCATGTATTTCATGTTTTTTAGAAGCTCCCTTGTTTCTGTTTTTATGAACATGGCTACAATGCTTGAAAGTTGGAAGTAATTTCACCATTTGCTTGAATTTTTTAACTGAGCCTAACTGCAGACCTTCTTGTTTGCTCATAATTTATATTTTTAGCTGGTTGTGCCAAACACCTTGCTATTTTGAAATTTTCTATATTAATTGCTATTTGTTTGTCCAGTGATAATAAATTACCCGTTCAGGTCTCTTGTTGCTAGTATGTGATGCAAATAATGCCTCAAGAAATTCTATTATTGCAACAGAGAAAAAAACTAATAATATTGCATTATTTTATTTATAGCTTGCTCATTTTCTTTAATGTTTCAAAAATTCTGATATTGGTTCATTTTGTTTTGGAAAGCCACTGGACACAGCATCAGCTCGGATGCAGACTAGTGAATTTGGGAAATCTAAGGGTCTTTGGCAGACTCTTACCGAGGGCTCCTGGAAAAAGGCATTTGATGGTGTTGGTGTTTCTCTGCTTCTCACATCTAATCCTGCCATACAGGTACTGAGAATATTATTTATTGTACTTAGTTTCTCATTCCTTCAAGTAACAATCATTTGGAAGAATTTTAATGCAGCATATGCAATAACTGTGTTATCATTGGATTAAATGTTTGTAATGTTTTATAGAGGAGAGAAAAGATCATTGAGGAATAGCTCATGATAGCATTCCATAGTACCATACATGTCATGGCAAGTGTAAATGGAATTCAATTATCTGGGTTTAAAATGAGAAAATCTCAGGAAACTTAAAAAATTGGTAAAATAGTGGAAATATAATTGATTTTGTTATTTCTTGTCAAATATAGTGTATAGAGATAAAAGTAAACATAATCAATAAAAGTAATGCCAATTGTAAAAAAATGTGTGGGCTTTAAAAAAAGATAAAATTATTTTACTTTTTACCTAAGAGGGTTTACGTAAAACAAAGGTTGGGGACTGAAGGCTGAGATATGGTCCATTGCATTTTTCTTCTGAATGTTATTCCTTCATTCCTTAGCCACTATCTTTTGCTATTAACTATGACACCACTTTTGTCTGTTGCCTTTCTTGTATAAAACTGGAGACTCTGCTTATTGCCCTCTCTGGCTAAATCATTGATGTCTTAACTTTTGCCTGTTAGTTTTCCATGATAGGAAAATACTGAAGATGTTTTTTTGGCAACATTTTGATATTATTGCATCATGTTAGATAAATGACTTGCATAGGACACATTTGTGTGTGTGAAATATTTCATATGGTGTTCTTTAGAAAAAAATATTTTTGGTTTCAATTTGAGAGGTGATCAGATGTATTTTTTTCAAATTCAAACACACATCTCTGTGTAGCCCACACCTGTCCTTCCACCTTAAAAGTTTGGTCTTGGTGACCCACATTTTTCAACCACTAACTATGCTAGAGAGAGGTGAATAGTTTTTGGCCATCTGCTAGTTAGAGGTTGTCGGTAAATGAGGTGCAGAAGTTTCTGAAATGTGGACAAAGTCTGATCTGAACTCTCTTTCAAAGTAGTTTAGATTGACTTGTTGCATCTTCCTTTTTCATCTATAGGCATTTTTTTGGAATAAATCTTTCCCTTTCCTTGGATGTGGCAATATTCGGGAAGTAATGTCATCATCAAATTAACGATGCATGTGACATGGTCCAATTGCAAATAATGAGAATCATTTAAATATGGTTAGTCATTAATAGAGAATCTGTCTGGTAAATCAAGATTCAAACTTGCAGCTAATCAAGTGTTTGTGTAGTTCTTTAACTACAAAGGCTTACGTCTATTTTCTGGAGAGTTTTGTGCTATTGTAGTCTCCATGTGAATATTAACTTAAAAAAAAATCTTTCAAACAACTCATCCTTTTACATTTCTTTCTGCATTACACTGGTTTTAACATTTTAATTTTTATGTGATTGGGTGCCAGCTAGGGGTTGCACCTACCAAAATTAAAGGCGGTGTTGCCAAGTTCACAACTCTAATAGCTATAACAAATAACATCACAATTCTTTATTCAATTTACTATTCTGTTTTTACATTTGTAATATCCTCCCAGTAGAATTGAATGTCATATCCAATTTTGAGCAGTGGATAACTGGCAATTTGATTAAAGTAAGATGGAAAAGAAATCTTTTAAAACAAAGTGGAGTTCAAAAATTGTGTACAATGCCCTATTCCTTTGGAAGAGTCATTGTTTGAAGTCTGGTTTGCATCTCCAGTATCTGCATTTTAACAGGCTATTACTGAATTATGCACGAGGATGCTTGCTTGCACTTTATCTTGCATGTGTGCTAGTTCATTGCACTAGTCTGACATGTCTAATGTTTTCTTTCAGTACACAGTTTTTGAGCAGTTGAAAAGAAGGTTATTGGTGAAACAAAAAAGAAATCAAAATGATTCAGTTACAGCAGACTGTTCTCCTGTTGTCATCTCAGCTTTTGCTGCCTTCTTGTTAGGTGCACTTTCAAAGACAGTAGCTACAGTTGTGACATATCCTGCAATAAGGTTTTATTCTTTAACTACATTCTTATTTAAACGTTTTTTTTTTCCTTAGGTGATCAATGTTATTTTAAAGTGACATTAAGTCCAATTGCCAGCTATTGGCTATGAGACTTCCTATAATTTTCAAATCTGCTTTAAGTTGCGTAGTTGAGTATCTGTGGTTTGCACTTTCAGCCATGAGCTAGTTGATTCTTTGTGATTGGAGTCTTCTTTTATAAAAAGCTATTGTAATTCCTCTTACAAACTCCAATTTGCAGATGCAAGGTTATGATTCAACGTGCTGAAACAGATGATGAAAATAAACTCAAAATGAATGGAGAAATTCGAGAAAAACAACCTAAACAAGTAGTAGATGCTTTGAGAATCATTTGGCGAAATGAGGGCCCTTTAGGTTTCTACAAAGGATTATCTGCCCAAATTTTGAAGACAGTCCTGAGTGCAGCTTTATTATTGATGATCAAAGAGAAAACTTCTCGTAGCACTTGGGTTTTGATGGTTGGACTCAGAAGGTATATTTTAGATGCAAAAAAGAGAATTAAGCAAACATGATTATGTTGTAATTGAAAAGTATTGGCAAAGGGCCAAAGACATTTACCTCTGTGACAGTTCATGTGAAATTCAGATACTGTCCTATACTGGAGATGTTGGGGGACAGACAAAACCAAAGGCATTCTTGACTAAACTTATGTTGTTGTATAAGCATCTGCCATTTGAAGGCTTATGCAATTTCATGTGTAACTTAATAAACTGATTGTGATGTAAGATACGTTCTGTATGGTAAGCTTTGAAAATTGTAGCTATTGATAGATGGGAGCTACCTATCAAGTTTTTTCTTTGCACTATAGACCATGCCATTGATTTATTCTAAGAATTTTTTTAGTATCGTGAACTGTACAATGCATAACTTGAATGAATCCATTTTGAGGTTTGAAAGTGCAGTTTTGTTTTTTCACACATCTGGCAATGTAATTTTGACCCAAGTTGACAAATTTGGAGGTACTTGACAAAGGGGAACCACACCAGTTGATACAAAACCTGATGAAAAACGATCACCAACTAGTTTACAATCAAAATACAGCCATTTCAGACTTCTGCATTACCACGATTGCTTTGCTGGTGCAATTGATTCATGGCTATTAGCAATATCTGGTTATTGACTACAACTTATGCCAATTTCTACATAGCTGATTGAGCACCATTAACACTAACTTATGCCAATTTCTACACAGCTGATTGAGCACTATTTACACTATTCAGTTCCAATTATGGCTCTCCAGCTAAATGAACAGGGTGTCTTACACTTGGTGGACAAGACTTCTAAACATAAAGTTTGAAGTCTGCTACACTTGGTGTATGATAGACTTCTAAACATAATGGTATATTTAGAACCTAGTTCGGTATCAAGTCTTAGATTGAATTAATAGACAATATAGCATTGTCATTGTAGGCTAATTTCGGTTCTTAGAAAATACATAAAAATACCATGCACCGATTTTTATACTCTTTCTAATTTTCAAAAATAGAGAATGCTTCTTTTTTGGGTAAATAAAGATGGTAATTGCAGATTGAAAGTATTGTTTTCTCTTGTAGTACTTACTATTATAATATTTTACATAAATTTTTAATAAAATATACAGGTAAACTTTAAAAATTGGAAAAAACCACAGTTACCAGATACTTCACCCCCTCTCCCTTGGTATGCATATCGCCGTATCGGATACGGATACTCATAGGATACGGCTCGGATACTTCTTGGATACTGTATCTAGCTGTACCCAAAAAGACCCTATTTTTTTCCAGTGCCGGATACATGCAGATGCAGCATTCTCATGATATTTGTGCCGTATCCCAAAAATATTAACCCTAGAATGTTAAAAATTGCCACAAACAACTGTTCCATGACCTAGCATGCTGATTTCTTGTTGCAGGGAACTACTCTGGACCAACACGCACACGATGGAAATATATCTTTTTATGCGATTGTATATACTCAAATAATCGCATTCATTCTAAAGTTGGAGATATAGTGTCAACAAGCAACAGAGTAAGAGGCAAATTTTATTAATTGGTGATACTTTTTTTAATTTTTGGCTTTTTTGTTTTACTTCACATTGTAAACTTTTATTTATTTATTAAGTTTAATACATTTAACTTTTTTTAAATTTAATTTATTAATATATAATATATTTGTTATATTAAATTTAAATTATTTAATATTATTATTGCTAATCTATCTATCTATTTATCTATATATATACAGAGACATATATATATGTCGTATCTAGCCATATCCATATTAGCGGTCTTGAAAAAATAGCCGTATCTGTATCCGATACCTTATCTGTATCCGTATCCGTGTCCATGCAACTCTGGAAAAAACCACTTTTAATATGGGAGGAATGGAACCTGTGGGTTACTCCCAAGAGAGGGAACCACTTTTAGCAATAGATCCCTCGTCATTGGGCAACATACAGTTACAATCTTAAATATTTTAGATGTTTAATGTTATGAACATTCAGAGACTTTTAGCATACAGACTTCTATATATCTTATTGCTTGCAGTACTACTACTTATTTTGCAATATCACATATTGCCCTCCGAGGAAAGCCTCTCCATTTTGTGATCAGGATCCTTTGTAATTTGATGTTTTATTTAGAGAACTGGTTTACTTGTGATGTTTTCAATTTGATTTGGTAAAATAAACTTTTGAGCTTTTATTAAAAATCATACGATGCCAATATTAAAATTGTTATGTACTTCAATCAAAATGATTTAATTTATCTTAAGAATTAGAAGGTCTACCTATACACATTTATCGAAATGCAGAAGTAACCAACATGACAAAGAAACATCATGTAATTTTCCTGTAGTAAGCGTCATCTACGTAAGGTTGTAAACCATATTTCCTCTGGTATGCTTCATCTACGTAAGGTTGTAAACCATACTCTATTAAGTGCTAGCCGTGGTATTTCAAGTTTGAATTTTAGAGTTCCCTTCTTTGTAATGCGTAGCCTCAACATATGAGAAAGGGTAGCAGGCTATGAAAAAAATAATAATATATATTCGTATCATTATCTACAATAATATTGGTCAGACCTTGAACTTGTGATACTTGAGAGACAGATAACCCTGGAAAATTTCTTACCAACCAATTGTAAAGGAAACTTGAAGAAAAGAATGTATGACATGCTATGACTCACAATTTTATTCTGAAACTCTATCAAATGAGGGCCCTTAAAATATGGAACTTACCAACAAATTTTAGAGGGAATTTGAAGGAAAGAAAGGATGGCATGCTATGATCACAATTTTGTTGAGGACCTTGAAAATATGAAACTGAAATATGCAAAATTATAGACCTCTTAACTTCAAAAGAATCTTGAAAGAAAGATTACTAATTAAACTGTTTCATTTTGCTCAAAGCTTTTTTCACCCATTATCAATTCTTGTTCATAAAATTTAGATTTCTATCACGGGAGGAAGGTTGCCTTGTAGTGCACATCAATTCCTAGAGCATTTAAAGGAAAACTCTGCTGGTTACTTTTGAAAATTCCACAACCAAGTTGAGAATTACACTTAGTGACCTCCATTGGCAAAATCAAGGCCAGGTGAATTGTTGAAAAAAATGGACAGATTTGTGGCATCAATTCAGACTGACTGGTATGTCTTTGATTTTGAATTGGATTGCCTGGCCCTGTGTCTTTCCTTCTCATTAAATTGTTTGCTTTGAGATCTGCTTGCTTTTCTACCTTAATACCTTTATCCACCGTCTTTCTCAACATATTTTCATAGTTCCACGGGAACGCGTCCCCCCCCCCCTCCCAAAAAAAAATTCCTGACGTTTCCGGGACGGGGACGTCCCCTAGCCACACCTCCACCGCTGCTCCGAATTGCCGCCATCCTTGGGACGTTTCCCTCTGAGAGGGGACGTCTCCGAGGCGTCCCTTTAAAAAGGGGGTGTCTGGGGGACTTTGGGACGTCCAAGGGATGCCCAGACGTCCCTTGACCCCTGGGACAATTTTATTTTCTCGCCTACTGAGCATAAGCATGATATTGGCTCATCATTGGTGGACAATAAAAATAAATGCTTGAATGCTACTGCTAAAACAAGAAGTAGATCCAGAGAAACCACAAAAGTACCAACGTAGGTACAAGGAAAAAAAGCTACTACAGTCTCCAATGCGGTAAACACACCTCCCACTATATCTGTCTGCAACGCTTCTCAATCTCAAGCACAGAGGAAAAGTAGAAGGTGTTAGTTAGCTGAACTACATAAACAGATTGTGAATGCACTTCAGCAACTCGGTGGTTCACAAGGTGAGCCTTTTGTGATTGGGTTTTTGTTTAGCGTGGTTATCTATAATAGGCCTGCTTCAGCCTTGCTATTTAGATTTATGCATATTTCGGATTTGCTGAAAGGTTGACACAATAAAGGGTAGAGAATTCCAACAGATTACCTTTAGGATTTTCTGTTAGCCCAATGCCAAGGATGCTGCATCAAAGATGTTGGTCCAACTTGAAATTTGGCACATTTGACCTCATATCAAAGTGTTCTATACTTATAAATATGCGAATAACTCTTTCCATGTCAATCATATATTAATTTTTGTTTGGCTTAGGCATAGATAACTCACACAGGAATAGATAACTCACAATTTTGTTGTTCTAATTGCTTGATAGACCTTGAACCAGAACCTGTAGTTTATACTCTTGATGACCTGTTCAAGAAAACTTGACCAAAGCCACCCATCTATTATTTGCCATTAAATAAAGAGCAAGTAGCTGCTAAGTTGGTTGCAAGGATATGAGATCAACAAAATAGATCATAGGTCACCTGTAAAAGCACGAATGGAGCTGCTCTCCTCTGTTTTATTATAAACCTTTCCAAGTGCAAATTCTTGATGAAGTTACATCTCAAGAAAGGTGGAAGATATACATACATACATAGAAATTATGAAATTTTGAAAATTCTGAATTCGATATTTTGATTTTGATTTTCAATGTTCAATGTTCAATGTTCATTAGTTCAATGGTTCAAACAATCAAACTTGAAACTTCATTGTTAAAAACTTATGTTAAATTGTTGATGTTCAATGCAATATACTTATTCCTTATACATCTTTTTATTACTAATTTTTCAAGTACTATATGTATTTGCACCCCTCCTCTGCGCCCCCGTTGTCCTTGGTGCAGGAGCACCAAGGGCTTGGAGCCCATGTATATACTTTCACATTTTTTGGTGTGATGTTTTTGATTTTCATTTAGGAGATCGCGAGTCCCACTTGATGCATGCAAGCATTGTATGTATATACAAAATGGAACCATCGGCGTAAGAAGAGGAAAGTCTGGCCGATGGAGAAGTTTGGGGTTAGCATTTCGGCATGAGATGGAGGATCGGAGGACAAGCCCAAAGTCAGAGCGATGGAGAGAGTCTCACCGAAGAGCAAGACAAAGACTATACATATCGGTAGGAGTATTGAGATCGGTGAACAAAAGGAAAGTTACACCGAAAGGTTAAGTCTGGCCGATGCTTCTATTCGTCGGAGAGAGTTGGCGCATCGGAGGAGAGGTGAAAGGTTTCACCGATGTCGAAGGTCACACCGACAAAGGTGAAGGGAAGTTTCCATCGGAGAGAGATGGTATATCGGCAGCAGAAGTTTGGAGCTTGCCGATGGTGTTTGTCACACCGATAAGCGAAAGTAACACTAACGTTGGACTCATCAGCAGGAAGCTTGGATATCAGGGGAAAGAAATGTGACGTTGCCGATAGGCATTGTCTTGCCGATGACTGCCAGCAAAGCCGTGATGGTGAAGCCGATGACTGCCAGCAAAGCCATGACGGTGAAGACAAGGAAAGGTGACCGATCGGTGAGAAAAGTGAGATCGGTGAAAGAAGTTATGAAGTGGCCGATAGCAAATGTCCTGCCGAAGGTAAAGCAAATGAGTATGTCGATAAGACAATAGATTATCTTGCCAATGAAAGAATGCATGCATATTTCAGTATATGCAAAGGAGCAATACGAATGGAGGAAACCCTAACCGTCTGATAACGGACAAGGGTAGAAATTATATAAGGTCAAATTCATTTATGTGAAGAGGTTGGAAGCCTGAGATACGTTGAATGTAATAGAGAAACTTCTGATAATAGAAACATTGACAGTTTACATCCATTTGTATATTGTCTGTAGAATACTTGTATAATCCGGTTTGTAGTAGAATAGACAGTTCAATTTCTATTCTCTTGTTTCTGTTTGTGCAAGATGTCTCTGTCTTGATGCCCCTGCATTTTCCTTGTACAGTCATGGAGGGTTATCAAGCAGAGACCTTGTTTCTTTTGTTTCTGTTTGTGTTAGTGATTGGGCTATCAGAGAGAGGCCATGTGAACTTGTACTAGGCGAGCTGTGCTATAGTCCGGCTAGTATGCAAGTTACAGTTTAAGAGACAGGCGTGAAAACAGAGTAGAAGAAGTTGAGTACCAAGCAATTAGAACCCTAGACCTAGAGAGGAGGGCTAATAACGGGCTCAAGAAGGCTATGAGCCTTGGAGTTGAGAATCTTGGAAGCAGTGAGGGAGAAGAAGAATTCCTCACACCAAGAAAGTAGTGTCTGTATTGGAAATAACAGACAAATAGATCTTTCACCTCTATAATAGACTGTTTAGGTTGAATTAGGCATTTTGGGGTAGAAAATGTCTATGAGCACTTGAATTGGTAGGGAGACTTGGGATTGACATAGGTCTTGAAGTGTTGTGTCAAGATAGAGTGACTAAACCCATAGGCCTCCCCATCAAATTGGTATCAGAGCAAGTTAAAGATTTGGGCTATTCCTAGGTTGGAATAGAAGAAGTTGTATGTCATCATCGAGTTCAAGTGAGTCTGTAGGTTCATCCAAGAAGATGGTGACTAATGTAGAATTGGCAAAGAAGGTTGAGGATCAAGAAGAGGAGAATAGGCTCCTACAGGAAAGATTGGCAGAAATGGAAAGTAAACTGGGTGTAATGATGGAGAAGATTGAAGAAGTCAGGCAGAAAGTAAACAAGGAAAAATGTGTGTCTATAGAAGATGAAGAGCCCACACCTGATCCTAAGTTGGAAGAACCTTTCTTGAAGGCCTTGAAAGCCATGAGTGGTAAGACATTGGAAGGAGTTCCTCTTTTTAGTGGAAAGATGGAACTTGATTTGGTTATGGAATGGATAGAAGGTTTAGAAAATCACTTTGAATGTGATGGAGTGAGTGAAGCACAAAAGGTGAAGGTGGCTAAATCAAGACTCAGAGGAGCTGCCTTGACATGGTGGAAATTTGTTCAAACTGAAAGAGAAAAAGAAGACAAGAAACCTATAGCTACTTGGAAGGGTATGGTGGCTAAAATCAAAAAAGTATACATGCCTGGAGATTATGAAGTCCAGTTGTACAAGAAACAGCAAAATTTGAGACAAAGAGAATTAGATGTCAGTGCATACACTGAGGAGTTTCAAAAACTATGCCTGAGGTCTAAGGTGATGGAAGATGAAAATGTGAAAGTAGCAAGATACCTCAATGGTTTGAGGTGGAGTATTCAAGAGGAAATCAGCTTATTCAGCCCTACAACAGTGCATCAAAGCTATCAGCTAGCACTCAAGGTAGAGGAGAAGAGTAAGAAGAAGCAAGAGACAAACAACAGATCAAGAGGAAGAGGTAGAGACAGCGGAGGAAGAGGAAATTATGGTGGTAGGAATACTAATCAAAGACCCCAAGGAGAATCCAAACTCACAGAGCAGAGTGGAGAGACTACTAGTAGAGGAAACTACAAAGGAAGGGGATCTAACAAAGGAAGATTAGGTGGATCAGGCAGAGGATCCTACTTTACCACTATGAAATGCTACAATTGTGGACAATTAGGCCATCCAACATATAGGTGTCTTGATAAGGGCACACTTTCTTCTCAAGGAGTTGATAAAAGAAATCATTATGTACAAGATGATGCTTCAAGCAGCAAATCACCTGAAGTCAGTCTAGCCTCAGAAGTGGGAGAGAACATCATGGTAAGAAGAACCTTGATCAAAGAACTAGTGAAAGCTGAACCAAGCCAGAGGAGAGCATTATTTAGAATCAGATGCAAGATTATGAATAAGGTATGTCAAGTAATCATAGACTCAGGGTCTATTGATAACATAGTGTCAGATGAAGCAGTTAGAAAATTAAATTTGCAAAGAATACCTCATTCAAATCCATATAGAGTCACATGGTTAAATAAAGGTCAGCATGTGATAGTCAATGAGCAAACTTGGGTAGAGTTTGGTATAGGTGGATATAAAGACAAGGTACTCTGTGATATCCTACCTATGGATGCATGTCATCTCTTATTGGGCAGACCATGGCAGTTTGACTGAAAGGCCATACATGATGGTGAGAAGAATGCATATTCTTTTCAAAAAGATGGTGTCACCTATAAAATTCAGTCATTGGAAGATGAAGAAGTAAATAAGACCAAAAGTCCTAGTGTCTTAATTATGAGTGGTAAAGAGTTTTTGAACACTCTTAAGGAGGATGGTATTGGATATGCTATCGTAGTGAAACCTAAGGAGGAGCAGAAAGACAAAAAGGTAGTGATCCCAAAAGAGGTACAGACTATACTGGAACAGTATAAGGACATCATTAGTGATGGAACACCAGCAACACTACCTCCACAGAGAACTATTAGCCATCAGATAGATCTGATTCCAGGAGCATCTTTGCCTAACAAGGCTCCTTACAAGATGACTCCAGAACAACATAAGGAAATAACCAGACAAGTACAAGAATTGCTTGACCAGGGGTTGGTTAGGAAAAGCATAAGTCCTTGTGCAGTGCCTACAGTGTTGGCACCAAAGAAAGAAGGAACATGGAGATTGTGCACAGACTCCAGAGCTATCAATAAGATCACCATAAGGTACTGGTTTCCAATTCCCAGAATTGAAGATCTTATGGACTGTTTAGGAGGAGCTAAGTATTTCACCAAGATAGACCTGAAAAGTGGTTACCACCAGATCAGAATCAAGGAAGGTGATGAGTGGAAAACAACCTTTAAAACCATAGAAGGACTATATGAATGGCTTGTTATGCCATTTGGTTTATCAAATGCTCCCAGCACATTCATGAGGCTCATGAATGAAGTCCTCAAGGACTATACGGGTAAATTTGTAGTTGTTTATCTAGATGACATCTTGATTTTTAGTCAAACTAAAGAAGAGCATCTTGAACATGTAAATACTGTTTTGAAAAAGTTACATGATGAACAACTAACCATAAATTTGGAGAAGTGTGAATTTATGAAGCAGGAGTTGGTATACCTTGGTTTTGTGTTGTCCAAAGGAGAATTGCAGATGGATAAGTCAAAGGTAGAAGCCATATTGAATTAGCCTACTCTTAGAGCAGCAACTGAGGTGAGAAGTTTTCATGGCTTAGCTCAGTTTTATAGAAAATTCATAAAGAATTTCAGTGCTATTTGTGCACCTATGCTTGATACAATCAAAGGTGGGATGAAAACAAAGTTTCAATGGACACAAGCAGCTAATAATAGTTTTGAACTGTTGAAGAAAGAAGTTGCCACACAGCCAGTGTTAGTGCTGCCTAGTTTTGACAAGTTGTTCACTTTAGAATGTGATGCTAGCAATATTGCAGTAGGTGCAGTACTTAGCGAAGAGAATAGACCAGTAGCCTTTTTCAGTGAGAGGCTAAACTAAGCAAAGAGTAGATACTCTTCATATGACTTGGAGCTATATGCTCTAGTCCAAGCACTTAGAAAATGGAGACATTATCTCCCACCTAAGGAATTTGTTGTGTATACAGACAATCAAGCTTTGAGTTTTCTGAACTCACAAGATAAGTTGAGTCATAGGCATATCAAGTGGATGGAGTACTTACAGTCCTACACATTCACAATTAAGCATAAGAAGGGACAGCTCAACAAAGTAGCAAATGCTTTAAGTAGGAGGCTGCTCATAGTGCAAGAAGTGCAATTAAGAAGTATAGGAATGGAAGAGTTTAGAGCTCTTTACAAAGAGGATGAAGATTTTGCTGAAGCATACAAGGTCTGTCAAGACTTTGAAAATCACTTTCATAGTGAGTTTGCAGATTACACATTGCAGCAGGGATTGCTGTTCAAAGGTGGACAGTTGTGTGTACCAAAAGGATCCATGAGGGAAAATCTCATACAGGAGAAGCATAATGGCAGTTTGAGTGGACACTTTGGTCTGAATAAAACATTGGAGTTAGTCCAGAGGTTCTACTATTGGCCGAAGATGCACAAAGACATCAGAAAGTATGTGGAGCAGTGTATCATCTATCAGAAGGCCAAGGGAACTTCTTCAAATGCTGGACTGTATCAATCATTACCAATTCCTTCCAGACCACGGGATTGTGTAAGTATGGATTTTGTAGTTGGTCTACCAAAGACTAAGACTGGTTTTGATAGTATTTTTGTAGTTGTTGATAGATTCAGCAAGATGAGTCATTTCATTCCCTGTAAGGTGACTCATGATGCCAGCCATATAGCTCATTTGTTTTTCAAAGAGGTCATAAGGATTCATGGACTTCCAGCAAGCATCGTGTCTAATAGAGATGCTAAGTTCATGGGACATTTTTGGAAAACTCTATGGCAGAGGTTAGGAACAAATCTGTCGTTTGGATCAGCCTATCATCCACAGACAGATGGCCAAACAAAAGTGGTGAATAGGATATTGGGCAACCTGTTAAGGTGTTTGACAAAAGAATATGGACAGAGTTGGGATCAAGTCATTTATCAGGCAGAATTTGCCTATAATGATAGTGTGAATAGGACTACTGGCAAAAGTCCATTTGAAATAGTGTATGGAATGCATCCTAGAGGTGTATATGAACTCCGACATCTTAGAGACATGGAGTATAGAAGTGGTCATGCAGAAGATTTTGCACAGTCTATGAAGGAGATTCATGACCAAGTGAAGAAGACATTGATGGAAAATACCCAGAAAATCAAGGATAGGGTAGATGCACACAGGAAGGATGTTCAGTTTGAAGTTGGTGATTTAGTCATGGTTGATTTGAACAAAGCCAGATTGCAGAAAGGGATGCCAACCAAATTGCAGATGAGACGGATTGGTCCTTGCAGAATTCTGAACAAGTATGGCAACAATGCTTATAGGATTGATTTACTAGTAGACTTGGCAATTTCACCAGTGTTCAATGTTCAAGACCTGGTACATTATAAAGGTCCTCATCCAGCAGCAGGGGAATCTAGCTCAGAAGCTGCACAGCCAGTGAGTGATGTGACCTTGCCACCTCAACTCAAACCATAGGCTGAGAAAATTCTGGATTCTCGCGTGCAGAAACAGACCAGACATGGTGTGTATATGGAGCATCTGATCAAGTGGAAACAGTTGCCTGAAGCAGAGGCTACCTGGGTTGCAGAATCAGAGTTCAAGAAATGGGGCATTGATTTTGCCTTGCTGTCACCGGAGGTGACTTGACTTCTTCTGCGCAGGGGGAGTATGGTGCAGGAGCACCAAGGGCTTGGAGCCCATGTATATACTTTCACATTTTTTGGTGTGATGTTTTTGATTTTCATTTAGGAGATTGCGAGTCCCACCTGATGCATGCAAGCCTTGTATGTATATACAAAATGGAACCATCGGTGTAAGAAGAGGAAAGTCTGGCTGATGGAGAAGTTTGGGGTTAGCATTTCGGCGTGAGATGGAGGATCGGAGGACAAGCCCAAAGTCAGAGTGATGGAGAGAGTCTCACCGAAGAGCAAGACAAAGACAATACATATCAGCAGGAGTATTGAGATCGGTGAACAAAAGGAAAGTTACACCGACAGGTTAAGTCTGGTCGATGCTTCTATCCGTCGGAGAGAGTTGGCACATCGGAGGAGAGGTGAAAGGTTTCATCGATGTCGAAGGTCACACCGACAAAGGCGAAGGGAAGTTTCCATCGGAGAGAGATGGTATATCGGCAGTAGAAGTTTGGAGCTTGCCGATGGTGTTTGTCACACCGATAAGCGAAAGTAACACTAACGTTGGACTCATCGGCAGGAAGCTTGGATATCGGGGGAACGAAATGTGACGTTGCCGATAGGCATTGTCTTGCCGATGACTGCCAGCAAAGCCGTGACAGTGAAGCCGATGGCTGCCAGCAAAGCCGTGACGGTGAAGACAGGGAAAGGTGACCGATCGGTGAGAAAAGTGAGATTGGTGAAAGAAGCTATGAAGTGGCCGATAGCAAATGTCCTGCCGAAGGTAAAACAAATGAGTATGTCGATAAGGCAATAGATTATCTTGCCGATGAAAGAATGTAGACATATTTCAGTATATGCGAAGGAGCAATACGAATGGAGGAAACCCTAACTGTCTGATAACGGACAAGGGTAGAAATTATATAAGGTCAGATTCATTTTTGTGAAGAGGTTAGAAGCCTGAGATACGTTGAATGTAATAGACAAACTTCTGATAATAGAAACATTGACAGTTTGCATCCATTTGTATATTGTCTGTAGAATACTTGTATAATCCGATTTGCAGTAGAATAGACAGTTCAATTTTTGTTCTCTTGTTTCTGTTTGTGCAAGATGTCTCTGTCTTGATGCCCCTACATTTTCCTTGTACAGTCATGGAGGGTTATCAAGCAGAGATCTTGTTTCTTTCATTTCTGTTTGTGTTAGTGATTGAGCTACAGAGAGAGGCCATGTGAAATTGTACTAGGTGAGCTGTGCTATAGTCCGGCTAGTATGCAAGTTACAGTCTAAGAAATAGGGGTGAAAATAGAGTAGAAGAAGTTGAGTACCAAGCAATTAGAACCCTAGACCCAGAGAGGAGGGCTAATAACGGGCTCAAGAAGGCTATAAGCCTTGGAGTTGAGAATCTTGGAAGCAGTGAGGGAGAAGAAGAATTCCTCACACCAAGAAAGTAGTGTCTGTATTTGAAATAACAGACAAATAGATCTTTCACCTCTGTAATAGACTGTTTAGGTTGAATTAGGCATTTTGGGGTAGAAAATGTCTATGAGCACTTGAATTGGTAGGAAGACTTGGGATTGACATAGGTCTTGAAGTGTTGTGTCAAGATAGAGTGACTAAACCCATAGGCCTCCCCATCAGTCCTCCCACCGTCCCCAAACTTAGGCTCCCCGTCCCCACGTCCGAAACTCATGGAACTATGCATATTTTGGAGTTATGTAACTTACATTTTGATTTTCCTATTCTTTTACTTACTATTACAAATTTTTTCTTCTGGCTGTGTCCTTGTCAAAGGTTAAATTCTATGCAGCTGTCGACAGTGAAATTTGTGGGCAGCAATGAGGAATGTAAATCCTCCAAAGTCTTGACACAGATTTACTTAAGAACTTAAGAAATCCAAATTTAAATCGCACGATGAAATTAAATTAGTTAAAATAGAATACCCAACGTATTTATGAAAGTAAAAACAGTCTACTTTTAAAAGAGATATATTGGGAGCTACAAATGTAAAATTTCATATTCCATGGCCTAGTAAAAGAAAATAAACACAGCTTGCAGTAAAAATGAAGGGTCTAATTTTACTTCAGACTGTACAAGATTGTAATAAATTATCTCACTAGCACTTAACAATCAAAGTTCAATAAATGAGCACATATAATCCTCTTTTCCCCAAATCACCCAAAAACAATGGAAGGGCACAAATCGCTAAGGATTGTTTCAAGAAGTAACACAATACTCGAAGTTGTATAATTCACATTCCAAATTCATATGAGGATTAAAATCACAGTAGTCCAAATAATTATCTAAGTACAAATTCCAAGTAAGGAATCGTAGAAATCAGTTCATTATATTAAAATTTCCTTGAAGTGGCTCCATGCAAATCCCCCCCTTCCATTGGGAGTACACACAGCTTATATTAATATCAATAGTTCTCCTTCACAAGAGGAATTAAAGAGTTAACGAGACTTTTCAACTTCTATTAAAGAAAAAAAAACAATTAGTCAACATATATTTTGTAATAGATTCATACTCTTCCAATTCTAGCGGCTGTAAACATCTGAGAAGCACAAGCAACGACAATACATAAGATTTGGTTACAGTAGGAAAATTTATCATTACTCAGTGGCATTTTACAAGAGATAGATCATCTATTACATGTAACAAGTTTGGGCATTAATGTTACACTAGTTAATGTAGAGAGCAAACCGTGGAATCCTACAACAACAAATTACATGCTTATTTAAAGACACTCCAAAAATTACATGCTTATTTGAAGACACTCCAAAGCACCTTAGAGTGCTTAAATACATTAGTATACTATTGCATTTAATCCATGCCAAAGTAGAGTTCCTAATATAGGACACTTTGGACAAGGAATTTCACCATGTTTCTAAAATAGAAACCAAGGTAAAGATGAAGCAATAATGCCTTTCTCCATGCAAGAGTTCCCACATCAAAGAACAATTTTTGACCTTTTGTACAACACCAAAATGTACTTACATATAATCCATAGTAGAATTTTTTACCACCTTCTCTAAACCCTAAGTTTCCTCAAATATTTGCACTAGAAATGAATAAAGGGAAATGGCCATAAGGTAAAAAATGTTGCAATCTCCACCACTCCAACTCTCACAATGATACTAACTACCACACACAATAAAATCTTGTCTTGCAGGAGACACTAGATCCTAATGAGATCAAGAAGACTAATCAAGAGGCACAATCTCTCAACATGACCACACCAATAGACACTTTATGATAGTGTGAGTGAATTTTCCACATGACTTGATGGGTCAATGGATAAATTGCACATGTTATCATCAACAATAGAAACTAGAATAACATCATCACACAAAATATAGTATAATGCCTTGAAATCTCAACAAACACACATTCAAATCCATGCTCTTTGGGATGGATACAATAGGGAAAGGAGATGCAAGTAAGTTTATAATGTACATTAGTAATGTTGTTAAACATATGTGTGGCACAGTCACTTGTGACATCACCCCCCTAGAGGTATGTGACATATTGCTTGGTATACCCTTTGTACATGATCATCAAGGTGTCTACAATGCAAAACTACAATGCTAGAAAATTCACCTACTTCGTTAGATTTTAGAATTGTTTCATTGAGGGCTCCCAATACTTCTTCAGAAAGTTCACACTCCTAATTTGGATGTTTTTTGAGTAGGTCTCTCTCTCTCTCTCTCTCTCTCTCTCTCTCTCTCTCTCTCTCTCTGGGGGGGTGGTGGTCCTACAAGTTTTCTCCTTTTATCCTTTTTTGAGAGATCATTATGTACATGGGTTTGTAACTAGGACCCATCATCATCATCTTCCCTACCTACTTAACCTCTGATTATGTGGCGTGCTAGAGTGCATAATACTTTTACATATTTATTTAATTATCTTAGATTTATTATGTATAGGATAATCTTGCTTAGATGTTGGCTTGTACACATGTTGCATTCTAAGGAGCGTCTTCTCTCACCCACATATGTCACATTCATAGGAAGCATCTTCTATAATTAACAAGTCATGTTTTATTCGTTCTCCTTCATAGTGACTCACCTAATTGTCATATGATAGGACTCTTCTTGACTTTTTTTATTATAAATACTCCTCTCATGCTCACATTTGATTAATGAGCCTACATCATTATAATCTTGCACTTGTGGAATACAACATCATATTATTAGATGAAAATTTATTTTTATGTTTTTCATTTATTGGAATAGTGCATCTTCTATTGTAGCTTGTTTCACTCATGTAGATCATGATCTTGTGATTTCATCTCCATCATAGGTGAATCTTACAAAGTAAATTATGGATGATGGCCATGGATGAGGAAATGGATTCATTGAGAAAGAGAAAAACATGGCATTTGGTTTATTTTCTTGATGCTAAAAAATCTATTGGATACAAATGGGTTTTCAAGAAGTTTAGTTCATATGGTAATGTTGAGTAGTAAAATTTTTGATTGGTTGTGAAAGGGTATTCCTAGTTTGAGGGAATTAATTTTGGTAGATCTTTTCTCCTGTTTCTAAACTAACATCCATTAGATTCTTGTTATCTTGATCTACTACATTTGAGCTTGAGGTTGAGCGATTGGATTTGAAGATAACTCTTGTGTATGGTGACTTGGAGGAAGAAATCTATTTGTCACAACCAAAGCACTACATAGAGAAAGGTAAGGCAACACTGGTTTGTTAGTTGAAGAGATCCCTATATGGTAGCAAATAGTCTTGTAGAACGTGGTACCAAAAGTTTGATTTATATGTTTTGGGATTAGGATTTATCAAGTCTAAGTCAGATAACTATATTTATTACAAACATGACAATGATCATTTTATTGTTATCATTTTGTATGTCAATGATGTGCTATTATTTGGTAGCAATAAGGGTATGGTTAGAGACTTGAAATCTCAACTTTCTTTATAGTTTTAAATAAAAGACTTAGGAGCTACTTAGTTTATCTTAGGAATGGAGATGACATGGGATAGGGATAATAAAAAACTTTGGTTGGGCTAGAGAAAGTATGTTGAGTTTATTTTGTAGCATTTCAACATGGTTGATAGTAAACTAATGTGTGTTGTCATTTTTGTAAGAACAAAGCTTTTAGTTGAATAGTGTCTTTTGACATCTAGAGAGATAGAGGATATGAGTTATGTGCCTTGTACTAGTGTAGTCAAGATCCTTTATGTATGTTATGTTCTACACCAAACCAGACATTGCCTAAGCAGTGGGAGTCTTGAACTATTTCATGGCTAATACTAGATGAGATCATTGAACAACAATTAAGAGGGTCTTTAGATATTTGAAAAGTACTTTTAAGTACTCTATATTCTATTTGGGAGGAAATGCCTCAAGGGACCTATAACACCTAGTGGATATTTAGAGATATGTGGATTTAGATTGGATAGGGGATGATGTCTACCAATGGCTACGTGTTTATCCTATTTAGTGGTTCAATGAGTTGAATGAGAAATAAACAAGTTGTGGGACCACTTTATCCACCATAGATATAGATTATATGGTAGGTAATCATGCCTATAGGGAATCTATTTTTCTTCAAAGGTTGTGTTTGGATGTTGGGTTGAGCTAGAGAGTAGTCACAATTCACTGTGATAATTAGAGTGTTATCAACTTAGAAAAGAACCAAGCCTTTCACATGTAGATGAAGGACATTGATGTTATAATTTTATTTATGCCATGGTGGAGGATGGAAGGGTGTTGTTGGAGAAACTTGATATGTTGGTGAATTTTGTAGATGCATTGAAATAGATAGTGAGGATATAGAAGTTTAGATGGTGTGGTGAGTCTTTAAGCCTTACAATCCCTAGTAGTTCATACTCATTCAATATATATGATAAGTGGGAGAAAGTTGGGATAGGTATCATATATCTTGCAATCCTAATGTTCAAATTATGCATTAATTTTATATTTATTTATTTAATTATTATTACACCTACATATTTGGGGCATCCCACTTAAAGCGACACTATGTGTCACTTGTAGTTTTCCACTTGGAAAATTTTAAGACTCACTTAGTATCATGGAAGATGCTAAATATAACTATGACAACTTATAAGGTGTGTAAGAGTTGTCCTTATAGAAAGATCACGATGAGAGGGAGTTACTTGTGGACTTGGTGAAAATTAGGGAGGATCTTTTAGTTAACTACGATTCTAACGACCATGCTTCCAAAATTGAGGATAAGACCAATTTGAGAACACAAGTTGGTGATTGAAGTTACTAATTTATTGCTAGTTGACTCAGCGTGTTTTTGGGTATTGGAATCTTGCATGGATTTGGGTGCCTAGTTTAGCCTATGGTTTCTAGCACATGGTTTGTGGTTTTAATTTCTCCTATATATTAAGTGTTCAGGTTGGAGATATTATTATATTGTATTGTTCATATCATTATGATGAAAAATTATCTCTAGAACTATATTGATTTGTGTGATCTCTTGTGAAGGCTTAAGCCTATCGTTGTATTGTAACTACTATAGTTGTTGATAATACTATAGACACCTAAAAATGACCATGTATTCACCTTCATTTTTGACACATTCCTAACATCACCTTTCATTCTAACACGTCTTCCAAATTAATTAAATAATTCCATTATTTAATTAATTTATCCCATTTTCATTAATCTAGTTTTCCAATATTAAATAAATAAATTTTATTTATTTATTTATTTTCCCATTTCCTCTTAAATTAATTAATAAAGAACATTTATTTAATTAATTTATCACTCCTAACAACTTCCCCTCCATAAATTAATTAAATAATTTTATTATTTAATTAATTTACCAACTCACATCCTTATCTTCAACCACTTACCACAATTATTAAATAATTGGTCACAATTATTAAATAATTGATCCAAAATTAAATTCACTTTTCATCTCCACCATTCATTATCACATCACATCTTTTAATCTCAACCATTCACATAGAATAATGCTCTAGAAGATCTTTATCCATGACCTATAATCCTCTCACCTAATCTTATCCATCCATTTTATATTTTAATCCTAGCCCTTCATTCATCATAGCCAACCTCTATAAATTGAGCCTCTCACATCATTATAACATCACATCTTTCATATGCAAGTACATGCTATCATTGATATTATTATCATTATCATTTGCCTTCATTATAGCCATTTTCATACCTAGGTTATGTTGGTTTTATGAGCAATCCACAATGCATAATGTATCCATAGAACAAAGATAGTAGAACTAGGGTGCACACTACTCCATTCTATCAAGTGTGAGGGTGTGATTCGAGGTGAAGGTATTAAGTTATATTGCATTATCTTCATTATTTATCTTGGATCTTATTTTTGCATACATTTTTGGCACACTCGGTGGGAACCACGTCTCTTTAATCATATTTTTCAAGAAGAAATTATGTCATGTTTGGTTGCAGGTTGCAGATCCGAGCCCTTGATTGTTACAACGGCCCATGCTTCCTTTCGACATGCCTGCGCTTGCAAGCGGTGTGCCTGTGCGCTATATCACCACACCTATGCACTTTGTCTCAGTGCATGTTGCTTGTTTTCGACCTAGTTTTCTTTATTGATCTCTAACAACTGCTTTATTCTAGTTTTTATATGGGATTTTGGATTATCTTTGTTTCTAACTCTCATATGTGACCTGTTGATCAATTAACATTTGGTTTTGTAGGGTTTTATCATGTTTTTATTGTAGGTTTTGGTCATCTTTTCCAAATCTGTGCCAACGCCTGCAAAAGCGTGCCTTTGTTGTGTGTCATTTTATGCAGCTAGGGTTTATCATCTCTGTTAGCCTCAGATATGTGGATCTACCTCTGTGAGTTGTTTCTTGTTTTCTATCAAACTTGACTGTCCATTTTTTGCAAGTTTCAATTCATAATTTTTGTTCAATGCCTATGCTTCACAAACCTGTGCCTATGATCCAGATCTCTGCACCTTTGTTGTGCAGATCCGCACCTATGTTCCTACAAATTTGTGCATGTGCCATTTTTCCAAGCATCTACATTCTATGTCACCACGTCTGTGCTCTCTATCAGTATGCCTGTGCCAGAAATGTAAATCATGTATAACAATCCAGTTTTTTATTTTGTTTATCTATGATTCCGCACTTTTGATTGATTATCATTTTTAGCTAACATTTTGGGTTGTGGTTGGAACTAACACATTTGTGTAGGTTGTTCACACTTGTCAAAGACAAAATATGAAACTACTAATCTATTTTCTTGCAGCTTTGTTTGGTAGAAGACTTTGTTTTTCCACTAAATTAGGCACTAAAGTAAATTAGTTGGTTAATGCACAAGTGTTTTCTGTGTCTTTGAAGTTGTGTGTTGGTATATGCTCTCTCCTTGCACTTCATGTGATCTTAGAGATCAAAAACCTCACATTTCTTCTCTTTGTTATCCCAAGATTTGCTTGTTTGTGTGTATGCTCTCTCCTCACGCTTCGTGTAATCTTGGAGATAAAAAACACCAAGTATAATGTTTCCCTTAGGAGGCCTACCTTTAGAGACACACCCACTCTAAAGGGGTGATCTCAACCACATGTTCTAGCGAGGTATATCAAAGGGGGGAAAGCAAAATTTGTACCTCAATGGTGAACATAAATTGCCCAAGTTGACCCTTGAGACCCTCGAGCCACTGAGACTTGGATTGGTGATGTTTACGATCCATTGCTTGGAATCCTATTCATTGACTTGTGCCTCATTGTACCTTGTGTATATATGGAGGACTCCCCTAGAAGCTTGTAAAGCCTATTTAAGACCATTGGTCATTTTTTAGTGTGGTGGAAGGTGACAAAATCTAACTTGAAGTTACTCACCATGTTCCTCATAGTGGTGGATGTAGAATTCTTCCTTGGGTAAGCTATAAAAACCTCTAAAGGAAAAGGGGTACTTGGTGCAATGCCTTTATCCCTAGCTACTCCCCCTAAAACATGTTCCTAGTAACCTGTAGGAGCATTGAGAGGAATTGAGTGTGAGCCCACATTATGAAAACACTCCCACTTGAATAATTATAGGCTTGTTAATGTGTTTGGCGTGTTTTCATTGTGTAATACCATTATAAGCCATTTTCAACCGCGAAGCAATTAGCACCAATCACCTTGATAATTCAGAAGTCTGCCATTGTGTTTTTGTGTTTGTAAATCTCTTACCAAATTCCAAAAACTTGTCACAAAACACCAAATCATAACAATTTTGTTCCTATGAATGTAGTTTCAAGCTTATGCTCCATGTTTCTGCGCCTATGACTGCACTTTAGTGCCTATGCTGGAACTCAACCCTAGTCTTCAAAATACAAAATTTTGGCTTGTAGATCTAACTGTAGAGTTAAATAGTAACCTGAAATAGATCTATTTTTCAGCCCAGCTAGTCCATATTACCATCCTACCATTCAATATTTCCTTTTTCATCCATAATCACCCATCATTGCCTTGCCCATTACCTTGATTTTGTTCTTGTGAGTTCCCATCCATATTTCGGTCAATCATCTATCCTTTGGACCTACATTTTGTCAACCCAACCAATCATCCATTTACCAATCCATCCATATATCTCTAATTCCATTTAGCTTCCAACTTCATTTATCCACTTTACCAACCAATTCATGTAGCCTTTAATTTATCCATCCACCAAATCCATTTGCTTATCCACTCATTTGTCAACCAAGTCAGCTATCAATCAATCAAGCCTTTGATCCATCAATCAAACCATCAAATCAAATCCAAAATTTTCAAAATCCTAGCCTAGATTTTTTTATCATTTTACCTTTGAGGTCTATTGACTTAGGAGCCCTCACTACTCTTAAGTTAGTGGGTCTTTATCATATCTTGCTTTTTTCTTGGGATCTTGTCCACCTCAAGTGGAAAATTTATCCTTATTCCTCTTCTTGCTTAGGCATTTGTCAACCCTAAGTAGTGAGAGGAATCTCATCCTTATCCATAACAAAAGATCTAGGTGAATCTTGATCTATTTTGGGTTTATCCATATCATATCCTTGTCATATTATCATTATCATCCTATTCTTTTCATATCCTCATCATCATCCTATCCATATCATATCCTTATCATCATCATATCCTTGTCATTATCTTGGTTCTCATCCTCTTCATTACCATAGCTTGGTTTTTACCATATCTTTGTCATCATATCTTTATCATCATCATATCATTGTCATTATAATCTTGTTTTCCTCATATCCTTGTCATCAACATCTTGGTCATCCTTATATCCTTGTCATACTTTATCCATATCATCCCCACATAAACATACCCTTGTCATATTTTGGGTCCAAAATATTGTCATTTAAGGCCTTACTTAACACATAACCAATCCCCAAGTCCTAAGTCGATCCATCATTATTCACCTACATCTATCATCTTTCATTTCATACCAACGTCATCCTATTTATGCCCATCACAAGTTTACAAGCTAAGAGAATCATGGAATCCCATTAAGAATCCCAACAAGAGTCTACTTCCCAAGGTAGAGGAAATATCTTTCCATCTAACATTGTCCTCAAATTTTATCCTAAGTTTGGAATTCCCATTGACATGTTCATACCTGAAGCTTATAAAGACATTCTCCAACCATCATTAGATCCCCTATATACACAAGAGAATGATAATCCTATTCAAGACCCTCAAAGTCCAAGTACCTCCCCATGAGTCCCTTGATTATGAATCTAGAGTTCAAGACTTTATGGAAGACCCCGATAATCAAGCCCTAGTGGACCATATTATTTCCAAGAATGCCCAAAATTATTTCCAAAAGTTACTATACCAAGGAGTCAAGGTACCTCTCAATTTTTATGTGTCCACTTTGATACCTCAAGGTTACCCTCATCAAGTTGATAATCCATTTGGACTTCCTCCCAACCACATGTTGATGATACCTTAAATCCCATGTCAAATCTTTACATCAACACATCCATGATGAATCAACCTATTTCTTCTATTGGTGTGTCACAACCTATCCCTAACATGCCCATGTCAATCCCTCAAGTTATAGCTACCATCATACCCCCATCATCAAACATCCCATCATCATCCATCCCTACATTATCCATCCCTATGACATCATCTATACTTATGATATCATCCATTCTTATAACACTCAACACATCCATCCCTACATCATCTATCCCTCATATTAGCACATCCATAACTCCACCTATTTCTTCTATAGGTGTGTCACAAACCATTCCTAGTATGCCCATGTCAAATCCTAGAATTGCCACCATCTTTACACCTTCTAGTGGTATAACCATTCCACCACTCAATACTCAAGCATCCAACCCCATCTACATAACCTCATCTATACCCCACAATCACACCCAAGCCAATGTATCCATGCATCAAACCTCACAAGTCCAAACTCAATTCTCATAATCACATATTCAAAACCCCACTACATCCTCTCTCCAATAACTCATCCAACAACAACAATGTTCAACACCAACAAGCCCTCCAACAACAACAAACCCAACAGCAAAAACAACAAGCTCTTCTATACCAACTCATATCCACCCAACAATCCCAACAACAACAACAACAACAACAACCACAATCGTCATCCAACACATCCACCACATCACCTAATGAGTTGTCAGACATGCAAAAAATTATGAAACAAATGATAGCCAATATGCAAAAAGGAAACCAAAAGAAGCAATACACATTTGATAAATCTCCATATCCATTTGATAAATCTCTAGTCATGAACCCTTTTCCTCAAAACTTTGAATTTCCAAAATTTGACAAATACAAGGGGAAAGTTGATCCTAGAGACCATCTTAGAGAATTCTTTCATAGCATGCATGGATGTCACATATGATGATACTTAATTGATGAGACTTTTCCCTCGTAGCCTAGGAGGTCAAGCCTTTGAATGGTTCTCCCATCTTCCTCATGGAATCAAAACTTTCCAAGAGCTTGTTGACAAATTCATAGCTCACTTTTACTACAACATTGAACATGAAATGTCCATGACCTACCTTTGTAATACTAAAAAAAGAAATGGGGAATCATTCACTGCCTTCTTGCAACGTTGGAGAAATATTTATAGTAAGCTCCCTTGGTCTATTCCCGAGAAACAACTTGTCCATCTTTTTATCCAAAACTTAAATCAAGAAATGACCTTTCACCTTCAAGTCCAATGTGCTGAAACTTTTGAGGAAATAATTGATAAAGGAACAACCATAGAAAAATCCCTAATAGCAAAAGGACTTGTCAAAATCTTCAAAGACAATAAAGACTCCAACAACCAATCCAATGAAAAACCACGTTTTTGGGCCAAGAATAAGAACATTGTCAATGATGGTGTCATAGATTATAATCTTGTACAAAATGTCCAAAATCCTCCATTAATACTCAAATCGTCATCATAAAAAAAAATGTCCATTCCCAAGAACAATCCCATACAAGGATTAAGACCTAAATGCAAATTCACAAAGTTGGGAGAACCCATGGAATCCATTTTTCAAAAACTTTTACAAGCCAACCTCATTAAGCTTCCCAAGGTCAAACCTTATCAGGAAAATGCCATTATACCCCATTGGTACAATGACAATTGGTATTGTGAATATCATAGGATCAAGGGTCATAAAAAAAAACAATTGTATGAGACTTAAGAACTATATGCAAGATCTTATAGATCGAGGAGTTGTTACTATAGATGAACCTCCTCCAAAGTCATCAAATGAGAAATTGGGAGTATACCAAGATCCATTCCCTCACCATGGTCAAGGTAGTTTCTCCAAAAATAATCCTAATACCACCAATAAAGTCAATGCCTCCCCTTCATATGATTTTGTTGTGGGTTATATTGAAGCTTATCCTTCACAAGTAGCCACCATAACCATAAGAGCCAATAATATTGATTGTGTCGTTACCACTTTTCATAGTCAATTACCATCCAAAGAACCTCATCTTCATCTATGCCATCTTCGTCCACCTCACCAAGTCCAAATATAATATCCTTGATCATTTAGGAAAAACCCCCACACAAATCTCCATCCTAAAGCTTCTTCATACATATCCTATTCATAAGGAGATATTAGACAAGGCCTTTCTAGAATCCCATGTCCCTAATGACATTAATGTCAAACAATTCCAAGCCATGGTGGGACACCTTGCAGCTACTCACTACCTAGTTTTTATCAAAAAATACATGCCTACCATTGATTCATTACGTAATGAACCCATCCATTTAGAAGTAGTCATCCCTAAACACAAATTCAAAAGGGTCCTAGTAGATGGTGGATTGGGCTTAAACCTATGCACATTAAGATTGGTAAAACAATTGGGATACTCCATGGTTATTGATAAAAAAAACATTCCATCACAATCAAGGCTTATGATGAAGCTGAGAGACGATCAGAGGGAACCATTAAGCTACATGTTGAACTAGGTCCTACACTTATGAAAATCACTTATCAAGTCTTAGACCTTGATTCCCCTTACAATATTCTCCTAGGATGCCCATAGATTCATGCCATGAGGGTTGCTCCTTCCACCTATCAACAATGCATCAAATTTTCCTATAATGACCAAGAAATTACCATATATGTCGACCCACAACCCTTTCAATATTGTCACCTATTAGAAGGTCCATACCACAAATCTAATTATTGTCCTACCTATGACATTGCTAAACCATCTTTGTTATACATTGAACCATCCACACTTTCCTCCTGATCCAAGTCACCCATCAAAAATCTCGATGACTCCACTTCCACTCCATTGTCCTCTAAGGATCCTAAAGTTACCATAGTTAAGATTATCAACAAAGGTTGTGGAGAGTATGCATTACATAATTCCTACAATGTTGAACCACTCCATCACATTCCTTATGGTCTAGGATACATGCCTTCTAGTGTGGAAACTAAGGATCCTCATGTTCCCTCTACAAGTCTTGATGACCCCTCTAATGTCATTGAAAGTACTATTGATAGAACCATCAATGCCTCTACTGAAGACCTTGACATTTCATCCTTATTCAATGATCATGCATCTTCATAATTAAAGCCCCATTTCTATATTCCACTTCCACTTCCACTTCATGGGACTAACAAAGTCCAATCTCTCACACTACTTGTCATAATGATGCAATGAATATTGAACTTCTTAGTCCTATTGTTACAAAAACAAATAATCCTAAAAATCCCAAAGTATTGGAATCAAAAGAAAATAATCATACTATAACCATACTAGGGGCACCTAAAGTCAAAGAAAAATCCATTTTACCCCTAGCATCCAAAGAGCATTTACTTGAAGAAAAAAATCTATTTGAATATCAAAGCAAATTCCCAAGAGCATTTACCCAAAGAAAAACAACTCTATTTGAGTATCAAAGCTAATCCCAACAAGCATCCTAAAAGTGATATTGTTGGTCCCCCATCATTTTCACTCCATTACACTTCCATCATCTTATATGCTTCCGTCCCACATACATTTCACTTTATCCCTAATCAACAAGGCTACGATGGTTCCCATTTACATTGCCTAAACACAAAAGAAACTAATCTTTCACTTAAGGAGGTGTATGATGGTATCCTTGTTGTCCATCCTAGTGAGATTATCCTTACCATGCACCTTCTATATGCCAACAATCATCATGATCATTGTCCACTTATTCCAAAGCCCTCACTTCTGCCTAATATCATACCTTTCCATGATCAACTTTCTACACTTGAGGGACAACCCCTTGAGGAACCTATCAATATCACTCACCTCAAGAGGTTCTATGCCTAACCCATGGGGTATTCCAATTATTATAAAAAAATCAAAATAGTAAAGAGAAATAATCTTTCCTATGGTGAAAACCACTTTGGTGGCACCTTGGATAAGTACCATGGTGAAAACCTATTTACAAGCGCATGTGTGTAGTAGCCTTACATCTACCAACTTCTAGATAACCACTTTGAATTCCACTTTCCATTCACTCATCTAGGTTTCATCCTTCTCCCATGTCGTCATCCATCTACCCTATCATTATCCTATCATGGCTTGAAGTTTTCACTTAGTATCATTTCTTATCATACCATAATAAGTCATTCATTAAATATACTATACTACCCTATCCATTCATTCCATAATAAAATCCTATCTCTTGGGGGCACATTACCGACACCTAGTTATGGTTTGGATTGTTCTCCCAGTTTCTATAAGATATTGGAAGGTAAGTCTTTAAATTAAGTCCCATGCATTTCATCCCCACAACATTCCAAAAATATAAAAAATTGAAAATTCCAAAAACACAAAAAAATCAAATATCCCCAAAAATACAAGTAATAAAAATCCTACCCAGGTCATCATAACATCCCATAATAAACAATTTTCATGTCTTCTCATGCCCATCTCCTAATACATGTCACATTTCATCCATTCCATAATAAAACACTTGACATCCAAACAAAACAACAACCATGCAATACATCATGTCTTAAAACAAGAATCACAAGCATTAGTCCACATTTTTGAAATAATAACCAGTCATGTTATCAATTTTCACATCATTTGATATCAAACATCATCATCATCAAGCCTCATCTAGGGATATATTGTTCCCGTCATCAGGCTCTTATCCAAACATCATCCAAATATTTGGCAAGAGATACAATGGATGTGTGACTTGTGTTGTCATTTGGTATTTTGTTTTTGTTTTTATCTTTTCTATCTCCTTCTAATGCTTTATCAAAACCACCTAGATCCATTCATATCTTGGTGTGTTATGACTAGTAGGGAATGGGGCATAACGTCTTGTGTGTTTATTGGATGTTCTTATTACTACAACTAATATTCATATCTTGTGTGTAGTGGAGTATCTTTTGCATACCAGTCATCCTTTGCATCTAAGGTCATTTCATACCTTTTGTGCATTTGGACTTAATGCTTTGTTCATTCCTCACACATCTTGACAAGGTTGTATTACGTTGGGTGTGCATAAGGATACTCCTTTTTTGTTTGTAGTGTCAAGTCCATGCAAATGATACAAAAGTAATCCTAGCTCCATATACCTTGGTGCATAATATCCTATTTCTCTATCAAATTAGGACTGCTCTACATATGTTACTAGCATAACCATACCCTTCTTAACCATTACCTATATCCATAACCTATCCATTTTCATATTGTATTCTAGAGTATTCTTTTTCACTTATCTATCACCCATGTTAACCATATCAACTCATTTTATCCACTCTTTCTAGCCCAATAACCCATCATAATATCCATTCTCATATTTCATCCTAACATTTAATTCCACTTCATATAATTTATGATGCCTAACTTGCCCCCTAACCTACCTGAAAGGCCCTAGGTTTAGTTACCTACCGTTATACCAGCTCCTATCAATCGCTGAAAGGTCTTGACCCTCTCTCCGCGATGCTTGTGTCAAGGAATAGCCACCATATCCGCCATTGCTTTTGTCTTTTCTTCTATCTATGGATTTTCTGAAGGTTGTGAGTTCAAATGAGGAGAGATGGCCCCCTTGCCACTATCTGTAGGCCCCCCAAGCCCTAATTTTCATCCTTAGCTAATATTATTTATCCCTAGCCTCCCCTTTTCACCCCAAACCTCTGTTTTCATTTCTGTTTCATCCTATTCACCTTTTACTATCCTCGTCGCTCATTTTCACTTCATCACCCTTCCTTTGAGATTTTTTTCAATTTTTTTTTATATTTTCAAATAAACTCTCGAGGGGGCATCCATTATCCATTATTCCCTTTTCCATTACCGACTGGGGAATTTATTTTTATTCTTTGACATGACACCACCTTATGGGATGCCGTATCAAAGAGGGGCAAAATGTAGACACTAAAAATGACCATGTATTCACCTTCATTTTCGACACATTCCTAACATCACCTTTCATTCTAACATGTCTTCTAAATTAATTAAATAATTCTATTATTTAATTAATTTATCCCATTTTCATTAATCCATTTTTCCCATATTAAATAAATAAATTTTATTTATTTATTTAATTTCTCATTTCCTCTTAAATTAATTAATAGAGCCCATTTATTTAATTAATTGACCACTCCTAACAATTTCCTCTCTATAAATTAATTAAATAATTTGATTATTTAATTAATTTACCTACTCACATCCTTATCTTCAACTACTTACCACAATTATTAAATAAATGATCCAAAATTAAATTCACTTTTCATCTCCACCATTCATTATCACATCACATCTTTTAATCTCAACCATTCACATAAAAGAATGCTCTAGAAGATCTTTATCCATGACCTATAATCCTCTCACCTAATCTTAGCGATCCATTTTATCTTTTAATCCTAGCCCTTCATTCATCATAGCCAACCTATTTAAATTGAGCCTCTCACATCATTATCACATCACATATTTCATATGTAAGTACATGCTGTCATTTTCCATATCATTATCATTATCATTTGCCTTCATTATAGCCATTTTCATACCTATGTTATGCTGGTTTTATGAGCAGTCCACAATGCATAATAAATCCATAGAACAAAGCTAGTAAAACTAGGGTGGACTCTACTCCATTCTATCAAGTGTGAGGGTGTGATTGGAGGTGAAGGTATTAAGTTATATTGCATTAAATCTTTGTTATTTACCTTGGATCATATTTCTGCATACAAATATAATTGGTTTGAGATTTAGAGGTTGAGTTTTATTCCCAAAAAGACTTTCCTAGAGTAAAACATTGTGTCATCTATTATTATGTGTGTGCATATTATTTTCTAGTGTAAAAGTATATAGTTTCTTTATTGCACTTCTCTCCTCATATTAATAGTGGAAATTTTTATCTAACTTTCCTTCCACTATTTAAACAATAATGCAAGTAAGATTCTTTTCAAGATTTATATATTGGAATAATGTAGTTAGAATATAGAAAATTCTAATTGTGAACTTGTGGCATCATAGTCCATCACAACAAAGCTAAAGATACAAATCCTTGTTACACATCCATGCATTCTTTCCTTCCAATGATACCAAATGCATGATACAAGAAACCTCAATAAGGACTGTAAAAGACTCATTAAGAACTCCATCTCCATTCTTCAATGAACACACCAAAAGATCAATGATTCCTACCTCACAAGGTGGTTGAAGCATTAAGTATGTTGTCTCATCTTGCCCTTGACAACCATCATATGTCTCACCCAAAAGTTAGAGTTTTTACTAGATAGACTAGATTGTTCTTTGATGCCCTCACCTTCATTAATGCTCAAGGATGAGTTGGTTGGCCAAGCCTAGTCTTTAAATAAATAATTATTTTATTTTTTAATTTTTCAAAAAGATTTTCAATATATGGCCTTTCCTTAGTTAAATATAGTCATTTAATCCTTTAATTCACTAGCAGAGCTACAATAGAGTATGATACAAATATACAATCCTTATGCTTATAATATACATTTATAAACTAGTCATTTAGAACAATCATTTCCAAGACAACCATACAATCAAGGAGATAATCATTTTGACATAATACAAGCCAAGCAACTATAGCTCAAATACTAAATGATTAAGATGAAAAATGAATGACTCAAGAGTGACTGAATGAATGATCAAATGATGAAAAAATGGAATATATAAACAAAAAATCAAAAGCAAGATAAGATATGTTAGAAGGAATGCAATTTGACCAATAAAATAAGAATTACAATTCTAAATGCATGCTCAACACATATTACACATTAATAAACCATCTGCACATGTATCTTGTCTCTATGCAAGTTGTTACACTAATGGGACAGCACACTCCTCCATGATGCTCTCCCACACTAGGGATGGAACTTACACATATATCAAAGTGATAAATGATTCATTAGTCGGCATGTTATACATGTTAACATCATAAAGTAGATGTCAAACATCAATATAAACTTGCTAATGTCAACTAGGCATTTAACATATCTAGTTGTCACAAAATAAAAAATAGATGCAATAATAATTCATAATAATTGTAGAATAACACCCAAAAGTTTTCTAATAATTCATAAGAATTGCATAATAATAACCAAAAATTCTATTACATCAAATATCAATAGTCGTACAAGTCTAATCAAAATTATTACATGCCAAATATTATTTATTTATATAATCTAATAATGGTTACTATAAGTGAGCATCTCTTATCTCTCAAAGTGTGGATGAGTCTATTTTGGATAAGCCTTAAAGTGTCATTTGAGACATCGACATACATCTCTCCATAAATTTGTTGATATGATCTAATGATATGTAATCCACATGTTGTGTGATGGGGATCATGCTCTCATGCAACCTCGTTTATAGACTCCATAATTGGCAATGTAATAATCACAAAGCATGATGGAAGCATATGGAGGTTGGGGCTCACTAGTTCCCTCTTATTTGGACAAGGTGGGGCATCTACTAGTGTAAATTCACTATGTTTACAAATCCTCCCCTATTTTTTCCAACACATGATGAAAAAGAAGTATAGTCCACACTCATAGCTAAGTGGACCACTATATATAATTGTTTACAAAAATAGGGTTACCTCATCCTTTTGGGGCCACATATAATGAGTCACTAACTAATGGGGATAAATAGAGGAACCATAATAGGGTCCTCACACCTGGTAACATGATAGACCATTACCTTAGGCCTACTACTATAAATTGGGAACACCTCTTGAACTTGTATGGTGGTCACTAATGAAGAAATGTATGTATATAAGGTAGTGCTCCTAATAGTATCTAATAGTGACCTATAAAATAGTTCAATGTTATGCTAGTCATAAGGATTATATGATTAAATTATACCAACTATATATTGGATCTCCTCTTTTATTAATATTTGTGTTAGACTATTTAAAATGTTAGATGTGTTTAGGGGTTAGACTAAATGTGTCAAAGAAAGAGAAAATTTCTAAATAATTTGATCTCTACTCTAATTTATAATATCTACATTAAAATAAATAAAAATTAATTATAATTATTTAAAACAAAATTTACTTTATTTTTATTAAAAAATATTTTAAATTAGAATTTTAATTTATAAGATTGAATAAATTACAATTTTAGTTACCTTCAAAATGTAGACCAATTGGTGAGTCCTTAAAAGACATGACATAAATATTAGTTGTGTTCAAACCTTCACACTACCACTTGAAGTAAGGCTAACCTCCAATTCAAAAATTATAATGGTTATGTAAATAAAATTTATTAAAGCCTATAATAGTTTCTCCTTGTTAATAAAAATCAAACTTAAATGTGTAGATATACCATGCAAACATCTTATGGTAATACTCCTATTTACAAACATATCAAACACTATCACACTCATGCCATGTATTCCTGTAGAAAACAATACTAAATTATTCCTCAAATTGGTAAGTATTGTCAACTTCCAAATGATTATGTACATATATTGTGATGTGTAAAAGAAAATAGATTATTCTCAAGAATAATGAAAAGTTCATACACATCAATCAAACAATCCTTTAAACAATTCGTCCTTAAAACTTGCAATTCTTTGCATCTACCCAATCGATCACAATGGTTGTGTGTACAAAGAATATGGGACCATATTGGCTATGAATTCAGGTTAATATGTGGTCCCTATTAGAAATTTACTCGAGAGAATGAATCATGTGCTTCGATATTAAAACATTTAACTTTTTTGTTATAGTTATTTTATTGAAATTTGTATGTGTAATTAAGTGTTTTTTGGTTTATTGATAAAGTTGAATAGTTTATAAAGAGTTTATTTAGGATAAAGATGAAGTCTTGCTAAATATAAAGATTTGTAATTTTTAAAAAAGATAAGGTGAAGATTATGCCTTAGACCACTTTGACAAAATAAATATCTTTTAATTTTTGACTCTAAACCAAAAAATAGATTATTACTACACTCCCCGTTCATCATTTATATATTTTATAAATAATTATATTATACAATTACTAAATAATTATAAATTTAAAATACTAAATGCCAAATTCAAATTTCTAAATTTTCATCATTAAAAACATACTTATATATTAAACAAACTAAACCAAAAAATATTTTATCTTTAATGTAAAATAATTTTCATTGTTCTAAAACATTAGCAAAGAATCATTATAATTAAATAAAGTATAGACAAATATTTTGTCTTTTTAAAACATAATGTGGCTTCATATATGTACAAATAGAGAAGGTGCCATAATAGGTTGCCGTGGAGCCCTCCGAAGGTGGTGCTATCCATGGGGGAGAAAACAACGTATGGTTTTCTCTGTTCTTCGCAAAGGGTTGCAGTCATGGTGGAGATTCTGCCTAGAACGATGCAGTGGTTTATTCGCATAAGGGTTATGGTTCTGTTTGTGCACCAGTCGTCTCTTCACGCTGATGGCTTTCACACTTTAGCTAAGGGCAAGTCGGTGGCGGCAGTTAGCAGTAGTTTTCGTGGTGGACACGGTGGCGGAAGTTTTGGAGTTGGGTTTATGAAGAGGGACTATCGTGAGCTGAGAAGAGAAAATCTTTTGCTTTGACTGTCGAGGCGGTTGCAGTCATGGCAGAATTACAGACTGGAATTGTTCTGCTTGTGCCCCAGTCGTCTCTTCATGTCATTTTGTCAAGGGCAAGTCGGTGGTGGTTGCTGTGAGTTTCTTATTTCTACTTTTGGTGGTGACTATGCTGGCAGTGGCAGTAGTGGTAGTGACAGCTACAGACGGGGGTTATGAGGTTTATCATGAAGGAGAAGGTTATGGCAGTGGAGGCCTATGGGGGTTTTGGTGCGGCTACAATTGCAGTGTTCTTAGCAGCATGGCACTAACAATAAGCAGTGAGCACGATCACATGGCTTGTGACACAAGTTTTTGTATGCTTCCTTCTCTGGCATGGAAGGAAGCCTTTCCATGTTTGTTTATTTTTGTAATGTTTGACTTCTGGGCTCTGCCCATGTGATTTTGGAGTGTACCTTTAGACCACCCACTCCTTTTTTGTGAAGGTGTATTATTTATTTTTTTTAAATAATAGATAACCGCATTTTCATCAAAAAATAATAATAATCAAAGTTAGGAATACAATGTTTACAGAGATAAGAGATAAAAGATGATAATATGAGTCATACAATTTTCAAGAGATATAGAGATACTTAATAAAAATACTTTATTAATAAAAAATAATTTATATGATTGAGGAAATTAATAATTTAATTAAAAACCAAAATTTCATATAGCTCATCTTTCATAAATATTCTAATATAATGAAAATAAAAAATATAAATTTTTTATTTAAAATAAGAATTGATTAAAGTTATAAATAATTAATAAAATCTTACCTTGGGCAGAAAATGATGAGTGAGCGCTAGGGGAGCGTAGGAGAGCTATGGAATAGCAGAAGAGTTTTGCAGGCTGAGGTGAATCAAGATCACAAAAAAGGTTATGGCAATTCCCCCATGGAAACTACTATTACCATCCTTCTCAAGAATGGTTCCTTGAGGACCATTGCAAACTAGATAAAGGCCTTGAGAAAGATCTCCTCTGAGCCTGCACCCAACCTTGCAATAGTGGAAGACCTGACACCTTTGACTGATCCAATGGTATCGAAGCTACTGCCCATGGTCTTTAGTGAGTGCAAAGATTCTTCCAACTCTTATCACAAATGGAATGATTTTTGCATAGAACAATTTTTGAAGGCTACCCCTAACTCAGACAAGGGACTCAAAGAGAACTGTGTGATGGAGCATGATGCACTCTTTAGTGCACCAACAGAGAACACCTTACTCAATCATGAGCATCCCCCTCGCTTCTCTTCTACGGACTCTTTCATTGCACTCACCTTAGGAGACTTTGTGGTCACATTGGATGCCAACCCTAAGGACCTCCATATTTTGGATGACTGTATCAAGGAAATCTATAAGGATATTGGAACCAAATCCATTATCTTCATAAATATGGGGAGACAGCCTAATGTGGAAGATTTCCTAGCCTGGTGCAGAGAGATATGGTGCGACTTGGAGATTCCTTTGGTGGATCTTCTCTAGATCATAGTTTTTTTCTAGTAACCTTTTAGTCTTTAGAAGACTATAGGTTTGTTTGAATCATGGCCCATGGTTCTTTGGAAAATCAGGCTTGTTTATGATACCATGGTCCCCATTCTTTGATCTAGCCAACGCATGCATTACTTTCATCCTAATATGGTTGCACTTATACAATCTCCCGCTAGTCATGTGGAACTCTGGACTCATTCAGAAATTGGTTTCCCAAATTGGAAATTTTGTCAAGATGGATGAGAGGGCCTTAGATAAAACAAGAAGATTTACAAGAGTTTGTGCTATGATTAACATCTCCAAGCTTGTTATGCATAAGGTTAGATTGATTTCTTCTCATGGTTTGTAGATGCAATATAATAATTTGGAAGGCCTCCCAGAGCAGTGTTTCAAATGCAACCATTTTGGTCATAAAATTATTGGATGCAATGAGAAGTCCACTTCTAGCTCCTGTTCCATCAACCTCAAAAAGTGGGTTCAGGAAGAAGGCAACCTCAATGATGATTTTGTATGGTGAAATCATGGGAAGTTTATGGTTCAACCCCAACCCCCTTCCTTCTACGATATAGTGGCTGGAACTACCTAGGAAGATCCTCCATGTGGTGAGGCTCTTATGGTTGCACCACATGACAAAATAAATATACCCAGTGACCTAGAAGACCTTCAGCTTCACAAACATTCACCTACAGTTGAGGATCACATCACCACGAGCATAATTTCAAAGCCCAATTTGGAACAATCTGGTAAGCAGAGGGAAAGGAATTTTGAGGTAGAAAAACTATCGTTGAAAGCCCAAGGTTCTATGGGAGAAGGAACACAATGGACCATGGAAGATCTCCTCACCAGGAGAAAATGAAAACATAAAAAATGAAAATATAGTTCCTACACCCTTGGTTGAGTTTTTCTTGCCTAAGTAGATTGGTATGGGAAGGCTTCAACAAGTGGCTTTCTCCGTTGGTTCTCTCTAGCTTCTTTCTTTCTTTTCCTAGAAAATGTTTGCCCTCTTTAGTTTTATTCTATTTTCTGCTCCTCGATAATTAGGTCTAAAGATTTCTATTATTCTAATTATGTGACTATACATTGGAGTGGGCCCTCACCCCACAATTTACAGATAAAAAAAGAATTGATTAAAGTTATTTTTTCTTATATAGAAAATGATTATAAAATATTTTTTTCCTTCATTATAATGATGAAAGTATTATACTTTTGTAGAGGAGAAAAGTGCATACTTTGTCTTTTTATCTTTTTCTTTTGCACTTATTTTTACTTTATTATAAATGCATTGTCATGACACTCTATTATTTTTTTTTTTTACAAGTTGGCATCATTGAACACACTAGGATATTGAGAGGGGGGGTGAATCAATATCTAAACAATCTTCAATTCTAACAATTTCAACTTATCCAGAGCAGATCAAAACTTAATCATTACAGCATAAACATGAACATGAAAGATTAACACAATGCACATCAACACATAACACTAGATATACGTGGAAATCCCTAGAAGGGAAAACCCACGGTGATGATTAACTCATAATATATGAAGCTCAAATAATAACTTTGTTTTAGGGGCTATAACCCAAGGAAGCTGCTACTCCCTAAGTAACTTTGATTTAGGGTCACTCCCAAGGAAGCTTCTAATCCTTGATGACTTTGTTTTAGGGTCACTCCCAAGGAAGCATCTACTCCCTGAATTGAGAACACACTTACAAAAGATTACAGTATGACAATCCTTTAACTGTCTAAAAACTGATATTAAAGCTCATACCTTTGATGATTGCACTTCTACCTCTTCACACTTTCTTATGATGATTTGATTAGTTAGGAACACTCTACACTTGATCACTATCACAAATATGTCTTCAAGATGAATTAGGACAACATCAACAACTTCTGCTCTTTCTCCTTCAGTCACTTATCAATAATGCATTCATTCTGCCTTTTATCTGCTTGCGAGATTTTCATTCACATTGCAATCACACTTCACCTCACTCAATTTGATTCATTATTTATACATGATATTACATAGATTACATTGTTTATTGACTAGATACAACATGAAAAATACATTTACAAGTAGGCCAAACAACACACAATATGAAACGTGTAGAAGATAGGTCTTAAGTGAAACCACATATTACACTAGCAGAAGATCCAAGCCTTGTGGACATCAACACTTGCTTATCTAGGTCCAAAAACATCCTTCACAACTTCAAACACCAAGGAATTACATCTACACACTTCGCTTATTTGAAAATAGGACAACTTTAAACAAACCATATGAAAACTTGAAGCATAAGAACCATATTAACTTGAAAACCTTGTGTGGTACTAGAAACAAGAAATATCTTCATGAAAACTCTTCTGGATGAGTCCACATGACCCATACAACATCTCCAAACACTCCTTTACCACTGCATATCAAAGAATTGTGCCGCACATCTTCAACCATGAACTTTGGGAACAATCTATCATCCGAAACACACTGCAACATGCTGTCATTTGAAAAATTGAGTTGCGGATCACCAAGGACCTTGAAACTGCAAGGAAACATTTAATACACATCCATAAACATATCCTTAAAACTACAAAGGAAATCATTCATTTGTGGAGGAATGCAGAGCATTCCAACAAGCCTTCATCACTAGCTTACTCTACCAGAACATATACTGGTACTCTATCATGCATAACTTTCATAGTGGAAAGACAAATGATCTGAAAACTTGGAATTATTACCTTCACTGCACCTTGAACACAATTCCAAAACTATATGGCCATATCTGCAAACGTGGAGGAATGTAGAGCATTCCATTGTCCTGCACAGAACATCTTCACATAAGTGACACTGTCTTCAAACAATCAACAACAAAACACTCTTCTGGTAATGCAATAATTATGGAACTTGGACCATACATACTACAAGCCATCAGTAGCATCAACAACACATTTGATCATCTTTGTGCTTCTAATTCCCATCTTAATATGAACTGTATCTTCTCTCTTTTCTTGTTGAATGGGACATGACATCCAACCATGAACTGTATCTTCTTCTCTTGAACTATATCTTCTTCTCTTGTTGGATGGAGCATGACATCCAATCATGAACACCATCACACCACCATGATAGTGTTGACATCAATGACAAACCTATGAACCATATGTGTAACAATCTCCCCCTTTGGCATTGATGGCAACACATCTTTGCTTCTCTCCCCCTTTGACATCAAGGACAAAGGAAAATCACTACCTCAATTAGAGACCACATACCTGCCCATTCTTTCTTAGGCCATGAATTCTTGCAGCAAACAAACTCCCCCTAACATCAACAACCACTACCTTCTTCCCTTGAGAGGTAGCCATCATCAGTCTAGGAACAAGATATAACATGAAATCCCCCTGGACAAATGCACCATTATGCATCTAGCAAGAAGGAGGGGCAATTACCCCTAACCTCTGTCGGAGGTCCTCAAAAGTATCCTTTGCTAGATCCTTTGTGAAAATATCTACTATTTGATCCTTAGTTGGAATATATTCCAACTTCACTTCCTTGTCTATAACCTTCTCTCTCTAAAAGTGATACCTGATTGCTATATGCTTGGTTCTAGAATGCATCACTTAACTCTTGGAAATATTGATAGCACTTGTATTGTCACACAAGATAGGAATAGGCTCATCATACAATACCTTGATATCCTTTAGGGTTTGCTTCATCCACAACACTTGTGTGCAACAAGATGTTGTTGAAATATACTTTACCTCTGCAGTAGATAAGGACACTGAATCTTGCTTCTTGCTGTACCATGATACCAATCTACTTCCTAAAAAGAAAGCACATCCACTTGTACTTCTTCTATCATCAACATAACCAGCCCAGTCAACATCAGTGTATGCACTCAAATCAAAGTCATTACCTCTTGGTTACCATAGGCCATAGTCCAGAGTTCCTTTCAAGTATTTGAATATCATTTTCACTGCCTTCTCATGTGTTTTCTTGGGATTGTCTTGATATTTGGCAACCACACATATTGCATGAATAATATCAGGTCTAGAAGCAGTCAAGTACACCAATCCTCCAATCATAGATCTATAGATAGTCTGATCCACCTCCAGAGACTCATCATCTTTGCTCAAGTGACATCCAGTGACCATGGGAGTACTCACTAGTTTTGAATCCTCCATACCAAACTTCTTCAACAACTCTTTGACATACTTAGATTGAGAAATAAAGATACCGCCATCTAGTTGAGTAATTTGAAGTCCAAGGAAGAAAGAAATTTCACCAATCATAGACATCTCAAAATCTGTTTTCATATCCTCTGCAAATCTCTTACACATATCATCTCCACCAAAGATGATGTCATCAACATCTACTGCAACTATCGATATCATGTCTCCTTCTTCCTTGATATAAAGATTGCTATATGTAGTACCTTTCTTGAAGCCTTTCCGAAGTAAGTACTTGTCCAACCTAGCATACCAAGCTCTAGGTGCTTTCTTAAGACCATACAGAGCCTTCTTAAGTCTGCACACCATGTCTGGATCTTTTGATATCTAGAAACCATCTAGTTGTTCAGTGTAAACCTCTTCCTCTAGGTCACCATTCAGAAATGCTGACTTAACATCCATTTGATATACCTTGAAGTTCTTATGAGTAGCAAGAGCAAGGAACATTCTGATTGCCTCCATCCTTTCTATCAGAGAAAAAGTCTCCTCAAAATCAATACCTTCAACTTGTGTGTATCCTTTGCATACCAATCTTGCCTTGTTCCTTACAACTTCACCTTCTTCATTTAGTTTGTTCCGGAACACCTATTTTGTTCCTATAACATTCTTGTTTGTTGGTCTGGGAACCAATTCCCATGTCTAATTCTTCTCAATCTAATCCAATTATTCTTCCATGGCTTTTATCCATCCATCATCCTTGTTGGCTTCATCAAAGTTTTTGGGTTCCACTTTTGATAACAAACACAAGTTTACTTGCTCATGTTTCTTTGCTTCTATGCTTATTCTCTCTTCTATTCTTGTTCTTTTCTAAGTGTTGTTACTAGTCAAAACTTAATTAAATTTTAACTATATCATAAAATTGTACTAGTCTCCTCATTGGATTAAGTAACATTTAGTGTGTATTTCCTTGCATTTGGCATTATATATTGTTTAGTTTATTATATTTGTAGGAGGAGTAGGGCTATTTTGTATTAATCCTTGCTCTAGTGGGAGTTTTGTAGTTAATTTTGTGTTTTAAGAAATAAGTATGGAAAAAACTTCTAGAATTGAGGTCGAGAGGTTCAATAGAACAAACTTTGAGTTATGGAAGCTCAAAATAGAGGATTTTCTCATTGAAAAAGATCTATGAGTAATAGTTTCTAGACAAAAACCCTCCAACTTGAAATATAAAAAATGGCTAGTTGTTGAAAGAAAGATAAGGAGTTTGATTCTACTTTTCCTTTTAGATTTAGTGCTCCTAATTTTTTTGAGAGAGACAACCATTGACAACCTGTAGAAAAATTTAGGGAATTCATACTTGACAAAGTCCCTTGTAAATAATATTTTATTGCGAAATAATCTTTACCGCTTGGGGATGAGTGATGGAGACTGTGATGAAGCATCTAAATGTGTTCAATATCATAGTGATCCAACTAAAATTTGTGGATGTGAAGACAAACACAAAGGGCCAATGCATAACTCTCATGTGTTTTTTCCCAATACATGGAACAATGTAGTTATGGTTATCAATAACATTGTTTCAAAGCTAAAGCTTCATGGCATGGTGGGTGCATTAATTTATGAGGAGATTAGGTGGAAAAATTTAGACTTTGTCAAAGATGATTTGATTGTTAAAGATCACTCCAATGAAAAGGGAAAGGGAAAGAAGTATAAATATGCTAAGTCTAAGCCTAGAGATCTAAGTCTCTTAGAAAATCTAAGGTAAAATACTAGAACTACGGAAAGATTGAGAACATCAGGAAGGATTGCAAAGAAAATGAGTTTGATGATGATTTAGAATTGAGAACCTCTAATGATGGTGGCTGTGATAATTTCATGGAAACTCCTCACATGAATCCTAATAGGGGATGGTTCTTGGATTATAAGAGATTTGATGGTGGATGGATGCACTTAGGAGATAAGTATTCTCTCAGAATCATTGGATGAGGAAGAGTTGTGCTAGTATTTGGAGACACTAGGACCAAAAACCTCTCTTATATTATATTAATTCCAAGTTTGGTGAGAAACCTACTTTTGTAAACAAATTGAACGATATTGGTGTGTATGTGGTTTTCAACAAAGATGGATGCAAGATGGTGCTTGAGTTCATTATCTTAGCTAAGGAAGTTTGTTCTACAACACTATTCTATGTGGATGCTAACACCATGGAATAAAATAGTTCTAAGATTCTTAATTTCATGAATAATAAGCTTCCAGTAGAGAAGATTGTGGTGTGGCACAAGTGTATGTGCCACATTGGTGAGAAAGGCACAGGGGCCTTGAAATGTAAAAACCTAATAGTGGGGATAATTGATGTTTCCCTAGATTTTTATTGTTGTGAACATTTTGTATATGGAAAATAGAATTGGGTTAAGTTTTATTCGAGACTTGCTAGATCTATAGGGATTTTAGATTTGATTCATAGCGATGTATTTAGTCATGTGGATGTGCCATCTCAAAAAATCCATATATTATGTATCTTTTATTCATGACTTCTCCATGAAATCATGGGTATTTTTACTTAGGCCTAAATTCGAGGTCTTCTCAAATTTCAAAGAGTTGAAAGCTCTTATCGAGAACCCAATAGAGAAGAGGTTCAAAATGTTGAGGATAGATAATGGTGGAGAATTTTTTAGTAAAGTTTAAGAACTGTTATAGAGAGAATGATATTATGAGTCATAAAATAAATCCCTACAACTCTCAATAGAAGTAGGGTTACAAAGAGATTAAATAAGATGCTAGTGGAGAGAGCTACAAGCATGCTTAGTGAAGCTAGTTTGGGGTAGAAATTTTGGGCAAAAGTTATGACATAGCTTGTTACTTGATTTCCATGTCTCCTACTTCAAATCTTGTGGATAAAATCCTTGAGAAGGCTTGGTTAGGAAAGAATCCTATTGAAACATATTAAGATTTTCAATTTTGTGAGGCATATGCACATGTGCCTAAGGAGAATGGATTCAAATTGGATTTCAAAGTAGATAAATGCATCTTCCTAGGGTATAGTGATGATGTGAAAGGGTACAAGATTTAGAATCCTAAGACTATAAAGATGATACATAGTGAGAATGTGATCTTTAGGGAGATTAGGTCTTCTCCTAAGCCTTTACAACCTAAATATGAAGAGAAAATAATGGTGCAAGAGAAGCCAAAGACTGAGGAGATTATATATGAGATTAAACCAAGTGTTCCTCTCTCTTTTATATCATCACTTTGTTGCTAAGTCACTCAGAAGCATACATCAATTATCTCCCATGTGACTTGTTATCCTTTATCCTCTCTTGGGGGCTTGACCTATATGTTCCCCTTATTAATCACTTTCTTTCTATTCCCTCATCAAAACCCTTGGTAGCTCCCCCCTCTCTCTTCTCCTCCCCTTAACTATTATCCTTAAAATGACTGGCTCTATTCAATTAACATCTTTTTTTGTTGGAGTCAATTTAAGAGGGGCATATATCCTACATCACTAACTCTTGTTCCTTTATATTTTTAATCCTTGAACCTTAACCCTTATATTTTTAATCCTTGAACCTTAACCCTTGACCTCAATAACAAATAGCCTTACCATCACTTTGGTCTTGACCTGACATTTTATACAACTGGGTGGTCACCTTATAACCATTAATGCTACCATTAGTTTCCTTGTTCAAGTGGAAACCTTAAAGCCATGTTTTAGTTCCATTGGGTTAACTATTGTATTTAGCCATGGGTGGAAACCTCAAAGATATTAGTTCCAATTTTTATTGGTCATCTAATGTAGGAGCATCTGGTTCCACAAGTAATCTTTCACCACCAAAAATAGTTGCAAGTTTTGTTTTAAGTATTCTTTAACTTTTTGGTGTGTTTATTTCTTGACGCTTCTTGCTAAATTTCTTCCTCAAGGGGTTTCTTTCTCTTTCTCCTTTATATTTTTATACTTTGACCCTTAACCCTTGACCTCAATGATGAATAACCTTACCATCACTTTGGCCCTAGCCTAACTTTTTATCCAATTGGGTGGTTTCTTTAAAACCATTAATGACATCATAATTTTCCTTGTTTAGGTGGCAAATGCTAAAAAAACAAGGGTCACAACATCAAAGCCATTATTTCTAGTTCCATTGGGTCAACTATTTTCTTTAGCCATGGGTGGAAATTACCAATAGCTGAGGTGGTGGTGCAAGGCACCTAAGAGCATTTTGATGCATTTTGAGAAGTTATGGTTTTTGTTCAGTATGTTTTGTGATAAGGCTTTCTAGCCATGATTGTAAGGTCCATTTTGTATGGTCAAGAGGATTGGGGTAACCTTATAAATCTCAAATCACTCTTAGTCCATTTGGACCCTAGTTGTGTCACTTAGGCCTAGTAGGTCTAATGATGGGTTTTTGAGTCTATTTTGGTAGTTTTTATGTTTAGGCATGTCTTAGAGACTATGATGGTTGTTTGGATTCAATTGGACAAGTTGAACCAATTAGGACCTTTGTGACTATGCAAAATCATGGTTGTCAATGCTGTCCTAACACATTTGGCCGGTTGCAACCCACTTTTGGTGGTTAAAACTATTTTTGTAAATTGCCTACCAACTTGGATCGGTTCATATGGCTGTTCTCTTAGTCCAATACGGAGGAGAAGTTTCTGTACGGAGTTTAGGGCATAAAATCAATAAAACTGACTATTTTTCTAAAGATTTCCTGCAGTTGTACGACCTGTACGGATTGGCCAATTGGATCAATGTGATTTTTCTAAAACTAGATTGAGTTAGGGTTCAAATGCATCAAGTTTGAAGTCTTGAAGTGGTCGCAGTAGGAAGTTATTGCATTCTTAATTCAGATTGGTCTAAAACCCTAGTTTCTAGGGTTTATCATACAAAACCTCAAAGCTATCAGTTCCAATTTTTCTCGGTCATATGATGTAAGAGAATTTGGGTCCACAAGCAATCCTAAATCACCAAAAATAGTTGCAAGTTTTGTTTTAAGTTTTCTTCATTTTTTGTGTGTTTGTTGCTTGGAGCTTCTTGTCAAATTTTGTTCTCAAATGGTTGCTATAAAAAGGTCTCAAGTTTCATATGGGTTTTAGATTTGTAGCTATGCTACAAGACACATAAAGGTTGCTATACGTCTAATTCAAATTGTTATAGGTTAGTTTAGTGTGTAAATGAGTTGCTAGAAAAAAGGTGATAGGGATTGTGTATTATTACTATAGGAGCTATGTATTATTGTATAAGGACTATAATTTTAAAGATGTATTGCCTTGGTGATAAGCTATGATAGAACCTACTATAGAAATTTATGATGAGTTATATGTTGGTTTGATTTGATAACATGATTATGATTGTTGAAAGAAATATAATTGCTTATAAATTTTGGTCATGATCTCATGTGGTATGTTAGTGATTTGTCTTGATATTAAAGTCATTAATCCACCTAGTATTTGATTAAGGGCTCATGCTTTCTAACAATCCTTTTGTAGCTCACATGAAATGATTTTTTCTAGTGGCAGTTGATTTTGGAGGGGACCGTGCTTTTATTTTCCTTCTAATTTGGGATATTAATCTTTACATTGCTACCTCAGAACTATTGACTATTCTTTTTCCCATGTGGTTACCTATGTACTTTTCCTTCATTGATTCTTTTATCTTGGTGTGAAATTACATTCTTGAGGCCACGTGGTATTCTAGCAAGCAACTAATCATGGGATGTTATCCTATTTGTTGGGTTGTGCATGGATTTCTCTTCTGCACTTCACCTTGGTTGTTATCCTTTTCTATTGATGCTCATTGATTGTTTGATGATTATTGTTGGTTGCATGCTTTTTCTTAGGCAAGATAGTGACATGGTTTGAGCATTTTTCTTGGCTAAATACTATTTCTTTTTTGGATAGCAATAGGAGTTGGGAGTTATTTTCTAGGATAAATGGTAGTTATCTTTTTTTAGAAGGGGAAAATGATGCTTGTTGGGGACTGCTAAGGAGTAATGATAAATCTCTATTTTGGCAGTGAGGAGTAGAGGGAGAATGAGCAATATTTTTTGTAGGAAGAGGAAATGAACTTATTTAGCAGAGTTGACAAGAAAAGAATGTAACTCCTTGAGGGATCTAAGGGGATTGAGAGGGTATCCTAGTTATAGGTAGTTGCTACATTTAATGTAGCTCTACGTATTTTTGTAAGAAAGTTGTATGCTACTATAGGAAGCAAATAAATTTAGTGTACCCTTGTATTTATTACTTCCATTGTGTGTATGGATGAGTGTGATGTGTGTGGGATACTATTTTAGGCCATATTTCATTATACCCCTTGATCTAGACTGTGGCATCATTATTAGCACCTTTATCATTGGCCTAGCCTAGCCTCTTTCATGGGTGTCTACCTTATAGTCCTTGTCATCATTATCCTATTTCTAGTACCCAATTTCGATTTATGCTTTACCTTTACCAAGGTCCTATTTTTATGCAGCTTACTGCCATGCTTTTTGCTCAATATCTTCTATGGAGCAAATCTTTATATATCTCTCCCCAAAAACAAATGGTCAAAGTTTTTGTGGTGCATTTTAGCTATTCCATTGGCATATTATGACATAATAGACATATGAGATATGCATTGCATTTCATATGTGTTTTTATGTCTATGTTTTTCCCTTTAATGTGTGTGTTTTCTTCTGTGCTTTTATTTGTGTGTTTCCTTCGTATGTGCTAGATGAACTTAATATTGTTGGCATATAGGGACTACACTTTCTATGGATTTTTTTAGGGATAGGTACACACACAAGTATGAAGACAAAAAATAAATAAATAAATGATGTCTCTATGGTATAATGTATCCTTTATATTTCATAATTTATTATACTCTACTTTAGAGAATTCTTCTTTAGTAGATTTCTTTATTATACTCTAATAAAAATAATAAATCTCACCAACACAAGATTCCTGTTGTGCCAAAGGTGGTTGTGGTCAAGTTGATGGAATGTGGCTACTCATGATGATAGCATGACGTTGTGTTGTTGATTGATTCTATGAAAAATAAAGGTAGGAATGGTCCATTTATAGGTTTTGAGATTAAACGATTGACACCAGCATTGATTGAGAGTTGGTTGACGGATCAATGGTGAGGATTGAGTTGGTTGGGTAGTTGGGAGATGGATGGTGGAGGAAAAAATAAGATTAAATAATTGGTCTTATGATTTTTATGTGTAAAGGGGAAATTAATGATTAATTAGGAATTTTTTAGAGATTTAAGAGGGAAAAGGGGTACTTAATAATAAAAATTATTAAATCATGTGAAATGGGAGCAAGGACTAATTTATTAGGATTTAGAAAAAGTGGGTTACCTAACTTGTGTATTTTTTAGGTGTCTACATTTTACCCCTCTTTGAGACGGTGTTGCGACTAAGAGAAGTAACACCATTTCAAAGAAAGATAAAATATAGTGATTTTCAAAAGAGACGCCCCAACCACTCAAAGGAGTGACAAGGAAGGATGAGATAAAGATGGATGATGCCCCCATGAGAGGATAGGTGGGTTTAAAGGACATAAATATGATCTTGAAATGGATGGAAAGAAAAGACGAGGATAACAGATTGGATGCAGATGATGGAGGAAAGGATAGTCATGTGCATTGGTGTGAGCAACCTGATGTTTGATGTTTCTATTTGCATTATTTGTGCATGTGGTGATGTCTTTAGCCATAGATCAAATTTAGCTCCTGTTGTTAGGTGTTAGTGTAAATAAACACTTAGTTAAATTTGTCATATTTACATCAATACTTAACAACACACTTTTAAAAAGAAAGAAAATACATTCTTTTCTATCTTTCAAATATGTGCCTGTAAGCACAAAAATCACGCACAGCCTCCACGAGGACCCCTATGATGATTTTGATCCTTGTCACATACATGTAAGCATGAAATAATGTCCTCTAAGCAGCAGACCTCTTGACGACATGTCTTCTTTCTTGTCTTGTGTTGTTTCTTCTTTGTCATTTTCCCTCTCTCTTTGTTGTTGATTCTTTTCGACACTTTTGTGACACTTGTCAATTTGCATTTTCTGAGCTTTCAACCCTGTTCCTAAGCCTTGTAAGCGTCTTGTAGGTGATTTTTCACATTTCCCCTATTTTTTTCATCCTCTCCACCCCTTAGAAGCCTTCTAGAGCTCCCCCGAATCCATCTCCCACTTTCAGTTTTCACTTTCACTCAACCAATCCAAATCTCCCCCTATTATTTCTAGATCTCCCCTCGAGAGATCTTGTGGTGCAAGGGGAGATTTGGATTCTTGCACATGACTAACCTATTTCCAGAGGTAGATCACCTCCTTTTCATCTTCTCTACCATCTCCCATCATGCATTTCCTCTCAAACCCCTATTTTTCTAGATGTCCCGCCGGGTGACCCTCTTTTTGTAGGATCTCCCCTCGGGCGACCCTATTGAAAAAAGGGGTGACCCTGTCATGTTTCCAGCCATAGAAAAACTCAAGTTTCTCACTCAAAATAGCTCCATTTTTTGCCCGTTTTTCTTATAGTTCACATAATTTTGGATGCCTAATATGGAGTTGACTATTTCATGCACCCACACATGCATAATTAACTCCATTTGATCTAAAATTAACAGCCCATTCTTCCTGATGCATTCTTCTAACTCTAATTCCTCTTCAGTGATAAGCTATTATTGATTTATCACTCTCTAATCAACTGAGTTTACTGGGTAATCAATCTAGTTCACTCCCTAATCAATCCTTGTTAACTCATCAATCAATTGAGTTAACTTCTTAATCAATTGCCTTCTTCCAACCTATAATTACCCCCTCCCTCAAGTACAAAGGGAGGCAAATTCATTGTGCACATAGCTCTTGCTAAGTTTTTTCTCTCCAATTAGCATTCTCATGCTCATATAGGAGGAAGGTGCCGTTTATTGTTTATTGTTCATCAAGCTTTTGTATAAATCTCTTCAAGCATTGTTATGCTACTTCAATCAATGCCATTGTGCTCATCAAAATCTCCCATTGAGCTTTCTCAAGCTTCTACAAGCTTCTTTTGCTTCTTTGTGTTATCTTCTCGTCAAGAGGTCTTCTTGTTGCTTCAAGAGGATATGAGGTTGCCATCAAGGATCGCTGAGGGTAGTGGAGTCACACAAATCTTTTCTATTTTTAGGTTCCTCTATGCTTTGTTCCATCATAGTAATTAGCTCATTGAAAATTGCTCTTGGGAATAGTAAATCTTTGCTTTTTCCTTGATAGTTAGATCTTGCATGTTAGAATAGTTGTTCTCAAATTTCTAGATCTAGATTGTTTGAAGAAGCAATTTCCCTTTCTAGATTAGATTACATCAAAAAAATCAAAAACTCCAAAAACATAGATTAAAATTGCATTAGGAAAAGTCATATTAGCTTGCATGTCATATTTCAATTATCAGAATAGAAAAAGCATAGTTATTTCCATAAATATCAAAAAAGAACAAAATAAAGTTTGCATTTCATATAGCTTTGAATTCATAAAAACCTAGAAAATACCAAAAAAATTATTCACACAGATACATTACAAACCCTTGATATCATCACAAGGTTAATCTCGGTCAATGAAAGTGAAACCCTTGGTAACATCACAAGGTCAACAACAGTCAACACACAATCAAACCCTAGGTCAACAAGAGTCAACACACATTTATTTCTTATCTTGGCTCATGAATGTGCCTAGGGTTAAGAGGAGAGTGGGTGAGGATAGTCCTTGAGGAGATTGAGGAGATCCATCCGTGACCACAACATGAGACATTTACCTTACCACAACAAGATTCATTTGTCAGGTCCTATTGGTAGAAGAACACAGACAACTTCAAGTACAACGTGAAATCATTCAACAAACTAAAAGACAAGAAGCCATCAACGAAAGTAATAGCTTACCCACACAGAGGTGGAACAGTAGAAACCCTAACAGACGAAGAGTAACTAGTGACCCTTTGGGTCATAGGGTTATCTCAACAAAAAATGTCATTGAACAAAACATTCAAATTAGCACACAACAACAAAGGCCCTAGGACGTGCCGACCCCTCTTCGCGAAGTCTAGCTCTCAAACGAGCTAGACCCCTGCTGTGTCTCACCTCCTCTCAACTAGCTAGTTTCACGAGAGCAAGAATGACATGGCAGATCGCCCCATGGCAAGGAGGGAAGGGTCTGTGTACATGTCAAAATCTAAACTGACAACCATAGGCAACCAAGGTCATGATTTTGAGCGTACATATTTTGGTGAACCTGACATGAAGAGAAAAAACTTTTGTTTATGCTTTTTACATTCCAAACGTGCAGATCACATCACAACTCAAACATTCAACACTTCAAAACCTTCAAAATATTTTTACTTTATTCTTCATAGCTACTTTCACTACTTCAACTTCTATTGCCTTCGCCATCATCCATTCCATTTATTCTGTGGTGTCTATGGCACCCCTAAATATGATAGAACCTGATTTGAACCAAGGGAATATTCCCTCAAGAGAACTAGAAACTCCTTCCTTCGATAGGTATGTGCCACCGCATTCAGATGCACCAATCACCAACTACTATGATTACGAAGATTCTGATTACGAACAAGATCAAAGAGAATCTAGGCATTCTCTGTCTTTCAACAACCTAGCTTGGGAAAACAATCCAACCATACCAACTGCACCACATAAAGCTAGAAGGATAAGGTCAGAAATACATCGACCCTATCAACCTTCCACAAGCACATCAAGTACTCATCTTGATGAGGAAGTCAAACACTTAGAAAAACACCTCGAAGAAAAATATGCTCAAGAGGAATTGAGAATTGCCTTGCGATAAGAACAAAGAGAAAATGCTGCACGAGAAGAAGCATACCACCATGAAAATACTCAAAGAGAAAATCCTAGAAACAAGGAAACACCTAGAGCTGCTACTCCTACAGATTTAATTGCAACTCTAGTGCAAAGGATTAGAATCTTGGAAGCAGAACAAGCTACTCCTGAAAGAAGGCAAAAATCTCATGAACAAGACTAGGGGGCATCTCAAAAGCCCCCCTACCTCAGTTACTATTTGTGAAATGCCAGTAATGACACATGTCTAAATGGGAACCCTCCTATTCAGAACAATCCAATAAATCCAACAATGGGTTATCAAAACCCACCTACAACATTATTGTTATCAACCCTACAATCTCAAAGTGCCTTTCTCGGAACATATCTTGAGTATTTGAAAGAGCCTCTTGATCAAAACATAAGGAATGTGCAGTTGCCTCGACCATTACTAGATCTCCCAAAATTCAAGGGAGAGGGAGATGCAAATTCACATATTAAATCCTACACCACTACAATAAGAGAACTCCTCCCTTGGGACAGGGTTGTTGCCAAAATCTTCCCGAAAACTCTCAAAGGAATAGCTCTGGATTGGTATTATCATTTGCTAGAGCCTTCAATTCACTCATTCAGACAATTAATCAGAGAGTTTGTCATGGATTTTGACATGAACATACTCGTCAAACCAAGAATAAAATAATTCCTCACCATGAAGCAAGAATTGAATGAATCCATAGCCCATTTTGTGACCAGATGGAGGCAAGTCCTCTATTCCTCAACCAGTGCCCCGAATATGGACTATCATGAACTATACGATCTTTTCTTACATACCTTGAACAAAGATATGATAGAAGACGTTCAAAAATTACCATACAGATCCTATGAAGAAGCATTAGAAAGTGCTTTGAGGATAGATCAAGCTACCATCGACAGTGGCCGGAAGATTTATAATACTAATGGGAAACTCAAAATGCCTAAAACAACTAAAAAGACTACATCCTATGTCTCCTTAGACAAGGATGTTAACATTGTGAAAAGTAATCCCAGTAATGACAAGTGGTGAGAAAAAGGAAATCAAGGGTCAAACTGACCCTCATACGACCTCAATACCTATTGTTGGTTCCATGGAACAAAGGGTCATGAAACAAAGACTTGCTATGGATACAATAAAGCTATCTCCAAACTTATTCTAGATCAACATCAAAACTTCCTCAAACTCCTCCAATCTCAAAGAAAGGAGAAGGAACCTCAAAATGAGAAAGGGAAGGCTAATCAAAATAACTCCAATCAAGTGGAACTAAACCGAGAAGTGTTTGTAATCGACAAAGAAGAACAAACTTGAATCAAACTGAAAATGTCTTTTCGCAAGTGATAAACTTGTTGAGAGTCTCTCCCTCAGACCGCAAAACATTCTTAGAAGTACTAGAAGTGGGATGTTCAATGCAGGAGGAACCACCTCCTCTCACGTTTGATGTTTCCAAGCTACCTCAAAGTGAAGGAAGTAAGGATAAGGATTCACCTCTATACATACAAATTCAAGTCGAGGAGGTCACTATAAAAAGAGTAGTGGTGGACGAAGGATCGACAATCAATCTTTTGCCAATGTCATTCCTACGGAGAATGGGATATAGAAAAACAAGAATCAAGCAACAAACTGCCACATTAAGGATATACGATAGTCATGACATCCAAACGGTTGGGAAAATCAACCTGCCACTCATTCTAATGGATAAAAGCATCTCTACATATTTCTATGTTATCAATAGAGAAACCAATTATAATATGATCCTCAGAAGACCTTGTATTCATGCCATGAAGGCCATCACCTCCAACTTGTTTCAAGAAATCCACATCCATAATTTGGGAAAAGTCAGCATTGTCAAAGCAGACCCTGATCCTTTTAGTATTTATAGGAAGGAACAGGATAAAAGTTAAAAACGCAAGAGAAACCGAAAGAAGAAGCTCAAGATATCCAAACAAACACAAGTACTTGCAACATATCTTATCAAAGAATGGATGATCTTAGAGAATTCCCCTTTGATCCTCACACCACCAAATCCCATGCACCATTCGACTTAGCAGCCATTCCGTGTAACGACGAATGGGACATCAAGAACCTCTCAATTGGAACAATATAAATCATCAAAGAAGGAGAGGAAAAAGAGGAAAGATGGAATTCCACATATGAGTTTGGGGAAGCATCTCAACCAAAAAATCATCAAAACTTATGTACTCTATATTTTGACGGAGCTACTAGTTGCAAAACTGGGACAGGGATAGGAATAATCTTGACATCCCCAAAAGGAAAAGCCCTCCCCTCTACCTTCACACTTGATTTCTTTTGCACAAACAATAACACTGAGTACAAAGCCTTATTCCTGGGAATCATGTTAGCCATGAGAATGGGGATCAAGAAGATCTCTACCTTTGGAGATTCTTAATTAGTGATCAACTAAGTTGTGAAAACTTATGAGACAAAATTAGAATGATTACGACCTTACAAAGAAACCATAAGGAAATTGGTCCAATTCTTTGACTTCTTCTCCATAAAAGCCATACCCAGAAAAGAGAATCAAGTGGCAGATTCAATGACTACATCAGCTGCATTATTTTTTCCACATGGTCAACTTCAAAATTCAAAATACATTGTGTCAGTGCGTGGAGAGCCACTGTTAGAAAGTGAGGAATTGCCGAGCATCCTGAATTATGCAATAGGTCAAACAAAAAAACCAACCTGAGATTATGCTGAGAATGACGAAGTCATCCTTGAATATTTACATGCCTATGATGGACTTCCAAGAGTATACCACAAGAAAGGATACATGCTTCTTCCTCACCCAGAGGACTATTTTGGAAGGGAGAAAGAAATCCTTCAGATCGAAGCAAATTCGGATTTACCACCTGCTCCTCAAAATATTGAGGAAGGACACCTGTCCCTAACTGGAGATATACAATTGAAATCAATATCAAAACACCCAAAAAGCCTAGGATGTTAAAACTAGGAGAGTTGAATGATGAAGAATTGGAGGAATACACAAAATTTCTCATTGAATACACTGATGTATTTGCTTGGACATATTCAGACATGCCGGGATTAGATCCAAAAATCGTAGTGCACATCTTAGTGACAAAACCTGAAGCAAAACCAATGAAGCAAAAATTGAGGCCCATAAAGCCCCAGGTAGCCGAAATGGTAAAAGAAGAGTTGAATAAATTGTTGGATGTCAGCTTCATTAAACCAGTAGATTATTCAAGTTAGGTGTTGAACATTGTTCTAGTTCTATAGAAAAATGGAAAAATTCATATATGCCTCAATTTTAGAGACATCAATCAAGCTTACCCAAAGGATGATTTCCCCTTGCCATCCATTGACCAAATTATTGACTCAACTATAGGATATGAGATCCTCTCTCTCATGGATGGATTTTCAAGATATAATCAAATCAAAATTTTAGAATTTGATCAAAACAAAACAACATTCACCACCCCTTGGGGAACCTTCTGTTATATAGTCATGCCATTCGGTCTGAAGAATGCAAGAGCGACATACCAAAGGGTGATGACACATATCTTCCACAATTACATTGACAAGATAGTGGAAACTTACATCGATGATCTTCTAGCTAAATTAGAACAAAGGTCAACACACGTGGAAGACCTTCGTAAAATCTTCAATAGGCTTCGAGAATACAAAGTAAGGTTAAATCCTAAGAAATGTGTTTTCGGGGTTACGATAGGTAAGTTGTTGGGTTTCATTGTTTCAGGAAGAGGAATTGATGTTGATCCAATAAAAGTTAAAGAAGTCCTAAACGCAATGCCACCAACAAGTGAGACAACGGTAAGAACCCTTTTAGGACAATTAGGAGCAATTAGACATTTCATACCAGACATGACTTTCAAGATTCACCCAATCAATCAATTGTTGAATTAACAAGTTGGCATAACATGGATGGTAGACTGTTAAAATGCATTTGAACAAGTGAAGAAATTCTTCCTAACTTTGCCCACATTAATGCCACCAAAACATGACAAGCCCTTCATCTTATACTTCAGAGCAACCGATATCTCTGTAGCATGCATGCTAGCTCAATAAGATGAATGTGGGAGAGAAAGAGCCATCTATTTCATAAGTCAAACCTTGCTGGAATATGAAAAGAACTACACTCAAGCCAAAAAGGAATGTCTAGCCATAGTCTTCGCGACTAGGAGATTAAGGCATTACATGTTGAATTAAGAAACTAGGGTTATGATACGATCCAAGTAATTGAGGACTTTCTTAAATCAACCTATGATTTCAAGAAGAATTGGTCGATTCATAACCTTATTAAGTGAGTTTGAACTAACTTATGTTAATCAAAAGTCCTTCAAGGGACAAGTAATAGTGGATTGGTTAGCAGAAAATCTAGTTCCCCAAGAGGAGCCCATAAACAAAGATTTAGCTGACGAAGAAATTTGCATAGTTGATCTCAAGAAATATGCCACTTCATATTGGTATAGAGATATTGTGAACTACCTTGCAAACACGACTTACCCCAAAACCATGACCCCTCTGGGAAAAAGATGACTACATGTCCTCATTGCAAGATATGTTTTAATAGACGATGTGCTCTATCGAAGGGCCTTAGATGGAATGTTGCTTCGATGTGTCGACAAAGAAGAGGCACGTAAGATCCTAGAGGAATGTCATAGTGGGATATGTGGAGGACACTTTGGTGGTCATGCCACGATAAGAAAAATACACCAAATGGGATACTTTTGGCCATGTTTGCAAGGAGATACGATTAAGTTCGTAAAAACGTGTCCAAAATGTCAAGCCTACACTCATGTCCACCACACACCAACAAGAGATTTACAACCGATCGTTACCCCTTAGCCCTTTTCCACTTGGGGCTTGGATTTGGTGGGGAAGATGTCTACCCCATCAATGGATGGACATTTGTTCATCATCACTGCGATATAGTATTTTACTAAATGGGTGGAGGCCATGCCTCTCACTACAGTGTGAGGAATTGTAATAACCAAACTCACACTGAATCAAATTATATGTTGATTCAGAATTCCACAAGTGATAGTGATAGATAATGCTTCATCATTTAAAAATCCACAAGTAAGAGAGTTATGTGAGAGATTCCACATCAATCATAACTCCCCATCATTATACTATCCTCAAGGAAATGGACAGGCCGAAGCCACAAACAAAACTTTGAAGTCAATGTTGGTCAAAATTTTAAAAGACTCTAAAAGAGACTGGCACTTATAATTATATCTAGCTCTATGGGCTTATAGAACAAGCATAAGGACTCCAATTGGAACCACCCCTTACGCCATCACTTTTGGATCAGAGGTGGTGCTGCCACTGGAAGTAGAGTTGCCTAGTTTGAGAGTGTCGTTACAAGGATTATTGGACAACGAGGAATATCGAGCGGTGAGATTAGCCGAATTAGAAATGATGTATGAAACATGCTTAAGAGCTATCCAAAGACATGATTCTTACCTTGTAAGGATGAAGAAGTAGTATAACAAAAAGTTTATCCCAAGACCTTTTCAGGAGGGAGGCCTAGTGCTCAGGATAGACAACTTGATCGATAAAAGAGTTGGTGAAGGACACAAAATCAGACCCAATTGGATAGGTCCTTATATGGTTAAAGAAGATGTTAGAAATGGTGCCTATCTCTTGTGCACAATGGAGGGAGAGGAATTTGGTGAAATAGTCAATGCCTTTCACCTCAAGAAATATTATGTCTAAAAACCAAAAAAATCATAAAAAAATAAAAATACAAAAAAATTATTAAAAAAAATATCAAAACTAATTTGTTTCTTGCATTTCAGCATTATTCTATTCATCTTGCATTACAGTCAGTGACTTGCTCTTATATTATTTTATTTTTAGTAAGGAGTCTAAGGTTGTCTAGATATACATCATCCTTTTAGGACCTAGAGATCCCCATTTTCACAATCGCCATTATCCCCTTTTCATTCCCAGTGATTCTAATCAAAGCCTAGCTCTTAGCTTTACACTGATCCCAGTCTTAATAAGTCAAGATGTTGGGTCTAAACAAAGTCACTATTCAAACCTATAATGTTGAAACGAATGATGAGACCATAAAGTGTCTCATCTTTAGTCAAATAAAAGCATATATTTTCTCTTCATTAAATCAGTTTTTGAAGTGGACTTGAGTATGGGTTTGAAGAGTTTTAGCTAAATATCAAATAAACTTGTCTAAATGCAACAATCAATGCCATGCATGAGTTTATCTTGATATTACATGTTCACCTTGAGATTAGCAATTATTTTATCAATAAAGTGAAGAGAAAGTCTATTTTATGTTAAGTTGCAGAGTTTCAGAGTTGCAGAGCTCCGGAGATGCACAGAGCTCTGGAGATGGATAGAGCTCCAAAGATGCATAGAGCTCTAGAGATGCACATAGCGCCAGAGATGGACAGAGCTCCAGAGATGTATAGATCTCCGGAGATGGACAGAGCTCCAGAGATGCACAGAGCGCCGGAGATGTAGAAGTCAAAAAGGTAGTTTTAGTAAAACTACGATATCTCTCTCATTTCTTAATGAAATTTAGAAATTCAAAATGATCTGGAAAGATGGAAGTTAGAGGAACAAAACCCAGAAATCATTTGAGGAGCTCTAGTAAAACCAATGAGTATTTTATGAAAGAAGTTGACTATTACAGAGCGTCGGAGATGCACAGATCGCCGGAGATGCAGAAGTCAAAAAGGCAGTTTCAGTAAAACTGCTATATCTCTCTCATTTCTTAATAAAATTTAGAAATTTGAAATGATCTAGAAAGCTTAAAGAGAGAGGAACAAATCTATGAAGGTGTTTTGAAGAGATTCATTAAAATGAATAAATTGTTAATGATATAAGTTTACTATTATAGAGCGTGAAGGTGCAGAACAGAAAAGTCAAGAAAACCAGTTTCAGTAAAACTGTGATATCTCTCATTTCTTAATGAAATTTAGAAATTCAAAATGATTTGGAAAGATGGAAGTTAGAGGAACAAAACCTAGAAATCATTTGAGGAGATCTGGTAAAACAAATGCGCAGTTTATGACAGAAGTTGACTATCCTGCAAGCTCTGGAGATGTTCCATAAATACTTTATCAAATTGCTGCAGATTCTTCCAATCTACCAACACACACTCTGAGATTTTATGAAGGATAGATTGACTATAATTACTCCTAAATTAATGGATCTAATTATGAGTAATTATTCCATGCAAATAATACACACTTATGGTCATTGCATGTCTTTCTAAAAGATTGCATGTTTTGCCTTGTAATCAGCAATTGTATAATCAGTTAACTAAATGAATAAGTTTAGTTAACTAGATAAATAAGTTTAGTTAGCTGCATGAATAAGTTCTCTACTCTAGAGAGACTCTCAATTAGAATTTAATAACCATAGTTATATATAGAGAACTATGGCGTAGAATAGAAAAAAAGAAGGGAAGTTGTAAAAGATTTGTTTTGAAGAAAAAGAACTCTATTTTTTTTCAGCAGCATGTACTTTGGATCTTGAAGGTTTTGAATAAAAAAAGTTGTTCTACAAATTTGTTGATTGCTGGAATTGATTAGTCTCTCTGGAGGAAGGAGCAAGGGCCCACTCCAACCGAAGGGCAGAGACTACATTGCTTAGTTTTATTAGTTGTTTTGTTGTTCTCCAGTTTCTTTATTAGGAATTACTTTTGTTGTTCTTGTTTTATTCCAGAATTAGATTAGCTTCTCAAGTTATTGCTTTCCTTAGATTAAATTGTCCTTTTCAACAGAGTTAAACCCTAGTCTGTTTCATGCAATTGTTGTCAATTCCCTTTTGTAGAAAAGATTGCCATGCAAGTTATTCCTTCTCCCTTTTGCATACAGCCATGGACACTGCCTTGGATTGATATTATTAAAATTAAATAATGAGGATTGCAACAACCCTTGTCATTTTTGGTGCCGTTGTCAGGGTTAGGTGTCATTAGGGAGTTGTTGATCTGGTGATAGTAGGTCAAAAAGAGGGGAAAATTGGTTTGATAGTCTTTTTAGGTTTATTATTTTAAAGTCTAGGTAGATAAAAGAAGTTCCTCAAGAGAGATCTGTATGCCAAAAAACCCCCAAATAGTAAGATTCTTGCATGCAAAGAAGGTGAAAAATCTTGTTGTTTTGTAATTTCAGCTCTTTTGCAGCCTCTTCAACTGGATGACCATGACGCCAATGTCCAGCAAGGAAAAATGCATTTTAGAAGGAGACATTGATGCCCTATTGCTTGCAATAGGTAACGAATATAATGAAGAAATCTTGTTTCCACTGGAGGAGCTTGTATGGCAGAATATTATTTGGATGCCTTCAATGTCCAAGGAGGGCTTCCCGATCAGATATTTGAAGAATAGCCAGGAGTTACCTCTAATCATGCATGTACCAGAATATGAGGAAGGGTTTCAAGATCTCTCCAATCAGCCCATGAATAGCAAGGAGCTGCCTCTAATCATGCATGCACTAGAATGTAAGGAAGGGTTGCAAGATCTCTCCAATCAACCCATGCATGTGCTAGAGTTAGAAATTATGGAGGTTGTTATTTCAAAGGAAGGTGAAGCATTAAAGTTCAAATTTTTAGTCATCTTCTTCTCATGGTTTTCCTTTTCTTTTAGAATGTTAAATGCATGGATCCATATTTTGAGAAAAGGAAGTTATTTTCCCCAACCAGTCAATGGTTTTGTGTAACCTAACTCTACATCACTAAGTAGAGTAGGTTAGGGTAGGTTTATTTTCTGCAAATAAGTTCTTTGTACATGCTTTTTCTATACAATTTGTTGCTTCGAAGAACTCTTGTAGATATTTTGGCTTTCAGAAGTTGAAGACCTCTTTGCATGCATCATGCAAAACATAGGCTAAAAAGATGGAGAACCAACTAGTGCACGATGGTCACATGGAATACTAAGATGGACATCAAGGTGTCATCTATGGAGATCAATAGAACAATAGCTCTGGAGATCAGCAGAGTATTAGCTCCGGAGATGAACAAGTATCAGCTCCAGAGATCAGCAAAGTATTAGCTCCAAAGATTAGCAGTACACCAACTCTAGGGATCAACAGGGTATAAGCTCTAGAGATTATCAAAATGGCAAATCCAAAGATCATTAGAACTGCTCCAGAAAACACCAGAACAACAAGTATAAGGCATCTTCGGAGCAACTGCAATAAAAGCAAAGAGGTTAGCTCAAAAAGATGATTATGAAGTACAGGAGGACCTACAACCTCTTAAGTGTGGGGGAGATGATGAGACCATAAAGTGTCTCATCTTTAGTCAAATAAAAACATATATTTTCTCTTCATTAAATCAATTTTTGAAGTGGACTTAAGTATGAGTTTGAAGATTTTTAGCTAATTATCAAATAAACTTGTCTAAATGCAACAATCAATGCCATGCATGAGTTTATCTTGATATTACATGTTCACCTCGAGATCAACAATTATTTTATCAATAAGGTGAAGAGAAAGTCTATTTTATGTTAAGTTGCAGAGTTTTAAAGTTGTAGAGCTCCGGAGATGTACAGAGCTCCAGAGATGGACAGAGCCCTGAAGATGCACAGAGCTCCAAAGATGCACAGAGTGTCAGAGATGGACAGAGCTCTAGAGATGGACAGAGCTCCGGAGATACATAGAGCTCTAGAGATGCACAGAGCTCCAGAGATGTACAGAGCGCCAGAGATGGACAGAGCGTCGCAGATGGACAGAGCTCCGAAGATGCACAGAGTGCCGGAGATGCATAGAGCTCCGGAGATGCACAGAGCTCTGGAGATGGATAGAGCTCCAAAGATGCATAGAGCTCCAGAGATGTATAGAGCGCCAGAGATGCACAGAGCGCTAGAGATGCAGGAGTCAAAAAGGTAGTTTCAGTAAAGCTATGATATCTCTCTCATTTCTTAATAAAATTTAGAAATTCAAATTGTTCTGGAAAGCTAGAAGTTAGAGGAACAAAACCCAAAAAGAATTTGAGGAGATCTAGTAAAACCAATGGGTAGTTTATGAAAGAAGTTGACTGTTACAGAGCGCTGGAGATGCATAGAGCGCCGGAGATGCAGAAGTCAAAAAGGCAGTTTCAGTAAAACTGCGATATCTCTCTCATTTCTTAATGAAATTTAGAAATTCAAAATGATCTAGAAATTTTAAAGAGAGAGGAACAAATCTATAAAGGTTTTTTTAAGAGATTCATTAAAATGAATAAATGGTTAATGATATAAGTTGACTGTTATAGAGCGTGAAGATGCAGAACAGAAAAGTCAAGAAAACTAGTTTCAGTAAAACTATGATATCTCTCTCATTTCTTAATGAAATTTAGAAATTAAAAATGATATGGAAATATGGAATTTAGAGTAACAAAACCCAGAAATCATTTGAGGTCATCTAGTAAAACAAATGAGCAGTTTATGATAGAAGTTGACTATCCTGCAAGCTCTGGAGATGTTCCAGAAATACTTTATCAAATTGCTGCGGATTCTTCCAATCTACCAACACACACTCTAAGATTTTATGAAGGATAGATTGACTATAATTACTCCTAAATTAATGGATCTAATTATGAGTAATTATTCCATGCAAATAATACACACTTATTGTCATTGCATGTCTTTCTAAAAGATTGCATGTTTTGCCCTGTAATCAGCAATTGTATAATCAGTTAACTAAATGAATAAGTTTAGTTAACTAGATAAATAAGTTTAGTTAGCTGCATGAATAAGTTCTCTACTCTAGAGAGACTCTCAATTAGAATTTAATAACCATAGTTATATATAGAGAACTATGGCGTAGAATAGAAAAAAAGAAGGGAAGTTGTAAAAGAATTGTTTTGAAGAAAAAGAAGAACTCTATTTTTTTTTCAGCAGCATGTACTTTGGATCTTGAAGGTTTTGAATAAAAAAAGTTGTTCTACAAATTTGTTGATTGATGGAATTGATTAGTCTCTTTGGAGGAAGGAGCAAGGGTCCACTCCAACCAAAGGGCAGAGACTACATTGCTTAGTTTCATTAGTTGTTTTGTTGTTTTGCAGTTTCTTTATTCAGAATTACTTTTGTTGTTCTTGCTTTATTCCAGAATTAGATCAGCTACTCAAGTTATTGCTTTCCTTAGATTAAATTGTCCTTTTCAATAGAGTTAAACCCTAGTCTGTTTCATGCAATTGTTGTCAATTCCCTTTTGAAGAAAAGATTGCCATGCAAGATACTCATTCTCCCTTTTGCATACAGCCATGGACACCGCCTTGGATTGATATTATTAAAATTAAATGATGAGGACTGCAACGACCCTCGTCAAGGAAGCTTGCAAGTAGACCTTCCGAATTCTTCCCTAGTAGAAGAGAAGTCTGACTAGATTACAAAAACTTTAGGTGGTCCTCAGCCCTTTATCTTTCCTAGCCAAAAACGTTAGGAGGATCAAAACTCTAAAGGAAGCAATCTAAAATTCGAGTGAATAAAAAAATGAGTGATCAAAATAAGAGTGCTAAAAAGTGAGAATTGAGAGATCAAGCTTGCATATCAAAAGTTCCAAAAAAGCATTCATTTTCAAAAAAGTCGAAATAAAAAAAAATGAGAAAATCAAGTGAGGCATTCAAAAAAAGTGAAAAAGTAGAAAAAAGAGTGAAAGAGAGAAGATTGTTGAATGTCTGTACTCTTGGGTGGAAATTAGTCTAAGCTTGAAGCCTCAAGGGTGACATTCTAATAGAGAAAGAAAGGTACTAAGCACACACACGCACTAGCTGAGCAAAGCTAAGCATCTAGTAGGATCATCTTTTATCTAGGGACCCTTGTTCTTTCCTATGTATCCTTTACCCCAATTCTATCTTGCTTGCCATCTATGATCTAAGTCTAGCGAACATCAACAAAATTTGTTACTTGCCTAAGTTGAAAGCTTGTCAAATTGTCTTATCTAGATAAGGATTAATGTTTATCCTTTAGCAATGCCTAAATTTAGAAACACTGCATCTCACTCCTGCTCCCCACTTGAGTTCTAAATCCTATCTCATAGCCTTGAATAGGTCTCTTATATCAGGACGACTTGCAATCCCCTGGATTGAAAATTGTATTAAAGAGTAGAACTCACATTGTTTGTTCCACATTGCATTCATGCCAAAATCAGAAAAAGAGTCTCAAAGAAATAAAGTCAATGTCATAGATATATATCTCGTGACATTCAGTAGAAGTAAATGTTTAATTTCAGCATTTCTTGTGTTCTTGCATCTATATATCGTAAACTACATCTCATACATATGCCATAAAAATATACAAAAACATGTCATTGTTATCATACTTGCATTAATTAAAAGAGTTGAAAGGTCAAAAACATAATCGAAAAGTTCTTAAAATTCCAAACATGCACAAGAGATGAGTACAAATCTAATAGACGAAAACCATAAAAGGATAAACTTCATAGATATATTCAAAGTTTACATACAAGAGTATCAAAGAGCTAGGACAAAATGCTCTCAAGAGAAGTAGAGGCTCCCCATACAAGGGGGCATGATTTTCAAAAGAATGAAATAAAATATCAGGGTTGGTTCCCTCCAACAGAACCATTAGGACTTCTACTCCTCTGCCTATGAGTGTCACTCGTCACTCCATGAGACCTATGGGAGTGAGGCATCCTACTGTGAGCATGTGATTGTGAAGGCCCTGCCATACTAGTATCTCGTCATAAAAAACTAAGGGCCATCTCTTGGAGCACCTGATTCTCACCCTTAAGGGTGTGAATCTTAGCCTTCAAATCTGCACTCACCTGACATCCATGATAAATAAAAGCAAAAATGTCAGTGTGTCACCTGACAGTAGGGGCATATCAGGATCAGCCAAGAGACTCTCTGGAGTCATCTTAGTGAAAGGGCAATCAAACCAACATTAATGTCACGAACAAAAGCCCTCCACTCTTCGACATTACCTGCATAGAGAACCAAAAGAGAAAGACATGTTAGTTCCTCACAAAAAGGGAGAAAAGAGAGAAAGGACAAAAGTGTGAAAATGATAAACAAAAGCAAACTCACATGGATGACTGGGCTGCCAGGTAGGGTCAAACTGTCGCATCACCTCATCAAAATGAGGAGGTCTAGGAACCATGGACTGACCATCAGGGATATTAGGTACATCATCTATATCATCAAGAGCCTCATCCTGCGCATCCTCAGGTAGGCCCTCATCTGATGAATCATTACCATTAGGAACATAGTCCTCGTCAGTAGACTCAGAGTCCCCAATCACAATCAGTGATTGGGAAGAAGTCCCTCTCCCTCCCCTCTATCCTCCTCGTGAAGATCTGGGAACTCTAGTAATGAATATTCAAGGAGTCAAGGGAGACCAAACAACTATCCTCTGACCTACCTCACCCATCTCCTAAATAGACCTGTAACAAGTAGACACTGGGGGTAACTCTTCAGGGAAGTCCTCACCAAACTGCTATAAGATGTGCTCGATGTGGTGAGCCTCAACCTGACCATTACAACCTGAAACCTCAAACACCCCATGACAGTACTCTTGAATCTCAGCATCTCAAGTCCAAGCTCCCTCCATATCAACGTAGGGATAAAAGATCATACCCTCATTGATGAGAGTAGCCACAGTACGCAGAGAAGTGTCAAAATGACCCACCTGCATCCATCTAGCTTCTCTCTGTAGTCATCTATCAGGAATTAGAACAAGCTTCTGGTAGGGTCTGATGTGCTCAAAACTCCAAGTCATGATCAAGGAAGAGTGGCTAAAAGCTAGAGCCCCTCATTGTGAAATGTGATAGAAGTCCCTGTATACCATGGCCAAAATGTCTGGCCCCCAAGAGTAGACCTCACCCTGCTCAAGACCATGTATGATGGGTGCCCAACACCATTTTAGACAAGCTGAGGCCTTGTCTTCAGACAGCTTTGATGCAATCAAACCAATCAAAAACCATTTCAAGAGAGGAATGCGAATCCATGGCACTGAAGTAAGCTAGAACCCTGTCTGGTCCTTGGGGCGACTAACCCCCATGAACTTTGCCCAAGATATCTTGTCCTCAAGGGACTCGCTAGTAGGAAGGACTAGAAGATGTCCTCTCATAGGAACTCCAAGTATGTGATAAATGTCAAACAGAGTGATACTTGAAACTTGTGGGAACCTGAAAGTGTTCCTGTCTGCATCCCAGTAAGTCAAGATGTCACAACATATGCGTGACACAGGGTGAACAACTAGCACATGATAGACTCTAGCCATGCCCGCTCTCCTTAGAATAGCATGGTCCTCATCACTCAGTGAAGCAAACATCTCTGAGAGCCACACCTACTCTCTATAGATATTCCATCAGGTTTCACATGTCCTACAAATCAAGAAAGAACTTTAGATTAGATCTCGTAAACTCACAAAAATCCCTAAAAATTGTAAAATTGTAGAAAACCTTGCACAAAAAAAGCGTATAACCATAAAAAAATGCAATAAGTAGGTGAATACAATAGTCAAATTAAGTTAGATCAGAGTAAAACAAACGTTAGAAAACATCAAATTTCAAGTATAATTTACCCAACAAGGTTGCCCCCGGGCGACCTAGATGTCAACAGGATCTCCCCCTAGGCGATCCTATTATTTGTAGGATCTCCCCTTGGGCGACCTTGTTGCCAGACAGATCTCCCCCCAAGTGACCTGCCTGAAAAAGGGGTGACCCTAAATGGAGATCCCTTAAGCTAAAACTATCCTAAAATATTCATTTCTTAGTCGATTTCTGAAAACGAAAGACCAATCCTACTCTAAACGAAAAAATAGAGACAATGCAACAAGAAGAATCACCAAAAATAGACTATTTTAAGAGTTTTTTCACAAAATTCAAGATAGGGTTTAGAGAAGGGTTTTTCACTATTTACATACCCAATTCTCCATGGCTGAAGAAGAGGCGGCCATCTTCATGATCTCCCTGACGATACCTTTCCAACGACTACTCACACGATCGATTCCATTGCTGATTCACTCTGATCTCAATAATTTGCTTGCTTTGTTTGCCCTTAGCTTAGTTTCTTTTATGCATTCTTAGATTAGTTTCTCGCTTTTATGCATCTTTTGGGCATCATTTTGTGTGCATTCATTCCTACAGGTTTCACCTGCGAAGGCAAACAACTAGTCAAACTCGAATGATATATGGTAAGTTCATCATTTCAGTTTTCATTATTCCTTTTGATATATTTAAATGTCAGGCTAATACTAGTTATTGCAGGTACAATTGTGGGAAAATTGACAACAAGTAAGGCCTAGTTCAGGAACAATACCTACCCTTCATGTAGACTACCATCCCCGAGGGGGCAAATATGTAAGCACAAAAATCACGCACAGCCTCCATAAGGAACACTATGATGATTTTGATCCTTGTCACATACATGTAAGCATGAAATAATGTCTTCTAAGCAACAGACCTCTTGATGATGTGTCTTCTTTCTTGTCTTGTGTTGTTTCTTCTTTATCATTTTCCCTCTCTCTTTGTCGTCGATGCTTTTCGACACTTTTGCAACACTTGTTGGTTTGCATTTTTTGAGCTTTCGACCCTGTTCCTAAGCCTTGTAAGCATCTTGTAGGTGAGTTTTCACCTTTCTCCTATGTTTTTCATCCTCTCCACCCCCTAGAAGCCTTCTAGAGGTCCCCCGAATCCATCTCCCACTTTCAGTTTTCACTTTCACTCAACCAATCCAAATCTCCCCCTATTATTTCCAGATCTCCCCCTAGGAGATCATGCGGTGCAAGTGGAGATTTGGATTCTTGCACATGACTGACCTGTTTCCAGAGGCAGATCACCTCCTTTTCATCTTCTCTACCATCTCCCATCATGCATTTCCTCTCAAACCCCTATTTTTTTGGATCTCCTGCCAGGCGACCCTACTAGAAAAAGGGGTGACCTTGTCCCATTTCCAGCCATAGAAAAAATTGAGTTTCTCACTCAAAATAGCTTTGTTTTCGCTCGTTTTTCTTCTAGTTTGCATGATTTTTGATGCCTAATATGGAGTCGACTATTTCATGCACCCACACATGCATAATTAACTCCATTTGATCTATAACTAACAGTCCATTCTTCCTCATGCATTCTTCTAACTCCAATTCCTCTTCAGTGATAAGCTATTATTGATTTATCACTCTCTAATCAACTAAGTTTACTGGGTAATCAATCTAGTTCACTCCCTAATCAATCCTTGTTAACTCATCAATCAATTGAGTTAACTTCTCAATCAATTCCCTTCTTCCAACCTATAAATACCCCTATCCTTCAAGCACAAAAGGAGGCAAATTAATTGTACACACAACTCTTGGTAAGTTTTTGCTCTCCAATTAGCATTCTCATGCTCACACATGACAAAGGTTCCTTTTATTTTTCATTGTTCATAAAGCTTTCACATAAAGCTCTTCAAGCATCATTACGCTTCTTCAATCAATGCCATTGTGCTCATCAAAAGCTCCCATTGAGATTTCTCAAGATTCTACAAGCTTCTTTTGCTTCTTTGTGTTATCTTGTCGTCAAGAGGTCTTCTCATTGTTTCAAGAGGCTATGAGGTTGCCATCATGGATCGCTGAGGGTAGTGGAGTCACACAAATCTTCTCTATTTTCAGGTTCCTCTATGCTTTATTCCATTCACAGTGATTAGATCATTGAAAATTGCTCTTGGGAATAGTAAATCTTTGCTTTTTCCTTGATAGTTAGATTTTGCATGTTAGAATAGTTGTTTTCAAATTCCTAGATTAGATTATTTGAAGAATCAATTTCCCTTTCTAGATTAGATTACATAAAAACAATAAAAAACCCTAAAAACATAGATTAAAATTGCATTAGGAAAAGTCATATTAGCTTGCATGTCATATTTCAATTATTAGAATAGAAAAAGCATCTTTATTTCCATAAATATAAAAAAAGCACAAAAACAAGTTTTCATTTCATATAGATTTGCATGCATAAAAACCTAGAAATTACCAAAAACATTAGTCACACAGATACATTACAAACCCTTGTTATCATCACAAGGTTAATCTCGTTCAACAAAAGTCAAACCCTTGGTAACTGTGTGAGTAGGAAAAATTAGGTTAATAAGATCAAGCATTACAATCAAAACCCAATCCTACCATCTTCAAGAAATATATCTAAATGACACAAATAAAAGCAAATCAAAGAACAATGTCACCTAGATTGTATTGATTCCTTGGTTGTAATGTGGATTGTGTTGAAATTAGGGCAGACAACTGAGAGGGGGGGTGAATCAGTTGTCAAAAATCTTTATCTTTTACTACATTTAATCTTCTTTATCACTTATAAATAGATTAATGATATAACCATGAAAGTATGAATCAACAACACAAGAGCATATACATAATCAACACACTTAACACCAAGATTTTTATGTGGAAACCCGGTTAAGGGAAAAACCATGGTGGGGGTTAACGCACAAGATTTATTCTCTGTTAAAAGAATAGAAAAATCGGAAGGCACTTGCCTTCAGGTGTACTGCCCAGAGCTCACTGGTCAAAGGAGGCTCACTGCCTACAAGAACATTCAGAATGTTAACACTGAAAGGTTGAACTAAGAAACAACATCTTCTTCATGCAAGGTTCAGTTCTATTGAAGCGCACAACACCTCTGCTCTGCCCCCACTCACTTTCTCACTACATCCGCATCTTTTCTCACCACCACCCATTTCTACAAATTCACAACACTTATTTATACATGTCATCTACTTTGGAATGAATATCAAAGTCGGCCTTACAATCATCTATCTGGAACATTATCCAAGATAGGCATTACAAGCAATTACAATCACAAGACTTAAAATGCTTCATGCGAACCATTACACTATCGTCCAAACATAGCTGGGACTCAAATCTTCCTCAAACAACATGCCACGCTCCATCTAGAACTCTTCTTAGATCATCTGCAACATGCACCAAGCATCCAATCGACCAAGACTAGAAAGAACAACAACACCCAAGGATAAATCTTCAACCATGAGCTCAATCCTCAATGCGGACCACCAACACAATAGGCACATGCTCCAGAGACCACCACAATCGTAATGAAATCAACAAGAACAACTGCATCACCTCAAATCACCAGAAACACTTGCATCTTCATCCGGGAACTTAAGAACACTAACCGTCATGATTGTCACACTAGAAAGATTGCTTGCGGACCTCCAAACCACGAACCACTTGAGTTGAGGATACACACCAGCATCCCAAACATACCTCTAGAACCACAGACCATAATATTCCAATGTGGAGCAATCCGGACCAAATTCCTGTCACTCTGTTACTTCTGAACAACTGTAAAACCCAGTTTTACCTAGATGGCCATAACTTCACCAATCCTCCATGCGGACCTCTCAAATCTTGATTGGAGCAACTTCAGACAATCCTCTACACAACCCTTTGGTCTGCAGACTCTGATCTTCATCTTGCTGGAAATGCTAAGCAATCTACTTTACTCAACTACACTGTCTTCACTATCTTTGACAAAGAGATATGTTGACATCAATGACAACACATCATAGGCACATATTTGCAACAATCTCCCCCTTTGTCATTGATGGCAACATATGATGAGAAAAATTGATTCAACCATCAAGACAAGAACTTCTCCCCCTTTCTCTTATCACACCTGTAACCACTTTCTTCATTGCTCCCCCTTTCACCAGCAACTACTCACTTCCATCCAATTTTTTCACATGACTTCTCTCCCCCTTTGACATCAATGGCAAAGGGCACATATTTGCAATCATCTCTCACCCTTTTTGTTTCTTAAACAGGACCAAACTGAACTCAGAACATACTGACTACTTCCCCTGAGTAGCATCCCCTTAACACCATTCTGGATCACAAGATATGACTGTGAGTTCAACTAGACTGATGCACACTAGTGCACTTTAGTTTTGAATAGGAGGGGTAATCACCCCTATCTTCCCTCTGAGATACTCAAAAGTGTCCTTAGGTAGAGGCTTAGTGAAGATATCCACAATCTGATCCTTTGAAGGAACAAACTCCAGTTTGACTTCATTCTCATTTACCTTCTCTCTCAAAAAGTGAAACTTGATGGATATGTGCTTTGTCTTTGAATGCAACACTGGATTCTTTGAGATGTTTATTGCAATTGAATTATAAAAGAAGATTGTAACAGGCTCTTCAAACACAATTCTAATATCTTTCAACATTTGCTTCATCCACAAAACTTGAGTATAATTGCTTGCTGCTGCTATATACTCTGCTTCTGCAGTAGACATAGATATTACCTCTTGCTTTTTGCTCAACCAAGAAACCAATCTCTTTCCCAAGAAAAATGCACCACCACTAGTACTCTTCCTATCATCCACATCTCCTGCCCAATCAGCATCTGTATATGCATTAAGAGTGAAATCATCATCCTTATGATACCATAAGCCATAATCAAATGTTCCCTTTAGATATCTAAAAATTCTTTTAATTGCTACAACATGAGATTCTCTAGGATCAGCTTAAAACCTAGCAACAAGGCCAACTACATTCATAATATCAAGTCTGGTATGAGTCAAATAAAACAATCCTCCACTCATTGATCTATACCTTTTCCGGTTTGCCTTAGGGGAATCATCATCTTTACTCAACTTGCATCCGGTTATCATAGGAGTACTCACTGGTTTTGAATCCTCCATTCCAAAAGTTTTCAACAACTCTTTTACATACTTAGACTGAGTTATGAAGATGCCCTTATCTGACTGAATGATTTGCAGACCCAAGAAGAAATTCATTTCACCAAGCATGGACATCTCAAATTCACTTTGCATCTGATCAGCAAATTTTTTACACATGCTCTCATTTCCACCAAAGATGATATCATCAACAAATACCTCAACAATCAAGATGTGTTCATGATCAATTTTGAAATAAAGATTACTGTCAACTGGGCCTTTGCTAAAACCTAACTTTTGTAGATACTTATCTAATCTTGCATACCAGGCTCTTGGGGCTTGTTTGAGTCCATGCAATGCTTTCCTCAATCTATAGACCATATCTCCTTGATTAGACATCTGGAATCCTTCCGGTTGCTCAATGTAGACTTCTTCCAATTCTCCATTCAGGAATGCTAACTTGACATCCATCTGGTAAACTTTGAAATCTTTATAAGCAGCAAAGGCAATAAATAATCTGACTGCTTTGATTCTTGCCATTAGAGCAAAAGTTTCTTCAAAATCAATTCCCTCTACCTGAGAATATCCTTTGCACACCAATCTTGCTTTATTTCTCACAACTTCACCATCTTCATTCAATTTGTTTCGGAAGACCCATTTAGTTCCAATTACATTTTTGTTTTCAGGTCTAAGAACAAGATCCCAAGTATGATTCTTTTTAATTTGCATTAATTCTTCTTCCATTGCTTTTACCCAAATTTCATTATTACAAGCTTCATTCATTGATTTTGGTTCAATCTTTGAAATCAAACAATACTCCTCTGGTTCTTCAGCAATTTTTCTTCTAGTTTGAACACCTTTATTTTTATCTCCTATGATCCAATCTTTAGAATGATTCAACCTTACATACCTGGGAGTTTTGGGATTATCTTGAACTTCTGATTCTTGAACTTGTTCCTCAACATTTGCATTGGCTTCTTGAGTCACTGGATTCTCCAGAGCAATCTGAATATGAGTTTGAGGACTTTCATTTTGATCATCTGATTCATATCCACAAGATTTGGAAGGTCTCTCATTGCTTTCATCAACCTTGACATTAGCACTTTCAACAATCCTTTTCAATCTCTTGTTAAAGCACCGGTATGCCTTGCTTTGGTTAGAATAACCTAGAAATATTCCTTCATCACACCTTGCATCAAACTTGCCTAGATCTTCATCTCTTTTGATATAGCATTTTCTACCAAAAAATCTAAAGTATTTCATAAGAGGAACATTACCAAACCATAGTTCATAAAGAGTTTACCAGTATTACCTTTAATCTGCACTCGGTTGAGAGTGTAGACAGTAGTACTCACAACCTCTCTCCAATAGACATGTGGAACATTTGCTTCCATCATCATGGTTCTAGTAGCCTCTTGAATAGTTTGGTTCGTTCTTTCCACAACTCCATTTTGCCGAGGAGTCATAGGAGCAGATAACTGTCTTCTTATTCCATGCTTTTCACAAAATGCATTAAACTCACCAGAGGTAAACTCTCCACCTTTGTTAGATCTCAGACACTTTATCTTCACACCAATCTCATTCTCCACCCTAGCCTTGAACACCTTGAATCTGTCAAGAGCCTCTGATTTCTCTCTCAAGAAAGTGACCCACATCATCTGGGAGTAATCATCAATCAACAACATAAAGTATATGTCTCCTTGCAAACTCCTAACTCTGGCAGGGCCACACAAATCAGTGTGCACAAGTTCCAACAATCCAATTGAAAATTGTTCTTTACTTTTGAATGTAGTTCTGCTCTATTTGCCCAACTGACATTCCTTACACATGTTATTAATAGGTTTTACAAGCTTTGGAAGATCTCTCACAGCTTGAGTAGTACTTATCTTGACAATATTATCAAATTTTACATGACACATTCTCCTATGTCATAACCAGCGCTGATCAATATGAGCAATCAAACAACTTTTTCTAGTACCACTTAAATGAAAGATATTAGCTCTAGTCTATGTACTAGATGCAATCTCAGTTTCAGAGCTTTCCAAGATTCTGCATTTTCCATCCTTGAATCAGAGATCATACCCTTTGTCAACCAACTATCCAATTCTGAGAAGATTATGCTTCAACCCTTCTACATACAAAACATTATTAGTGTTATTCTTACCATCAAGAGAGATGGATCCTCTACCACGGATTCTACTAGCTGAATTGTCTCTAAACTTCACAATTCCACTTTCATACCTTTCCATACTTACAAACTTAGTCTTATCACCTGTCATATGATGAGAACATCCACTGTCAATCACCCATTCATCCTTTTCTTTAACCTAATCAGCCAAGGCACTTTCCACATTCACACAGCTAGCAGATTCAGTAGGCACCAGATCTTTTTCTTTGATAGAAATGAACACCCATTCATTTCCAGAGGTACTTCCCATATGAGATTCTTCATTTGTGACTCCTTCATCATCAGCTTCTTGGACATAGTAGCATTTCTTCTGAACCCTAGGTCTGTTAGGGTTTGGTTTTGAAACCCTCTTTGGACATCTTAAAGCAAAATGACCAATCTTATTGCAAGCAAAACATTTGAAAGGCATCTTTCCTTCATACTTACCGGATCCTCTTGGTAATATTTTGGCAATAAGGACTTCAATTTCTTCTAGCTCTGATTCATCTTCTTCAAGTTCCTTCCTTGCCTTCTCATATCTGGTTAGTCTTCTTGAAGAGCTTTCCCCTGGATCAAATCTTTGCTTCTCAAAAACACTGGCCTTAAAAGAAGATTCTGATTTAGGAAGAGAATCACCAAACTCACTCATTTCAAATACTAAAAGCTTGCCAACCAACTGATCCCTTGTAACTGTTGTCACAGTCTTGATCTCCTCAACAAAAGCAACTTTATGCTTGTATTAAGCAGGTAAGGATCTGAGTACCTTGGCAACAATCTCTAATTCTTCCAGTATTCCACCAGCACTCCTGATACTTCTCACAAGTTCATTCACCTTCTACATATAGGAAGTGATGTTTTCATCTTCACTCATCCTCAAACATTCATATCTACCCTTCAGGCTCTATAACTTGGCACATTTGACATATGCATCACCTTCATACAGAGTTTCCAACTTCTTCTAGATTTCATGAGTAGTTTGCAATTCCAAGATATTTGTCATTTCTGTATCAGTCAGGGCACTCAATAATGCTTCCTTAGCTCGAATGTTGTATTCAACTTCTTTGATTTGATCTGGAGTTGTCAGACCATTCTACGGAGGAGTATACTTAATCTTAGTTATCAACTAATAAGGATCACCCATGCATTGCAAATGACACTCCATGTGATTCTTCCAAAGAGAGTAATTTGTTCCATCAAATCTCAAACTATCCTTATTGTATGTCGACATCCTAGATCTGCTCAAGTGGTCAAGCTTCTTTTAGCGGAACCGGCTCTGATACCAATTGTTGAAATTAGGGCAGACAACTGAGAGGGGGGGTGAGTTAGTTATCACAAATCTTTATCTTTTACTGCATTTAATCTTCTTTATCACTTATAAACAAATTAATGATATAACCATGAAAGCATGAATCAACAACACAAGAGTAGATACATAATCAACACACATAACACCAGGATTTTTATGTGGAAACCTGGTTAAGGGAAAAACCACGGTGGGGGTTAACCCACAAGATTTATTCTTTGTTAAAAGAATAGAAAAATGGAAAGGCACTTGCCTTCAGGTTCACTACCTAGAGCTCACTGCTCAAAGGAGGCTCACTGCCTACAAGAACATTCACAATGTTAACATTGAAAGGTTGAACTGAGAAACAACATCTTCTTCATGCAAGGTTCAATTCCATTGAAGCGCACAACACCTCTACTTTTCCCTCACTCACTTCCTCTCGACATCCACATCTTCACTCACCAACACCCATTTCTATGACTTCACAACACTTATTTATACATGTCATGAACTTTGGAATGAACATCAAAGTTAGCCTTACAATCATCTATCTAGAACATTCTCCAAGATAGGAATTACAAGTAATTACAATCACAAGACTTAAAATGCTTCATGCGAACCATTACACTATTAGCCAAACAAAGCTGGGACTCAAATATTCCTCAAACAACACACCATGCTCCATAGAACTCTTCTTAGATCATCCGCAACACACACCAAGCATCTGGTCGGCCGAGACTGGAAAGAACAATAGCACCTAGGGAGAAATCTTCAACCACGAGCTCAATCCTCAATGTAGACCACCAACACAATAGGCACATGATCCAGAGACCACCACAAGCACAATGAAATCAACAAGAACAACCGCATCACCTCAAATCACCAAAAACACTTGCATCTTCATCTAGGAACTTAAGAACACTAACCGTCATGACTGTCACACTAGAAAGATAACTTGTGGACCTCCAAACCATGAATCACTTGAGTTGAGGATACACACCAACATCCCAAACATACCTCTAGAACCATAGACCATAATATTTCAATGCGGAGCAATCCGGACCAAATTCCTGTCACTCTGTTACTTCTGAACAACTGCAAAACCTGGTTCTACCTAGATGGCCATAACTTCACCAATCCTCCATGCGGACCTCTCAAATCTTGACTAGAATAACTTCAGACAATCCTCTACACAACCCTTTGGTCTGCAGACTCTGATCTTCATCTTACTAGAAATGCTGAGCAATCTAGTTTACTGAACTGCACTATCTTCACTGTCTCTGACAAAGAGATATGTTGACATCAATGACAACACACCATAGGCACATATTTGCAATAGATTGCTTCTCAATAGTGAACAACCATAGTTGTCAAAGCTGCTATGGTGATAAATGATATGCTCAAAGTGCTCAATGGATTCACTATGCATGAGATGATAATTTGGATACTATCAAGATTGTGTGGGATCCTCCAAATGGAATGAGAGGGGGGGTATATAGCTCCCAACTAAGATTGATCAATGGTGGAGATTAGGTGGCTATGTGAATGGTTGAGATTAAACAAGAAACATGGATGAATGTGTACAAGACACATGTCCCTAGAGAAAGCTTTTAGTAAATGATTGTAGTTGGTTTGTTGATAATGATAAGATAGATTTTTCTTAAAATATGATGCTTTTCTATTTTAAGGATTGGATGATGTGGATGATTAATTTTAGAACCAATTAAATCATTATTTGTATTTTATTTTAGGATAGGACCTATCTTGTACACATAGAAGAATGTGATAAGAGAAGGAAATGATAACATAAAAATAAATTAAACAAATAAATTCATTTAATTTATTTGTAAATGATAGAAGAAAAGCTAAATTTAGAAGATTGGTGGAATCAATATAAATTAAACTAGCAATCACACCTTAGTGTGCGATGGGTATGCCGAGATAACATGCATATAAAATTAATTAGTGATTCCTTTATAATTGCACATTGAACATTGGAATTTCTTGAGAAGAGAGCATGATTGTTTTGCATCCATCATTTGGACATTGAGAGAATGTAGTGATATGTGTTGTTGTGTTGCATTATAAAATAAATGAAGTAAATTAAATATGTTGACCTGCATGCAAGTAAAGTTGTTTTTGAATAGTAGTGAGTAAAAGCATGTATGCAAGTAAAGTTTATTTGTTTCAGTGAATTATTTGCAAGTGATAGCACTGTTAACCAATCCTCATCTTGTGTCCCAAGCATGTTGAGCCCATCCAGTTTAAATGGCAGGGCTAGGTAAAGACTTGACGAGACTTGCCATTCATCAGGACTAGGCAGAAGGAGTTCATCACCAGTGTATGGTGCAAATTCCATTGATTGTAGTTGTTTGAATTTCTTTCTCAATCGGCTGTAATATTTTTCTCTAATAAACCAATATCATTGTGAATATTTTTAAAAACATTGATCATTTGTTGTTGGGATGGTTGTGAAACAAGGGAAAACTTGAACAATAGCTGGTGTTAAGTGTTATTTCCATTTTTTGAACTTTTGAGATGCTATAAATATCCATTTTTGAGCCACTTGAATAAGTGACATTGTTTCCAATTGTTTTGGTACACAAAAGAGGTATGAACCAATGAAAGTTGGAGATGGGACATTGCTATTGTAGAGATAGCTACAATTTAGTGTGCAATGGGTACACTAAATAGGTTTGAAAGGTGAATTATTAGGTTCATAAGAAAATGGTGTGTTTCCCTAAGTGTAGTTCCCAATGGACATGCATGTCATGTTTGGATCGTTGGCATGAATCAGGGAGTACCATATCTTGATATTTAATGTAGGGTTTTCCATCATCTAATGATTGACCATAGTCCCAAGTCAATCACACAACGAAACACTTTTTCCCATTATGTTTATGCAACTAAGGTTAGTTTTGTAAACCCACGATGGTCAATGAGTTTGTGTTTTAGGAAATGTGTCTTCAATTTCATGGGTGATAAAGGTAAAATTTGAAAATAATTATTCATAGTAAGTTTATGCATGTAGCCATGTTTTCTACTTGAAACTAAAAAGTACTCTGAATCCACAAATTTTAGTTCAACATTATAAATAAATAAGGATATGGTTTGCCTATACACCCTTTGGCATATACTATAGACATATTCAAAGTAAAAGTATGGTGGGCCTTTCTCAAACTTCTAATCCAACCAATCCTTTAACATGGTGTAGTAAATAAAAATTTATATACCTTCGGTAGACATACTTTATTTGAGCTTTATCTTTTGAAATGGTTTCTTGTGATGGGTTTCATAGTAATCCTTTTCTAAATCTAAGTGCTTTCTTTGAGGAGATTTGATTTTCTGCTCATTCTCTAGGCTTTCATTGAATTCTTGTAAAAAGAAACCATGGTTAACATGACTAATCAAACTAATAGCCCTAGGATTGTAATATTGTACAAACAAATTTGCTACATAGAATCAAAATAATAATAATGTCCATAATTTTCAATAATAATTTTTGTTAGCCTCTTTAACTTGTGCCAGAATTTATCTATGAAAAATAAGGAATTTATAATCTATTGAACTGTAGATTAGTACAAAATGAAAGTTTTGATTATTCTATCAAGTTGCACTCGAATTGCATTACATGCCTTACATAATTCACAATCCATGGAAAATCATAGAAAATAAAGGAACGCTTCCCCTCTAGCTCATCCCTTGTCATCCTGTTGTTTCCTATCAAATTATTATAGGGGCTTCCACCTATTATCATATCAAAACCTCCAATTAAATTAATCATTTCATCAAGTCTTTCTTTTGTCAAATTCTGCACATCTTCCACCTTAATCAATTTACCCTTTTGATGCACATTTTTTCCACCCAACTTCTGAGGATAAACTTGTTTTGTTAACATTTTTGTAGATACAACACAATTGAGTGGTAGACCCAAACGATGTAAAGAAACTTTTGCACCCCTGGTTCTAGAGAACAAAGAAAGGATATTGAACCCCTTTAGATAAATAGGCTTCAAAATAGAAATATAGTGTCCTATAATGAACAAATCAAAGTGATACATTTTTCCTCTTCTTCCATTTTTACATCTAAGGAAGCCAGTTGACTCACTACAACATGAAAATCATTTAAATTTTTGGTTACGAAGTCTACTTCATACATCTTTAAAGAATACAAATTTCTTCTCAAAAATAATTATTGGTTCCTTTATAATTTCACATTGAACATTGAAATTTATTGATATCATTAGGCCAAAAATCTAAAGATAACACATGTCCATGGTGAGATACGCTTGGGCCAACATGTCATTTGCTTAAGGACCAAATAATATAAAGGGAGATAAAGAGATATAGAAAGATAAAGAGGGAGAAAAAGATAGGCAAAGAGAGAGGAATAGAGAAAGAGAGATAGACCACTACAAGAGATAATGCCAACACTTAGGTAAACATGTCATTTGCTTAAGGACTTGATAATTCAGTGCCTTTAAGACCTATTTACTATACCCATTGCACACTAAAATGAAAGACACAATTAATAGATATAAATAACAAAACATGTCTATATAATACATGTTTTGTAATTATAGATTGTAGCATTACTTTTAAAAAGTTTATTTTATTTTTTAAATATGTATAAATTGTGTTTTGATTTTTATACCATTGTTAAACACCTCTGGAGTAATTATTATATCAAATTTTATTTTTATTAATATATTATTATCATATATTAATTAACCCCTTTCCATACATTTTACTATACAAGTTATCCTTCAAATAGATTGGCAATCAAATCACCTGCCTATGCTTTTTAGAGCAACTTTGATATTAACTCTTGAGGAATAGGAGAAATTTATACGTATTAATATTAGAACAGTTTAAGAGGAGGGAATTTGTACATTGCCTTTGGATTCGTATGTTCTATAAATAGTTTCATTTTGAAAAGTGTTAAGAAGGTGAAGACCACATTACATTATATGGTTGACCATGCTCAATTTCTAGTGTATTTGTCTAGTTTCCTCCATTGTTTTGATAGTGTCTTAAAATTTAATTAATAGCCTCTAAGTAATTTTAGCGTGTAAGAAAAATATATATGCAAACAATATTGACTCAATTTTACTTAAATGATGAAATGCATCTAATTAGTGGGAAAATGAAGCAAACATTAATGGATGAAGTACATGCAATAAGGAAGAGAAAAATGCCAATTTTCATATAATATTGCAAGGCATTCTATATACTTGATTTTTCCAAAGCATATTTGTTGTTAAACTATGTTGCACCATATGTTTGAGCTTGATATTGATATGATTTTTTGATGGTAGAAATGAGCCCTTCTTTTGTAATAAAATAAATGTGTAGTTTTTAGTATGCTAAATTCTAGTTCATTGGTGTTTTGACACATATGTATTGGAAGAATTATTATTTATTCTGGATATACATGACTTGCATAGATTACAAATTATTGAGATCAAACGAAATCTTAGGCAAGTAGTGGTCATGAAAGTAGCTTCAATTTATTCTTTTGAGGAGAAGATGCACCTTTATTGCAAATGTCACATTTTATTTTTCCTTGTTTTGTCAGTCTTAAAATTCATGCATCATAATCTAATTGGGAACATGCCCTTTCTTTATTGAGTATGAAACAATCATTGATTTTATCTAGCCATAGTTCATTATTTTTGATGTGGGATCAATGTGTTCAATAAAATCTAATCTTCCATGGGTTTTATATTAAATAAACAACTTCAATGAATTATCTATTGCTTGACAAGAACATGCATTTTACCTTCACCTAAATTTGGAAAAAAAACATATTGATAACAGTAGGGTAGTAGCCAAAAAACAACATGCATAGCAGTATTTGCACTGTTACCATTTTTTACTCTTGAAATGCCCTCCATGATAAATAGACTTTAAAACAAAAAGGAAAAGAAAAAATAATGAAGGCAAATGCTGAAGCCCACATTCACCATTGATACAAATACATGCCTAACTTTAGGCCTGTAAAAATAAAGTTATATATACAGACATTTATATGTTTTCCATTTTCATTTCAAGGAACTTGTCATAATATTCATAAACTCTTCAAATTCGACAAATCCATCCCCATCTAAACCAACCCCTCTAATAATTTGATGCATTGCTCTACTAAATCCTGATTTCCAATAAAAATTAACATGTGTAACATTGTGGCCCAACTACCTCCCAAGTGTTGTTCCGCATGGATTCCTATCAGTCACCAATGTTAAAGGATACCAATGACTAACATCTAACTTAGATCAGAGATCTTAGTGATCATGAAAAAACAAAACAACATGACTGCTAGCTACTAGAGAGCTTAAGATTCCATAATTAAGATGGGAATAGTCCTAAGCTTGCCTCTGCCAAAACATTACTGACTTAATGTCTTTATCAAGGAGAATTTGTTAGGATTTAAAAATTTCAATTTGATCTATGAGCTCAGGGATCAAAAACTACCCTACACTTATCAGGATGCTTTGATTTTAAATTATTTCTGTGGAGATTCTCTTATTTAAGTGGGTATGCACTTGTTGCCTAAGCCTAGACAAACTCGGTGAGCTGGGTATTGCAGCTAATTGCAATAGGAATTGCTCAAATATTACCCTTTGAATGAAAGTTCAATATTTCACATTTACATACCTGGTAAGAGGTTTTGCCCTACCTAATTTAAAATGTTATTCCCTCTGCAACTCCATTGTCTATCCAGTTTTTGTGATTAAAATGGACATTGTTTAGTTTACCCTTTTATTTTATCATTTTTGGTATCTGCAAAGACAGGCCTTACACCTACCAATTGCATTCGCTTAAAAATTTCTAAGGCCTTTTCAACACACCCATTTTGTGTGTATCCTCCAATCATTACATTCCATGAGACAACATCTCTTTGAGGCATTTTGTCAAACAGTGCACATGCCTTGTGTACGCATCCACATTTTGCATACATGTCTATCAGGGCATTCATAACTAAGACATCTGACTAAAATCCACATTTAATTATGTTTTGATGGATATCCATACCCTGTTTTAATACGTCCACTTTGGCATAGGTTGGGAGGATGCTAGCGACGGTGGTGGAGTCTGGCTTTGCACCTATCAATTTCATTTGCTTTAAAGTTTCCAAGGCCTTTGCAAGAAATCCATTTTGAGCATATCCTGATATCATGGCATTCCATGAAGCCATGTTTCTTTCAGGCATTTCATTGAAAAGCCTTAAAGCCTCCCCAAGAAAACCATTTTGTGTACAACCTGCAATCATTGCAGTCCAAGACACATTATTTCTTTGAGGCATTTATTCAAAAAGATTTAAAGTCTCCCCAAGAACATCATTTTGTGCATATCCTGCAACCATTGTAGTCCATGAGATTATAGTTTTTTGAGGCATTTTGTCAAACAGGTTACGTACCTTGTCTATGCTACCAAATTTTGCATACATATCTACCAAGGCATTTGCAACCACAACATCTGATAAAAATCCCCTTTCCATTATCCTTTCATGGATGTCCATACCTTCTTCTAGAGCTCAAAATTTGGTGCAAGATGGGAGTATATTGGCAAAGGTGAACTGATTAGGTTGGACACCTATTCACTGCATTTGGTGAAATAGAGTCAATGCCTCGTGAGGATACCCATGTCTTTTGTAAGCTTTCAATGGACAAATAAACTGGATGAACAAAACCTGATGACAAAGACCTAAAAAAAGGACAAGGGAAAAATGACAACTGATAGGAAAAATTAAATGACCAACAAGCTTTCAATCATCTTGCATCCTTTTGTGGGACTCTCAATCGTTAATTTTCAAAGTCAATCCTCTCTCACAAAGGGAACGCCTTCGGCATAATAAATAATTTATTTAATTTATGTGCATGATGAAAAGATAAATAAATAAAATATTAATCTTATTTATTTAGAGGAATATGATAATTAAATAATTAAAGATTATTTAATTATAGATGAAAAAATAGGATAAATAATGACAATAGATCGAATTAATTAAATAAATTATAATTTATTTAATTAATGATAGAAATAGATGGTTTAGAAGAAAATAGATTAGTTGATACAAGTGTGCTAGACAAAATCGACATATGCAATGGTGAAAAATATGACAAATTGATAAATGATACAAAGGGTCAATTTTGGGTGTCTACATTTTGCCCCTCTTTGAGAAAATGTACGTTAGAATGTTGTTTCAAAGAAGATAAAACTGATACGTTCAGATGAACAAGATATGCCCCAGTGAAACTGGCAGGTGATGCCCCCTCAAGAGGAAAACTAGGCTACCAGAAAAAGACTGGGTTGACTCACGATTAAATGACAAACAAAGATAGACTAGATTAGGTTGACACAAATAAATTAGGGTTTGGGTAGGGTAAACGAGGGATGGAAGAGAAGAATTAGGTTTTGGCTTAGAGGAAAAAAATAGGGTTTTGACTCTATAAATAGGCTTCAAGGGTCTAATTCAACTCATTTGTACTATTTGCTTTGAGAATTCTAGAGTTGTGAGTGTTTAGAATGCATCATGACTTTCGAGAGCTTCAAGATGGTGATTCCATGCGCAGATCATCGAGCGGAGAGGGTGAGGACTTATGGACAACCAACAGGAGCTCCCACACCAATATGTATCAAAAACTTGCTCCAAATGCATCATTTATTAGGTCCAATAGCGTCATAACTTAACGTGAGTGACCAAAGTTGTACTAGGGTAGTGCATGCGCTTTTGAGTGACAAGAAGTTGCATTTGGCTTTTTTGCATCATAGATGAATGCGGGTTAATCGTGTTTGGTCATGTAGGTCGCATATGGTCAAAAATTTAGATTAGGTATGTTGCAATGCACCTTTAGTGAAAAAGCTCGCCTTTGATGAGTAGCAACTCACCTTTGGCAGTTTAGATCACAAATGAGCAACAGAGAATCGCGTTTGGTTTTCTATGTCACCTATGAATGATAGTCGATCACCTATGGAAAAAAAAAATTGCTCTTGGTCAAAAATAGGCAAAGTTAAGGTTTTATATGGTTTTAGTAAATTAGGCACAAATTATGAAGTAATGCTTAATCAAATGGATATTTGCATAATGTATTACCAGTGTTACTGTCGAGAGAGGTGCATCCAACAGATTTGGCATTGGTGAGGCATTTAGACGTGGATGAGCACTTGTTCTTGGAGATAGTTGGCTTACATCATGCAGCATGTATCACCCCTATACGAGCTCATCTTGCGTTGATGATGGCATTAGTAGAGCGATGATATAGTGAGCATAGTTCTTTCTTGTTTCTGACTGGAGAGGCTACTGTCACATTGGAGGATGTGCGGCGTATATTGCAAATTCCTATTCATGGTGATTGAATAGATAATGTTCCAGAGTGGGCTCCTGATGCATTGTGTCGATTGTTTGGGACTCTTGATATAGGGGTTAAGGAGCATGAGATACCCATATGGATGATGAGGGGACACTGTGATAGACTGCAAAGATTAGTGGTGGTGATCATCTGGTCCCTAGTGCCGGATAGACGGGCTCGAGGATTCCCAATAGGATGGGGGATAGTTATGGAGGGATTGTTTGAGTACAGAGTCAGATATGCATGGGGACCATGTGTATTAGGACAGCTCTACCATTATCTTCATGATTGTGCTTACTTGTTTGTATGTATGAGCACAATGTTGTGACGAGACCAGTGGGATTGTGACAGAGGCCAGCAAGAGAGCCCTATGTTCACATATATGGAGGGGTTACTACATACAGGCAGCTGAATGCACCTATGTACTAGAGATGGACACTGGATGAGATGGATCAGTTCATTTGGAGGCCATGGAGAGATTGTGAGAGTTTAGATGATGATGCGGAGCAGCTATTATATGCACGATAACCTAGGTATCTCTTTAGGCAAAGCATATATGTGATTGAGCGATATTTTCTAGAGAGAGTACTACATCAGTTCAGATTGCCCCAGGGTGCGCCAGTTGGAGATGCTATATATGGATGGACATGACGGGAGATTCCTGCTTGGGATCTGGAGGTCATTGTGAAGATAACCTTGGTAGATTTTGAGAGCTTACAACTGGTGGTATGGGATTGGATCATGGGACCGATGGATCCTGGCACTACTCTAGAGTATGATGCTTACTGGCTACTACACAGGCCTTCTCGATTGACTATTCTAGGTGAGGTAGGAGAGGTGGCAGTTCACAGGCCAGTTCGTCAGAGAGTGAGAGGATAGAGATGAGCATTGAGGGTATAGGTGATTTCATAGGGACATGCTCCACAGATACAGGGACAACAACAGGGGCCAAGACAGGTTCAGGTTCAGCCACCGTAGCAATAGGTTGAGGTTATGGGTGGACGAGGAGGAGATCAGGGAGATGCACAGACTCATTTGCGGTGACAGTTACAGAGAGAGATAGGGAGGATGATGAGGCTAGAGGCTTGATATAGACAGCTAGGGTAGACAGAGATAGAGCCATGGTCAACATGAGATAGGCTTAGGCATAGGTGCAGGCATACCAGGCACAAGCATAGGCATAGTCGGTACCATATGATGGGGTTGTGGCGAGGCTTACTGCACAGAGGGATGCAATAGTGCAGAGGGCATAAAGGATGACAATGGAGTAGGATGGCTACTTTATACTTGGCTAGAGAGCTTACTCAGGTGTAGGGTGAGCTTGGTATGACATAGGCGGAGATAGAGTATTATAGAGGATTATACTTTGGAGCAGTACCAATGGATCAGAGACATCCTAGTTTTAGGACTAGATCCCGGGCTTCAGGTTCACAAAGGACAGGGAGATCTGGCCCATCAGTTGCGGGCCCACCCCTATAGGCAGGTGCAGGAGGATCTCAGGGTGGAGATCAGGGAGAGGCTTCCTCAGTGAGTGCCACCCACCTGAGACATCAAGGATAGCATGCTTTGTATATATTGTATCATCATGTTGTATCAATTTGAGGCCTGTGAGCCTGATGTATATATATTTTTTGATGGCTCTTTGATAGCTAGTTTGTATATATCGATTCATTTTGTACATGATGAGACACTTGTATACTAACCCAGATGTATATATATATGATGGATTTGGATGATGATATATGGTGTGATGATTATGGATGCACATGTATGATATTTATTTTGTGGTTTTTTAAGTTTTTATGTTCATGAGATGTATATGGTAGATATGGAAATGATAAATGGATGCAATGCTTATAATGAATGAATGGTTATGAAAATGAAATGGATAATGATATATGCCATGGATTATAATGATATATGGTAATGATAATATAGTCTAATGTATGTCTGACACACTTATTTTTTGCAGGATGAATATAATGAAGACATGAAGATGATGATGAACAGAAGAAAGATGGTGAAATGCAAGTGATCATTCCTTGTGAGAGCTATAAGTTTTATTGCGAAATAAATGGATGGATAATGGATGATGAATGCAGCTTTTGACAATGGTTGAACACAAATGTAGAGATTGCAATCCTTATGTTTGATATAGCATATTGATATTATGCACTAGGGTATAGAAGACCAAGGTCTCAATGTATCCAATGCATACAGCGTAATACAATTTTGTCTATTATATGAGGTCAAGGTGTTGATCCAACATACACAAGATATGAATATTAGCTATTTCTGAGATGGACTTTGACTTTACAAGAAACGGTTTGAACTTATTTCCACTAAACATAATGAAACCTTGTTGGTTATATGTATGGAAAATAGTCTTAGCATAGAATAGACTTAGTGCATAAGAGACTATTTAGCTCCTCAGATGCAAAAAGATATTGATATGCAAGATGCTAATCCCAACACGTACAAGATACCATTAGGCATAGTAGGAGAATAAGATCATCCCACAAACATGGCATATGAAAGCAAATGACCATGCCCCAGTCCATACTTCATCGCAACATACCAAGATATGATAGATCAAGGTAGCTTGACTAGGTATTAGAAAGGGACAAAAAGATACATCAAAGAAAAACAAGACACTGCCATCATGTTCTCTTGCGAAAATGAGGGTGCTCTTGGATAGCACCTTGTTGTGAAGAAAGATATATCCTATTGAAGGCTAAGATGTTGGATTGATGTAACAAATGTTGGGTAAAGGCATACAGACAAATGCCTTTGTTTACCCTTGATTTGATAAATGATTGAGCTATAGTGACATGCATAGTTTGTTTCCTGCTTGAATTAGTCAAAGGGAAAAAGATGAAAGATAGAAGAGATGAAATAGGAATGGAAGAATGAATCATCTGTGCTTGCATACTGGATACTTCCTTCGTATTCCAGACTACCTACATACCCTGTATCCATGAGATAAAAGGACAATACGATGATGATGAAAGTGATGATATGTAGTTCTAGGTGTTTATTGATGATGTGGGAGATAGATGATAGAAGAATGTGAGATGGATAAAGATGATGATTGGTGAAGATTAGAAGAAGAATGAAAGATGGAAGAGGGATATCGCCTATGCCTAAGTCTAGGCACTTCCTTTGTATTCCAGACTGCCTACATATCCTGTATCCATGGGATCAAGGCACTTAACAATAGAGATGAGATGTAGTTCTTATTGTTTTATTGATGATGAGGATGAAAGTTGATGGATTGATTGGATGATGGGATTGATTGGATGTTGATGAGATGTTTTTATGATGATGCTTTAAGTATCCACTCCAAAAATTAAGTGTAAGCAAGTGCCCCTAGTATGGGATACATTTTATTATGCATAGTGATGGATTAGATGACATAGATCTAGACAAATGATGGACAAAATGATACCTCAACTCCAACAATTTCCAAAACCATGATAGGAGTAAACATGAGGATGGAAAAGGGAATGATCTTATTATGGATGGATAAATGGATTATGGATGGATTGGATGGAGTTTATTATAGAGGAATGATGTGGGAAACAAAAACTGAATAGATGGTAAGAGTTGGTTCTACACATAGCGCCTGTTTACCAGGTTTTCACCAGAGGATGGATTATTTATCTTTACTTTTTTTTTGATTTTTTGATTTTTTTCTGGGATATTCCAAGGATCAAGCATAAAATTTCTTCAGATGAACACTATTGATGGGTTCATCAAAAGGAATGCCTTGAGGTGTTGAGAGAGTATATGCTCCTGATCCATAAATTGATGTGATCACAAAAGGTCCTAGCCAATTTGGTTCAAATTTACCTTTCTTCTCACGATCCTGCTAATTCTTCTGATTCTCTTTAAGGACAAGGTCTGCTACCTGGAACCTTCTTTCTATGATCTTTTTGTTGTAGCTATGACAAAGATAGTTTTGATAGACTTGGAGATGATTGAGTTCCATGAGACGTCTTTCATCCAATAGCTCTAGATCATTTAGTTTGGATATTCTATATTCCTCATTAGAAATGATATGCCATAGTGATACTCTCAGTGATGGGATCTCGACCTCTATAGGTAGGATAGCTTTAGTGCCATATACAAGAGCATAGGGTGTAGCCCCAGTGGGAGTTCTGGCACTCATTCGATAGGTCCACAAGGCTGGGTTAAGTTTTAGATGCCAATCATGACCAGCTTGATTGACTATCTTTTTAAGAATTTTAATGATTGTTTTATTAGAAGCCTTAGCTTGGTCATTACTCTGGGGATAGTAGGGAGTAGAAAACCTGTGTTGGATATGGAATTTGTTGCATAGCTCATAGACTTCTTGGTTCTTAAAAGGACATCCATTATTAGTGACAATGGCTTGTGAAACTCCATATCGGCAAATGATGTAATGAAGGATAAATTTGGATATTTGTTTGCCGGTGATATAAGTCATTGGTATGGCTTCAACCCACTTTGTAAAATACTCCGTGGCGGTAATGATAAACTTGTGGCCATTGGATGAGGATGGGTGAATCTTTCCTATGAGGTCAAGTCCCAACTACAAGAAAGGCCAAGGTGTAGTAACAGGTTGTAACTCGTGTGATGGAGCATGTATCAAATCCCCATGTTTCTAACATTGTAGACATCATTTAGCAAACTTTTGTGCATCTTGCTCCAAAGTTGGCCAATAATATCCAGCTCTCAAGAGTTTCTTAGTAAGGCTAGTGATGACAAAATACGAACCACAGACACCTTCATGTACCTCGTGTAAGGCAATGTTAGCTTCTCTCAAGTCAAGACATCTAAGAAGGATACCATCGAGACTCTTGTAGTATAGGGTTTCTCCATGGATGGTGTAACGAGAGGCTTGGTGGATAAAAGTTTTACATTGGGTGTTGGATAGTTGGAATCGAAAGGTACCGTGGTGAAGATACTCATATATATCCTCGTACCAAGGAGAATTGGGACCATCAACTTCACATACAAGCTCAGATTGTGGAACTTCAAAAGCTGGGACCAAAAGCTATTTAACTAAAAATTCACATCTGTGTGCATTAGAAGGCATGTCTAGAAGAGAACCAATTGTAGCCATGGCATCTGCTACTTTATTGACATATTGTTTATCTTAGGGATCTGCTCAAATTTGATCTTGGAAAAGTATTTCTTGAAATCATCTACCATCAACTTTAATGGGAGAATCTTTTCATCTTTGGTTTGATATTCATCCAAGACTTGCTTGATAACCAACTGAGAATATCTAAAGACTTGTAGCTATGTGATAGCCCATTGTACTGCCATGCATAATCCTGTGATCAAGGCTTCATACTCAGCAATATTGTTTGTTCAAGGGAAAGTAATCTTGTATGACTTTGGTATACAATCTCCTTGAGGGGTGATGAAACATATTTTAGCTCCTAATCCATGTTGTGTATATGACCCATCAAAATACAGTTGCCAAATTATAGAAGGATATATGTTAAATAGCTATTCATTTAGAAGTCCAGGATAGATAGGATGAACATCTATTATTAGAGCTTCTGCTAATTGATCTGTGATTACTTGTCCTTTTATGGCTTTTTAATCCACATATTCTATGGCAAACTCACTTAGAATCATTACCCATTTTGCTAGTCTGCCTATGAGTACTACTTTGGAGAGAAGGTACTTGAGTGGATCAAATTTAGATATGAGCTTTGTAGTTTGGTTCAACATATAGTGTCGAAACTTTTGAGAAGCAAACACTACAACTAAACATGCCTTTTCCATGGTTGCATAGTTAAGCTCATAGCCAACAAGAGTTCTACTGATGTAGTAAATGGCTTGTTCTTTTCCTAATTCATCATGTTGAGCTAAGAGAGAACCTAGAGCTATTGTTGTTGAGGATATGTATAACAACAATGGTCGATCAGGCATAGGAGGTATCAACACAGGATATGTAGCTAGATATTCCTTTATTTTCTCAAAAGCTTGTTGGCACTTATCATCCCATTTAAAAAGTTCTCCCTTCTGAAGAAGGTGTTGAAAATGATGATATTTGTCTACTAGCTATGAAATGAATCTTTGGATAGACAGTAATCTGCCTTGAAGACTGCGAAGCTGTTTTAAATTGGATGGCAGAGGCATTTCAACTATAGCTTTTACCTTGTCTAGATCAACTTCTATGCCTTGTCGAGATACAATGTAACCCAACAACTTTCCTGATGTTACCCCAAATACACATTTCTTGGGATTCAATCTCACTTGATACTTTTCCAATCTATCAAAGATTTGCTCTAGTACCCATAGATGGCCTTCTCTTGTTTTTTATTTTCCCAAGATAACATCAACATAGTCTTCCATTATGGTATGAAAAAGATCATGGAAGATGATTGTCATGGCTCGTTGATATGTGGCTCCTGCGTTCTTAAGACCAAAAGGCATTACGACCTAGTAGTAAGTACCCCATGGACATATGTCTTGTGTTGATCTTCTTCTGCAATCCTAATTTGATTATAGCCCAAAAATCAATCCATTAAGGATAGCATTTCATGTCCTATTGTGAGATCAACAATGGTATCTATGATTGGTAATGGAAAGTCATCCTTAGGACAAGCTTTGTTAAGGTGTTTGAATTCGATGCAGCAGTGGATACAACCATTAGGTTTTGAGACTGGTACTAGATTTGAAACCCATTCAGGATAATCAATAGGGCATATAAACTTAGCATCCAATAGTTTTTGAATTTCTACTTTGACTAAGAGTGCCACTTGAGGATACATTTTTTGAAGCTTTTGTTTAACTAGTTTTGCATTTGGAGATACTACTAGATGATGTACACCAAGTGAAGGATCTATCCCCGGCATATCTGTATAGGTCCATGCAAAGTTGATTGCTCTGTTCATAGAAACGGCGGTGAAATCTTTTCTTTCTTGCTCTGATAATGATGTTTCTAGGAATGTGATCTTTGGATTCTGTGTTGTGCCTAGATTTATCTCTTGAGATTTTTACACCAACAATGGTGACCATTCTTGATATTCATTGGTCAAAGGAAGGTCAAATCCTCCATCCTCAGGTGCCTTGAAGAGGTTTTCACCCTCAGATACGTCCTTTATTTTTACTTTTTCGCGGTCAAGGGGTGCCTTTTAGTTTTCACCTAATGACCTATCTTTTTTTATTTTGCTTATTTCACTTTTTCGATTGAAGGATTTGACACTTCTGCCAAAATATACTAACAAAGGTAGATCCATCATAAAGCCCACTTTGTGATCTCCCAATGGTATGCCTTGTCTTAAGCCCATAAATTTTTCTATAGCTTCATCATTTTAAAATGTATCTAGAATAGGTGCCCCCGGTTGGTCCCAATTGACGAGGTCAGGATATATGAGTTGAAGGGCAGATGATGATGGTTGAGAGGTAGATAAAGTGGATGAGAACATAAAGATGGATGTGTCATGAAATAGTACGGTTATATGGAAGGAAGAGTCATTAATGACATCTTGATTAGAAGTCTCTTCTGCTAGAAAAGCTTTGGCTACCGTATCGAGAATACACTCAATGTCTTTAGAAGGCATAACCTCCTTATTGTACCCTAGACCTTGCTTATTAACTTCTTAATGACAATAATAGGTTCAACAGGTCCTTGTCCATGTGGTCCTAGACCTCCTTGTCCTTTATAGCCCATGTTCTTGATGATCCTAAATCCATTGTTATAGTGCTCTACTTCTAGAGTGAGTTGATCATTCTCATCAAAGAACATCCAAGAGTTGATATCATCAATATCTTCATCTTCTAGCATTCCTGATTTGATGAACATGATAGGAGGTGCTTTGATTATAGCTTTGGTTGAAGTAGCTTTAGATACGGATGGTTGACCATAAGATTTAGGTGATGAGGGCAAGTTCCTACACAACGAGATTCTTGTAGCGTGTATTCACCAAGTAGTTGCTCTGTATAATTGGCATCAATGGTGGGAATGGATTTACTAGATGAAGGCTTATTTAAGTTAGATGGATCGACATAGGAGGTGGATGGATAAGCTTCATCGTTGATAGGTATGCGGTTGGGGTCTTGATATTTGGCTTGAAAAGTTTGACAAAACTCAAATGGATTTGGATCGGTGGGGATTGTGACCTCAACACCATTGTAAGGAAACTTGAGACATTGATGATATGTGGATGGAATGGCTTTTAAGGCATGTATCCAAGGGTGACCAAGGATAATATTGTATGACAATTCAATATCTAAGACTTGGCAATGAGTATCAGTGGTAATAGGACCAACCTTGATAGGTAGATAAATTATTCCCTTAGAATCTCTCTTTGCATCATCATATGCTTTGATGGTTATGCTTTTGGTAGTGTCTATACGATCCTCAGAATATCCCAATAATTTTATAAGCTTTAGAGAACATATATTTAAACCAGCTCCACCATCTACCAGTATTCGTTTGATTCGGTGTTGGTTTATGTAAACTTTGATATGAAGGGCATCATTATGGGATGGATCAGGTGATGAAAGATCTTTATCGGGAAAGCTCAAGTGATAAGGTGATGTAATACTAGCTATCATGGTTTGGAATTGTGTAGTGTCAATATCATTTGGTACCGATGACTCTTGTAAGGCTTTATGAAGGATGGCTTTATGGGCAGGGGATATACGCAAACTCCAAAATAGAAATATGAGTGGAAGTCTTACCAAGATGGTCAAGGATATTGTAGCTAGAGGTTGGATGTACAGTGGATGGTGTTCCTTGAATAGTAACATGACCTTGACGGGTAGTGACGGCACAATCGGATTCTTTTCCCTTTATGGTGATAGGTTCTTTTGCTCTTATACTAATGGTAGAGACACTATTTTGTTTGATGCAACCAATTGTGGATGACTCATAGGTATATTGGACATTCTTCTCCAAATTGGAGGTGCTTGCTTTGTCATGTGATGGAAGCAGATTCTTGAAAGCATTAAGGTCATAATTTGTGGTTTGTTTAAGGGGATCAACAATGATTCGCCTTGATCAAGAAGATTTTGGATCAAATGTTTCAATTTCATGCAACCAGCAGTATTATGTCCTTTTACTCTATGAAACTCACAATATTCATTGTCTTTGTACCAATTAGGTTTAAACTGTGGTTCATCATTGGATCTAGCTTCGGGTAGCGTGATCTTGCCCGCTTGTAGGAGCTTTTTAAGAACAAATATGATAGGTTCTCCAAGAGGAGTGAATTGAAGTTTAGGGAATGGGTTTGTCTTAGCTTGGCCTCTTTGAAGAAAAGGTGTGCTCTTAGATGTTGCTTGGATATGGATGGGAGCTTTCACGTTTTGAACATTCTTTGCATCAACAATGCCATCATTAACAACATTTTTGTTTTTGTTCCAAAAGAGAGATTTGTCGTTGGAGGATTGCGCGTTGTCTTTGGTTTCCTTGAAAATCTTGATGACACCCTTAGCTATTAAGTCTTTTTCGATGTTGGTTCCTTTAGATATGATTTCATCAAAGGTAGTGGCACTTTTCAATTGTGATTGGAATGATAGCTCGGGATGAAGGTTTTGAACAAAGATGTCAACTTTTTGTTTCTCAGGCATTTTCCATGAAAGCTTACTAGCCATGTTTCACCATCATTGGATGAATGATGAGAAGGTTTCCCCATTGTGTTGTTTGTTATTGACAAGGTCATTAATGGTTACCTCATGTTCTATGTTAAAAGTAAACTGTGAAACAAATTTTCTTGCAAGTTCTTTGAAAGATTTGATGCCCTCAGGTAGATGAGAGAACCATTCCATATCTTGTCCTCCAAGACTATGAGGAAATAGTTGCAAAAGATATGTGTCATTGTACGCAACATCAAGGCAAGCAACATAGAATTTTCAAAGATGGTCATTTGGATCACCTTTTCCTTTGTATTTGTCAAATTGTGGTATGTCAAAATGCGGAGGAAAAGGTATCATTTGAAGTGACTTGTCAAAAGGATATGGGCATACATCCTCAAAAGCAAATGTTTTCTTTGTTTGACCCATACTCATGTCGTCGACTCATTGTTGTAATTTTTTGACTTGTTGCTCCATATCGGATGTAGATGTTTGTTGTTGTTGAATAGGATTTTGATGGCTTGGATGGGAAATTTGATACACTAGAGTGTGGTTCAAAGGATATTGTTGGGATGTGTTATATGGCAGAGTGTATGTGTTTTGGCCTTGATTATCAAATGGTGGAAACATGTAGGTGTTGGGTGATGGATTAACGCTTTGGGTTTGTATCACATGTGAACCATAGGATGGATTGGTGTAAGACATATATTGGTTAGAGGTTGGTGGAATTTTGAACACAATGGGTGGATTGGCATAGGACATATGACGATTGGAATTTGATGGAGCTTGGATACAATGGGTAGATTAGCATAGGATATTTATTGGTTAGATAGTTGCGGTGCTTGGGTATGACAAGTGGATTGGCATAGGATATAGGTTGATTGGATGATTGTAGTGCTTGGGATATGATGGGTGGATTGGCATAGGATATAGGTTAATTGGATGGTTAGGTCCCAAGTGAATGGAATTGATCGACATATGGTTGTGATCTGGAAGTTTGGTCAATAATTGGGGTATTAGAATTGGATGGCACATGCGATGTATGGGAAGACACATTAGATGGTTGGGATGGTTCAACATGCGACACAATTGGATTAACATAAGGTGCTTGCATTACTTGCAGAGAAGTTGTGGTCATGGAAGAAGATACCATGGGATGCGATACATGGGATGTAGCAACATGTGACACACTTTGGTTAGAAACTAGAGGTGCCTAGGACACATGCGAAGGAGTTATGTTCGTAGAGGGAGATGGAGTGGGATGAGACGCATGAGATGGAGTGACATATGACACATTTTGGGTAGAAACTTGAGGTGCTTGTGACACATATGAGATAATGACATTAGACGGTGTTAACAAAGGCTCTATTGATGTGGGTGTGGAAGGTGCATGAAATGGAGGAATGGATGGATTGGTAAAGGGTGATGCTTGAGTGTTATGTGTAGATGTTGTGGGTTTGGTGGACATGGTAGTAATAGCCTTATGGGTATCCTTAGCAACAACAACATCATTGGTTGAGTCTTGTTTTGTGATCTTGGATATATCAAAGCCACTTGGCAACTTGGCTCCTCTTTGTGCTAATTGTAGGAAAAATTGATTAGGATCAAACATTATGAGTCTATTAGAATTTTGTAATGTGTCAATGTCTTGTAGATCCACTAAGTCATCTTGAGATTCCTCATAGGGTGGTTGATCAAAATGATGTTGTGGTGTATGGGTTGATGATGAAGGTCCAAAATGATATGGTGAAGGAAAGGTTGATGATGAGGGTCCAGCCGTATAGCCTTTGGGTACAAACATATCTTTAGGCATTCCATTCATAAATTTTGACGCATCCTCAAGAGGGATAGATTAAAATTGTTGTAGATTGGCTTCCATGGCTGCTTTGTATTGGCTCCTTGTTTGAGGCATTATTTGGATGATGGATGTGATGATTGGACTAGTATGACAAGGTTGAGACTCTTGGATTGATTGGTTGGATTGTTGATAGATGATGATTTGGCTCAGTTAAATTGGATTGATTGTTTACTTGGATTGCTGATAGGTTGATTGGATTGATTTGAGATTGATTTTGGATAAGATTATCTTCCCAAGAGATAGACTCATGAACTCACGGGAAGACAAGGTTGGTTATTGATGCTAATATAATAAGAAGATAGATAGTGACCAGAGCCAAAAGATAATGCTGATTTAGGTTGATTGATTGATGTTAATGGTTGATTTAGAGTGTCAAGAGGATGGAGGGCTCAAAAAGTCTAAAAGGATGATATGATCAAGCTAGATAAATAGATGCTGGCTGTGGATGATCAGTGGATTGTTTGGAAGCTGATAACAGGCTCAAGATTGATTGGAAATATGATCGTTGGACTAGATAAATGATAACAGGCTACAATTTACTAAAGGCGATGTTGTTCAGACCAAAGGTGATTCACGATAGCTCAAATGCAACTGAGGATAAACCAAAGGCAACTATCTACATATCAAAGGTGAGTTTCTGCTATTCAATGCGATTAGGTATGGCTCAAAGGTGACACCCGATAATTCAAAGGTGCCTGTGTTATGGTCAAAGGATAGATTTTGAAGAAAACTAGAGGCGAGCTTCTACGGTTCAAAGGTGAGTGACGGTTGTTCAAAGGTGATTTTCTATGATAGTGAATTGTTTTTGGGCAATTTTTTTTTGTTTGTTTGTTTTTAACAAGAAAATAGATGACAAAGACACACACACACAAAGCACTCACAAACATGTACAACCTAGGCTGGAAAGGATACTACTTGTTAAATCCATACTTGAATTTCTCCAAATACTGAGACAAAGCAGACAGCTAGAGCTATTGGTGACACTAGTTTCCCCTTACATGGCACAGGCACACCAACTTCTCTTACCCTTCAGATCGTGTGAACCGAGGGAATTTCTATCTCTACAATGACTAGTACATGTAGGGTAGCTTCAGAGGTTTGACCTCCTACGTCAACAAGTAAAGGGATTTTGGCCTCTAAAACAAACAGTTTCTAGTGGATATTCAGGGGACTGGCACGTTACATGCATCCAGCAAGCCACTTAAAGATCTAACTAGCTCTACTAGGAGTCTCAAATATGTAAGGTACACCTCCTTTTGAACTAGCACTATATGGTAAGCGCTAATACTGGTTTGGACTTGGCTTTTGCCTTATCCTATTTTATATAGTGGACTGAATGAAAGTACCACTTAAGGTCGTTCCCTTGGGGTGAGCACCTCTTTTCCCACCAAGGCAGGCTTCTCTAAAGATAATAACAAGTTCTCTTGCACCCAAGATCCATTTGCTATGCAAGGGGAGAGGATACTTTTGTTATTAGCTTAGGGTTACAATCATGCACAATTAAGCAAACAAAAAGTTAAAACAAACATGGAGCAAACAAGGTTCTCTTTAAGCACCAAAGCCAAATGTTCCTAGATTAGTGAAAAATATGATGAGTATTTGACTGATCGATCCTGTAACAAATTTTCTAGTATTTTTAGATCCTCCTTTCAAAGGTGACTTTCTGCCGTGCAAATGCGAATCTGTATATGGTGCAAAGGCGATCGAGGATCGTGCAAATGTGATTGACTGTCAACCAAAGGCACTCAGATCTTGTGAAATCTAGAAAAGCTCAAAATCTAGGGTGAGATAAATGATCAAAAGGCAAATATGATGGCTCTGATGACCCTAGAAGATGAATTTCTTGAGTTTGAATCCAATATTCTGCAAAACAACACAAAAGATTCCACTATATGATATGATTAGGTCAAAGACAAATCAAACCCTAAATAAACCAGCTTGAGGATGAGAAAAGACCATTAGGGTTAGCAAATAAACTAGCTTGCAACCTAAATCTAACATAGAAAGATCAAATAAAACCCTAGAAAACCCTACAAAATAGAAATATATGAAGAAAACCCTAGTTAACTAGAGGTGATCCACTGTCGATCAAAAGCGATTATCTGCAAACTAAAGGTGACTGAAGGTTGTGCAAATGCAATTTTCTGCAGACCAACTATGATTCAAGACCAGGCGAAGGTGACAATCTATATTCAAATGTGATGCTCTGTGGACCGAATATGCTTTGCGTATCTAGACTTCAAAAATAACTTTCAAAGAAAACATTAATCAAGGACGTGGGTCCCACCGGGTGTGCCAGAATGTGTGAGAAGGAAAAACCAAGTTAATAAGATCAAGCATTACAATCAAAACCCAATCCTACCACCTTCAAGAAATCTATCTAAATGACACAAATGTAAGAAAATCAAAGTACAATGTCACCTAGATTGTATTGATTCCTTGGTTGTAATGTGGATTGCTTCTCAATAGTGAACAACCATAGTTGTCAAAGTTGCCATGGTGATAAATGATATGCTCAAAGTGCTCAATGGATTCAATATGCATGAGATGATAATCTGGATGCTATCAAGATTGTGTGGGATCCTCCAAATGGAATGAGATGGGGGGTATATATAGCTCCCAACCAAGATTGATCAATGGTGGAGATTAGGTGGCTATGTGAACGGTTGAGATTAAACAAGAAACATGGATGAATGTGTACAAGACATGAGTCCCTAGAGAAAGCTTTTATTAAATGATTGTAGTTGGTTTGTTGATAATGATAAGATAAATTTTCCTTAAAATAGGATGCTTTTCTATTTTAAGGATTGGATGATGTGGATGATTGATTTTAGAACCAATTAAATCATTTTTTTATTTTATTTTAGGATAGAACCTATCTTGTAACATAGAAGAATGTGATAAGAGAGGGAAATGATAAGATAAAAATAAATTACACAAATAAATTCATTTAATTTATTTTTAAATGATAGAGAAAAAGATAAATTTAGAATATTGGAGGAATCAACATAAATTAAATAAATAAATTTATTTAATTTATGTGCATGATGAGAAGATAAATAAATAAAATATTAATTTTATTTATTTAGAGGAATAATGAGATAATTAAATAATTAAAGATTATTTAATTATAGATTAAAAAAAGAAGAAATAATGATAATAGATGGAATTAATTAAGTAAATTATAATTTATTTAATTAATGATAGAAATAGATGGTTTAGAAGAAAATAGATTAGTTGATACAAGTGTGCTAGACAAAATTGACATATGCAATGGTGAAAAAAATGACAAATTGACAAATGATACAAAGGGTCAATTTTGGGTATCTATAGTAACATCACAAGGTCAACAAGAGTCAACACACAATCAAACCCTAGGAACTTAAACCCTAGGTCAAAACCCTAAATCTAGTCAAGGTTAGTCTACATACATTTATCTCTTATCTTGGCTCATTAATGTGTGTAGGGTTAAGAGGAGAGTGGATGAGGACAGTCCTCGATGAGATTGAGGAGATCCATCTACAACCACAACAGGAGACATTTACCTTACTACAAAAAGATTCATTTGTCCTCCTATTGGTAGAAGAACATAGACAACTTCATTGAGTACAATGTGCAATCATTCAATGAATTGAAAGACAAGAAGCCATCAACGAAAGTAACAGTTTACCCACACAGAGGTGGAATGGTAGAAACCCTAAGAGATGAAGAGTAACTAGTGACCCTTCGGGTCATAGGGTTATCTCAACAACAACAGTCATCAAATGAAACATTCAAAATAGCACACAACAACAAAGGCCCTAGGATTTGCCGACCCCTCTCCGTAAAGTCCAACTCTCCAACGCGCCAGACCCCCACTGTGTCTCACCTCCTCTCGACTAGCTACTTTCATGAGAGTGAGAGTGATGTGGAGGATCACCCAGTGCCAAGGAGGGAAGGGTCCTTGTGCATGCCAAAATCTAACCCGACAGCCCTAGGCAACTGAGGTCATGATTTTGAGCGTACATATTTGGTGAACCCGACGTGAAGAGAAAAAACTTTTATTTATGATTTTTGCATTCCAAACGTGTAGATCAAATCACAACTCAAACATTCAATGCTTCAAAACCTTCAAAATATTTTCACTTTATTCTTCATAGCCACTTCTACCTCTTCAGCTTCTATTGCCTTCGCCATCATCTGTTCCATTTATTCTATTGTGTCTATGGCACCCCCGAATATGATGGAACTAGATTTGAACCAAGGGAATATTCCCTTAACAGAACTCGAAACTCCTTCCTTCGATAGGTATGTACCACCGCATCTGAATGCACCAATCACCAACTACTATGACTATAAAGATTCTGATTACGAACAAGGTCAAAGAGAATCTAGGTGTTCTCTATCTTTCAACAACCCAGCTTGGGAAGACAATTCGGCCATACCAAATGTGTCACATAAAGCTAGAAGGATAAGGTTAGAAATACATTGATCCGATCATCCTTCCACAAGCACATCAAGTACTCATCTTGATGACGAAGTCAAACGATTAGAGAAACACATGCAAGAAGTGAAAGATGCTCAAGAGGCATTGAGAATTGCCTTGTGAGAAGAACAAAGAGAAAATGTTGCATGAGAAGAAGCATACCACCATGAAAGTACTCGAAAAGAAAATCCTAGAAATGAGAAAACACCTAGAGCTACTACTCCTACATATTTAATCACAACTCTAGCGCAAAGGATTAGAATCTTGGAAGCAAAACAAGTTGCTCCTGAAAGAAGGCAAAAATCTCATGAACAAGACCAAGGGGCATCTCAAAATCCCCCTACCTCAATTACTATTCATGAAATGCCAGTAATGACACATGTTTGAATGGGGACCCTCGTGTTCAGAACAATCCAACAAATCCAACAATGGGTTATAAAAACCCACTTAAAGGATCGTTATTGTTATCAACCCCGCAATCTCAAAGTGCCTTTCTCAGAACATATCTTGAGTATTTGAAAGAGCCTCTTGATCAAAACATAAGGAATGTGTAGTTGCCTCGACCATTACCAGATCTCCCAAAATTCAAGGGAGAGGGAGATTCAAATTCACATATTAAAGCCTACACCACTGCGATAAGAGAACTCCTCCCTTGGGACGGGGTTGTCACCAAAATCTTCCTGAAAACTCTTGAAGGAATAGCTCTAGATTGGTATTATCATTTGCCAGAGGCTTCAGATCACTCGTTCAGACAACTAATTGAAGAGTTTGTCATGGCATTTGACATGAACAAACTTGTCAAAATAGAAATCAGAGAATTCCTCACCATGAAGCAAGAACCAAATGAATCCGTAGCCCATTTTGTGACTAGGTGGAGGCAAGTCCTCTATTCCTCGACCAGTGCCCTGAATATGGACCATCATGAAATATGTGATCTTTTCTTACACGCCTTGAACAAAGATATGAGAGAAGACGTTCAAAAATTATCATAGAGATCCTATGAAGAAGCATTAGAAAGTGCTTTGAGGATAGATCAAGCTTCCATCAAAGATTTATGATATTAATGGGAAACTCAAAATGCCTAAAACAACTGAAAATACTACATCCTATGTCTCCTCAGATAAGGATGTTAACATTGTGAAAATCAATCCAAGTAATGACAAGTGGAAACAAAAAAGAAATCAAGGGTCAAACTGATCCTCATATGACCCCAATATTTATTGTTGGTTCCACAGAACAAAGGGTCATGAAACAAAGACTTGCTATGGATACAATAAATCTATCTCCAAACTTACTCTAGATCAACAATAAAACTTCCTCAAACTCCTCCAATCTCAAAGAAAGGAGAAGGAACCTCAAAATGAGAAAGGGAAGGCCAATCAAAACAACTCTAATCAAGTAGAACTAAACCAAGAAGTGTTTGTATTCCATGAAGAAGAACAAATAGATCAAACTGAAAATGTCTTTTTGCAAGTGATAAATTTGTTGAGAGTCTCTCCCTCACACCACAAAACATTCTTGCAAGTACTACAATTGGGATGTTTAATGTAGGAGGAACAACCTCCTCTCATGTTTGATGTTTCCAAGCTACCTCAAAATGAAGGAAGTAAGAAAAAGGATTCACCTCTATACATACAAATTCAAGTCAAGGAGGTCACTATAAAAAAAGTAGTGGTGGATGAAGGATCGACAGTCAATCTTTTTCCAATGTCATTCCTATGGAGAATGGGATATAGCAAAACAAGAATCAAGAAACAAAATTCTACATTAAGGATATACGATGGTCATGAGATTCAAATGATTGGGAAAATCAACCTACCACTCACTCTAATGGATAAAACCATCTCTACAGATTTCTATGTTATCAATAGAGAAACCAATTATAATATGATCCTTGGAAGACCTTGGATTCATGTGATGAAGGATATCATCTCCACCTTGTTTCAATAAATCCACTTCCATCATTTGGGAAAAGTTAGCATCATCAAAGCAGACACTGATCCTTTTAGTATTTATAGGAAGGAACAGGAGGAAAAAGACAAAAAGTTAAAAATGCAAGAGAAACCAAAAGAAGAAGCTCAAGATATCCAAACAAACACAAGTACTCACAACATATCTTATAAGAGAATGGACAATCTTAGAGAATTCCCCTTTGATCCTCATAGCACCAAATCCTATGCACCATTCAGCTTAGTAGCCATTTCATGTAACGATGAATGGGACATCAAGAACCTCTCAATTGGAACAATAGAAATCATTGAAGAAGGAGAGGAAAAAGAGGAAAGACAAAATTTTGCATATGAGTTTGGGGAAACATCTCAACCATAAAACCATCAAAACTTATGGAATCTACATTTTGATAGAGCTAGTTGCAAAACTGGGGCAGGGATGGGAATAATCTTGACATCCCCAGAAGGAAAAGTCCTCCACTTTGCCTTCAGACTTGATTTCTTTTACACAAACAATATGGTTGAGTACGAAGCCTCCCTAGGAATCATGTTAGCCATGAGAATTAGGATCAAGAAGATCTTTGCCTTTGGAGATTCTCAATTAGTGATCAACCAAGTTACAGAAAATTATGAGAAGAAATCAAAACGATTACGACCTTACAAAGAAACCATAAGGAAATTGGTCTAATTCTTTGACTTCTTCTCCATAAAAGCCATACCCAGAGAAGAGAATCAAGTGGTAGATTCAATGGCTACGTCAGCTGTGTTATTTTTGCCACATGATCAACTTTAAAATTCAGAATACATTGTGTCAATGTGTGGAGAGCCACTATTAGAAAGTGATGAATTGTCGAGCATCCTAAATTACGCAATAGGTCAAACGGAAAAACCAACCTAAGATTATGCTGAGAATGATGAAGCCATCCTCGAATATTTACATGCCTATGATGGACTTCCAAGAGCATACTACAAGAAAGTATACATGCTCCTTCCTCACCCAGAGGACTTTTTTGGAAGTGAAAGAAATCTTTCAGATCGAAGTAAATTCAGATTTATTACCTGCTCCTCAAAAGTTTGAGGAAGGACACCCATCCCTAATCAGAGATATGATTGACATCAATATCAGAACACTTGAAAAGTCTAGGATGTTAAAAATAGGAGAATTGAATGACGAAGAATTGGAGGAATACACAAAATTTCTCATTGAGTACACTGATGTATTCACTTGGACATATTCAGACATGCCTGGATTAGATCCAAAAATCATAGTGCACAACTTAGTGACAAAACCTAAAGCAAAACCAGTGAAGAAAAAATTGAGGCCCATAAAGCCCCAGGTAGCCGAAATGGTAAAAGAAGAGTTGAAGAAATTATTGAATGTCAACTTCATTAAACCAGTAGATTATTCAAGTTGGGTGGCGAACATTGTTCCAGTTCTAAAGAAAAATGGAAAAATTCATATATGCCTCGATTTTAGAGACATGAATCAAGCTTACGCAAAGGATGATTTCCCCTTGCCATCCATCAACCAAATTGTTGACTCAACTGCAGGATATGAGATCCTCTCTCTCATCGATGGATTTTCGGGATATAATCAAATCAAGATTTCAGAAGTTGATCAAAACAAAACAACATTCACCATCCCTTGGGGAACCTTCTATTATATAGTCATGCCATTCAGGTTGAAGAATATAAGAGCCACATACCAAAGGGCAATGACACATATCTTCCACAATTACATTCACAAGATAATGGAAACTTACATCGATGATCTTCTAACTAAATTAGAACAAAGGTCAACACATGTGGAAGACCTTCACAAAATCTTCAACAGGCTTCAAGAATACAAAGTAAGGTTAAATCCTGAGAAATGTGTTTTCAGGGTTACGACAGGTAAGTTGTTGGGTTTCACCGTTTCATAGAAAGGAATTGATGTTGATCTGGCAAAAGTTAAAGTAGTCTTAAATGCAACTCCACCAACAAGTGAGACAGCAGTAAGAACCTTTTTAAGACAATTAGGTGCAATCAAGCATTTCATACCAGACATGACTTTCAAGATTCATCCAATCAATCAATTGCTGAAGAAAAAAGTTGGCATAACATGGACGGTATTCTGCCAAAATGCATTTGAAAAAGTGAAGAAATTCTTGCTAACTCCACCCATGCTAATGCTACCAAAACATGACAAGCCCTTCATCTTATACTTTAGAGCAACCAATATCTCTATAGCATGCATGCTAGCTCAAGAAGATGAAGGTGGGAGAGAAAGAGCCATCTATTTTATAAGTCAAACCTTGTTGGAATATGAAAAGAACTACACTCAAGCTGAAAAAGAATGTCTAGCCACAATCTTCATGAATAGGAGATTAAGGCATTACATATTGAATCAAGAAACTAGGGTTATGATACGATCCAAGCAACTGAGGACTTTCTTAAATTAGCCTATGCTTTCAAGAAGAGCTGGCCGATTCATAACCTTATTATCATAACCTTATTAAGTGAGTTTGAACTACCTTACGTCAATCAAAAGTCTGTCAAGGGACAAGTAATAGCGGATTGGTTAGCAGACAATCTGGTTCCCCAAGAGGAGCCCATAAATGGAGATTTCCCTGACAAAGAAATTTGTACAGTTGATCTTGAGAAATATGCTGCTTCATATTGGTATAGAGATATTGTGAACTACCTTGCGAACAAGACTTACCCTAAAAAGATGACCCCTTTGGGAAAAAGATGACTACACGTCCTTGCTACAAGATATGTTTTAATAGACGATGCGCTCTATCGAAGGGCCTTAGATGGAATTGCTGGCAAGTGACACTGCTATGTTGAATAATTAAGTGTTGTCATTGATAGCAACAAGAAAAGGCATAAGGTCAGAACATAGATTGTGGTCTGGTAAAGAAGACTTAGTCATATTGGCTAAGTATTGGCAATGTACAGAGGTAGAGACAGAAGAACAGTGTTTGGATTGACATTGGTCTGCAATTGAATACCAAGGTTTGTGGTTCTGGTATGATGTTCCTAACTCTCAAATGATCTTATATCCAAGGTTTCATATTTTGATTAGTTCTGGAAGTATATCTTCAAATGGCCTAAGCCCGGTAGAACCGAATACAGTGACAATTAAGGTAGAACACACAATTGTTTTGGTCTGCATTTCTCTATTGTTGTATATCTTGTTATGCAGTTTTGAGGTGTTGTCAACACTTATATGAAGTGTCTAAATCTAGAGTTGTAAGTTCTGAATTCCACCAGAAAGTTAGTTGCAAGTTGCTGAGTATCGCTACACTATTTGATAGAGTTTGACTGTGACAGAGTCTGAGTTCTAATGGTATGTATTTTGCCGCATAAGAATATTTTGCTTTGCGTTTCTAAAGGTATGGTTGGTGATGTTTGAGGAGTCTTTGACATGATTTTGAGCAAGCCCTATGGTCCACAGTAAAAGATGGAGTCTGACAAATGAACTGAATCAGTGGTAGTCTGAGTTAGAGGCCGACATGATAAGTTTGAATTGTATGCGGTAAGTTCTATTGGTTAGAACTTAATCCAAAGTTGTTAAATAGTTGAGGCCGACATATGTACATGCAATTCAAGTGTTGTTTGAGTCAACTAGGAGTTTTGGTAAATGAATATTGGTCAATAAGCTACTTAAGGTATGAGTGTATGCTTTACTTTACTAGGCCAACCTAATATGAAGATTTTAAGTGTTGCGAATATATATAAGGGTTCAAATTTAGTGTTGTTTGTGTGTGTGATGTGAATGTGATATATATAGATGTGCAACATACAGTGGAAGACAATTTTGTGGAAGCAATAAAGAGCAGAAGAAGAGAGATCTTATTCCCATGTAAGAGCAAAGTAGTGAAACAGAGCAGTCAGACATGAAGAGTTTTGAGATAGTATTTTTGTGCTTCATTGAAGCTGCAACCATACATGTGTAGATGCAATCTGAGCAATTCAACTTGGCAGTGAGCCATTCTTCCTTCTTCTTTCTTCTCTAGGCAGTGATCCTTTCTTGTAGTGAGCCTTCTTGTAATCTGGTATTGTGCTATATGAATATATTGTGAGCTAACACTCACCGTGTTTTTTCCCTTTTTGGTGTTTCCACGTAAAAATCTTGGTGTTCGCATGTTATGTCTTTGTGGTTGCTATTTCTATGCTTATTCTGCTTTCATGTTATTAACTTTGCAAATTGGATAAATAAACTTGTTAAGAAGTGGTTTTGTGGAATACTAATTCACCCCCCCTTTTAGTATTCCTCACTATCCACAATTGGTATCAAAGCCAAGTTCCTTGGAAGAAGCCTAACAGCTTGAGGAAGATCTAGGAGAGTTCACTCATGGCAGCAGAAGATTTGGAAATTTCTCAAACAATGTTGAACTGGAAGCAACTCTTATTGATCTTGAAAAGTCTAAAGCAGAAGTTAGGGATCTAAAGGATAACTTACAAGAAGCTGATGAATGCATTTCAAAGTTAAAAAAACAAGTCAAGAAATTTAAAGAAAAATACAAAGAAATTAGTGATCAATTGATATCATCAAATGAAACCCTGAATGATTTGGAAGTGGAAGTTATAGAAAGAGCAAAAGCAGAAGAAGATCTGAATATAATGGTGAAAAAAAAAATCAGAAGATTGTGTCAAACTTGAAAAAGAAATTGTGAGTCTAAAAGCAGACTTGGAAAAAGCCAAGAGCTATGAAGAAAAGTTCAAGATAAGTTCTACAAAGCTTGATGAGATGATTGCTAGTCAAAAGAGTGATGATGATAAGCAAGGTTTGGGATTTGAGAAAGGAGAAATTTCAAAATCTGGTCAAGCAAACACTGAGTTAAAGCAAAACAGAGGGAACCAGTTCATAAATCAAAGAAGAAGAGCTAGAAGACCTCCAGTCAGGCAGCCAAATGCTCAAAGGTATCCATCTTTCAATGGTCACTATTTTAGTTGCAATAAGTTTGGTCATAAAGCTACTCAATGCAGAAGTAGAGTAAATCAGAATGTTCCATCATTCTCTGGTCAATGTTTCAATTGCAAGAAGATTGGTCATAAATCAATTGAATGTAGAAACCTGGTAAGGAATGGTCCTTACATTACAAGGAATAGTCATTCATTCAATGGAAAATGTTTTGTATGCAATAGATTTGGGCATATGGCTAATCAATGTAGATCAAATCCAATCAATAGAAGGAATCAAAGACAAAGGAATGTGGTGTGCTACAATTGCAACAAGTATGGACATATTGCAAGAGTTTGTAGAGGCAAGAATGTGAAAAGAAACTACCATGCTGAAAATAGGAAAATAGAGCAAAGAAATGATAAAGGTAAAGAAAAGATTGATCTAGTTGAAACTACAAAAGAAATGAGCAAGATTTGGATCAAGAAAGATGTAATTGAAGTCAAGGATGAATTCACACTAGCATTTGGTGCAGATACTTCCTCCAGGAAGTGAATTGGGAGCTCTGGCTCAGTGGGAACAGTGTTGAAAATCCAAAACCCCCAACCAGATAGTTAGTGCTAGAGTCCAGCACGAAGATATGTGATGGAATCTTATATGAAAGATCTTATGGAAGAAAATTTGGAAGAAAATGAGTCAGTGTGGCACATTGCAGAGCAATTTTGATCGACTGTATCTATCAAATAAAAGTTAGGCAACTTTTGAGAATGAGCATTTATGATGATTAGGTCAAGTGTGAAGGATAAAAAGAAACGCATTTGCCTTCTTACTCACTTTACATTCAAGCCACCAGATATCCAAGAGAGATTGAAGCAAGATTTCAAATGACAACAAAAATTCAAAGAACTCAAAGCGATTCAGGTGAAGAAAACCCTAATTTGGCATATCAAGATATTTACCATTGGAACTTTATTGTGAATCTACTGAATCTTTGAAATGGCAACCCCACAACTTGTTGATATTACTGAGCAACCACGACCTAAATTCAAGAAACATCCCTATAAAGCAACCAAAGTTGATCTAATGGGTGCATTTTCAAATGTTCCACATGGAGTTTTGCATGCGGAGGATGTTAGGGCATATATTCATGTTGCCCTAGAGGAATTTAGTGATAGTAGGTTTTCTGATTTATACTTGAATCACTTGAGTAATGAGAATCTCAATCTGAAGGAAGAATATAAAGCATTGAAAGAGAAGAAATCCATTCAGTACGCGGACTTCCCAACTTTTGCAGAGGATGAATGGGTTCGATATGTATTAAGCAGGGTTCATGATGAATTCATGTGGCTTGAAAGACCTTTTAAGATTACAAAAGATGCTATAAGTGTTGTAACTAGATTAAGCTCCACCAGATCAGTACCTTTGTTGAAAGAAGCAAAGAATGATACAGTAATGGCCGCCACTGGAGAAAAATTTGACAAGAAAGCTTTAACAATCAATGATATTGAAGACCATGCTATAATATTTGCATCCATGGTACTAGGATATAAAGTCTATTTCACCAACCGGGAAAACTCTATTTCAGGCACAACCATATACACAGCCTGTTGATAACTGAGAGGGGGGGTGAATCAGTTATCCTAATTATTTCTACTTTGTGAACTTTCTTATTAATCAATGTAGCATTAATTCAAATATGCAAACATAACCATGAAATGGAAATACACATGACACAATATTTTGACATGGAAACCCTGTTAGAAGAGAAAACCATGGGGTGATTAACCCAAGATTGTATTCTCTGTTAGAAGAATGGAAATACAAAATGGCACTTGCCAATTAGGGCTCACTGCCTGAGCACACTGCTCATAAGAGGCACACTGCCTACAAGAGGCACACTGTCTACAATTTATAAAGAGTGTAATACAATACTTGAACTGGTAAGGAGCATCTACATATGCTGGAGTTTAGTTCCGGTTAGGGTTAGTATAGTGATCTACTGCACTTCATCTTTCTTCTTCTTTTGCACTGCTCTTCTTTCACATACCAGACCTTTCTTACTGCTTTCACTCTATTCTACTACTTTTCTTCACACTTTCTCAACTACAACAACATATCTCACAACTAAATCCATCTTGTATATATATCCGCACAAGTGATTTCATCACCTTTCTAGTCGGCATCCAGAATAGTCAATCTTTTCTACAAACTCTGATCTGTCAGCTGAATCCTTGCATACCAAGTAATGCGGATCAAGGATATACTTGTAGAAGTCATCAATCATGTCGGCCAATCATAACTTATGCCTTAAGAACCTTTACCATCATCAATAACATGTTCGGAATGATTTCTGATGTTCTGCCAGTCAGTTCTTCCTCTGTCCACATTGTCAATCAGGAACCCGATACTCAAGTATTCATATCTTTTTCTTTATCTACCACCGGAGGCTAAATCCTTGGAATCTATTACTCAAGGTAGTCCTCTTGACTTCCCCAAATCCGTACTTCACCAAGATACTTCCTCTGAGAGATCCAGACCTGACTGTCGGAGCTCGCCACATGCTCTGTTCTTGCTTACCGGACCACAACATTCTTCACTTTGACTTCCGGTAGAGGCACACCATGTCCTGCGGATGTGTGGGATGAACTTTGTTGCCATCAATGACAACAATCATGAATCCATATGGTGTCTCTTGCCAACAATCTCCCCCTTTGGCATTGATGGCAACACTTAGTGAAAAATGACTAAGTGTTTACACTATGCTCCCCCTTGGCTGATGCTCTATTTTTATATACATTTTCTAGAGCTCCCCCTTAGTTGGATTCCTCATTTTTCATTGCTCTTCACTCCCCCTTTGACATCAATGGCAAAGGGTAGGGTCCGCATATCAAAATTTTCAAAATTTTATCCGCATAAGTATATAAATATGGAATACTTACATATACTGAAGTATGTCTGCAAAAGTTGTTTTCAATTGAATGAATTCTGTAGCCCAACTTTGCTTCATTCTATCCAAAATTGATATATGACCACTTAACAGGAATGCAAATGCATCTGCCCTTTTTAGATCTGTCGGATCATTGGTCTAGGCTGTGATCTGGGCTTCTTTTATGGCCTCATGCATGGCCTCTAACTTGGGGATAATTATCCCTCTGAGTGCACCCAACCTGCTTATTCTATTTTTCTTTTCCTTCTCTAGCTTCTTGATATCATTCAAGATTGCAATAGTCTGACATTCTTGATTTATTATGGAGGATGAGAGAGGATCAAAATTCTTTGATAGATTTGTCAATTTATCCTCTTGTTCTTTTACTTTCTTCTCAATGTCCAATGTTGCTTTGGACCATGATAAACAAAATTTGTACATTTCTCCGCCTTCTTTAAGAGCATTTTCTAAGCTCTTTATCCCAATATTCATATTTCTCCTATCATTTATTATCAACCCTTGTACCTCTGATAATCTTTTTGCAAGAAATTCCTTCCGGACCTTATCTTCTGCTGACTTCTCTAGGGAATCAAAATGTGTGCTTATACTATTGACTAGAGTTTTGAGATTACCGGATGAGGAGGTTGTGAGATCCTTCTAAAATGATGGCATAATCTTTTCTAGCACTCCGAAAGCAGCTTCTATCAATTCACAGTCTTCCATGTGAGACTTTAGGAGTTTTTCTTTAGCCTTTGCATTAGCAAATGAAGCTATCTTCATTGTCTGTACCAGAGAAAGAGAATCAAAATTAAATGGTCCTTGTAGAAACTTTGATTCATCAATCTCCATTGTTTCTTTGTTCAAGAATTCTTGGACAGTTTTTGCAGTGTCTCTTGTCGGAGACAGATTTTTCTTTTCTTCTACATTTTTAGAGTTGTCTCTTGGAGCTTTCTCTCCTTCTACATTCTTATCACTGGTAGTTGTGGTCTTCTCTATTGAAGTCTTCTCTTCTTCTGTAACCTTGGTATTGTCACCTTCTTTTTCCTTCACCTCTGGTTCTTTCTCCTATATTCTTTCTTCTCCTTTAGATCTGGAGACTGTAGGGGAATCCGGAGGAGAAATGTTAGTCTGTTCAAGGGCCACCTCTTCTGTCATTTTCTCAGTAGATTCTTCTGCAACACTTGTAGTCGAGGGATTAGTACCCAAGTCCTCTATAATTGGAATGTTGAATCTTTTGAATGCATTCTAGAGGATCTCTTCTATTTCTTTTGCAACTTTGTCAGTCTCTCCGAGCATAAGTTCATTCATCCTTTCTTTGCTCCTGAACTCATCCTTACAATCTTTGAATACCATATTCATTGTCTTGGGATCGATTGAAGGATATAGCTGAATTGCTATCTGTTCCCAGATTTCTAGGTCTTTGGCTTGGGCATTGTTCTTTCTTATTTCTAGTTCCTTCTCCAAGCTTTTGGGGATTAGAGATATAATTTCAATAAATGCTTTGTGGTAGATATTTAGGTACCTGACTGTGGCATCTTGCAATATCTTCTGATCTACTTCACCATAATCATCATAGAACTCAATCATAGGCTAAAGGTTTCCATCCACTGTGACTGATTTGATTATGTCATCAATGTGAAGAGTGAGTTTTTCAATATATTCCTCTATTTTTTCTTCTTCCTCTTGTCTGGTAGAGGGTTCACCGGATGTTTTCTTCTATTTCTTCACTTTCCTGATTTCTTCATCAGATTCAGTCTCCTCTTCATCCCTTTGACTGGCATAAGCCCTTGTGGCTTTTGTCTTTGTTCTTTTCTCTCCTTTGCCAGATAATTTTGCTTCCGGTTTTGATGGCCTTGAGGTTTTGGTAGTGGTAGGTGCAGATCTCTTTGATGATCTGGTCCGGGTGGAGGATTTTACTGGAACACTTTCCTCACTTTTCTTTTATGCCTTTTTCTTCTCTTCCTCAGCCCTTTCCACCTTTTCCCTGTTGGCATCAAGTGCCTCCTTTGATATGCCAAAGCCTTTTACAACATTTTCAACTTCTTTTCTTACTTTCCTCTTGATTTCTAGTTGTCTAAGTTCCACATGAATCTTTACACTTAGCTCCTCAAAGGTTCCAAACCTTTCTACCTTTGGATCCTTTGGCTGACTTAGCATGTGTTGAACATGCAGCTCCACAATTTGTTCATCAACTTCATACCCCATAGGCATGATCCATACAGTTCTTGGTTCTACTGCCTCCATTAGGCACTGATCAGTCTCTACCATAAAGCATACTGTGTCTTTGTATTTCTCAACAAGAGACTGGGGAATTCTTTCTCTTGCTTGCATCATGTTCTGAAAATTCTTGAAATATCCCCACAGGGCTGTATTTCTTGCTTTAGCATCCCCAAGCCCATGCAAATAGTCTCTGATTTGGATGGCAACCGGTCTGTCATTCGGCCATACCCAGCCATTAGATCCGGGAAGCTCATTCATGTAATAAAAGAATAGGCAGAGTATTAAGCCACCATACTTAAAGGAGTTCTTATCCTTCTTAATCTTTTGCAGATTTTTCAAAAGTTGACTTAGAAGAAGATCACACAGATCATAGTCAACATTTTCTTTTAGCATTTGATAGGCTGTGTAAACTGCAGTTCCCGGTACTGAATTTTCCCTACTGGAGTGATAGATCTTGTAACCAATTATCATGGATGCAAATTTGACATCCAGTTTAGTGATGTCTTCAATTGTCATAGCTCTCTTGTCAAATTTTGATCCGGTTGCATCACTTACTGTCTGATTCTTGACAGATTTGAGAACAGGTATTCCATCAGATGAGTACAGACCGGTTATTGCCCTAATTGCATCTTTGGTGATCTTAAATGGTTTATTCAACCATAAGAAATTATCATGCACCCTACTTAACACATACTGAACCCATTCATCTTCTTCAAAATAGGGGAAATGAATGCACTGAGCAAAATGCTTATCCTGGATGGCTTTATATTGAGGTTTAATCTTAAAAAAATCATCTATTAACTATTTGTGATAGATATCCGCTAACTTTGATTCGCCAAATTTTTCAATATTCGTGTGTATGTAAACCCTAATGTCCTCTGTATGCAACACACCATGCGGAACACTGGAAAATACTCCTAGGGGATCTACTTCCAAAGATTTGTATTGGTGTTTCTTGAATTTGGGGCGAGGCCTATCAGAGATTTTTACAATATTTGGAGTACCCATCATTCAAGGATCTATAGAGAGATATTTGATAACTGAGAATACCTTTTTGCACCTTTCAGTTTCACGGAGTTAGCCGGATTGATTTCTGGATGAATTGACTTCTGCAAAGGATCTTTGATGAGCTTGAGTAATTTTGTTGTAGAGCTTCACTTTCTGTTTCTTCTTGAATGCAGAATGAACAAATGCTTAATGAGAAAACCCTTATATTGCTCCGCAAACCCTAATGTCAGGTTGCAATAAATGCTCGACCTAAGTTATTCTGATTTGCCTTATTCTGATGACTTGAAGAACTAGATCAATCTTGATCTTTTAAACATCTTACGGATCTTCCAAATCTTAACCATAGTTTATTTGGATGTTTCCCTTATGAACCCTTTAATCCGCAACTCTTCTTGTGCCAGTTCTGGCACCAATTGACTGGCTGGGGGAACAAGGTTTTCTTTGTGTTTCCCCCTGAGCCAGAGCTCACCTTTTTAATTTCTGAAAGGAATATCAGCACCAGAGTCTGGTGCAGATCCATTCCCTTCATTCTCTGTACTTTTCTTCACCCAAATCTTCTTCATCTCCCTTTGAACTTCATCCACATTCACTTTTTGTTTTCCCTTATCTTGATTCTGATTATGATGTACTAGACCTCTTTTGTCCTGATTCTTGCTTCTACAGAATTTTGCAATATGATCGGATCTATTGCAAATTTGGCAAACAACATTTCTTTGCATATTTGATTGGTATCCTCTTGATCTGCATTGATTAGCCATATGACCTATTTTGTTGCATGCAAAGCATCTACCATTGAATGATTTGTTCATTTGCATATTTTTGCATTCATGAGATTTGTGACCATACCTTTTGCAGTTGAAACATTGTCTGAAGAAGGATGAATTAGTCTGATTCATTCTCTTTCTGCATTGATTAGATTTATGACCAAAGTTATTGCAGTTGTGGTAGTATCCATTGAAGGATGGATAACTTTGAGCATTAGGCTGTCTTACTAGAGGTCTTCTAGGCTTGTTCCTTGGATTTTCTGATCCAAAATTCTTTTGATCGGATCCGGAGCTTTCTCCTTTCTCATATCCCAAACCACACTTGTCATCTACCCTCTTTTGGCTTTCAAGAAGAACTTCAAGTTGAGCAGAACCTATGTTAAATTTCTCTTTATATTCATTTGCTGTTTGAAGATCCCTTTTGAGAGAGACAATTTGATCCTCAAGTTTTTCTTCATTATCTTTAGCATCTTCAAGATCAGATTCAAGATGTCTGATAATTCTATCCATCTTGTGGCAATTTTCTGATTTCTCCTTGAGAGATTGTCTTAGATTATCTTCAATTTTTCTTTTCTCTTCAATCTCTTGGGTAAACTTTATAACTCCTGATTCCATTTCATGTCTTACCATAATGATTTCTTTTGATAGCTTTTCATAGTTTTCTTCTTCAGATCTTCATTTGTATCATTGGCTTCACTTTGACTTGCCAATTGCTGAAGTAGCTCCTTTCTCTTTTTCATAGAGAGACTTAATTTGTCCTTTAGTTCTCTCATGAAATCATCAGCCTGTTTGAGTCTTTCCTTTAACTCATTGACTTCAGAGTTTAACTGTTCAAGATCATCAAGGGCAGTCTTGAGTTGCTCCCTTAAACCATATGCATCCATTTGAATTCCCAGATCTTCCTCAGGCTATTAGACTCTGTTAGGAGGAACTTGGCTCTGATACCAATTGTTGATAACTGAGAGGGGGGGTGAATCAGTTATCCTAATTATTTCTGCTTTGTGAACTTTCTTATTAATCAATGTAGCATTAATTCAAATATGCAAACATAACCATGAAATGGAAATACACATGACACAATATTTTGACGTAGAAACCCTGTTAGGGGAGAAAACCATGGGGTGATTAACCCAAGATTGTATTCTCTGTTAGAAGAATGGAAATACAAAATGGCACTTGCCAATTAGGGCTCACTGCCCGAGCACACTGCTCATAAGAGGCACACTGCCTACAAGAGACACACTATCTACAATTTATAAAGAGTGTAATAGAATACTTGAACTGGTAAGGAGCATCTACATATGCTGGAGTTCAGTTCTGATTAGGCTCAGTATACTGATCTGCTGCACTTCATCTTTCTTCTTCTTTTGCACTGCTCTTCTTTCACATACCAGACCTTTCTTACTGCTTTCACTCTACTCTACTACTTTTATTCGCACTTTCTCAACTACAACAACATATCTCACAACTGAATCCATCTTGTATATATATCCACACAAGTGATTTCATCACCTTTCTAGTCGGCATCCAGAATAGTCAATCTTTTCCACAAACTCTGATCTGTCGGCTGAATCCTTGCATACCAAGTAATGCGGATCAAAGATATACTTGTAGAAGTCATCAATCATGTTGGCCAATCATAACTTATGCCTTAATAACCTTTACCATCATCAGTAACACGTCCGGAATGATGTCTGATGTTCTGCTAGTCAGTTCTTCCTCTGTCCACACTGTCAATCAGGAACCTGATACTCAAGTCTTCATATCTTTTTCTTTATCTACCACCAGAGGCTAAATCCTTGGAATCTATCACTCAAGGTAGTCCTCTTGACTTCCCCAAATCCGCACTTCACCAAGATACTTCCTCTAAGAGATCCGGACCTGACTATCAGACCTCGCCACATGCTTTGTTCTTGCTTATCAGACCACAACATTCTTCACTCTGACTTCCGGTAGAGGCACACCATGTCCTGCGGATGCGTGGGATGAACTTTGTTGCCATCAATGACAACAATAATGAATCCATATGGTGTCTCTTGCCAACACAGCCTTTCAGATGATCAAGGAAAATGCAGACTATGATATCTGTGAATTGCTCTGACAACAAGTGATAGAGAACCCAAGGAAGATAAAAGAGAGTAAGTATCCCTTCAAATTTGGAGCATTGATCATTGCTTATTCTTCCATTTTATGCAAGAATTACCTGGCATGAAGAACTGTCTTTGGACTGGAGACAAACCAATTGTAGTTCAGATTAGAAATTTGTTGAGTAGCATAGGCAATATTGATGCACAAAGGTCAGCCCTATTGGGCTACATCAAAAACTTCCAAAGGTCAATACAAGCCAGGGAAAGAATTACCAGAGCAGTTGTTGAAAAATACAAGGACACCTGCTTTATTATGACAAAGGACCAATGCTTGATGGAGGTTGTTGAGCCTAGAATGGTATGGGTTATGCCTATGGGATACGAAGTAGATGGAGGGATATTAGAAAATTATGCCCAACATGTGTTAAGCAAACCCAAAGAGCCCAATGAAGAAAGGTCTGGGACTTATGAGGAATTGTATGCTAAAATTTATGTTGAAGTGAGAAAACCTAAGATCTCTAAGAAAATGTAGAAAGTGGCAGAAAATATTGCTCTAAAACATGGGTTCACAAAAGAACAAGTGACAAAGGCAAGAGAAAAAGTACAAGCTGATAAGGAAGCAAAAGAAAAGAGAAAGAATGAATCAATTGGAGCTCCGGAAGAACCCAAGGGTGACCTAGAAAAACCAGAAGCAACAAGAAGGAGAACTAGAGGATCTACCTTTGTAGAAGCTGCATCTAATCCCTCTGGTCCCACATTATCTGCAAGTGTGGTAACTCCTACCACCGGCCACAAAAGAAAGAAAACCAAGGCTAAAAGAATGCATGTAATTATTGTAGTTGATGAAGAAGAAACAAAATCAGATGAAGAGGTAAAAAGGATGAAAACTGAGGCTACAAAAGCCTCCAGAACCAACAAAAAGAAACCCTCTAGTAAAGGTAAAACTAAGAAAAGGAAAAAGCAAGATGTGCCTCTAACAGAGGAAGAAACTATAAGTCTTGAAGATGTGCTCAAATCCATAATAGTGGATGGCAATCTAAAACCAATTGCACAATTATATGATGAATATAATGATCCAGATAAAAGGATTATTGAGACTACTATTGTAGAATACCTAATCATCTACAACAAATCCCTAATTGAAATAATTGATGATCTTCCACATAGCCTGGCAAGTATAATGTCTGCAAGAAAGGAAGCGGCCATGGTAAAGGATGCTGAACTAAGGGAGCACTCTTTAATAAAACTATGTCCGAAAATCACTCCGGAGGAAAAAGTAAAAGTCTCCAAAGAAATTCATAACAAATTCAGGTCAAAGAAAAGAATGAATGCTCTTATGGGAGGAGACATTGAAAAGGTGGTAAAGGAAACTGAAGAAATTACTCTAAACACATTAAAGGAATTTAATCTCCCTATCATTTATGGAAATAAAGAAACTTATGCTGGAGATGATACATTTGTTCTAGAACTGAACCTTGAACAGGAAATAAATGAAGATGACAAAGTGACTGAGGAGAAAGAAGTACCTGATAAAGAAATAAGATCCTCTCTGGAATATCAAGCTGAAGATAAAACTGACAAGGAGAAGACTGAGGAAGAATAGGTCAAGGAAATTCCTTGACTGGAACAAAAGGAGGACACCAATAAGGACATGGACCTAGATGATCTAGAGCAGAGCCTGAAAGAAGAAGTCTCTGCTACACCAAGAGACACTGCAGAATCAGTTAAGGAACTTTTGGAGAAAGAAAAACAAGTTTTGAATGAGCTTGAGTTTCTACATGATCCAATAAACTTGGACACAATGTCCCCTGTACAAAAAATTAGATTGGCTTCAATTGTATAGGCAAAAGCAAGAGAGGAAATGTTGAAGTCTCACACAGAGGATAGTGAGCTCATTGGTGAGGCATCTAGCATTTTGGAGAAGCTGATGCCAACATACTAGAAGGACACTTCTTTGTCTTCAAAAAATTGACTCAAAGGACTTATAAACTCTGTAAGTAAACATTTTGAATCCTTTGATAAATCTACAGACATAAAAGTTAGGCAAGACTTTAATGAGAAAAGATTGAATGAGTTGAAGGAAATGATAGTTAATGACAAAGCCCATCTAGACAATAGGATAAAAAGCATTCAAAGTGCCATTTAAGAAGATGATGACATATACATTTTTTTTTTATCCTGGCTGGAAGTCACAAAGAAAACAAAAGAGAAGATCAAGGATTTGGAGCAAAAACTGAAGAACACTTCTAAGGCATTTGATCCGGTAGTAGAATCAGTTAGTAGCAAGGAAAGTCAAGCCATCAACTTTCATAATGACTTGAGCAATCTAATAAGTGAGAGGGATCAAATTAGAACTAGCATGTGTCAGGTAAGAGGACTAATCAGTCCTAAGTTAAATTCTATGTTTAATCTTGCAGCTGAAGCACAAACAACCTCACATACTGACACACCCTCTGATCTTCACAAGATAGAAACTATAGTTTTTCTACTTAGTGGTTATATTCAAATTTTGGACAATGCTAAGAAAGGCTAGGATGGTGAGCTGACCCAAATTAAGAACATTTTCAATGACATCCTCCAACATATGTAAAATAAAGTTGAAAATTGTACTTGTACATATGCGACAGAGTATAGCAAATTTTGCAGTTTTGACAATTTTTGACTCTGGAACCTACACCTTTGCCATTGATGTCAAAGGGGGAGAAGAAGATCAATGAAAAATGGGCAAATATCTTAGGGGGAGAAGAAATATAGAGTATATATAGAAAGGGTGAGAAGTCAAGGCAGTCAAGCATTTTTCACTAAGTGTTGCCATCAATGCCAAAGGGGGAGATTATTGGCAAGAGACACTACTATGTTGAATAATTGAGTGTTGTCATTGATGACAATAAGAAAAGGAACAAGGTTGGAACATAGATTGTGGTCCGATAAAGAAGACTTAGTCATATTGGCTAAGTATTGGCAATGTACAGAGGCAGAGGCAGAAGAACAGTGTTTAGATTGGCATTGGTCCATAGTTGAAGACCAAGGTTTGATGTTCCTAACTCTTAGATGATCTTATATCCAAGGTTTTAGCTTTTGATCAGTTCCAGAAGTATATCATCAAATGGCCTATGTCTGATAGAATAGAATACAGTGACAATTAAGGCAGAACACATAACTGTTTTGGTCCGCATTTCTCCGGTGTTGTATATCTTGTTATGCATTTTTGAGGTGTTGTAAACACTTATATGAAGTGTCTAAATCTGAGTTGTACATTCTGAAGTTCACCTGAAAGTTAGTTGCAAGCTACTGAGTATTGCTACACTGTTTGACAGTGACAGAGTCTGAGTTTTGATGGTCCGCATTTTTCTGCTAAAGAATATTTTGCTTTACGGTTCTGAAGGTATGGTTGGTGATGTCTGAGGAATCTTTGATATGATTTTGAGCAAGCCCTGTGGTCCACAGTAAAATATGTAGTCTGACAGATGAACTAAATCAGTGGCAGTCTGAGTTAGAGGCCGACATGATAAGTTTGAATTGTATGAGGTAAGTTCTATTGGTTAGAACTTAATCCTAAGTTGTTAAATAGTTAAGGCCGACATATGTAAATGCAATTCAAGTGTTGTTTGAGTCCGCTAGGAGTTTTGGTAAATGAATATTGGCTGACAAGCTACTTAAGGTATGAGTGTATGCTTCACTTTACTAGGCCGACCTAATATGAAGATTTTAAGTGTTGTAGATATATATAAGGGTTCGAATTTAGTGTTGTTTGTGTGTGTGATGCGAATGTGATATATATAGATGTGTGACATACAGTGGAAGGTGATTTTGTGGAAGCAATAAAGAGCAAAAGAAGAGAGATTTTATTCCCATGTAAGAGCAAAGAAGTGAAACAAAGCAGTCAAACATGAAGAGTTTTGAGACAGTATTTTTGTGCTTCATTGAAGCTATAACCATGCATGTGTAGATGCAATCTGAGCAATTCAACTTGGCAGTGAGCCATTCTTCCTTCTTATTTCTTCTCTAGGTAGTGAGCCTTTCTTGCAGTGAGCCTTCTTGTAATCCGGTATTGTGCTATATGAATATATTGTGAGCTAACACTCACCATGGTTTTTCCCTTTTTGGGTTTTCCACGTAAAAATCCTAGTGTTCATGTGTTATGTCTTTGTGGTTGTTGTTTCTATGCTTATTCTACTTTCATGTTATTAACTTTGCAAATTGGATAAATAAACTTGTTAAGAAATGGTTTTGTGGAATACTCATTCACCCCCCTATCAGTATTCCTTACTATCAACAGGAATGTTGCTTCGATGTGTCGACAAAGAAGAGGCATGTAAGACCCTAGAGGAATGTCATAGTGGGGTTTGTGGAGGACACTTCGGTGGTCATGCCACGACAAGAAAAATACTCCGAATGGGATACTTCTAGCCATGTTTGAAAGGAGATGCGATTAAGTTCGTAAAAAGGTGTCTGAAATGTCAAGCCTATGCTCATGTCCACCACACACCAATAAGAGATTTACAACCGATCGTTACCCCTTAGCCCTTTTCCACTTGGGGCTTGGATTTGGTGGGGAAGATATCTCCCCCATCAATGGATGGACATTTGTTCATCATCACTATGACAGAGTATTTTACTAAATGGGTGGAGGCCATGCCTCTCACTATAGTGTTAGGAACAATAATTGTGAAATTCGTACAGAATCAAATTATTTGTCAATTCAAGATTCCCCAAGTGATAGTGATAGATAATGCTTCATCATTTAAAAATTCACAAGTAAGAGAGTTATGTGAAATATTCCACATCAATCATAACTCCCCATCAGTTTACCATCCTCAAGGAAATGGACAGGCCAAAGCCACAAACAAAACTTTGAAGTCAATATTGGTCAAAATTTTAAAAGACTCTAAAAGAGACTAGCACTTGCAATTATATCCATCTCTATAGGCTTATAAAACAAGCATAATGACTCCAATTGGAACCACCCCTTATGCCCTCACTTTTGGATCAGAGGCGGTGTTGCCACTAGAAGTAGAGTTGCCTAGTTTGAGAGTGTTGTTACAAGGATTATTGGACAACGAGGAATATCGAGCAGTGAGATTAGCTGAATTAGAAATGATGGATGAAACATGCTTAAGAGATGTCGAAAGACATGATTCTTATCTCACAAGGATGAAGAAGCAGTATAAAAAAAAGGTTATCCCAAGACCTTTTCAAGAGGAAGACCTAGTGCTTAGGATAAACAACTTGATCGAAAGAAGAGTTAGTGAAGGACGCAAATTTAGACCCAATTGGCTAGGTCCTTATATGGTTAAAGAAGATGCTAGAAATGGTGCCTATCTCTTGTGCACAATGGAGGGAGAGGAATTTGGCGAAACAGTCAATGCCTTTCACCTCAAGAAATACTGTCTAAAAACCAAAAAAATCATAAAAACATAAAAATACAAAAAAATTATTAAAAAAATGTCAAAATCAATTTGTTTCTTGCATTTCAGCATCATCCTATTCATCTTGCATTATAGTTAGTGACTCTTTTTATATTATTTTCTTTTCAGTAAGGAGTCTAAGGTTGCCTAGATATACATCATCCTTTCAGAACCTAGAGATCCCCATTTTCACAATCGCCATTATCCCCTTTTCATTCCAAGTGATTCTACTCAAAGCCTAACTCTTAGCTTTATAGTGATCCTAGTCTTAATATGTCAAGATGTTAGGTCTAAACAAAGTTAGTATTCAAACCTACAATGTTCAAAGGAAGCTTGCAAGTAGACCTTCCCAATTCTTCCCTAGTAGAAGAGAAGTCTGACTAAATTACAAAAACTTTAGGTGGCACTTACCCCCTTATCTTTCCTGGCCAAAACGTCAGGAGGATCAAAACTCTGAAGGAAGCAATCTAAAATCTGAGTGAATAAAAAAATGAGTGATCAAAATAAGAGTGTTAAAAAGTGAGAATTGAGAGATCAAGCTTGCATATCAAAAGTTTTGAAAAAGCATTCATTTTCAAAAAAGTAAAAAAAAAAGAGAAAATCAAGTGAGGCATTCTAAAAAAGTACAAAAAAAGTGAAAAAGAAAAAAAAGAGAAATACAAAAAAAAGAGTGAAAGAGAGAAGATTGCTGAATGTCTGTACTCTTGGGTGGAGATCAGTCTAAGCTGGAAGCCTCAAGGGTGACATTCTAACAGATAAAGAAAGGTACTAAGCAGACACACGCACTAGCTGAGCAAAGCTAAGGGTCTAGTAGTCTCTAGGATCATCTTTTATCTAGGGACCCTTGTTCTTTCCTATGTATCCTTTACCCCAAGTTTATCTTGCTTGCCATCTATGATCTAAGTCTAGTTAACATCAACAAAATTTGTTACTTGCCTAAGTTGAAAGCTAGTCAAATTGTCTTATCTAGATAAGGATCAGTGTTTAGCCTTTAGCAAATCCTAAATTTAGAAACACTCCATCTCACTCCCGCTCCCCACTTGAGTTCTAAATCCTATCTCATAGCCTTGAATAGGTCTCTTATATCAGGACAACTTGCAATCCCTTGGATTGAAAATCGTATTAAAGAACAATCACATTGTTTGTTCCACATTGTATTCATGCCAAAATTAGAAAAAGAGTCTCAAAGCAATAAAGCCAATGTCATATCTCATGACATTCAGTAGAAGTAAATGTTTAATTTCAACATTTCTTGTGTTCTTGCATCTCATACATTTGCCATAAAAAAATATACAAAAACATGTCATCGTTATCATACTTGCATTCGTTAAAAGAGTTGAAAGGTCAAAAACATAATCAAAAAGTTCTTAAACTTCCAAACATGCACAAGAGATGAGTACAAATATGATAGACAAAAACCATAAAAGGATAAACTTTCATAGATACATCCAAAGTTTACATACAAGAGTATCAAAGAGATATGACAAAATGCTCTCAAGAGAAGTAGAGGCTCCCCATACAAGGGGGCACGATTTTCAAAAGAAGAAAAAGTAATATTATGGTTGGTTCCCTCCAACAGAACCATCAGGACTTCTGCTCCTCTGCCTATGAGTGTCGCTCATCACTCCATGAGACCTATGGGAGTGAGGCATCCTTCTGTGAGCGTGTGATTGTGAAGGCCCTGCCATACTAGCATCTCGTCATCCAAAACTAAGACGAGCCATATCTCGGAGCACCTGATTCTCACCCTTTAGGGTGTGAATCCCAGCCTTCAAATCTGCACTCACCTAACATCCATGATAAATAGGAGCAAAAATCTCAGTGTGTCACCCGGTAATAGGGGGCATACCAGGATCAGCCAAGAGACTCTCTCGAGTAATTCAGGTGAAGTGGGTAATCAAACCAACATTAATCTCATGAACAAAATCCATCCACTCTTTGACATTACCTACAAAGTGAACCAAAAGAGAAAGACATGTTAGTTCCTTATGAAAGGGGAGAAAATAGAGAAAGGACAAAAGTGTGAAAACGATAAAAAGGAAAACTCACGTGGATCACCGGGTTGCTAGGTAGGGTCAAACTGTCGCATCACCTCATTAGAGTGAGGAGGTCCAAGAACCACGAACTGACCCTCAGGGATATCAGGTACATCATCGGCATCATTTGTATCATCAAGACCCTCATCTTGTGCATCCTCGGGTAGGCCCTCGTCTGACGAATCATTACCATTAGGAACATAGTCCTTGTTAGTAGACTCAGAGTCCCCAATCACAATCAATGATCAGGAAGAAGTCCCTCTCCCTCCCCTCTGTCCTCCTCATGAAGATCTGTGAACTCTGGTAATGAATACTCTAGGAGTCAACGGAGACCAAACAACTGTCCTCTGACCTACCTCGCCCATCTCCTGAACAAACCTATAACAAGTAGACACTGGGGGCAACTCCTTAGGGAATTCCTCACCAAACTATTGTAAGACACAATCAATGTGGTGAGACTTGACCTGACCATTACGATATGAAACTTTGAACACCCCATGACAGTACTCTCGAATCTCACCATCTTGAGTCCAAGCTCCCTCCATATCAAGGTAGGGATCAAAGATCATATCCTCATTCATGAGAGTAGCCATAGTACGCAAAGAAGCCTCAAAATGACCCACCTGCATCCATCTAGCTGCTCTCGGTAGTTGTCTATCAGGAATTAGAACAAGCTTCTGGTAGGGCATGATGTGCTCAAAAATCCAAGTCATGATCAAGGGAGAGTGGCTAAAAGCTAGAGCCCGTCATCGTGAAATGCGATAGAAGTCCCTATATACCATGGCCAAAATGTCTGGCCCCCAAGCATAGACCTTGCCCTGCTCAAGACCATGTATCATGGGTGCCCAACACCATCTCAGACGAGCCGAGGCCTTGTCTCCAGATAGCCTTGATACAATCAAAACCCGTCTTAAAAAAGGAATGTGAAGCTATGGCACTGAAGTAAGCTGGACCCCTATCTGGTCCTCAGGGCGACTACCCCCATGAACTCTGCCCAAGATGTCTTGTCCTCAAGGGACTTGCTAGTAGGAAGGACTAGAGGATGCCCTCTCACAGGAACTCCAAGTATGTGATAGATGTCAAACAGAGTGATAGTCAACTCTCTTGAAACCCATGGGAACCTGAAAGTGTTTTTGTTTGCATTCTGATAAGTCAAGATGTCACAACATATGCGTGACATAGGGTGAACAACTGGCACATGACAGACTCTAGCCAAGCCCACTCTCCTCAGAATAACATGGTCCTCATCACTCAACGAAGCAAACATCTCTGAGAGCCACACTTGCTCTCTGTAGGCATTCCATCAGATATGCATGTCTTGCAAATCAAGAAAGAACTTTAGATTAGATCTCGTAAACTCACAAAAATCCCTAAAAATTATAAAATTGTAGAAAACCTTACACAAAAAAAAGCGTATAACCGTCAAAAATTGCAATAAGCAAGCGAATACAACAATCAAATTAATTCAAATCAGAGTAAAACAAATGTCAGAAAACATCAAATTTCAAGCAGAATTTACCCAACAGGGTTGCCCCCCGGGTGACCCATATGTCAAGAGGATCTCCCCTCGGGCAACCCTGTTGCTAGACAGATCTCCCCCCAGGCGACTTGCCCAAGAAAAGGGGTGACCCTAGATGGAGATACCTCAAGCTAAAAGTGTCCTAAAATCTTCGTTTCTTAGTAGATTTCAGAAAACAAAAGACCAATCCTACTGTAAATGATGAAACAGAGACAATGCAACAAGAAGAATCACCAAAAACAGACCATTTTAAGAGATTTTTCACAAAATTCAAGATAGGGTTTAGAGAAGGGTTTTTCACTATTTGCATACCCAATTCTTCATGGCTGAAGAAGAGGTGGCCATCTTCACGATCTCCTCGACGATACCTTTCCAACGACTACTCACACGATCGATTCCATCGCTAATTCACTCCGATCTCACAAATTTGCTTACTTTGTTTGCCCTTAGCTTATTTCTTTTATGCATTCTTAGATTAGTTTTTTTCTTTTATGTAATGACCCACTTATTTTTTTTATTTTATTTTATGAATGCAGCAACAACAAAACACATATACACATGGAAATTCAAATACGAAACAACAGATACACATATGCTGGAACAAGAACTTTATTACTTGATATTTTCCAATCAATTTTTGTACAAAATGAAAGTGCAAGTACTAAGAAAATGCAAACCATAGTAGTTTGATATGAATTCCAGCCTGATGGAATGAATGTTGGAAACCACTAAATCATTCACCAAATGCACATCAGGTCTCTGAATGACCTCAAACCAAATGCAGAAGACACCTTTGACTTAGGTGCCCAAACTCCAATGCAGAAAACTAACTAAAAATGGCAGAAATGGCTTGGCACAAATTCCAATGTACCCTCCAGGCTAGATGTACACCTCTAGAGGGGTAAACTTTTGCAGCAAATTGAATACTCCACAAAAGCTCCTAAAAACTTAGAAAAATGGTCGCTTTGGCATGAGAATTAATTGGGTCAAATACCCAGAAGGAGTTATGTCTTCATTTTTCTTCCATGAACAAAACTTTGATTCAGCCATGTCAAAACCAACAATGCCTAAATGATGCAAACACTTTGAAATTTCACTGAAATCCTTCAATATGCACTTGTGAAACCTCTATGTGAAGCTGCTACTAAATGATCAGCTAGGGATTACCAATCAAATCTAAAATTGATGTTAACTATGAGGGTTTTCATCCTCAAAGCCCTGGGATCAATGGACAAGCCAACAACATACAATATCAGCAAATATTCAACATACCCAAATGAAGGGACTTTGCACCCTTTTATTCTTTTCTCCTTGAAAACATTTAGAAACTTCCTCAACTTGAGCGCTCAAATGAGAGGGAAACCTTTCTTTTTTAAAAATTGGAAAGAAAATTTTTATTTCCATCCTTTTAATCGCTTTCCATCTTTTTTCCCCTTATTTCCTTCCTTTTCTTTATTTCTATCTTTTTTTCCCTTTATTTCCATTTTCTCTACTTTTTTCCCTCTAGGTGTTCCTCCTTTTGCACAATTAATTCATTTTATTATTTATTAAATATTCACATGGCCCTCTTTTAAAAACTACTTTAAGTTAGTAGGCATGAGCTTTGCATGGTCCATAGAATGAAGAAGAATTGCTTTTGGATTCGACTACGTGTATTCTTTTGTATCGACGTTTCAGGTCACACTCAGTGAACCATCATCAGGAAGAGGATGTACAATTTAAGTTGTGACTCCTAGGCATAAGGGTACAACTTAACTTTATAATTTGTCTTTTATCATTAAATGGCCCCACTTTTAATAAAACATTATAATATGCACTTCATAATTAGTTATTAATAAAGTATTACTCTATTAATAATTAAAATGTCATAACTCCAAAAATATTCATTATTTTTTGATTCCGTTAGAACCAGGAGGTCAACCATAGAAACCACTACTCATCCAGATGCTTTTCCCAAAATAAAAAGGTTGGCCACTGACACTCAACTGACTTATTATAAATAGTAAGCGCCTCAAAATGGAACCTAAAACCTTTTAATAGATTAACCTCATAATGTACCAACATTCTGGAGAGGTAAACACTGTCGACTACCACATGAAGTGATCATTTATGCCCAATTGGACCCTCTAATCACTAAACACTAGCCTACAAGGGTCGAATGATAGGCTAATCCTTTGAACTCTGATGCTCAAGAAAATGAGGACATTACAGTCTGCCCTCCTTGAAATTGCTTGTCCCCAAGCAATCTCCACTTCAAAGAAACTCCACTCTATTGAAGGCCCAAAGGAAGAATTGTGAAATGTCCCAAATAGATTTAACCAACTCCTGAAGCACCAAATAATCATGACTATGCAAGGATAGGTGACATACCATCTATCCATCTCATGCAAACCAGAATTGTGCATCAATACCAGCTCACGTATAAGTAAATCAATGATGAAATTGTAGGCCCTCTGCACACTGTACATGCTGCGTAAATCACCAGTAATCTCTGTTTGGAATTCTAATGCACTAGAAGGATCCTGAACTCTGCGATCAATCCTTGGCTGAACACCGGGACCCCAAATCACTCTGAAAAATGCCCAACTACTTGTCCACTGCATGCACTGGAAAATACTGAACCATTATCAGTACTGTTGTGAACAACTACCACGACGTAGAGCAATCTACTAAACAGAAGAATCCCTAGATCCCATAACCAGAATGGAAGTTTGCCATGCATATCATCCTCTGACTTCTGCTGCATTGTCCTGACCTCAACTTCACCATGCTGAGAATGATGAAGTAGCCCATCGGGATCCATCCAATCCAAAATGCCATACCTGACACCACCTGGATCCCAATACAACCAAAATTCACATCCATTAGTCATGAGGAGGTAAATGTATCTCGATCAGTCTAAACCACAACATCCCCCTTCAACCTCTGCATAACTCCTATGGATGTGCTAACTATCTCTCCTAGGTGTTGGAAGATATGTAATTGCTCCTCCCAAGTCAAGGGAATGATATATATCTCCTCCATCACCGTTGTAAGTCCAACACTGCAACCTATCTGAAGCCATGTCTCCACTGGAAATTTTCATGCCAAAGGGGTTATAGACTTTGACTAGTACACATCTGCATGATGGTAGTCTGATCTCTGACTCTACAAGTAACCCTTTGCAAATAACACAGTTGGACACCTGCAATCTCTAGTTCCATCTTCTATAGATGGCAACCCTCCATCCCACAATGGATGGTGTAAATTTTGAGCCAATCCATCCTTACGCATCATCAGGTCATCTATGTGTGGACTAAAGGAGAAATGATGAGCACTTCTCACTATGCAGTTCAGATAAAAAGCACCTACCTGTGTCAACGTTTGACCGTCATAGTCATGGGTGACACACTCCTCATCACTCGAATCAAATGAGGGCTCATGTCTCTGATCTTGAACAACTAATTGGGTAGATACTCTGGCAACCCTCTCTACATACCCAATAGCATACTCCCTATCATGAAACAATTGGAGATATTATGATTTTATCTCCTCCAAAGCACTCCTGATGAACTGCAAATCACGAATGTGAGTACGAGCCAAGACCCCATACCGTCTCTCCTCAAACTCTACTGTCCAAAGAAGGTACTCAACATACTTATGAGTACAATCAAAATGAGATAAGGTTGAATCAACCTTCTCTCCCGAAACCTTCAGCTGATCTCTCCATCTCTGTGGCTCAATAAGCTATTGATCAAAATCAGTTGGATGTGATATAATCTTTGATTTGCTTCCAGGAGAGGGAAACAAATCAACATGAGTACTGACCCCCCACTAGATGATGCCCTGCCTATCTCTTGTGAAAATGATGGAATAGTGTGGTGATCTGTTACACAACTCTCTGGAGAATCCACCAACTCATCACACGAGCTATCAATAAGCTGCTCTGCATCACCTGTCATGGGACTATCCTCAGAGACCCCTGATGCCACTTCCGGTTCTCTGCTATTCTCAACCAAAGCACCCATCCCATCTATATCACCTACACCTGTAACTATAATGGATGTAGCCACATCCACAAAGTGCTCCTTACCACTATATGTGGGTGTATGCTCATCACCAGTAATTGTCATAGATATCGAAACTGTAACTACTGGAGATGAAGACTGCGCTAAGCTCAACTCCACGGTAAGCTCATCTATCCATAACTTTGACTCTTGAAGGGCTAATTGAGCACTCTTCAAAGAGTCCGTGGTGACCTCAATCTCATAGGTGAGCTCATCAACCTCCTCTTCCTTTCCCTTCAGTGCATCATAATAGATTCTATCCCACTTGAGAAGATACTCTCGGTCAGATAGTAACTGCAAGTAGTTATTCTTCATTATCCCAAATGCTTCACTGAGTGCATGAAACTTTGCAAGGGAAAGTCCACTATCACCATGTTCATCTGTCTCAGGAGTACTCCAATAATAAGTTGCCAACATCTGCCAGGCAACATTAAAATGCTCTAAGACTGTAGCAATCATACTATCACTAACCTTCAATTGCCCTACCAAATGATGATATCCTTGTGACAAATCAATACTACACAAATCTTTTGATTTGTTATCAACACTATGATAAGTGGCTAATTCATCACCACTCACTGTTTGATACCCATCATCATGTGAGCCATCAGCACTGTACATTTCCTCAATGAAGGTACTATTGTTATGTACCACACGGGATGGCTCCAATGACATAATAAAAGCTGTTGATTGGACACAATCATTGCACACTTCTCCCACATCACCAACAAGTAGATTCTTTGATTCATTCACATCTTCTATGGTCCGATTTGCAAAATCAGACTTGCTATAGCTTGAATCAGCATCACATAATTCATTTTTAACACTCAGATCTTGAGTGTCAATGTTAGGGAACTCCACACATCCATCATCTTCACAAGGAATCGCTGCTATCTCATGAGTAAGATCAACATTATGACTGCTATCATAAAATAGAAAATCAGGAGCTACATCATACTTATCTGTAGTGCCCTCAAGGATCTCAACCAAAACTTCACCCTTTGCTAACTGACCATTACCAAGTGCTAGTTCAAGAGGTATATCCAAAGGAGAATCAAGTGTATCATGTGCCATAACCTCAGTCCCATGGCCGCAAGGTAAATCAACATGTGTATAAGTCCCCTTAACCTCTATGACTTCATTACGGGATCTTCTTTGTCCTTCTAGATAATGTGACTCTTGAGCCCCAACATCTTCATGCAATATGTGCATCTCCAATTCTGCTTCCTTCATGACTCCTTCTTTAATGTATCCATGTGTCAAAACGAGGTCTTCCTCAAGCTCCTTTACCTCATTATCCATACATTGGTGGTTAGGTTCCCATGGTCCTTTGCATAAGAAGCAAATTTCGTTCCTTGTATTATTTTCCTTTCTTGATACTTCCTTTGATGTCACTTCATAAATTTGATCAAAAGCTATGTTGCCTATAAGTGGGTCCTCTTCTTTCTCATACTCTATCGGTTGCTCCTCATGTTCACCATACCAACTGGTGACATCCTCCTCCTCAAGCAATGATGATTTGAATTCATCTTCATACTCATGCTTAAGAGACAAGTCAATAGCAATACCCATATTTGTTGTCCTATAACCTTGTCCACTTGTAGGCTGATCATTGACTGCTGATGTATCATTCTCCTTTTCAAATTCATCATAGAGACTCCTAGACGCTTCATTTATAGGTGTAGATGGGCTGCTATAGTGTCTAGACTTTCTTGATAGAGAGTCTTCATACCGCTGCAAGTTACGTGTTAATCCCTGCTGTAACAACATGAGTTCACACTGTATAGAAGTCAAGGTGTCCATAGTACTGGGTTGCCTTTGTTTCTTCACTTTTCTATCTTGCTTCCAATGCTCAAAATAGCAATCGAAGGGAAGATATTTTTTTACTTCCTCTGGAAGTGTGTAGTACTCTTCATATGCAATCACTTTACCAACATCAACTATGGAACCCATTATTATAACTACACCTGGGACTTGTGGGTTATGGGCCCACACACAAATATGCAAGTAGACTACTAACACCACTGAATCATACACCCAAATAGGCTGGCAGGAAAACCAGCTCTGATACCACTGTAATGACCCACTTATGTTATTTTATTTTATTTTATGAATGCAGCAACAACAAAACACATATACACATGGAAATTCAAATATGAAACCACAAATACACATATGCTGGAACAAGAACTTTATTACTTGATATTTTCCAATCAGTTTTTGTACAAAATGAAAGTGCAAGTACTAAGAAAATGCTAACCACAGCAGTCTGATATGAATTCCAGCCTGATGGAATGAATGTTGGAAACCACTAAATCATTCGCCAAATGCACATTAGGTCTCCAAATGACCTAAAACCAAATGCAAAAGACACCTTTGACTTAGGCGCCCAAACTCCAATGCAAAAAACTAAATAAAAATGGTAGAAATGGCTTGGCACAAATTCCAATGTATCCTCCAGGCTGGCCATACACCTCTAGAGGGGCAAACTTTTGCAGCAAATTGAATACTCCATGAAAGCTCCTAAAAACTTAGGAAAATGGTCACCCTAACATGAGAATTAATTGGGTCAAATACCCAGAAGGAGTTATGTCTTCATTTTTCTACCATGAACAAAACTTTGATTTAACCCTGTCAAAACCAGCGATGCCTGAATGATGCAAACACTCTAAAATTTCACTGAAATCCTTCAATATGCACTTGTACAACCTTTGTGTGAAGCTGCTATTGAATGATCAACTAGGGATTATCTGTCAAATCTGAAAATGATGTTAACTATGAGGGTTTTCATCCTCAAAGCCCTAGGATCAATGGACAAGCTAACATCATACAATATCAACAAATATTCAACATACCCAAATGAAGGGACTTTGCACCCTTCTTCTCTTTTCTCCTTGAAAATATTTAGAAACTTCCTCAACTTGGGCGCTCAAATGAGAGGGAAACCTTTCTTTTTGAAAAATTGGAAAGAAAACTTTTATTTCCATCCTTTTAATCACTTTCCATCTTTTTTCCCCTCATTTCCATCTTTTTTTTTATTTCTATCTTTTTTTCCCCTTTATTTCCATTTTCTCTGCTTTTTTTCCTCTAGGCATTCCTCCTTTTGCACAATTCATTTTATTATTTATTAAATATTCACATGGCCCTCTTTTAAAAACAACTTTAAGTTGTGATTCCTAAGCATAGGGGTACAACTTAACTTTATAATTTGTCTTTTATCATTAAATGGCCCCACTTTTAATAAAACATTATAATATGCACTTCATAATTAATTATTAATAAAGTATTACTTTATTAATAATTAAAATGTCATAACTCCAGAAATATTCATTATTTTTCGATTCCGTTAGAACCAAGAGGTCAACCACAGAAACCACTACTCATCCAAATGCTTTTCCCAAAATAGAAAGGTTGGCCACTGACACTCAACTGACTTACTATAAATAGTAAGCGCCTCAAAACGGAACCCGAAACCTCTAAGTAGCTTAACCTCAAAATGTACCAACATTCTGGAGAGGTAAACACTATCGATTGCATCTGAAGAGCTCATTAACGCCTAATTGGACCCTCTAATCATTGAACACTAGCCTACGAGGGTTGAATAATAAGCTAATCCTTTGAACTCTGATGCTCAAGAAAATGGGGACATTACATTTTATGCATCTTTTGTGCATCATTTTGCATGCATTCATTCCTACAGGTCTCACCGACAAAGGCAAACAACTTGTCAAACTCAAATGATCTATGGTAAGTTCGTCATTTCAGTTTTCATTATTCATTTTGATATATTTAAATGCTGGACTAATACTAGTTATTATAGGTACAATTGTAGGAAAATCAACAATAGGTAAGGCCTAGTTTGGGAATGGTACCTACCCTTCATGTAGACTACCATCCCCGAGGGGGCAAATATGTAAGCACAAAAATCACGCACAACCTCCACGAGGACCCCTATGATGATTTTGATCCTTGTCACGTACATATAATCATGAAATAATGTCCTCTAAGCAGCAGACCTCTTGATGACATGTCTTCTTTCTTGTCTTGTGTTGTTTCTTCTTTGTCGTTTTCCCTTCTGTTTATCATTGACGCTTTTCGACACTTTTGTGACACTTGTTGATTTGTGTTTTCTAGGCTTTTGACCCTGCTCCTAAGCCTTGTAAGTGTCTTGTAGGTGAGTTTTCACCTTTCGCTTATGTTTTTCATCCTCTCCACCCCCTAGAAGCCTTCTAGAGGTCCCCCGGATCCATCACCCACTTTCAGTTTTCAGGTTCACTCAACCAATCCAAATCTCCTATTATTTCCAGATCTCCCCCCAGGAGATCCTATAGTGCAAGTGGAGATTTGGATTCTTGCACATGATTGACCTGTTTCCGGAGGCAGATCACCTCCTTTTCATCTTCTCTACCATCTCCCATCATGCATTTCTTCTCAAACCCCTATTTTTCTGGATCTCCCACTGGGCAACCCTCTTTTTGCAGGATCTCCCCCAGGTGACCCTACTTGAAAAAGGGGTGACCCTGTTGTGTTTCCACTCAAAATAGCTCCGTTTTCGCCTGCTTTTCTTCCACTTCGCATGATTTTTGATGCCTAATATGGAGTTGATTATTTCATGCACCCACACATGCATAATTAACTCTATTTGATCTAAAATTAATAGCCCATTCTTCCTCATGCATTCTTCTAACTCGAATTCCTCTTTAGTGATAAGCTATTATTGATTTATCACTTTCTAATCAACTGAGTTTATTGGGTAATCAATCTAGTTCACTCCCTAATCAATCCTTGTTAACTCATCAATCAATTGAGTTAACTTCTCAATCAATTCCCTTCTTCCAACCTATAAATACCCCTCTCCCTCAAGCACAAAGGGAGGCAAATTCATTGTGCACACAACTCTTGCTAAGTTTTTGCTCTCCAATTAGCATTCTCATGCTCACACAGGACGAAGGTGCCTTTTATTGTTTATTGTTCATCAAGCTTTCACATAAATCTCTTCAAGTATCGTTACGCTGCTTCAATCAATGCCATTATGCTCATCAAAAGTTCCCATTAAGATTTCTCAAGCTTCTACAAGCTTCTTTTGCTTCTTTGTGTTATCTTGTGGTCAAGAGGTCTTCTCGCTACTTCAAGAGGATACGAGGTTGCGATCAAGGATCGCTGAGGGTAGTGGAGTCACACAAATCTTCTCTATTTTTAGGTTCCTCTATGCTTTGTTCCATTCATAGTAATTAGATCATTGAAAATTGCTCTTGGGAATAGTAAATCTTTGCTTTTCCTTGATAGTTAGATCTTGCATGTTAGAATAGTTGTTCTCAAATTCCTAGATCTAGATTATTGGAAGAAGCAATTTCCCTTTCTAGATTAGATTACATCAAAACAATCAAAAACCCCAAAAACATAGATTAAAATTGCATTAGGAAAAGTCATATTAGCTTGCATGCCATATTTCAATTATTAGAATAGAAAAAGCATCTTTATTTCCATAAATATCAAAAAAGCACAAAAACAAGTTTGCATTTCATATAGCTTTGCATGCATAAAAACCTAGAAAATACCAAAAACATTAGTCACACTGATACATTACAAACCCTTGATATCATCACAAGGTTAATCTCGGTCAACGAAAGTCAAACCCTTGGTAACATCACAAGGTCAACAAGAGTCAACACACAATCAAACCCTAGGTCAACTAAAACCCTAGGTCAAAACCCTAAATCTAGTCAAGGTTAATCTACATACATTTATCTCTTATCTTGGCTCACGAATGTGCCTAGGGTTAAGAGGAGAGTGGGTGAGGACAATCCTCAACAAGATTGAGGAGATCCATCTGCAACCACAATATGAGACATTTACCTTACCATAACAAGATTATTTGTCCTCCTATTGGTAGAAGAACATAGACAACTTCAAGTACAACATGTAATCATTCAACGAATTGAAAGACAAGAAGCCATCAATTAAAGTAATAGCATACCCACACAGAGGTGGAATAGTAGAAACCCTAACAGACGAAGAGTAACTATGACCCTTCGGGTCATAGGGTTATCTCAACAACAACAATCATCGAATGAAACATTCAAATTAGCACACAACAACAAAGGCCCGAGGACGTGTCGACCCCTCTCTGTGAAGTCCAGCTCTCCAACGAGCCAGACCCCCGCTGTGTCTCACCTCCTCTCGACTGGCTACTTCCATGAGAGTGAGAGTGACGTGGTGGATCATCCTGTGGCAAGGAGGGAAGGGTCCGTGTGCATTCCGAAATTCGACTCGACATCCCCAGGCAACCGAGGTCACGATTTTGAGTGTACAATGCCTGTAACCTATTGGCTTTGTCTTCTCAATAGTTGAGTCTATTAAGGTGACCTATCAAGGGACACCATTTGGGAAAATGCCTAATCAATAGTCGAGCATGTTCTCATAGGTCAGCCACTTCAGTGAGTTAGATTAGTGACAATGAGTGATATCTAAGATAACATTCACCAACATGTAAATGGTCTATATGTAGATGATGCTAATTTGATTCCTTGTCCTTATAAAAATTGAAGTGTGCTCTAAATTGTTCTCCCCTATCTTTTGGATATCAATTAAATGTGCAATGAATATCTTAAAATATAATGACATAGTAACATGTCACACAAATGTGTGTTAATTTGGTCATAATAGCTAGTAGAAAAGGATGGGAAAATTGAAATTGAAATTGGATATCATTCCTACATGCCATGAGATTGAATTAGATCAATCTCATGTAACTCAAAAGTGAACCATGGGGCTAAAACAATAATTTTGAGGCACGGAGTGAATGCACAAGAAAGTGCGTAATGATGAATAAATAACTAATATTTGACAATAGGTGTAAACGAGGGTAAATGAAAGTGAATAGAAGTTAGACCATAGGCCAAACCAAATACAAAAGTATGCTACTTATTGATATAATATTGCATTCAACAAAATATTCCACCAAAATAAACTTAAAACTAAATAAAAATGAGATGGGTATACAAATTTCAATCTTGTGTAACTCAAAAATGAACCATGGGGCCAAAACAATAATTTTGAGGCACGAAGTGAATGTACAAGAAGACAATAGGCAAACAAGGGTAAATGAAGTGAATAGAAGTTAGACCTAGCCCAAACCAAACACAAAAATATGCTACTTATCAATATAATATTTCATTCAACAAAATATTCCACCAAAATAAACATAAAACTAAATAAAATTAAGATAGTATACAAATTTCACCATTACACATTCGTATATACACCTAATTTAGAATCTTTCCCTCAATTTTGATTATCTTTTATGTGGGGACATGGAAATAAAAAGAATAAATCTAAAGGCTCTATTAAAGTACTTAAGCATGAGAATACCTTAGTGCAAAAGATAATTAAACTACCTTTTATTCCAGAATAATAGTAATTAAATTACGTACTTGTCAAAGGAAGGAACAAGGAAATTTCGTTAAAAACAGAAAAGAAAAAAAGTAAAAAGAATACTCGGATAATTGAAACATAAATATTCCACGAAGGACAGTATGTCAACTCGAGATGGGCCCGAATTCGAAGTGATTAATACGTGTCAGAATAGTTCGGCGGCAAAGTAAAGTTAGAAGACAGTTTTTCTGCTTTGGCCCTAAGGAAGGAATATATAAAATTATCTATAAATTTATACTGCGTTGCCACCGTAAGGTCATCAGTTCGAATCTCAAGCAAAGGTTTTGTTACAGATCTATTTGTTCGTTTAAGTTTGGGAGATTTTGAAAGAGATTTTCGTGAACTATGTCGGATCCCAAATATTCATATCCATATCCAGCCCAAGGTACACAATAAAATTCCGATTTCAAAAAAATCTCAAATCTACCGAAAAACAGTGTCTTTAATTTGCAATTCTTTTTCTTTTGTGTGTGTTTGCAGGGTACCCGCAGCAGGGATATTACCAACCGCAGCCGCCTGTAATGGCGCCGCCGCAGTATTCGCAGCCTCCGCCCAGAAAGGATCCGGGGTTTCTTGAAGGATGGTATGAAAATTTTCATTTCGATCTTGTTTGAAAATTAGTTTTATGGAAACTAGGGTTTGATATTTTTTTGGAAATTTGTGTTTTTTTTTTCAAAAAATTTGCAGTCTAGCTGCGCTGTGTTGCTGCTGCCTGCTGGACGAGTGCTGTTGTGATCCCACCGTCATATTTAGTTGAAGAACTTCATCTAAACTTTCTGGGAGAAGAAAAGATTGAGAAGTATTAACTTCTGAAACAAAAGTTACAAGTACAGGAATTTAATTGGTTAAATGTATTTCTTTGGTTAAATGTGTTTTGAGATTAATACTTAAAAGGAGAAATTATGTAGTTTTGTCTGGTTTCGTCTTGGCACCATGTAAAGAGAAATTATGGAGTGGTATATGTTATTCATGTTTACACGTGTGTTCTAGCGGTATGTTTACACGTGTGCTCCACCGCTAGAGAATACAATGTTCGGTTTCTCAAGAAGTGTGCAAGGAATGTCTCTAAATACTACTATAGATATATCTATCTGAAAAAATGCCCCTCTTATTTACTTTGAGTTATCTTAACATGGTCACGCTATTACATTCTAAAATTGCCCCTCTTATTTACTTTGAGTTATCTTAACATGGTCACGCTATTACATTCTAGTTACTTTTCCCATTGTAGAATGCCTCTGGGCATTAATAATGACATAGCAACATGTCAAATAAATGTCAAATAAATGTGTTAATTGTATCATAATAGTTAATAGAAAAAAGTGGGAAAATTGGAATTCAAATCGGATACCATTCCTACATGTCATGAGATTGAATCAGATCAATCTTACACAATTCAAAAATGAACCATGAAACTAAAACAATAATTTTGAGGCACGGAGTGAATGTACAAGAAAGTGTGAATATGGGTACAATAAGGATGAATAAACAATTAATATTTGAGAATAGGTAAACTAAAGTAAATGAAAGTGAATAGAAGTAAGACCACGAGCCAAACCGTTATTGATATAGTATTGCATTCAAACATTCCAAAATAGACATAAAACTAAATAAGAAATGACATGAATATATAAATTTTACCATTGCAACACCTAAATTAACATCACTCCTTAAATTTTGACATAAAACTAAATAAGAAGTAGTATGAATATATAAATTTTACCATTACAACACCTAAATTAACATCATTCCTTAAGTTTTGATTATCTTTTATGTAGGGACATGAAAATCAAAAGAATAAATTTAAAGACACCTAAATTGACATCATTCCCTATATTTTGATTATCTTTTATGTAGGAACATGAAAATAAAAAGAATAAATCTAAGGGTTCTATAAAAGTAAAAGAATAAATCTAAGGATTCTATAAAAGTAAAGGAAATTTCTAAAGTAAAAGATAAAGAAAAATTCTAAAGAAAGAGAATACCTCTTTTATGTAGGGACATGGAAATAAAATAAATAAATCTAAGGGCCCTAATAAAGTACCTGAAATTTCTAAAGCAAGAGAATACCGTTGTGCAAAAGATAACTATACTACCTTTTATTCCAAAATAATAGTAGTGAAATTACCTATTTGTTAAGGAAGGAACAAAGAAATTTCATTAAAAATGGAAAAGAAAAAAAAGTGAAAAGAATACTCGGATAATTGAGACAAAAATATTCCATGAAAGACTGTATCTCAACTCGAGATTGGCACGAATTCGTTCTAGATGGCAGACATATCATCGCACTTTTTCTCTTTGGTGCTAAGGAAGGAATATATCAAATGATCCTTTGGAATTGGGATTGTATAAATTTCTATTGTGTTGTCACCATCGTCAATAGAGTTAATTAAAGACATCAAATTTTCAATGCGTTTACATTAATATGTCAAAGATTTTTTTATCAACATTTCAGATCATATTTCTTGACCGATCGTCAGGTTTACATATATATACTTCTGTGTATTTTTTTATTATTTATGTTTATTATACATTTTTTATATTTCTACCCTCTTTTTATAGATTTAGATATATTTAGATATGTATGTTCATAAGTGTGTATGTTCTTTTCTTTACCAGTGGTCACCTATTTTATATTAGTTATATATAAGTATGCATTTATTTTATTGTTTGTATTTACATCTTTTTGTAAATTTATAGTTTTGAATTGTATTTATTTCTTTCTTTTCCCTTTTAAGTATTTTTTTTCATCTTCCTTTTAAATTTTTTTTTTTGTCTTATAACCTTTTGGTTCTTGGGTCACCTTTCTCCCTTCTTCTATTTAACTCGTTCTAGTCTACAATTTTTTATCTCACTTTCTTTTCTCTTGTTTTCTTATCCTGAAGATAAATCATAGTGTGATCCAAAACATTGATGGAAAAATATTGACACAATTTAATCCAAAAACATTCAATTTACAACATAATTAATATTAATTGTTGATAAATAGAGTAAGAAAGTTAACACTAATAGTTGTGAGACAAGACAACTAGATAGAAAAATAAATGTGAATGATTGTACATAGTGCATTCAGAAATGTTATATATGTATCGTTACATAAAATAAAACTAATGAAAATTAAAGGTCATGTAACATACACCCCTAGTATATGTTTGCTTTGAATGTGTTTATTGTATTTGTTTTGATGGTTTTTGGTTTAGGTTTTCAATGCATGTTTTGCATGTATGGAGATTGCATAGACAACATAGAGTACGAAGCATATAACGAAAACCCATAAAATATACAATGAATTTGCATAAACAAATGACAACCCATATCATAAAATATACTAAAACTAATTATGGAGACATAACCGTATGCAAAGCTTGAACTTCATTTATTGTCGAAACTAGACCAACATTACAAAGCTATGAAACTCCTTTAGTCATCACATACAATAATTGGTATACATAAAAAATAGAGCTGCAGTAGTAACCATGTGTCCCAATGCCACCAAAGAAGGATATAAACGATGCTAAAAGGTGGGAATCAATTTCTAAGAACACCCACAATCAAGATCCCAATCTATGACCAGCTTGGGGAATGCTAACAACAACAAATGCAAAGAAAATCTCTGAAAACCTATTCAAATATCTTTGCAGTCCTTCAACAGCCCCAAACGCCAAGGAACAACACACAAAATACTGCCCAACTCTTCAAACAACGCCACAAAGCAATAGTATGGCCTTACTAGAGGGGTATGGCCTGCTAGGTGAGTACAACCAACACTGATAGTCTCTGCAGCAACAAAAAATGAATAACAATGCTTATTTCTATCCTCCAATGCTCTATTCAGTCCTGCAACTCGAACTCCATGAAGATATGAACATTCAGCTCCAAACTCAACCAAAATCCGTCAATAAAAGCACAAAGTGGAACTCCTGAGTGAAGCTCCTCTAATCCTCTCCTGATGCAATCTTTCATGCATGAAGAAAGATGAATCTACAAAGGTTTTCGTCTCTGCAAATCGATCTTCAAAATCCTAGAGCCAAGCTCAATCCCAATGCACGGGCAAACTCAATATGAGAGCAATTTTCATAAAACATAGCATAAGGCAAATGAGCCTTCTTTTCCTCTTTTATTACTCTCTCCCAATGCCCAAGAAGAGGAAGTTTAATTAATTTTTTAATTCATCATTTAACCCCTTATCTCTCCATGAGGGGCGCCCATCCCTAGGAGTGTCACTTTTAAGTTATAACTTGAATTTATAAAGTGACTTTATAACATAACTTAAAGTTATATCATATCTTACAAAGTCATAAGTTAAATCTTTAATTTAACTTATATTGTATCTATTAGAACTCTAGACATCTCGAAACCATGAGATGTGCCAAGGACCATCCATGACTGCCCTGCTAAAAATAGTAACTGCTTGGTTCAGACTTAATATAAATAGTAAGTCCCTGGAATGACTTCCTAAACACCTCCATTAGCCTACGGAAGTCAAATTATAGGCTAATCCTGATCCACTGGTGCAATGAGCTAAATGGGGGACATTACAGTTCACCCTTCCCAAGATTGCTTGTCCTCAAGCAACCTCAACTCAGGGTGCTGCAATATCTGCTCACTCTCCCAGGTGGCATCTTCCACTGGTAAATTCTTCCACTTGACCAAGTACTCTCTGATAACCCATTTCCTCAAGCGTCTCTCCCAGGTGTCAATGATAGCCTCTGGTACTAAGATCAATTTCTCCTCTTCATCCAATGGTGGAAGCTCAGTTGAAGGAATTATGGTATGGCCAAGAGCTTTCTTCAATCTAGAAACATGGAATACATTGTGCACCCTACTGTCTGATGGTAGATCAAGCTTGTATGCCACTTCACCCACTCTTCTGATAATCCTGAAAGGACCATAAAACTTGGGTTTCAACTTCTCTACTCCACTCTTCTTGAGAGAGGACTGTCTGTAGGGTTGGAGCCTCAAATACACCATGTCGCCAACCTCAAAACTCCTCTCCACTCGGTGCTGATTAGCATACAACTTCTATTGATTTTGTGTCTGCTGTATATTCTCCTTGAGTTCCCTTAGAATGTATTGGCTATCCTACAAAAGATCTTTTGCCTTAGGTACCTGACTATCACCAAGCAAGAGATCTATAAAGCATGGGGCATCAAAACCATATAGTGCCCTGAAAGGAGTCATCTAAATAGGCATGTGATGAGTGGTGTTGTAATAGTACTCCCCTAAGTGCAACCATCTGATCCAAGCTTTCTGCTACCCTGACACATAATTGCGTAGGTATCCCTCTAATCATTTGTTCACCACCTCTATTTGGCCATCTGTCTGCGGGTGGTAACTGGTACTAGGAGTCAACTCAGTTCCACAAAGCCTGAATAACTCCTGCCAAAAAAACTCAGGAACTTGTTGTCCCTGTCACTGACTATGCTTTTGGGTACCCCATGTAACCTAAATATCTCCTTGAAGAACAAATCAACCACCTGAGTAGCTGTAAAGGTTGTTGAAATAGCAAAGAAATGTGTAAATTTGGTGAGTCTATCGACCACCACATATATACAGTCCTTCCCTTGCACCTTAGGCAACCGTGTGATGAAGTCCATGGAGATAATTCCCATTTCTGATTGGGAATAGGCAATGGCTGTAATAATGCCACTGGATAAGTATGCTCATGCTTATTCTATTGGCAAATGGGACACTCACGAACATACTTCTGCACTTCATCCTTTAGTCCTTTCCATGTTGACCTCTCTTGAATCTATTTATATGTTTTGAAGAATCTAGGATGGCCAACCATTGGTGTATCATGGAAAGTTTTATCACCTTATGTTTAAACTGTGAATTAGGCACTAAGAATATTCTGTCTTTATACATAATCAAGTCATTCACCATAGAATACCTTTCATCCCAATTAGTGCCCTTAATGACTCCTACTGCCCAAGAGTCCTTAGCATACTCTTCTATAATCATCTCCCTCCAATCAAAAGAGACCTCTCCAACTAAGCATAAGGTCAACATGATAAGGCATCTGCAACTATGTTCCTCTTGCCTTTGACATACTCAATGTCAAAATCATATGCCTGTAACCTGCTCACCCACTTCTGCTGCCTGTCATTCAAATCCTTCTAGTTCATAAAATATTTGATGTTGTTATGATCTGTTTTGATTATGAATTTGCCTCCAACTAGATAAGGCCTGAACTTGGCCAATGCATGCATTATGGCCAACATCTCTTAGTCATACATCGAGTAACTCCTCTCAACACCCCAGAGTTTCCTGCTTTCAAATGCTATCATGTGCTTCTCCTGTATAAGCATTGCCCCTATTCCCTCTCCATAAGCATCACACTGCAACTCGAATGGTTTGGTGAAATTGGGAATCGCAAGCACGAGGCAAGTAGACATTAAGTGCTTGAAATGATCAAAGCACTACTGGGCTGAAACAGACCACACAAAGGCTCCATTCTTTGTCAAATCTGTCAAAGATGGTACTGTCTGTGAGAAGCCTTTTACAAACCTCCTGTAAAAACCACATAATCCAAAGAAGCCCTTAAGCTGTGTGCGGTTTGTAGGTGGGGGCCAATCAACAATTGCCTTTATCTTATTTGGATCTACCCTGACACCATCTGCACTGATAATGTGACCCAGATAGAGCAACTCTGTCATGGCAAAGTCACACTTGGACTCTTTGGCATAGAGGGACTCACTCTCCAAAATACTCAACACCTCGTCCAGATGTCTCAAGTGATCCTCCCAAGTCCTATTGAAAATCAATATGTCATCAAAGAAGATCAATTCAAACTTCCAAAGTTGCTATCTAAAAATCTGGTTCATGCAACTCTAGAAGGTAGCAAGTGCATTGGTCAAACTGAACGGCATCACCAAAAACTCAAAGTGGCCGTAATGACACCTGAAAGTAGTCTTCTCTACATCCTCTGCCCTCATGTGAATATGATGGTATCCCGATCTAAGATCTATCTTAGAAAAATAGCAAGCACCATGCAATTCATCTATTAGCTCATCAATCCTCAGGATAGGATACTTATTTTTGATGGTTTTCTTATTCAATGACCTGTAGTCAATACACATCCTAATTGTCCCATCCTTCTTTTTGACAAGAACAACTGCATAAGCAAATGAGCTCTTTCTAGGCTGGATGTGTCCCATCTCCAGTAACTCCTTAATTATTTTTTCAATCTCATCCTTGAGCCTCTTTGGATGACAGTAAGGAGTGATCATGATGGGCTTGGTCCCATCCTCTAGCTTAATCACATGCTCTATGCATCTATCAAGAGGCGCTCCTGGTGGTATATCTCCAAACACCTTGCTGTGCTTGGATAAGAGCTTCTAAATATCAGGATGATAACTACCTTTCTATTGTGGTGGGGGCTCTGGCATAATGAGACACTCTATTGCCCACTCAACATGGTCATGTCTTAGTAGCCTCTCCATCCTCTTTAGTGACACCACTCAAGGTCCACCATTTGATACACCCCTAAGGCATATTTTCTTCCCATTGAATTCAAATCTCATTTCCATTTTCTTCACATTCATAGTGAACTCCTCTAACTGGCTCATCCAATGCATGCCAAGTACAACATCTGTATCCCCGATACCAACAACATAGAAGTCATCTATCAACTCATACTCACCCATGATGATCTTCAATCCTGATATCTTCCTATTGCACTGCATTTTGAATCCATTAGCTACCATCACCTTGAAGCCTTCGAATTCCTCTGTCTTTAATCCCTTGAAAGCTACCAACCCCTCACGGGAATCGCAAGCACGAGGCAAGTAGACATTAAGTGCTTGAAATAATCAAAGTACTGCTGGGCTGAATCAGACCACACAAAGGCTCCATTCTTTGTCAAATCTGTCAAAGGTGCTACTATTTGTGAGAAGCCTTTTATAAACCTCTGGTAAAAACCACATAATCCAAAGAAGCCCTTAAGCTGTGTGCGGTTTGTAGGTGGGGGCCAACCAACAATTACCTTTATCTTATCTGGATCTACCCTGACAACATCTACACTAATAATGTGACCCAAATAGAGCAACTCTATCATGCCAAAGTCACACTTGGACTCTTTGGCATAGAGGGACTCACTCTCCAAAATACTCAACACCTCCTCCAGATGTCTCAAGTGATCCTCCCAATTCCTGCTGAAAATCAATGTCATCGAAGAAGATCAATACAAACTTCCAAAGTTGCTGTCTAAAAATTTGGTTCATGCAACTTTGGAAGGTAGCAGGTGCATTGGTCAAACCGAACAACATCACCAAAAATTCAAAGTGGCCGTAATGACACTTGAAAGCAGTCTTCTCTACATCCTCTGCCTTCATGTGAATCTGATGGTATCCTGATCTAAGATCTATCTTAGAAAAATAGCAAGCACCATGCAATTCATCTATTAGCTCATCAATCCTCAGGATAGGATACCTATTTTTGATGGTTTTCTTATTCAATGACCTGTAGTCAATACACATCCTAATTGTCCCATCCTTCTTTTTGACAAGAACAACTGCAAAAGCAAATGGGCTCTTTCTGGGCTGGATGTGTCCCATCTCCAGTAACTCCTTAATTATTTTTGCAATCTCATCCTTGAGCCTCTTCAGATGATGGTAAGGAGTGATCATGATGGGCTTGGTCCCATCCTCTAGCTCAAGCACATGCTCTATGCCTCTATCAAGAGGCACTCCTGGTGGTATATCTCCAAACACCTTGTTGTGCTTGGATAAGAGCTTCTGAATATTAGGATAATAATTGCCCTTCTGCTGTGGTGGGGACTTTGGCATAATGAGGCACTTTGCTGCCCACTCAACATGGTCATGTTTTAGTAGCCTCTCCATCCTCTTCAGTGACACCACTCAAGGTCCACCATATGATATACGCCTAAGGCATATTTTCTTCCCATTGAATTCAAATCTCATTTCCATCTTCTTCACATTCATGGTGAACTCCTCTAACTGGCTCATCTAATGCATGCCAAGTACAACATCTGTATCCCTGATACCAACAATATAGAAGTCATCTATCAACTCATACTCACCCATGATGATCTTCAATCCTGATATCTTCCTATTGCACTGCATTTTGAATCCATCGGCTACCATCACCTTGAAGCCTTCGAATTCCTCTAACTTCAATCCCCTGCGAGCTACCAACCCCTCGTCAATAAAGTTATACATAGCTCTTGTATCAATGAGGGTAATGATGCACTGTCCACCGAGTACACCATACACCCTGAAAGAACCAACCTTCTAGAAAATGGAAAGCCGGGCAAGAGTGCTACCAGTACTGTGCTGTGATGCCCTCTCATCTCTGCTATCCTCATGATCTGAAGGCTAATTTGAGCTTGAATCAGATGCCTCTAAATGAGTCTTTTTAGCTAAATAGTACTCAATCAACTTGGTCTTAGCCTTATGTGGACATCTATGTGAGGGATCCCATGGTTCTTTGTAATGGAAGCACAGTTTCTTCCTCCTGTATTCGTTGAGCTGTTCATCTATCAACCTATTTAATTTGTCTTTATGCTGCTCAACATCTCTATGGAAGGGTCTCCTCTCCTTTTCCTTATCCCTCCTATGTGGAAACCCCTTAGATTGAAATTTGCTCCTCCACACTGATGACTCCATATCTCAGGCCTTCTTCATGGCCTCCTGGAGTGAAGCTGGATCAAAGCCCTTAACCCAACCATGATGTGGGTCTGACAATCCATCAATGAAAAGAATAACCAATCTATGCTCGGAAATATTTGGGACCATAGCAGATAGGTCCTGGAACTCATAAATGTAGGAGTCAACTGAACCACTCTGCCTCAGTTTTGCCAACTCCTTAAACTGTAACTCTAGGTCCTTCTTATCAAACCTATCGATCAGTCTGGCTGTAAACTCCACATATGAAGTAATTTGATCGTGACCCAGTGTGACCTTCCTGTTGCTCCACCACTTATGTGCTACACCCTCTAAGTGCAAAGATGCATAAGTAATGGTGTCCTCCTTAGGCATGGGACTAATCTACAAGTAGCTGTCCAATTTCTAGACCCAAGCTCTAGTGGTGGTCTTACTTGATCCATCAAAGTAGGGAAGTATCATTTTGCTCACTTTCTTTTGCAACTCCTAGTTCTGAGGTCTACCTCCCCTGTGAGGTCTATTCTTTATCCTAATGTTAGAGTACTCTGAACTAGAAGCTCTCCAATCCCTCATAATCTCCTCCTGAAACTCAGCCTATGTGGGATCCTGTTCAAGAACTTGGTTCTTGGGAGCAAAGGTCAGAATGCCAAGTCTGTCACCTGCTGTAAACTGTGAAGCCCTCCTATGAGTAACTGAGGCCTCATCCTCATCATCTCTGAACCTGTGTCTGTCATCCTGGTTCTTGTCCCCATTGTGTCGATCACCCACATTATTCCTATTCCTATCTTTGTCATTGTTTCTATTTCTATCATTGTCATTGTTTCTGTTTCTATCACCGTCATTGTTTCTGTTCCTATCACCTCCATTATACCTATTCCTGTCATGATGATTATCCCTATTATTCCTTCCATCTCGCAACTGTTCGAGGGTATGTGCTATCTCTGCCTATGACTCTCAACTCCTGTCGAGATTCCCTCAATTCTCTTTCTAAAGCCAACGAGCTCCTGGTGAGTACATTTAGGATCTTGTGCATGCTAGGTTCCTCACCTTCCCTATCACCCATTTCTCCTGTAGATTCTATCATTGGTGGTAATTCACCTGAAAAACTTGGGAATCTTCCTCGGTAGCGGCAACCTCTATCTCTAACTCAAATGGATCTATTATGGGTATTAGATGCTCAGGTTCTTCTATCTGTGGTACCTCTCTTCCCTATGTCCTCTGTGAATTCTGTGTTCCTGGTCTTGGTCTAAAATCATATCTATCAGTAGGTCACATGTCTCATTTTTATCATCTGCATGTCATATTTAACCTCATAGGATGGCAGGATTTTTGCTCTGATACCACTGTAACATACACCCCTAGTATATGTTTTCTCTGAATGTGTTTTTTGTATTTTTTCTGATGGTTTTTGGTTTAGGTTTTCAATGCATGTTTTACATGTATGGAAATTGCATAGACAACATAGAATATGAAGCATATAACGAAAACCCAGAAAATATAAAATGAATTTGTATAAACAAATGACAACCCAAATTATAAAATATACTAAAACTAATTATGGAGACATAACCGTATGCAAAGCTTGAACTTCATTTAACGTCGAAACTAGACCAGTATTACAAAGCTATGAAACTCCTTCAGTCATCACATACAATAGCTGGTATACATTAAAAATAGAGCTGCAATAGTAACCATGTGTCCCAATGCCACCAAAGAAGGATATAAATGATGCTAAAAGGTGGGAATCGATTTCTAAGAACACCCACAATCAAGATCCCAATGTATGACCAGCCTGGGGAATGCTAACAACAACAAATGCAAAGAAAATCTCTGAAAACCTATTCAAATATCTTTGCAGTCCTTCAACAACCCCAAACGCCAAGGAACAACACACAAAATACTGCCCAACTCTTCAAACAACACCACAAAACAATAGTACGACCTTACTAGAGGGGTACAACCTGCTAGGTGAGTACGGCCAACACTAACAATCTCTGTAGCAAGAAAAAAATGAATAACAATGCTTATTTCTATCCTCCAATGCTCTATTCAGTCCTGCAACTCGAACTCCATGAAGATATGAACATTCAACTCCAAACTCAACCAAAATCTGTCAATAAAAGCACAAAGTGGAACTCCTGAGTGAAGCTCCTCTAATCCTCTTTTGATGTAATCTTTCATGCATGAAGAAAGGTGAATCTGCAAAGGTTTTCGTCTCTGCAAATCGATCTTCAAAACCCTAGAGCCATGTTCAATCCCAATGCACGGGAAAACTCAATATGAGAGCAATTTTCATAAAACATAGCATAAGGCAAATGAGCCTTCTTTTCCTCTTTTACCAATGCCCAAGAAGAGGAAGTTTAATTAATTTTTTAATTCATCACTTAACCCCTTATCTCTCCATGAGGGGCAGCCATCCCTAGGAGTGTCACTTTTATGTTATAACTTGAATTTATAAAGTGACTTTATAACATAACTTAAAGTTATATCATATCTTACAAAGTCATTGAGATGTGCCAAGGACCATCCACGACTGCCTTGCTAAAAATAGTAACTGCTCGGCTCATGACTTAGTATAAATAGTAAGTCCCTGGAATGACTTCCTAAACACCTCCATTAGCCTATGGAAGTTGAATTGTAGGCTAATCCTAGTCCACTGGTGAAATGAGATAAATGGAGGACATTACAGGTCATGAGTTCGAATCTCAAGCAGAGGTTTTGTTACAGAACTATTTTTTCGTTCAATTTGGGAGACTTCGAAAGAGATTTTTGTTAACTATGTCAGATACCAAATATTTGTATCCATATCTGACCCAAGGTACGCAATAAAATTCTAATTTTAAAAAATCACAAATCTATGGATACCTTTAAAGTTAAAGGTTCTTACTTTACCTTATGAATTAATGCCTTCTTTATTTACTATTTCTAATTATCCCTTGAAATGGCTTAACTAGTGCTTGGGAGTTATTGTTGCTTTGTGTTTTATTGATCAATATTTATATAAATGTTATTTAATATATTAATCAGATTAAATAAATATAAGTTATAATAAAAGTGGTTGCTTAGTATATAAGCTCAAAAATATATTAATTTACAAATTGTTATAATAAAAAAAATTAAGTATATATAATAATTTCAGATGGTGGAGGTTGTAAGTCATCATGTCTTAGAACTATTTATTGGGCATGTTCATTAGGCATCTAAAGAGCCTCTGAACTATGATCATGTTACTCTTGCATAGTCAGGGGGACAAGGACACCCCATCCTAGGGGCATAGTTGTAATTATGGTTTCAGTGTATCTATGTCTCAGCCCATATTCTTTTCAATATAGAAAAGCAAACCAACCTTGTTGTTGTGTGAGGTGGAGAGAAATGACCACATTGTTGTGTAGGAGGCCACGACAAAAAACCATGTTGTTGAGGCATAAATAAATGGCTTCGATTGTGAGAGTGGCTCCATTACGTGGAGTAGAAGGAGAAGTAGTCTGAATTACATCATTAGGAGGAACTTGACTCATAGTACAAGGGGTGCTCCCTAATGAGTATGCAAATCCTGAAGAGGCTAAAATTTCAAGGCAACCTTTTCAGCTTGGGTTTGTATTTGTAATTACATAGAGGAAACCACATTCACTTTCTCATTTAGAGAGAAATTATAATCAATCTTATCATCAAAAAATATAGTTCTATATTTGGATTTCCACAGTTGAAAAAGAATAACTATGAATTTTTTTTAAGCCTAGCAATATAAGCAAGCAAGGGGGTCATATTCCAAAAAAGAGCAATTCTTGGAAGGAAGAGTGTGGAAACACTTCCTAATCTAATATTTAAGGAGAGTTATGTGTAAATAAATTAAATCTATCATTACTGTAATGCCAAAATTGCACTCTGCAATTCCATGTTATGTCTTTCATCCACCTTGATGACCCCCTCATGTAGACTCAACCTAAGTCATCTCCCAAATGTCAAGTCATTCCAAAAATTTGAATTAAGATATTGTTCTTAAACCCTTTCTGAACCTTCATCCTAAATTTGGGGTTATTCTCCCCATACGGGGGTGCAATGCGTAGACATTTGCGTGATGCCCTAGTGTCTCATATTGTACAACACCACAATCCATATGTTATGGTTGTTTGCCACCATCTCATAATGGTCATTGGTCATTGTAACTCATCCCACAGATGTGCCAGACTATTATGGGCATGATTCCCTAAAACAAATTTAAGGGGAGTCTAGAAAAACTAGCTAGTGCCTTCGATTACTGTGAGAATAAAAAAAGGTAATTTCTTTCAGATAAAAACATCAGTGAGAGTATTCTGAGAAGGAGACATGGATGAATGGAAATGCTTTTGAATATTTTTCCCATAGCAACAACTTTCTTCAAGTCTAGCATTTGTTAGTATAGGCACATATTCACAATCCCAAGTCCTTATTCTCACATCCTATTTTGCATATTCAAATCTAAGTAGAGAATAGCTCATGTAAGAGACTTAAAAGGTTGAAGTTTCTTTGAGGGTTCATTTGAGATGCTCATCTTCATTCTCTAAATATTTCATCCCCATGGTGCATTTCAATAAGTAGCACATTATGTTTGTTCTCTAAAATCTCTACTCATTTCTTATAAATCAAGCTCCCTAAGACCCTTGGGTATATGCACAAAGTTGTGGAACCAGAAAGTCTTCACTTGGCTTTTTGGTCCCATGTAATTGAAAACACGAGTGCGTTATAATGTGAGCGCGTTATTCTACTAAAAAGTGAAAAATAAAAAGGAAAAATAGAAACACGCGACCCATTCTACATTTTGGCAAGAAAAAACTATTTTTTAGAACGCAAGCACATTAGAAGGAGAAAGAATCAAGCAATTTCTAAGTGTAATTGACGTTTTCACCATGCCACCTCACCAATCTCGCTCTCGACGACGTCATGAACTAAATGTAGAGGGTCTAGTAGCTGAAGAAGGTAGGGTTTGATTGATTTTTGTGAGTTTGAAAAGAAATTTTTAGTTTTGCAATGGTTGATTGAGTTTTTATGTTAAATATGTTGGCAACATAAGCATTATGATGAAGAGACTGATGAGCATGACAGCGAGTAGTGTTGTCATTGATGGCAACAAAGTATGAAGATATAATTGTGTTGGTTCGGAGAAGTTGCTAAGTGTGATGTGGAGGAAAAATACACCTAAGCATGATATATCTAAGTGTATTGCAGAATCCCTATATGACTACATTGATATCCCTCCATTTTGGTGTTCCGCATTCAGACACAAATTGCTAAAGTTTTTCCTAAGGCATTTGCAGTATAGAACCTAAGACAGGATCATAGTATTTTAGTCTGCATTGCTCCGCTATGAAGAATCTTGATATGCAGTTGTAAGGTATTTTTGGTGCATACTAAAGGAGTTTAAATCCAAAGTTTCAGGTCTTGAAGCCCTTCGTAGTGAAAGATAGAATTGACAGAGTATCAGACTAATAATAGTATTAGTGGTATACTGGAATGCTCTGCATTCCCACCACAGATAAATATTTTATTGTGCAGTTTTGAGGATAAGTTTACAGATGTCAAAGACATGTTCTCTCCTAGTGGTAAGCATTTTGGTGGTCCATGGGTTGAGTTGTGAACTAACAGTTGGTTCATTCTATTGATTACTTCACCAATGGTGCCAACCCAAAGGTGTTGAGATTGTGCAGAGTTAAGTCATGTATGGAACAAAGTTATGGGAGTAATTATAGGTTATGTAAACCTATCTGAATGTGCTACATGCTTTGGTTTTCTCTGCAAAGCGCATAAGGTTGAGTTTTGGGCCGACAGATCAAGGAGTCACATAGTACATCTATCATGCCGACCTGGTTGATGTTTTTCTTGAATGCGATATATAAACAAGATTGATTTCTTGTGTGAAGTGGTGTGTGAGGTGAAAGAACTAAGTGTGTGTGTGTGTGAGCAAAATCTAATGCAAAGAAGGATAAGAGAAGATTGTGGTGAAGATGAAGTGTGTTAAGTCAGTATTCTGAGCTTCAATGGAACTGTATCTTCAACATAAGTCAAATGCATTACTAGCAGTTCATATTTGGCAGTGAGCCACCCCTTCTTCTATCTCTTTCTATTTAGGATAGTGAGGCCTTTGGCAATGAGCCACATACAGTGAGTACTTCTCTTTTGGACAATGAGTCCACATTTTGTAACCAATTGCATTATAATATATTGTGAGCTAATCCTCACCGTGGTTTTTCCCTTTTTATGTTTTCCACGTAAAAAATTGGTGTTCATGTGTTATATGTTTTGATGATTGCTTTCATACTTTCCTTGCTTACTGCAAATTAAATATGCTATGTAAAATAAATATTTAAATGCTTAAGTGGTTACAGAGAATATTGATTCAAACCCCCTCTCACTATTCCAAGTGTTCAACAATTGGTATCAAATCTTGGTTCCTTGGAAGAAGCTTAACTTCTTGAGGAAGATCTTGAAGTGTGAACACATGGCGACTGGGAGATATCCTATCCCTCTGAAAGAAATCCTTGATGTTGGATTTATTAAAGAATACTACATAGTTGACATGAATGGAGAACTCAAATCAGCCCTTGAAGATATGAAAAAAGCTCTATGTGAAAATAGAGATCTAGAAGAAAATATTAAGGAAGCAGATGAATGCATTAAGAAAATGAGATAGCAAAATAAGAAGTTCAAAGAAAGATACAAGGAAGTAAATGAACATATTAATCAATCAAATGAGACAATCACCAGTTTTAAAATGCAAATTGAGGAAGGAAAAAGAATTGAAGAATGCCTAAATGAAAAACTGAAAAGCAAATATGAAGAATGCTCAAGGCTTGAACAAGAAATAGTGGTCTTAAAGAGAAAGCTAGAAAAAGCAAAAAATCAAGAAGACAAATTCAAGAAGAGCTCCATACTACTTGATGAAATGATTAAAAATCAAAAGGCTCCTAAGGATAAAGAAGGATTAGGATTTGAAAAGTGTGAAAGTTAAAAGGTATATCAGACTTCAAACAATGCTGAGAAGAAGAACAATAACCAAAAGAAGACTGAAGACAAGAAGGGTAATAACAGACAGGTCTGAAACTAGAAGAAAAACTTCAAGAGGCCACCTATCAGACAACCAGTTGCACAAAGATACTCTAGCTACTGTTACTCTTGCAATAAACTTGGACATAAGGCTATGGAATGTAGACGTAGGGTGAATCAGAATGTTCAATAATTCTCTGTTCAATGCTTTACATGTCAAAGAATTGGTCATAGAGCTGGTGAATACATAAATTAGATGATGAATGGTTACAATAAGGGTATGATGTTTTCATCTTTCAATGGTTACTGTTATACAAGCAATGGATTTGGGCATAAGGCTAATCAATGCATACCCATAATGAATGGAAGTAAGTTTATTCAAAATGTCAGGTGTTATGAATGCAACAAATTAGGTCACATTGCTAAATTTTGCAGAAGTAAGAATGTGAAGGTTGATTTGGTAAAGAAGAGTGATCCGATGAATAATGTGGATCTGGTACAGATGAAGAAAGAAATGGACAAGGTCTGGAAAAAGAAAGAAGAAAATAAAGTGTCAGTCTCTAGTGCAGATGTTTCCTTTGGAAACTAAGTAGAAAGCTTTGGCTTAGGGGGAGTTTTAATAGACAAGTTTTAAAGCCCCTGCCAAAGATATGGTGTTGATGCCTTAAGCATGTGGATATGAGGTTTAAGTTAACACACTAGATCCATTAGAGAAAACATCGGTGAAAAATATCATGTTGCGAAAGTTTGCAGAGCAATTGAAGGTGACTGTGTACTACAATAAGAGTTTTTTGACAGCTTTATCAATTTGAGCATTGAATTTGATTTAGGTTTTACAAAAGGGGTTATAATCAATCTCACATAAACAAAAATCATTTGCAAAAAAAAATTCAAAGAAGAGAAGAGCAGTGAAAGAATGAGGTGAAGCAATTCATAATTCTTGCACACAAAACCCTAACCAGAAGTGATTGAAAGGTATTTACATCTTTCCCTAAGTTTTTAGTAGTATTTTTAAGATGTTTACCCCACAAGTTGTAGAGGTAGTGGACCAACCCTGCCCTAAGTTCAAATGACATCCTTTCAAATCTATGGAGATAGATTCGAATGGTGCTTTTTCAAGTGTTCCATATGGTGTAATGCACACAGAGGATGTGAGGATCTATATCCACACAGATATGGAAGAATATAATCATGCAAAATTGGGAGAAGTGTGGGTGAATGAGCTAACCAATGACTATTTTGAGCTTAAACATGAACACAGGGCTTTGACAGAGAAGAATTTGGATGTGTGGAATGATTTCCCCATTTTTTGTTATGAGGATGCTTGGGTCAAGTATGTGTTGAGTCACATCCATGACAAGTTTATATGGTTGCATTTGCCACATATGATAAGAAAAGAGGCTATTAGGGTTGTAACAGGGTTATGCTCGACCAAAATAGTTCTGACACTAAAATCTGTGAAAAATGATGTGGTGATGAAGCTCACCAGAGTGAAGTTTGATAGGTCGAGCCCTAACTATAAGTGACATTGAGGATCTTGTAGTAAAATATGCTTCAATGATGATTGGATACAAGATTTTCTTCACAAATAGAGAGAACTTTGTTTCTGCCACAACAATACATACAACATATCAAATGGTGAAAGAAAACAAAGACATAGACCTGTGTGAGCTCTGAGACAATAGTTACATTTGGAGAACCTTCAGAAAACCAAAGAATCTCGATACCCCTTATGGTATGGTACCCTAATCATATGCTTGCTATTTTACTTTCTTAGAGAGATTCTCAGAACAAAGAACATGGTATGGTTGAGAGATATTCTAGTTGCAGTACAAATCAAAGATCATTTAAGAAGGATGGACAACTTAGAAACCTAGAATACTGCATTATGGGGTTTCTTTAAGAAGTTTTAGGACAAAATGCATGCTAGAGAAAGAATTCCTAAAAAGGTTGAAGATAAATATAAGAATGACTTCCTTTTTATGGTCAGTAAAGATTAATGTATTATGGAAGTAGTGGAACCTAGAATAGTCTAGATTTTGGAAATGGGCTATGAAGTTACTAAAGACATAGTCATTGGGCTTGTAGACCTGATGCTAAGAAAACCAAGAGATTCCTCTGTAGAAATATTTGGAACATATGAAGAAAAATCCACTGAAGTACATTTGAAGCACAAGGAGAAAGAAATAAAGAAAAATGATGAGAAAATGAGGACTAAATTAGAGGAGATAGTATCACCAAAGAACTCTGTGGAGAAATTAAAAGACATACCGGCTCCACCAGAAGACTCTCCTAGCATAAGAAGGTCAACTAGGACCTCTACCTTCTCTCCTGCTACTCCAAAATCCTCCAGAGCCATGCCTGCAACAAGTTTAGAGAAGAAAGCAACATCCGATGCTTCTATACATCAATAGCCTCCCAAGAGGAGAAGAGTAAAGGGAAAAGCTACAAGGAAAAGATATATCAGTCATGATGATGAGGAAGAAGAGGAAGAAGAAGAAGGACCTCAGTTGGTCCGGAGCAAGAAAAGAGCAGCTCAAGCCTCCGGAGAAGATCCTTGTACTAAGAAAGCAAAAATTGATACTGTTGATACTGAAAGTGAAGAAGAAAGTGAGAAGGAAAAGGAAGGCTTCATCTTCAAAATAAGAGAAGAGAAATCTGATAAAGGAGTCAAGTCTCCTAAGGGAAAAGGAAAGGAAAAGAAGAAAAGAGAAAATGAAGATGTTGAAAAAGGAGAAGTATCAAAGGAGAAAGGCAAAGAAAAGACAAAGACGTTAAAGAAATCAAGTCATGCACCCCTACAGCTTGAAGCTACTATTAGTGCTACAATAGAATATAGAAATCTAAAATAAGTAGCAAAACTTTATGATGAAAGATCCTTAAATGACAAATCAAGCATTGAAAAAGTAATAATCAGGTACATGAGTGCTTTCAATGTTGCTTTAATAGAGATTATTGATCAATTACCTAAAATTTTTGCTAGTGTGTTAACAAAGAAAAGAGATAAAGCTATGAATAATGATACTGAAATGAGAAATAAGGCAATTGAGAAAATTTGTCCTTCAATTTCTACTCAAGAAAAGACTACTAAGTCTATTCAAAGGTTAGCCTAAGAATTTAGAACAAAAAGGAGATTGAACACCTTAATGTCTAATGACAAAGAAGAATAAATGTTAGAATAAGGTGCCATTAACCTTGTAAATTCTAATATTGTATTTATCCAATTTATTATTTGTTATTTGTAATTACCCATAAGGGAATGAGGTAGTCTCATTGACAGTGGTAATTTTAGAGTTACAGGGGAAAGTTATAGAGTAATATTTACCGTTGGCAAAAGTAAAAATCAGAGGTAAATGAGGGTAGGTGTTCCCTTGAGGAATATACTATTTTTGGCATGTACGATAACTTGTCATAATGTGGTGTAAGTGGATTTATGGCAGCTGCAAGTTGTCATAAGATTCCATGCATGTATGACGCATATGACATCCATTATTAGTTGTGGTTTCTATTATTAGTCCCAACAGCCCATATTGAGAAGATTTATTTTTGGTGGTATCTATGATGGTTATGACACATCATAAGATGCTTTTACATTCTATTCTTGGACCTGGGTGCCCAACCTTGCATGTGTAAGTTATTGCCACTTGGTGTTTGCATGTATGACACCATTTAATTCTTGCATGTGGGGTTATTGGAGGAGAGAGAAAGTGGATGCCTAGAATGGAGGGAAAAATCTTCTATAAATATTTGCCATTGTATTTGTTGCTGCAATACAGATTTTAGGTACTCAGGTGTTGTTGGAATTCTATCAGATTGAAGACTAGTGGAGAGAGTTGTGTAGTTGATGTATTGTACAATCTTTTACAGATTAATACAAGCTTGTGCCTCTTTTCTGGTGGAGTTTTTTACCCGCAAGGGTTTTCTCCATGTAAACACTGTGTTGTGTGTTTAGTTTTCTATTTTGATGTTTCTATGTTTCATATTTTCATTTGCATGTTATAATCTCTATTGATAATACATAGTTAAAGATTGTAGAAATTTACATTTGAATTAGATTTCCATTGGGTAGTTGTGCTTTCATTTTTAAGATTTGGTATCAGAGCCTGGCCAACTTTGACTCTTAGGTGGTAGCGTGGAAGCTGTATCTACAGTGGGAGATTTGGTTGTGTTTGTTTTTCAGATCTTGTTTTGATATAATGGTTGGATCCACCATTGCATCAACCTCTTATTTGAACATTGAGAAGTTCAACGGAACGAGATATGAGTTATGGAAGCTGAAAAATGGAGGATTTGTTGGAAGAAAGAAACCAATGGTTGGTTGTACAAAAAGAGAAGAAAACTGATGATGTCAAACTAATGATGTCTCTCCAGATGAGTGGGATAGACTGGATAAGTAGGCATGATGAACCATCCGTTTGTGTCTTTCAGATTTTGTCCTGTTGAATGTCACTGTTGTCACATAGAATTGCACCCTCCTTGGAGAGAGTCCCAGCATTCTAATGACACAATGGGAATGATCTTGAAGTGTGAGACCTTGCAAATTGAGATCAGATCTCTCGAGTAGGCTAGCTTCTCATTCTAAGCCTAATGCTTAGAGGAAAATATCTAAACCTAGTGCTAATGCTTGCTAGGGAAAAGGGTCAGAAGGAAACTGAAATGAAAGGGGTGATACACCAAATTGAATAAAAGAACCCTCACAGAACTAAGAAAATGCACAAAATGACTAGATACAACCAATAAAAATACATAGATCAAGTTGATTTTAATAGAGGCAAGGAGCAAGAGATGATTAGAAGGAATTAAACATTCACAAACACATCATTCTTAGATCACACAGAGCCAAAATAACATGAAGAGGTAAAATAACCAGCATGTATTTAATCAGAAGGCAAGGTTACAGTAGAGGAATGCTCTGTTTGGAATCAAAAGCATATATTACTAAATCTTCCAACCTTTCTTACATCTCATCTTTATGCATATATAGCATTTTGCATTTGACCTAAGTTGGTTACAATCAAATCTCCCCATGGGCTCTATCAGAAAATATCATCACTAGAAGGGGCATCCACCTGCATGAAGTTATGGAATAAGATATCTGGAATAGGGTAGGTGGAAGATATTTTGGGCCTTGAATGTGAGCAACTCCATCATCTATCTTCAACAATGAACACATAAAATATCTGAAGCATGGCAGTTGAGAGATTGGATCTATATTTATGGCGGATGGGATAGATCACCCCTTGACAAAGATTTTACAACACTTTAAATCCCCGTTCATTTGAATTTCTACATCTCCACTCGCTAAAATCATCTGCATAATCAGGCTCTTAGCAAAACTTAATTTGGCCGCTAAGATGTCTTATCGCCAAACACATGAAGATCTGCCAACAAGACATAGAGCCCATACGCATTGAAGAGTGAAGCCATCTACCATGAATCCACTTGCAAAGCCTACCAATTGGAATAAATACAATAATATTAGCCCCTACATATGCCAAATCAGTCATTGAAACATCCAGTCGATTGAGCCCACAGATTTGCATCAAATTCTGAAAGTGAAGATATCCTCCTCAAAGCCTGCCAGATGAAAGAGGAGGCAAAAATAAGCACATTTGCCTCTTGGAGTGTGCAGAAATTCCTCAAGATGAAGGAGATATGGGCGGTCAAAGTTACGGTCAACTGCGTCTTGCATCTGTATATCGCTTTGCATCTGCAATTGTATACTGTTGTATATGCTTTTGTATATGTAATTATATATGAGATACAATTTCCAACATACAAAAGCGGGCCTTTACTTTTGTATCACCTTTTGCACCTCCCTTTGAATCGGCCTTGACACGTGTCATCATCTGATTGGCCGCTGAGCTAAATCTGGGACCCACCACTGAACATTTGTATCTTTATCAGCCATCGGAAAGACCTCAAACTAAGCCATCGATACATATGGTCTTGATAAAAATCCATTATATTTGTCTTTGTACATCGCAATTATATATGAGATACAATCACATGTACATACAATTGCGGAACTCAATGGATTATCAACCAGAATGGAACTTTAGAACAGGTCCGGCCTTGTATCTTTGCTTTTTTGCATATTCGCATATACATGCACTTCAACATACAACTACAGACCCCACCGTTGAGTTTGCCAAATTTAATTTCCCTGTCGGGTCCGCATTGTATATCCTTATTGTATCTAACCTTTGTATATGCACTTGTATATAGGATTGTATATGGGATGATACAATCACATATACATACAATAGGTGGACCTCAACTTGAAATCCACCACATTTGATTCTTCATTTGCGTCCAAATTGTATGTATTCCCTTTGCATCACCCTTTTGTATATCGCATATACAATATGAATATACAAACAAAACTGCATACAATCACTTGTACATACAAACATTGCATCTGACCTTTGCATGTGACTTTGTATATGACTTTATATTTGCCCCTTGTATCTACAAATATACAATGTGAACATACATACAAAGATGCATAGAACCGTATCCACCTTTCTAAACCAAAATGCATACTCTTTCAGGTCCGAGATTGTATCTTAGAATTGTATATGCCATTGTATATAAGATTGTATGTGCAAAGATACAATCGCATATACATACAAAAAACGGACACACCCTTTGTATCTCCCCCTTGTATATTGCCTTGTATATGCGCTTGTATATTGAATTGCATATACAAGGATAACTCGATTCACTTTTGTATCCCGCCTTGTATATTGCCTTTGCATCTTCCTTTGCATATATAATTGTATGTGCTATTGTATATGTAATACAACAGATATACATACAACGATACATACAATTGTATATGCATATAAAAATGACTAAGTATAAAATTGAGATTTATCTGCAATGGAAGGCACTTGAGGGTAAAAGATTTCTGGGTTTTTCTGGGTTTTTGGCAAAGATTCTCCAAGCCAGTGTTTTTGGGATTTTTGGTAAGGTAGAGCATGGGTAATTAAAGGATTTAAGATTTGTAGGGTCATTTTCTAAAGGATATTCAAGGAATATACAAGGTGAACTATTTAACTCTGGACAAAGGAAAATAGGTCAACATTTTGGTGACTTCTCAGGGATGTTTGCCTGCTAAACAAATTGATCAGTGGCATTATACATCCATTGGGCATGGAGTCACACAGAGACTTAAAAATACCTTTGACAATCAATCTTGACCTTAGTAACTTAGCATATCAGCAATGAAGAACACTTGGAAGACCAAAACCAAAACAAAATGCTGAAAGCAACTCACCTAACTGTGCTAGACAACACTTAGGGAAAACAAAAAGGGATCTAAACTATTGTGCAGCAACACTTATTGAAAGAAAGAAACCTAATCTACTGTTTTACAAGGCAACTCATACCTCAAAACACCTCTTCAGGTGTATCCCATTGACTGTGATAGACAAATCTTCTCCATCCCTATTTGATAACTTAAATGCATTATGCTCCTTGCATTCAGTAATGATAAACGGGCCACTCCACATGAGGTCAAACTTGGAGTGCTTCACTGGCCTGCTTTTCAACTCATCCCATTTGAGTACCATATCACCCTCCCTAAAATTTCTGGGAGTGGCCTTCTTATCAAATATTCTTTTTGTCTGAAACTGATGATACTCCATAGCTTTCATAGCTCTATCTCTCATTTCTTCAAGCTCCATAAGTTGAGCATATTTGACAGCCATGGGGTCTTCTTTTTCAAACATCTCCAGTTGATTCATGATATCAAGTGTTGGTAGCTCCACAGACAGGCAATCTTGCCTCTTTTCCATAAACTAACATATATGGGGAGTTTCCAATAGACCTCTTGGGAGTTATTCTATCTGCCCATAAAGCAGATTTTGGATTGGTGTGCCAGGTTCTCTGGTTGTCCTCCATTGATCTTTTGATAATCCTTATGAGATTCTTATTTGTGGATTCAGCCAAACCATTACCCTGTGGGTAATAATTTGATGAAGTGTTCAAATAGATTCCACTCTTCACAGCCTAGTCAGTTATCTTCAATCCAACAAAGGCTAAAGCATTGTCTAAGATAATTGACTTAGGTACTCCAAATCTAGATACCAAATCATAATAAAAATTCAAAACAACATTCTCATTGGCTTCCTTCAAAGCCACTACTTCAGTCCACCTTGTGAAATAGTCTGTTGTTGTAAGTACCCACCTGTGGCCTGCACTGGATGGTGGGTTAATGGGACCTATAAAATCAATGCCCCATCTCATGAAGGGCTTCTCTACTTGAATCGGCTGCAGAGGTAAAGCTGGCAGCCTTTCTTTGCCTGCAAAAATGGCACATTTTACACACTTTCTGGCCCATGAATGAGCATCCTTGAATAAGCTAGGCTAGTAATATCCATCTCTCATTATTTTCCAAGCAGTAGTCCTTGGGGCAAAATGACCCCCTGTTGTTCCATCATGAAACTCATGCAACACCTTGTCAATCTGATCATTATCAATGCATCTTAACAACACACCATTAAAATCTTTTCTAAAAAGGATATCATTAATTAAAACATATGGAATAGACTATAGTCTAAAATATCTTCTCTTAGTTCTATCTAAACCTGCTGGACATTCACCAGTTTGCAAAAAATGAATCATGTTATTAACCCAACCTATTCCAACTGCTGTTGTATCATCCTAATGTTCATCTTCAATGGTCAAAAGCACCTCTTCTTCCTTCTTTGTTTCATTTTCAGCCCTAGTAGCAAGTTGTTCACTGAGTCCTCTACCTTTGATGAGCTTGGTTATCTTGATATCTACTTCATATTCCATGACTTTGGTAATCCAACCAACCCTTTTCTCATTAACATCCTTACCTAACAGAAACTCTTTCACACCAGGGTGAGCAACCATCAAATGTACCTTGTTGTTAGAAATAAGATGCCTAAACTTTTTGAGACTCTTTACCACTGTAAGGACATGTTTTTCAATGAAACTATACCTCTGTTCATACTCCTCCATTCCTTGACTAAAGAAAGCAATTCGCTCCTCAAAGCCTTCACTTTGCTACTGTACCAGAATTGCAGAAATTGTATCTAAATTGCCATACGCATACAAAATAAAATCTTTTGAAAAATCAGGATTTACCAGAGTTGGTGTAGCCGATAATGCTTCTTTTATGGACTCAAAGCTGAGTTTGCCCTCTTTTGTCCAACTAAAAACTGCATTTTTCTTTAACATAGAGGTTAATGGCTTTAATAAATTTGCAATATTAGGTATAAATCTTCGTAGAAAATTAATTCTGCTAATAAAAATTTGCAGTCCCTTCTTGCGACTAGGTAAAGGCAGCTCCAAAATAGCTCTTACCCTTTCTGTATCAATGGTAACTCCCTCTTTTGACACAATGTGTCTTAAAAGCTTGCCTTCATGTACAACAAAAATACATTTCTTGGGATTGAGAGATATCCCAAACTCTTTACATCTCTCAAATACTTGTTTTAGGTGGGATAAATGTTCAACTGCATCCTTAGAGAAAATTGTGATGTCATCAAGGTACACAAGTACCGATTTATAAAGCAAACCTTTAAAAGCCATATCCATAGCTCTCTGAAAAGTAGAGCTAGCATTTGACATACCAAAGGGCATCCTTTTGTAGGCCATGGTGCCCCATTTGGTGGTAAAAGTAGTTTTAAATTGATCTTCATCCTTGACTAATACTTGATTATAACTGAAATATCCATCAAGTAAGGAGAATCTTTCTGAACCAGTCACTACTTGCAAAATTTGCTCCATTGAGGGCAGCGGGTAGTGGTCCTTCAGGGAGGCTCTATTAAGGTCTCTAAAGTCAGTGCACAGCCTAATCTCTCCATTCTTTTTCCTCACAGGAACAAGATTCAAGACCCAAGAAGTATGCTTGATTAGAAAAATGATATTTCCCTCGATCAACTTGGTTAATTCCTTAACCATCAGAGGCTCAAGTTTTGGATTTAAAGGTCTTTGTTTCTACCTTATAGGTTTTGCACTTGGTTCTAACTCTATAATATGTTGGGAAATGTGAGGGTCAAACCTCTTTAAGTATGAGTATTCCCAAGCAAACATAGCCTCAAATTCTTGACAAAGAGAAATAAAATCTTTCCTATCCTCAAGTGAACATATTTTAACAATTTTGAGAAGCTTACCTTTAAAAATTTCTAGCTCCTCGTAATGTTCACCTTTGACCTGCATGTTGGTTTTGCTCTTTTTTAGCTGATCATCAGTACCAAAAATGGATTCCAAGGTTACCAACCCTCTGGATAGCTTATTAGTCTTTAACTGAATGACTTGATCATCACCATATTGCTGTTTGAGTTTGTTCTGATTCATCATAGAGAACTCATCCTCTTCTAACAGGAAATGCAGAACCTGCTCATCACTCTCAAAAACTTACCAATGAATGTTATTGGCAAGGATAGAGGGCCTATCAACTATTTTCACATGAGGCTGTACCTTTTCTCTTTGAATATCACTGGGGATATCGAACTGAGCCCCAATCGCAGCTAACCTATCTGCATGATAGTTCTGATTTCTTAGAATAGAGATTAGATTGAAAGCGTCAAACTCCTCAATCATATCCCATACCCTATGTTTATGGCATTTCAAAGCATCATTCTTTGTAACATGCAATCCCCTCACTTGATTTACAATAAGTTCGCTATCCCCACACACCTGCAAACAACCAATTTTTCTCTTCCTTGCCCATTGCAATCCTTGAATCAACCCTTTATATTCAGCAGTGTTATTTGTACATGAAAAAGTAAAATGGAAAGCAGAATAATATATGTCACCTTGTGGAGACACAAGCATTGCACCACCTCCAAATCCATTCCTATTCTTAAAGCCATCAAAGTACATTTTCCATACCTCATCTTGCTGTTCTATCTGATTTTCTGCATTCTTTACAAGGTTTGGAATTGTTGTTTCAGGCTCGTGCAACATGTAAACCCCCATACCAATTTCTTGAATGTGTCCCTCAGGATCATCTACAATATTTTCTAAGGCCCACTCCTTTAACAACACCTCTGGTATACTCTCAGCTTGTAGTTCTTGAGCAGCAACAAGCTCAGGATCATCAGAAATAATGCAATTTACATTAACATCACTTGGGACATAAGGCTCTATGTGATCTTTGACAAGCAATTCAGATTTTATGGTCACTTTTGTGCCATATCGGGTTCTAAAAAACATGTGGGACCAATTTGAGGATAAATATCCTCCTATCTTGGCTATGAAATCCCTTGACAAATACATGGCAAAATAAGGAGGAAAATCTATGATGAACACCTCTTAAGAAATGGAAACATTTGGACATGTATACAAAGTGAGACCTAGATCTTTTATCACACCTACAGTGTTAACAACTGTGCCATCTAGCTGGAGCACACCCTTTTCAAAGGGCTAGTATTTCAATCCTAATTGGTCTGCAATCTGTTTTGGCAATACAAAACTACTTGCACCACTATCCACCATGCAGTTATGTACTAACCTGTCTCCTATTATTAATGACACAAAAAATAGAAGTGGCTTAGCACTCTTATTTGGCTGTTTACTGTTGTCCTGGGATGAATTGGTAAGAACAGCCCTAGCTGGGTCAACAGTTGCCTCATTTGACACTTTTAAATCAGACAAGGCATATTGTAACATGTCCTTTTGACTTGGGATGGCTAAGGAATCCCACATAGATATTGTCACATTCATTTTCTTCATATTTTCAATGATATTAAAAGGTGAAGTGACGTTTACCTTCTGATGTGACTTTGCAGCTGCAATATCAGCCCGCAAATGAGGTTGTTCCCTGGTAGTTGCTTGAGTATTCCTTTGCAAAATATGGGGAATTTAGGATGTAGAAGGATCAACAGGTCCTTTTCCTTTATTTGTTGCTTGATCCATCTCATAACCCCTCTTTTTAGCTCTCGTATTTGCTACAACTGGAGTATCATCTCTGTTTACGCCACATAAGTCATCTCCCTACCAGTTTAGGAAGGCAGTATCATTCTGAGGTTGTTCTTGCTGCTGTACAACCCCATCATTTAGTTTGTTTGGCTGTGAAACTGCAACATTTTGTACTATTAGAGCCTGATTTATCACTCCATTTGAACAGGTTGCCTGACTATGTGGCTGATGGCATGGAAAACACCAATCATACTCAGCTGCAAGGTTATTTTGAATAGGGATAAGGTCTCTAACTGCATTAATGGGTATGAGATTGTAAGGCTGGAAAGGCCTCTAGTTCACATTCTACTTGGCACCCTGGTAATTGCTTTGATATGGAGGCCTATTGGCTTGATATGATTGGTTTTTCCCTTGATAAGGCTGATTTTGCCCTTGGCTGTGTGGCTGATAAGGTTGTCTATTCTGGGACTGCTTTTTTTTTATGTTCACCAGCTCATTCCCAAAAGTTTGCAAGATATTCTCTATCTTTTGTTGGTTGTTTTTAATCTCTCTTAACTCTTGTGATGAGCTAGAAACAACAGTCTCAGGATTGACAGTACTTGGTAATGCTGCTGTAGCAGGTAAAGGGGCAAAAGACAGGTTCAACAAAGGCATTGAAGCTTGAATCTCAGGAAAAATGGGCACTGGTGGTCTAGATACTATTTTCCCAGCCTGGATCAGGCTGTTTTATGCTCTAATAGCTATTTCATATGCATCAGGTAAACTTGTACCTCCCAACGATTGTATCATTACTGAAATGTCACTATTTAGAGCTTTCAAAAAATATAGAAATGCATATTCTGATGAAGGCCTTACCGTGGCAAGAATTCTGTTCCATGTCTTTTGAAACCAGAAATTGAAATCCATTATTTGCTCCTGGGGAGCTCTCTTTATTGTAGTCAGCTGTTCAACCAGCGATAAGTTATCTGACTTATCCTGAAATTATTTGTTCAACTTATCACCCAGATCATCCCAAGTTCTAATGGTTTGCACTGGTAAACTCCTGAACCACTATAATGCTTTTCCTTTAAACGAGGTAGCCAGCAACCTGATGGCTACATTTTCTTGAGTTACATGATGAACACCACATAGAGAAGCTATGTCTCTAATGTGCTTGATTGGGGTAGTTTGATCCTCCCTAGTGAAATAGGGTATATTATCATGCACTATCAAATTCAAAGGGATGCCCCCATCAAAAGCCACAAATGGTTGATTCCTTGCCATTGGAATAGCTGGAGGTAGGTTTGCTTGAACCGGTACAAGAACTACAGGTACTACTGGCCTAAAACTTGGTGGGCTTGATTGTATTATTTTTGAAACTGGCATCCTTACCACAGTTCTACTCTATCTTCTAGGTGGAGGCAACTGCAAATAATTGAAGGAACTCAAACTCTGAGTTTGTATTTTTCTCATAAAAATGTAACAACACTAATCTACTTGTCCTTTCTCAATATGAGTCACCAGATATGCAGAAAACTGCCTCTTAAAAGCCTGATAATGCTGTCATATCATAACCAACAATATGATTGTACAGTCCCACCGGGCATGCCAGAAACTGTTGTCACATAGAATTGCACCCTTCTTGGAGAGAGTCCAAGCATTCTAATAACACAATGGGAATGATCTCGAAGTGTGGGACCTTGCAAATTGAGATTAGACCTCTGGAGTAGGCCGACTCCTCATTCTAAGCCTAAAGCTTAGAGGAAAATATCTAAACATAGTGCTAATGCTTGTTGGGCAAAAGGGTTAGAAAGAAACTGAAATGAAAGGGGTTATACACCATATTGAATAAAAGAACCCTCACAGAACTGAGAAAATACACAAAATGACTAGATACAACCAATAAACATACACAAATCAAGCTGATTTTAATAGAGACAAGGAGCAAGAGATGATTAGAAGGAATTAAACATTCACAAACACATCATTCTTAGATAACATAGAGCCAAAATAGCATGAAGAGGTAAAATAAAGGTTACAATAGAGGAATGCTCTATTTGGAATCAGAAGCACAGATTACTAAATCTTCCAACCCTTCTTACATCTCATCTTTATGCATATATAACATTTTGCATTTGACCTAAGTCAGTTACAATCAAATCTCCCCATGGGCTCTGTCAAAAAATATCATCGCTAGAAGGGACGTCCACCTGCATGAAGTTATGGAATAAAATATCTGGAACAAGGCAGGTGAAGATATTTTTGGCCTTGAATGTGAGCAACTCCATCATCTATCTTCAACAATGAACACATAAAATATCTGAAGCATGGCAGTTGAGAGATCAGATCTGTATTTATGGTGGATGGGATAGATCACCCCTTGACAAAGATTTACAACACTTTAAATCCCCATTCATCTGAATTTCTGCATCTCCACTCACTGAAATCATCTGCATAATTAGGCTCTCAGCAAAACTTAATTTGGCCGCTAAGATGTCTTGTTGCGAAACACACAAAAATCTACCAGCAACACATAGAGCCCATACACATTGAAGAGTGAAGCCATCTACCATGAATCCACCTGCAAAGCCTACCAACTAGAATAAATGCAACAATATTAGCCCTTGCATATGCCAAATCGGTCGCTGAAATGTCCAGTCAATCGAGCCTGCAGATTTGCATCAAATTCTAAAAGTAAAGATATCCTCCTCAAAGTCTACCAGATGAAAGAGGAGGCAAAAATAAGCACATTTGCCTCTTGGAGTGTGTAGAAATTCCTTAGGATGAAGGAGATATGGACAGTCAAAGTTACGGTCAACTGCGTCTTGCATCTATATATCGCTTTGCATTTGCAATTGTATACTGTTGTATATGCTTTTGTATATGAGATACAATTGCCAACATACAAAAGCGGGCCTTTACTTTTGTATCACCTTTTGCACCTCCCTTTGAATCGGCCTTTGGATTGGCCTTGACACGTGTCATCATCTAATTGGCCACTGAGCTGAATCTGGGACCCATCGCTGAACATTTGTATCTTTATCGGCCATTGGAAAGACGTCAAACTAAGCCACCAATACATATGGTCTCACTGAAAATCCATTGTATGTGTCTTTGTACATCACAATTGTATATGAGATACAATCGCATGTACATACAATTGCAGAAGTCAATGGATTATCAACCAGAATGGAACTTTAGAATAGGTCCGGCCTTGTATCTTTGCTTTTTTGCATATTGGCATATACATGCACTTCAACATACAACTGTGGACCCCACCGCTGAGTTTGCAAAATTTAATTTCCCAGTTGGGTCCGCATTGTATATCCTTGTTGTATCTAACCTTTGTATATGCGCTTATATATAGGATTGTATATGGGATGATACAATCACATATACATACAATAGGCAAACCCCAACTTGAAATCTGTCACATTTGATTCTTCATTCGCATCCAGATTGTATGTATTCCCTTTTGCATCATCCTTTTGTATATCACATATACAATGCGAATATACAAACAAAACTGCATATAATCACTTGTACATACAAACATTGCATCTGACTTTTGCATGTGACTTTGTATATGACTTTGTATCTGCCCCTTGTATCTACAAATATACAATGCGAACATACATACAAAGATGCATACAACCACATCCACCTTTCTAAACCAAAATACACTCTTTTGGGTCTGAGATTGTATCTCAGAATTGTATAGGCCATTGTATATAAGATTGTATGTGCAAAGATACAATCGCATATACATACAAAAAACAGACACACCCTTTGTATCTCCCCCTTGTATATTTCCTTGTATATGCGCTTGTATATTGAATTGCATATACAAGGATAACCCGATTCACTTTTGTATCTCGCCTTGTATATTGCCTTTGCATCTTCCTTTGCATATACAATTGTATGTGTGATTGTATATGTAATACAATAGATATACATACAATGATACATACAATTGTATATGCATATAAAAATGACTAAGTATAAAACTGAGAATTATTTGCAATGGAAGGCACTTGAGGGCAAAAGATTTCTGGGTTTTTCTAAGTTTTTGGCAAGGATTCTCCAGGCAAGTGTTTTTGGGATTTTTGGTAAGGCAGAGCATGGGTAATTAAAGGATTTAAGCTTTGTAGGGTCATTTTCTAAAGGATATTCAAGGAATATACAAGGTGAACTATTTAACTCTGGACAGAGGAAAATAGGTCAATAGTCACAAAGGAAGAGACCGCACATAAATTATGGAATCGTTTGGGTAAGATCTATCAATCCAAGAGTATGGTAAGTAAACTCTATTTAAACAGAAAATTGTTTTCTATGAAAATGAGAGAGGGTGATTCAATTGCAGATCATTTAAATTCTTTTAATTTGTTGTTGAGTCATCTTGCATCAGTAGATGTTGATGTTAGTGAGAAAGATAAATGTATCTTACTTCTTTATTCTTTATTTGAGTCTTGGGAGAATGTTATCCTTGCTATCATTGCTAACCTCACGGATCCAAAGTTGGATGCTCTTGTTTCAGTTCTATTGTCACATGAATTGAAGAAGAAGAGTTTAAATAGTTCAGGGGATGCTCTTAGTGTCAAGGGAAGGTCTAGGAAAAGATAACCGAAAGGAGATCAGAAAGGGGCTAAGGACAAGTCTAAGGGATGATCTAAGACTCCTGGGAAGAAGAACAAAGTTAAGTGTTGGAACTGCGGTAAAAGAGGACATGTGAAGAAGGAATGCAGAAACCTAAAGAAATAGTGTGAGAGTGCTTCAGATAAGTCCTCAAATGCAAGTAAAGATGTTTTACTTTCTGTTTGTAATGTTGTTTCTAATGAACACTAGTTGGTTGACTCAGGATGCTCATTTCATATGACCTCGCATAAGGAATGCTTCTCCACATATGAAGAGTATGATGGAGGTAATATCTACCTTAGAGACAACTCTACATATCTGATAGTTGGGAATGGCAAGGTACTGTCATGTTTCAGTGATGGGAGGATGAAAACCCTCTCTGATGTTTATCATGTTCCTATATTAGCTAGAAGTTTGATTTTTGTTTCAAAGTTGAATGATTTGGGAATGCATGCAACTTTTGACAAGCATGGCTACAGATTAGTGAGAGGGAACTTGGTGGTAACGAAGGGGAAGAGATTGGGAAACCTGTTCAAGCTTGAAGCAACTACAGTTTATAATGCATCCTATGTATCTATTACTAAATTATGTTTACACCTAATTTAGCAAAGCCCAAGTTGCAGTTGTCACAAGAGGGATAAAAATAAAACTTTTAAGTATAATGATCAAATAGTCAATGTATGACATCTTAGAAAGAGACAACCAAAGATCATTTGTCAGGATAATCTGACAGTCCAATCAGAACTATCAAACCATATTGACAAGTGAAGTTATCTGATGACAAGAGACCACACAGTCAATGAATGATAGGAGGTTTTAACTGGTTTTATTTTTTAGCTATGATATGATTGAATTATTACGGTAATCACAATTTAGTGTGAAGGACAGGTATTTATAAAACTGTCATTTCACATCATGTTTTGAACATATGTTTCATATCAGATTCAGTTATTCTCTCCTATGCATTTGATTCAAAAAAGTAAACATACATAAATCAATTGCATAAGGTAAAGTAACTGATCATATTTAAAGAAATGTTTAAATGTGTCCCACACAAGCTGTGGGAGTGACTAAACTGAGCATTGCAAACATTGTGCAATCTATACGTTTGAGGATAAAAGGAAAGAGAAAGAACATATGAGGAAAATGGATATCCATCATTGCCTTTTTATAGGTTGATCTTCTTGATTGGCTGCTTGATCTTCATGTCTTTATCTTTTGCTCCTGATCAGGACAACGTAGTTGTAAAGTTGGAGAAAAGCCCTGTTAGAAGCTCCAGATATGCAGATTCATCATATGCTTTATCAACAGAAGTATAAAACTTGCAAACCTTATGCATTAATGAGATTGGATCAAAATTAGACATGTGCAATAAATCAGATCATCATGAGAAAGATCAATCAACTTTAAGAGGTATGTTTTTATGCTAACTTGTTCATGAAATGTGTAGGTACAGGTACAATCATTATGCAAGACATTTTAGCATGTGGATTAAAATGTGGCTCCCACAAGGGTTGAGCCCAACATGTTGCCCCTTGATCTTAAGAGGGATATGAGATGAGCAAAGAGACTTTCAAATCAACAAATAAGAGCATATTCTGATTGAGAGTCAATGGCAACACCAGATAAGCATGAGATAGCCTCTAAGGTAGGACAATTAGTATCAAAGCAATGTTAAATAAAACAATCACATCAAGTGTATCATAGCCACAAAGGCATCATGGAACAACCATATAAACCATAAACAATGCCTCATGAAGATGGAGTTATGACAACTTTCAATGAAGATTACATGATATGCCTACAACCAGAAGATTACAGAGTCTAACCCTAAAGAGCTCATCATATAAAAAATCATCATGACAATCTATTGGACTGTAGAAAAGTTGTGATATATCAACTACAGGGAGAAAAGAAATACAAATCAAGAATATAGTGACCAGATATAGCCATGAAAAGGGCAGCTCACATCACACCAAGTATGTGTTTGAGTCAAGAGAGAATGCAATACTTCTGAGTCAAAGAGGCCATAATAATAGTTTTAGAGCATATGGAACAACTTAGAAGGAGAGCAGTTACATTCTTCATAAAATGAGGTTACAAGATATATGCAAAGCCTAAGTAGAACAACATGAAATAAATGTACAAAAGGAGATAAAGAGACTGGAACAACATGCAACCATATCATCTTTATGCTAGAGTAATGAGTAGTAGTAACCGGTTACATCCATGGACAACAAAGCTACAAGAGGTAGCACATTAAGGATCAGTTTTTGAGTGTTCATATCATGCAAAAGAAGAGGAAAATTAGAGCTACAGGAATATATTGCTACTCCAAATGTATCAATTACAAGAAAATCAAGACATAGTTTTATAAGATACATTTTTCTTGCATACATCAAAGTTACATAAAGGGATATATCTGTTAACATGATTGAAGTTTCTTGTATATTTTTACATTCTGCATACTCAGAATGGAGGCCGAGTTGTACCAAAATGCTTATCATGTTTTGAAAACCTTATCACCATTTTTATGGTATAGTCAAAGAAGTGAAAAAGGAAGCCAATACAGAGTGACCCATATGGGGTTTTTACATAAAAATGTAGATACAAAAAAGTGTTACAGACTGTGACCAAGATGGAGTTCTTCTTTCAAAGAAAAAATACCCATGTTATTTGTCAAAAACCCCTATGTTATTCTTCTTTTTTGTAGAGGTTTCTTGTTCTTTCAGAAGTGAAAATGCAGAGAAAGTATAACATATGTTGTTTTTGTCAAAACCCTCATCATTTTTTCAAAACCCTAGATGTATTTATACCTAAAAAAGAAGAAGGTATACAAAAGAAGATACAAAACTATACAGTCATGGCCATGACAAGAAAGAACCAAAGAAACGCCTTATTCTTCAAGAAATAAAAACCCTCAATCTTATTTTTCAAACCCTTGTGTTTTTCTGGTATGAAGGAGAAAGGAGTTTAGAGAAAGGAAGATACAATTATAGCCATGACCAAGAAAGTGATATTCTTTGAAAAAATCAAAATCCTCTGTATATTCTCTTTAAGCCCTTGTTTTTACTTATCTACAGAAAAGGAAAATGATACAGAGCAAGATACAATCAAGGTCATAGCCAGAGAAAGACCATTCTTTGAAAAAATGAAAATCCCATGTTAGCATTTTTTGAAACCCTTGTTTTTATTGTTTGCAGAAAAGTTGAGTGAAGGAAAAGAAGAGAGACTATAGGTCGTAGACAGTAGAGGAGGATTTCTGCAATAAAAATGTAAAACCTACAATATTTTTAAAACCTTTATATTTTTCTATTACATATCTGCAAAAAGAGGTCAAAAGAAAGTAACATACAGGCATGGCCATAGCCAAGAAAGTCTCTCCTTCAAGAAAAAAAAGACCCATTTCATTTTATTTAAACCCATATCAGTGATGCAAAGATACAGTCCAAGGAAATGAAAATGGTAAAGGCAGATAAAGATTTACTTGATATTATTGCAGAGAAGAAATTCTACTGGTCGTGGGCCTTTTTATTTTTTGAAACCCTCAAATGTAGGAGGTCAACAAGATATCCAACAGAGATACAAAGAAAACACAGTGACAAAAGAATGAAAGACTCATAAATGCTCAGAAGGAACTATCCAAGCCGCGGCCAGATGAATACACAGTGAAAAAAAATCAAAGAAAATGGTTTAAGTCTTTACTAAGAGAGCCCACCTTTCATGTTTACGAAGAAAATGCAAAGAAATCGACCAAGTGAGCTCGAAAGTTATAGAGATAAGCATCAGTTCATCAAATCCTAGCTGTTGACCCATGAAGTTGCAGAGACAGTTCAAAGGCAGAACAAAATGAAATGATAAATTTTAGGGTTCGAGATCTTCTTTTGATTGATGGTGTCTTTTCTTTTCTTCAGATTTATTTTTGACTTCAAAGAATTAAAAAATCATTGCCTTATCTATACTATGGTCAAGACTTTTAAGTCTTGTTACCTAATGATTATGCAGGGGGGGGGGGGCTGGGCCGAGATTTTCATTTGATTTTTGCAAAGTCAAAAGTAAACAATCATAACAAGGTAAGGCCTTATACCTTTGTTCCCTTTTTCCATAATGGTCGAGTACATGAAGATCAAGTCGAAGTGCCTTATGCCACATGGGGATCAAGTCGAAATTCAAGATGCATTATACATGTCAAGATACATGTGCCATTTGAAGTCAAACAAATGAAAATCATTTTAAGACATGATAGTAAAAGTGATAAAGGCAAAGGTAATAATCCAATGTGAAATCAAATTATAAGGGATATGGATAAGGTAAATGCAATTTGAAGTCAAGTGATAGCAAGAGTTGGAGGAGTAATAAGGTAATAATGCATGTAAATTCAAAAGAGTCTGCATGAGTATTACATTGGGCAAATATAAAGATAATATGCATTGTGAAGGGATGTATTATAAAGTCTAAGGTGGTATTGATGAGATGATGCATGGCGATGGAGTAATAAGGTTGTATGCATACATTTATCATTCTTTTGATAATGCATGATGTAATTTGTATGTAATGACCTAAGTATTTGCATGGGAGGCATAAGCAGAAGAATATTCTTTATTTTTTGCATGCATGATGACCATTTTCTTTGGCATCATTGATAATGCAATCATGCAAAATTTGTAAAACTGAGATGGAGAGATAAGGTGTTCCTTTGCTTTTTCATCCTTCTTGCATGATTTTACAACTATAAATAATGTAAACAATTAATAAAGTAATAATTAATAAATTACTTTATTATTTTTTCATAAAGTTTTAAATCAAGGAGATTAGACAAATTGAAACTTATAATAGAGTAATCATGCAAATAGTTACTTTATTCTTTGTCCACATTATCAACACATACAAAATCATGCAAAAATGGAAGAGTTGAGTTAACTGAAGACTTTGGAGTCTTTTTGCATGATTTAGAGGACAAATTAGAGGGTTTTGATCAACTCTTGGGTCAAACACATAGAGAGAAGCAATTTTGAGCAATTTTTGCTCATTTGAGGTAGTTTTGACCCTTATTTTTAGGAATTTCATTGTTTGCTCATGGATCAAATTGGAGAGCTTATTTTTAAATGCAGTTGACTACAATTGAATTTTTCTAGGCCTCTTGGAGAGAGTAAACTATATATTGTAAGAAAAACATAGGTTTTTCTAGTTCTTTCCTTTTTGCTCTTTACACTTTGAGAGAGAAAGAAGGTTTTGTAACTCATTATTATAGATTTATAGAGATTACATTAGGTTACATGTTCTATACTTTGTCATTTATGCAATTATTTCCTTTACTTTTTACCTTGATCAAGTATCTACCTTCCATTAATGCAACTTGTATGAGTGATTGATGAGATTTTATTGTGTTTAACATCAGAACCTTTAAAATCATTGTCTCATTTATACTTGAATGTGTTAGATAGCATTTAAAAGCATAGGTCTCAGGTTGTGCAATTGGAGAATCTTTCTTTTATGTTGTGAAAAAACCCCTCTTCCTTCAAACAAAAATATTTCCCAGCCTTCCTTAGAAACATTTTTGTGATCAATTTGCTAAAAGTGGTTTGTGTGGATAGATTTTCTGAGATCTATTGTGAGTTAGATTGCCAAGTTTTCATCATTTTTAGGTGCATCACCATACCTTTTATAGTTTTTTATTTCTTTTAGAAAGATCCTTTTATCCTTTTCAACATCAAAGTTATAGATCCAATTGAATATTTTAAGGGAACCAACTTATAATTTGGAGGACCCACAGCCTAAGTTTGATCTCATGTTACACAGGATTGCTAAGCTTCACAACTCTGCATAATGGGTGTAATCCTGATTGTCAACAATTTTTAACATGCTCGGTGGGACTTTGAACTAATTTTCATTTAAAAAAAGACTTATTATTGATGATGTTTTGGTATGATCTGCAGTTAATACATCCTTTTTAGAGGTTTTATTTCAAAATACCTGGCGACTCTAACTTTCTGGTTTGAATAGATCAGATTTTGCACCCTATTAGAAGAATTTCACACGATGAGGTTTAAGTTGTTTTCTAACTTTTTGAATGAGTAAACATGTCTATCCTTCATGGAAACATGTCATATCATCCATCATATCATGCAAATGCTGCTAATCCACCATCTTATCAACCATATCAGATCAGCCATGCTACTGGTTTTATCCCAAAGAACTATGCAACAACAGTATATCAACATACTCAATAGACTTACCTCCCATCCACCCTGTTAAAATCTGTAAAATAGATTATAACCTAGAATCAATTGAAAGAGTTAGAAACATAAACTGTAAATGCAAAAAAACAATAACGGTGATACCATGAGATTGATGTGAAATGCTCGAATGGCAAAATAACATCAGATAACTATCTCCAATATCGAATGAAAATACAAGCTAGGTAGCATGCTTATATAGACCAGAGAGAGGGAGGAGGTGGCAACACTGACCAATGAGGAGCAACCATCTATCGGACTAAAGATAGCAAAGTATCTTCCCAAGATAACTAATGGATGCTCACATGTAGGAAGGTGACACCTCGCAACCACTCACATAGTAAGACACGCCTTATTAACCAAAGCAAGCTTAAATAAATGTGTAGGAAAAACCTTATAATGAGGAATAAAAAACCTACACTAACACCCCCCTTAAGCATAGCTTAGGTGGGTAAAGAGATGGGTCCCGGCAAATCAAGCCTGATGAGGTACCCATGTATAATGAATTCCCCTCCAAAAGAGAAGTAGCCCCCCCCAAAAGAGAGTACACCCCCCTGAATAAAGAGAGAAAGGAGCAAAGAAGCCCCCTAAAAGGAGGACACCTGCCGCACCCCAAGCAAAGCTTGCAAATGAATGAACTAGCTTGCAAATGAATGAACTTGCTCTCAGTGAAGGGTTTGGTGAAGATGTCAGCTGTTTGATATGATGTCAGACAATACTGAAGATCAAGAACTTGTTCATGAATCAACTCCCAAATGTAGTGCATGTGAATCTCAATGTGTTTGGTCCACTGGTGATGGACCGGATTGCGAGAGATTTGAATAGCACTCTGGTTGTCACAAAAGATGATCGTAGGCTTCCTGAAGGAAATACCAAACTTAGTGAGAATGTGTTGAAGCCAAATGGCTTCAATAGCAATATTAACTGCTCCTCGATACTTAGCCTCTGTAGATGAAAGAGCAATAGCAGACTGCTTCTTTCTTGACCAAGAAATTGGACCAAAACCAAGAGAGAAGCAATACCCTGAAGTAGACTTGTGATCCTGAGAATCACCTGCCTAATCTGAATCTGTGTATCCCACCAAGTCAATATCCATGCTTGCTGCATAATGAATCCCATAACTATGAGTGCCCTGTACATAGTGAAGAATCCTCTTAGCTGCTTTCCAATGTAGCTCATGGGGCTCCTGCATGAACCTGGAGACCAGGCCCACGGCATATGAAATATCAGGCCTCGTGTGAGTCAAGTATATGAGACTCCCAACCAATTGGAGATACAAGGTAGCATCTACCAAAGGTGAAGAACAAGAAGCCTCAAGTTTGACTCCTGACAGAAAGGGAGTCGGCGCAGGCTTACAGTCAACCATGCGAAATCTAGAGAGCATATCAAGAGCATACTTGGGCTGAGAAAGAAAGATACCAGCCGAAGGCTGTGTAATCTCAATGCCTAAGAAATAGTGAAGAAGACCCAAGTCAAACATCAGAAAATGATAATGAAGGGCAATTTTCACTGCCTTCACCATTTGAAGTGGAGGAAGAAGACTCCTCAGGAGGATTAAGGTCCTCAGAAGAACTATCATCATGAAGTCGCAGTGTCTCCATGGGAATGAAAGATGGAGAAGTGGTAGAAGAAGTATCCTCCTCAAACCAAACACTCCTCTCAATAAAGAGCTCATGTGTGGTAGGGTGGAGTAGCCTATAGCCTTTGACACCATTTGGATAGCCAACAAATATGCAAGGCCTACTTTGCAGATCCATAGCCTTGCGTTTCTCTGTTGGAATGTGGGCCCATGCAGGAGACCCAAATACTCGGAAGTGCTTGACTGTGGGTTTCCAACTGGTCCAAGCTTGAAAAGGAGTTACCCCCTTCACAACTCAGTGAGGAACCCGGTTCTGGATATAACACACATAGTTGATGGCCTCTGCCCAATATTGAGGTGCCAATGATTTGGAGTGACTCATGCAATTGGCCATTTCCTTCAATGACCGAGTCTTTCGTTCTGCAACTCCATTTTGCTATGGACTGTAGGGAACTATGTGCTAAAGATCAATGCCCTCTGAGGCACAAAACTGCTCAAACCTTTGGTTGACATATTCCCCGCCATTATCGGTGCGCAAAATCTTGACAACCTTCCCAGATTGTTTCTCTACAAAATCTTTAAAGTCCTGAAAAGACTCAAAGACTTCAGACTTTTGTTTGAGAAAGTATACAAAGGTGTATCGGGAAAGATCATCAATGAAGGTCAATACATATCTAGCTCTGTTGAATGAAGGATGTTGAAATGGACCAGCCAAATCACTGTGTACTAACTCCAAGAGCTGTGTGGCTCTCCGTGCTTTGCCTTTGTCAAATTTTTCTTCAGGATGCTTGCCAAGAATGCAACCTTGACAAACTCCATTAGAGAATCGAATAGAAGGCAACCCTGTAACCATGTCATGCTGACTGAGCTGCTGCAAGTAGTGATAGTTCAAGTGGCCAAACCGCTGATGCCACAAATGGCTCACCTCATCTGAGTGAGTGAGCAATGCAAGTGAAGGAGAATCAAGAACAAAATGAGAAAAATGATAGAGCCGAGAATGGTTATCAACTTTTCCTACAACAACTGTAGACCCACTGTGCAGATCACTGATAACTACTGAGTCAGGTGTAAATTCAACTCTCTTGCTGGAACCTATATGGGTGATCTGGTAGACAGATAGGAGATTAGTTGACAAAGAAGGCACACAAAGAACATCATGGAATGTCCCATCAGCAAAGTCAACAGACCCTCTCCCAAGAACTTCCTCTGGTGTATCATTACCCATAAGAATATCAGGCATAGAACATGACTCCAAGGATGAGAAACTTTCCTTTGTATTGGTCATGTGGTGAGAAGCACCTGAGTCAATTACCTAACTATCTAGTAGTGTAGCAATTGCAACAAGGGCCTTGCCCTTCCCCTTACTATTTTTCGTGTCCTTTGAAGATTGTGAAGAATCTTCTTTAGCTGAATCTGACACTTTGATATTATTCTTCTCAAGAAGATAAGTGAGATGAGCTATTTGCTTTTTCAAACACTTATGCTCATCATGACCAGGTTTCTTACAAAAGGCACACTTTGACTTCTCCTTTTTAGACATGTTGTCTTTAGAGGAAGACTCGGGAGCTGCATTGTTTGCAACTTGTTTTGGACCTTGTTTCTTCTCTCCTTGATCCTTTTGTTTCTTATTTTTCTTTCCATTGCCTTTCTGATCTTTAGTGCCCTGATTTGCAGCTAAGGCATGAAACTTAGAAGGCTTAATAGTGCCCATGTGAACTAATTTATCCTGTTCTTTAGTGAGTTCAGCAACAAACTCATCTAAAGAAGGCATTTTGTAGGTAGTCCCAAGAGCACTTTTGGTGGCATAAAATGTAGAAACAAACACTAAGTAGTTAGGACCAAGCTTAGAAAGAATACTTAAGATCAATTGTGGATCTTTCTTTTCAATCCCACATTGCTTCAACTGTAATCTAATGGCCTTTAGCTTTGTGAAGAAGTATTGTATTGTATCAAAATTACATGGATTTAACCCTATTAGCTCATTCTCCAATTGATGTCCCCTTAATTCATCTTGTTTACCAAAGAGATTTTCTAAAGTAGTCCATACATCATTTGGTGTTGTAGCAGATTCAACATGAAAAAGAAGATCAGGAGATACAGACATGCATAGAGCTCCAAAAGCTTCATCTAGCATGTTATAAAATTTAGGCCTTTCTGCAATTAAGGTTGGTTCAGTTTCTAGACCCATTGTTACTCTATATAGTCCTAACTTCTTAAGTTGGATAGTCATCTTGGACTTCCACTCATAGTAGTTGTAGGGTGTTAGAACAGGCACTATTAATTGATCCATCTTAATGCAGAATTAGATTGTTGTTGTTGTTGTTGTGAGGAAAGAAAAGATGCAAGAATACACAAGACACCCCCCCTTTTCCACTCAATCAAAGAACCCCCCCAAGAAAATTTGATTTGGCACTTTATATTTAGTGCATTTACAATTTCCACCAGCAAGAAATACTGAGTGGACTTGATCTCAATGCTATTACAGATCCTCAAAAAGAGCATATGCTGAAACTAATACTTAGGGCCAATACCTAGTAAAATAAACAACACCACTACAAACTACACGAAAAAATATCCACTTTCAAAAAAAGAATCACCTCGATCCAAGGTTTTATGCAAAAGTTATGCCTCTTCGGAGTTCCCAAAACGAGGACTGCGCAGTGTCCCGACTGAGAATCTGCAATTTTTGAAAAATCTTCGCACTAAAATAAAAAAATAACTATACTAGTGCATAGAGCACAAAAAAATAGCCAAGATCAAAAAAACTTTCGTGAGAAACGGAGTCCGTATGAGCAAGAACGAAGCATTTGAAAACTGTATTCAAATCTATAACTGCCAATGGAGAGGGGGTCTTCTGTAGCTTTTTGAATTTGTTTCTGCAAAATATGCAGTCTGTATGCAAAAACTAAAAGATACCCAGATGGGTTTTTTGCGCTGCGAATAAAACCTAGAAGGCATTTTTCTTTCTGATCTACAGAAGATGTATATCTAGTGTAAAATAGACACCTTTAGTTGCAAAAAATGACCCCATCAACCAAAAAATCACATGCAAAGGTAGAATCAGCTACCTAAGTCAAGCAAAGGCATGTTGCAACTTGCAATACTGATTAAAACACCAAATATGCAAGCTGATTGACAGATTTGAGCAAATCAAGATTTACTGGATCTTCATAAATCCTTTCTGATTCTCCAGATCATTCGAAAAATGCAAGAGAAGAGCATACGGGATTTTACAAGATCTCTACAAAGAATCTAACCTTATAAAACTAGCTCTGATACCATGTTAAAATCTGTAAAACAGATTATAACCCAGAATCAATTGAAAGAGTTAGAAACATAAACTGTAAATACAAAAAAAAATAACGGCAATACCATGAGATTGATGTGAAATGCTCAAATGGCAAAATAGTATCAGATAACTATCTCCAATATCGAATGAAAATACAAGCTAGGTAGCATGCTTATATAGACCAGAGAGAGGGAGGAGGTGGCAACACCGACCAATGAGGAGCAACCATCTATCGGATTAAAGATAGCAAAGTATCTTCCCAAGATAGCTAATGGATGCTCACATGTAGGATGGTGACACCTTGCAACCACTCACATAATAAGACATGCTTTATTAACCTAAGCAAGCTTAAATAAATGTGTAGGAAAAACCTTATAATAAGGAATAAAACACCTACACTAACACACCCTAGTTCAACCTTGTTGGCAGCCTATACATAAACTAAATCAGCTTCAAGAGTATGCAAAGGAGGAGATTGTAAGCATAAAGAGTATGTCGCTTGATCTCAATAACACATTGCTAGAAATCAATAAGCAAATAAAAGAAATCAAGAAGCAACAAGAGTATGAGCAGCAACAGGAAGAGATAGATTATCAAGCCTATCTTCATGAGCTGGAGTTGGAGGCACAAAGGATACAGTTTGAGGAAAATCTTAGGAGGGAGATAGTAGCAAAGGAGGAGCAGATGAAGTTTTTTCTTGCACAAGTACAAAGGCACGGGATCCAAATAGCTGCATTCATTCCAGATCAGCCTATTCAAAATGAGGTTAGTAGGTATCAAATTCCAAGTTTCAGAAATTTTGATTTTAATTAGGAGCCTATTTGCATTCAAAATTAGTCTATTAGCCCTCAGTATCAGTCACATCAAGTACCTAAACCAAGTCATCACAGTCTTGAGCAACCATGGTAGCCTTCTTGGACCAAATATCCTGATTATAAAATGCCAAATCTTATTAAGGCTACCCCTTCCATACCAATCCAAAATTAGAAAGAGGAAAAGGTAGTAGTATCTAAACCAATCAAGATTCCAAGTTGGTATGGTGAACAAGAGCAAAAGGTTTTAGAGCCCAAGCCAATCAAAATTCCACATTTTAGTCTAGTAGTTGAAGGTGCTATTGTTTTTACTGTGTCCCCAACTGAAAATAAGCATAATTCATATGAAGAGGATGCTGGTTCAAATTTGGCACTCAATCCTTTGCATTTTGATTCATTTGACAAGTTTTCTAATGATGTTTACAAAATAAATGAAAGCAGGATACAGATATTGGAAGGGCAAAATCTTCAATTGCAAAGATAGGTTGCCCACATTCCGATGGAGAAAGCCCCATGTGAGGAGGAAGAGCTGGTTTTTTTGTTTGACCAGTTACCTAGTTTTATTGAGCTAGATGAAGAGCTCATACCATAGGCAAAAATAACAAAACATCATAAAGATGCAAGTAATTTTGACGGTTTGCTGATTTACCAAGAATAGAATGAGGACAGTCATGAGAACACTGGGACTTTGGAGCTTAAATCAACTATTCTATCAACTGTTCCTAAAAGCCTTCAAAGATCTGATAGTTTTGATGATATATTGGCTATACTAATGGAAGAAGATGATTCATTAACCATGGAGGAGGAATTGACATGGCAGGCTATCATGCAAGGTAAAAGTATTGAGCAATAGAAGGATGAAATTCATATGGTTTCAGTGTAAGATTAACAGTTAGATGAGAGCATGTTTTCAGGTATCATAGAAGTTTTTTGTTCTAACATTGATGATAAACTAGTATCATATGAGCCAACAGTAGGTGATCAGCATATTTAGGTCAAAGAGGCAGGCAAATCTTCATTCCAATATTGTGAACTAACTTTTTCAAATTAGGTTGAAATTGCAACTGAAAATAGGACAGCAAATCTAAATCAAGGCACCAAGAGTATTGGCAAAAAATACATCATTGCAAGAGGGTGTCCCATCAAGGATTTAGCTGTTAGAGAGCTAAATAAGGAGGTACATATTTCTTTTATTCCCAAGGAAAAGACTTTAGCCTTAGAACAACAGAATGAAATCATCTGTTCACCTCACAACATAAGTACACATGATCAGGTTCAAATGGTGAGTGATTTTATTTTCATTCTTCAGACAGTTTTGTAACATTTTGCAAGGTATATTCTCATGAATCACATCTTATTAGTGGCAAGTCACTTGATAGAACATCCTTTCTTAACCAGAAAGGGAAGTTATTTCACAAAGCTAGTTAATGGATTTGTTTGACTAGCTTCAATGACTGGTTAGTGTAGGGTAGAGTAGGATTTCAGTTCAGTATTTTGTTTTCCAAGAAGTGCACAGGCACATTTTGTTGGCCATGTCTTAAATAGGTCAGAATAGTTTCAGTTTCAGTTTTGTTTTGCTGTTGTAGTTTTCTTTTAGTTTTGAGTTGCAGAAAGTTTTTCAAAGTTTCAGGCAGAAAAAGACTCATGTGCCCAATGGAATTGCAAGGCTACTGGTTCTATTTTGTTTGGCAATAAAACACCCCTGAGAGGTCGCCAAAAATGTTACTAAATTATGTTTACACCTAATTTAGCAAGGCCTGAGTTGCAGTTGTCACAAGAGGGCTAAAAGAAAACTTTTAAGTATAATGATCAAACAGTGAATGTATGATATCTTGGCAAGAGACAAGCAAAGATCATTTGTCAGGATAATCTGTCAGTCCAATTAGAATTGTCAAACCATCCTGACAAGTGAAGTTATCTGATGACAAGAGACCACACAGTCAATGGATGACAGGAGGTTTTAACTGGTTTTATTTTTCAGCTATGATATGATTGAATTATTCAAGTAATCACAATTCAGTGTGAAGGAAAGATATTTATAAAACTGTCATTTCATATATCATGTTTTGAACATATGTTTCATATCATATTCAATTATTCCATCCTATGCCTTTGATTCAAAAAAGTAAACATACATAAATCACTTGCATAAGGTAAAGTAACTGATCATATTTAAAGAAATGTTTAAATGTGTCCCACACAAGCCACGGGAGTGACTAAACTGAGCATTAAAAACATTGTGCAAGCTATACATCTGAGGATAAAAGGAAAGAGAAAGAACATATGAGAAAAATGGATATCCATCATTGCCTTTTTATAGGTTGATCTTCTTGATTGGCTGCTTGATCTTCATGTCTTTATCTTTTACTCCTAATTAGGACAGTGTACTTGCAAAATTGGAGAAAATCCCCGTTAGAAGCTCCGTATATGTAGATTCATCATATGCTTTATCACCAGACATATAAAAATTGCAAACATTATGCATTAATGAGATTGGATCAAAATCAGATAGGTGTAATAAATCAGATCATCATTTGAAAGATCAATCAACTTCAAGAGGTATGTTTTTATGCTAACTTGTTCATGCAATGTGTAGGTAGAGGTATAGTCATTATGCAAGACATTTCAATATGTGGATTAAAATGTGGATCCCACAAGGGTTGAGTCCAACATGCTGCCCCTTGATCTTAAGAGGGGTATGAGATGAACAAAGAGACTTTCAGATCAACAAATAAGAGCATATTCTTATTGAGAGTCAATGGCAACACCAGATAAGCATGAGACAACTTCCAAGGTAGGATAGTCAACATCAAAGCAATATCAGATAAAACAGTCCCATCAGGTGTATCACAGCCACAAAGGCATCATGGAACAACCATATACACCATAAACAATGCCTCATGAAGATGGAGTTATGATAGCTCTCAATGAAGATTAAATGGTATGCATACAACCAGAAGATTACAGAGTCTAACCCTAAAGAGCTCATCATATAAACAATCATCATGGAAGTCTCCTAGACTATAGAACAGTAGTGATATATCATCTATAGGGAGAAAAGAAATACAAATCAAGAATACAGTGATCAGATACAACCATGAAAAGGGAAACTCACATCACACCAAGTATGTGTTTGAGTCAAGAGAGAATGCAATACTTTTGAGTCAAAGAGGTCATAATAATAGTTTTAGAGCATATGGAACAACTTAGAAGGAGAGTAGTTACATGCTTCATAAAATGAGGTTACAAGATATATGCAAAGCCTAAGTAGAACAACATGAAATAAATGTACAGGAGACAAAGAGACTGGAACAAGATATAGCCATAGCATCTTTATGCTAGAGTAATGAACAACAGTAATAGGTTACATCCATGGACAACAAAGCTACAAGAGGTAGCACATTAAGGATTAGTTCATGAGTGTTCATATCATGCAAAAGAAGAGGAAAATTAGAGCTACAGGAATATATTGCTACTCCAAATGTATCAATTACAAGAAAATCAAGACATAGTTTTATAAGATACATTTTTCTTGCATACATCAAAGTTACATAAAGGGATATGTCTGTTAACATGAATGAAGTTTCTTGTATATTTTTTACTTGTTGCATACTCAGAATGGAGGCCCAGTTGTACCAAAATGCTTATCATGTTTTGAAAACCTTATCACCATTTTTAGGGTACAGTCAAAGAAGTGAAAAAGGAAGCCAATACAGAGTAACCCATATGGGGTTTTAACATTAAAATGTAGATACAGAAAAGAGTTACAGACTGTGACCAAGATGGAGTTCTTCTTCCAAAGAAAAAATACCCACGTTATTTGTTGAAAACCCATGTGTTATTCTTCATTTTTGCAGAGGTTTCTTGTTATTTCAGAAGTGAAAATGCAGAGAAAGTATAACATATGTTGTTTTTGTCAAAACCCTCATCATTTTTTCAAAACCCTAGATGTATTTATACTTGAAAAAGAAGAAGGTATACAAAATAAGATACAAAACTATACAATCATGGCCGTGATAGGAAAGAACCTTGAAGAACGGCCTTATTCTTCAAGAAATGAAAACCCTCAATCTTCTTTTCCGAACCCTTGTGTTTTTTTGTTATGCAGGAGAAAGGAGTTTAGAGAAAGGAAGATACAGTTATAGCCGTGACCAAGAAAGTGATATTATTTGAAAAAAATCAAAATCCTCTGCATATTCTCTTCAAGCCCTTGTTTTTTCTTATCTATATAAAAGGAAAATGATACAGAGCAAGATACAGTCAAGGCCATAGTCAGAGAAAGGCCATTTTTTGAAAAAATGAAAACCCCATGTTAGCAGTTTTTGAAACCCTTGTTTTTCTTGTTTGCGGAGAAGTTGAGTGAAGGAAAAGAAGAGAGACTATAGGCCGTAGCCAGTAGAGGAGGTTTTCTACAATAAAAATGTAAAACCTACAATATTTTTGAAACCTTTATATTTTTCTATTAAATATCTGCAAAAAGAGGTCAAAAGAAAGTAACATACAGGCATGGCCGTAGCCAAGAAAGTCTCTCCTTCAAGAAAAAGAAGACCCATTTCATTTCCTTTAAACCCATATCAGTGATGCAAGGATACAGTCCAAGGAAATGAAAATGGTAAAGGGAGATGAAGATTTACCTTGTATTATTGCAGAGAAGAAATGCTAGAGGCCGTAGACCTTTTTATTTTTTGAAACCCTCAAATGTAGGAGGTCGACAAGATATCCATTAGAGATACAAAAAAAACATAGTGAGAAAAGAATGAAAGACTCATAAATGCTCAAAAGGAACTATCCAAGCCACAGCCAGATGAATACACAATGATAGAAAAATCAAAGAAAATGGTTTAAGTCCTTACTAAGAGAGCTCACCTTTCATGTTTACGAAGAAAATGCAAAGAAATCGACCAAGTGAGTTTGAAAGTTATAGAGATAAGCATGAGTTCATCAAACCCTAGCCGTCAGCCCATGAAGTTGTAGAGACAAAGTTCAAAGGCATAACAAAATGAAATGATAACTTTTAGGGTTCGAGATCTTCTTTTGATCGATGGTGTCTTTTCTTTCTTCAGATTTTTTTTTGACTTCAAAGAATTTAAAAATCATTGCCTTATCTACACTGTGGTCAAGACTTTTAAGTCTTGTTACCTAATGATTATGCATGGGGAGGCCCATGGGCTGAGCTTTTGATTTCCTTTTCATTTGATTTTTGTGAAGTCAAAAGTAAACAATCATAACAAGGTAAGGCCTTATACCTTTGTTCCCTTTTTTCAATATGTTCGAGTACATGAAGATCAAGTCGAAGTGCCTTATGCCACATGGGGATCAAGTCAAAAGTCAAGATGCATTATGCATTTCAAGATACATGTGCCATTTGAAGTCAAACAAATGAAAATCATTTTAAGGCATGATAGTAAAAGTGATAAAGGCAAAAGGTAATAATGCAATGTGAAATCAAATGATAAGGGATATGGATAAGGTAAATGCAATTTGAAGTCAAGTGATAGCAAGAGTTGGAGGAGTAATAAGGTAATAATGCATGTAAATTCAAAAGAGTATGCATGAGTATTACATTGGGCAAATATAAAGATAATATACATTATGAAGGGATGTATTATAAAGTCTAAGGTGGTATTGATGAGATGGTGCATGGTGATGGAGTAATAAGGTTGTATGCATACATTTATCATTCTTTTGATAATGCATGATGTAATTTGCATGTAATGACCGAAGTATTTGCATGGGAGACATAAGGAGACGAATATTCTTTATTTTTTGCATGCATGATGACCCTTTTCTTTGACATCATTGATAATGCAATCATGCAAAATTTGTAAAACTAAGATGGAGAGATAAGGTGTTCTTTTTCTTTTTAATCCTTCTTGCATGATTTTACAACTATAAATAATGTAAACAATTAATAAAGTAATATTTTATAAATTACTTTATTATTTTGTCACAAATTTGTAAATCAAGGAGATTAGACAAATTGAAACTCATAATGGAGTAATCATGCAAATAGTTACTTTATTCTTTGTCCACATTATCAACACATGCAAAATCTTGCAAAAATGGAAGAGTTGAGTTAACTGAAGACTTTGGAGTCTTTTTGCATGATTTAGAGGACAAATTGGAGGGTTTTGGTCAACTCTTGGGTCAAACACATAGAGAGAAGTAGTTTTGAGCTATTTTTGCTCATTTTTAGGTAGTTTTGACCCTTATTTTTAGGAATTTCATTGTTTTCTCATGGATCAAATTGGATAGCTTATTTTTAGAGGTAGTTGCCTACAGTTGATTTTTTTTAAGCCTCTTGGAGAGAGAAAACTATATATTGTAAGAAAAACTTAGGTTTTTCTAGTTCTTGCCTTTTTTCTCTTTAAACTTTGAGAGAGAAAGAAGGTTTTGTAACACATTATTATAGATTTATAGAGATTACATCAGGTTACAAGTTCTATCCTTCATCATTTATGCAATTATTTCCTTTATTTTTTAGCTTGATCAAGTATGTACCTTCCATTAATGCAACTTGTATGAGTGATTTGATGAGATTTTATTTTGTTTAACATCAAAAACTTTAAAATCATTGTCTCATTTATACTTGCATGTGTTAGATAGCAGTGAAAATCACAGGTCTTAGGTTGTGCAATTGGAGAATCTTTCTTTTATGTTGTGAAAAGACCCCTTTTCCTTCAAACAAAAATATTTTCCAGCCTTCCTTAGAAACATTTTTGTGATCAATTTGCTAAAAGTGGTTTGTGTGGATAGATTTTCTGAGATCTATTGTGAGTTAGATTGCCAAGTTTTCATCAGTTTTAGGTGCATCACCATACCTTTTACAATTTTTTATTGCTTTTAGAAAGATCCTTTTACCCTTTGCCACATCAAAGTTATAGATCCAATTGAATATTTTAAGGGAACCAACTCATAATCTAGAGGTTCAAACTCAACATAGGTCACCCACAGCTTGAGTTTGATCCCATGTTACACGAGATTGCTGAGCTTCACAACTCTGCATAACTAGACAAATTGAAACTCATAATAGAGTAATCATGCAAATAGTTACTTTATTATTTGTCCACATTATCAACACATGTAAATTCATGTAAAAATGGAAGAGTTAAGTTGACTGAAGACTTTGGAGTCTTTTTGCATGATTTATAAGACAAATTGGAGGGTTTTGGTCAACTCTTGGGTCAAACACATAGAGAAGCAATTTTAAGCTATTTTTGCTCATTTTGAGGTAGTTTTGACCCTTATTTTTAAGGATTTCATTGTTTACTCGTGGATCAAATTGGAGAGCTTATTTTTTAAGGTAGTTGACTGCAGTTAATTTTTTCTAAGCCTCTTGAAGAGAGCAAACTATATATTGTAAGAAAATCTTAGGTTTTTCTAACTCATTATTGCAGATTTATAGAGATTACAACATGTTACAGGTTCTATACTTTGTCATTTATGCAATTATTTCCTTTATTTTTTAGCTTGATCAAGTATCTACCTTCCATTAATGCAGCTTGTATGAGTGATTTGATGAGATTTTATTGTGTTTAACATCAAAACCTTTAAAATCATTGTCTCATTTATACTTGCATGTGTTAGATAGCATTGAAAATCATAGGTCTTAGGTTGTGCAATTAGATAATCTTTCTTTTATGTTGTGAAAAAACCCCTTTTCCTTCAAACAAACATATTTTCTAGACTTAGAAATATTTTTGTGATCAATTTGTTGAAAGTGGTTTTTGTGGATAGATTTTCTGAGATCTATTGTGAGTTAGATTGCCAAGTTTTCATCATTTTTAGGTGCATCACCATACCTTTTACATTTTTTTATTGATTTTAGAAAGATCCTTTTACCCTTTTCTACATCAAAGTTATAGATCCAATTGAATATTTTAAGGGAACCAACCCATAATCTGGAGGTTCAAACTCGACATAGGTCACCCACAGCCTAAGTTTGATCCCATGTTACACAGGATTGTTGAGCTTCACAACTCTGCATAATGGGTGCAATCCTGCTCATCAACAATATCTAAGGCCAGTACTGAAAATACATGTATGTTGTGGCACCATAGATTGGACCACACTAGTAATAATGTTTTGAAAACTATTAAGAATAAAGATTTGTTGGATGGTTTCTCTTATTCTAATGAGCACTTTGGTTTTTGTGAGCATTGTGTGTTTGGTAAACAAAATAGAAAATCATTTCCTTTAGGAAGCAATAGAGCAAAATAGAAGTTAGAAATTATTCATATGGATGTGTTTGGGCCTGTGGATAATGAATCTATTGGAAAATATCATTATTTTGTCACCTTCATTGATGATGTGTCAAGATTTACTTGGATTTATTTTATGAAAAACAAATATGAAGTTTTCACTAAGTTTAAGGATTTTAAAGTCTTAGTAGAGGGCGGGTACAAAAAGTTGGGGGCCAAAAAGTGGACAAATTTTTTTTAAAAAAATTTAAGCAATAACGCGATCGCATTATAACGTGCTCGCATTATGGCTTGGTGATGTTGAGCCTAAGGCTCGGCAAAACCAAGCCATTGTTGGAACAAGGCCGGACAACTAAGAGGGGGGGAGTGAATCAGTTGTCCCACCATTTTAACCTTTTTCTAATTTTAATCTTCTTTCACAACTTACAAAATGATTAATGATGTAACCATTAAAGCATGAATCAATAACACACGAGCAGAACCACAATTAAGACACTTGACACCAAGATTTTTAATATGGAAACCTAGTTAAGGGAAAACCATGGTGGGGGTTAACCCACAAGATTCGTACCCTGTTAAAAGTACTTAAAAATTGGGAAGGCACTTGCCTTTGGGCACACTGCCCAAAGCTCACTACTCAAAGAGGCTCACTGTCTATAGGAGGCTCACTGCATACAAGAATTTATGTTTAATACAGAAAGAACGAACTGAGAAATAACATCTTCTTCATGTCTGGTTCAGTCCCATTGAAAGCTCACAAAACTTCTTCTCTCCCCTAAAACACTTCTTCATTATCTCTTCATCCTTTACTGCTCTTATTTTTCTTCTCCTCTTATTTGCTCTACCTCTATGCCTTTCTTAGGATTTTATCATTTTCACACACACTTCTTTCCACAACTCATCCACAAGTATTTATATGCTTCATCAACCTTGGAATAAACATCAAGGTCAGTTTGACTTAATGTGAATCACTTATACGTTGGCCAAACATAGATGAGACTTGAATCTACCTCAAACAACACACCATACTTCATAGAACCTCTCTTAGAACATCCGCATCATGCTTGAATCATCCGGTTGGACAAGACTGGAAGAACAACAATACCAAGGAAGAAATATTCAACAACGAGCTCAATCTTCAATGCGGACCTCCAACACAGCAAGCACACGATCCAGAGACCTCCACAAGCATATTAAATTCAACAATAACATCCGCACTATTCCAAATCATTAGAGTCACTTGCATCTTCGTCCGGTACCTCAAGAACACTGTCTGTCATGACTATCACACTAGAAAGAATGCTTGCGGGCCTCCAAACCATGAATCACTTGAGTTGAGGATACACGTTGACTTCTCAAAGATGCCTCTAGATCCGCAGATCATATTCATTGTGGAGCAATCCAGACCAACTTACTATCACTCTCTCTTCTGAATACTGCAAAACCTAGTTCTACTCAGATGGCCATAGCTTCTTCAAATCTTCATGCAAACCTCTCAAATCTTAACTAGAGCTACTTTAGACAATCCTCTACACAACCATATGGTCCATGAGCTTTGTCTTCATTCCTCTGGATATGAGGAGCAATCTACTTCATTGATCTGTACTATCTTCATTATTTCTGGCAAAGAGATATTTGACATACTTCTTCCTTCCAAAGAGGCTAATTTTCTCAATATCCTCAACATTCTAAATAAGCAATAGATTAGGATACAGTTGACACCAATGACAACAAGGATATGTTGACATCAATGACAACACCGATTAGGCACATATTTACAACAATCTCCCCCTTTGTCATTGATGGCAACATATGATGTGAAAATTTGATTCAACCATCAAGATAAGAACTTCTCCCCCTTTCTCTCATCACACCTGCAACAATTTTTCTTTATAGCTCCCCCTTTTACCAGCAACTAGTTTTTCATATGACTTCTCTCCCCCTTTGACATCAATGGCAAAGGGCACATATTTTCAATCTTTTCTCCCCCTTATTGTTTCATACTGATCTCCAAAATTTGCATACTAACTACTCCCCCAGAGTAGAATCTCCTTAACATCAATCTGGATCACAAGATATGACTATGAATTCCACCGGACTGATGCACCCTAGTGCATCTTAGTTTTGATCAGGAGGGGTAATAACCCCTAACTTCTCTCTGAGATACTCAAAAGTATCCTTGGGTAGAGGCTTAGTGAAGATATCTGCAATCTGATCCTTTGAAGAAACAAACTCCAATCTGACTTCATTCTCATTAACCTTCTCTCTCAAGAAGTGAAACTTGATTGATATATGCTTTGTCTTTGAATGCAACATCAGATTCTTTGAGATGCTTATTGCACTTGAATTATCATAGAAGATTGTAACAGGCTCCTCAAACATAATTCTAATGTCCTTCAACATTTTCTTCATCCACAAAACTTGAGTACAATTGTTTGCTGTTGCAATATACTCTACCTCTACAGTAGACAGAGATATTGCCTCTTGCTTTTTTCTCATCCAAGAAACCAATCTCCTTCCCAACAAGAATATACCACCACTAGTACTTCTCCTGTCATCCACATCTCCTGCCCAATTAGCATCTGTGTATGCATGAAGAGTGAAGTCATTATCCTTTGGATACCATAAGCCATAATCAAGTGTCCCTTTGAGATATCTAAAAATTCTTTTGACTGCTACAACATGGGATTCTCTAGGATCAGCTTGAAATCTAGCAACAAGTCCAACTGCATTCATGATATCAGGTCTGGTCTGAGTTAGATAGAGCAGTCCTCCAATCATTGATCTATACCTTTTCTAATTTGCCTTAGGGGAGTCATCATCTTTACTCAACTTGCATCTGGTTACCATAGGTGTACTCATTAGTTTTGAATCTTCCATTCCAAACTTTTTCAACAATTCTCTCACATATTTAGACTGAGATATGAAGATACCTTTATCTAACTGAATGATTTGCAGACCTAATAAGAAATTCATTTCTCCAAACATTGGCATCTCAAAGTCACTTTGCATCTGATCAGCAAATGTTTTGCACATACTCCCATTTCCACCAAAAATGATATCATCAACAAATACTTCAACAATCAAGATGTGTTCATGATCAATTTTGATATAAAGATTACTGTCTGCTGTACCTTTGCTAAAACCTAATTTTAGTAGATACTTATCTAGTCTTGCATACTAGGCTCTTGGGGCTTGTTTCAGTCCATACAATGCTTTCCTCAATCTGCAGACCATATCTCCTTGATCAGACAACTGAAATCCTTTTAGTTTCTCAATGTAGACTTCTTCATCCAATTCTCCATTCAGGAATGCTGACTTGACATCCATCTGATAAACCTTGAAATCTTTATAAGCAACAAATGCAAGAAATAATCTGACTACTTCTATTCTTGCCACCGGAGTAAAAGTTTCTTCAAAATCAATTCCTTCCACTTGAGAGTATCCTTTGCACACCAACCTTGCTTTGTTTGTCACTTCACTATCCTCATTTAGTTTATTCTAGAAGACCCATTTAGTTCCAATAACATTTTTTTCTTCAAGTCTAGGAACAAGATCCCAAGTGTGAATCTTTTCAATTTGTATTAATTCTTCTTCCATTGCTTTTACCCAATTTTCATCATTGCAAGATTCACTTACTGATTTTGGTTCAATCTTTGAAATCAAACAAATCTCCTCTTGATCTTTAGCAATTCTTCTTCTAGTTTGAACACCTTTATTTCTATCTCCTATGATCTGATCTTCAAAATGATTCAACCTTACATACCTGGGAGTTTTGGGATTTGCTTGAACTTCTGATTCTTGAGCTTGTTCCTTAACATCTGCACTAACTTCTTGAGTTATTGGATATTTCGGATCAATTTGGATCTGAGTCTGAGATTGAACTTGCTTTCCTTGACTTTGACTTTCATATTGATCATCTAAATCATATCCGCAAGACCTGAAAGATCTTTCTTTGCTCTCATCAACTCTGACATTAGCACTTTCAACAATCCTTTTCAATCTCTTGTTAAAGCACCGGTATGCCTTGCTTTGAGTAGAGTAACCTAGAAATATTCATTCATCACTTCTTGCATCAAACTTGCCTCAATCCTCATCTCTTTTGATATAGCATTTACTACCAAAAACTCTAAAATATTTCACAACTTAGGAGGATGATCAAACCATAGTTCATAAGGTGTCTTACCAAAATTGCCTTTGATCTACACCCAATTAAGAGTATAGACAACAATACTCACAACTTCTCTCCAATAGACTTGTGAAACATTTGCTTCCATCATCATGGTCCTAGCATTTTCTTGAATGGTTTGGTTCTTTCTTTCCACAATTCCATTCTGCTGAGGAGTCCTAGGAGAAGATAACTGTATTTTTATTCCATGTTTTTCATAGAATTTATCAAACTCATCGGAAGTAAACTCTCCACCTCTGTCAGATCTTAGACACTTTATCTTCACACCACTCTTATTCTCCACCATAACCTTGAACACCTTGAATTTATCAAGAGCTTATAATTTTTCTTTCAAGAAGGTTACCCACATCATCTGGGAGTAGTCATCAATCAGCAACATAAAATATCTGTCTCCTTACACACTCCTAATTCTAGCAGGGCCACATAGATCAGTATGCACAAGTTCCATTAGTCCACTTGAAAATTGTTCTTTACTCTTGAATGATGTTCTGTTTTGTTTACCCAATTGACATTCTCTACACATGCTATCAGCAGGTTTCACAAGTTTTGGAAGATCTCTCACAACCTGAGTAGAACTTATCTTGACAATGTTATCAAAATTCACATGACACATTCTCTTATGCCATAACCAAATTTGATCAATTTGAGCGATCAAGCAACTCTTACCAGAACTACTTAAATGAAAGATGTTACCTCTAATCTGAGTACTAGATGTAATTTCAGTTCTGGAGCTTTCCAAGATTCTGCATTTTCCATCCTGGAATCGGAGATCATAACCCTTGTCAACCAACTGTCCAACACTAAGAAGATTATGCTTCAATCCTTCCACATATAGAACATCATTAGTGTTTTTCTTACCATCAAAAGAGATGGATCCTCTACCATAGATTCTACCAATTGAGTTGTCTCCAAATTTCACAATTCCACCTTCATACTTTTCAAAGCTTTCAAACTTACTTTTATCACTAGTCATATGATGAAAACATCCACTATCAATTACCCATTCATCTTTTTCTACAACTTGAGCAGCTAAGACATTTTCCACATTTGCACAGCTAGCAAAGTCAGTAGGCACCAGATCTTCTTCTTTGATAGCAATGAACACCCAATCATTTTCAGTGGAACCTCCATGATCAGATTCATCATCTGTGACTCCTTCTTCACCAGCTTCTTGTACATAGTAGAATTTCTTCTAAACCCTAGATCTGTTGGGGTTTGGTTTTGAAACCCTCTTTGGACACCTTGAGGCAAAATGACCAATCTTATTACAAGAAAAACATTTGAATGACAACTTTCCTTCATACTTACTAGATCCTCTTGGAAATCTTTTGGCAATAAGGGCTTCAAGTTCATCATACTCAATTTCATCATCTTCAAGATCCTTCCTTGCCTTCTCAAATCTGTTTGATCTTCTTGAAGAGATTTCACCCCGATCATATCTTTGCTTTCCATGAACACTGGCTTTAAATGCAGATTTAGACTTAGGAAGAGAATCACCAAACTCACTCATTTCAAATGTTGAGAGCTTACCAACCAACTGATCCATTGTAACAGTTGTCACAGTCTCGATCTCTTCAATGGCAATAACTTTATGTGTGTATGCCGAAGGTAAGGATCTGAGCACTTTGGCAACAATCTTTGATTCTTCCAATGCTCCACCAACACTCCTGATACCAGTCACAAGTTCATTCACCTTATGCATGTAGGAAGTAATGTTTTCATTTTTACTCATCATCAACCTTTCGTATTACGTTTCAGGCTCTACAGCTTGGCACATTTGACATATTTATCACCTTCATATAGAGTTTCCAACTTTTTCTAGATTTCATGAGTAGTTTTCAATTCCAGGACATTTTTAATCTCTATATTAGTTAGGGCACTCAACAATGCTTCTTTGGCTCGAATGTTGTGTTCAGCATCATTGAGTTTGTCTAGAGTTGAAGGGCCTTTCTCCAGAATCTTATACTCATCCTTAGTTATGAACCAAAACCCATACATTGCAAATGACACTGCATGCACACCTTCCAAAGGGAGTAATTTATTCCATCAAATCTCAAACTTTCCTTTTTGTAAGTCAACATCTTGGATCTCCTCAAGCAGTCAAGCTTCTTTTAGAGGAACAGGCTCTGATACCAATTGGCTGGACAACTTAGAGGGGGGGGTGAATTAGTTGTCCCACCATTTTAACCTTTTCTGATTTTAATCTTCTTTCACAACTTACAAATAGATTAATGATGTAACCATTAAAGCATGAATCAATAACACATGAGTAGAAACACAATTAACACACTTGACACAAAGATTTTTAACGTGGAAACCTGGTTAAGGGAAAACCACAATGGGGTTCAACCCATAAGATTCATACCCTATTAAAAGTACTTAAAAATTGGGAAGGCACTTACCTTCAGGTGCACTACCTAGAGCTCACTTCTCAAAGAGGCTCACTGCCTATAGGAGGCTCACTACCTACAGGAGGCTCACTACCTACAACAATTTATGTTTAATACAGAAAGAATGAACTGAGAAATAGCATCTTCTTCATGCTTGGTTTAGTCCCATTGAAAGCTCACAAAACTTCTACTCTCCCCTAAAACACTTCTTTGCTATCTCTTCATCCTTTACTGCTCTTGTTTTTCTGCTCCTCTTCTCTGCTCTACCTCTATACCTTTCTTAGGATTTTATCATTTTCGCACACACACTTCTTTCCACAACTCATCCACAAGTATTTATATGCTTCATCAACCTTGGAATAAACATCAAGGTCAGCTTGACTTAATGTGAATCACTTATACATTGTCCAAACATAGCTGAGACTTGAATCTACCTCAAACAACATGCCATACTTCATAGAACCTCTCTTAGAACATCCACAACATGCTTGAATCATTCGGTCAGCCAAGACTAAAAGAACAACAACACCAAGGAAGAAATCTTCAACAACAAGCTCAATATTCAATGCAGACCTCCAACACAATAGGCACACGATCCAAAGACATCCACAAACATATTGAATTCAACAATAACAACCGCACTATTCCAAATCATTAGAGTCACTTGCATCTTCATCTAGTACCTCAAGAACACTATCTTCCATGACTGTCAGACTAGAAAGAATGATTATGGACCTCCAAACCATGAACCACTTGAGTTGAGGATACACACTAACTTCTCAAAGATGCCTCTAGATCTGTAGATCATAAGTTTTCATTGTGGAGCAATCCAGACCAACTTACTGTCACTCTGTCTCTTCTGAATACTACAAAACCCAATTCTACTCAGATGGCCATAGATTCTTCAGATCTTCATGTGGACCTCTCAAATCTTAATTGGAGCTACTTCAGACAATCCTCTACACAACCATATGGTCTGTGAGCTTTAATCTTCATTCCTCTGGATATCAGGAGCAATCTACTTCACTGATCTGCATTGTCTTCTTTGTTTCTGGCAAAGAGATATCTGACTCACTTGTTCCTTCTAGAGAGGCTAATTTTCTCAATATCCTCAACATTCTAGTCTTCTAAATAGGCAATAGATTAGGATGAAGTTGACACCAATGAACACAAGGATATGTTGACATCAATGACAACACTGATTAGGCACATATTTGCAATAGCCATAACATGCTCTCATTATAATGTGAGCATGTTATGCTCTGCTATTAAAAAAAATGTTGTTAAAGCTTATCATTCACACAAATGCAGATGTTCATATTATATAAGACTGAATTATATTAGAATATTAGAGATCCCTTATAAAAATGTAATAACAAAACTACTTTTCCTTATGTTAGGTTGTTAAACCCATCGTTTTTGTCACTCTTCTCTTAACAAAATAAGATGAATAAGCATAGAAGGTAGAGAATTTGATCTTACTAGTTTGTATATTGGTTAGTTTACATTCCGTGATTTCATTTTCATTGAATAAAAAGGTTTATCTGATTTCAAATAAGGGGCAAAGTTCACTATCATGTGCTTTTCTGGATGAGAGGGTCCATAATGTCCAGGGTTCTTCCAAGAATGGCCTGCAACTGAAATAAGTTTTTGTTATACCAATTCTCCTAGTAAAACTACAATTCAAATGCTTGCTTTGAAAGTTGAAATAAATTAAATTAGACTTACAATTTTGATTTTCTCCCATTGCTTCAACATCATTGTTGTTTTCCCCATCAGAAACCAATTCATTCAATAACTTGCTACCCATTGGTTGACTTGAACTGCATACTCTATTAGAAGAAGGGCATCTTTTATCTATATCAATGTTGGTATTCATAAGCTGAAGAGCATTGATATTTTTCACACACCTTGTTCTTTGAAATATCTTAACCTTAAATATGACTTGGATATGTACTTGAACACAACAAAATCTCCAATCTCCAGCCCATGATGATTCACAAAATTTTCCCAACCTTTCCTAAATTCCAGTTTATTTACATGGTACCCCCTAATTGTACATCCCACTCCTGCCCACTTGGGCCTTAAAACACCATATGTTCGTTTGTATCGTTTCTAAATTATGAAACAAATGCAGGAGGAATGTGCTCTAGTAAACACATTATACAATGAGATTTTACAAGTTCTTAACAGTGTACAAGAAATAAAAGGATGAAAAATATTGTATAGAGTTACCAGTTTTTGTGCAAAGTCTCCAAGCATAACCTTGATGAAGGAGGCACACCCATTAAAGCACTCTTTATCATGGTATTTGCCATATTTTTAAAAAACATTTATGATTGCATGCTCTGCATGGTATAAAAAGCTCCCCCGTTTCTTCATCCTCCATGGCAAATGTAGATGCAAAAGCCTATGTAAAATAACCCAAACAAAAAGAACTGTACATAATCCTGAATTATCTACAAGCACAAATATACCTACAAATACAATAAACAAAATTGGTAGAGAGTGAATTTTACACAATATTAGTATAGGGGAAAAAAATTGAGCAATAGTTTGAGTGATTGACGGTACTTGGTATTTTCTTAGTTGGTAGCACTTAAATTGAGGAGATGCAAAATTAAGTATGATTACACGGATCTGAAGAAAAGATGGTAGCCTGCAATCATTTTTTAAAATAATCATGGCAATTTTCCTCTATGGTACATTCCTTTATATATTTGATCATATGCCCTTTCAATGATGTTATCTCCATGTTCATATGCCCTAGTTATTTCCTTCAGTTTCTTTATTTTATCAGGACATAACCTAATATTTTGTTTTGTTTTGATTTTTGTTCATTGTTGTTACTAAATTTTAAAACAAATTGAAGTACGCAAAATTTTGTTTTTATTTTTGGTCACCTTTAGTTCCCAAATTTTAAAACAAATGTTTTTCTTAGTTTTTTTTGAGACTATGTTTGTAGTTGTGAATAATTCACTAACATTTTTTGGTATAGTTTAGTCAATCATTGTAATCGAGGTATTATTATCTATTGTATTTGTAATGTCTTTCCTTAGTTTTTTTGGGAAGAGATTAAACTATACCTCAAACCCTAATCCCTTAACCCTAAACCCTAATCCCTCAACCCTAAACCCTAATCCCTTATCCCTAAAGCCTCAACCCTTAACCCTTAAACCTTAAATCCTAAACCTTATCCCTAAACCCCCAACCCTCGACACTATACCTTAAACCCTAATCCCTTATCCCTAACCCTAAACCCTATCCCTAAAGCCTCACCCCTCAACTCTTAAACCTTAAATCCTAAACCCTATCCCTAAACCCTCAACCCTCAAAACTATACCTCAAACCCTAATCCATCAACCTTAAACCTTGATCCCTCAACCCTAAACCCTAATCCCTCAACCCTAAACCCTAATCCATTATCCCTAAACCCTAAACCCTATCTCTAAAGACTCAACACTCAACCCTTAAACTTTAAATCCTAAACCCTATCACTAAACCCTCAATCCTCAACACTATGCCTCAAACCCTAATCCCTCAACCCTAAACCATAATCCCTCAACCCTAAACCCTAATCCCTGAACCCTGAACCCTAATCCCTTATCTCTAAACCATAAACCCTATCCCTAAAGCCTCAACCCTCAACACTTAAACCTTAAATCCTAAACCCTATCTCTAAACCCTCAACCCTCAACACTATACCTTAAACCCTAATCCATCAACCCTAAAGCTTTAAAGCCTCAACCCTTATCTACCCCTCTCCTCTCCTATCTGCCTCACCCCATCTCTCCCCTATCTCTCAACCCTTAGCCATCTAGGTCTCTCTCTTATTGGTGCAGGGCCCCTAGGAGCGGTTTGATCCCTACAAGCATTGTGCTAGCATCTTTGATAAGTTGAGTTTTTGTTTGATGTGTTTTGTAATAAGGCTTTTTCATAGCCATGTTGGAAGGTCTATTCTTGTGTGGTCAAGAGGTCTGGGGTAACTTTATAAACCTCATATCCTTCTTAGTCCACTTGGACCTAGTTGTGCCACTTAGGCCTAGAAGGTCTAATATTGGCTTTTTGAGTTTGTTTGAGTTGTCTTAGTGTTTTACCATGGTCTAAGGAGTATGAGGGTGGTTTGATTCCATTGGATAAGTAAAACAAATCGCCATCCTTTGGAAAATGGAAAAACTCCATAATGTCTATTGTTGCCAATGTTGCCAATGACACATTGGCCGGTTGAAACTTAGTTTGGGCGGTTGAATCTGCCTTTGGAAGTTAGATACCAATTGGAATGGTTGTAAAAACATGGTAACTCACTCCTGTATGGCAGAGGACATCTGGTACGGAGTTTTGGGGCATTGAAACTACAGAAAATAGTAAATTTTCCTACTTTTCTCATTGTGTAAAGACTATATAGACTTTTCACGTGTGCAAATGTCATTTTTTTGAAAGTTATTGGAGTTAGGGTTCCAATGAAACTAGTTTGAGGTCCTAAAGTGGTCGGGATCAAAAGTTATTAATTTTTCTTTCAAAACAGGTCTAGAAACCCTGTTTTCTAGGGCAGCCATAGAAATCTGGCCCTAGAATGCATTCCCAATGGTGAAAATTCACAAAAACTAGTGAAATATAGGCTAGGGATGTGTATTATAGGATTCCAAAAGCATTTTTTTGGGAGATGCTATTTTCAATTTTTAAGGTGATGCCCTAGGTCAAGTATTTCATTGTATTTGGCCAAATTCATGCTATTTGAGGTTGTAGATGATAGAATCCTGATAGGGTGAGCAAATAAATGATGGATTTGTGTTTTAGGGACATGGTAGAAGCATTCCAAATTCTTGCCCCTGACCTATGCACCCAATTTTGAGCACTTGCTTTGTAACCTAGCCTAAATTGATCAATTAGGCCTAGACGACCAAATGAGTGTTCTGGATTGCTGGAGTAGAGTTGGAATAGGAGACTTGGGAGTTTGATAGGGTTCCATAGAGGGTATCTAAAACCATCATTTTCTTGCCTGGTCATTTGGGATTTTGTCAAGTTTTGTTGAGAAAACCTAGTTTGGAGGGCTAGTAGCCTTACTAGTCAAGGTATAGGTTGAAGAGTTTTGGGAAGTTGGAGATCAAATCAACTACATAGAAGGTGTTTGTTGATCTGTCCTAAGGTGTTAGAGAAGCCTAGAAGGTGGATCCATCACTAGGATACCAAATCCTTCATACACCCTTGAATGTGCCTTTGGTTGCTTGGTTGAAGGTTGTTTGAAGTGGGTGAGTGGACAAAGGACGGTAGAGGAAACTCTTGTGTGTTGCATCCCTTGTGTCACCTCTACATCAAGTGGTATTAGAGCCATCAAAGAGATGGGAGATAGAGAAGAAGAGGAAGAAATTCCTTCAAAGGTGACAAATGCCGAATTGGCAAAGATAGTGAGAGAACAAAAGGATGGAGGCTGAGATAGAAAAGTTGAAGAAAGAGAAAGACAAGAAGAAGAATCCAGAGGTCATCTTGGATTCAGATGAAGAGGATCAAGATGAGGAAGAAGGAGTGCCTATGGAAGAGCCACAAGGAGGCATGTCAGAGAGACAATTCTTAGATGCACTTAGAAAGTTGAGTAGGAAGGACACTAAGGCAGACTTACCTATGTTTCCTAGTAAGATGAATCTAGAGGAGTGCCTTGTTTGGATTGAAGCAATGGAGAACTATTTTGAATGTGAAGAAGTGGCAAAAAATCAGAAAGTGAGGATTGACAAATCAAGAATGAAAGGGCCAGCCTTGAGTTGGTGGAATTTTATTCAAAATGAGAGGATAGAAGATGATAGGAATCCTATCTCTACATGGAGGAAGATGGTACTTGAGATCAAGAAGCAATTTGTCCCTGAAGATTATGAGGTCAACTTGAACAAGAAGTTGCACAACTTGAGACAGAAGGACATGGACGTGAGCACCTACATAGAGGAGTTCCACAAGGTGACATTGAAAGCCAAGATGCTTGAGAATGAAAAACAGAAGCTTGCAAGGTATCTCAATGGCCTTAAGTACTCCATTCAAGACGAATTAACTCTCTTTAACCCGGAAACAGTCCATAAGTGCTTCCAAATGGCACTAAGGATTGAGGATAAGCAGAGGAGAAAAGGTGATTCTTGCAGCAATAGCAGAGGTAGAGGAAATTAGAACTTTAGGGGCAGAGGCAGATTTCAAAACATAGATAATTTCTCTAGACTCCAAGGTGGCGGATCACAAGAAGGCAGCCAAGGGCAGGCTGATAAAAATAGTACAAATCAGGGTCAGTTTAGAGGGAGAGGTAATGGCAGAGGTAGAAGTGGGGGCAGAGGTCCCAATGTGTTTATTGGAAGGTGTTTCTCTTGCAATCAGATTGGACATCAGTCCTTTAGATGCCCAGAGAAGATGGGAAACATTACTGCAAATTAGAAAGAAAGAAGAGTACAACTCCTTCAAGAAGAGGACTGTCAAAGCACCACAAGTTACCAAATAGCCTCTTCCAAGTCTGCAGCACCTGAGAGTGGAGAATGCATCATGTTTAATAGATCACTCATCATGCTAGCCACCAAGGAGCAGCCCCAAAGGAACAACTTGTTCAGAACCACTTGCAAGGTGAAAGGAAAAGTGTGCAAGGTAATAGTTGAGTCAGGTTCTTCTAAAAATTTGGCTTCTAATGAAATGGTGACTAAGTTAGGATTGGAAAGAATGCCTCATCCTAACCCCTATAGAGTCTTTTGGCTAACCAAGGAACAACAAATTGTGGTGAAAGATCAATGTTGGGTTGAATTCAAGATAGGTGAATACCATGATAAGGTTCTTTGTGAGACAGTGGATATGGATGCATGCCACCTTCTTCTTGGAAGGCCTTGGCAACATGACACAAGTGCCCAACATGATGGTAAGAACAATGTAATTCATTTGTCCAAGAATGGTGAAAAGTTTACAATGACTCCTTTGATTGATGATTGCAAAGAGAAAGTCATTTCTAGTTCAGTTATGCTGGTAGGTGAAAAAGAGTTTTTGTCTAACCTCAAGGAAGAGAAAGTGCCATGTTTTGCAGTAGTCCTCAAGCCCAAGGATGTGAATCCCAAGAAGGCCAAAGTGCAGCAACCTCTTAGGAGGATTGGACCAAAGGAAGTGGAAGAACTGTTGGAAAGGTTTCATGATGTGATAGCCGATGAGAGTAAGGATGCTCTTCCACCAAAGAGGGAGATTAGTCATGGCATTGATCTCATCCTTGGATCCACCCTACCAAACCAAGCAGCATACAAGTTGACTCCAGAGAAAAATGCTGAAGTGGCAAGACAAATCCAAGACTTGTTGGATAGAGGACTTATCAGGAGGAGTATTAGCCCATGTGCAGTACCTGCAGTACTTGCACCCAAAAAGGAAGGAACATGGAGACTATGCACTGATTCCAGGGCCATCAACAAGATCACTAGCAGGTATAGATTTCCAATGCCTAGAATAGAAGATTTAATGGATTGCTTGGGTAGGGCTAAGTACTTTACCAAGATAGATCTAAAAAGTGGTTACCACCAAATCATGATAAGGGAAGGGGATGAGTGGAAAACTACCTTCAAAACCAATGAAGGACTATTTGAATGGGTTGTCATGCCTTTTGGCTTGTCAAATGCACCAAGCACCTTCATGAGATTGATGAATGAAGTGCTAAAACCTTTCCTTAACAAGTTTATTGTTGTGTATTTGGATGATATACTAATTTTTAGTGACAGCAAGGAAGATCACATAAGGCATATCCATCAAGTGCTCAGGAGGCTTCAAGAGGAGAAGTTGAGAATCAATCTTGACAAATGTGTCTTCCTACAAGAAGAGTTAATATTTTTGGGGTTTGTCATGTCCAAGGGCAGCCTAAAAATGGATCCAAGTAAGGTTGAAGCCATTCTTAATTGGCCAACACCTACAATAACCTCGGAGGTAAGGAGTTTCCATGGTTTGTGTAGCTTTTATAGAAAGTTCATTAGAGGGTTTATTGGCATTTGTGCTCCACTTGTTGACACCATAAAAGGGGGCAAGAAATGTGTATTTGTGTGGACAAATGAGGCAACTCAAGCCTTTGAACTATTAAAGAAAAAAATTTCAGAAAAACCAGTCCTAGTGCTACCTAATTTTGACAAGGTCTTTGTGGTAGAGTGTGATGCAAGTAAGAGGGTTGTTGGGGGAGTCCTAAGTCAAGATGGGAGGCCTGTAGCATTCTTTAGTGAGAAGTTAAATGAGGCAAAACAAAACTACTCCACCTATGATCTAGAGTTATATGCCATGGTTCAGTCATTGAGGAAATGGAGACACTACTTATTGCCAAAAGAATTTATAGTTTTTACTGATAACCATGCATTAAGCTTCTTGAACAGGTAGCAAAAGTTGAATCATAGACATGTCAAGTGGATGGAGTACATCCAAGCATACATGTTCTCCATAAAACACAAGAAAGGAGTGGCCAATAAGGTAGCCGATGCCTTGAGTAGGACGAATCTTGTTGTGCAGACCATACAGTTGGAAAGTATATGTATTCATGCCATCAAAGATCAGTATGTAGCAGATGAGGACTTCAAAGAACCATACCTCTCTTGCAAGGCCATGACAGGAAGGTATAATACTGATTTTTCTGATTTTTTGTTGCAAGATGGATATCTTTTCAAGGGTAGCATGTTGTGTATCCCAAGAGGGTCTGTTAGAGAGAATATAATCAGGGAAAAGCACTGTGGCAGCATGTTAGGTCACTTTGGTATTGATAAGACCCTAGAATTGGTTAGGAGGTACTATTTTTGGCCAAAATTGCCAACCAATGTAAGGAAGTTTGTTGAAACTTGTCAAATTTGCCAAAGAGCAAAGGGGCATACATCAAATGCATGTTTATACACTCCTCTACCTATTCCTTCAAAGCCTTGGGATTCCATAAGCATGGACTTTGTACTTGGTTTGCCTAGGACAAAGAATGGACAAGACAACATTTTTGTGGTTGTTGATAGGTTCTCAAAAATGGCTCACTTCATCCCTTGTAAGACCACACATGATGCCTCACACATAGCAGGTCTTTTCTTCAAAGAAATAGTCAGGTTACATGGTTTACCTTTATCAATCATCTCCGACAGAGACCCCAAGTTCATAGGACACTTCTGGAGGACACTGTGGAAGAGACTAGGTACAAACTTGTCATTATCATCTGCCTATCACCCTCAGTCTGATGGACAAATAGAGGTGATTAATAGGTCACTTTGCAACCTCCTAAGATGCCTAACAAAGGAGCAGGGTGCTAGTTGGGATTCCATTTTGGCTCAGGCAGAGTTCTCATACAATGACACTGTCAATAGAAGCACCGTCCTGTCTCCTTTCCAAATTGTTTATGGCACTCACCCAAGGGGTATTTTGGAACTTAGGGAGGTTAAAGGACTAAAAAATAGAAGTGCATTGGCTGAAGACTTCATTCAAGTCATGAAAGATGTCCATGAACAAGTACAACAGAAATTGCTGTCCACTTCTCAGAAGTACAAATAGTTTGCTAACAGGAAAAGAAGGGATTTGCAGTTCAAGGAAGGTGATTTGGTAATGGTCCATCTAAAGAAGGAGAGGCTCCCTGCAGGTAAACATACCAAGCTACTCATGAAGAAGATTGGGCCTTGTGAAGTGCTCAAGAAATGTGGAGAAAATGCCTACAAAATCAGACTTCCCGATGGCATTGCTTTGTTTCCTATTTTTAAGGTTTTAGACCTTTATCCCTATAAAGGAATTGATCTTCAAACTATTGTTGAAGAAGATCACACTGATTAGACACTCCAGGAACTCATTCCTTCATCTCCTGATCAGATTGAGTGCATTTTGGACAAGAGGATTGCAAAACAAACTAGAAGGCACACCTATCATGACTATTTGGTGAAGTGGCTACACAAACCTCAGGAGGATTCCACTTGGATGAGTAGAGCAGACATTGAGAAGGCAGGTTTCACATTTGACACCATTCCAACTCAAGAGACTTGAGTTCTGTTTGACAGTGGGTGTATGGTGTAGGGCCCCTAGGAGCAGTTTGATCCCTACAAGCATTGTGCTAGCATCTTTGATAAGTTGAGTTTTTGTTTGATGTCTTTTGTAATAAGGCTTTTTCATAGCCATGTTGGAAGGTCTATTCTTGTGTGGTCAAGAGGTCTGGGGTAACTTTATAAACCTCATATCCTTCTTAGTCCACTTGGACCTAGTTGTGCCACTTAGGCCTAGAAGGTCTAATATTGGCTTTTTGAGTTTGTTTGAGTTGTCTTAGTGTTTTAGCATGGTCTAAGGAGTATGAGGGTGGTTTGATTCCATTAGACAAGTAAAACAAATCGCCATCCTTTGGAAAATGGAAAAACTCCATAATGTCTATTGTTGCCAATGTTGCCAATGACACATTGGCCGGTTGAAACTTAGTTTGGGCAGTTGAATCTTCCTTTGGAAGTTAGATACCAACTAGAATGGTTGTAAAAACATGGTAACTCACTCCTGTAACGTAGATGACATTTGGTACAGAGTTTTGGGGCATTGAAACTATAGAAAACAATAAATTTTCCTACTTTTCTTGTTGTGTACGGACTATATGGACTTTTCATGTGTGTAAATGTCATTTTTATGAAAGTGCTTGGAGTCAGGGTTCCAATGAAACTAGTTTGAGGTTCTGAAGTGGTCGGGATCAGAAGTTATTAATTTTTCTTTCAAAACAGGTCTAGAAACCCTGTTTTCTAGGGCAGCCATAGAAATCTGGCCCTAGAATGCATTCCCACCAGTGAAAATTCACAAAAACTAGTGAAATGCAGGCTAGGGATGTGTATTATAGGATTCCAAAAGCATTTTTCTGGGAGATGCTATTTTCAATTTTTAAGGTGATGCCCTAGGTCAAGTATTTCATTGTATTTGGCCAAATTCATGCTATTTGAGGTTGTAGATGATAGAATCCTGATAGGGTCAGCAAATAAATGATGGATTTGTGTTGTAGGGACATGGTAGAAGCATTCCAAATTCCTGCCCCTAACCTATGCACCCAATTTTGAGCACTTGCTTTGTAACCTAGCCTAAATTGATCAATTAGGTCTAGAAGACCAAATGAGTGTTCTGGATTGCTGGAGTAGAGTTGGAACAGGAGACTTGGGAGTTTGATAGGGTTCCATAGAGGGTATCTAAAACCATCATTTGCTTGCCTATTCATTTGGGATTTTGTCAATTTTTGTTGAGAAAACCTAGTTTGGAGGGCTAGTAGCCTTACTAGTCAAGGTATAGGTTGAAGAGTTTTGGGAAGTTGGAGATCAAACCAACTGCATAGAAGGTGTTTGTTGATCTGCCCTAAGGTGTTTATAGAAGCCTAGAAGGTGGAGCCATCACTAGGATACCAAATCCTTCATACACCCTTGAATGTGCCTTTGGTTGCTTGGTTGAAGGTTGTTTGAAGTGGGTGAGTGGGCAAAGGACAGTAGAGGAAACTCTTGTGTGTTGCTTCCCTTGTGTCACCTTTGCATCACTTATCCCTAAAGCCTCAACCCTTAATCCTTAAACCTTAAATCCTAAACCCTATCCTTAAACCCTCAAGCCTCGACATTGTACCTTAAACACTAATCCCTTATGCCTAAACCCTAAACCCTATCCCTAAAGCCTCAACCCTCAACCCTTGACAATATACCTTAACCCTAATCCCTCAACTCTCAACCCTATCCCTAAATCCTCAACCCTCAACACTATACCTTAAACCATAATCCATTATGCCTATACCCTAAACCCTTATCCCTAAAGCCTCAACCCTTAACCCTTAAACATAAATCCTAAACCCTATCCTTAAACCCTCAAGCCTTGACACTATACCTTAAACCCTAAAACCTTATCCCTAAACCCTAAACCCTATCCCTAAAGCCTCAACACTCAAACCTTAAACCTTAAATCCTAAAACATATCCCTAAACTCTCAACCCTCGACACTATACCTCAAACTCTAATGCCTTAACCCTAAATCCTAAACCCTATCCCTAAAGCCTCAACCCTCAACCCTTAAACCTTAAACCCTAAACCCTATCCCTAAACCCTCTACCCTTGACACTATACCTTAAACCCTAATCATTTAACCCTCAGCCCTAAAGCCTCAACCCTCAACCCTTAAACCTTCAACCCTAAACCCTATCCCTAAACCCTCTACCCTCGACACTATGCCTTAAACCCTAATCCATCAACCCTTAAACCATCAACCCTTAAACCCTTAATCCATCTAACCTTAAACCCTTAAACCTTAAACTCTCAACCCCTATATACCCTTAAACCCTTAAACCCTATACCATATACACTTAACCTTGGACACTCAACCTTGAACATTATCCCTCAACTGTAGACTCTCAACCCTCTGCCCTATACCCTCAACCATATACTTAAGCCCTAGTCCCTCAATCCTCAACCCTATACCTTAAACTTTGAAACCTACATCCACAAACTCTCATCCCTATACCCTATAACCTCACCCTTATACCCTAAACCCTGAATATTGTGCCTCGACCCTATACTTAAAACCTAAACCATACACTCTCAATCCAAGTCATTGTATGCCTTATATACCCTCAATCCATATTGTAAACCCTAAACCTAATATCCTAAACGCTAATCCCCATACCTTACACAATTAATCTTATACACTCAAAAAGCTGAATATTATCCCTCAACTGTAACCCTTAACCCTCAACCCTCAACCCTCTACCCTCTACCCTCAACCTATTACTTAATCCCTAATCCCTCAATCCTCAACCCTATACCTTAAACCCTAAACCCAAAAACCTCAACCCTCAACCCTAAGGGGTCAGGTCCTTATATACCCTAAACCCAAAACCCTTACATACATACATACATACATACATACAAGCATACATACATGCATACACACACACACATACATACATACATACGTATGTACATACATACATAAAAACATGCATACATATATACATACATACAAGCAGGCATAGATACATACAAGCATACATATATACATACATACATACATACATATAAGTATACATACATACATATAGGCATACATACGTACATCAATACATACATACATACATATATGCATACATACATACATACATACATACATTACATACATACATATAGGCATACATACATACATCAATACATACATACATACATATATGCATACATACATACATACATACATACATACATACATACATATAGGCAAACATACATACATACTTACAAACATACTGAAATCATGGAAAATTGACATGAAGGAAATGATAACAAATGCAAATTGAACAAATGCAAACCTCATATTGACTCACGATGCATTGATAGGGTTGAGAGTGCCGCACCCATAGCACTCTAGGTTTACCCAAATAGATGAATGTTGGTTGCTTGATTCTACAGCATAACAATGATATGGAGATTGATAGATGGAAGATTGGATGAATACAAGATAGATGGATGAGATGTTGAGATGAAAATTCGGAAGATTAAGGATACTAGAAGAAGATTCCCTCCAAATGGCTCAAGAGAGACTACCTTTATAGAAAAAGGCCGATTTGAATGGATGGATAGGATTGAGAGTTATGTTGAAAGATATGGACGGTCAAGATCGACTAGGGTTGGATTAGGGTTTCCCAGTCAAAGAGGGATTGTAGTCACATGACAATTGTGCGATGGAGAATAAAGGGAATCTAATTCAAATTTGAATTAGACTGACATGTGAAGGCATATTAAGTGGAAGATGGAGACATGCGACATTGAGAGGAAAATTTGGAAGATTAAGGATACTAGAAGAAGATTCCCTCCAAATGGCTCAAGAGAGACTACCTTTATAGAAAAAGGCCGATTTGAATGGATGGATAGGATTGAGAGTTATGTTGAAAGATATGGACAGTTAAGATTGACTAGGGTTGGATTAGGGTTTCCCAGTCAAAGAGGGATTGTAGTCACATGACAAGTGTGAGATGGAGAATAAAGGGAATCTAATTCAAATTTGAATTAGATTGACATGTGAAGGCATATCAAGTGGAAGATGGAGACATGCGACATGTGTCGCAATGTGATGAGAGGTGAGGGAATAATTCAAATTTTCAATTTGAATTATGTGAGACATGTGAAGGGGGATTATTAACTAAACAAATGGGATATTGGAATGTGATCAAGTGGGATTAATTAAATAACGTGGGTTTATTTAATCAATCAGGAAGATGATTAAGATGGGATGAACTAGGACCTAGGGATAAATGGGATTAAGTGGGATGAGGTTAGATGAACTAGGATGAACTAGGACCTAGGGATAAATGGGATTAAGTGGGATGAGATTAGATGAACTAGGATGAACTAGGACCTAGGGGACATATACGAGTTCATGTCGATAATGTGTTGTGTAACTAGGACCTGTTGACTTTTTCCCAGACTGGATGCTTATTCCCAGATATCCGTACAAGGTAGCCATCAGTGATCAACAGGAGCTCTGGGCCAGGGGGTCAACAGTATAGGAGATAGACTCTATATTTTATCTCCTCTTCTTCTTCAGGCTCTGCAAGACCTAGGGGGGTATTCCCTACTCAACATCCATAAGGATATGCATGCAAGGCTGGGATGTTGACAGAAAGCAGATGAGTCCTCCTGTATGTAGACCAAAACTGAAAGATAAGGGCAAAGGGGCTAGCTTTGGGCCTATTTGCAGTTGTAGACAGAGGACTGAGGATCCTAAACTAACTCTAATGTCCTAATGTTGGTTTTAGATTTTGCTTTGGAGTTTAAGTGTGGATGCAAAGCTGGATATGGTTATAACACAAAACAAAGCCTGATTGGTGCCTATCCAGGGCCTGGAGTCAATAGACATACACCTGTGAATGATCAGCATAAACAACTAAAACTGGATTTCAAGGGGATATGTGTGATACCTGCCTTACAGGCATCTCCCAATACAAAGTGTTAGGTTATCTCTACTTATGGTATCCCTACTGCAGTATATCCTTCCCAATATTCAACCTGGAAACAGTTTAATCTACCCCTTGAGTAGAAGTTAAAAGGTCAGACAGTCAACATAGGAATTCTATGCTCTAGAATCTAAACATTACCAAACATCCAGATTCAGAAGAAGGATACATGCAATACTGGAGACAGAATTAACACAACACATGCCAAACAACATTTCTCATATAAGTTTAATCATGAAATCAGTGGGTTCATGCCAAAAACAAACAACAAGAGATACATAAACTCACAGGTAAGCTGTACAGAGCAACCAGATCAGCTTGTCATGCATTACAGAGCCAAAATCATCAACTTTCAACCACCACAAATGAACAACACAACCTGCTTATAACAGCCAGGTAGGTGCTCAGCAATTAATTACAATGTTGACCAAAATTTCGCCAGATACACAGTATCATGAAAATGGCGCTCAAACACAACCGGATTGGCGCCCAAACTTGAATGCAGCAGGTAGGGGAGGAGACAGGAAGATTTCTCGAGCCCTGCGCTCCTGCCCGCTGATTGACACCTCCAGTCGGGTACAGGATCGACCCACGCCATCGCCCATACCTCTGCAACAATCGCCATTAATGGCGCACCAACCCGCGGCCTAGGGAAAATCATCATACAGACCATCGCAAGCTTTTCCCGCCGAGACTCATCATCATGATATTTGAAAATACAGGATAACAATATCCCACATGCACCCCGCGATGACCTCAATAACACCTTATATACTAGGTCATGAGCATATATCATGTCGGTGCTTTTGCTCCTGACGACACTAGTATAGACTTCATCATCATCATCTTCCAGCAGCATGATATCCTGTTGTTCGAAAAATCACCCTGACGTCATCATGATATTTGAAATATAACCTTCATGATAATCGGCACAACCTGATCCTTCGGAGGAACATCCTCCTGCTGAGCTTATAACAAAAGTCTGGCCGATGAACATCCTGATGACGTCATCATCATATTCGCAAATATCAGGAGGTCTCTTCAAGATGATCAGTTGTTAGAAATATGACCCCCGCGGACCTTGATGACGTCATCATCATATTCACATCATCATGATATTCGGAAGACAACCGGATATTTGGAAATATCCTCCTGATGTTCAAATATCAGGTTGCACTGTAGCTCCTCTATAAGATCGGGGCGATAACTGAATATGATGATGCTGCTTGAAAAGATCACCCTCAATAGATAACACGCGAAACCAGCAGGCGGATATCTCCTTGATATCAACATCATCATGATGTTCGAACAAACAAACATATATCCGGGTGATATGAAAATATCACCCCCTCCTTCGCGAATATCATGATGCAGATAGGCAGAAAGAAAAATATCACCCTGATATACGGATGACGTCAGCATCATCAGGATGAGAAACAAAGAACAAGAAGTGATATAACATCATCAGGATGATATTGACTAAGATCATCCTGACGTTCCAAAATATGACGACCCTAGTGAATATCGGGTCGCAATTACAACTCTTCAACAACATCATCAGGATGATGTTAACCAAGATCACCCGATGATAAAAATATCACCCCGGCGAAATATCATGAAGGCAGAAAATATGATGACCTCCACAAGCAGCAGGATGATAACTGGAAATATGATGATGATGAACACGACCCTTAGGAAAAAACAAGTTAGGTCGAGCAATTCAAAGAATAAGCAACATCATCATCATGTTCGCGCAAGGTGATAAATGGAAGATCACCGGAGACTTTGAAACATCACCCTCGCAAGCAGATCAGGGCGCACTGTAGCTCGGCAGCATCATCATGATAAAAACCAAACATCACCCGATGACTGAATATGATGATGACGATGAAAAACCCAGTTGACGAAGAACATGATGATGCAGACCATCGAAGACAAGATGATGATGATGACCTCCTCCTCAGGAAAACATGATGCTGCAGTTGAAAAATGCTGAGGAGGCCCAACACTTAGAAAAAATGGGCAAGAAGATAAAGGCTTCAAATGAAGAAACCTCCTGATCATGACAAATCAATCCTTGGTCAAAATGAGTGTCAACAGGACCTAGGGCAAAGACATACAAGGTCATGTGTAAACAAGACCTGGACAATTTTTAGTGTCTACATTTTCCCCTCTTTGAGATGGTGTTGTGAGATGATAAGATTTATGTCGAGTAACATCGTTTCAAAGAAGCTAAGAAAATGGATAGAAGAAAAGGATAGGGTGATGATGCCCCCTCGAGAGGATAGGCGGGTTGGACAAACATGGGTGTGCTCTCAAAATGAAATGGATTGGTCAAGGAAGAAAGATGAGAGAATGGCTAGAAGAAATGACGGATGCATTATGCTGCAATGAAAGTGAGCAACCATGATGTTTGATATAGCACTAGACATTATGCACCAAGGTGACGATGTGTCTCATGCCCTAGCATAATACAACCTTTTCTAGATACAAGATATGAATATTAGCTAGGTTGGATGCAGATACGAATGCAAGATAAAATGATAACACACATAAGCAAGCATGCACAAATGATACAAAAATAAACAAGGTATTGCCCCTGTCAAGTTGTAAACCAATGATTGATTATTGATTGATTGATTTGGTTTGATAAAGATAGTGTTGTCATGGCGGGGAATGATATATCCCTAGATCAACATAAGGATGTGGGAACAATATATCCCATTGATGATGATGATGATTGATTGATTGATTTGGTTTACAACAAGATTAGGATCAAGACCAAGGATGTGATTGGATAATTTGACAAGATTGATTAACTTGATTGCTATGGAAAAATGATGGCTTGGATTTGGATCATTGCTTGGATTGATTTGATAAGGATGAATAGAAGATTGGATTTGATGGAGATTGATTTGATGAAGTGATTGAAGAATTGATTGATGAAGTGAAGAAGATAGATGATAGAAGAATGATGAACGAAGAAAGAGGAATATCATCTTGTGCCTAAATCTGTTGGGTCTAGGGCATACAACTGAGAGGGGGGGTGAATTAGTTGTATAAAAACTTGCTCTGTTCTTCAAACACTTGATTCGTCTTGTTAGTTAACAGAATATCAATTAGTCATCCATGAAAGTAAAATGCACAAACACAAGAGAAGATAAATATCAACACATTGAACACCAAGATTTTGACATGGAAAACCCGGTTAAGGGAAAAACCACGGGGTGATTAACCCAAGGATTATTCTCTGTTAAAAGAATAAGAAAAAGAATGGCACTTGCCAATTAGGGCTCACTACCCGAGCACACTGCTCACAAAGAGACCCACTGCCTACAAGGAGACACACTGTCTACAAAGTGATAAGAATCATAGTCTTGAACTAGAAAATGACATCTTTACCATGTCCGGATCAGTTCCATTTTAGCCCAAAAACCTCTACTCTGTCTTTCGCACTTCTCTTCGCTACACCACTCTCATCCACGCAATGCCCACTTCAAATGAACTCACAAACCTTTATTTATACAAGACATCAACTTAGGAACAATCATCTAAGTCGGCAATCAACCATAAGAATATCCGCAAGATGAATAACACATCCGGTCGGCCACCACAAGAACATTCGTAGGATGAACAACTCATCCGGTCGGCTAGTCTGAACAAGAACTTCATCCGGAAGAATATCTTCAATTCTGGGCTCTACTATCAATGCGGACCAACAACATAACCTCAACATGATTCAAGAACCTTCACAATCCTGCCTGAATGACCAGGTACATCCGCACTTTCTCTACGTACTGGAATCTTTTCTCTTCCTCATCCAGAACTTTAAGAACACTGTCTGTCGCCACTGTCATAATGCAAAAGGTACTTCCAGAACTCCAAATCATACACAACTCGAGATGACACATCACAAGGACATCCCAAACACTCCTTCCAATCCGCAGATTGGGATTATACAGTTCCGGACGTCACCGGAACTTTCTGTGATCCACTGTCACCTCTGAACACTTGCCAGAACTAGTTCTACACCGACAGCCACAACTCCTTCAGATCTTCATGTGGACCTCTGAAATCTTAACTGAAGCATCTCAAGACTCATATATACAAACCCTTTAATCCGCATCCTCCGGTTCACATCCTATACAATACATTTGCCTTCTTCTTATCACTGTTCTTCACTGTTCCTGACTAAGGCTAATTTTCTCAATATCCTCAGCACACTACTCATCGAATCCTTCTTGTCAATGCAGTATGAGTATGTTGACATCAATGACAACACTGGTTCACCTCACACTTGCAACAATCTCCCCCTTTGTCATTGATGGCAACATATGATGTGAAAAACCATCAAGACAAGAACTTCTCCTTTCTGTCACAGCTCCCCCTATCAGCAACATGTCTTCTCCTTATTTACTGCTCCCCCTTTGATCATCAGCTACTTGTTTTTCACATGTCTTCTCTCCCCCTTTGACATCAATGGCAAAGGGCTCATACTTACAATTCTTAACACATCAGAATCATACCAGCTGCTCCCCCTTAGTAGCAGCTCCCCATCATCACTCCGGATCACAAGATATGACCATGATATCCACCGGATTGATGCACATCAGTGCATCCTAGTTCATCATCGGAGGGGCCATGACCCCTAACTTCTCCCGGAGATATTCAAAAGAGTCCTTGGGAAGAGGTTTAGTAAAGATATCTACAATCTGATCCTTGGAGGGAACATACTCCAACCTGACTTCTTCCTTGTTCACTTGTTCTCTCAAAAAGTGAAACTTGATAGATATGTGCTTAGTCTTAGAGTGTAATACCGGATTATTGGAAATATTAATTGCACTTGAATTATCACAGAAAATTGTGATAGGCTCCTCATATTCAACTTTAATGTCTCTTAGCATCTGCTTCATCCATAAGATTTGAGTGCAACTACCTGCTGCTGCAATGTATTCTGCTTCAGTTGTAGACAGAGATATTGCATCTTGTTTCTTGCTTAGCCAAGAAACCAATCTCTTCCCCAAAAAGAATGCTCCACCACTAGTGCTCTTCCGGTCATCCACATCTCCTGCCCAATCTGCATCTGTGTAAGCATGAAGAGAGAAATCTAGATCTCTAGGGTACCATAGACCATACTCAACTGTTCCTTTCAAGTACCTAAAAATACTTTTGATTGCCATAACATGAGATTCTCTAGGATCAGCCTGGAATCTTGCCACAAGACCAACAACCTGCATTATATCTGGTCTAGTCTGAGTGAGATACAACAATCCACCAATCATTGATCTATACTTTGTCTGATCTACCTTTGGAGAGTCATCATCTTTTCTCAACTTACATCCAGTTGTCATGGGAGTGTTCATTGCCTTTGAATCTTCCATACCAAATTTCCTCAACAATTCATTCACATATTTGGTCTGAGAAATGAAGATCCCTTTCTTTGTTTGAGTAATTTGCAGACCCAAGAAGAAATTCATTTCACCAAGCATAGACATTTCAAACTCACTTTTCATCTGATTTGCAAAAGTTTTGCACATACTATCTCTTCCTCCAAAAATGATATCATCCACAAACACTTCAACAATCAAAATATTTTCATGATCAATTTTGAAATATAAGTTACTGTCAATAGTACCTTTGCTGAATCCAATCTGCACAAGATGCTTATCCAACCTTTCATACCATGCTCTTGGGGCTTGTTTTAATCCATACAATGCTTTCTTCAACTTGCAGACCATATCATCATTGTCAGACAATTGAAATCCATCCGGTTGTTCAATGTAAACTTCTTCTTCTAGATCACCATTTAGGAAGGCAGACTTGACATCCATCTAATATACCTTGAAGTCTTTAAAAGCAGCAAATGCAAGAAATAATCTAACTGCTTCAATTCTTGCCACCGGAGCAAAGGTTTCTTCAAAATCAATTCTTTCTATTTGAGAGTAGCCTTTGCAGACCAATCTAGCTTTGTTTCTGATTACTTCACTAGCTTCATTTAATTTGTTCCGGAAGACCCATTTGGTTCCAATCACATTCCTGTCTCTAGGTCTAGGAACAAGATCCCAAGTATGATTTTTCTCAATTTGCATTAATTCATCTTTCATTGCTTTGGTCCAGTTTTCATCATTGCAGGCTTCATTTACTGTTTTAGGTTCAATCTTTGAAATCAGACAACATTCATCCTGATATTGAGCAACATTCCTTCTAGTTTGCACACCTTTGCTTCTGTCACTTATGATCTGATCTTCAGAGTGGTTCAGTGTTACATACCTAGGAATTTTGGGAGTATCCTGCACTGCTGCTTCTTGATCAGGCTCATTCAAACCTATCTCTTCTTCCTGATTTACCGGATCAGGCTGACTCTGACTTACCGGAGAGGATTGAGTTCCTTGAACCTGAACACCGTCTTGGTCATCCTCTTCAAACTCATAAAACCTTGAGGGCTTCTCAATTCCTTCATCAACTTTCACATTAGTGCTTTCTATCATCTTCCTCAGTCTCTTATTGTAACATCGGTATGCTTTTCTTTGAGTGGAGTAACCCAAGAAAATTCTTTCATCACTTCTAGCATCAAACTTTCCTAGATCTTCATCTCTTTTAATATAACACTTGCTACCAAATACTCTAAAGTATTTCACAGTAGGAGTGATGCCAAACCAGAGTTCATAAGGGGTCTTACCAGTATTGTTTCTAATTTGAACTCAATTTAGAGTGTAGACTGCAGTGCTGATAGCTTCTTTCCAGAACATCTAAGGAACATTTGCTTCTAACATCATTGTCCTGGCAGCTTCCTCAATGGTCCGGTTCTTTCTTTCAACTACTCCATTCTGCTGTGGAGTCCTAGGAGCAGACAATTGTCTCCGTATACCCTGCTTCTCACAAAAGTCAATGAACTCACCAGATGTAAATTCACCACCTCTATCAGACCTTAGACACTTCAGTTTCAATCCGGTTTGATTCTCTACCATAGCTTTGAAGATTTTGAACTTCTCAAATGCTTCTGATTTTTCTTTTAGGAAGGTAACCCACATCATCCGGGAATGATCATCAATTAACAACATGAAATATCTATCACCTTGTAGACTCTTGATTCTTGTCGGACCATAGAGATCAGTATGTACTAATTCCAACAATCCGGTAGAGGACTGATCTTTGCTTTTGAAAGAGACTCTACTCTGTTTACCTAGCTGACATTCTTTGCACAAACTATTTGTAGGTTTCATCAATTTTGGAAGATCTCTTACAGCTTGAGTATTGCTTATCTTGATGATGTTATCAAAATTTACATGACACATTCTTCTATGCCATAACCAACTCTAATCAATTTGAATAAACAGACAACTTTTATTTGAACCAACCAGATGAAAGATATTACCTTTTGTCTGAGTACCGGATGCAATTTCAGTTCCAGAGCTTGTAAAGATTCTACATTTTCCATTCTTAAACCGGAGATCATAGCCTTTGTCTACTAACTGACCAACACTGAGAAGATTGTGCTTCAATCCTTCAACATATAGTACATTACCTATTTTACTCTTTCCATCAAAGGAAATAGTTCCCCTACCTCTGATTCTACCAGCAGAATTGTCACCAAACTTTACCATTCCTCCTTCATACCTTTCCAAATCCAAGAACTTATCCTTGTCACCAGTCATATGGTGAGAACATCCACTGTCAATAACCCAATCATCCTTTTCTTCCACTTGAGCAGCCAGAGCTTTTTCAACAACTTTGTGATTGATAGATTCAGAGAGTATTGAATCTTCTTCCTTGATGGCAATAAACACCCATTCATTTCTGGATTTGCTTCCTAGTTCTGATTCATCATCTGTTACTCCTTCATTGTCATCTTCTTCATGAACATAATAGCAGTTCTTTTGAAGCCTTTGTTTGTTAATATTAGCCCTTGCAGATCTTTTCGGACATCTTGAAGCAAAATGACCAATCTTATTGCAGTTAAAGCACTTAAAGGGTAGTTTTCCTTCATACTTACCGGATCCTCTTGGTAGTCTTTTTGCAATGAGGGCTTCAAGTTGAACTGTTTCTGCTTCTTCTTCTTCCATGTCTCTTCTTGCTTGATCATACCATGACATCTTCCTTGAAGAGTTTTCTCCCGGATCAAATCTCTATTTGCCTTTCACATAGGCACTGGCTTCGAAAGTAGATTCAGTCTTGGGAGGATCATCTCCAAACTCGGTCATTTCAAATGCAGCTAGCTTGCCAGCCAATTATTCTCTTGTGACAGTTGTGTGGGCTCTGAATTCATCAATTGCAGCAACCTTGATTTTGTAGGCAGCAAGAAGGGATCTGAGGATTTTGCAAACAATCTCATTTTCATCCAGAGTCCCACCAGCATTTCTAATTCCACACACCAGCTCATTCACTCTTGGCATAAAAGTAGTGATGTTTTCATCATGTCTCATCTTCAATCTTTCAAATTTCCCTTTTAGACTTTGCAACCTTGCACTCTTGACAAACTCATCTCCTTCATACAGAAGCTCCAGTTTAGTCAGGATCTCATATGCAATTGGTAGGTCAATAACATTTGAGAGATCTGAGTCATTCAATGCGCTTAGAAGAGCTTCCTTGGTCTGTAGATTATTTTCAGCATCTGTGATTTCATTCAGAGTTGTTAGACCGCCTTGTGGAGGTACATATGGTTTTGAGACCATGGCCAAGTATGCTTTTCCCATACATTCCAAGTGACATTTCATGCGTCCCTTCTAGAGAGTGAAGTTGGTTCCATCGAACTTCAGACTATCCTTCTTGTATGACGACATCCTGGATCTCCTCAAGCAGTTAAGCTCCTTTCAGAGGAACTTGGCTCTGATACCAATTGTTGGGTCTAGGGCATACAACTGAGAGGGGGGGTGAATCAGTTGTATAAAAACTTGCTCTGTTCTTCAAACACTTGATTCATCTTGTTAGTTAACAGAATATCAATTAATCATCCATGAAAGTAAAACGCACAAACACAAGAGCAGATAAATATCAACACATTGAACACCAAGATTTTGACGTGGAAAACCCAGTTAAGGGAAAAACCACGGGGTGATTAACCCAAGGATTATTCTCTATTAAAAGAATAAGAAAAAGAATGGCACTTGCCAATTAGGGCTCACTGCCCGAGCACACTGCTCACAAAGAGACCCACTGCCTACAAGGAGACACACTGTCTACAAAGTGATAAGAATCACAGTCTTGAACTGGAAAATGACATCTTTACCATGTCTGGATCAGTTCCATTTTAGCCCAAAAACCTCTGCTCTATCTTTCGCACTTCTCTTCGCTACACCACTCTCATCCACGCAATGCCCACTTCAAATGTACAAACCTTTATTTATACAAGACATTGACTTGGGAACAATCATCTAAGTCGGCAATCAACCATAAGAATATCCGCAAGATGAATAACACATCCGGTCGGCCACCACAAGAACATTCGCAGGATGAACAACTCATCCGGTCAGCTAGTCTGAACAAGAACTTCATCCGGAAGAATATCTTCAATTCTGGGCTCTACTATCAATGCGGACCAACAACACAACCTCAACATGATTCAAGAACCTTCACAAGCCTGCCTGAATGACCAGGTACATCCGCACTTTCTCTACGTATTGGAATCTTTTCTCTTCCTCATCCGGAACTTCAAGAACACTGTCTGTTGCCACTGTCATAATGCAAAAGGTACTTCCAGACCTCCAAATCATACACAAATCAAGATGACACATCACAAGGACATCCCAAACACTCCTTCCAATCTGCAGATTGGGATTATACAGTTCCAGATGTCACCGGAACTTTCTGTGATCCACTGTCACCTTTGAACACTTGCCGGAACCAGTTCTACACTGACAGCCACAACTCCTTCAGATCTTCATGCGGACCTTGGAAATCTTAACTGAAGCATCTCAAGACTCATATATACAAACCCTTTAATCCGCATCCTCCGGTTCGCATCCTATACAATACATTTGCCTTCTTCTTATCACTGTTCTTCACTGTTCCTGACTGAGGCTAATTTTCTCAATATCCTCAGCACACTGCTCATCGAATCCTTCTTGTTAATGCAGTATGAGTATGTTGACGTCAATGACAACACTGGTTCACCTCACACTTGCAACAGAATCTAGGCACTTCCTTCGTGCTCCAGACTGCCTACATACCCATGTCCATGGGATCAAGGCACATAACGATAAAGAGGAGATGTAGTTCTGATTTGTGTTTTATTGATGTGATGATATGGATTGGATTTATGGATGGATTGGATGATGTTTGATGATTTGCTTTTGATTGTTTGATAGATTGGATGATTGATAAATTGGCTTGATTTGATGATGATATTATTGGACTTGTTTTAATGAATTTGATGTGATGAATTTGATGATTGGGATTGATTTGATTAGAAGAATGTGATTTTGATGATTTGATGTGGAATGGTTTTATGGCTTGGATTTTGTTGGATTTTTTTTTTTTGGAGCTTTTGAAATGTTTTGATTTTTTGGGTTTTTTGAAATGTTTTGATTTTTTTGTATTTTGAAATGTTTTGATTTTTTTGTATTTTGAAATGTTTCAATTTTTTTGGCTTTTGAAATATTTTGATTTTTTTTTGGTTTTTTGAAATATTTAAATTTTTTTGGATTTTTGGGAATATTTTTATTTTTTTTTATTTTTGGGATAGCTTGGGATGTCAATGGATTTACAAATTTGGGTAGCCTTTGTGCTTGATACCAATGACAAGGGGAACCAAGTCTAGGTGCAAGGGAATGAATGGGATTGGACAAAAGGATGCATGATAGTGGATGGATGAAGGATTATGATAAATGGATAGGATAAAAGGATAGGCTATGGAATGGAACGTATGTGGAAGGAAGAAAGGATGTGATCTCCAAAGGCTATGTTGCATAGGACTAACATGCCCCATTCTACTTAGGATTTTTCAAGATAATGCTTAAGACACTAGGATGATATGATTGTTTGGATGGGATGAAAAAAATGGGTAATGACAAGAAGGTACATCAAGAGATATCCAAAACATTTTTCAACATTTGCCCCCAATCTTTGTCAAGGTCAACAGAGGGAGGATGAATGGATGCAATGTGATAGGTATGTATATGGAAATGGTATGATAGATTGGAAAAGGATGAGACAAGGTGCCCCCAAGTGTAAGTGACATAGAAGATCGACCTACACATGATGCCTATTACCAGGTTTTCAACATGGTACTTATCCAAGGCACCTATTTACTAGGTTTTCACTGTTGGACGAAGGGATTTATCTTTCCTTTTTTTATTTTTCAAAAAATTTTTTAAACTTTTTGGATGGAAGGTGGTGGATATGGATGAGAGGGACTCAAGTGTCTAGTGCCATGAAAGGTGATAGTCCCATTGGAGAGGAATGCCACATGGACCATGTCAAATGTGCTCATCAATGTTGGTAAGTGATAGTATGAAAGTGAGATGGATAAGGTAGATAGTGGATTATGGTGTGGATTATGTAGGGGATGAAAGTGGATTATGTAGGGGTGAAAGTGGATTATGATGTGGATTATAATGGAGTTATGCAAAAGCATGGACCATAGGAAGATGATGGGGGAGATATGTAGGATAATGAGTGAATGATGAAGTGATGGAGGTGTGAAAAGGAATCATGACCAATGGTTGTACACATCATGATAAACGTGGAAGCTTTTGAGTGGATGGTGGTGTAGGAAGAAATGGTGATGTTTGCTTAGGAGATGGATGATTTAGGACTTTTGGAACCCACATGGACTTAGTATTTTTTTTTATTTTTGCTTTTCATATGGGATGTTTGAATGGAATGGCATTTTTGAATGGAGGGGGATGGTTGGGATTTTTGAGAGGTAGATGCCTCATTTAACTTGATTAATTTTTGTTTAGGTACCCATACCATTTTAGTTTTTGACTTTGCTTTTGGAGCTATGGGCTTGGATGGATTTGTGAATGTACCTTTCTTTGAATTTTTGGATTGATTTCCTAAGGCATTAAGATTCTTAGGATTTGTGGCTTTATATGAGGAGGCATCCAATTGTTTGTTTTTAAATCCCATGTGGCGGATGAAATGAGTGGAAGCTTTATGTTTAGATAATGTGTGCATTTGTTGGTCATGATTAGGATTGTGGGGGTACTTATGGATAAATGGATAATTAGGTGTTGGTAGAAGTGGAGGTAAAGTGGATGGAGGGATATTTAGAGTTGGAAGCAATGGAGGTAAAGTGGATGGCAGAAGGTGAATGGCCGCATGTTTTTGACATTTGTAGGATGACGGGGGTGGAATGGCCACGTATGTTTTAGGAATATGATGGGGTTTATGATGGAAGGAAGTGGATTTAGGAAGTGTGGAGGAAGTACCGACATCATTAGATTGTTGAACTTGGGGTGTGTATCCAAGGCCAAATGAGCGAGGAGGGACCTTGACATGGATTGGCTCCAAAATGCCTTGTTCACGTAGGCCTAAACCATTGCCTTGGTAGTTCATGTTTTGGAGCATGTGATTGACTATAGGACTAGGTGTAGTTTGTGTTGTAAGTATGGGCCTAACTGGTGTTGTCATTGATGTCAACATACTTCTGTTGCATTAACGATAAGGTTTGGATGAGCTGTGAGCTGAGGATATTGAGAAAATTAGTCTCAATAAGGAACAGTGAAGAACAGTGATGATAGTAAGGCAAAAGTCTAAGATAGGATGAGGATCAGAGGATACAGATTAAAGGGTTTGTAGATATGTGTCTTTAGGTGATCCAGTAGAGATTTTAGAGGTTCGCATGAATATATGAAGAAGTTGTGACCGCTCAAGTAAAACTGGTTCCGGTAGGTGTTTAGAGGTGACAGAGTGTAAAAAGAAAGGTCCGGTGAGATCCGGAAATGAATTTTCCTGTTCTATGGATTTGAGGGAGTGCTGAGGAAGTCTTTGTGGTGTATCAACTCGATTGGTTCATGGTTTGAAGGTCCACAAGCATCTATTCCTTTGTAACAGTAATGACAGACTGTGTTCTTGAGGTTCCAGATGAAGGAGAGAAGGATTTCAGTAAGCAGAAGAAGTGTGGATATTCTTGGTGATTCAGGAAAGCTTGTGGAGGTCTTTGGATTGTGTCCAATTCGTGTTGGTGGTCCGAATTGAAGTTGGAGCTCGCAATTGAAGAGTAACTTCTGGATGATGGTGTTCTTCCTGAGATAGGCCGACCGGATGAGTTATGCATCTTGCAGATGATCTTATGGATGTTTGTCGACTTAGATGATCATTCCTAAGTTGATGCCTTGTATAAATAAGGGATTGCAAAGTTAGTTTGAAGTTGTCCTTGGGGTGAGGAGAGTGTGGTAGAAAGGAGGAGAGTGACAGGCAGAGAAGAAGTATTGGGCTTAAATGGAACTGATTCAAGCATGGTGAAGATGCTATTCTCTAGTTCATGTATGTGATACTTATTTCTTTGTAGACAGTGTGTCTCTTGTAGGCAGTGAGCCCTAGTTGGCATGTGCCATTTTGTTCTTTCTATTCTTCTAACAGAGAATACAATCTTGGGTTAATCACCCTGTGGTTTTTCCCTTAACTGGGTTTTCCACGTCAAAATCTTGGTGTCTTATGTGTTGATGTGTTTCTTCTTTTGATTTGAATGCATTATGGTTCATGATTAATATACTGCTAATCACTAAGAAGATTTAAGTTATTAATTGGAGAAAGTTTTGCACAACTAATTCACCCCCCCTCTCAGTTGTGTGCCCTAAGTCTAACAATTGGTATCAGAGCCAAGTTCCTCTAAAAGGAGCTTAATCGCTTGAGGAGATCCAGGATGTCATCTTACAAGAAGGATAGTCTGAAGTTTGATGGAACCAATTTTTCTCTTTGGAAAGGTCGCATGAAATGTCACTTGCAGTGTATGGGAATGGTACTGGACCATGGTTACAATACAGTATGTACCTCCACAGGGTGGTCTGAAAACCCTAAATGAAATCACAGATGATGAAAACAATCTATGGACTATAGAGGCTCTTCTAAGCACATTATCTGATTTAGAGCTCTCAAATGTTATTGACCTACCAACTGCTTTTGAGATTTGGAAAAAATTGGAACTTTTGCATGGAGACCAGTATGTTAAATGTGCAAGGTTACAGAGTCTGAAAGGGAAATTTGAAAATCTGAAGATGAGAGATGATGAAAATATTACTACTTTTATGCCAAGAGTGAATGAGCTGGTTTGTGGAATTAGAAATGCTGGTGGAGTCTTGGATGAAAATGAGATTGTTGGCAAAATTCTCAGATCCCTACCTGCTTCTAACAAAATCAAGGTTGTTGCCATTGAAGAATTCAGAGCCCATACAACTGTCACAAGAGATCAATTGGCTGGGAAATTGGCTACATTTGAAATGATAGAGTTTGGAGATGACCCCCCCAAGACTGAATCTACATTCAAAGCCAGTGCCTTTGTAAAAGGTAAACAAAGGTTTGATCCGGGAGAGAACTCATCAAGGAAACTGTCATGGTATGAAAAAGAAAGAAAAGACCTAGAAGAAGGAGAAGTAGAAACTACTCAACTTGAAGCCCTTATTGCAAAAAGGCTGGCAAGAGGATCTGGTAAGTATGAAGGAAAATTATCTTTTAAGTGTTTTAACTGCAATAAGATTGGTCATTTTGCCTCAAGGTGTCCGGAAAGGTTTTTAAGGCAAAATCCTAACAAGCCAAGGTTCCAAAAGAATTGTTACTATGTACATGAAGATGATGACAATGAAGGAGTAACAGATGATGAATCAGAGATAGGAAACAAATCTGGAAATGAATGGGTGTTCATTGCCATCAAGGAAGAAGATCCAATGTCCTCTGTATCTGCCAATCATAAGACTGTGGAAAGAGATCTGGCTGCCCAAATTGAAGAGAAGGATGATTTGGTCATTAACCGTGGTTGCTTTCACCATATGACAAGTGACAAAAATAAGTTTGTAGATTTGGAAAGGTATGAAGGAGGAGTGGTAAACTTTTGTGACAATTCTACTGGTAGAATCAGAGGTAGAGGAACTATCTCTCTTGATGGAAGAAACAAAACTGGTAATGTACTATATGTTGAAGGATTGAAGCACAATCTTCTCAGTGTTGGACAGTTGGTGGACAAAGGCTATGATCTCCGGTTAAAGAATGGAAAATGCAAGATCTTTGAAAGTTTCGGAATAGAGATTGCATCCAGTACTCAAACTAAAGGTAATATCTTTCACTTGGTTGGTACTGGCAAAAGTTTCTTGTTTGTTCAAATTGATCAAAGTTGGTTGTGGCATAGGAGGATGTGTCATGTGAATTTTGATAATATCATCAAGATAAGCAATACTCAGGCTGTAAGAGATCTTCCAAAATTGGTGAAACCTACTAACAACTTGTGCAAAGAATGTCAGTTGGGTAAGCTGAGTAGAGTCACTTTCAAAAGTAAGGAACTATCTTCTACCAGATTATTGGATTTAGTTCATACTGATCTTTGTGGTCCGGCAAGAATTAGGAGTATTCAAGGTGATAGATAATTCATGCTACTAATTGATGACTATTCCCAGATGATGTGGGTAGCCTTTCTAAAAGAGAAATCAGAAGCTCTTGAAAAATTCAAAATATTCAAGGCTATGGTGGAGAATGAAAACGGATTAAAGTTGAAGTGTTTGAGGTCTAATAGAGGTGGAGAATTCACATCCAGTGAATTCATAGAGTTCTGTGAGAAACATGGAATAAAGAGACAGTTATCTGCTCCTAGGACTCCACAGCAGAATGGAGTAGTGGAGAGAAAGAACCGGCCCATCCAGGAAGCATCTAGGACCATGATGATGGAAGCAAATGTTCCTCAGATCTATTGGAGAGAAGCTATTAGCACTGCAGTCTATACTCTCAATCGAGTTGAAATCAGAAGCAATACTGGTAAGACTCCTTATGAACTTTGGTTTGGTATCACTCCTACTGTAAGGTATTTTAGAGTTTTTGGTAGCAAATGTTACATCAAAAGAGATGAAGACCTAGGAAAGTTTGATGCTAGAAGTGATGAGGGAATATTCTTGGGCTACTCTACTCAAAGCAAAGCATACCAGTGTTATAACAAAAGACTGAGAAAGATGATAGAAAGTACAAATGTAAAGGTTGATGAAGGAATTGAGAAACCCTCAAGGTTTTATGAATATGATGAAGATGATCAGAATGGTGTTCTAACTCAAGGAGCCCAAGCCTCCTCTGTTAGTTAGATTCAAATTAATCCAGTAAATCAGGAAGAAGAGATGAGTGTCAATGAGCCTGATCAAGAATCAGTAGTGCAAGAAATTCCTAAAGTTCCCAGGTATGTAAGACTGAACCACTCTAAAGATCAAATCATAGGTGATAAAAGCAAAGGAGTACTAACAAGAAGGAGAATTGCTCAAGACTCAGAAGAGTATTGTTTGATTTCAAAGATTGAACCTAAGATAGTGAATGAAGCTTGCAATGATGAAAACTAGACTAAATCAATGGAGGAAGAGCTAGTGCAAATAGAGAAAAATCACACTTGGGATCTTGTTCCAAGACCTAGAAACAAGAATGTGATTGGAACCAAATGGGTCTTCCGGAACAAACTAAATGAAGTTGGCGAAGTAATCATAAATAAAGCCAGATTGGTCTGCAAGGGCTACTCTCAAATAGAAGGAATTAATTTTGAAGAAACTTTTGCTCCGGTGGCAAGAATTGAAGCAGTCAAATTATTTCTTGCCTTTGCTGCCTTCAAGAATTTCAAGGTATATCAGATGGATGTCAAGTTTGCCTTCCTAAATGGTGACCTGGAAGAAGAAGTGTATATAGAGCAACCTGATGGATTTCAATTGTCTGATCATGGTGATATGGTCTGCAAGTTGAAGAAGGCACTGTATGGATTGAAGCAAGCCCCAAGAGCCTAGTATGAAAGATTGGAAAAACATCTTTTGAAGATTGGTTTCAACAAAGGTACTACTGATAGTAACTTATATTTCAAAATTGATCATGAAAACATCTTGATTGTTGAAGTATTTGTTGATGATATCATCTTTGGAGGAAGAGATAGTATGTGTAAAACTTTTGCAAATCAAATGAAAAGTGAGTTTGAGATGTCTATGCTTGGTGAAATGAATTTCTTCTTGGGTCTGTAAATCACTCAAACAAAGAAATGAATCCTCATTTCTTAGACCAAATATGTGAAAGAATTGTTGAAGAATTTTGGGATGGAAGATTCAAAGCCAATGAATACTCCCATGGTAACCGGATGTAAGTTGAGCAAAGATGATGACTCTCCTAAGGCAGACTAGACAAAGTACAGATCAATGATTGGAGGATTGTTGTATCTCACTCAAACTAGACTAGACATTATGCAAGCTGTTGGTCTTGTTGCTAGATTCCAATATGATCCTAGAGAATCCCATGTCATGGCAATCAAGAGGATTTTTAGATATCTAAAAGGGATGGTTGAGTATGGTCTGTGGTATCCTAGAGATCATGATTTCTCTCTTCATGCATATATAGATGCTGATTAGGCAGGAGATGTGGATGACCAGAAGAGTACCAGTGGTGGAGCATTCTTTTTGGGGAAGAGATTGGTTTCTTGGCAAGAAACAAGAGGCAATATCTCTGTCTACAACTAAAGCTGAATGTATTGCAGCAACAGGTAGTTGCACTCAAGTTTTGTGGATGAAGTAGATGCTAGGAGATATCAAAGTGGAGTATGAGGAATCTATCACAATCTTCTGTGATAATTCAAGTGCAATAAATATATCCAAGAATCTGGTGTTACATTCAAAGACAACATATATCCATCAAATTTCACTTTTTGAGAGAGCAAGTGAACAAGAATGAAGTCAGATTGGAGTTTGTGCCTTCCAAGGATCAGATTGTAGACATCTTTACTAAACCTCTACCTAAGGACTCTTTTGAGTATCTCAAGGACAAGTTAGGGGTTATTTCCCCTTCGGTGATGAACTAAGGTGCACTAAGGTTCATCAGTCCGGTGGATAGCATAGTCATATCTTGTGATCTGGATTGATGGGAGCTGCTACTCAGGGGGAGCAACAGGTATGATTCTAAAGTGTTGGAATTGCAAGTATGTGCCCTTTGCCATTGATGTCAAAGGGGGAGAGAAGACATGTGAAAAACAAGTGATTGCTGATCAAAGGGGGAGCAGTAAAGGGAGAGAAGACATGTGAATGGTTGTTGTTGATAGGGGGAGCTGTGACAGTAAGAAGAAGTTCTTGACTTGATGGTTAAAATAGTTTTTCACATCTTATGTTGCCATTAATGACAAAGGGGGAGATTGTTGTAAGTATGGGCCTAACTGGTGTTGTCATTGATGTCAACATACTCTTGTTGCATTAATGGTAAGGTTTGGATGAGCCGTGAGCTGAGGATATTGAGAAAATTAGTCTCAATAAGGAACAGTGAAGAACAATGATGACAGTAAGGCAAAAGTCTAAGATAGGATGAAGATCAGAGGATGCGGATTAAAGGGTTTGTAGATATGTGTCTTTAGGTGATCCAATAGAGATTTTAGAGGTCCACATGAAGATATGAAGAGGTTGTGGCTGCTCAAGTAAAACTGGTTCCAGTAGGTGTTCAGAGGTGACAGAGTGTAACAAGAAAGGTCCGGTGAGATCCGGAAATGAATTTTCCTATTCTACAGATTTGAGGGAGTATTGAGGAAGTCTTTGTGGTGTATCAACTCGATTGGTTCATGGTTTGAAGGTCCACAAGCATCTATTCCTTTGTAACAGTAATGACAGACTGTGTTCTTGAGGTTCCAGATGAAGGAGAGAAGGATTTTAGTAAGCAGAAGAAGTGTGGATGTTCTTGGTGATTCAGGCAAGCTTGTGGAGGTCTTTGGATCGTGTCCAGTTTGTGTTGGTGGTCCACATTGAAGTTGGAGCTCGCAATTGAAGAGTAACTTCTGGATGATGGTGTTCTTCCTGAGACAGGCCGACCGGATGAGTTATGCATCTTGCGGATGATCTTATGGATGTTTGCCGACTTAGATGATCATTCCTAAGTTAATGCCTTGTATAAATAAGGGATTATGAAGTCAGTTTGAAGTTGTCCTTGTGGTGATGAGAGTGTGGTAGAAAGGAGGAGAGTGATAGGTAGAGCAGAAGTATTGGGCTTAAATGGAACTGATTCAAGCATGGTGAAGATGGTATTCTCTAGTTCATGTATGTGATACTTATTTCTTTGTAGACAATGTGTCTCTTGTAGGCAGTGAGCCTCTTGTGAGCAGTGTGCTCAGGTAGTGAGCCCTAATTGGCATGTGCCATTTTGTTCTTTCTATTCTTCTAACAGAGAATACAATCTTGGGTTAATCACCCCGTGGTTTTTCCCTTAACCGAGTTTTCCACGTCAAAATCTTGGTGTCTTATGTGTTGATGTGTTTCTGCTTTTGATTTGAATGCATTATGGTTCATGATTAATATACTGCTAATCACTAAGAAGATTTAAGTGTTTAATTGGAGAAAGTTTTGCACAACTGATTCACCCCCCTCTCAGTTGTGTGCCCTAAGTCTAACAATTTGAACACTAGACTTGAGTTTATTGTTGGATGGAGAAGGTAAAGTGGATAATGGTTGTTGGTGTTCTAAGGAGGAACACTCATGAATGCATGTGGATAGGCTAAAAGGATATGGTGGATTTGAAATGGAGTTGGTGGTGGATGTGGAAGGATGATTAGGATCTTGATCATGTTCATTTAGATCCAAGTTATTTGTTTGATCTTCTATGTTTTATTTGGAGGCACATGTCTCATCATGACAAGTGGAAGGTGTAGGATCATGGCTAGGTGGAGAGGTCTCTTTGCTTTGAATGAAGGCCATGAAATGGGGTGAATGCTCAAGTAAGTCAACAAGACTTTCATTAGATGGAGCATGTAGGTCTTGGGTGTCTTGTTCATGGATAGTTGTGGGGTTATGACTAGGATCAAGTGACTCATGGATAGGTTCTTCATAGGTATCATCTTGATCATAGAAAAGGTACATGTTATGGATAAGGTAAATGGAAGTGATTTGATCTTGATTAGGACTAGGGCTTAATGTTTTCACATGATTAGGATTAAACTCTTGACATACCTCTTGACTTGCTTGAATGGAAGTGGAAGGCTCTCTAATAAGCTTGATAGCTCGTAGATCACATGATGGGGTTAGAAGACTAGACAAAGTGTTTAAAGATTCATGGGGAGGCTCAAGAATAGGTGTTTGATGACATGGCAATGTTTTATTCCTTTCTAGTAGCCAATGGATCACATCATTTGCAAGGGTATGGGTGAATGGGCAATATATTGGATGGATGATAATAGTGGAAGTTGAAGGCGTAGGATTAGGATTTGTTGGATGGATAATGGGATTAGGATTTGGGATAGATGGAAAGATAATGGAATTAGAGGGATTGGTCTTAGCCAAAGCAACCTTACCACAATCTTCTAGGTTCTTGACCAATCTTTGAAATCAGACACAAGTGGATATGGTATGGCCCCTATACCTATGGTATGTACAATAATGGTTTTCATTATACCCTCTAGGTTTAATCATAAATGGAGAATATGCTTTGAGCGGGTATAGATCAATCAAATTTGCTTGGACCAATTTCTCTAAAAGTATCTCCATGGAATCTTTTAATGAAGGATTAGTGGAACATGGGGATGAAGGTGATGAAGGCGATGAAGGGCTTGATAAAGTTGTTGGGATGGGACTAGTTGGCTCATGTGTTGGCATATGATTGGCTGTGGAAGGTGACTCAAAGGAGGTACTTTCTAGGTTGGTTTCTCCCTTGTCAAAGGATTTTAGGTCTTGCATAAAATGACTTGGACTTTCTTGGTTTATGTACATAGGGCCATTTGGACTTGATTGTTGTTCTTGTAAGGACATTTGATTGCCATGTGGATAGGTTTGGCGATGAGGTGTCATGATAGGATTTTTAGGTAAAAGGTTTGGTGAGGTGCATTGTTGTGGACTTTGGTTGATGTTGGAAGTTTGTTGAGAAAACAGTTGGGATATGATGGCAATGGAGTTAGGATTGTTGGATGGTAGACTTATGGAAGTACTTATGTTTGTGGTGTTGTTAGGAATAGTGAGGGTGATTTGTGGTATGGATGTGGCATTGTTATGGAAAGATGTTGGATAAGTGGATATAAAATGGCCTCGATAGGATGATGAAGTGGGATTAGGTGATGTGGCATGAATGTGATAAGTGGGTGGATTAGATTGATATGATGAAGGTGGGTATGAGGTTGAGGGATCCATGTTGTTGGAGAGGTATGAGATGAAATGGATAGTGGGTGATTGAGATCAAATTTCAAGACCTTAGGATGATTTGATTTGTTTTGTTTTTTTGATAGATGGCTCTCTATACTTAAGGTAGACTAATGACACTTAAGTAATAGAGGGTTGATTGGTGTGATTCTCTATACTTAAGGTAGACTAATGACACTTAAGTAATAGAGGGTTGATTGGATTGATTTGATTGGTTGACTTACTTAAGATAGACTAATGATCTCAAGCAAGTTTGGATAATGGTTGATGATGACAACTAAGGTCTTGATTTTTGATTGGATTGATTTGGAGTTCGATTGGGATGAAAGTAGTTGGGATGTGATTTGGCATGGAATGATTGGATGATGTGTAATGACTAGGATGATGATTAGGATGGTTAGGATGATATTAATTTGTTGGGATGATGACTTAGATATGATTAGGGTTTGAAATATGGTGACTTGGATATGATTAGGAATCAAGTGGCTAAAAATGGGTGATTAGGATGAATGTGATTGGATTTGAATGTGTTGGAAGAATGAGTTGAATGACTTGTCTTGATGTGCTTGGTGTTTAGCTTGATTTGGCAATGTTCAATCAAATGATCACACATGTACAATCATGAATCACTCACGCAAGACACATAAGCAATTTTGAATTTGACTTTGAAGAATGTGGTGATGATTAAACAAGCACACATGGAAGACACATCAACAAGCCTATTGCCTAGTCAAGTGGGGTACGACCAATTAGGTTTTAGGCTATGTTTACATGAGGTTGACTAAGGAATTGAAAGCAAAATCCTGCCACACAGCCGGGAGAAAGGGGTAACCCACCCTTCACCTTCACTTCCCAAAGGTATAAAGTTCTTTGGGGCTTAGCCAAGAGTGACAAGATTCCAACTCGCAATGAGCATGTCTTTCGATTCAGCCTTGATTGAGGTCATCCCTTGGAGTGGTGTGTCTCTAAGTAGGCCTCCTATGAAGGGTAAACAAAAGAAAATCAAGTGAGGTGTTTTTTATCTCCAAGATCACCTTGCGGTGTGAGGAGAGAGCATACACACACACTTGACTCACACTCACACTTGTAAATTAACCCTTAGAAATTGAAATGTGAGGTGTGAATATGAATGGATAAGAGGTGTTTTTGATTCTCAAGATCACACAAAGTGCATGAGAAGAGCATACACACCACTAATCACATGCAACTTCACCAAGCAATGAAGACACTTGTTCTTGTTTAACCCAAAGTCAAGATGTGCGATTGAAGACAATGGTTAATTTTAGCCCAATTTTTTCAATGTGATTGCTAAAGCAATATTCATTTTAAGCCCAAATTGAAATGTGTGATGCAAACAAGATTGATTAATCAAATAAAAGAGATGAATGATAAAATGGATACACCTAATTGTTTCTCTATCCTAAGCTACTATAGATGCTGATCTTGATGTTGTTCTAGCCCCATAAGCTCACCTGCAAGCCACAAAATTGAGAAAGAAGCAAGTAGACTAGCCAAGAAGACCGTTATACAAAAATTGAGAGTCTAATAAAATCTGATAAAAATGGACTCATATAGAAAAATGAGGTGCATGAATAGATTCTAGATGAAATTCTATGTACTTTCAAAAAAAAATCGTTGAAAAAGGATGAAATATGCAAAAGTTATGTGCATTTGAAGTTTTCATGCAAGTTTGAATTTGACTGATAAAAAAGCCTAGAAAATGGTATAGTCACCTGATAAAAATGGTACAAATGCATAGTTTGTCTTGTCATCTTTCCAACAAGTCCTTGTTTGTCCAATTTCACCTTCGTATGTAAAGGTTATGAAAATTTGAAAAAATCAGCCTCCTTTGGCATGTAGGAGGCACAAGAGGTTACCTTGGCAGTTAACAAAAATGTTAATGGTTAACTATTTCATCTGGTCACATGTTAAACTTCTTCCTTGGACGTTTGACCGGATAGTTAAAAGTTTAGTTGACAGTATTAGGCAGAGCCCTCGATTGGTCATATGATCGAGGACTATCGAGAACCAAACAAATAAATAAATAAATTGGGGTCGAGGGCTAGTAGCCCCCCCCTTAAGCACCTACGAATGAAGGCCAAGACTGTAGGCTTTTATGTTAACCACATGCTTTTATGTTAAACTAGCCACCACTAGATGACCATTAAAGGTGACTACGGGTTTGTGGATGGTTGGTGGCCCTAGTAGATGGAAGGGGCTTAAAGCCCTAACTGTCGAGGGCTTAAAGTCCTAATTCCTACATTGAGTAAGGGAGGCTGACTAGTGGTATGCATGCAGAGCAAAGGATGTTCAGTGGCAATTGAGGGTTTTTTACTGCTAATGGGTGGTGACACAAAGGTAACTGGAGGCGACGAAGCTAAGGGATGGTGGGGTGGTCATTATGCTAGGTGGAAACAGAGTGCAGAGGCAACCATAGGCAGAGTTAGGGTGAATTGAAGTCGACGGGTGGTCTTTAGCAGGGTGTCAACTACGTGCAGAGAGGGGTGTCAATTACAGAGAAATGGATATGGCACCTAGAAAGAGGTAAGCAGAGTTGGCACTGAGCGGTGACGATAGATGCTTCAGTAATGGAGACTGTGCTTGAAGCAGGTGGTGACAGGGAGTCTTGGCGGTGGTGACCAGGTTTGGGTCACCACTGATGGTAGCGACAAGATATGTAGGTGGAAGTGGTGATGGAAGGTAAGTGTCAATGGGTTAACAAAAGGGGTGTCGACCAAAACATAGCATGACTATCGACTAGAATATTGCACGACTATCGACCAAAACAAAAGGCCATAAAACATGAAGCCACCATACTCAACATGCATGCTAATACAATATACCCTTCAAAGTTCAATAAACAACCAGAATCAATATTGACCAAATCCAAAACTTGTAACACAAACACCAGACCTACGATCATAGTCACAAACCATAGTACGGATCAGGGGTCTGCAGGTCTGTATGGTATGGATCTGTACTGTACAGATTTGCAGGCCTAAAAAAAATTTCAAATTTTTTCAAAAATTTCAGTCGTAGAAAATAGTCAAATTTACAATAAAAAAACTTAGAAACAACGTCCTGATCACGATGGTGAGGTCAGTTTTTGCCCAGGAGGCAACCTGCAACAGTTCACCCCCAAATTTTGCAAAACTTGCCAAAACTAGGGTTAGAAAATGAAACTTTTTGACAACAAAATCCTAGAAAAATGATTGATTAGATCAAAGACCGGGTGTGCCAAATGAAATCATGGAAAATTGATATGAAGGAAATGGTAACAAATGTAAATTGAATCAATGCAAACCTCATATCAACTCACAATCCATTGATAGGGTTGAGAGTGCCGCACCTGAAGCACTCTAGCTGTACCCAAATAGATGAATGTTGGTTGCTTGATTTTGCAACATAACAATGATATGGAGATTGATAGATGGAAGATTGAATGAATGCAAGATAGATGGATGAGAGGTTGAGAGGAAAATTTGGCAGAGTAAGGATACTAGAAGAAGATTCCCTCCAAATGGCTCAAGAGAGACTACCTTTATAGAAAAAGGCCGATTTGAATGGATGGATAGGATTGAGACTTATGTTGAAAGATATGGATGGTCAAGATTGACTAGGGTTGGATTAGGGTTTCCCACTCAAAGAGGGATTGTAGTCACATGACAAGTGTGCGATGGAGAATAAAGGGAATCTAAATCAAATTTGAATTAGATAGGCATGTGAAGGCATATTAAGTGGAAGATGGAGACATGTGACATGTGTCGCAATGTGATGAGAGGTGAGGGAATAATTCAAATTTTCAATTTGAATTATGTGAGACATGTGAAGGGGGATTATTAACTAAACAAATGGGATATTGGAATGTGATCAAGTGGGATTAATTAAATAAAGTGGGTTTATTTAATCAATCAGGAAGATGATTAAGATGGGATGAACTAGGACCTAGGGATAAATGGGATTAATTGGGATGAGGTTAGATGAACTAGGATGAACTAGGACCTAGGGATAAATGGGATTAAGTGGGATGAGATTAGATGAACTAGGATGAACTAGGACCTAGGGGACATATATGAGTTCATGTCGACAATGTGTTGTGTAACTAGGACCTAGGGCAAAGACATACAAGGTCATGTGTAAACAAGACCTAGATAATTTTTAGTGTCTACACATACATACATACATGCTTAATAACCTTGAACATAAAACATTCCAAGGGAGACATAACACGAGTGCATTATAACATTCTCATGTTATGTCAAACATGACAAACATCGGGCAACCTTTTGCGAAAAAGGGAAAAAATGCAAAACAAAATAAAACGTGAGCGCATTATAATGTGAGTGCGTTATAACACACTCGTGTTATATTTTGATTTGGGAATCCCAAGCCTTAGGCTTGGGATTTTCTTTGGATTTCCAACCCAAAGGCTTGGAGTGCCTTCCCAATGTCCAAAGATGTGTTTTTGCATATTCTATAGGATTTCACATAATTTCATTTGTACTAACCCTTAGATTTGCATGTGTTTCAAGGTCGAACAAATCAAACACCTGGGTAATGTTAGGCTTTCTCTTAGCTATTTAATGATGTAATTTTTTCACATTTGGACAATGTTAAGCCTTTCATCTTTAATTAATTTTGTTTGTGTGTCCCTTTTTGGGCAAAAACTAGTGTTTGGTCTTTTTTTCATTGTAAATTAACCGTTCATTGAAATTAAAAAAAAACATTTTTAGAAACTAGACTTCATACTACACATATTAGAAAAAAATGATTTTCAATTAGTTTTCAAAATTTATAGGGGTAGCATGGCCAAAATTCTATCATTTTTCAGGATGTGTCCACTTTGAAATTAAAAAGTTATCAGAAAAATTGGGCATAAACTACATGCTGTTAGCTAATTTCTCACCGAAGTAATTTTAAAAATACCAAAAAGAAGTTAACTTTTTGAGGGAGCCACAAAACATGCTATGTTATGTTTTTTTGACAGAAGCAACACCAATTTCCGTGGCTCTCTCTTTTGAACCCCTTAATCTATACCATTTTCAAAAAAAATTAGTAGTTTAGAAAGTAGACTCGGAGCACTACGAACATTATTTTTGTTGCATCTTAAAATTTTGAGTGTAACTATGCTCAATTTCTCATCCAAGGCAAACATTTCTTGATTTCAAAAAAAAAGTGGCCACCTAAGATCCCTTTTTGGCCCCCCATCTTCTTGCACTCACCCTAGAGAACCAATTAGGGTTGAAGATAAAAATATTAAGATCTGATAATGGAGAGGAATATTGCTCTAAGGAATTTGATGAGTTTTGCAAGCATGCAGGTATTATTAGACAAAAGACAACTCCGTATACACCACAACATAATGGTGTTGTAGAAAGGATGAACTGAACAATCATGGAAAGAGCCAAAAGTATGATGAGTGATGCATAATTCAATAAATACTTTTGGGAAGAGGCTGTGTGTACTACTTGCTACTTGATTAATGGATCTCCTTGTAAGGCTCTTGATTCGACACCTTATGAAGTGTGGACAGGTAAGAAACCTTCTATTTCACATTTAAAGGTTTTTGGCTATGAGGCTTTTGTTCATGTGCCTAAGGAAAAGTGATCTAAGTTGAATCCAAAAGATGAAAAGTCTACATTCATTAGATATGGTGATAATGTCAAAGGTTATAAGCTTTGGAATCCACTAACCCATAAGATTATCTACTCTAGAGATGTTATTTTTAGGGAACTTAGAGCTATTTTTGAACCTGAGAAGCCAAAAGAAAAAGATGAAAAAATGTACTTTGAGTTAGAGCAGAAAGATGCACCATATGAAGAATAGAATAATGGATTGGGGGGTGAAGAAGAAGAAGAAGATTCGAGTAGTTCTGATGAAGATGAATATGTTGTTAGAGAAGAAGTTGGTACAGATGATCATGCAGAAGAACAATTTGAGACTCTTACTCCACCCTTAAGGAGATCCACAAGAGAATGAAATCTAGTTGACAGGTATAGCCCACCAGATTTCCATTGTGTATTTGCTTTATTGAGTACTAACGATGAGCCTAGATCCTACACGGAAGCTATTCTTTTAGATGATAGTGAGTCTTGGTAGTTAGTCATGTAGGAGGAGATGATGGCATTAGACTCTTGTAACACTTGGGATCTTGTTCATTTGCCCAAAGGAAGAAAGGCCATAGGTTGTAAGTGGGTCTTCAAGAAGAAGTTTGGAGCAGACGGGTCATTGGAGAAGTACAAGGCTAGATTGGTAGCCAAGGGCTACTCCTAGAGAGAGGGAGTTGATTTTGGTGAGATATTCTCTCCTGTTGCTAAATTGACTTCTATTAAATTTCTTTTATCCATTGCTACAACTTATGATTGGGAGATTGAGCAAATGGATGTTAAGACTGCGTTCTTGTATGGAGATCTTGAGGAAGAAAAAATTTATATGCAACAACCTACAAGTTTTGAGGTAAAAGGGAAAGAACATTGGGTTTGCAGGTTAAAAAGGTCTCTCTATAGTTTAAAATAGTCCCCTAGAATGTGGTATCAAAATTTTGATTCATTTGTGTTGAAATTGGGTTTTGTTAGAAGCGAGGAGGATCACTATGTTTACATTTATTATGTTGATGATTCTATACTAGTTATTGCATTGTATGTTGATGACATGTTAGCAATACTAAGAGTGTGATTAGTGAGCTTAAAACCCAACTTTCAAGTGCATTTGATATGAAGGATCTTGGTGTTGATAGGTATATTCTGGGAATGGAGATCAGAAGGGACAAAGGTAATAGAAAGCTTTGGTTGTCACAAAGTAAGTATGTGAATACCATTTTGTAGAGATTTAGTATGTAGGATTGTAACCCAGTTAGAGTTCCTTTACCCATTGGTACTAAGCTTTCATTAGATATGTGTCTAGAGACTGAGGATGATCTTGATGATATGTCTAATGTGCCCTATGCTAGTATTGTAGGGAGTTTGATGTATGTAATTGTTTGCACTAGGCTAGATATTGCCCAAGTAGTGGGAGTTTTGAGTAGATTTATGTCTAACCCTGGTAAATAGCATTGGAATTATGTGAAGAGGGTGCTTAAATATCTTACAGGTACTCCTGATTATTATTCCAAGTTTACTCTGGTACTGATAATGTTAATAAATCTTTGGACATACAGGGTTTTGTTGATTCAGATTAGGCAGGTGACTTCGATAGTCAAAGGTCCACTAGTGGCTATGTGTTTACTCTGTTTGGAGGAGCAGTGAGTTGGATGAGTAAGAGGAAGCCCCACAGTTTCTTTGTCCACCATAGAAGTAGAGTATATGGATGCTACCCATGTCTCTAAGGAGGTAGTTTGGTTGAGGAGACTATGTATAGGTATTGGTTTTGATTGCAGGATCATTTAGATTGGTTATGATAGCCAAAGTGCTATTTGTTTGGCCAAGAATCCTATGTATCATGCTCGGACGTAGCTTGTTGATGTTCAGTATCACTTTGTTTGAGAATTGGTTGCAAATGGACAGATTGAGCTGAAGAAGATAGACACTCAAGAGAATGTTGCAAATTCATTGACCAAGCCAATGAGTACAAAGAAGTTCATGTGGTGCAGAGAGGCCATGGGCCTTATTTCTAGTGCCTGATTATATTTCATTTGTTTTCCTATGGGTTGATTTACAATGTATAATGTCAAGTGGGAGAATGTTAGAATAAGGTGTCATTAACCTTGTAAATTCCAATATTGTATTTATCACATCTAGTATTTGTTATTTGTAATTACCCATAAGGGAATGAGGTAGTCTCATTGACAGTGGTAATTTTAGAGTTACAGGTGGAAGTTATAGAGTAATATTTACTGTTGGAAAATGTAAAACTTAGAGGTAAATGAGGGTAGGTGTTCCCCTTGAGGAATATACTATTTTTGGCATGTATGAGAACTTGTCATAATGTGGTGTAAGTGGATTTATGGCAGTTGCAAGTTGTCATAAGATTCCATGCATGTATGATGCATATGACACCCATTATTAGTTGTGGTTGCTATTATTAGTCCCAGGCACTCATATTGGGAAGATTTATTATTGGTGGTATCTATGACGGTTATGGTGCATCATAAGATGCTTTTACATGTTATTCTTGAACTTGGGCACCCAACCTTGCATGGGTAAGTTAATGCCACTTGGTGGTTGCATGTATGACACCATTTAATGCTTGCATGTGGGGTTATTGGAGGAGAGAGAAAGTGGACGCCTATAATGGAGGGAAAACTCTTCTATAATGTAGGGTTATTTTCCATTGTATTTGTTTCTGCAATACAGATTTTAGGTACTCAGGTGCTACCGGAATGCTGTCAGATTGAAGACTGGTGGAGAGAGTTGTGTAGTTGATGTATTGTACAATCTTTTATAGATCAAAACAAGCTTGTTCCTCTTTCCTGGTGGAGTGTTTTACCCACAAGGGTTTTCTCCATGTCAACACTGTCTTGTGTGTTCAGTTTTCTATTTTGATGTTTCTGTGTTGCATATATTCATTTGCATGTTACAATCTCCATTGATAATACACTGTTAAAGATTGCAGAAACTTACATTTGAATCAGATTTCTGTTGGGAAGTTGTGCTTTCATTTATAACAATAAAGAGGCTAGAAAAGGAGACCTTGAAGATAACAATAGATATCATTAAGGAGATGAAAATTGAAACAACTATCATTGAAGAATTGTATTCTTTTGAGGAAAGAGAAAAGGGTGATGCCACAATTCTAAGAAAAATAAAAAAACTAGAGCAACGAGTACAAAACAAGATATTCAAATAGAGAAAAATGTGTCATCTCCTCTGGTAAACACTGAAACAACCAATGCAGAGGATCAGAATGCTGAAAACTTATCTCCTCCAAAAGGTATCAGTACAAAACATGTTAATCCTCCTTTAGAGAATATAAAGAGTGTTGAAGAAAAGGAGAATCTAGAGGAAAAGACAGATAAAGAAAAAGGAGGATAGAGTGAGATGGTTTTGAAGGAAAATGAAAAAGTAGAAAGCACTGTGGACAATGCTTCTATTCCTCTAGAAACCTCTAGGTATCTGGCTAAGAACAAAAAAGATGAAGGGATACATGAAGAAAATTGTCCTCCAGAGATCTTAGGTTCACACATGGTCACTGTTTCTAAAGAGAAGAAGTAAAATATAGAGGGTGAGAGTTCTGGAGTCACTCCAATCAACTCCATCAAATACTTCTTGGCTCAACAAAGATAAATTTAGTCTATTGCATCCCGACAACTATTTCAATCGCCATCTATGGATGAACAAATCAATTTGTCCAACATCTCTCCACTAAAGAAATTGCAACTAAGAACCATTTTTGAGTCTACTGCCCAAGAAGAAATATTACAATCACAAGTAGAAGGAAATGAGATTCTAGATGAAGCAATAAATGTTTTTAAAAAAGTGCTACCAGACACCAAGAGGGATGCCTCTTTGACTCCTATTCAACAAATGAAGCAACTACTGGAGTCCTTTAATTGTCATTCTACATCTTTAGAAAAGGAAGCTAAGAAGAAAGTAATGGAACAAATTAGCAATAAGAGACTAATAGATCTATCATTAAAGTGTTCCAAGGCACACAATCTGTTGGATATTAGTGTAAAGAGTATTCAAAATACCGTGGGTGAAGGTAAGGTAATGTATCAATTTTTCTTATCATGGCCTATAACTACAAAAGACATAAAAGACAAGATTGATAGCCTTGAAATGCAGATAGCTAATATCTCTAGAACATATGAGCCTTTAAAGGATAACAATGGAGATTTAAGGGCTGAAGTTGAAAAGACACATGCAATAATCAAGAAACTTTAGAATCAAAGAGAACTAATTAAGGATCAGATGAGTCAGTTATGGGAAATTGTCAGTTTGAAGATAGCAGCGCTGACAGGGATGTTAAAAGAAGCTGATAAGATTGTTCAGATGACAACTACTCCTTCATTAGTTGAAGAAGCAGAATAATTGTTTTTACAGATTATTGGGTAGATACAAATACTCAACTCTACTAAGAAGCATTGAGACTCTGCCGTGATACATCTGAAGAATATATACAAGGATATTCTTCCTAAATAATAAGGTTCATATCCTGATGTCTTGTACATATGCGGAAAGATAGAAGAAAATAATTTTTGTGATAATATAATATTTTGATTTACATGTATTAAAGTATAGGAGTAAAACAGTAAGGGGGAGTATGTACATAGAAAAACAAGATCAATTTTTAGATATGGAGAGAATTTTTATTCTGTAGATATACAAGTGGTCCCTTTGCCATTGATGACAAAGGGGGAGATGTTTTGGCATATTTTTCTATTAATGACAAAGGGGGAGATTGTTGGCAATGTAAGCATTAAATGATAAAGAGACTGATGAGCATGACAGTGAGTAGTATTGCCATTGATGGCAACAAAGTATGGAGATACAATTGTGTTGGTCCAGAGAAGTTGCTAAGTGTGATGTGGAGGAGAATACACCTAAGCATGGTATATCTAAGTGTATTGTGGAATCCCTATATGACTACATTGATATACCTCCATTTTGGTATTATGCACTTAGACATAAATTGTTGAAGTTTTTTCTAAGGCATTTGAAGTATAGAACCTAAGATAGGATCACAGTATTTTAGTCTGCATTGCTCCACTATGAAGAATCTTTCTATGCGATTGTAAGGTATTTTGGTGCATACTAAAGGATTCTAAATCTAAAGTTTTAGGTCTTGAAGCCCTCCACAATGAAAGATAGAGTTGACAAAGTATCAGACTCTATAATGATAGTATTAGTGGTATATTGGAATGTTCCACATTCCACTGCAGATTAATATTTTGCTATGTGATTTTGAGGACAAGTTTACAGATGTCAAATACACATTCTCTCCAATTGGTAAACATTTTGGTGGTCTACGCATTGAGTTGTGAACTAACAGTTGGTTCATTCTATTGATTACTTCACCAATGGTGTCAACCCAAAGGTGCTGAGATCATGAGAAGTTAAGTCATGTATGGAAAAAAGTTATGGGAGTAATTACAGGTTATGCCAGCCTATCTGAATGTGCTACATGCTTTGGTTCTCTCTGTAAAGCATATAGGGTTATGTTTTGTGCCAACAGATCAAGGAGTCACACAGTACATCTATCATGTTGACTTGGTTGATGTTTTGCTTGAATGCAATATATAAACAAGATTGATTTCTTGTGTGAAGTGGTGTGTGAGGTGAAAGAACTAAGTGTGTGTGTGTGTGTGTATGAGTGAAATCTGATGTAGAGAATGATAAGATAAGATTGTGGTGAAGATGAAGTGTGTTAAGTCAGTATTCTGAGCTTCAGTGGAACTATATCTTTAGCATAAGTCAGATGCATTACTAGCAATTCATATTTGGCAGTGAGCCACCTACAGTGAGAACTTCTCTTTTGGATATTGAGTCCACCTTTTGTAACCAGTTGCATTATAATATATTGTGAGCTAATCCTCACTATGGTTTTTCCCTTTTTGGGTTTTCCACATAAAAATTTGGTGTTCATGTGTTCTATGTTTTGATGGTTGCTTTCATGCTTTCCTTGCTTATTGCAAATTAAATATGCTATGTAAAATGAATGTTTAAATGCTTAAGTGGTTTCATAGAATACTAATTTAGCCCCCCCCACTCTTAGTATTCCGGGTGTTCAACAAAATTTATAGTCAATGAGGCACCACAGAACACTAATCCAACAGAGGAAGCTAAAAACAACCCCCAAATCCCTCAAAACCCTTAAAACCCTCAAAACCCCACCTTCACAGCCTCACCATGAAAGAGACACACAGGAAAACTATTTAGAGCAAATTAAAGAAAACAAGAAAAATCTTCAAACCCTAATTGAAACATTAAATAGTCCAAGTGCAAGCACCAATCGTAGGAGAGCCCTTGCGAAGTCATTAGAGGTGATTATTTCTCACATTGTATTGGTGACAAACCAAATCACTGAATGGAATGAATATAGTGAGAGGATTCAACAATACTATGCTAACAAATTGTCTTACCAATAAGTGAAGGACAAAAAAATTACAAAATCTGCATTATGTTCACATTTATCAATCCTAAAACTGGCCAAACATTAGAAGAGACTTGTAAACACTTCCCAATTCATTGGTGTAGGAATGAAGATATATCCCAAAACTTTTGGGATAGATGGTACATGGTCTTTGATGAGCATCCATGTAATAATAATGAGATCTTGTAATATTTCTTGAGGAAACTCTATTGTGAGTTCGTCCTCAAGGAGATTCCTAATTATTTTGACATTCAAGAGTTCTAGGGCAGAGGTGGTGGCTCTGCCCAAGATAGAGAGGGGGCACAACAAGACTAGAACTATGTACCTAGATCCCTAATGAGGCCATCATGTGTCTCACTCCCTTTGACTTTAAAGGAGAATGTTGAGGTGGAGACATTGCATTCATTGAGTTCTCTCACACGATCTCTAGCATAGTATGATGATGATCTCACCCAGGTTGATGAGGGTGAGAGAAGAAGGCATCATTTGTCCCATCTTTTTAGTTCATGTGGGAACTTGTATGATTATGGGATGCATGACTCTCGACAGGATGCTACGACGTAGGGGCAACAGCCAGTGATGGACACATCCATATTGGATGATATTGTTCTCACAGATGATGTCTTATATCGTACATTTGGTATTGACTCCCTTGTAATTTTTTACAAGGTTGATCTTGATTTAATATATTTGTATTTGAAATTTGTAATTAATTTTATATGACTATCTATATTATAAGTAAAAATTAATGTATATAATTCTTTGCACAATGAAATTCCAGGGTTAGAGTCTTCATCCAGCCTCTATTAACCATCTAGTGGTGGGTTATGAGAGGAGGTTGAGTCAGAAGGTATGTAATTTATCACATGATCATAAATATAGTACATATATCAATGGTAATCTTATTGAGTGACAATTTGATAATTTCAAGAGGGAGCTTCACTAGCACCTCGACAATCTCCTTGGTCCCCTAAACACAGAACCATTTTTATGGAGGTAAATTTAACCATTTATAATCATTATGCATTTAAATAATGTTATGTATCTATTTTGGTCAAATAACCTTGAACTCTATTTTCAAATGTTGAATATGGAGACTCCTCCTCATCTTCATCAGTCAGCGGAGGCAGGCATTGCTGCAACTATGTTGTCTTCAAATCCTTTGACCGAGGTATGAGCCAGTAACATGTAAATGTCAATTTGTAATTCTTTTTTTATCTTATGTCATTTGATGTACATAAATTTTATTTACATTTAGTCAATTTTGCTTCTTGATGCTTCTCACATGAGGTCACAACTCCAACCCATCCAACTACGAACGAAGAGAAAAAAGATGATCGAGAGGGATCATTAGCCAGCTATAAGTGATCGATTACATATGTGATGTTATATATTTCATCTTTTCTATATTAATGTGCATATTGTTTGATTGTATTAACAGGTGGAGTTGCAAAAATCTCTATCGAGGAGGTCTAGTTGATGGGAGAGAGAGGATGAGCCACTGATTGGCTCTCCATATCCATGGCCAAGCAAGGGCCGCCAATTATTTTATACAAGTTCATAGGAAACTAGATTTTGGGACATTTTTTTGCATGCCTAGATGGCTTTGTATACATAATTTTATATGTTGCCAATGTATATATTTGTATATGGCTTTATATATAGACTTGATGTTATGTTCATGACATTATGTATATGGTCCAATAGTTTACATTAAATATTTAATATGATGATCAATTATCATTACAGGAATTTAGTTTTACACGTGTCAATTGCATTTTGTGCATATCTTGCAATCATTACATTCCATGAGACTGTACATTTCTTTGAGGTATCATGTCAAATAGTTCACACACCTTGTCTATGATTCCACACTTTGCATACATGTCTACATGAGCAGCTACAAATACAACATGTGAGAAAATTCATATATCCTTTATGCTTTGATGGTTGTCCACACCCTCTTCTGCAGATCCCATTTTGGCATAGGTAAGGAGGATGTTGGATAAGATTGTGGAATTTGGTTTTAGAAGTGTTTTTTGTTGTCAAAGGTGAAAATGATTATCACTTATCACAATAACAATATCATAATATATCAAAATATATTGGGATATATTGGAATATATTAGGATATTTTAAACATATATGCTTCTATGGTTCATACCCTATTCCAAAGATCCTTATTTGGCACATGTAGGGAGGATGCTTGCAAAGGTTATGGAATTTGGTTTTGCACGTGCCAATTGGTGTTGGTTTTATTGAGTCTAGAATCTAAAAATATAATTTGTTTCAAAGGTTATGTACAATAATCCTCCAATCATAGATCTATAGGTAGTCCGATCCACCTCTGAAGACTCATCATCCTTGCTCAAGTGACATCTAATGACCATGGGAGTACTCACTGGTTTTGAATCCTCCATACCAAAATTCTTCAACAACTCTTTGACATACTTAGCTTGAGAAATAAAGATACCACTATCTAGTTGAGTAATTTGAAGTCCAAGGAAGAAAGACATCTCAATAATCATAGACATATCAAACTCTTTTTGCAAATCTCCTCTGCAAACCTCTTACACATATCATCATCTCCACAAAGATGATGTCATCAACATATACCTCAACTATCAATATCATGTCTCCTTCTTCCTTGATGTAAAGATTACTATCTGTAGTACCTTTCTTGAAGCCCTTCTAAAGTAAGTACTTATTCAACCTAGCATACCAAGCTCTAGGTGCTTGCTTGAGAATATATAGAGCCTTCGTAAGTCTGCACACCATGTTTGGATCTTCTGATGTCTGGAAACCATCTGGTTGCTCAATGTAAACTTCATCTTCTAGATTACCATTCAGAAATGTTGACTTAACATCCATCTAATATACTTTGAAGTTCTTATGAGCAACAAGGCCAAGAAACATCCCAATTGCCTCCATTCTGGTAACCAGAGAAAAAGTCTCTTCAAAATCAATGCCTTCAACTTGAGAGTAGCCCTTACATACCAACCTTGCTTTGTTCCTTACAACTTTACCTTTTTCATTCAGCTTGTTCTGGAACACCCACTTTGTTCCTATGACATTCTTGTTGGCTGGTCTGGGAACCAATTCCCATGTCTGATTTTTTTCTATCTGATCCACTTCTCCTTCCATTGCCTTTATCCATCCATCATCTTTGCTAGCATCATCAAAGGTTTTGGGTTCTACTTTTGATAACAAACACAAGTTTACTTGCTCATGTGTCTTAGCAAGCCTTCTCCTTGTCTATACACCTTCACCCTTATCTCCAATGATCTAATCTGCTGAGTGGTTCTTCTAAACATACTTTGCTGCAGTCTTAGGCATTTGCTCTGGTTCTTGTTCCTTTTCTTCTTTCACTTCTTCTTCATCTTCAATGCATGGAAAGATATCAAATTTGGAGTCCTTTGATTCTTGTGAGGTCTAATATATGTCTTCATCTACCTTGACATTTGTGCTTTCAATCATCTTTCCCAACCTCTTGTTGTAGTATCTATAAGCCTTACTTTTGGTTGAGTAACCAAGAAAGATTCCTTGATCACTTCTTGAATCAAACTTTCCTAGGTCTTCTTCATCTCTTCTGATATAGCATTTTCTACCAAAGATCATGAAGTATCTATAGGGATGGCATATCCTTTGATTGACTTATCAAGGTTCAATGAGTAACAATCAGACCTTAACCAATCAGGAACTACATACTCTTTAACAAGGTGACCAACAGGCCACTCATACATGCACTCTCTGTCATTGTCACTATCATCTTGATATGTAAATTAAAAAACCACTTGAGGAACTTCAACATTACCCATGTGTAGACCTTTATGACCATGATCAATAGAGAACAGTGGATTTGTAACTCCTGCAACCTTAATTCTTTGAGGGTGTTCAACTGAGGCATGATTGCAAAAATGTGCATCTATTGGTGTTGCACCTCCTTCTATTTTCCTACTTTGATGTTGCATCTGAATATTATCGACACACATATACCTCACTTTAGGTCTGTATATTTCTAGGAGAGGAAGTGGTCCTTTTAAATGCAAATCTAACTTTTGGAAGAAGGTCAAATAGTTGATTTCACCATGCAATTCTACAAAATCTACACTGCAAACTTGAGATGAACCAAAATCAGCCAGTGTTAGATGAGAATACTTATCCTTTATCTGCTTGTCTAGCAATTCCTTGAAGAATAGAATGTCTACTTTGAAATTCTCTTCATGATATGATTGTTGAGACAGACCCCTGAAAAGTGGAGGAACCCCATGACTGAGATCCTCATGTCAATCCATTTGGAGTTAAATCTTTTGAATACTCAATTCATTGTGAAATGTGCAATAAACTAGTGAAATTGAAAAGCTTGTACCATAATGTCCATTCAATCCAATTTGTTGATGGGTGTTTTAGCACACAACAACTTAGATGAAATACTAGGTAATATTCCACCTCTCCTGAAAGGAATCTAATCCTAGGGAACCCAGAAAAAGACTAACCCAAGGTTTATACTATCAGGTCTTGACTAGTGAAATAACATAGTTGGATATGTATTTTATTGTTCCAATCAAGTGGCCTACATGAAATTTGGACAAACTTTAGAGCATTAGGATTTAATTACACATAAACTTAATCGGTTTTCTAATTTACCAATGTATAAGTGAACTGATGTACACTTAGATTGCTAAAAAATATGTCATTTCATCTTGCAACAAGCAACCTACTAACTTGTATTCATTAGATTTGAGTTATGTGATAGCAATGTGCAAGTTTATGCAACCTACTCTAACCAGATCTAATAAACAAAATGCAAAAGAAAATGGTAGAGAGAGGGGATAAATAGATCTTATAGATAGCTACAAGACACAATTGAGGGTTGATGTAGAAAGGTTAGAGGATAAATGCAAACATATAGGAAATTTATATAATCTGTCAGGACATATTTGTTGTTCATGTGTGGTTATCTTGATTGGTTCCTTTTAACCTCTTGGTGCACAACTATTATGTGACTATTGTCATTGTTGTGTATTACAGGATCCAAAGGAGGCCATGGAGAGAGGACGTGGATGGCGTAGAACTACTAAATCGCAGAAAGGAAAGTGGGTGGAAATAGATATGACAACGGAATCTGTAGATACAATAGATGTAAGAAGAGAAAGTAACCTCAACCAAAGGAGGAAGGTGTTTATGAATTCACAAATGCTACAACATAGAGGAGATAAAGTCATTTTTTTGTCCATGAGGCCTTGGAGGTCAAACTTATTGGTTGAAAATGCATAGGAATGGTGATTAAATGTGTTTCTATGATCAAGGGAAAAGTTTGAAAATTAGGATGGCCAAAACATGATATGAATATGTCACATATATGACTAAAGTGAGGTTTTGTCTTGGATAGCATATTCGTTGAAATGATATAATTGGTGTACTAAATATTATTTACTATGTTGTGTATTATAGGGGCCAGATGAGGCCATGGAAACAGATCGTGTCATATCAAATGAGGACACAACGGATGAAGCGGGACATCAGGTACTCAAATTTTGACTTAACTTAGGAAAAAATGATTTGATGGCATTTTGTGATACGTCCATCTTTTTTCACAGTATTATTGAAATTTATAATGTATTATCCAATCTTGGCATAAATTAATGCATGTTGTTGATTATTTTAGATGGAGATTGGAGCAAATGTAGAGCCTGAGCATTCAACTGGCAAAAGAAAAAGATATGTACGTGGATGTGGACCTGAAATTGTTAAATCACGTAGACGACAGTGGGTGGAAGAGGATATGACAATGGATCCTGCAGACACAACAAATGATTGCACTGAATAAGAGGTTGGTCAGGACTATAGTTCATGGGATGAATACTTTGAGAAAATTGTTGTTTGTGGATGTTTTGTATGTCATGGAAAGAAATAATTCGAATGAGCGATTGTACAAACACATTACATATATGATGAGCTTCCATTCGGTAGTATGCCTCCTACAATTGATTCAAATCCAATAGGAATTGTGGTAAGTAATTTTTCAATTTGATATAAATAACATTTATACTTCATTTAAACATTGTTTTATATTATTTAAATAACTATTTTTTTCTTAATGGATACTTGCAGGATAAAGTTCTTGGTTTAAAGTTTCCTGGATCACCAACTTCCTGCCTAGAGGGCAATGATCATTCATCAGATGATACATCTAACAAAAATATGTGCCAATCTACTAGCTCCGAAGACAAGGAATTGATGAAAACAAGTAACAAAACAAGAACCAGTTTAAAGATGCATAATTTGCTTAAAGACAAGGGGAAGTTGGACTACATACCCTATGAGAATGAATGTGATGGAGATGATGACTTGCCCCCGAGTTTGAGATCAATTTACAAAGAGACATTTGATCATTAACTATATTGCACTTGGCCTTGTGATCAACAACTACCTAGAGTGTACGAGGTGTTTCAATTTTGGGGATACAACTACATGATATGACCCTCCAATATTCATGGAGAAAATCTAGGCCTCTTTGTCGTCCAAAATGTACATGTGGGATCTAAACATAGAAACAATTCAGAACAAACCACTAGGAGATTAATACCATATTATGGTCCATCATATTACAGTGGTGAATGGAGAAGGCTAGCAGAATATAAGCCTAGCATGTCAGCATATGGTCTAAATTCAAATATTTATACACATTTTCTCCAATTGGAAAGTGGAGAAGAAATGAATAGAGGTCATCTTATGTATATAGATGGATGTACATACACACACAAAAATATTGCAGGATTTATAAATAGTAGTAAGGGAAGAGACCCTAATGTAATACTGAATTATCAATTTGTTGAGGTTATAAATGATAAAGATGGAGATATGGAAAGAGAGGTTGATAGATTGATAATGGTTGAGGCTATTATGGAACTTACCATTGGGGATGAATTATTGATTGATTACCCCTTCTCAAAATGTACTCATGCGTGAAAGAAAAGGGAAGAACAAGGTCTCCCTAAGGATGTTCTTAAGGGCAGAAAACCAAAGAATAATAAATGAGTGTGGACTGATGTTTTATAAACTATGTTGTCAAAATTATGTTTTCTTTAAATTATTGTATAAAAAAGGTAGTCTATAAAATAATGTTCCATTATTCAATTGATGTATATATGTTCATACAATTTATATTTTTATTTTGAAGCCATATTTGATTATATTTCTTTGAAATTGATACATTTTGAATTTAGTGCAATTGTTGCAAACATTAAATAATGCTTGCATTTGTTGATAGGTAGAAGATGTTGATGAAACACATACTAATACCCAAGATCCAACTGGGTTATTAAGGTTTGGACGGGATGATCCAAACCATCCTTTAAACCATACTAGGCAAAAAAGAGCAACATTGAAGAGAATACTAGCAGTTGAGAAATTTGAATTGCTGATGAGATCTGCATACACTGATGACATGCCAGCTAGCCTTAATGATGATGATCATGATAGTGAAAATGTAGTGTATGAAGGATTGAATGAAATGCGTACAGGTTTCTTTGGGGATGGAAACAATGATGACAATAATGATCATATGGTTGATAGTAACGATGATAGCAGGGGTAATTACCACCAACGTAATCTTGATGATAACAAACTGAAAGACTCCATCAAGCAAGAAGCAAAGACACCTATGTTCAAATTAGGTACAAGTAGAACTTCAAAACTGGCATGCACATTAATATTATTAGAAATCAAGTCACTATTTGGTTGGTCAGAGAAAGGACTCACTACCCTACTAAAGTGAGATGAAATCCATTTCTTACTTTGCATTGTCAATTGGTGTACATCATTTGTAAACATTCATAAACTTTGTTTTTATTTCTTTAAGGGGAATTTAAAACCATATATTGTATATAAATAGTCCTAGTATAGATTGACATATGAAACATGTTCATCATAATCTATAGCAATCTTAAAGGGCACTAAAAACTAAAATATTCCCTGAAGAGAATGTGTTGCCATCAACTTGTAGAGAGGCACGTCTATTGTTGGTTGAGTTGGGGATTGAATATAACAAATTCATTCATGTAAAAATGATTGCATTTTATACAGAGATGAATATGAAAACAAGGTAGAATGCCCTGTATGCAAAGAGAAGAGATATCGTACAGATGTACAAGGTCCTACAATTCCAAAGAAGGTTTTACGTCACATGCCAATTATACCTAGACTTCAATGAATGTTTTGTTGCAAGTCACTTGCACAATTGATGGACTAGCATGCAAAAAATAGGAGTAAATATGGATTCATGCGAATTCCAGCTGACTCCAAAGCAATGAAACACATAGAGGAAAAATGGCCAAGAAAATTCAAAGATGAACCTCGTAGTATTAGGTTTGGTCTTGCAATTGATGGAGTGTGCCCATTCTCTTTCCTAAGCTCAAATTATAGTGTTTGGCCAGTCGGATTGATAGTATACAATATTCCCCATGGATGAGTGTTAGAAAGGAGCACCTTATGTTGACTCTCATTGTTCCAGGAAAACATCAAGTTAAAAACATGGATGTTTATCTTGCGGCTTTTATTGATGAGATGCAACTGCTATGGAAAGGCATAAGAATGTATGACATATCACGTCCCCCATCAAATAGGTCCTTCATGTTGTATGGTGTGCTATGTTGGACTATTCATGATTTCCTAGGACTTGGTGCTTGTTCTGGTAAGATAAAATATTTACGTATTTACACCCATAATTTATTTCCATCCCAACTTTCATACTTAGTTTTATACTATTTTTTGATATTATTAACATTACTTATTGAATTGCAGGGCTTCAAACAAAGGGGATATTTGCATGTCCAAGATGTGCAGAAAAATTTCAAGGGAGATATTCTAAAGATCTACATAAATTTATTTATGCAAACAACAAGGTTTTTATACCACTAGATCATAAGTTTAGAAATCACCTGAAGAATCAATTTGATGGAAAAGTTGAAAACAGAGGCCATCCCATGATTATAGGTCCAGGTGATTGGCTTAAAAAGTATAAGGATGTTGAATTGAAATCTTGGGAGGATTTTTTTGATCGGGGTGATTCAATTGAAGAACCAGAACAAGTTGTAGTTAATATGCCAGAAGGAATGAAAAGGAAATCCATATTTTATGAGCTCCCTTACTGGAAGGATCTATTAATATCTCACCTATTAGATCCTATGCACATATTAAAAAATGTCCCAGATTCTATATTTCGACATATATCAAGCAAAGAGAAGGACACCTTGTCTCCGAGGAGAGATATTGCTCTTTCGTGTACTAAAATTGATAGAAAACATTTGTGGCCAAATAGGGAAAATGAAACATATGGAGAAGCTCCATGGATTTTGAAAAAAAAAGAGATAGACCAACTAAAAAATGTCATCCGTTCAATAAAGACACCTACTGGCTATGGGTCATCATTGGCTAAAGCTTTTACAGTTGATGGACATATCATAGGATTTAAAATACATGATTTTCATAATTTTATGAAGCTATTATAAATCATCATTTAACATTTACTGCTAACATTGATTAAGTACTAAATATATTTTGATATTTTGTTGTGTGAGGAAAAATTACTAATCACCTTTTCATAAATGTGTTTGATAGCATATCATGCCATTGGCAATTTGGGGGGATTCCTATCTTACAGTTGACTTAAGGAATGCCATAAATCGATTCTCAGCATTTACAAGGTATGTGGTTATATGAAATGTTCTTGTGTGAGAGACATAGAGATATTATATTGCATTTTAATTTTTGACTAAAGGTTCATACTAATTTACTATTCTTCTTTTAGGTGAGTGACCTCCAAGGGGATCCACGAATGTGAAGCGCCAAAATGGAAGAAGGAAATTGTAGAAATTGTATGTGTATTTGAGAAGGATCTCCCTACAAGTTTCATGGACCTACAAGTCCATTTACTTATACACCTAGTCGATGACATTGAATTGGCGGGTGTCGTATCAATGAGGTGGATGTTTTTCTTTGAGAGGCATATGAAAACTCTAAAAAGATATGTCCGACAAAAGGCACATCTAGAGGGTTGCATGGCTAAAGGGTATGTATTGAATGAAGCATTTTTCTTCCTATGTGAATTCCTTGGTAAGGATTTTGAAGATGGGCCACACTTTTGGGATGAAGAATGAGCATAAGATATTATTGATGGAGAAAAACCACAATATAATGGTGTTCAAGTAGAAATTAGTAAGTAAATTCATGATCATGGTGGTTGTTTTTCTTGCAATCATTAATTGACTCTGTAATTTATTTGTCAAATTAATAGCATGACATTTGGAGTTTGAAATAAACATGTTGACATGTAATAGGTGTAGATGAAAGCACTATACTCGACAATTTCATTCTATACTACATGGACTTTATGAACAAATGGATCGATCTGTATGATAAAAAGAGAGAAGTGTTAGAAGCAAGGAGACAGTTTAAGAGATAGAAGCCAAGGAATACTCCACTTCCCACTGATCTACTTGGGGAATGGGGCAAAGATTACACACTAGAATGTGTTACTAAACAAATTCATGATCAGGGTGGTTGCTTTTCTTGCAATCATTAATTGACTCTATAATTTATTTGTCAAATTAATAGCATGACATTTGGAGTTTGAAATAAACATGTTGACATGTAATAGGTGTAGATGAAAGCACTATACTCGACAATTTCATTCTGTACCACATGGACTTTATGAACAAATGGATCGATCTGTATGATAATAAGAGAGAAGTATTAGAAGCAAGGAGACAGTTTAAGAGATCAAACCCAAGGAATACTCCACTTCCCACTGATCTACTTGGGGAATGGGGCAAAGATTACACACTAGAATGCGTTACTGAACAAATTCAAAATCAAATAGAAGATACAGGTATAGATTCAAACATAACAGAAGATGAAATCAACATGTCTAGAGGATGTGAAAGAAAGGTACAGTTGGAATTTTATAAAATGTTGTTTCCTTACAGTTTTGACACTATTAACTATTTTAATATTCATCATTATAGTTGTTTTCACTGAAATAAATGGTCTTTCATAGGTGAGGAAATATCCAACAATGTGGTCATCTGGTCGACATTATCATGTAGAAAGTGTAGATGTAAAGAGATGATCCTTCGATTGTTGCATCATGGTTGACTTCAAGCAATCCAGTCGATCAAGCTCAAAAGATAAGAATATAATTGAAGGGAATCTACAATATGTTGGGAAAATATAAGAAATTATTGAGTTGGATTTCCGCTCTTTTAAATGTTGTGTTTTTAAGTGTAGATGGTATGAAGCATTTGAGAGGACACAAAGACATGATACCCATAGTGTATTATTTTCTATAGATTCCTCATGTTTCCTACTGCAGGACAAGGAGCCTTATGTTCTACCAATTCATTGTGAGCAGGTATTTCTTTAACTCAAACAAGAAGCGGTGGTGATCATTAATCTATTAATTCATAGTTTATTGTGAATATATACATGTGTTTATTAATCAATAAAAATTTTATACCATACGTCTAATATATGTATGTCGTTCATGTGCAGGTATTTTTCTATGAAGATATTTTGGACCTGAAATGGATATTTGTCATACATTATGATCCAAGATTAAGGCATGTATGTGACGATGCATTAGTGGATACTCAAAAAAACAATGATGGCCAACAAAATGAGAGAGGGATTAGAGAACATCGAAGAAATTGACATCCATGATGATGTTGAAGATGGTTATGTTTAGGCACAAGAAGACAACAATCCAGAGTTAGATGATGTTATGGAAGACAACAATATGGATGGTATAGAAAATGATGATCCAAATACATTTGGTGACAATATAGATGGTCTACAGTAAAATTTCAATAATGATGAAGATGATGCAGGTCAAGATGAGGATGATGATAATATTAAATACTTGAAAGAACATATAAACATTGACAATGATACACTTGATGACATTGTAGCAGAAAATAATGTTAATGACCAAGACTTCTAAATTTTTAGAATTATTTGCAATCCATGTTTAAAAAAGGATGATTCTTATGGCGTAAACTTTGTAATGCTTCAGTAATATTATTTTTGTCGATACAAATTATCTATTGCAATATCCTTAAATTGTTCAATCTTTGGTATGAATTGTTAGCAGAAAAAATTAGGATTACTTGGATGCTTCTTCCATTCATTTTGTATCTACATATGTTCGTGAAGACACAAAAGTTAATAAAATATTAATGCACATAACTCACAATTATTTAAATAAGTAACTTAGTTAACTTTATTATTTTTAAATAGTTTCCATTTTTATGTTGAACATAATTTTGAACATGTAATTGAAAACATCCACAGTAAATGCTTTATTGTTTCAGCATATTCATTCACATAAGCATAGTATTGAGGCTCAATAACTGATATTCATTCAAATATAATAAGTATTGAGGCTAAAAAATTAACTCAAATTGTTAGGCACTTATGTAAATCTGTATCTTGTGTAGATGTGCAAGAATGTTGAGGTACAAGATTCTTCTTATAAATACCAATGATATTTCCTCAAATTGCTATGACCTAGACAAAAGGATTTTAATTCTAACAGGAAAGAAACCAAATAGAATAGATTGTACAAAGGATTTTAAACCTAGGTAGAGACCAATAAAAACTCACGGCTTAGCCAAATTTAAATCAACTTCCTCAGAAACCAATCACACAGATCATATAGTAACAACAAATGTATACTCAAAAATTAATGATATCCTTGATATATTAACTTAAACAACTTGACAAACCACTTTGGAGACAATCATGCAACTCATAAATATTAACATCAACACAACAATTGAACATCAATTTTAGATCCGCCAACTAACTTTGATTCTTTTTATTAATTTAGCAATTCATATTGTTTTGAAAACATAGATAGATGGAAAAGGATTCTTCAAATACTGCTTTTATATTAAATATATGTCTCTAAAATAGATGGATGATCTCCTTCATAGTGGCCGTGGTATCCTATTTTATAGGATGCAAACAAGCTTTAGGCCCGAAATATTGTACCTTTTCATAATAACATCTTTTGGTAACTAATACATAATTAAGAAACATAAATGAAGATAAAAGCATATGCAGTGATCTGATTCTGGCTCCATTGATCTCCATAGAGCGACCCGTGACTCAAAGGCCTGGCAAGGTCATCCTTATCTCCATAATATAGATTGATACACCTACATTGCTTGACAAAATTGTACTTCTTTTGCTTCATCACAATGCTTTGGATACAAATAGATTTATCTGACTGATATGGTTGATGTACCCTTGATCATCACATGGATCAGTCTCAAGTAAACTGCTCATCATTCATTCCAGAGTAAATATCTTTCCCAGACATGTATAAGTATTCTCTATCACCCTTTCCTCATTATTTACATTTTCAAGTAGTGGTGGCAGTAACTAACCTAGTTCATTCCTCCAAGTGTCCTTATCTTTTAGGTTTCCCTCATCATTGAAGAAGTTGGGAAATGCCAAATCAATACGTTGATCAAAATCTTTCAAATATGATATCAATATACCATTAAATCTCTCATGTTCTTTCATCAATTCATTATATCCTTTGAGCACTTGTTCCTCAGTGCTAGCTTTAGCATTTGACCCTTCCTTTGTTTCCAACATTCTGAGGTGTAGTCTTTTATGCTCTTGGTATAATTGATGTGTTCTATTGTGCAAATCCCAAACCTTGTCACTATTTTTCATCATGTGGCCAAACCTTCTTTGAATCAATTCAGAGGCCATACTATATTTGACAGTTTTCAATTCAGTTTCTAGCTACTCAATTTTCTTTTGATTCTTTTCTACCTTATACTTCCAATAATTCACATCTGCCAAGGCCTCTATTACCCTTTGATCAACTTATAGGTATGGTGAGTAGCTACTGGATGAAGGCAACTTATCTCTATGAAAACCAATCTCTTGTCTCAGCATAGCATTTTCTTTCTTATATATATTATTATCTTTGATTAATTTCTCAATTTTTGCTTTAGTAAACCTTGTAACATTAACATTTAAATCAGCAGTGTCCATAGGATCTGTATCCTCAATCCTTTGTATCAACAAGTGACCAAAAGATTTATTAGGATCATCAATGATATGTGGTCTCTTATTTGGAGGATACAACGCCCATATAACCAATGCTCTTTTATCAGGGTCATACCCTGATCCTCTTCTGATATCATCCATTGCCTATATGCTAAGTTTTAACTTCTTATCTTGATTTCTATTGAAAGTATCAAATACAATGGCCGAAGCCATGTCCCATCCAGGAATCAAAATCACACCTGCTTCTTGTAACAAGGTCCTTCCCCTTTCTAGAGTCATTATCTCCAATTCATTATCGATCTCCTTCTGAAGCTCAGATAACACCTCATCCTGTATGTCAGAAGTGATATTTTTCATTCTCTTCCTAGCTTGTTTGCCCTTGTATTCATATAAGAAGGCTTTAAACTTGGGTGTTTTGATGAAATCATCATCTGATATGAATTTACTATTGGCTAGGTGCCTTATGTCTTTTGATAGATAATTTGGTGCTTCCACAGTGATAGCTTCTCTGTCTTCAGGCGGTTCATACCCCTCAATGGTTGGGTCATAACTTTGCACCCCTTCTTCAAACTCTCCCTCTCCTTCTGCAATGTTTGTGTCTGCAGAGAAACTTATATCCAGTGTGCGTTGAGGTGACAAGTGACCCATGGGTACTTCATACTCAACTTGTGCATCTTTAAGTTGTTTTCCTTTTTTGTTAAATACATGAAGGGGAATATTCTTGATTAGTTTTGGTGCATGTGTAATCATAGTGTCCAATCTTTTGATAGGATCATCAATATCTGGGAAAACTCTAGTGTAGGTGGGGTTTTGGGCTACCCTCCAAGCCTCTTCTAACATGATTTTACTATACAAACTTCTTCTTTCTTCTACTGTAGTTTCATCACAATTTCTGATTAAATCTTCATCAACAAATAGGACATGATGATATCCCTTTAACTTCTGCTTTGTTTTTACATTGTTTATGAAGTGTTCTGGATCAAAATTTCCTCTTGTAATCCCAAAAGGTAATCTAAATTGTTCTAATTTACTATCAATTAATTGATAACCTTTGTCAGAAAATACTGTGAAATCTCCAAAGCATAAATTCCTAGGCATAAATGATTTTTTATTGTGATTCTTGAAATGCATGAAGTTTGAGGAAGCCAATTGCCTAACAATTTCTAAGTATGCAACTCGATTTGGGCATGTCTTTGGTAGCAGGAAGGGTGGCCCTTCATATCTGAATACTCTTATCATAGTTAAATCTCTGAAAACATACCAATCACCCCAATTATGGTTGAACTTTCCCTCTTCATGTCTATCTTTTGGTCTCAAAAACTTCTGTATTTCCAATGAAAAATTATGGTTGCAAGGATGTCTAAACTGTTTGAAAATTGGTTTCACAAAAAACTCTTCAAAGTATAAATATTGGGATCTGTCACATCTGCTATCCCAAATAGAAGTCCACATTTGCATAGGTTTTATATCTCCATTGATGTCTAGGTCTCTTACCCTGAGATTTCTATCCCATAAGGCCATACATTGTCCTTCATATAATACCATATGCATAAATAAAGAATAATGTCTAAATTTACTTCCTCCATTCTTAATAGACATTAAATTATTTTTTATATTATATGTCAGGTATTCAGCATAATCAAAATACCTTGCATCAATATCTGGCAGGCAGAGTAATACGTGTTTTTGAAATAATCTTCAAACAATTCAGTTGAGTAGGGTGGATCTTCACCCTCTGAAAATACCCTAAGTTGGTTATTGTAACTACGAGGCCTATGCAAGGGTAACTTCTATCTCTTATAATTGCTAGTCATATTGCGGTACTCAACCAACAAATCCTTGATTCTGAATTTCAAGTCTAAACTTGTGTCTAGCTGAAACATTGTTGCTAGATAGTCTCTGGTAATGGGGAAGAAACAAGTCCCATCAATGAATTGAATATAACAAGTCTTAGGGTTGAATTTCTCTACAAGAAACTTCATAAACTAGACATTTACAGACACATTAGGGACTACCAATTTACTCAAGTTTAGCCACCATGGGTTTGAAATGGGTTTATGCCTATGCATTTTTCTATAATGGGAGATAAAGAGATCATACCCTCTGACTAGTGTCCATATATCCCTAATATGCCTGTGTAAATCTTCAAATTTCTCAGCATGTGGGTTTAGTTGGGCATTTCTTCTGGATTTCTGTACTGACCCAAGACATTGGTCTAATAGATTCTGGTTTAGATGCCTATCCCTAGTTTTTTGTCTTTTGCTCTTTAGGTTCTAAATTGTTTCTTCCATATTCTATCACTATGTCTAGATTTCAACTCTGTGATTTATAAATGCATACTAATTTATAAAGTGCATTCAGGAAGTACAAGAACGGTTCCATTGTGGGAGTCCAATCGGCATCTGCAACAAGTCAAAAATCAATGAAAAGATGAAAGGCTTAACATTGGGAAGTAGATGATGGTTTTATTCAAATTCCAAAAGTTCTAACCTACAATCAACATGATGAAGGATATTCAATTAAACCAAATGTAAGAATAAATATCAATGCGTAAATTAAACACACACATGTTATCAAAGTAATATGATTTGATTATAGATATCACAACACTGGGGATACAGTAAAATGTACCATTTATAACCACCAACTTTGAACACGTTACTTCGGAGCCATGCAAATTACAGGAAAAACTCAATTCTGATACAACTCATAAAATATTCACTGATAGATTGTCTCTAAATCATATTAATCATGAGAATAAAAGTTAATGTAAGAACAATTTGTTTATTTCCCTACAAAATCTCTAGAATGAAGAATTGGTAACTAAAGCAAAAGCCAAGGATTAGATTTTAGAAGCCGAGAATGCACAGTTGACAACAACCTTGAGAGAATTAAAGGAACAAAATTATCTTCCTATAATGGGTTGATCTTAACAACATGACTTGCACCAATGGTTTTAAAGGTCAGGGTTAGCCATAAACATGAGGTTGTTTTTGTTTTTTCCTTTTTTTGAAAAAGGTTGCTAAATGTTTGAATTTTGTCATTCAACACAAAACCCTGAAGGGTGGATTATGGTTATACGCAGGCACAATCTTAACCTTTTGCACTTACATCCATAGAAGGCTCAAGGACATGACAATAAAAACAACTGATGAGTTTAGAAAATTTATGTCTTTCTAGCTTCAAGTGGTTTTATAGCGGGAAGTATAGCTACTGCCGCCACCTATCCAATGAAAGCAATGAAAACTACTACGAAACAGATTTTGGTGAATGTTTGGAGGCTAGAAATCTCAAGGATTTTGGTGAATGAAAACTACTTACTTGACAAATCACTCTAGTCCTAAATTGCTTATTCATCCACGCCCTACATTTGTTCTTTGCAATGCCCTCCGAATTCCCATTCAACAATCTTAACTCTATGCAATCAATTATCATCGAAGGGAATTTAATTTTTTTGAAAATAGAGCGTTAGATCACCAGCTTTATGTCTTGTCACTTTATTTTGAGGTGATGTGTTTTGCAATCTCATTTATTGTTTAGGATTTTGGTATGACCCTAACTAGCGTTACTTCGATAATATGAGTCTCCTTGAACAAGAAATCACCCTTTTGATATTTTAATTTCTTTTTGTCGCCTTTTCAGAGAGACCCCAAAAACCCTCTCTTTGACATAGTAGAGTTTCTTTGAAATACCCTTTACATTATCTTTTCATTAGTGAGACCCCTTCTATCAGTGAAACTCTAAACCATATCACTTCAATATCCCGAATCCCTTATCTATTCAACTTTTGGGGTATCGATGAGACTACTGAATGACTCTTGTCAATATCCCCTGTCTCTTTGATTTGCTCATTACTTCGGGTTTTCATGTGATTTTCCTTTTGTCTACTTGTGCCTTCAGGTTATCGAAGAGACTGTATATTGAGTCTCCCTGACGTAGTATCATCTTGCCGATGTTAGCTATAGTGATTTTTTCATCAAATATTTTATGGTTGAGGTATAGAATTTAGGGCTAATAAGGGAATGGTGATATTTTTTGGGTTCAAGTAGAACGTCTTATTAGGGATTATGGTAGGAATGACAAAATTTTAAAGTCTAAAATTTTGATCCAACACAATCCATAGAGGCTTAGAGGATGGTGCTAAAGTTGGCACTCATTTAGACGTTAAAGTTGGTGCTAACATCGGCACTAATTTGGGCACTAACGTCGATGTTAATTTGGGCACTAACGTCAGCGCTAATTTGGGCACTAAAGTCAGCTCTAATTTAGGCACAATTTGGCACCTAATTTAGCACCTACTTGTTTTGATTAGTGCAAAAAATGACACAAAAAGTGCCAACCCGATAAATATCACTGACTTTTTCAAAAAATAGAGAAAAATACATTAAAATAGTGGGTGAAAGCAAAAAATGGAGCAAAAAAAGGAGCTAATCATAGGGATTTGTTGTAGCGAGTTTTAAACAACAAAGTTAGAGATGCATGATATTTGCATGAACATGATGTGGCAGTTAACAGTGGATTTAGAGATGCATGCATAAATATGATGTGGCAATTAATAGTGGAGTTAGAGATGCAGGATATTTGCATGAATATGATGTGGCAGTTAATAGTGAAGTTAGAGATGCATGATATTTGCATGTTGCTTGCATGAACTCATAAAAACTTCAATGGACTTGCATGAACTACTTGCATTGACTTGCATGTTGTTGCATGTCACTTGTATGAGTTTGCAAGTGTTGCATGTTACTTGAATGGACTTGCATGTTGTTGCATGTCACCCATAAGAACTTGCATGGACTTGCATGTTGTTGTATGTCACTTATATGGACTTGCATGTTGTTTCATGTCACTTATATGAACTTGCATGTCAGATGTATGTACTTATATGGTGTTGCATGTATCTTGCATGACACTCTAACTTAGAATCAATTTTGGATAACTCTTACATGGTTCTACAGGTGGCTGCATGACTCTTGCATGTTACGGAATAGGTTGTTCAAGAATAATATTGGGGACATCAATGATGCATGTTGTTTGCATGACATTGGTGTGTGTTGGTACTTCAGTGATACTTCATTTGACTAAATCTAATTGGAATTTACTAGGTACTCATGGAGAGACTTTCAGTTTAGCTTTGTTGTTATCACATAACACTGCAGTTGACTAAGTTTGAGTTTGACTTCTTGGGCACCCATGTTGAGACTTTCAGTTGTGCTTTGTTATTGTCACAACACTTCAGTTAGCTAAGTTTGATTGGGACTTCTTGGGTGCCCATGTTTGAGACCTGTAGTTAACAACTGATTTCTACTATGCAACTTTGGAGTTCACTATATTGGGTGCTTAGATTTGCATGAGGATTCTTCTCATGTTATTGGATACAATTTATTATATGTTTGAGATCCATGGCTTCTATATAGTGATGTCTTGAGTTGTAGAAAGATCATCACATGAATTATAGGTTAATGACAAGTATTTGAAGTTGAAAGAGTAATGAAGTGCTGGCAGAATCCAGAGAAGATTTTAATACTATTATAAACTCATTTACAGGAATTAATACAAGCATAATCTCTTTGGGTGTGGAGTTTTTTTCCCACAAGGGTTTCTCCACATAAATTCTATGTCTACTTATATCTTGCTTTTTTCCTCTCTACTATATTGATTAAATTGGAGAAATACTATTACATCTAAATTGAAAGTAATTTTTAGATTTACACATGCTTTTATTTCAAATTTGAAAACATTTAAAAGCTACATAGCTGCAACTGTACCTTGTTCTCTCTCCCTTTTTCCAACACCACTTACCAAGTCAATCCCATGTCTTCATCTCCATCTATCATATCTTCCTCCAACATCCCCCAAAATACATATCAACAACCTCCTCTTTCTTCTCGTATCGTCCAATATCCATATCAAGATCCCCCACAACAAGAGCATGCTAGTACAAGATATCCCTTGAGCCAAAATCATATGTCCATGAGTCCTCCTCATCCTCATGCTACCTTTTACAAGGGAAACACCATCCCCACCTTTACATCCTATGCATAGCCTCCATAATCATCCATTTAATGGTGCTTACCCAAGAGCCTCCTAGTCCTATACCAACACCACAATGCAATCCCAATCCTAATCCATCCCCTCCTATTATCCATCCACTCGATAATAATCCTGATCCAACAACATCCACCATTATTGTCCATCCATTATATTATCCATCTCCTACCTCTCCTAATCCATCCACCCTTAAACTTATGAAGGATTTGATCCAATGGATATTAGCAAGGAATCAAACCCCATCATACAATCCCATGTCTATCCTTGAGCCCAACAAAGAGCCTCCAACCATCATGCCTATCCTTACAATCCCACCATCTAGTCCATTACCTATTGAGCCTCTCTTAACATAAGTTCTAGTCAAGATCCATCATGTAGCCATGTTGTCAATCATCAAGAGCATATTAATCACATCCAAGAAACTTCCATTTCCATCCAAACTCAAGAGTTGTGTTAAGAGTCCAATCCAAATCATGATTAACCTTGTTCCTCACCAATTCAAGATCAAACCATCCAAGCTCCTCAAGATCACATTACGTAGGCTACCTAAGAACCAACTACTCAATCCACTCTCCCTCATGGTTATCCTATCAATGAGAGTGAGCATGAGAGTCTTGTTGATCAACTTGAGCACTCACCCCACTTCATGGCCTTCCTTCAAAGAGAAGAAAATTCTCCTTCTATCCATAATCCCACAAACACTAGTCCTATCCATCCTCCAACTAATCCTATCCATAAAGCTCCTCAAGATCACATTACCCAGGATACCTAAGAACCAACTACTCAATCCACTCCCCCTCATGGTTATCCTATCAATGAGAGTGAGCATGAGAGTCTTGTTGATCAACTTGAGCACTCACCCCACTTCATGGCCTTTCTTCAAAGAGAAGAAAATTCTCCTTCTATCCATAATCCCACAAAAACTAGTCCTATCCATCCTCCAACTAATCCTATCCATCACCCAACAACATCCACATCCCATGATGAGACACTTGGTGCCCAAGAAAACATAGATTATAAACTTCTTAATGAGCATAATGATAATCAAAATCCTATTGATCCTTCATCATTATCTACTAATCCCATTCCAAATCCATCATCCTATCCTCTTGGACCCAACACCTTCATGCAAGGTGGCTCTCTTATACAAGAGTAATAACTTCTATTCACCACCAGACCTTCCCCATCTAATAATGGACTCATGTCTTATGTCCTAAATAACAAACATCCCATTGCGCATCGCATCCTTCAAAACATGAATTATCAATCTGCAAAGGTTTAGGCCTTCATGAACAAGGTATCTTTGAGCCCATTCATGTCAAAGTCCATTCACAAGCACATGGCCTTAGCTATATATCCCAAGGAAAACAATCCAAATATGTTGGTACCAACACCATGCCTTCTAAATCCACTTCTTTTAGTCCCAAACTCCATGCATCCCATCTCACCTCCAAATCATATGCCGCTATCCCTCCTCCATCATCATACAAATCCCAAAAGCATGTGACCATACATCTCCCTCCATCCACTCTACCTCCACTTATCCCAACTCCTAATATCCCTATCCTCACATCCCCTCATATTTTCATCCATCTATCCATAATTCACATCATAATCTACTATCCTCCATCCATCCATAATCCACGTCATAATCATCCAATCATTTACCAAGGGTCAAAGCACAAAGATGAGTATACATTTTGCATAAGTCTTCCATAGATAGAAAATGCCTCTTGGAACGGGTACCCATTTTGAAAATAACGAGTGCTCGTTTAGGATCGGGCTCCCAAATGGGTACCCATTTTCAAAAACGTATTTTTTAAACATGCCTGTGGCTATTTTTTTTATTTTTTAGAAACGGGTACCTATTATTTTTAGAATGGGTGCCCATTTATAATAGGCATTTGCTATGAATGGGCACCCATTTATACCAGGTACCCGTTTCTAAAATTTTGAAATTATAAACCAGGGTAAGTGCAAAAAGATGGGGGGCCAAAAAGTGGCCAAATTATTTTTAAAAAAAATTAATACAAAACGCGAGCGCGTTATAACGCGCTCGCATTTTGACTTGCTATAAATTAAAAAAAAAGGTTTCTATCTCATTTCATTTCATTCTTCTCCTCTATGCCCGTGGCCTGCAAACCCTAGAAAGCGCGCTCGTGTTTTGCAAAACTCCATTCAACACAAAAACCTTATCGATTCATCGCCAAAATGCCGCCACGACGTCGAGCATGCCAAAGGAGTGAGTTATATTTGTTTTTTTGTTTGAATTTGTTTCTAAATAGGTTGGTTTGAGTTAATTTTTGATGTATATTTCGTTAATTGTCAGGAAATGTTAATGCACCTCCCCCTCCTCCTCCTCCTCAAAATCCACAAAATCTTGAGGAGGAAATACCTGTAGAACAACAACCTCCTCCATCCATTCCTTGACATGCCCCTGGAACACAAGAAAATATAATGGGGCAAATTGAAAACAACAAAAAAAAAATTGAAGATATAATTGCAAGGTTGAAAGATCCTTCCACTTCAACCTTGCATAGGTCCATGCTTGCTAAATCTCTTGAATCTATGTTATCAAATGTAGATTCAATTAGCAAGCAAATAACTAGTTGGATAGATAAGAGGAGAGAATTTAGAGATTATTATGTAGACAAGTTGTCATACCAAGATGTGAAAAAATCATAAATCACAAAATTAGACTTGTGTTCTATTTTCACAAACCCACAAACAAATCAACCTCCACCCATTACATGCAAGAGGTTCCCTATCCATTGGTGCAACAACCAAGCGATAAGGGACAATTTTGGTTAGAGGTGGTGGATGGTTTTTGACCATCCTCTATGCAATAATAATGAGGTCCCACAATACTTTTTAAGGAAACTCTACTGCGAGTTTGTCCTCAATAAAGTGCCAAACTATTTTGATATGCAGGACTTCCAAGGTAGAGTTGGGGGGTCAGCACAAGATAGACCAGGGGCATGTCTTGACCCACAATGGGTAGTGAGATGAGTAATCAGCAGACCAGCCCATGAGCATGTTTCTATCCCTTCCATTGTGAAGGAGAGTGTTGAGGTCAATACACTTCAGTCCATTAGTGCCTTGATGCAGAGCATCATAGAGCATGCCAGTCCTGCAGCACAGAGTGGGTTGGGAGATAGTGCGAGGAGTAGGGTCCCACCCCATGCTTGTCAGGCTTGCAGGTCAGCCTGTGGTTATGACCCCATGGATAGTCAGGATGCAAGTGCACATGCTACATTTGTAGTTAAGTAGATGGTGATGACAGATACCCTCCTGAGTGAGACTTTTGGCCTTGATACTTAGGTAAATATTAGCAAGTTTATTGAATTTGATTTATTAAATTTCATTTTTGAAATTCAAGATTAACTAATTTAAATTGATGATTTTAATGAAATATCAGGGTCATAGCATCGATGCAGTTTTCAGTGGTTCTCCACCTGCATTTTACACTAGATCATCTACTGTCAGGGTATGTAACTAGTAAACAATTATAAATATTATATGTGAATAGCATCGTTATATGAATGGTATTCTAATATCTGATTTTAGATGTTGAATAGGTTAATACTGTAGATTTCATGGCAACACCTGCTAGCGGTGGTGGACTTTAAAGCTTTACGGAGGTAATAAAATAAATAGTTTAATGAATGAATTGTACTTACTAGATTTTTGTATGTGACTTGTGTGCTTTATTGTGTGTACTTCCATGTTTAGATGAATGTGTGTGTATGTTAGGAGCCATGATTTACATCACTATTATAGTTTTTGTAATTGAATAATGTTGTTTTATTTCTAGATGATGTAGGCTATGGAGACACCTCCCCATGTTCATAGGGCAATGGAGCAGGGTGTGGCCTCTGCGATTCATAGCTCTGTGGCATTAACAGGGGTATGAGGCAGATTAGTAAATTTCAATTTAAATTCATTGTTATAGTTGTCTATTTTTGAAAAATCAAAATATTATTGATTTGAAGTTTAATTTCTATCTGGATGGTTTCTATAGGACATGACATCACCAAGGCCTATTCCTACTACTGAGGCAAGTGAGGAGACAGATTATATGTTAGCGGTAAGTGATTATTTTGTTAAATGTTTCATTTTTTATAACATGTAATTTCTATATATTAATGTCTATACGTTTTATTGTAACAGATAAAGATGTAGGAAGAACTAAATAGGAGGAGTAGCCCTCAGGTTTGTAGTAGACCACCCACATGCGTGTCTCCATCCCCTAGAAGATCAAAGGCTGCCTATGATCTATTCTCTTCACCAGCCAGAGGGGAATGATTTTTTATTGTATTCCTTTGTTGTATGCCTATATGGCATTTGTGGACATATATTTTGTATTGTATATAGTTGACATTGTATGCCTATATGGCATTCTTGTAAGCCTATATGGCTATTTTGTATATATGTTATACTTATATCGACAGATATTGATGTATGCCTATATGGATATTTGGTTAATACAAATCTTTTTTATTGATGGCGTCCATACTTGCATTATAAATCCACGTTTGAATGGATATTTGTAGATGGCTACTTCAAATATTAAAGTCCAATTGTATTACATAGGATGTTTGTTGATCCAATAAGCAAGCTATTGTTATTCAAGTATCACCTAAACCTCATTTTAGAACTAAAAGATAAAAGTTGTATTTAAAAAAAAATGAATCATCATGTTGAACAGAAAATATTAATATTCTTTATGAGTAGCATACAATGTCAACTATATGCAATACAAAAAAAATGAATCATCATGTTATTCTTTATGTTTGAGATCCTGAAAATGACTAAGTCTGGTAGCCTGATATCCTAAAACACTAGGATGAATATCCAAGTCATTAGGATGATTGCGCCTTGAGAAAAAATTATTAAGATGAGCACCTAAAGGAGACTTTCTTAAACATTCAAACATTGAGCAACAAGCATGAAGGGTTAAGGCACAATTTGCAACTCATAAAGCCTCAAAAGGGCACCCAACTTAGAGAGAACATTCATTTAAGACAAGGCACCCATTGACACCTGTTCCACCATAAAAGCACACCTAAGGTGGAAGGAGAACAAGCCTCTAGTAAGTGAAGCGCACCTATTGTCTAAACCACTTCATTATGGCACCCTAGCATGAGGAGGAGTATATAAGTCAATAGGAAATGTCGCCTAGAATGCAAATGAAGGACTAAGTGACATTTTCAATAAGCATCAATTCACCTTGAGCTTTTAATAAATACATCAAATTGAGCCCCATAAGTCTAGGCACCCTTTGCCTTCAAAAGAACCTTGTATCGACATCAAGAGTTGGTCGTATTAGTGTATCAGCAGACCTTGGTTAGGCTTTGCCAATAGTGGTCTGTCTTGTCGATGAGTGTGGTTTGAAGTCGAAGACATCGGTGTATCAAACGATAATCCCATCGGCACATCGGAAGAGCAGTTAAGAGATTCACCGATGCAGGGGGTCACAATGACAGTCAAATTCCATCGGTGTATTGGCCCAACGAGATTAGATTTCACCGATGTTTGGAGTCTCACCAACGGGTGTGGTTTGAAGGTTGTCATTGGTGAGATCGGTGTGTCGGCAGAAGAGTTTTTGAGTGTGTCGATGGTATTAAGTCCTAACGATAGGCGAGGGACTTAGAGTCTCGTATCAGAGTGACAAGGACATCAGTGTGAAAGGATATAAAGTCACCGATAGCAGTCTGTCTGACCGATAAGAGTCAATGATGGGATGTTTGTCAGAAGTGAAATCAAACGGAGTCATGGTGGCATCGGCCTATCGGCCGATGAAATTTTAAGCTCACCGATGGTATGTTGTCTCGCCAATAGTGAGTTTGAAGGTTCAAAAGTTGATAATTCTATGCTTCCACTATGTGCTCTGCATCAGACACTCATCCCTACTACAGTCTAGCATTCTCTAGTTGTGTTCTCCCCTTTGTTTTTGTGAATGCCTCTGGAAGTAATGTTGAGTTACTTGTGATGTCTTTATTGACTGGTGTTGTTTTGGATTCATGTGTAGTCCTTGTTCCTTATAGTCTATTGTCTACCTAACTGTTTGTTGTAACTTATTGAACCACTATGATTTTGAATATTTAGATTTAGAGGGCATTAGACACCAAAACTTCTTGACCTTTAACAACCCAACCTAGAATCAATAGATTTTTGTCCATCCCAACTATTCTAGTCAAGACAAAGCATGTTGATTCTCATTCAATCCAAAGTTCATTAACAGGATTATCTTATGATAATATTTAGGGAAATGACCACCTAGATGGACAATGATGTGAGTTATCTATAAAGAAACTTGCAAGAAGTATAGGAGACATGAGAATCCCTCCATGTTTATCAAGTTGAATGATCTATGACACATCATGTATCATTAGAAAATATTCTCGAAGAGAAAGCAAGTGAAAATACTCAAAAGAACCCATAACAAGATGGAGAAGTTTAAAGGATGGAGGTTGCAACACTTTCCAACCTCATAGCCACACTAGTCCAATGGATCAGGATAATACTATCAAGCATCCACATAATAGTAGATAATCTTATCAAAACTCACAGAGAAATTTCTAAGGACCATAGTGTTATCCGTATGACTTGACACATACTGCTTGTTTCATAAAGCAAAGGGACATGATATAAATATTGTTGTTATATGGAGCCTAATTAGACTCAGAGGTTAAATTTACCCAACTTTTATCAGCGTGGTTTCCCCCCAAATATTTTCCTACTAATTTTGGTGCCTTGAAGTCTAAGTGCATGAAAATCATTCTGAGTTGGCAACCTAATCTAATGACTTGACACGGATCCTAAAACCACATATTGGACCAATAGGATCCTAGGCGCTCACTTCATGCATTATGATTTCTAGGCACCAGTTTGATGCTCCATCACAAGGAAAGTGCGCCCACACTTGCAAGTGTTTTTCTTCAGGATCTAGGTGCCAGTTGAAGGTTGTAGTTGCCAAGAAGAGCACCTAGTAAGAGGAAGTCTTTTGGAGTCTCCAAAACACATCAAACACTTGACTAACAACAAGATAACTTTTTCCCAAGTTAGATGCTTCAAGAAGGAAGTTAAAACATGAATAAGCGCCAACTTGTCAAGGCATAAACTCAAGCTTGTTGAGGATACACATGGCGCCCAACTTTCCTTGGTGATTTCATGAACTTCAAACGCTCAGAACTGTTCAAGGAATGCCTAATGCCCCTTCTTGATGATAGGCACCAAAGTGAGGGTAGAATTGCACCTTGATGGCATTAGGCACTATCTAGAGTATGCTACTCCATGGAAATGTGCCTTCTTGCTTAGAGTAATTCAAACACTCCAAGGTCTTCAGTGATCAATTCCCCAACTTATGAAATTTCCTCCTTCATTTTAAAACACATTGTAATGCTCCAGAGAGATGACTATACCTAGGTGTCAATCTGGGTTAGAAATGCCTCCAAAGTGTGCCTTCTCTTTTAGAATGCAAAATAAGGTCCAAAGGTGCTAATAAACTGAAGCGCTTCTTTAGAAAAGTTCCAGAGGTTAAGATGTACCTTGTCTTAATGAGGTGCAACTCTTGGGTAAGAAAGCTTGTAAAGTGCGCCTAACTTAGTGAAGAGGTTGATAACTTCTAAACCCTTCCTAGAACTTGGATTGCTTCAACTGAAGATCATCTTGCACTAATACATCACCAAACTTTCAATCACAAGATCAATTCAAACTTAGGCGCTCATTAAGAGTCTTTCCAATGTGGGCGCATCTGAGAGGTTGAATTGGCAAGAGATGGCGCCTAGCTTCCTAGACCTTGTTTCAATATGTTTGAGTTCCAAAGTTGACTCAATGGTATCAAGATGGCACCATAGAGTCTTTGGACTTGTTCCTTAGAGTTTCAAAAACATTCTGGCTCCTTGAAAATTCCTCCTACATGCTTGGGCACCATTTCAAGGTCCTGGAACCATGATGTAGCGCCTTATTGCTCTAGGCACCCATTCATGATTGTGCAACTTGAGATTGGTGCCTAGAGTGAATAGGCTTTCATCCTGACTTAATACACTACCTCCTTCTGACGATTTTTGGGGCAGTAGAAAACCTTTCACCACGGGAAAATGCCTCAAAGATATAAAAAATTAAGAGAGGTTATTGTAGAGGCACTCTACATGATCGCGTTGCCTCAGATGGAATGTTTCTAAGTGACACAGTTTTTGAGTAACATCTCATCAAAGATTGCTGCCTTTTTGCACTTTGGACTCTTTAGGGATATCGTCGGTACAATGTAGCTCGGATTGTTTCAACATGTTTGGGTGAAAACCAAGACCATACCTAGTGTAAATGTACCTATCCAGATGTGTTGGAATAGTCAGTTTGGTCACATTAGGAGCAGGATGAAAGTTACACCCCTTTGCAACTTTACACTGCCTCCTTCTGATGATTTTTGGGGCAGCAGAAAACCTTTCACCATGGGCAAATGCCTCAGAGATATAAAAAACCGAGAGAGGTTATTGTAGAGGCACTCTATGTGATCACGTTGCCTCAGATAAAATGTTTCTAAGTGACATAGTTTTCAAGTAACATCTCGTCAAAGATTACTGCCTTTTTGCACTTTGGACTCTTTATGGATATCGTCAGTATAATGTAGCTCAGACTGTTTCGACATGTTTGGGTGAAAACCAGGACCATGCCTAGCGTAAATGTACCCATCTGGATGCATTGGAATAGTCAGTTTGGTTGCATCAGGAGCAAGACGAAAGTTACACCCCTTTGCAACTTTACACTGCCTCCTAACGATTTTTGGGGCAGTAGAAAACCTTTCACCATAGGCAAATGCCTCAGAGATATAAAAAAATGAGAGAGGTTATTATAGAGGCACTCTACTTGATTGCGTTTCCTCAGATGAAATGTTTCTAAGTGACACAGTTTTTGAGTAACATCTCGTCAAAGATTGCTACCTTTTTGCACTTTGGACTCTTTAGGGATATCGTCGGTACAATGTAGCTCGGACTGTTTCGACATGTTTGGGTGAAAAATAGGACCATACCTAGTGTAAATGTACCCATCCGAACACGTTGGAATAGTCAGTTTGGTCACATCACAAGCAGGACACTAAAAATGCAAAAGTTGCTTTGTGCAACTTGACAACATTGACACTTTTTTGCAACATGACTCAAAGACTCAAACTGACCCCAAATGACTCAAAGTGACTTAAAATCACCTTGATTTTGGCACCCAATGTATATTATAGAGGTCAAGGTGCTCCTTATCATTCAAACATCTTAGATGAGCACATAGGAAAGGAAAAAGCTCTAAGTTTCATCATCATGAGTGCCTAATATCAAGAGACTTTTATGGCTCAAACCTTAGCATGGAGTCCTAAGGCGCATTTCATGTCTCCTTTCATCCATTTTGGCGCCCTTATGTAGATTTTTCAACTTGATTTGGCACCCTGTATGTGAAGGAAGATCTAAAGGCATGAAAGTGGATGTCGTTTTGCAAGAGTTTGGATCATCAAAATTGAAAGAAATAAGTCTATTAAGCTTGGGTGCCCTTGGTCTTGTTTTCATTCATTATGAGTGCCTTGGGAGAATGGTATATAGGTCATCATCATGATTGGGTGCCCTAGATCTAGAGTGTTGGAGAGATCATCAAATGGTGTCTAGAGGAAGTAGGGTGAGTTATGAGTTTAGTCGCATTAGGAGCAAGACACCAAAAATGCATAACATGATGATGTAAAAATGTGTATATGTGTAAAAATGCAGGAGGAAATAAAAAAGATAAACCTTACAAATTAATGTACATACTTACAACTCAATGTAACATGACTTTACAAAATCAATGTGAATACTTACAAATTAATCCAATGAACCATCCAGGTCTGCTCTACTCTTTATTGTGTCAAGTATTGCTTCATGGTCAGACTCACGCACCTTCCACAAGATTTTGTTCAAAGGTCTACCCCGATACTTTATCAAATAAACATTGGATGCCACGACAAGGTTCAAGTAATAAAGAATCTTCTGATGTGTGTCAAAGTCCTGAAATAGCCAAATATTAACACTCTTATGTGGGTCCCTTCTAAGCCATGTTCCAGTAATAACCACTGAGCTTGTAGGGTATTCAATGTTTTCTCCATCTATAACAGGGGCCTCCAATTTCTTTTTAGCCTCAACACAATGACATAAGTAATAATCTATTCCCTCTTTATTATCTTCATTTGTAATAACTGCATATACGTGCCCTACATTGATATGTGTAGCAAATTAGATGAAATTAGTCAACATTACAAAAACACTACAAAGTAAGATGACATTACCTGGTTGAACTAGATGAAATTAGATGCATATATGTGCCCTATATTACCTGGTTGAACTAAATCTTTTATGTGGTCAAAGTCAACTGATGATTCCATCTATGTTAGTTCTAGTGCCATCGAGGGTTGATACGTGTCAAGTGGGCTAAGATAACTTAACTACCATTCGTCAACTCACTCCTTTGACTCGTACTCATCCTAGACTTGAATTTTACAAGAAGAACAAAATCATGACATCTTTCATGTATGGATACTCCATGAACCTGCAATTGAGCTTCTGAAAGAGTGCATCTCATTTGATCCTGTCAGTGTACAACAATCCTCATATGGTGCAATGTTAGTATCATCTATCAACCAAAAAAATCTACAAACTGAAGACTTACCTTCATTACCTGGACCCATGGAAGCATTACACCACTCGACAATCAATTTTGCTTCTGTCAACTTTGCATTGTCTTTATACTTTAACTCTTCTCGTGCTATGGCTCTTTTGATACATGCTCCTGCACCATCATGCTCCCCCTTTCCATGCCCGGCCTCATAAAAGTTCCACATATGTTGAATACCTATAAAATTATGCCTCCTACTCAGCTAATAGAAATTCTATGAGTTCTTGAATTCTGACGCACAGTTATCCGACCATATGATATGCTGACTGATCGATATGCCCCTTCTAGCCAAATCATTATAGAACACCTGAAAGCAACCTTGCACGAACTCTGTAGAATGCATGCGATCATCACTAATATAGAAATTATACTCCCTTATGATCTTTCTGTCATCCTCTGTACTATCATTTGCATGAATGAATGCAATGTGCACAAATATAGAAACCTGTGTGGAGTTGTAATATTGTGATTGCACCTCACGCTGTGGCTGTAGATTGTATTTCTCTACAAAGTTGATGACTAAAACAATGCTACCAACCAGAAATGTGTCCTTGCATAACTTGAATTGCAAGTCCAACCATCGAGCTCTATGGGCATGTCTTGCATACTCATACACTATGTTGTCATGAAATATAGGCATAAACTGATACACTGGAATCTTTTCAATAACCAATTCACACCTCTTTGCTTCTTTACCATCTTTTGTATTGTATGCCACTGTTTTATACTTTCCAAACTCTACTAGTTCATTTCCAACCGCATGTGTTCTTTCCATATGTTCACATATTGGCAAATGTTGCAAGCCACCGCAACGATGACATGTGCCATCCAAGCATAATTTCTTCTAGAATATTTGACCTTCCTCTCTTTCACATAAAATTCTTGATATGAAGTCTCTTGAAGATGTTGGTGGGTCACATATGGCACAACCCTGCAAATCATTATTAGTATGCATATCTAAACATATAGACCTATAAGCATCAAAATGGTTAGAAAATTCAATATGTAATCTACAACAACAAGTAGTGCGTGTGTGATTTATCTTAACATAGAAAGGTTTCAGCATTTCAAAATATCTTTGACAAATTTTAATTTGAGGATACTTCTCTAGAAATGTACCATAAAATTGTGTTTGAGTCTCATCCAAAAAATGCTTTGGATGTGGCTCGCAGTTCTGACTACCGATTCTCCTTCTTATCACATCCCTTTGATTCAGAGATACCCTTGTGTAATTCTTCCAAAAGTCTTCAATTAGTGATCTCAATGCTTCAACAATTGGTTTATCTTTTCATGGTAGTCTCCCCGAGAATGCCCATAATTCATTTGCATTAGTGTCCACAATTCTTTGGTGTCTTCCAATGGCTCTTGATAAAGTTTTCCTATTAATTCTCAATTCTTGACTCATCTTTCTAATGAGACAAGCTTTCCTCATTTGACTACTTACTATAGTCGATGTAATCACATGCCGTGTTGCATTACTATCTTTTGTGCGTGAGGTGTTACCCACACTCTCATACGCACTCATTAGATTCTTGACAATAGATTTTTCACTTGAAGCCTCTGATGTTCTCAACCCAAGAATCTTCATGATAGACCTATACTTTATACTTCGCATCGTTTCAAAAAATAGTTGACATCTTGCAGTCTCATTTAACTTTTCAAAGAACAATCTCCAAATCTTATTAGCATATCTTCTACAAGTGCATTTTGGAATCTTACCTTCCATTGGTTGCAAAATATTCTCATCAATATCAATCAAATACTTTGGCTTTCTATGCAAAATTCTAGGTGGTGTTAAGTTAGGTAAATTCATCTCAACATTAGGAATTTCATCAATATTTAAATGAGATGGGTTAGATGGCATACCTTCGATCGAAGATGGAATAGATGACATACCTTGAGGTTGAGGTGGGAACGATGGCGTACCTCCTTCATCACATGTGAGTGATGATATACTCTCAACTTGAGATGTGGTAGATGGTGTCCCTACATGTTGACTTGCGGTAGAGGACGTGTCTCCAACTATGGTATTCAAATCTCTTGTACCACGAAGTTTTTGCATTCGTTCTCTTTGTGCCGCTAATACCATATCTCTTTGTGATGGTTGTGGTTCCTCTTCAATTGGTATGTCTTCATTTATCGTGTCCAATTTCCTCTTCTCACGAAGTTCCCTCATAGACACTACTTTCTTCGCATTCTTAGCTTCTATCTCTTCCTGTGTTGGTTTAATTCTTGATCATTTCCTCGGCATGACAGATAATTTGTTTGTAGCATGATAAAGAGACCAATATTAGTTCCTAAGAAATGAATACAAGATATTAGTGGGATTGTATTTTTTTTATGTTGTAAGGATTTATTCTTGTATAGTTTGACATTATGGTATGTTAAGGTCTGTTTATTACACATAATTATTAAAGAGCCCAAGTATAGAAAATATACATGGCATCATGTGAGATTGTAGGCTTCTTTCTTGATTGGGAATGTGTTTATTTTAAACATGTATGATAAAGCATGATAAAGTAATTCAATCCAAAATAAGGAAAATATAAAGAACATGCATGTAAAGACTTGACATACCTAAAAAATGAAGATTCGAATGGAGAGAGTACCCAATTATGTAGTGTTTTTTTCTTCTTGCATCAAACTCCTCAACAATTTGAGTTTTTCACCACTTGCTTCCTTTTCAATATTAAATTTAATAACACTCAAATATAATTACTAACAACAATACTACTAACCAATCTATAATGTTAAATTCCTAAAATTGAATCACAATTAACATTGCAACACTACAAAAATTGAAACTTGAATAGATATATATCAAACTTGGTGTGAAAAATATGTTATTTCCTCCTTCTCAAGTTGGCAAAGCAGAAAAGGTGGTGGAAAGATCATGCAAAGGTGGTACAATGTGTCAAATGTGCATGTGAACTTCCCAATAGCATGAAAGCACTTCTTTTTTGTCGGAGCATGCGCAGAATTAGTAAGAAAATAAAGCATGTGGGCCTAGATCACGGGGGTCAACACTTTTTTACCATTTCAATAGCAAGACAAAATGTGAGAACATTATAATGCGCTCTTGTTATAACCCTAAATGCTATCCCTATTCCTAAACCCTCATCCCTAAACCCTAAATGCTATCCCTATTCCTAAACCCTCAACAGACTTGATACTATACCTTAAACCCTAATCCCTTATCCCTAAACCCTCCAACCCTATCCCTATTCCTTATACCCTCCACACTCTACTTTAACCCTAATCCCTCGACCCTCAACCCTATCCCTAAACCCTTGACCCTCAAACCTCAACCCTCAACGTCAAACCCTAATCCCTCAACCCTTAACTCTGATCCCTTGACCCTCAACCCTATCCCTAAACCCTAAACCCTAAACCCTCAACCCTCAACATCAAATCCTAATCCCTCAACCCTTCACTCTAATCCCTCAACCCTAAACCTGATCCCTAAACCCTCAACACTATACCTTAAACCCTAATCCCTCAACCCTCAACCCTAATCCGTCATCCCTCAACTCTAATCCGTCATCCTTAAACCCTAAATGCTATCCCTATTCCTAAACCCTCAACAGACTCGATACTATACCTTAAACCCTAATCCCTTATCCCTAAACCCTCCAACCCTATCCCTAATCCTTATACCCTCCACACTCTACTTTAACCCTAATCCCTCGACCCTCAACCCTATCCCTAAACCCTTGACCCTTGAACCTCAACCCTCAACCCTCAACGTCAAACCCTAATCCCTCAACCCTTAACTCTGATCCCTTGACCCTCAACCCTATCCATAAACCCTAAACCCTAAACCCTCAACGTCAAATCCTAATCCCTCAACCCTTCACTCTAATCCCTCAACCCTAAACCCAATCCCTAAACCCTCAACACTATACCTTAAACCCTAATCCCTCAACCCTCAAGCCTAAACCTTATCCCTAAACCCTAATCCCTCAACCCTTAACCCTAATCTATCATCCCTCAACTCTAATCCCTCATCCCTAAACCCTAAATGCTATCCCTATTCCTAAACCCTCAATAGACTCGATACTATACCTTAAACCCTAATCCCTTATCCCTAAACCCTCCAACCCTATCCCTAATTCTTATACCCTCCACACTCTACTTTAACCCTAATCCCTAAACCCTAAACCCTAAACCCTCAACCCTCAATGTCAAATCCTAATCCCTCAACCCTAAACCCTCAACACTATACCTTAAACCCTAATCCCTCAGCCCTCAACCCTAAACCTTATTCCTAAACCCTAATCCCTCAACCCTCAACCCTAATCCATCATCCCTCAACTTTAATCCCTCATCCCTAAACCCTAAATGCTATCCCTATTCCTAGACCCTCAATGGGCTCGATACTATACCTTAAACCCTAATCCCTCTACCCTCAACACTCTTATTTAACCCTAATCCATTGACCATTAACCCTATCCCTCAACCTCAACCCTCAACCCTCAACTCTCAACATTAAACCCTAATTCATCAACCCTAAACCCTAATCCCTCAAACCTAAACCCTATCCCTAAACCATCAACCCTCAACACTATACCTTAAAGCCTTATCCCTATCCCTCAACCCTTAACCCTTAAAACTTAAATCCTATCCCTACACCCTCAACACTTGACACTATATCTTAAGCCTTAAACCCTCATCCCTAAAGCCTCAACCCTCAATCCTTAAACCTTCAACCCTAAACCCTATCCCTAATCCCTCTACCCTCGACACTCTAACCCTAACCTTGACATTAAATGCTAATCCATCAACCCTAAACCCTATCCCTAAATCCTCAACCGTCAACACTATACCTTAAACCCTAATCCCTTAACCCTAAACCCTAATCCCTCAACCCTCAACCCTAATCCATCATCCCTCAACTCTAATCACTCATCCCTAAACCCTAAATGCTATCCCTATTCCTAAACTCTCAACAGACTCGATACTATACCTTAAACCCTAATCCCTTATCCCTAAACCCTCCAACCCTATCCCTAATCCTTACACCCTCCAAACTCTAATTTAACCCTAATCCCTCGACCCTCAACCCTATCCCTAAACCCTTGACCCTTGAACCTCAACCCTCAACGTCAAACCCTAATCCCTCAACCCTTAACTCTGATCCCTCGACCCTCAACCCTATCCCTAAACCCTAAACCCTAAACTCTCAACCCTCAACATCAAATCCTAATCCCTCAACCCTTCACTCTAATCTCTCAACCCTAAACCCTATCCGTAAACCCTCAACACTATACCTTAAACCCTAATCCCTCAACCCTAACCCTAAACCTTATCCCTAAACCCTAATCCCTCAACCATAATCCATCATCTGTCATCCCTTAACTCTAATCCCTCATCCCTAAAGCCTAAACGCTATCCCTATTCCTAGACCCTCAACGGGCTCGATACTATACCTTAAACCCTAATCCCTTATCCCTAAACCCTCCAACCTTATCCCTTAACCCTAATCCCTCGACCCTCAACCCTATCCCGAAACCTTTAACCCTTGAACCTCATTGTAGTCAACCCTTAACATCAAACCCTAATCCCTCAACCCTTAACTTTGATCCCTCGACCTTTGAACCTTAAAACTTGAACCCTAAAACCTATCCCTACATGCTCGACACTCAACACTATATCTTAAACCCTAATCCCTTAACTGTCATCCCTAAAGCCTCAACCCTAAATCATTAAACCTTCAACCCTAAACCCTATCCCTAATCACTCTACCCTTGACACTCTACCTTAAACCTAATCCCTTGACCCTTAACCCTAAACGCTATCCCTAAAGCCTCAACCCTAAACCCTAATCCCTAATCCCTCTGCCCTCAACATTCTACCTTAAACCTAATCCCTCGACCCTTAACCCTAAACACTATCCCTAAAGCCTCAACCCTAAACCCTAATCCCTCAAGGTCCTAAACTCTAATCCCTTATCCCTAAACTCTAAATCCTATCCCTAAATGCTCAACCCTCAACCTTAAACCTTAATCACTCAATCCTTATCCACCCCTCTCCTCCCCTATCTGGCTCACTCCCATCTCTACCCTCCTCTACCCTTGACACTATACATACATACATATAGGCATACATAGATACATACATACATACATACATACATATAGGCATACATAGATACATACATACATACATACATATAGGCATACATACATACATATATGCATACATACATACATACATACATACATGATTAATAGCCTTCAACATAAATTTTTTTAAGGGGAACATAACGCGAGCGCGTTATAATGCGCTCATGTTATGTCAAACATGACAAACAACAGACTTGCGAAAAAGGAAAAATGCAAAGCAAAACATAACGCGAGCGCGTTATAACGCGCTCGCGTTATGTATTGCTTTGGGAATTCCAAGCCTTGGGCTTGGGATTTGCTTTGGATTTCCAACCCAAAGGCTTGGAGTGCCTTTTGAATAGTCACAGACGTGTTTTTCCAGATTCTTCAAGATTTCACATAATTTCGTTCGTGCTAACCCTCAGATTTGCACGTGTTTCAACGTTGAACAAATCGAACACCTGGGTAATGTTAGGCTTTCTCTTAGCTATTTGACGATGTGATTTTTTTCATATTTTAACAATGTTAAGCCTTTCATCTTTAATTTCTTTTGTTTGTGTGTTCGTTTTTGGGCAAAAACCTCTGTTTGGTCTTTTTTCATTGTAAATTAACTATTCATTGAAATTTCAAAAAAATTACATATTTAGAAACTAGACTCCATTCTACAAATATTAAAAAAAGAAAAAAATGATTTTCAATTAGTTTTCAAAATTTATAGGGGTAGCATGGCCAAAATTCTATTTTTAAGGATGTGCCCACTTTGAAAATTAGTAAAAAATCAAATATTCATCAAAAAATTATCAGAAAAATTGGGCACAAACTACACCCTATTAGCTAATTTCTCACTAAAGCGATTTTAAAAATACCAAAAAAAAGTTGACCTTTTGAGGGAGCCACAAAACATGCTATGTTATGTTTTTTTGACAGAAGAAACACCAATTTCTGTGGCTCCCTCTTTTGAACCCCTTAATCTATGCCATTTTTTAAAAAAAAATAGTAGTTTAGAAAGTAGACTCGGAGCACTACGAACATTGTTTTGGTTGCATCTCCAAATTTTAAGTGTAACTATGCTCAATTTCTCATCCAAGGCCAGTATTTTTTGATTTCAGAAAAAAAGTGGCCACTTAAGACCCCTTTTTGGCCCCCCATCTTCTTGCACTAACCCACCAGCCAATTTGTATTGGTTTTAGGCTTGGAAACCCAAGCCTTAGCTTTGGACCTGCAACTAGGAGACCATGAAAAGTATTGGTATGTGGCAACTAATCATGCAAGTACTATACACTCATAACGTATCCCTCTTTTGCCCGTTTAGAGTTGGTTGCTAATTTTTGTTAATCGACAAAAGAAAAATGACATTGTAAAACCCTAATTCTAGAAGCTTCCAAAAAGCTTGATATAAGTGGTTGGGATGTATGTTGCGGGTATGGAATTCATGAGATTGTAATCTGTTTTACATTCGATAATAAAATCATTGGATGGCTGAGTTTCTGTGGATGTAGCCCATTTTGGGTGAACCACATTAAATTTCTATGTTGATCTCTTTTGTGTTGTTCTTCATTGTTATATTTGGGTTGTTTAATTTGCATCTAATTGTTAGTGTTTATTGCTTCGATCTACCTGAACCCTAACAACTGGTATCAGAGTAGGTTGTGTTTGATTATCGTATGCAAGAAGGTCTCATGGTTGAGTGGGAGTCTCATGGTTAAGTGGGAGTAATGGCAGACGAGGGTAAATTGAAGGTAGATAAATTCAATGGGTAGACCTATCAGTTATGGAAGATGTAGATGGAGGATTATCTCTATTAGAAGGATTTATGGAGGTTGTTGGAAGGAAAAGCCAAGAAACTAGCATCAATGACTGATGAGGATTGGGAACTTCTGGATAGAAAGGCACTAGGAACCATTCAGTTGTGCTCGGCACCATCTGTGGCATTCAATATAACAGAAGAGAAGACAACAGATGAACTAATGAAAGCTTTGGCTAAATTGTATGAAAAACCCTCAGCCTCAAATAAGGTATTTCTCATGAAGCATTTGTTTAATCTAAAAATGATTGAAGGTAGATCTGTGTTAGATCATTTAAATGAGTTTAATACGCTTACCATCTAGTTAACTTCTGTAAAAGTGAAATTTGATGAAGAGGTGAGGGCTCTCTTGGTTTTATGTTCTTTGCCATAAAGCTGGAATAGCTTGGTAATGGCTGTAAGTAACTCTGTCTTTGGTTCAAATACTTTGAAATTTGATGATGTTGTTGGTGTTATCCTTAGTGAAGAAATGTGATAGAAAAGCATAGGTGAGAGTTCAACATTTGGTAATGCTTTGACTGTAGAGAACATGAAGAACAAAGGAGGGAGGAAAAAGCCCAACAAATCGTGGGAAGTCAAAGAAAGGTAGATCTAAATCTAGAGGAAGAATGGATTGCTGGCACTATGGAAAGCCAGGACACTTGAAGAAGGATTGCTAGTCTCGAAAGGGCAAACAAGGAGATGGACAACATGATGACAGTAAGGAAGCTAATGTTGCAAGTAATAAATTATAGGATGCTTTAATTTTGTGTTTAGATAATGTTAATGATTCCTAGGTAATAGATTCATGGGTTTCATTTCATGCCACACCCCATAGGAAATATTTTGTAGATTATGTTCAAGGTGATTTTGGACAGGCATATTTGGGTGATGATGAACCCTGTCAGATTGTTGGAAAAGCAAAGTTAAAAATCAAGTTACAAAATTGAAATGAATGGTTGCTACAAGAGGTAAGGCATGTTCCAAATTTGAGAAGGAATTTAATCTATGCGGGACAGCTAGGTAGTGAAGGTTGCATAGTTACCTTTTTAGACAAAGTCTGTAAGGTCACTAAAGGTGCATTAGTAGTAGCTAAAGGTGAAAAGGTAGGCACATTATATTTGTGTACTAGTAATACTTATTCTACCTTAGTTGCCACATAAATAGTTGTTGCTGAGACAATTATAGCACTTGCTACAGGGACATAAATAGAATTGTGGCATCATAGACTTGGGCACATGAGTGAGAAAGGGATGAAGATCCTTCACTGCAGAAAGTTGCTACCAGCTCTGAAGAAGATTGACTTGGATTTCTGTGAAAATTGTGTTTATAGAAAACAAAAAAGAGTTTGATTTCTCAAAGTTGGGAAATAAAAGAAGAGTGAGAAATTAGAGCTTGTGCATTCAGATGTATGGGAACCATCTCAGGTATCTTCTCTTGGTGGCTCTTTCTATTATGTTACTTTTATTGATGATGCAACTAGGAAAACATGGGTGTATTTCCTAAAACAAAAATTAGAAGTATTTAAAACTTTTAAAAAGTGGAAAGCTTTGGTTGAGAATGAGACAAGAAAAAAGTTGAAGTGTCTCAAATCTGATAATGGTGGCGAGTATTGCAATAGAGAATTTGAGAATTACTGTTCATATAATGGAATCTGTAGGCAGAAAATAGTTCTTGGAACCCCACAAGAAAATGGTGTGTCTGAGAGGATGAATAGGACCATTATGGAGTGTACAAGGAGCATGAGATTGCATGTTGGACTACCCTTACACTTTTGGACAGATGTTTACATACCGTTGTTTATTTAATAAATAGGGGACCTTCAAATCCTTTGGATGGTGGCATTCCAGAGGAGGCATGGACAGGCAAAATAGTAAACTATTCATTTATGAAAACCTTTAGTTATGAAGCTTTTGTCCATGTTGATATTGAAAATAGAACCAAGCTTGAGGCTAAGTCTAAAAAATGTACCTTCATTAGATATGGAGTAGATGAATTTGGTTATTGGTTATGGGATTATGAAAATCATAAAATCATTAGGAGCAGAGATGTTATATTCAATGAGAAGGTCATGTATAAGGATCAGTTGTAGGAAAAGAAGCATGAACATGCCAAAAATGAATATGTGGTGCTAGATGAGATTCCAGAAAATAAAATGCTAGTGGTACCTGATGCGCAACAACAAGTTATCCCACAGACTCCTGTAAGTGTTAAACGTTCTACAAGGATAACTAGACCTCTAGAAAAATTTTCTCCATCATTATATTCTATATTATTAACTGATTTTGGTGAACCTAAAGGTTATGAAGAAGCAATGCAGGTAGATACCAAAAAGAAGTGGGAGCTAAGCATGAAAGAGGAAATGGATTCCTTGCTATAGAATCAAACTTGGGACTTAGTCCAATTGCCTGTAGGTAAATGAGCATTGCCAAATAAATGGGTTTACAGGTTGAAGGAACAAGATGGAGGCAAGAAAAGATACAAGGCCAGACTCGTGGTAAAAGGTTTTGCACAGAAAAAAGGTATAGATTTTGATGAAATATTTTCTCTAGTTGTAAAGATGCCTTCTATTAGAACTATTTTAAGTCTTGTGGCTATGGAAGACTTGCATCTTGAACAACTAGATGTGAAAACAACTTTTCTCCATGGGGGTTTGGAAGAGGAAATATACATGTAGCAACCACAAAGATATGAGGTCAAAGGTAAGGAGGATTTTGTGTGCAGGTTAAAGAAGAGTTTGTATGGCCTGGAACAAGCACCTTGGCAATGGTATTTGAAATTTGATAGTTTTATGGCTGAACAAGGTTACAAAAGATGTCATTCTGATTAATGTGTTTATTCAAGAAATTGGATAATGGCAGCTATATTATGATCATGTTGCTTTATGTTGATGACATGCTTGTTGCTAGGTCTAACATGCAACATATTAATGAACTTCAGTAGAAATTAGCAAATTCATTTACTATGAAGGATTTGGATGCATCAAAACAAATCCTTGGTATGAGGATCACACGAGACAGGACAAATAGAAAAATATTTTTGTCTCAAAGTGAGTATGTAGAGAAGGTGTTGAAAAGGTTTAACATGCAAAATGTAAAAGAAGTTAGTACACCTTTGCCTAGTCATTTTAAGTTGACTAATTAGATGTGTCCAAAGACACAAGAGGAGGAAGACAAAATGTCTAAGATACCATATGCATCAATAGTTGGCAGCTTGATGTATGCAATGGTATGTACAAGGCCAAATATTGCACATGTAGTGGGAGTTGTGAGCAGGTATATGAGCAATCTAGGAATGGAACATTGGAATGCAGTAAAATAGATTCTCTGATATTTGAGAGGTACTACTTTAAAGAAATTATGTTTTGGAGGAACAAATTTTGCTCTAAAAGGATATGTTGACTTTGATCTGGTGGGTGATATTGATAGAAGGAGGAGTACTATAAGGTATGTTTTTACTGTAGGAGGTACTACAATCATTTGGATTTCAAGGCTGCAAAAGGTTGTTGCGCTTTCAACTGCTGAAGCTAAGTATGTTGCTGCTACGAAAGATAGCAAGGAGATGATTTGGTTACAACATTTTCTGGAGGAATTGGGGCAATGAAAAGAAGATAGCCCTTTATACACTAATAGCCAGAGTGTCATTCATCTTGCTAAGAACTCAAATCTGCATTCAAAAACTAAGCATATACAGCTCAGATACCACTTCATCCGGTCAGTTTTGGAGGATGGACAGTTGAAGTTGGAGAAAATTCACACAAGTGAGAATCTTGTAGATATGTTCACAAAGGTAGTTACACATGAGAAACTAATTTCCTCATCAGTTTCCATTGGCCTTCATAAATGATAATGGTGGATATAAGAAACCAGTCAGGCCTGTAATCCAGTGGGAGTTGCAAGTGTAGCGGTGTCATTCAGGACCAGTCTCCAAGTGGGCGATTGTTTGGTGTGGAGCCTGATCAGTCTCCAAGTGGGAGATTGTTGGTATGTGGCAACTGATCATGCAAGTATTGTACACTCATAACGTATTTCTCTTTTTTCCCATTCGAAGATGGTTGTTAATTTTTGTTAACTGACAAAAGAAAAATGACATTGTAAAACCCTAATTCTAGAAGCTTCCAAAAAGCTTGATATAAGCAGTTGGGATGTATGTTGCGGGTATGGTATTCGTGAGATTGTAATCTATTTTGCACTGGATAATAAAATCATTGGATGGTTGAGTTTCTATGGATGTAGCCCATTTTGGGTGAACCACAATAAATTTTTGTGTTGATCTCTTTTGTGTTGTTCTTCATTGTTATATTTGGGTTATTTAATCTGCATATAATTGTTAGTGTTTATTACTTCAATTTGCCTAAACCCTAACAAAAACAACAATTAAAAAAACTAGTTTCACCATTATGGCTGACGACTTTTTTTTTTTAGAATATTTTAACGAAATTAAATCACATTATAGATCTGAAAGTCTATTTTTCAAATATGTAATTTTTTCTACTATTGAACATAATTTTATATTTATTATTTATTTTCTAAAAAAACTAAATCATAAACTTGAAATAACATACGTTACTCTTTTTTTAATAACTTTTGATTTTGAAAGTTTCTTGAACAAAAATTACGTCTGACCAATCTAGACATCATTCTCTACATGATAAATTTTTTTTTGTAAATTGATTAGTTTAGCTCAAATTATGTTGGTCGTACACAAGGGGTTTTAAAAAACACTAATTAGGGCCATTAAACATTTAATAATATATATATATATATATATATATATATATATATATATATATATATATATATATATATATATATATATATATATATATATATCAAAAAATTAAAAAAAAATATCCTGACCAAAATTCAACATCATATGCATCTTACCACAAAAGAAATGAAAAAAATACCTTAATTTAGGTCAAATTATGTTGGTCATACACATGCATACTTTGACAAAAAAATAGTGGACTTTTAAAAAGCCACTTTTTGTACATCTAATAAAAAACCAACTTGCATAATTTGGGTATTAGAAAAAATACATATTTGAAAACTAGAAACAAAACCCTACATTTCTTATTTTTACATCATATTAATATTTTATGTGCAAGTGCTTCAAATTGTCACTCCAAGTATGAAAAAAATTGAAAAATAGGAAAAACACTTCCACTTTTTGGCCAAAAAGTGTACTAAGCTTCTTGCACTTACCCCCAACATCCATGCACATAATGATACTTGACATGGTCCGTATGTGACATCCATCTACAATATGGACATTATCACTTTGCTATGGAAATAGACACTCGAGTCCCCATCCTCCATCCAAATCTCTCTCCCCCCCATTCACCTATCCCATCCAAAAAAAAAAAAAAAAAATCAAAATAGTAAAGAGAAATCTTTTGTCCAATGGTAAAAACCACCTCGGTGACACCTTGGATAAGTATCACCATGAAAACCTAGCAAACATGTGTAATGTGTAGGTTGATTATCTATGTGTCTTACACTTGGGGGCATGTTGTCTCATCTATCCCATCCTATCATTTTTATTCTATCATTCCACCCTTATCCATTATATCCTCCTACCTATCCCATGGTATCATCTTCTTCTCCCTTCCTCCTTTTGATCTTGATAAGGATAGGGGCAAAATGTTGAAAAATGCTTTGGAGATCTCTTGATATACCTAATCCTTTATACCCAATCCTATCATCTTATCATCATAAGTAACATTCACACAAAGTCTTGAGTATAATATTTAGAGTGGGGCATGTTCTTCCTATGCAACATAGTCCTTGGAGATCACATCCTAATCCCCTTCCTCCATCCATTATGTATCTTTCATCCTTCCCATCTTCCATCCATAAGTTTTTTGTCCATCTATCTAATCCTTCTTTCATCCTTGTCCTTCGACTTGCTTTTCCCTTTTCATTGGTATCTTTCATCTAGGCTATCCAAATTGAAATCTAATGCCATCCAATAACAAATCCAAAAATTAAAAAAAATAAATAAAAAAAAACACAAAAAACCAAAACATACAAAAAATTCAAGCAATAAAACTAAATGCAAGTCATCCTTAATCCATACCAATATAGTCAATAAATTTAGCCAAATTATCCAATTGCATCATTTGGTCTTGATCATCACCTTGCTGTCAAACCAATCAATTAATCATCATCATCATCATCATCATTAATGGGATATATCATTCCCGCATCCTTGTGTTGATCTAGGGATATATTGTTCCCTGCAATGACAACACTATCTTAATCATTAATCAATCAATAATTGGTTTTCAACTTTACAAGAGCACAACCTTGTTTTTTGTTGAATCATTTATTCATGGTTACTTGCTTTCTTGTGTGTGTTATCATTTTATCTCGCATTTGTATCAAGTCCTTGCAACCTATTGCTACAATGAGATCATGGTCTTCCATATCATGGTTCCCAAAGGCATATGTGTGCTTGTGACCTTTTATTTTTTTGAGCTAGTCCTTCATGCTCATGACACATTGTGACCCTAGTCTTTATAACTTGGTGCATAATTTCTAGTGCTATATCAAACTATATGGTTGTTCAATGCAGTATAACATATCATTCATCCATTTGCATCCACTCTCCTTAACCAATATATTTCATCCATTTCGAGAGCATACCCATGTTCTTCCAACCCACCTATCCTCTCGAGGGGGCATCCCATCCATCATTTCTTCTTATCAGTCCTTCAAGTATCTGGGGAATCCTTTTCCTTTCATCCATACCTTATCTTCTTTGAAATGATGTTACTTCTCTTAGTCACAACATCATCTCAAAAAGGGGAAAAATATAGACATCTAAAATTGACCATGTCCTCATAACTCTTCGACATTCCCTAGACATTCATCTTGCAACACATTGTCCCTTGATCCCTTTCCTAAATTAAATAATTAAATTATAAATTTATTTAATTAATCCATTTATCATTTTAGCCAAAATTAATTGAATAAATCTTGTTTATATAATTAATTTATCCTCCCATCATCCCCTCTCCAATAATTAATTAAATAATCTTATTATTTAATTTAATTATTAAGAGTCACCTGACTTACCACAAATAATAAATGAGCTTCTCATCTCCACCATTCATCTCATACTACATCTCCAAATCTTATCCATTCACATAAGGATGCCCTAAAAAGATTTGTCCTTATCTTATTATCCTCTCATCAAATCTTAGCCATCCTTTTCAAACAACACTTCTTAATCTTGGCCCTCTATCTCCACCTCTTAATCTTGTCCATCCATTAAACCTCTTAATCCTATCCATTCATCCTATTATCCAAACATCTATAAATCAAGCCTCAACTAAGCCATTATGATAGATCCACATTTTGAAAGTAACCCCATGCTGTCAATATCCATATATCATCCACAATCTTTATGCAAAGTTATGCTATCAAAGTGAGCAACCAACATATTACAATCATTATCAAATATCAAGGTCAACAAGGACTCATTTGGTGATATTGTTTCATTTCCATTTTATATTTACTTTCTATTGATGTGTCTTAAATATGGAATATGTATTTTCTTATATTGTTCCTTATTTGATTTCCATATTTCTGCATACAAATATATATATATATGTTGAACACACCAAGATACAAAATCCAGGCAATAAAACCAAATGCAAGCCATCCTTAATCCATACCAATAAAGTCAAGAAATTTAGCCAAATTATCCAATCATGTCATTTGGTCTTGATCCTCACCTTGATGTCAAACCAATCAATCATCATCATCATCATCAATGGGATATATCATTCCCGCATCCTTGTGTTGATCTAGGGATATATCGTTCCTCTCAATGGCAACACTATCTTAATCATTAATCAATCAATAATTGGTTTTCAACTTGATAGGAGCACAACCTTGTTTTTTGTTGAATCATTTATGCATGGTTACTTGCTTTCTTGTGTGTGTTATCATTTTATCTTTCATTTGTATCAAGTCCTTACAACATATTGCTACAATGAGATCATGGTCTTCCATATCATGGTGCCCAAAGGCATATGTGTGCTTGTGACCTTTTATTTTTTTGAGCCAGTCCTTCATGCGCATGACACATTGTCACCCTGGTCTTTATAACTTGGTGCATAATGCCTAGTGCTATATCAAACTATATGGTTGTTCACTTAATGTAGTATAATGTATCATTCATCCATTTGCATCCACTCTCCTTAACCAATATGTTTCATCCATTTCGAGAGCATACCCATGTTCTTCCAACCCACCTATCCTCTTGAGGGGGGATCCCATCCATCATTTCTTCTTGTCACTCCTTCAAGTATCTAGGGAATCCTTTTCCTTTCATCCATACCTTATCATCTTTGAAATGATGTTCTCTTAGTCACAACATCATCTCAAAGAGGGGGAAAATGTAGACACCTAAAATTGACCATGTCCCCATAACCTTTCAACATCCCCTAGACATTCATCTTGCAACACATTGTCCCTTGATCCCTTTCCTAAATTAAATAATTAAATTATTTTTATTTAATTAATCCATTTATCATTTTAGCCAAAATTAATTGAATAAATCTTATTTATTTAATTAATTTATCCTCCCATCCTCCCCTCTCCAATAATTAATTAAATAATCTTATTATTTAATTTAATTATTAAGAGTCACATGACTTGCCACAAACAATAAATGAGCTTTTCATCTCCACCATTCATCTCATACTACATCTCCAAATCTTATCCATTCACATAAGGATGCCCTAAAAAGATTTGTCCTTATCTTATAATCCTCTCATAAAATCTTAGCCACCCTTTTCAAATAGCACTTCTTAATCTTGGCCCTCTATCTCCACCTCATAATCTTGTCCATCCATTAAACCCCTTAATCCTATCCATTCATCCTATTATCCAAACATCTATAAATCAAGCCTCAACTAAGCCATTATGATAGATCCACATTTTGAAAGTAACCCCATGTTGTCAATATCCATATATCATCCGCAATCTTTATGCAAAGTTATGCTATCAAAGTGAGCAACCAACATATTACAATCACTATCAAATATCAAGGGCAACAAGGACTCATTTGGTGATATTGTTTCATTTCCATTTTATAGTTACTTTCTATTGATGTGTCTTAAGTATGGAATATGTATTTGCTTGTATTGTTCCTTATTTGATTTCCATATTTCTGCATACAAATATATATACATATATATGTTGAACACACCAAGATACAAATTACAAGCAATAAAACCAAATTCAAGCCATCCTTAATCCATACCAATATAGTCAAGAAATTTAGCCAAATTATCCAATCACATCATTTGGTCTTGATCCTCACCTTGTTGTCAAACCAATCAATCAATCATCATCATCATCATCATCCATGGGATATATCATTCCCGCATCCTTGTGTTTATCTAGGGATATATCATTCCCCGCAATGACAACACTATCTTAATCATTAATCAATCAATCATTGGTTTTCAACTTGATAGGAGCACAACCTTATTTTTTGTTGAATCATTTATGCATGTTTACTTGCTTTCTTGTGTGTGTTATCATTTTATCTTGCATTTGTATCAAGTCCTTGCAAGATATTGCTACAATGAGATCATGGTCTTCCATATCATCGTGCCCAAGGGCATAGGTGTGTTTGTGATCTTTTATTTTTTTGATCTAGTCCTTCATGCACATGACACATCATGACCTTGGTCTTTATAACTTGGTGCATAATGTCTAGTGCTATATCAAACTATATGGTTGTTCACTTAATGTAGTATAACGTATCATTCATCCATTTGCATCCACTCTCCTTAACCAATATGTTTCATCCATTTCGAGAGCATACCCATGTTCTTCCAACCCACCTATATCCCATCCATCATTTCTTCTTGTCAGTCCTTCAAGCATCACAGTATTAACATAAGAATGAAAGATTAACACAATGCACATCAACACATAACACCAGATATACGTGGAAAACCCTAGAAGGGAAAACCATGGTGATGATTAACTCACAATATATGAAGCTCAAATAACAACTTTGTTTTAGGGCTACAACCCAAGGAAGCTACTACTCCCAAAAAACTTTGATTTAGGGTCACTCCCAAGGAAGCTACTACTCCCTAAAGACTTTGTTTTAGGGTCACTCCCAAGGAAGGTACCACTCCTTGAATTGAGAACACACTTATAGAAGATTACAGTATAACAATCCTTCCATTGTCTAAAAACTGACATTGAAATTCACACCTTTAATGATTGCACTTCTACCTCTTCACACTTTCTTCTGATGAACTGATCAGTTAGGCACACTCTACACTTGATCACTGTCACAAATGTGTCTTCAAGATGAATTAGGATAGCATCAACACCTTCTTCTCTCTCCTTTAGTCGCACATGAAAAATGTATTCATTCTGCTCTTTATTTGCTTGTGAACCTTTTTAATCAACTTGCAATTGTACCCTCCCAACTCAATTTGATTCACTATTTATACAAAGATATTACATTGGTTACATTGCTTGTCAGTCAGATACAACATGAAAAATATATTTACAAGTCAGCCAGACAACCCACAATATGAAACATGTAGAAGATAGGTCCTAAGTGAAACCACACATTAAACCAATAGAAGACCCATGCCTTGCAGACACCAACACTTTCTTAACTAGGTCTAAAACATCCTTCATAGCTTCAAACACCAAGGAATTACATCCACACACTCCACTCATTTGGAAATAGGATAGCTTTAACAAAAAATACATGAACCTTGAAGCATAACGATCACATCAACTTGAAAACCTTGCGTGGTACTGGAAATAAGAAATATCTTCATGAAAATTCTTTGAGATGAGTCTACATGACTAATACAACATCTCCAAACACTCCTTTTCCACCGTACATCAAAGAATTGTCACACAACTTCAATCATGAACTCTAAGAACAATCTGTCATCTATAACACTCTACCACATGTTGTCATTTGAAAAACTGAGCTTCAGACCACCATGGACCTTGAAACTACAGGGAATCATGTAGTACACATCCATAAACATGCCCTCAAAACTGAAAGGCTGGTCATTCATTTCTAGAGGAATGCAAAGCATTTCAATAGGCCTTCAACACATGCCGGTACTCTATCATGCAATTACCCCTAACCTCTGTCGAGGATCGTCAAAAGTATCATTTGCAAAAGCCTTTGTGAATATATCTACCATCTGATCCTTTGTTGGAACATATTCCAACTACACTTCCTTATCTGCAACCTTCTCTCTTAAAAAGTGATATCTAATTGCTATATTCTTGGTTCTAGAATGTATCACTAGATTCTTGGAAATACTGATAGCACTTGTATTGTCACACAAGATAGGAATAGGCTCATCACACAATACCTTGATATCCTTCAGGGTTTGCTTCATCCACAACACTTGTGTACAACAAGATGTTGCTGTAGTGTACTCGACCTCTACAGTAGATAAGGACACTAAATCTTGTTGAACTTGCTCTTCCATGAAACCAATCTACTTCCTAAAAAAAAGCACCACCACTTGTACTTCTTTTATCATCAACACAACCAGCCCAGTCAGCATTAGTGTAAGCATTCAAATCAAAGTTATTACCTCTTGGATACCATAGGCCACAGTCTAGAGTTCCTTTCAAATATCTGAATATCCTTTTCACTTCCTTCTCATGTGTTTGCTTGGGATTAGCTTGATATCTGGCAACTACACATACTGCATGCATAATATCAGGTCTAGAAGTAGTTAAGTACAACAATCCTCTAATCATAGATCTACAAACAATTTGATCCACCTTTGGAGACTCATCATCCTTGCTCAAGTGACATCCAGTGACCATGGGAGTACTCACTGGTTTTGAATCCTCCATACCAAACTTCTTCAACAACTCTTTGACATACTTAGCTTGAGAAATAAAGATGCCACCATCTAGCTAAGTAATTTGAAGTCCAAGGAAGAAATACATTTCACCAATCATAAACATCTCAAACTCTTCTTGCATCTTCTCTACAAACCTCTTACACATATCATCATTCCACCAAAGATGATGTCATCAACATCTACCGCAACTATCAATATCATGTCTCCTTCTTCTTTGATGTAAAGATTTCTATTTGTAGTACCTTTCTTGAAGCCCTGTTGAAGTAAGTACTTGTCCAACCTAGCATACCAAGCTCTAGGTGCTTGCTTAAGACCATACAGAGCCTTCTTGAGTCTGCACACCATGTTTAGATCTTCTAATATTTGAAAACCATTTGGTTGTTCAATATAAACCTCTTCCTCTAGATCACCATTCATAAATGCTAACTTAACATCCATCTGATATACCTTGAAGTTCTTATGAGCAACAAGAGAAAGGAACATTCTGATTGCCTCCATTCTTGCTACCAGAGCAAAAGTCTCCTCAAAATCAATACCTTCAACTTGTGTGTATTCTTTGCATCCTAGTCTTGCCTTGTTGCTTACAACTTCACCTTCTTCATTCAATTTGTTCCAAAACACCCATTTTGTTCCTATAACATTCTTATTTGCTAGTCTGGGAACCAATTCCCATGTCTGATTCTTTTCAATATAATCCAATTCTTCTTCCATGGCTTTTATCCATCCATCATCTCTATTGGCATCAACAAAAATTTTGGGTTCCATTTTTATAACAAACACAAGTTTACTTGCTCATGTGTCTTAGAAAGCCTTCTCCTTGTCTACACACCTTCATCGTTATCTCCAATGATCTAACTTGCTGAGTGGTTCTTCTGAACATACTTTGTTAGAGTCTTAGACATTTGTTCTAGTTCTTTTTCCTTTTCTTCTTTCACTTCTTCTTCATATACAATGCATGGAAAGATATCAGATTTAGAGTCCTCTAATTCATGTGAGATTTGATTTAGGTCTTCATCTACCTTGACATTTGTGCTCTCAATCATCTTTCCCAACCTCTTGTTGTAGCATATATAGGCCTTGCTTCGAGTTGAGTAGCCAAGAAAGAATCCTTCATCACTTCTTGAATCAAACTTTCCTAGGTATTCTTCATCTCTTCTGATATAGTATTTGCTGCCAAAGATCTTGAAGTATCTGATTGTGGGAGGTCTTCCATACCATAGCTCATAAGGGGTCTCAGTGCTACTAACCCTCAGTTGTACTCTATTAACTAGATAGACAACAGTATAAACTGCATCCTTCCATTACATATAAGGTAGATCTACATCTTTCAACATTGCCCTAGACATCTCTTGCACAGTCCTATTCTTTCTTTCCACTACCCCATTTTGCTGAGTAGTTCTAGGAGTTGATAGATGTCTTCTAATACCATTATCTTCACAAAAAAATTAAATTCATTTGAAGTAAACTCACCTCCTCTATCAAACCTCAAACATTTGATCTAGACATCTACTTCATTCTCAACCATAGATTTGAACACTTTAATTTATCAAGGGCATCTAATTTTTCTCTTAAGAAAGTAACCCAAGTCATTCTAGAATAATCATCAATAAGTAACATGAAATACCTCTCACCTTGTTGACTCTTTACTCTTGTAGGGCCACATAAATCAGTGTGAATTAGCTCAAATGGTTTTGGAGAAGAATACTACTTGCTTTTGAAGTTTGTCTTTGTTTTCTTTCCCATTTGAAATTCCCTGCATATTGCATTTGTAGGCTTGATTATCTTAGGCATATCTCTTACTGTATGAGTGGAACTGATCTTTACCATATTGTCAAAATTGTTGTTTCCCATTATCTTGTGCCACAACTAACACTCACTAGATTGAGCCAACAAACATGTTCTTCCATTTACCTCTTTAGATGATAGATGTCACCATATGTCTTGATACCTTCTACAACTAGTTTTCTGGATCATGCCTTCCTAATTTCACAACCCTTGGCATCAAAAGTGAGATTATACCCCTTGCTCCACATCTAACTAACACAGTTGAGAAGATTATGTTTTAGCCCTTTGACATAGAGGACATCCCCAGTCCCATTCTTCCCATCAATAGTTATAGCACTTTTTCCACATATCTGTGTTGACTCATCACCACCAAACTTGACAACACCACCATCCCACTTCTCAAGGTTGATAAACTTATCCTTGTCACCAGTCATATGATTTGAGCATCCACTATCAATTACCCAAGTCTTGGCTTCTTCTTTTGCATGAAAGGCAGTCCATACAACCATGTTGATCTTTCATTGTTCTGGTCTATTTGCAAGGCATCAGTCTTCTCATATTTTTCAACATCATCATTTTTGTCACCAACACTCAAAGCCATGGAAAGTGTTTCATTATTTGAATCATCATGATCCTCATCTTTTGAATAATAATTGCTTTCTATGGAATACAGACTTCTCTTGAACTTGTCTCTTCTGTTACTACAGCTTGATTCTTTGAGAGGACATTTAGAAGCAAAGTGACCAACTTTCCACAATTGAAGCACTTGAAGGGTAACTTACCTTCATATTTTCCAGTGCCTTTCTTCAGTCTTTTCACAAAATTTTCTTCAACTTCATTAGAGTTTTCATCTTCAACAGCAACTTCTTCCTTTGTCTTCACATTGGCTTTGAAAGCAGCTTCTTTCTTTGGAGCATCACTACCAAACTCTCTCATTTCAAAGGCAACAAGGGAACCAAATAATTTGTCTACAATGTATGTATCCAAGTTTGCATTTTCCTCAATGGTAGATACCTTATGACTATAAGATTTGGGAAGAGATCTCAAAACCTTTCTCACAATCTCATCTTCTTTCACTTCTCCCCCAAGACCTGTAATGACATTGACCACTTCATTCACCCGGAGCATATATCCAGCAATGTCTTCATCCTCTGACATTTTTAGGTTCTCAAATTTTCTCTTGAAGATCTGCATCTTGGCTTGCTTTACTTTCTTATCTCCTTAAATGGTTTTAAGTTTATCCCAAACTTCTTGAGCAGAACTACAACTCATTACCTTTGAAAGTTCTGAATCAGCTAACCCACTCATAATAGTAAACTTTGCCTTGGCATTGTTATCATACAACTTGACTTCATCTACATTTGTAGGAATAGTAGTAGGAACTGTGTAACTAGACTTGATAGAGTCCCAAACATAACACCCTAGAGAATTAATATAAGCTTCCATCCTCAGCTTCTAAAAAGCATAATTTGTTCCATCAAACCTAGGTATCTTGCTGGATCCATTTTGTGCCATCCCAGACCATCCTCAAGTGGTTAAGCTTCCCTTTGAGGAACTTGGCTTTGATACCAATTGTTGAACACACCAAGATACTGAGAAGGGAGGTGAATTAGTATTTAAACAATCTTCAATTTTGACAACTTCAACTTATCTGGAGATCATAGTATTAACATAAACATGAAAGATTAACACAATGCACATCAACACATAACACCAGATATATGTGGAAAACCTTAGAAGGGAAAAACCACGGTGAGGATTAATGCACAATATATGAAGCTCAAATAACAACTTTGTTTTAGGGCTACAACCCAAGGAAGCTACTACTCCCTGAAAACTTTGAGTTAGGGTCACTCCCAAGGAAGCTACTACTCCCTGAAGACTTTGTTTTAGGTTCACTCCAAAGGAAGCTACTACTCCCTGAATTGAGAACACACAAAAGATTATAGTATGTCAGTCCTTCTACTGTCTGAAAAATGACATTGAAATTCACACCTTTGATGATTGCACTTATACCTCTTCACAATTTCTTCTGATGATCTAATTAGTTATGCACACTCTACACTTGATCACTGTCACAAATATGTTTTCAAGATGAATCAGGATATTATCAACAACTTTTTCTCTTTCTCCTTCAGTCACACATAAAAAATGTATTCATTATGCTCTTTATCTGCTTGCAAACCTTTTTAATCAATCTACAATCACACCCTCCCAACTCAATCTGATTCACTATTTATACAAGATATTACATTGATTACATTTCTTGTCAGCTAGATACAACATGAAAAATATATTTACAAGTCAGCCAGACAATACACAATATGAAACATGTAGAAGATAGGTCCTAAGTGAAACCACACGTTACACTAGCAGAAGACCCATGCCTTGTGGACACCAACACTTGCTTAACTAGGTCCAAAACATCTTTCACAACTTCAAACACTAAGGAATTACATTCACACACTTCGCTCATTTGGAAATAGGACAACTTTAACAAAAAACACATGAACCTTGAAGCATAATGGCTACATCAACTTGAAAACCTTGTGTGATACTAGAAATAAGAAATATCTTCATTAAAACTCTTCCAGATGAGTCCACATGACTTATACAACATCTCCAAACACTCTTTTGCCACCGCACATCAAAGAATTGTGCCACACAACTTCAATCATGAAATTTGAGAATAATTTGTCATCTGAAACACTCTGCAACATGCCAAAAAACTGAGTTGCGGACCACCAAGGACCTTGAAACTGCAGGGAAGCATGTAGTATGTACATCCATAAACATGTCCTCAAAGCCTCAAGGGCATTCATTCATTTTTAGAGGAATGTGAAGCATTCCAATAGGCCTTCAACACTAGCTTACTCTGCCATAACACATTTTGATACTCTATCATGCATAACTTTCATAGCAAAAGGACAAATGATCTAAAAACTTGGAATTATCACCTTCACTGCATCCTAAACACTATTTCAAAACAACATGGCCATATCTAAAATTGTGGAGGAATGCGGAGCATTCCATTGTCCTACATAGAACACCTTCACAGAGACAACACTGTCTTCAAGCAGTTAACAACAAAACACTCTTTTGGTAATCCAATCATCATGGAACTTGGAACATAATGCTTTAGGCCATCAATAAGAAATACATTTGATCATCTTCATGCTTCTAATTCCCATATTAATATGAACTATATCTTCTCCCTTCTCTTGTTGGATGGGACATGACATCCAACCATGAACACCATCACACCACCATGATAGTGTTGACATCAATGACAATCTAGTGATAATGTTGACATCAATGAAAACCCTAGGAACCATATTTGTAACAACACACACACACACACACACACACACACACACACACACACACACACACACATGCACGCATGCATGCACACACATATAATCAACCTAACCAAGATTCTCTCCTCTACTGTAGTGAACTTTTCTAAAAATAAATTAATAAGTTTTACTTTTTTATATGTGGAATCAACCTCAATTGTTGGGTTTAATTAACTAAATGTAGTAAAAAAATTAAAATGGTAATGTTAACTAAAATATATAATAAAATTTATATTTTCAAAATATACACAGGGTAAGTGCAAGAAGATGGGGGGCCAAAAAGGGGTCTTAAGTGGCCACTTTTTTTCTGAAATCAGGAAATACTGGCCTTGGATGAGAAATTGAGCATAGTTACACTCAAAATTTAGAGATGCAACCAAAACAATGTTCGTAGTGCTCCGAGTCTACTTTCTAAACTACTATTTTGTTTTGAAAATGGCATAGATTAAGGGGTTCAAAAGAGGGAGCCACAGAAATTGGTGTTGTTTCTGTCAAAAAAACATAACATAGCATGTTTTGTGGCTCCCTCAAAAGGTCAACTTTTTTTTGGTATTTTTAAAATCGCTTCGGTGAGAAATTAGCTAATAGCATGTAGTTTATGCTCGATTTTTCTGATAATTTTTTGATGAATATTTGATTTTTTACTAATTTTTAAAGTGGACACATCCTAAAAAATAGAATTTTGGCCGTGCTACCCCTATAAATTTTGAAAACTAATTGAAAATCATTTTTTTATTTTTTTAATATTTGTAGAATGGAGTCTAGTTTCTAAATATGTAATTTTTTTGAAATTTGAATGAATAGTTATTTTACAATGAAAAAAAGACCAAACAGTGGTTTTTGCATAAAAACGGACACACAAACAAAAGAAATTAAAGATGAAAGGCTTAACATTGTTAAAATGTGAAAAAAATCACATCGTCAAATAGCTAAGAGAAAGCCTAACATTACCCATGTGTTCAATTTGTTCAACCTTGAAACACGTGCAAATCTGAGGGTTAGCACGAACGAAATTATGTGAAATTTTGAAGAATACAGAAAAACACGTCTGTGACTGTTCATAAGGCACTCCAAGCCTTTGGGTTGGAAATCCAAAGCAAATCCCAAGCCCAAGGCTTGGGATTCCCAAAGCAAGAAATAACGCGAGCGCGTTATAACGCGCTCGCGTTATTTATTGCCTTACATTTTTCCCGCAAGCCTGTCTTTTCCCATGTTCGACATAACGCGAGCGCGTTATAACGCGCTCGCGTTATGTCCCACTCAAATTTTTTTACACTCAAGGCTATTCATCATGAGGGTTAAGGCATAAAGGATAGAGTTGAAAGGTTTACGGATAAGGGATTAGCGTTTAAGGTATAGTATCGAGCCCGTTGAGGGTCTAGGAATAGGGATAGCGTTTAAGGTTTAGGGATGAGGGATGACAGATTACGGTTGAGGGTCGAGGGATCAAAGTTAAGGGTTGAGGGATTAGGGTTTGACATTAAGGGTTGAGGGTTGATGTTCAAGGGTCAAGGGTTTAGGGATAGGGTTTAGGGTCGAGGGATTAGGGTTAAAGTAGAGTGTGGAGGGTGTAAGGATTAGGGATAGGGTTGGAGGGTTTAGGGATAAGGGATTAGGGTTTAAGGTATAGTATCAAGTCTGTTGAGAGTTTAGGAATAGGGATAGCATTTAGGGATTAGGGATGAGGGATTATAGTTGAGGGATGATGGATTAGGGTTGAGGGTTGAGGGATTAGGGTTTAGGGATAAGGTTTAGGGTTGAGGGTTTAGGATTAGGGTTTAGGGTTGACGGATTAGCATTTAATGTCGAGGTTAGGGTTAGAGTGTTGAGGGTAGAGGGATTAGGGATAGGGTTTAGGGTTTAAGGTTTAAGGATTGAGGGTTGAGGCTTTAGGGATGAGGGTTTAAGGCTTAAGATATAGTGTCAAGTGTTGAGGGTGTAGGGATAGGGTTTAAGTTTTAAGGGTTAAGGGTTGAGGGATATGGATTAGGGTTTAAGGTATAGTGTTGAGGGTCGAGGGATCAGAGTTAAGGGTTGAGGGATTAGGGTTTGACGTTGAGGGTTGAGGGTTGAGGTTCGAGGGTCAAGGGTTTAGGGATAGGGTTGAGGGTCGAGGAATTAGGGTTAAAGTAGAGTGTGGATGGTATAAGGATTAGGGATAGGGTTGGAGGGTTTATGGATAAGGGATTAGGGTTTAAGGTATAGTATCGATTCTGTTGAGGGTGTAGGAATAGGGATAGCATTTAGGGTTTAGGGATGAAGGATTAGAGTTGGGGGATGACAGATTAGGGTTGAGGGTTGAGGGATTAGGGTTTAGGGATAAGGTTTAGGGTTGAGGGATGAGGGATTAGGGTTTAAGGTATAGTGTTGAGGGTTTAGGGATAGGGTTTAGGGTTGAGGGATTAGGATTTGACGTTGAGGGTTGAGGGTTGAGGTTCGAGGGTCAAGGGTTTAGGGATAGGGTTGAGGGTCGAGGAATTAGGGTTAAAGTAGAGTGTGGAGGGATGACGGATGATAGATTAGGGTTGAGGGTTGAGGGATTAGGGTTTGATGTTGAGGGTTGAGGGTTTAGGGTTAGGGTTGAGAGATGAGGGATCAGAGTTAAGGGTTGAGGGATTAGGGTTTGACGTCGAGGGCTGAGGTTCGAGGGTCAAGGGTTTAGGGATAGGGTTGAGGTTGAAGGGATTAGGGTTTAGGGACAAGGTTTAGGGTTAGGGTTGAGGGATTAGGGTTTAAGGTATAGTGTTGAGGGTTTAGGGATAGGGTAGGGTTGAGGGATTAGAGTGAAGGGTTGAGGGATTAGAATTTGGCGTTGAGGGTTTAGGGTTTAGGATCAGGGTTGAAGGTCGAGGGATTAGAGTTAAGGGTTGAGGGATTAGGGTTTGATGTTGAGGGTTGAGGGTTGAGGTTCGAGGGTCAAGGGTTTAGGGATAGGGTTGAGGGTCGAGGAATTAGGGTTAAAGTAGAGTGTGGAGGGATGACGGATGATAGATTAGGGTTGAGGGTTGAGGGATTAGGGTTTGATGTTGAGGGTTGAGGGTTTAGGGTTAGGGTTGAGAGATGAGGGATCAGAGTTAAGGGTTGAGGGATTAGGGTTTGACGTCGAGGGCTGAGGTTCGAGGGTCAAGGGTTTAGGGATAGGGTTGAGGTTGAAGGGATTAGGGTTTAGGGACAAGGTTTAGGGTTAGGGTTGAGGGATTAGGGTTTAAGGTATAGTGTTGAGGGTTTAGGGATAGGGTTTAGGGTTGAGGGATTAGAGTGAAGGGTTGAGGGATTAGAATTTGGCGTTGAGGGTTTAGGGTTTAAGGTATAGTGTTGAGGGTTTAGGGATAGGGTTTAGGGTTGAGGGATTAGGGTTTGACGTTGAGGGTTGAGGGTTGAGGTTCGAGGGTCAAGGGTTTAGGGATAGGGTTGAGGGTCGAGGAATTAGGGTTAAAGTAGAGTGTGGAGGGATGACGGATGATAGATTAGGGTTGAGGGTTGAGGGATTAGGGTTTGATGTTGAGGGTTGAGGGTTTAGGGTTAGGGTTGAGAGATGAGGGATCAGAGTTAAGGGTTGAGGGATTAGGGTTTGACGTCGAGGGCTGAGGTTCGAGGGTCAAGGGTTTAGGGATAGGGTTGAGGTTGAAGGGATTAGGGTTTAGGGACAAGGTTTAGGGTTAGGGTTGAGGGATTAGGGTTTAAGGTATAGTGTTGAGGGTTTAGGGATAGGGTTTAGGGTTGAGGGATTAGAGTGAAGGGTTGAGGGATTAGAATTTGGCGTTGAGGGTTTAGGGTTTAAGGTATAGTGTTGAGGGTTTAGGGATAGGGTTTAGGGTTGAGGGATTAGGGTTTGACGTTGAGGGTTGAGGGTTGAGGTTCGAGGGTCAAGGGTTTAGGGATAGGGTTGAGGGTCAAGGAATTAGGGTTAAAGTAGAGTGTGGAGGGATGACGGATGATAGATTAGGGTTGAGGGTTGAGGGATTAGGGTTTGATGTTGAGGGTTGAGGGTTTAGGGTTAGGGTTGAGAGATGAGGGATCAGAGTTAAGGGTTGAGGGATTAGGGTTTGACGTCGAGGGCTGAGGTTCGAGGCTCAAGGGTTTAGGGATAGGGTTGAGGTTGAAGGGATTAGGGTTTAGGGACAAGGTTTAGGGTTAGGGTTGAGGGATTAGGGTTTAAGGTATAGTGTTGAGGGTTTAGGGATAGGGTTTAGGGTTGAGGGATTAGAGTGAAGGGTTGAGGGATTAGAATTTGGCGTTGAGGGTTTAGGGTTTAGGATCAGGGTTGAAGGTCGAGGGATTAGAGTTAAGGGTTGAGGGATTAGGGTTTGATGTTGAGGGTTGAGGGTTGAGGTTCGAGGGTCAAGGGTTTAGGGATAGGGTTGAGGGTCGAGGAATTAGGGTTAAAGTAGAGTGTGGAGGGATGACGGATGATAGATTAGGGTTGAGGGTTGAGGGATTAGGGTTTGATGTTGAGGGTTGAGGGTTTAGGGTTAGGGTTGAGAGATGAGGGATCAGAGTTAAGGGTTGAGGGATTAGGGTTTGACGTCGAGGGCTGAGGTTCGAGGGTCAAGGGTTTAGGGATAGGGTTGAGGTTGAAGGGATTAGGGTTTAGGGACAAGGTTTATGGTTAGGGTTGAGGGATTAGGGTTTAAGGTATAGTGTTGAGGGTTTAGGGATAGGGTTTAGGGTTGAGGGATTAGAGTGAAGGGTTGAGGGATTAGAATTTGGCGTTGAGGGTTTAGGGTTTAAGGTATAGTGTTGAGGGTTTAGGGATAGGGTTTAGGGTTGAGGGATTAGGGTTTGACGTTGAGGGTTGAGGGTTGAGGTTCGAGGGTCAAGGGTTTAGGGATAGGGTTGAGGGTCGAGGAATTAGGGTTAAAGTAGAGTGTGGAGGGATGACGGATGATAGATTAGGGTTGAGGGTTGAGGGATTAGGGTTTGATGTTGAGGGTTGAGGGTTTAGGGTTAGGGTTGAGAGATGAGGGATCAGAGTTAAGGGTTGAGGGATTAGGGTTTGACGTCAAGGGCTGAGGTTCGAGGGTCAAGGGTTTAGGGATAGGGTTGAGGTTGAAGGGATTAGGGTTTAGGGACAAGGTTTAGGGTTAGGGTTGAGGGATTAGGGTTTAAGGTATAGTGTTGAGGGTTTAGGGATAGGGTTTAGGGTTGAGGGATTAGAGTGAAGGGTTGAGGGATTAGAATTTGGCGTTGAGGGTTTAGGGTTTAAGGTATAGTGTTGAGGGTTTAGGGATAGGGTTTAGGGTTGAGGGATTAGGGTTTGACGTTGAGGGTTGAGGGTTGAGGTTCGAGGGTCAAGGGTTTAGGGATAGGGTTGAGGGTCGAGGAATTAGGGTTAAAGTAGAGTGTGGAGGGATGACGGATGATAGATTAGGGTTGAGGGTTGAGGGATTAGGGTTTGATGTTGAGGGTTGAGGGTTTAGGGTTAGGGTTGAGAGATGAGGGATCAGAGTTAAGGGTTGAGGGATTAGGGTTTGACGTCGAGGGCTGAGGTTCGAGGGTCAAGGGTTTAGGGATAGGGTTGAGGTTGAAGGGATTAGGGTTTAGGGACAAGGTTTAGGGTTAGGGTTGAGGGATTAGGGTTTAAGGTATAGTGTTGAGGGTTTAGGGATAGGGTTTAGGGTTGAGGGATTAGAGTGAAGGGTTGAGGGATTAGAATTTGGCGTTGAGGGTTTAGGGTTTAAGGTATAGTGTTGAGGGTTTAGGGATAGGGTTTAGGGTTGAGGGATTAGGGTTTGACGTTGAGGGTTGAGGGTTGAGGTTCGAGGGTCAAGGGTTTAGGGATAGGGTTGAGGGTCGAGGAATTAGGGTTAAAGTAGAGTGTGGAGGGATGACGGATGATAGATTAGGGTTGAGGGTTGAGGGATTAGGGTTTGATGTTGAGGGTTGAGGGTTTAGGGTTAGGGTTGAGAGATGAGGGATCAGAGTTAAGGGTTGAGGGATTAGGGTTTGACGTCGAGGGCTGAGGTTCGAGGGTCAAGGGTTTAGGGATAGGGTTGAGGTTGAAGGGATTAGGGTTTAGGGACAAGGTTTAGGGTTAGGGTTGAGGGATTAGGGTTTAAGGTATAGTGTTGAGGGTTTAGGGATAGGGTTTAGGGTTGAGGGATTAGAGTGAAGGGTTGAGGGATTAGAATTTGGCGTTGAGGGTTTAGGGTTTAAGGTATAGTGTTGAGGGTTTAGGGATAGGGTTTAGGGTTGAGGGATTAGGGTTTGACGTTGAGGGTTGAGGGTTGAGGTTCGAGGGTCAAGGGTTTAGGGATAGGGTTGAGGGTCGAGGAATTAGGGTTAAAGTAGAGTGTGGAGGGATGACGGATGATAGATTAGGGTTGAGGGTTGAGGGATTAGGGTTTGATGTTGAGGGTTGAGGGTTTAGGGTTAGGGTTGAGAGATGAGGGATCAGAGTTAAGGGTTGAGGGATTAGGGTTTGACGTCGAGGGCTGAGGTTCGAGGGTCAAGGGTTTAGGGATAGGGTTGAGGTTGAAGGGATTAGGGTTTAGGGACAAGGTTTAGGGTTAGGGTTGAGGGATTAGGGTTTAAGGTATAGTGTTGAGGGTTTAGGGATAGGGTTTAGGGTTGAGGGATTAGAGTGAAGGGTTGAGGGATTAGAATTTGGCGTTGAGGGTTTAGGGTTTAAGGTATAGTGTTGAGGGTTTAGGGATAGGGTTTAGGGTTGAGGGATTAGGGTTTGACGTTGAGGGTTGAGGGTTGAGGTTCGAGGGTCAAGGGTTTAGGGATAGGGTTGAGGGTCGAGGAATTAGGGTTAAAGTAGAGTGTGGAGGGATGACGGATGATAGATTAGGGTTGAGGGTTGAGGGATTAGGGTTTGATGTTGAGGGTTGAGGGTTTAGGGTTAGGGTTGAGAGATGAGGGATCAGAGTTAAGGGTTGAGGGATTAGGGTTTGACGTCGAGGGCTGAGGTTTGAGGGTCAAGGGTTTAGGGATAGGGTTGAGGTTGAAGGGATTAGGGTTTAGGGACAAGGTTTAGGGTTAGGGTTGAGGGATTAGGGTTTAAGGTATAGTGTTGAGGGTTTAGGGATAGGGTTTAGGGTAGAGGGATTAGAGTGAAGGGTTGAGGGATTAGAATTTGGCGTTGAGGGTTTAGGGTTTAAGATCAGGGTTGAAGGTCAAGGGATTAGAGTTAAGGGTTGAGGGATTAGGGTTTGATGTTAAGGGTTAAGGTTCGAGGGTTTGATGTTGAGGGTTGAGGTACATTTCGGTGTGACATTTAAATTGTCTTGCCGATATACAATGTAAAGGTTATTTTGTGGACTTTCAAGGATTTTTTCACCTGTGTTAATGTTCAACTTGTTTCGCTCTGCATCAAGGGATTACGGTTTGACGTTGAGGGCTGAGGTTCGAGGGTCAAGGGTTTAGGGATAGGGTTGAGGTTGAAGGGATTAGGGTTTAGGGACAAGGTTGAGGTTGAGGGATTAGGATTTGACATTGAGGGTTGAGGGTTTAGGGATAGGGTTGAGGGATTAGGATTTGACATTGAGGGTTGAGGGTCAAGGGATCAGAGTTGAGGGTTTAGGGTTTAGAGATCTATAGGAGGACAAAACGCGAGCGCGTTTTAGCGCGAGCGCGTTATAACGCGAGCGCGTTATAACGCGCTCGCGTTTTGTAATTCTACTAAAACGGTAAAAAAGTGGTTACCCCCGTGATCCAGGCCCACATGCTCTGTTTTCTTACTGATTCTGCGCGTGCTCCGACAAAAAAGAAGTGCTTTCATGCTATTGGGAAGTTCACATGCACATTTGACACATTGTACCACCTTTGCATGATCTTTCCACCACCTTTTCTGCTTTGCCAACTTGAGAAGGAGGAAATAACATAGTTTTCAAACCAAATTTGATATATATCTATACAAGTTTCAATTTTTGTAGTATTGCAATGTTAATTTTGATTCAATTTTAAGAATTTAACATTGAAAAGGAAGCAAGTGGTGAAAAACTCAAATTGTTGAGGAGTTTGATGCAAGAAGATAAAAACACTACATAATTGGGTACTCTCTCCATTCAAATCTTCGTTTTTTAGGTATGTCAAGTCTTTACATGCATGTTCTTTACATTTTCCTTATTTCGGATTGAATTACTTTATCATGCATTATCATACATGTTTAAAATAGACACATTTCCAATCAAGAAAGCAACCTACAATCTCACATGATGCCATGTATATTTTCTACACTTGGGCTCTTTAATAATTATGTGTAATAAACAAACCTTAGTTCATACCATGATGTCAAACTATACAAGAATAAATCCTTACAACATAAAAAAAATACAATCCCACTATTATCATGTATTCATTTCTTAGGAACTAATATTGGTCTCTTTATCATGCTACAGACAAATTCTCCGTCATGCCGAGGAAACGATCAAGAATTAAACCAACATAGGAAGAGATAGAAGCTAAGAATGCAAAGAAAGCAATGGCTATGAGGGAACTTCGTGAGAAGAGGAAATTGGACACGATAAATGAAGACATACCAATTGAAGAGAAACCACAACCATCACAAAGAGATATGGTATTGGCGGCACAAAGAGAACAAATGCAAAAACTTCGTGGTACGAGAGATTTAAATACCATAGTTGGAGACACATCCTTTATCACAAGACAACATGTAGGGACACCATCTACCACATCTCAAGTTGAGAGTACATCATCACTCACATGTGATGAAGGAGGTACGCCATCGTTCCCACCTCAACCTCAAGGTATGTCATCTATTCCATCTTCGATCGAAGGTATGCCATCTAACCCATCTCATTTAAATATTGATGAAATTCCTAATGTTGAGATGAATTTACCTAACTTGACACCACCTAGAATTTTGCATAGAAAGCCAAAGTATTTGATTGATATTGATGAGAATATTTTGCAGCCAATGGAAGGTAAGATTCCAAAACGCACTTGTAGAAGATATGCTAATAAGATTTGGAGATTGTTCTTTGAAAAGTTAAATGAGACTGCAAGATGTCAACTATTCGTTGAAATGATGCGAAGTATAAAGTATAGGTCTATCATGAAGATTCTTGGGTTGAGAACATCAGAGGCTTCAAGTGAAAAATCTATTGTCAAGAATCTAATGAGTGCGTATGAGAGTGTGGGTAACACCTCACGCACAAAAGATAGTAATGCAACACGGCGTGTGATTACATCGACTATAGTAAGTAGTCAAACGAGGAAAGCTCGTCTTATTAGAAAGACAAGTCAAAAATTGAGAATTAATAGGAAAACTTTATCAAGAGCCGTTGGAAGACGCCAAAGAATTGAGGACACTAATGCCAATGAATTATGGGCGTTCTCGGGGAGACTACCACGAAAAGATAAACCAATTGTTGAAGCATTGAGGTCACTAATTGAAGACTTTTGGAAGAATTACACAAGGGTATCTCCGAATCAAAGGGATGTGGTAAGAAGGAGAATTGGTAGTCAGAACCGCGAGCCACATCCAAAGCATTTTTTGGATGAGACTCAAACACAGTTTTATGGTAAATTTCTAGAGAAGTATCCTCAAATTAAAATTTGTCAAAGATATTTTGAAATGCTAAAACCTTTCTATGTTAAGATAAATCACACACGCACTACTTGTTGTTGTAGATTACATATTGAATTTTCTAACCATTTTGATGCTTATAGGTCTATATGTTTAGATATGCATACTAACAATGATTTGCAGGGTTGTGCCATATGTGCCCCACCAACATCTTCAAGAGATTTCATATCAAGAATTTTATGTGAAAGAGAGGAAGGTCAAATATTCTACAAGAAATTATGCTTGGATGGCACATGTCATCGTTGCGGTGGCTTGCAACATTTGCCAATATGTGAACATATGGAAATAACACATGCGGTTGGAAATGAACTAGTAGAATTTGGCAAGTATAAAACAGTGGCATACAATACAAAAGATGGTAAAGAAGCAAAGAGGTGTGAATTAGTTATTGAAAAGATTCCTGTGTATCAGTTTATGCCTATATTTCGTGACAGCATAGTGTATGAGTATGCAAGACATGCCCATAGAGCTCGATGGTTGGACTTGCAATTCAAGTTATGCAAGGACACATTTCCAGTTGGTAGCATTGTTTCAGTCGTCGACTTTGCAGAGAACTACAGTCTACAGCCACAGCGTGAGGTGCAATCACAATATTACAACTCCACACAGGTTTCTATATTTGTGCACATCGCATTCATTCATGCGAATGATAGTACAGAGGATGACAGAAAGATCATAAGGGAGTATCATTTCTATATTAGTGATGATCGTACGCATTCTACGGAGTTCGTGCAAGGTTGCTTTCAGGTGTTCTATAATGATTTGGCTAGAAGGGGCATATCGTTCAGTCAGCATATCATATGGTCGGATAATTGTGCATCACAATTCAAGAACTCGCGAAATTTCTATTGGCTGAGTAGGAGGCATAATTTTATAGGTATTCAACATATGTGGAACTTTTGTGAGGCCGGGCATGGAAAGGGGGAGCATGATGGTGCAGGAGCATGTATCAAAAGAGCCATAGCACGAGAAGAGTTAAAGTATAAAGACAATGCAAAGTTGACAGATGCAAAATCGATTGTCGAGTGGTGTAATGCTTCCATGGGTCCAGGTAATGAAGGTAAGTCTTTAGTTCGTAGATTTTTTTGGTTGATAGATGATACTAACATTGCACCATATGAGGATTGTTGTACACTGACAGGATCAAATGAGATGCACTCTTTCAGAAGTTCAATTGCAGGTTCATGGAGTATCCATACACGAAAGATGTCATGCTTTTGTTCTTCTTGTACAATTCAAGTCTGGGATGAGTGCGAGTCAAAGGAGTGGGTTGACGAATGGCAGTTAAGTTATCTTAGCCCACTTGACACGTATCGACCCCCGACGGCACTGGAACTAACACAGATGGAATCGTCAGTTGACTTTGACCACATATCAGATTTAGTTCAACCAGGTAATATAGGGCACATATATGCATCTAATTTCATCTAGTTCAACCAGGTAATGTCATCTTACTTTGTAGTGTTTTTGTAATGTTGACTAATTTCATCTAATTTGCTACACATATCAATGTAGGACACGTATATGCAGTTATTGCAGATGAAGATAATGAAGAGGGAACAGATTATTACTTATGCCGTTGTGTTGAGGCCAAAAAGAAATTGGAGGCCCCTGTTACAGATGGAGAAAACATCGAATACCCTACAGGATTAGTGGTTATTACTGGAACATGGCTTAGAAGGTACCCACATAAGAGTGTTAATATTTGGCTATTTCAGGACTTTGACATGCATCGAAAGATTCTTCATTACTCGAACCTTGTCGTGGCATCCAATGTTCATTTGATAAAGTATCGGGGTAGACCTTTGAACAAAATATTGTGGAAGGTGCGTGAGTCTGACCATGAAGCAATACTTGACACAATAAAGAGTAGAGCAGATCCAGATGGTTCATTGGATTAATTTGTAAGTATTCACATTGATTTTGTAAAGTTATGTTACATTGAGTTGTAAGTATGCACATTAATTTGTAAGGTGTTGACATTCTTTGAATCAGCATTAGGGTCTGCCACTTCTAATGCACAGGCAGATTCAGCCAACTGAATACAGGAGGTTACGTGAGCTCCTCCCCTTCACTTCTAGTTCTGCCGCACCAAGGGGGGTATCCCTATAACTCAAGATGTAACCTTGACTAGCTCAAAGATAGAAAGATCTAACTTGACAACAACAGGCAGAATACTCTCATGTATGGACCAAGATCTGCATGATAGATCACAAGGCTGGCAACATTCTTGGACATGATGTCTGGTTGGGTATGAGAGCATGCAGGGGGTTCCTAATCCTACTCCTACAACTAACAGGTGGAAGTATGAAATGTTTTAGTTTGAAGTTTGGATGCAAAGCTGGACATGGTGTATAACACAAGAACACAGCATGATTGGTGCCTATCCAGGGCTTGGAGTCGGTAGACATACACCTGTGAATGATCAGCATGATTAGCTAAAACTGGATTTCAGGGGGATACACATGATATCTGCCCTACAGATATCTCCCAATGAAGAGTGTTGAGTTATCTCTACTTATGGCATCCCTACTGCAGTATACCCTTCCCAATGTTCAACCTGAAAACAGTTTAATCTACCCCTTGAGCAGAAGTTAAAAGGTCAGACATTCAACATAGGAATTCTATGCTCTAGAATCTAAACATTACCCAAATATCCAGATCCAGAAGAAGAATACATGCAATACTGGAGACAGAATTAACACAACACATGCTAAGATAGCATTACTCATACAAGATCAACCATGAAATCAGTGGATTCATGCCAAATCGTACAACAGGAGATACATAAACTCACAAGTTTAAGCTGTACAGAGCAACCAGATCAGCTGGTTTTGAATTACAGAGCCAAAAATCATCAACTTTCAACAACCTTGAATGAATAAGACCATCTGCATTATATAGCAGGAGGGTGTATTCAGCATTAACTACCAGGTTGACCAAAAATCCCGCCAGATACACAGTATCATAAAAATGGCGCTCAAACACAACCAGATTGGCGCCCAAACTTGAATGCAGCAGGTAGGGGAGGAGACAGGAAGATTTCTCGAGCCCTGCGCCACTGATGTACACCTTCAATCAGGTACCAGATCAGCCCACGCCATCACCCATACCTCTGCAACAATCGCCATTGATGGCGCACCAACCCGCGGCCTCGGGAAGAACATCAATTCTGCATTCGCAAGCATTTCCCGCCGAGACTCATCATCATGATATTTGAAAATGCAGGATATCAATATCCCACATGCACCCCACGATGACCTCAATAACACTTTATATACTAGGTCATGAGCATATATCATGTCGGTGCTTTTGCTCCTGACGACACTAGTATAAGACTTCATCATCATCATCCTCCAGCAGCATGATATCCTGTTGTTCGAAATATCACCCTGACGTCATCATGATATTTGAAATATAACCTGCATGATAATCGGCACAACCTGATCCATCGGAGGAACATCCTCCTGCTGAGCCTATACCAAAAGTCTGGCCGATGAACATCCTGATGACGTCATCATCATATCCTGCTGACGTCATCATCATATCTGCCTACTGCGCACCTCCTCATATCCGGATGACGTCATCATCATGTTTGCAAATATCAGGGGATCTCCTTAAGATGATAAGTGTTAGAAATATGACCCCCCCGGGACCCTGATGACGTCATCATCATATTAACATCATCATGATATTCAGAAGACAACCGGATATTTGGAAATATCACCCCCGCAAGCAACTTAGGGCGCACTGTAGCTCATCAGCATCATCATCAGGATAAAAACCAAACATCACCCGATATTGAAATATGATGATGACGATGAGAAACCGGTCGACGGAGGACATGATGACGCTGACCACCATCGAAGAAAATATGATGATGATGACCTCCTCCTCAAAGAAAAAATGATGCTGTAGCTGAGAGATACTGAGGAGGTCCAACACTTAGAGCATTTTTTGGATTCTTAGGGAAAGTGCCTGCATGAAAATTGCTCAAAAATTGTCAGTCAATTCAGGCACTAACAGTGGCTCTGTCTGGGGACGTGCAAGTGCAAGACTGCAGCGAGAACCCCAGATCTCTGGGATGCAGACCAGTCCCTTATCCATTGGGCACAGAGTCATGATGTTATATTGATCTGCATCACCAAACTCATTATTTTTAAACATCATTTTGGCGGCCCCGGGCAACCAAAAAGGAAGAACCATAATTTTTTCTTGTCAAATGCCTGATTCCAAACTGGAAGATCCCAATCCCAACTGAAAAGATTGGCATAATCTGCCCATAATGTCATATGCTTAAAAAGATATTCCACCAGTTTTGAAAGCTTGCCACCATCATTTTCAGCTCTGTCATTTTGGATTTTAGAATTAGACATATAACCATACACATAATATTCTTCAACATTAGGCAACACATGTATGTCATGTCCCTCAGACAGTACATCATACTGCTCTTGGCATTCTTTATCATTTATCTGGCCGCTGCACATTATCAGGCACTCATCCAGCTGATCCAAAAATTCAAAATACTCAGAAAATATGAGACCCCTAATATCTACTGATATTGAAAACAAATCCTGATCCACACACCCAATGTTGCACATGTCTGAATCAGGTGATGATGAACATTCATTATTTACAGTTTGCAAATCAGTATCATCATCTTCAAACAAAGGGTTAATCCTGCACCAATGAAGGTCATGACTCACAACATCATATGCATCAGCAGGCTCATCATAAAGGGGATTAACATTCACTGCAAAGGCCTCTGCTTCTTCTTCATGACACTCCAATTCTTCTTCATTATCATCAGATCCAGAGTCATAAGAAGAACAAACCTGATCCATGAATTGGTCATGGATATCACTTTTATCATCTAATTGCCCCGCATACAAGATTTTTGCTGTCTCAATGTACTCTGAAGTTGAACAATCTGCATCATTTTCCAGCCCTCCAATGCTTCCTGAGGAAACTGATATTGATTCTTGATCCATATGATCACAACTCTGCACAACTGGATCATTTAAACATGAAGGCTCTTTGTTTAGGACTGGTATGCAAATTTTACTTGAAAAATTATTATTTTCAACTTCATTTGCTGGGCAAAAAAGGACATCCTCCTCTATGATAGAAACATCATCCACTTGGAATGATGCAAAAACTGGGACAACAGGGGTGTGAGTGCTATGACATTCAATGTCAATACCTGAATTAAATCCTTCATTAACACTGGGGGCTGCAGGACAACAAAAATTTTCAGAGAAATAACCCTTTTGTATTCCATACCTCCAATTGTTTTCAATATCTAATGCAAACTGATGTGCCTGATGCAATGTGGTGGGCTCCTTGTCTCTTAATCTGTAACTCATTTTCCCATCAAAGGCTCCCAAATAGGTAACTAAGCACAGTGCATCATTAGGTCTCATGCATTCTGGAATTCTATTCAATGCCCTCATAAATCTGAGGTTAAAGGTTGGGATCAACTCGTCTTCTTCAATATGGATGTACATGAAGTCACTAATGGCTGCATATTCAGAAACTCTTTCACCATACTGTACTAGAAATGCAGATTTAAAACCATGCCAAGAGTTGACAGAGTGAGCTGGAAGGTAGGAAAACCAGTCCCTTGCATCTTCATCTAGAGATTGAACAAATAATCTCATAACCACATCCTCATGGTCAATCTCAAAGTCATCTATCACATTCATGAACTGCTGCAAGTGTCTCTCAGCTGATTCATCCTTTATACCATTGAATTTGGGCAAAAAATTTCTGATTTTAGGTGGAAAGGCATTTGGATAGCCACAAATGCCATTGAAATTTATGGGCTTATATCTATCTATGTTGAAACTTCTTTTATTACATGGTTGGGATTGACTGTTATATATTTTTGCATTTGACACTTCACAAGGGTGCATAGGCTGATAATACATCCTTTATGTTATGGCAACCCTCCTCTCTACTCAAATTTTCTACAAACAATGACTTTAGGCACTCAAAGTTTAGACTATTTTTTCAAACTTCCCTAAAGTCCTTTAAATGAGTCTTTTGAACAACATTGCATGCCCTTTGAAATACAGGGTAGGTTCTAATAAAAGCATGCAAGCTCTGTTTTCACCAATGTTCCCTTTTAACCAGTGCTTTCTCACCAAATAGGGAATCTGTCAAATAATATGAAATACCTGGATATGTTGCAGAAGCTGCAAATTCTTCTCTGACTGATTTTGTTCTTTTATCAGGTTCTTTGATGCAGAGTCACCACCTCCTTGAAGAGGAATGAGCTTCTAACAAGCTGAAGCTGCAAATTGATTTCTTTCTTTCTGGGTCATCCACCAGCAGAGTCACATATACAACCTTTTTTTTTTCTGCTGCAACAAACAGTTTCCAGGTCTAATTTTTTAATCTTGTAGACTCAAACTTTCATGGATATGACATTGATCTCCCCAGCAGAGTCGCCATTCTGTTGACATTCTTTGAATCAGCATTAGGGTCTGCCACTTCTAATGCACAGGCAGATTCAGCCAACTGAATACAGGAGGTTACGTGAGCTCCTCCCCTTCACTTCTGGTTCTGCCGCACCAAGGGGGGTATCCCTATAACTCAAGATGTAACCTTGACTAGCTCAAAGATAGAAAGATCTAACTTGACAACAACAGGCAGAATACTCTCATGTATGGACCAAGATCTGCATGATAGATCACAAGGCTGGCAACATTCTTGGACATGATGTCTGGTTGGGTATGAGAGCATGCAGGGGGTTCCTAATCCTACTCCTACAACTAACAGGTGGAAGTATGAAATGTTTTAGTTTGAAGTTTGGATGCAAAGCTGGACATGGTGTATAACACAAGAACACAGCATGATTGGTGCCTATCCAGGGCTTGGAGTCGGTAGACATACACCTGTGAATGATCAGCATGATTAGCTAAAACTGGATTTCAGGGGGATACACATGATATCTGCCCTACAGATATCTCCCAATGAAGAGTGTTGAGTTATCTCTACTTATGGCATCCCTACTGCAGTATACCCTTCCCAATGTTCAACCTGAAAATAGTTTAATCTACCCCTTGAGCAGAAGTTAAAAGGTCAGACATTCAACATAGGAATTCTATGCTCTAGAATCTAAACATTACCCAAATATCCAGATCCAGAAGAAGAATACATGCAATACTGGAGACAGAATTAACACAACACATGCTAAGATAGCATTACTCATACAAGATCAACCATGAAATCAGTGGATTCATGCCAAATCGTACAACAGGAGATACATAAACTCACAAGTTTAAGCTGTACAGAGCAACCAGATCAGCTGGTTTTGAATTACAGAGCCAAAAATCATCAACTTTCAACAACCTTGAATGAATAAGACCATCTGCATTATATAGCAGGAGGGTGTATTCAGCATTAACTACCAGGTTGACCAAAAATCCCGCCAGATACACAGTATCATAAAAATGGCGCTCAAACACAACCAGATTGGCGCCCAAACTTGAATGCAGTAGGTAGGGGAGGAGACAGGAAGATTTCTCGAGCCCTGCGCCACTGATGTACACCTTCAATCGGGTACCAGATCAGCCCACGCCATCGCCCATACCTCTGCAACAATCGCCATTGATGGCGCACCAACCCGCGGCCTCGGGAAGAACATCAATTCTGCATTCGCAAGCATTTCTCGCCGAGACTCATCATCATGATATTTGAAAATGCAGGATATCAATATCCCACATGCACCCCACGATGACCTCAATAACACTTTATATACTAGGTCATGAGCATATATCATGTCGGTGCTTTTGCTCCTGACGACACTAGTATAAGACTTCATCATCATCATCCTCCAGCAGCATGATATCCTGTTGTTCGAAATATCACCCTGACGTCATCATGATATTTGAAATATAACCTGCATGATAATCGGCACAACCTGATCCATCGGAGGAACATCCTCCTGCTGAGCCTATACCAAAAGTCTGGCCGATGAACATCCTGATGACGTCATCATCATATCCTGCTGACGTCATCATCATATCTGCCTACTGCGCACCTCCTCATATCCGGATGACGTCATCATCATGTTTGCAAATATCAGGGGATCTCCTTAAGATGATAAGTGTTAGAAATATGACCCCCCCGGGACCCTGATGACGTCATCATCATATTAACATCATCATGATATTCGGAAGACAACCGGATATTTGGAAATATCACCCCCGCAAGCAACTTAGGGCGCACTGTAGCTCATCAGCATCATCATCAGGATAAAAACCAAACATCACCCGATATTGAAATATGATGATGACGATGAGAAACCGGTCGACGGAGGACATGATGACGCTGACCACCATCGAAGAAAATATGATGATGATGACCTCCTCCTCAAAGAAAAAATGATGCTGTAGCTGAGAGATACTGAGGAGGTCCAACACTTAGAGCATTTTTTGGATTCTTAGGGAAAGTGCCTGCATGAAAATTGCTCAAAAATTGTCAGTCAATTCAGGCACTAACATAAGGTTTGTCTTTTTTTATTTCCTCCTGCATTTTTACACATATGTACACATTTTTCCATCATCATGTTATGCATTTTTGGTGTCCTGCTCCTGATGCGACCAAACTCATAACTCACCCTACTAGACACCATTTGATGATCTCTCCAACACTCTGGATCCAGGGCGCCCAATCATGATGATGACCTATATACCATTCTCCCAAGGCGCTCATAATGAATGAATGATAAGGAGCACCTTGACCTCTATAATCAAGGTGATTTTAAGTCACTTTGAGTCATTTGGGGTCAGTTTGAGTCTTTGAGTCATGTTGCAAAAAAGTGTCAATGTTGTCAAGTTGCACAAAGCAACCTTTGCATTTTTGGTGTCTTGCTCGTGATGCGACCAAACTGACTGTTCCAACGCATCCGAATGGGTACATTTATGCTAGGCATGGTCCTATTTCTCACCCAGACATGTCGAAACAGTTGGAGCTACATTGTACCGACGATATCCCTGAAGAGTCCAAAGTGCAAAAAGGCAGCAATCTTTGACGAGATGTTACTCAAAAATCATGTCACTTAGAAACATTCCGTCTAAGGCAACGGGATCATGTAGAGTGCCTCTACAATAACCTCTCTCGGTTTTTTATAGCTCTGAGGCATTTGCCCGTGGTGAAAGGTTTTCTGTTGCCCCAAAAATCGTCAGAAGGAGGCAGTGTAAAGTTGCAAAGGGGTGTAACTTTCGTCCTGCTCCTGATGCGACCAAACTGACTGTTCCAACGCGTCCGAATGGGTACATTTATGCTAGGCATGGTCCTATTTCTCACCCAAACATGTCGAAACAGTCGGAGCTACATTGTACCGACGATATCCCTGAAGAGTCCAAAGTGCAAAAGGGCAGCAATCTTTGACGAGATGTTACTCGAAAATCGTGTCACTTAGAAACATTTCGTCTGAGGCAACGGGATCACGTAGAGTGCCTCTACAATAACCTCTCTCGGTTTTTTATAGCTCTGAGGCATTTGCCCGTGGTGAAAGGTTTTCTGTTGCCCCAAAAATCGTCAGAAGGAGGCAGTGTAAAGTTGCAAAGGGGTGTAACTTTCGTCCTGCTCCTGATGCGACCAAACTGACTGTTCCAACGCGTCCGAATGGGTACATTTATGCTAGGTATGGTCCTATTTCTCACCCAAACATGTCGAAACAGTCGGAGCTACATTGTACCGACGATATCCCTGAAGAGTCCAAAGTGCAAAAAGGCAGCAATCTTTGACGAGATGTTACTCAAAAATCGTGTCACTTAGAAACATTCCGTCTGAGGCAACGGGATCACGTAGAGTACCTCTACAATAACCTCTCTCGGTTTTTTATAGCTCTGAGGCATTTGCCTGTGGTGAAAGGTTTTCTGTTGCCCCAAAAATCGTCAGAAGGAGGCAGTGTAAAGTTGCAAAGGGGTGTAACTTTCGTCCTGCTCCTGATGCGACCAAACTGACTGTTCCAACGCGTCCGAATGGGTACATTTATGCTAGGCATGGTCCTATTTCTCACCCAAACATGTCGAAACAGTCGGAGCTACATTGTACCGACGATATCCCTGAAGAGTCCAAAGTGCAAAAAGGCAGCAATCTTTGACGAGATGTTACTCGAAAATTATGTCACTTAGAAACATTCCGTCTGAGGCAACGGGATCACGTAGAGTGCCTCTACAATAACCTCTCTCGGTTTTTTATAGCTCTGAGGCATTTGCCCGTGGTGAAAGGTTTTCTGTTGCCCCAAAAATCGTCAGAAGGAGGCAGTGTAAAGTTGCAAAGGGGTGTAACTTTCGTCCTGCTCCTGATGCGACCAAACTGACTGTTCCAACGCGTCCGAATGGGTACATTTATGCTAGGCATGGTCCTATTTCTCACCCAAACATGTCGAAACAGTCGGAGCTACATTGTACCGACAATATCCCTGAAGAGTCCAAAGTGCAAAAAGGCAGCAATCTTTGACGAGATGTTACTCAAAAATCGTGTCACTTAGAAACATTCCGTCTGAGGCAACGGGATCACGTAGAGTGCCTCTACAATAACCTCTCTCGGTTTTTTATAGCTCTGAGGCATTTGCCCGTGGTGAAAGGTTTTCTGTTGCCCCAAAAATCGTCAGAAGGAGGCAGTGTAAAGTTGCAAAGGGGTGTAACTTTCGTCCTGCTCCTGATGCGACCAAACTGACTGTTCCAACGCGTCCGAATGGGTACATTTATGCTAGGCATGGTCCTATTTCTCACCCAAACATGTCGAAACAGTCGGAGCTACATTGTACCGACGATATCCCTGAAGAGTCCAAAGTGCAAAAAGGCAGCAATCTTTGACGAGATGTTACTCAAAAATCATGTCACTTAGAAACATTCCGTCTGAGGCAACGGGATCACGTAGAGTGCCTCTACAATAACCTCTCTCGGTTTTTTATAGCTCTGAGGCATTTGCCCGTGGTGAAAGGTTTTCTGTTGCCCCAAAAATCGTCAGAAGGAGGCAGTGTAAAGTTGCAAAGGGGTGTAACTTTCGTCCTGCTCCTGATGCGACCAAACTGACTGTTCCAACGCGTCCGAATGGGTACATTTATGCTAGGCATGGTCCTATTTCTCACCCAAACATGTCGAAACAGTCGGAGCTACATTGTACCGACGATATCCCTGAAGAGTCCAAAGTGCAAAAAGGCAGCAATCTTTGACGAGATGTTACTCGAAAACCGTGTCACTTAGAAACATTCTGTCTGAGGCAACGGGATCACGTAGAGTGCCTCTACAATAACCTCTCTCGGTTTTTTATAGCTCTGAGGCATTTGCCCGTGGTGAAAGGTTTTCTGCTGCCCCAAAAATCGTCAGAAGGAGGCAGTGTATTAAGTCAGGATGAAAGCCTATTCACTCTAGGCGCCTGTTTTTGACCAAATCACACATGCGCCTTGAACAACTCTGTCTTCAAGGCGCTTTTCTCTAATCTCTGTAACTCTCCAAATCCACTAAGGCGCAAATTTTACCTCTTGGGCTCAAGATATAGGTTCTTCATCCAAGGCGCCAGAATGGTCCAAAGGCGCATTTCACCTCTAACCTCACCTCTGACCTTACTTGGAGGCGCTAAACCTCATCTCATTGCTCTCCTCCATTACAAGCGCTCACTTACCTCAATCTTGGGCGCATACCAACATCCCAACATCCAAATCACCTAGGCGCTCAAAACCTTCAAGACTCAAGGTGCATTTTATGATCAAACAAGGTATCTCCTGAACAAGGCGCTCATAGTCTCATCAGGGCGTTAATCATCATCATGAGCACTCATATTGTTCTAGGCGCACAGTTATCTCTGGAATGCTCAAGGCGCACATACCCTTCTCTAGGCTAGTTTACACTTATTCAAGGTGCTCATTCCAAACTTACATGAACTACTCATTACAAGACGCACAAACTAGATGATCCTAGGGCATAAGGGCGCTCATAGGAGTTGTTATGTGTCATTTTGGCCAAGGTTTTCTGGAGCAGTGAAGACATTAGGAAGGGGATGATCGTTTGGATAGTTTTGAATGCTTTATTTCTCCTTGTTTAAACTAGGCGCTCACTGAGGATTGGAGTAGCCTTTGCACCCTCACATCACGTTAATCGGCGTTTCAGAGGCAATCATAGTATAGGAAGATTTGCGCCTTGAAGAAGAGAGTTATCTGGTGAGTGCTTAGGAGTTCTGGCGCCTAGGGGAAAGGTCTAGGTAGAGCGCCTTCAGACTTTCACAGTGAAGTGCCTTAAGGAGTTGGATGATGTTTTTGCCTAGAGTGGAGATGATGTTTTTAGCGCCTTAAGGATGATGATGGAGCGCTTTGGAGTCAGGTTAGTCTGGAGCACCTTAAGAAGGTAAAGCACTTCAAATGTAAACACAAGTGTTTTGAGCGCCCTAATGAGAAGTTGTCTTGGCACCATAAGTTGTTCAAACGAAGATATGCGCCTTGGATAGTTGCAAAGACCTAATTTAGCGCCCAAGGTTGGAAGACTCTTTGTGAGCGCCCAGTGTTTGAAAGCTCTTTGTGTTTGGTGCATTAAAATGAATTTGGCACCTAAATAGTATTGAAACACTCAACTGAGCGCCTAAAGCCCATGAGAGAAGTGATATGCGCCTTGATAGGAATATCATGGAAGATGAGTTTACTGAATGGCGCCTTGAATGACTTGGTTGATTAAGTGTTTTAGCACCTAGATATGGGATGAATCATTGAGCGCCTTTGGTTGAGATGATGTCAGCACCTTTGAGATTATAACACCTTGGAGTCAAGTTCGAAGGAGCACCTTGAGAAGGTAAAACACTTCAAATGTTTTCAAGGAATTGGAGAAGTCACTTAGTGCCTAGAATGAATTCCAGAGCAAGAGGGTTGGAGCGCCTTGAGCTTCAAGTCAGATATGCGCCTAGACCTCTACCCTTTAGCAAGTTGAAGCCCTCTGAGCCTTGACAACGTGAGAATGCCTTATAGTGAATATGCGCCTTGGGCAAGGTTGAATACAAAGTTGAGGAGTATATCATAATGAGTAAGTGCACTGTAGGGTTAGATGATAAAGACTAGTGCCTTGAGTGTCTTGGTCAAAATTTTGACGTGAGAAGTCTTGCAAGATCAAACCCTGGAGTGCGCCTTAGAGAGAACCTATTGATCCTTTGCTTTGACAAGATTTGGGCGCCAGAATGATCCTTAATAAATGGAATGTATCTACACCAATTTTGCGCCTTTAGGGAAGTGATGGTGGCCAGAATGATCCTTAATCTCATGTTTGTGCGCCTAGGTCTAGAAGCAAGATTTGAGCGCCTTAGGATAGGGTTTTTTGCACCTTGTCTTGGAGAGTGAATTTGCGCCTTGGATGATGTTGAAGCGCCTTGGGATGAAATGCGCCCAAACTTATAGAGGGCCTTCAGTGAGGGAGTTGAAGAGAGTGCTTAGAGGAAGGATAGCCTTAAGATCAAACTAAGTACTTAGAAACCTAAGATTAGCGCCTTATTTGAAGTTATACACCTATTCTGGTGCCAGAGAGTGAGTTTGAGTGTGAAGAAGTGAATGTCTGCGCCTTGAAGGGGATACAAAGGGAAGATGATGCACCTTGATGGGTTGATGATGGAAATTTGCGTTTTGGAGCTAAATGTGCACCTTGAAGGAGATAGTGCATAGAGGTACAATGAATCTTCCGGAGAACATGGATAGACAACTAAGTCTCCAACTTGAGTCTTCTAAGTGAATTGGATAATGAAGAGAGTCTAGTCATTTTGGGCGCTAGTATCAGGATGAATCATCCAAAATGGGTGCCTAGAACTAGAAGGCACCAATGCATGAGTTCAAGGATCCTCCATTGGAGCGCCTAGCCCAGATGGCTATAGATTGAAAGTTTTAAAGCTAAGTGATGTCTCTTACGTGAATTCCTAGCCCAGGTGCATGTGTTGGGAAAAACTCTTTGGCTCTGGCGCCTAGAATTGGGAGCTTTGTAAGATGCACCAATTGATGAAACATTTCCATTTTGCGCCTAGAATAGAACTCTCTCACATAGTTGAAATTGACTTGATAGAAGGAGATAAGTCTTAAGGACTAGTTTGGCGCCTCACTTGCCTATCTCACCTTTGAAATGTGCTTTGGTTGATGATCATCATTGATGGAACCTAGTGAAATGTAAAGCTATTTGCATCTCCAGAGGATCAAAATTGGATTAGGAGATCATCCTTGCAGTTGAGATTGACAGAGAAGTGTTAAAGGAATCACTTCAAATGGGCGCCTAAGCTAGTTGAGGCGCATATCAATTCCACTGTAACTCCAGACTGACGCTTAGGATCCAGTCATCTCCTAAGGCGCAGTTCCATTCACCCATGACCTCGCTTGGCGTCTAAAACTTGGAAACTCCTTTGGAAAGCTCCTGTTGCGCCTAGAAGATGAGTTTGGGATATCAACTTGCAAAAGGCTTAGAAACTCTTCAAAGATGTTAGGCACAATCCCATGGCACTGGAGCTCAGTTTTGGCGCCTTCAAGGAATAGCACATGAAGGAACTTGGGAGGTCAGGTGCTTGTAAAAGGGAACACCTTGGAACATCTTCCAGGGGTTGAAGTAGTAAGAAAACATCAAGTGAGTCTAGGCGCACTCCCTTGTGTGAACAGTTTAGCTCTGGCGCCTAGCCACAGAGTGAGCCAGAAGAAGTAGTTTGGACATTAGAAGATAGGCGCTCATTCTATAATGAAGCATTCCACCTTCCTAATCAACAAAGACTTGCAAGAATTGACAAAGGAAGCTAAGGCGCACCTTCTACTTGTTTCCACCTCCAGAATGCGCCTAACCTTGAAAGGGGGTTCAAAGATGTTTGTTAGACCTTTTCACTCAAGGCACTCACCTTAGGCGCACTTTCTAAGTCCTTGTCACCTCAAGGAAACACCTAGTTTGGAAGGCGCTTGCCCTGTTCTCCACTCCTTTCAATTGGCGCCTAGAACACAGAATGCATGAAAGGAGCGCCTAGACTCCAGAGGGCTGATTTGGGCGCCTAGCATTTAAAACACTTTCATAATGATGATGTTTTGGTGCCTACTCTTGGAAACAATCCAGAGCATCCATAAACTCTAATTGGCACCTAATGTTGACAAGGCGCAACTTCAGGAGGAGGTCACCTCAACTTGGCGCCCAAGTTAGAAAAACCTGTAAATCCTTCAAATATGCGCCTACCTTGTGAGGTGATGAGTTGAACATTCCAAATCTTCAAATGTTGCTCAAATAAGGAAGACATTGTAACATCAAGGCTTCAAGGCCTGTCCTTGTATTTCCATTGAATGAGTTGTACTTCATGCTATTGAAAGCATTTTCCATGTAATAAGACATTGCAAGTTGATTGAATCAAGTAACAAGACAAGTACCCAACTCTAATGTTGTTTCATTCAAATAGTTATCTTGATGTATATCTTTATGTTATTGAAGTAGTTGATGAATTGTTAGCAAGTAAAAGTGTTTAAGTAAGGAAAATTTTTCGTAGAACTAGTTGGGTATCTTACACTTACACCATGCCTATCCATCAAACATCACAATGCAATCAAAATCCTAACAACATGCCCATGATCCAAGATCAAGTGCAATCATGCAAAGATATTATCAATCACAAGCCTATTAAGAATGAACTAGAGTCTTCTAGTACCATACTTTTCCATCAAAAAACATCATGTAATCCATGGCCTATCAAGCCTATCAAAGAAAATGTAAACATCCTATGTAATACAATCAGACTTTAAATATTTGAAGTAGCCATCTACAAATATCCATTCAAAAGTGGATTTATAATGCAAGTATGGACGCCATCAATAAAAAAGATTTGTATTAACCAAATATCCATATACGCATACATCAATATCTGTCGATATAAGTATAACATATATACAAAATAGCCATATAGGCTTACAAGAATGCCATATAGGCATACAATGTCAACTATGTACAATACAAAATATATGTCCACAAATGCCATATAGGCATACAACAGAGGAACACAATAAAAAGTCATTCCCCTCTAGCTGGTGAAGAGAATAAATCACGAGCAGCCTTTGATCTTCTAGGGGATGGAGACATGCATGTGGGTGGTCTACTACGAACCCGAGGGCTACTTCTCCTATTTAGTTCTTCCTGCACCTTTACCTGTTACAAAAAAAAGTATAGATATTAATATATAGAAATTACATGTTATAAAAAAATGAAACATTTAACAAAATAATCACTTACCGCTAACATATAATCTGTCTGCTCGCTTGCCTCAGTAGCAGGAAAAGGCCCTGGTGATGTCATGTCCTATAGAAACCATCCAGATAGAAATTAAACTTCAAATCAATAATCTTTTGATTTTTCAAAAATAGACAACTATAACAATGAATGTAAATTGAAATTTACTAATCTGCCTCATACCCCTGTCAATGCCATAGAGCTATGAATCGCAGAGGCCACACCCTGCTCCATTGCCCTATGAACATGGGGAGGTGTATCCGCAGCCTGCATCATCTGGAAATAAAACAACATTATTCAATTACGAAAACTATAATAGTGATGCAAATCATGGCTCCTAACATACACACACGCTCATCTAAACATGGAAGTACACACAATAAAACACACAAATCACATACAAAAATTTAGTAAGTACAATTCATTCATTAAACTATTTATTTTATTACCTCCGTAAAGCTTTGAAGTCCACCACCGCTGGCAGGTGTTGCCATGAAATCTACAGTGTTAACCTATTCAACATCCAAAATCAGAAATTAGAATACCATTCATATAACGATGCTATTCACATGTAATATTTATAATTGTTTACTAGTTACATACCTCGACAGTAGATGATCTAGTGAAAAATGTAGGTGGAGAACCACTGAAAACTGCATCGACGCTATGACCCTGAAATTTCATTAAAATCATCAATTTAAATTAGTTAATCTTGTATTTCAAAAATAAAATTTAATAAATTAAATTCAATAAACTTGCTAATATTTACCTGAGTATCAAGGCTGAAAGTCTCACTTAGGAGGGTATCTGTCATCGCCATCTGCTCAGCTGCAGATGTAGCCTGTGCACCTGCGTCCTGACTGTCCATGGGGTCATAACCACAGGCTGACCCGCAAGCCTGGCAAGTATGCGGTGGGACCCTACTCCTCGCACTATCTCCCAACCCACTCTGTGTTGCAGGATCGGCATGCTCTATGATGCTCTGGGTCAAGGCACTAATCGAGCTCAGTGTATCGACCTCAACACTCTCCTTCACAATGGAAGGAATAGAAACATGCTCGTGGGCTGGTCTGCTGATTACTCGTCTCACTACCCGCTGTGGGTCAAGACGTGCCCCTGGTCTATCCTGTGCTGAGCCCCCACCTCTACCCTGGAAGTCCCGCATATCAAAATAGTTTGGCACTTTATTGAGGACAAACTCGGAGTAGAGTTTCCTCAAAAAGTATTGCGGGACCTCATTGTTATTGCATGGAGGATGGTCAAAAACCATCCACCACCTCTGCCCGAAATTGTCCCTTATCGCTTGGTTGTTGCACCAATGGATAGGGAACCTCTTGCATGTAATGGGTGGAGGTTGATTTGTTTGTGGGTTTGTGAAAATTGAACACAAGTCTACTTTTGTAATTTGTAATTTTTTGACATCTTGATATGACAATTTATCTGCATAGTAATCTCTAAACTCTCTCTTTTTATCGGTCCAACTAGTTATTTACTTGCTAATTGAATTTACATTTGATAACATAGACTCAAGAGATTCGGCAAGCGTGGACCTATGCAAGGTTGAAGTGGAAGGATCTTTCAACCTTGCAATTATATCTTCAATTTGTTTTTTATTGTTTTCAATTTCCCCCATTATATTATCTTGTGTTCCAGGGGCATGTCGAGAAATGAATGGAGGAGGTTGTTGTTCTGCAGGTATTTCTTCCTCAAGATTTTGTGGATTTTGAGGATTTTGAGGAGGAGGAGGAGGTGCATTAACATTTCCTACAATTAATAAAATATGCATCAAAAATCAACACAAAACCTACCTATTTAGGAAGAAATTCAAACAAAAAAACAAAGATAACTCACCCCTTTGGCGTGCTCAACGTCGCGGCGGCATTTCGGCGATGAATCGACAAATCTATTGTGTTGAATGGTGTTTTGTAGAACGCGAGCGCATTTTTGAAGGGTTTTAAGCCGCGGCGGAGGAAAAAACTCACAACGAAATAAGATAAAATGAAATGACAGCGGTTTTTTTATATATATAAAGCACTTTATAACGCGAGCGCGTTATAACGCGCTCGAGTTATGGCTCGGCAATGACGAGCCTTAGGCTTGTCATTGCCAAGCCATAATGCGAGCGCGTTATGCGCTCGCGTTATGCCTAAATTTTTTTTGAAAATTTTTTGGCCACTTTTTGGCCCCCCATCTTTTTGCACTTACCCCACATTAAGATATATAAAAGGGTATTTTTAGATATTTCAAAAAATTGTTAAATACAGTAGATGTGGTCAGAACATTTAAGTTTCTCTAAACAAATTTTAATTTTGTAATTTGCACTAAAGTGATGCCACATATGTGTCTAATCCATACTTCCAACTAGAAAAGTTTTCGCTGGATCTATTTTGGTTGGAACAAACTTCTAGCTTGAACATAGTTTTGGTTGGAAATGACTTTTTAGTCAAAAAATCTTAAGTTTGAGTGTGTTAAATATTTACTCAAAAGGATGATATGACTTTGTTCTTTCACCTTTACCAATTGACTAAGTATGCTCATTTTTGTGCCTTGCCTCACCCTTATATAGTCGTTATTGTAGTTCAACACTTTGTGGACTAAGTCTCCAAGCTTCATGGTATACCTCACTCCATTTTCAATGATTGTGATGTTGCTTTCACTAAGAACTTCTAGTAGGAATTGTTTAATTTGTAGGGCACTAAATTGAATATGAGTTCAACCTATCATCCTTAGAGGAATGGTCAAACCGACATTGTCAACAAATGCCTTGAAACTTACCTACATTGTTTTGTGTGACCGAAGTAATAAGGGCAATAGCCCAAGTGGTTACCTCTTGCTAAGTGGTGTTATAATCATCACTTATCATAGTGCCTCCAAGGTGACCTAATACTTATGCCTTGATGGTCATCCCCACCTAAGATTAATATTCTAGGTTCTTCCATGGTTGAAGCGGTTAACAATTCCCTTGCCAAATAGGAGGAAATTCTTAAGATCCTTAAGGACAATTTGATGTAGGCACAAAACTACATGAAATAGTAGGTCTAGATTAGCATAGCATAAAGTGTACTTTTTCATTTGGTGATTAAGTATTTTTATGTCTCTATCCTTACAAGCAAACATCATTGCATGATAAGATAGGTCCAAATTTTTATGGTCCTTATCAAGTGTTGCAATGAGGTAATATACAAACTTGCACTTCCAACCTCTTAAAAAATCCACCCAATTTTTCATGTCTCTTGCATCAAGAAAGTGATTGGACATGCTACAAGAGTCCCAAATAGAATTATCCACATCGAACAAGTTGGGATCTATCATTTTAAAACTAGAGGCTATATTGGATACATGCATCAAGTAAATTCACACTCATTCTATTGATGAGGTTTTAGTCTAATGGAAGGGTTTGCAACTTGAAGATGTCACATGGAACCTAGCCAACATTCTCTCAAGTTTTTTAATTTCAAACTTTGAGGACAAAATATTTGAAGTGGAAGGCAATGTTATGAACCCCCATTCTATTATAGGTATTAGTTATTAGTTAGTATTATATTGGATGCATATGATTTGTATGTATTTATTGAACATGCATGGGATAGTAATAGTTGTCTTTAGCAAGACTATTTATATTGTAATAACTTCCCAAGTGGAAGCTATCTTTGATAGTTGTAATTGGAGTGTATAGGTTGTCCCTTCGAAGCAGCATTACAAAGATAATATAAAGCATTATGTTGCTCTCTTTTTTGAATAAATCTATGTGCATTGTATTTGTTTCTCTTATAAGTTATTTACAATGTCCATGCACATCGATGTGCCTTGGAATCCAATTTGATGTTACTGAGGAGTTGTGAGAAGGCATTCTCCCTCTCCCATTAGTTGACATCCTTCTTGAGTTTCTTAACAAAATCAAAGGCAATCCTAGAGCTCTTATCACACTACTAGCATTGATGTTTGGTCCTTTACCCTAGCCTATAACAAGCACTTTCCGATAGCCCCTCCTATTATCACATTCATGTTATGTCATGAGCAGGTGCAACCTAAAGACCCAAAGCCTCATTGATCTACCAATGTCTCTTATTTGATATTAGTTACCTAGAGTGACTTATTGATCAAGACTCTTGTTATTGACCTTGTTGACTACATGACATGCTGTAGCCATAAAACATACCTAGTGAACCCTTACTCCAAAAAAATGAAATACTACTTCATTTATCAAGCTAATTCGACACTTAAGGTCTCTTTTTAAAAGTCTCGTAGTGTGTAGTCCTAGAGCTCCAAGTTTAAGTCCTATTTTTAAGATCTTCATGTAAGACTTTATGACTTGCTTCGTAAGCTCCAAGAAGTCAAATAGTGTGGAGATTTCTTCAAGATAATTTTTACACACAAAAACCTTTAGAAAATTACTACACAAAAATGCGTTTTAATATTATTATACCCAAAAAAAAAAATGATGGAATTGAGTTTCCTTGTGAACATAATGATATGACATATCTCAGTGCTCTCTCATTCTAAATATAATAACTAGCACTTACACCCATAGGAGGTTCAAAGAATAGCCGATAGGAACAACCCACGAGTTTAGAAAAATTTCCGGCGTTTATTTTTCTACGGCGTGAGACAATTCCGAGCACTATAATGCTCACATATAAAAGCCAATCGGCTATTAAATTTCAATTTTGACTTTTACTAACGAGACAATGCCAAATTGGCAATAACTAATGTAAGTTGAAAAAGAAGTTCCAGAATTGGAAATGACTGCGATTCTACGTCAACAATAAATATGAAGTCCATGGGGAGAAACAAACAAAGAAGTGGAAGTAGTACTAGGGAATGATGCCAAGGTTGCTTAGTGTTGTGGCTTGTCCCATCACAGATGTATGAAGCTACTCACTGTTAAAAGCAGCTAAATCAATGGAGAAAGGACAAGGACAATACCCACACTTTCCTTCTACTCCAACAATCATGCGGCGGAAAAATGTTTATTTAAACTGGGTTTACCTCATTTATTCCAACCGCTGTCCTCCTGCATGGAAAGCGACACCTCATGCCAACTACACGACGATTCGTTTCTGATTCGGCCCAAATAACACCAACATACTCTGTGCCTACCTCGTATAACATCATTTCTCATACACAAAAACAAAACTGTGCTTTTAAGTTGCAAATGCTTTCTTAATTTTTAATTTGTTAATGGTTTAATAACTGAAGTGATTTTTTTACAGTCTATGAAAATAATTGATAATTGTGTAAGTAGTTTTGTATTAAAAAATGTTTTGAATTGGAGTTACATAAATAGATGTGCAAAAGAATGACTTGACAATCTTAATATATTGAAGCCAAGTTACATAAATAGTCAGCGTGAGAACATGTCCGATTGTCTAAAAACTTCAACTTCACTATTTTAACATATTGAATTAGAGTTACATAAATAGTAGGCATGAGAACATGTTAATGGTCCAAAAGAATTCGACTTCACAACCTTAACATATTGAAGTGGAGCTACATAAATAGTTGGCATGATAACATGTCAATTGTCCAAAAGCATTCATCTTCATGAACTTTAACATATTGAAATGGAGTTACATAAATAGTCGCATGAGAACATATAGGCTGTCCAATAGAATTCAACTTCACAAACTTAACATATTGAATTGTAGTTATATAAAAAAGTCGCATGCGAACATGTCAACTGTCCAAAAGAATACAATTTCACAATCTTAACATATTGAAGTGGGGTTACATAAACAATCGACATGAGAACATGTCAACTATCCAAAAGAATTCAACTTCACAACCTTAACGTATTGAAGTGGAGTTACATAAACAATCGACATGAGAACATGTTCACCATCCATAACAATTCGACTTCACAAACTAAACATATTGAAGTGGAGTTACATAAACACTCGCATGAGAAAATGTCGACTATCCAAAAGAATTTGGCTTCACAACCTAACCATAAGTTACATAAAACAGTAAGCATGAGAACATGTTGACTATCCAAAAGAATTCAACTTCACAAACTTAACATATTGAAATGGAGTTACATAACACTGTCTAAAAAAATTTCGATTTCAAACGGCCTTAACTTATAAGTATATTGACTTGATGGACTCTATATCTAATTATTAATAACTTTTGGTTGATATTATTATTAGACAAAATTTACTGGTGATTGGTGGGAAAGGAGGGAACCAGAATATATAATTAAGAAATTACAAGGTATGGACTAGATAAGATTTAGTGGTCATTGGTGGGAATGGAGGGAACCAGAATGGAGAAAAGAGAGGAAGATAATATATAAAATGAAGTTCTCAAAACAAAATTTGTTAATGGCTTTTTAAATTTGATTTTGTTAATGGTTTGTGTCTGTGTAAGGGGGCACAAGATCCCAAGGATTAAGGTGCCGGTGGAGGTGGAGGTGGAGCCATTCTGCGCATATTCTCCGCAAGGTTCGCCTAACTTTTCCGCACATAAAAGCTGTGCCTTCACTTCACAGACAAATAGAGCAGCCACATCAAACTCTATTGATATTTTTGCAGTGATTCTTTGCGATGTGTCCGCCTTGATTCTTCACTCGTGTCCACCTCTTATAATTTCTTCTCACAATCAAGTTTAGACGTGATTATAATACAGTGAGTGACATGGAATTTACACTTCAGTTCGACGTTTTTCTACCGTTTCTCACTTTTTTTAAGCCAAAGAATTCGGTTTCCAATCCCATGCAAAACGATTTACGTTTATAATCTTTGTAGAACAAATCGTGTGTTTTTCCGTAGAATTATATCCAAATAGAAAATTTATCAGATGAAAAGGATCAAAGACATAATGATTGCTTCTTAATGCCCTTAGTTTTTAATGTGCAACTTCTGATTTCTCATGTCAGTGAATGCATAATTTGAACTATAATGAAACAATTTTTTTTTTTTAAAACCCACTTTTTAAAGAAAAAGTCGTTTAGAATTAAGAGTAGTAGGTTTCCACAGTCCATAATTAAGAGCAGTAGAAATTATTATTATTATTTTTTTTTTGCAATTTTGAATTTTCACAATTCACTCCACATAATTAAGAAATGCTTACACAGTTTTCTCCAAGTAGATTATAAGTTAATAATTAGATTATTAATAATTAAGAAATGCTTACACAGTTTTCTCCAAGTAGATTATTAACTTCGTGGACAAGTAGAGTAGGGTAGAGCTTAACCAGCCAGCAGGTTGTAAAATGGTCGGCTGGTCAAAACTGTCTGACAAGTTGAACTGTATGAACAAACACTATAATTGAAGAGGTGGACAAAGCTCCATTCAACAGGTCGCAATGATAAGTCAAAATTTTAGTTAGCTCCTTTCAACAAGTCACAATGATAAGTCGAAACAGTGGACACGACAACGGGCTGTTTACAGTGGAGCAGTAGATTATAAGTTGATAATCTGATTTTCATTGACGAGAGAGTAATTCAAATGCACAAGAAATATTCTACTATGAACTGTATGAACAAACACTATAATTGAAGAGGTGGACAAAGCTCCATTCAACAGGTCGCAATGATAAGTCAAAATTTTAGTTAGCTCCTTTCAACAAGTCACAATGATAAGTCGAAACAGTCACACGACAACGGGCTGTTTACAGTGGAGCAGTATTATAAGTTGATAATCTGATTTTCATTGACGAGAGAGTAATTCAAATGCACAAGAAATATTCTACTATTTAGGTGTAAGACAGAGAAATTGTATAATACAAATTTTGCTTATCTCCTAAAGAAAAACTGTTAAACTATTGAGGCTTATTCATCAAAAATATTTAATGATGAGAAATTTTAGGTGTTGTTGTATTTGAGAAATATAGTTCGAATAGGTACAACGTGTAAAGATGACATGTTTGTTCACTGCTTGTAAATTGCTCCAGTCCCGCAGGATTCATCTCCTTAGCACAAGTATTATGATTGTTAAATCAGTTGAATAATTTCATGAGCCCAAACTAGATTTCTGCCATGATTACGTTTCACAAACTTGCAGTGCAATTCAATTTTCAATTAACGGTCACAGTAGAGTGAAGTAAAAGAGAACAAGTTCTCAATGAAAACCACTTATTAAAGAACTGGCAACAGAAAGAAAATTAATGGCCACAAGTGACAGACACATATCAAATATCATCGAGCATGAGGAATTACCATAAAATAACGATACAAATTACAAATTAGAAATCTCCATGCTGGAGAATTGAGAAACATACAAAACAGATAGTGAAACCAGTGCTGGATAAATAGTGGACCTATTAGTCTGCACAACATCTACAAAAACAAACTCAACAAGTAATACTGCCAAAGCTCCCCGTGTAGTTGTAAACAAACTTGGGATAGTGGCTTCCAACTTCAGCCTTTTGTGATATAAGTACCTTTTATGGTTATCCAAGTCTGTAGAGGAGGAGCTCGTGCAAATCCATTAAAAAAAAAGATTGAAGAAAATTTTGTTCCCAGTCACTTTAATCCTTGCTTTCTGCATTATCATCAGAAGTAGCACTTTTGGCTGGTTCAGCTACCAAATCTGGCGAGTCCACCAAGTCTAGAATTTCTTCTATGGTAAGGTCCCCACTTTCAAGACTAGAAAAGCTCTCTAAATTGGAGGCTGATGCTTGATGATCATGTTGTGAAGCACAAGTAGTAGTGCCTTTTGTGGGGAAGGAATGAGTGACCATTTCTCTTAGAAATGGATCTGGCTCAGGGCACGAGTGCACAGTTGCATCAGATACAGTTGAAGAGGATGCGTCAGCCATGGAATCTGCAAAAGTTACTGCAACAGTCTGATTCGTGGAAGCCAGATAACTTTTTCCCATTTTAAAAAACTGTTTTGCATCTGCTCCATCTGGTAGTGAAGAAGAACCGCTTGTGCACTTTGTTGCTGCAGGTGCAGTTGCAGTTGCAGCAGCAGATGTGTCTGATCTGGGTACTTTTACACCACGGATCATCTGTTACATACATACAACAGACAGGATCATTGCCTAATTTTAGAGTACCAAATAAAACAATGTTCCAATTCATTAAAAACCTTGCCTAAACCTGTACTAGTCTTAAACCAGTGCAGAAATTGTGAAAAAATTAAAAGAACCGTCAGGTGGATAAGAGTAAGAAGGATTTACATATTTTCCAGTTTTGGTATCAGAGTATAATACGATGAAGTCTCCCTCTTGCAGGCCGTTAGATCTTACAAAATCACCTGCACCCGCATTGCAACCATTATCATTCATTCGAAGTTTAACAAACAGTAATATTAATATTTATCATCCTCTGGATTTAAGCTTGAATGAATAACAGCTACCACCATTATAGATACAGAACTTAGCTTAAGAAGATCACCATAGGACCATTATAATCCATTTGCAAAGTCTAGCTTAAAACAAAGTGCAATCCCACCATTAACATACTTATGCAAATTTTAGTTTAAACAAATTGAAAATGCCACAATTTATCATCATTTTGCAAATCCTAGTTGGGAAGATACTTGTAGTAGTACCATAATCTTACTTGTCAAAAATTTACTTCGAACAATCTATTTATGCATCCATTTAAATCAATATATATGAACTAACCTAAAATTCCAGCATTCCCATCCGTATGCCACAATCTTACCTCCAACAAACCGCAATTCAACCATTTAATGTTTAGCTCAAGCAAACCAAGATAACACCATTGTAAATCACATATGCAAAGTGTAGCTTCAACTAACCACAGTAGTACTATTATCATGCATTTGCAAATTTCTGTCTTAAGTAAATCATTAGACACCATTGTCACTTATTTGCAGACTTGACATTACACAAAATTGAGCTAAAATAAACCACAATATCATATTATCAACCATACGCAAATCTTATTCTGACCAATCAACAATACAACATTTTAGCTTGAACAAACAACAAGATCACCATGGAAATTTGATTTAAATAAACTACAATATGACCATTATCGTCTGTATGCAAAGTTTAGCCCAAACAAAGCAAAATGGCGCCATTATTTTTGAGCAAATTGTAGCTCAAAACACACCACCATACCACCATTGTCATTTATAAATTATAATGAATAAAATGTGGATTGCCAGAAGGGCTAATGTAAACTGTACTACCAGAAATATCTTATGACAATATTAACTGAAAGCTTTTCTTTATTAGTAACTCTCAACAAAAAAACTGCAAAGATACGAGAGAGTTCATACCAGTATTTTCCAGCAGATACATCCTGCTCTTATTGTTGGGCCAAAACCTGCTAATACATGTAACGAATAGTCTACGTTACAGATTTTTCTTGTAGCCACTATATATTAACGTATAACATGCCTTGCAAAGAAAGTAACGAATCAAAACTAAGATTAAAGTGCAACCAATTCACCTGTAACGCATGTTCCATACTTGTGACGTTACAATGTCTTCCATTGCAATGGAGATTCCATCTCTTGCCTCCAGCTCAGGAAGATGCGTTTCGGCCTCCTTCTACGCACATTATAGAGAAAAACAAAAAAACAAAATCATGAGCACCAACCCCAACCCTAATCTATCGCAAAATAGCAACTTTTTTAAACCACAGCTAAACGTTGTATTAGACCTTAGGCAGCACGATTCTTCCTAAGTTGCCCACGTCGCTCTGCTTCAGAACTTTCTGCAGCAAAAATTTCAAGTTCTTTTCTGGCTTCCAACCCTGCATGCCAAACTTGAAAGATCACAACTTATGTAGGCACATTAAGACTATTTATATACAGTTTATCAGTGCAACCATGGCAGTGAAAGGGTGTAACTACTTGAAATTTTTTACTGGTCTATAAGAGTAGTAGTTGTTAATTGCATTTACATTGACCTGACGGCGATCTGTGTGCAGATATGTTTGGCGTTGCTGTTGATATTGCATGATGCTGATATTCACTTGCTCAGAAGATTGGCGTGACAGTGGTGATGTTGAGGTGGGCCAATGGCGGTTTTGGTGGTGGTGGTGGTGGTGATGGTGAGCCATGGAACGCCTTTGACGAGCCATTCTGTTCTTTCTGGCCTCTTTAGTTGATACTGCTGGAGTACTAGAGCGGTAATTCATGTAGTCTAGCTGGGATTGTGCTGTAGCAGGTGGAAAGCGGTAGTTTTCATACTGAACCTGGTTGTTCTGGAGCATGCAATTCATGTGTGGCCATGGAGTACTGCCATCAAGAGCCTGAAACATAGGCTGGCATTCATGAGAGCTGGGAAAACCACCACATCCTTCTAGAGGAACCCGCCTGTATTTTGCAGGGTGATGAATTGTATCCATGGAAGGAGCAGGAGGAGGATTGAAGGTGTTATTATTCAGTGCAGCAAACATGGAGGGGTCTGTAGGTATAGGAACTTGAGCATAGCAGCTTTGTGGTTCAAACCCATGATCCATTATACCAGTGCCGCCATTATAGCATTGATTATATTGATCAACGAAATAGGATGGCCTGCATCCATTGAACTTCTGGTGCTGCTGAGACAGCTTTCTTTTTCTCTGCAGGTGATTGTTCTGAACCCATGCGAGAATGAGCTTGAGGAGATGCAGCATGGCTCTTTTGCCTCCACCCAATTGCTTTGCTGCGAGTTCAATGGTGGATCTTTTGAGCTTGATGCTTCTCAGATCCTCGGGAGATATGGAGTCCCTGTTGGACTTGAGCCACTCAAAAAACACCATTGGAAGCTCTTCAGATGGAATATTATCTGCAGGGGGGAATCCATCCAGGCCGCCTGCAGAAAAAGGATCCCACATATCGGATCCGTCCAGTAAATCCAAGTTCTGTAGCTCCTCTAAAACGTCTATTTTGTCTGCATGGTCTAGATCTGAGTATGAGTACTCTTTACTAATGTTGTTGTCACGAGTGTCTGCAGGCTGCTGGAATGGTATAACCATGTAGCTCTGATAGGATGTAGAGGTGGCAGAATCTTGGTCTATGGAAGGAGTGCTTGAAGAATGGCAATGTCTCTCCACAACTTCCTCGCTCTTAATATTGTTTGTGTTAATCCAAGAGGATGAAGAAGGAGATGATACAGAAGCAGAAGAGGAAGAAGTAGATGAGCCCAATGATGAAGAAGCTGGGGCAGCAGCAACAGCAGCTGGTGGAGGTGCAGGAGGCTCTAGATTATACTGTAAATCTCCCAAGGTGGGGAGATTAACACAGTCAAAGATCCTTGCAGCATCCAGCAAATCATCTGCAGATGTGCATTCATAGTCTGTCCATTGGGCACCTCCTGGGCTTGGAGGAATCAAGTCCTCCGCCTTGCCTAAAAAATCAGCATCCTCAGAATTCATGGCAATCATTTCATTGCATTCTTCTGGACTCTCATCATTTATCTCTCTCTCTATTTCTTCACGCTCTATTTTCACTTTTGCAGCTCTTTCAATGTTTCTGTTTGCATCTTGTCCTTCAATGATTCCATTTGCTTCTGCTCCTGCTACTTCACCAACATTTTGAGGGCTGCCACTGTCCATGTCTCCTGCAGAATAACAGGAGCTATTAAGAAACAAACAATCCAAAGAAAAAAACGGCACCAGTCCTCATACAACAGTAATATCAAGTTATCAACACATTTAAATACAACTAGAGAAAACCCACATTAAAAACCACCTGAAAATTCACCTGAGCTAGGTACCTCTAATCTAGGACCCAGCGAATATATATATAAAAAAAGTATTATCTGAAATCCCAAACTCCACTCCAGAAGCTCCAGCATCAAGCATTAACCGGCCCCATTTTCTCAGACATCAACCACACTTTTATCCTCCTGTCACCTTCAGAATACCCACCCTCAAAATAAAGAAAAAATCCCCGTCATACCATTCAATTATAAGAAAAGTACGCCGGCCATAGATTTCCCGGAGAAAAAAAAAGAAGAAAAGCTCAAAAGGCTGCTTATAAATGATAATGGAGAGCCTTCCTGTGCAAGTTATAAACTAAACCCCCTACCCTATTCCTTCTTTATATAGCCACTTTGGGGTCCCCAACCAATACACAGTACACTGTATGTATATATACACTAGTACTCTACTCTTCACAAGTCTCTTGGAGAATGGGTTTTTCTTTTGCAACAGGTTTTTCTTTTGCAACAGCTTGTATTCACAACAGAGTCAAAACAAGTGTGTTTTTTTCTCCACTTAATCAATTCAACAGCTACCCACGAGCCGCGGTTTCATCCACAAATCGTCTCTCTTTTGACTGGACAATCCCCCAAAACTCGTATACGTGCCGTAGACGTGAAACCCCATAACCTGTATTTAAACCATTCCTAGTCGTAACATATACACAATGTATATACGCCCTTCAGCCCAGAAAAGGGAATGTAATGTAATGTAACAACAGTCTCCGTCACCCCACCTGAACAAGGCGGAAGACTACCGCACGGGCCCGGATTTCGATGGACGAAAAGCAGCCAAAAAGGACAAAAAACCAAATGCAACCTCCCCAACCGGTCATTTTTCCCGGAAGTGGGTAACGGCAGATAAATTCGGCAGACATGTTTGAGAAAAGTAAAAGTCAGATAAAAAAAACAGTATACGAGAATCGAGAAGAGCTTAGCGCGCCAGGTGAAGAAAAATTTGGTGCCATCCGTAAGGGAGTGAATGGTGGCGTTTAACGGCAATTTCACCGTTTTGTCTGGATTTGTTGGCGAAACGGCGCGCCTTCACACGTGTCTCGTCCTCCATTGTTGGCACATGTGATGAGCTCGAGCTCTTATTCTTCCCCCCCTTTTTATAATCATCTTAAAACCCTAGAATGTATATCCTCAAATCTCTTTAAATCCCTAAATATCCAAACCCTAATTAGCACCTCTCCTCCCGTTTTGCACCAAATTCGAGGACAACAATCGTTCCATGATCCATCTGTGACATCTTGCTGCCAATTTTCCAGATAAATGTTGCATCATGGCTTGGAAAAGCGACCACACTCGCCCACTACCTCCAAATTTATGACTAAATCTGGCATATTTTCAATTCTCAAGTGCCAACAAACAAACAATATACAAAGCCATAATTTCACTCCTGCTCTTCTTCAGTAAATTTTCCGATTCGCCGCTTATGTGGCGTCATTTATCCTTTGTTTTACTGTCTACAGCTTGGCAAACTGCGATTCGTTTTATTGGCCAGGTTTGCAACCTTTTAGTAGATCGAGGGTTTACTTTGACCGTCTCAAATATTTAGCGAGGCTTTAAGTTTAAACCCTGAGAATCACTACAAAGAAATTGCCGCCATTTATTAGGCAAATGTCAGGATGTAATTGAACAGTATTTATTTTATTTTTTTAGATAAGAGCATCATAATATGACGTGCATTTATCAAAGATAAGTTGAAGTCGTGAGGAGGAAGGATCCTTTTTGCAGCCTTCATAATTTGACTTCTCTTCATATCTATCCAAAGAGATGCCAAACTTGCAGAGCAAGCTTCCACCATTTTTTAAATTTTAAGAAGAATGACTCATTGGAAATGATAGCTGGCAACTTAATTTGAGCCAACGCTCACAGTTTAGAGATGGTCATGTACAGTTGAGTGCTGGAAAGCTCTAGACACTACGCCTACTATGATGGTTTAAGCTCCCCATTTTATTGCATCTTTTTACAGTATTAAAACACTAAGTTACTGTTTTTTTTCCTGGTGATGGATCATGTAGTATGATCCGAAACATTGAGAGAAAATAGTAGCATACAGTTTAATCCAGAAGTACATAATTACAAAATAAATACCTCTTTTTTCTCCTTCATTTTGGATTCATTTTGATGTTTAATTGGATGACTACTGTATATGTTTGTTTAATTTGAACTTAAGTTGATTATTACTTTTATACTTCTTGAAGATGAGTCTTGATCCTATCCTTTTTTTTCTGAAATTAAATCTGCAGTGCCGGTTCATTTATGCAGTTCAGATTTGACCTCTAGACTTTAAAATTTAAAATTTGAAATTCAAAATTGAAGATGGCTTAAGTTGATTATTACCTTTATACATTTTGAAGACTAGTCTTGATCCTATCCTTTTTTTCTCATATTAAACCTGCAGGTGGGCGTTCATTTATGTAGTTCAGATTTGACCTCTAAATTTTTAAATTTAAAATTCAAAATTCAAGATGGCTTAAGTTGATTATTACCTTTATATATCTTGAAGACTAGTCTTGATCCTATCCTTTTTTTTCTCAAATTAAATCTGCAGGTGGGGGGGTTCATTTATGTAGATCAGATTTGACCTCTAAATTTTTTAATTTAAAATTCAAAATTCAAGATGGCTTAAGTTGATTATTACCTTTATACATCTTGAAAGTCTTGATCCTATCTTTTTTTTTTCTCAAATTAAATCTGTAGGTGTGGGGTCATTTATGTAGTTCAGATTTGACCTCTAAACTTTTAAATTTAAAATTCAAGATGGTTTAGGTTGATTATTACCTTTATACATCTTGAAGACTGGTCTTGATCCTATCCTTTTTTTTTCTCAAATTAAATCTGCAGGTGTGGGTTCATTTATGTAGTTTAGATTTGACCTCTAAACTTTTAAATTTAAAATTCAAGATGGACCTAAGCCAACTGATTCCTTTACTACTAGTTATTACTTTCCAACTTGAGCATGAAATGTGTTAATTTGTATGTTAGCCCCATTTGTATAAAAGGAAACCCTATTTCATTTTTAAGCATCCAAGAGAGCAAAAGATCTATTATCAATTAGCTCATGTTCGATTATTTGCATCTTCATGAGAGATCATCATTAGCTTGCCTCAATCTAAGAGTATGCAGTTCCTTTCTACCAACACATATTGAATCTATTGAATAAGTTCATTTCTGTGAACACAAAGATCAAACCCATAATTAATAACATACAATCATCTATCAAAGCTAACCATTTTGGATCACAAAGACTAGTCTAGAGCAAAGTACCTTCGTAAAGCCATAGCACGTCCTCCTCCTAGACCTAGTGCAATTCATTCTCCTTTTGCCCTTCCACTCTCTTATCAACACCTAATATTTCTCATCTTCTAAAACCTCCTATACACTAGTTTCTTTCTCCACCTAAACCTAAACACCTCCCTCAATTTTCTCCTAGACCCAAACTTCCCCTTACACCTAATCCTTATGTACTGCTTCCTCCAACCCTCCCTTCTCCCACAACTCTCCCTTCTTTACCTGGTAACACTAGATAGCTCATTGCCCTTCTTGAGAATTCGTCCAATCTATCACTGCCATTGTTATTTCTCCTACTATTACCATTTTTGTTCCTCCTACATTTGTTGTAGTGTGGGGCTTGTCTTCTTTCCAAAGACCTTTTCATTTAAGTTCATTGCAGATGTTCTTCCTTTATCTTCCATTTTCACTTCCAACTCACTCCATCCTCCAAAGCCTCCTTTAGCTCTTTCTGCTCTCATGGCACACTTGGTCAGGTTCTCATCAAATGATTTTGAGAAGGATGAATACATGGATGATGGTCATTTTACTAATTGCATTGGTCGATTTTCTTAGTTATATTTGCCATTCCATTCTTCCTTTTGGTTATGTGCTTTGTGATTTTGTTCCTCCACCTTAGTGGATGATACACATCACCTTTGTAGGTGCTTGTTAACACATAGGGTGGGGGACAATGTACATGTATTGTGATTGTTGTTCATGCTTCCATTTGTACTTACATTTCTCCATGTTTCATTCTACTTTCTTTTTCTTATTTATTCTAGTATGATCCCTCTACATTTTTGAGATGATGCTCCAAAGAATTAAGGTGCTCTTACATATTTCATGTTGACCCAAAATTTATGTGTACTTCTATTTCCATTTCCTCTCTTTGTTCATTGCCAGGATTAGACCCATCACTGAAAGTACATCATTTGATATCTAAAAATTGACCACTTATCACATTTCTAATTATCCCTATTTATCCCCAAATTATCCTACCCCTAATTTATCCTTAATTATCTTAATCCTTCCCTCACATGAGATTTAATTAATTTTAATTAATTAAATCTTATCCCGCCTAAATAATAAATTGAATTTAACAAATTGAATTTATTATTTACCTAAACTGTAAATAATAAAATAAATTTAACAAATTTATTTATTATTTACTTTACCCTAAACCTATTCATAAACTGTAAATAATAAAATAAATTTAACAAATTTATTTATTATTTACTTTACCCTTTAAAACCTATTCATAAATGGTAAATAATAAAATAAATTTAACAAATTTATTTATTATTCACTTTAACCTAAACTTATTTATCAAAATTAAAAGAAATAAAAATATTCAACCCTTTCAACTACCTTATACCTACTTTTACAGATTAACCATCCTTGAAAAGTTTTTACCAAATATTATAAAAACCTTATCTATCCCCTTTATCATTTACAGACACCAAGACTTTGGAGTTATGCTGGAAACTTGAGCAACCACATCTTCAAACATTTGGTAACATTTGGTGAACCCGAGGTGAACATGCTACCGATAATGATTTTGTAGTTTGGCAAACGTTGAAAATTTTTGAAATTGTTTTAGTTTGCTCAAGCATTGTCATGCCTCGAGAATGTTTACATTGATAATTTAAGATTTCCAATAATCTATTCAAAACTCGTAGGTAACACATGTATATTGCATTTGTTTAAGAGATTTCTAAAAATTTTCCAACACACCATTGTACATTTTTATAGTTATTACATTTCCCGAAATTATTTTTCTATGAGACTTTGCATACATTGACTACGTTTTATATTTAATAAATTGTATGTTGTTAATCATTGTATTTACTCTTAAATATTTTAAAAACTTTTAAAAGGAAGTCATAAAAAAATTAAAAGATATTCACCTTTTTTATTTGTGCATGCTGGAAAAATTATTTCACCCCATAAAAGATATTCACTTTTTTATGTGAGCATCATATTGCTGGAAAAATGATCTCACATGGTAAAATCTATTCACATGGTTTTTTATGTGAGTATCATATTGTTGGGAAAATTATCTCACAGTTTAGAGATGGTCATGTACAGTTGAGTTCTGGAAAGCTCTAGACACTATGCCTACTAAGGTCATTTAAACATCTTGAAGACAAGTCTTGATCCTATCCTTTTCTTTTTTCTCAAATTAAATCTGTAGATGTGGGTTCATTTATGTAGTTCAGATTTGACCTTTAAACTTTTAAATTTAAAATTCAAGATGGCTTAAGTTGATTATTACCTTTATACATCTTGAAGACTAGTCTTGATCCTATTTTTTTTTTCCCAAATTAAATCTGTAGGTGCCGGTTCATTTATGTAGTTCAGATTTGACCTCTAAACTTTTAAATTTAAAATTCAAGATGGGCCTAAGCCAACTCACTCCCTTACTACTAGTTATTACTTACCAACTTGAGCAAGAAATATGTTAATTTGTCTGTTAGCTCAATTTGTATAAAAGGATAAACCCTAATTCATTTAAGCATCCAAGAGAGCAAAAGAAGATCCATTATCAGTTTAATCACATTTGATTACTTGCATCTTTATTAGAGATCATCATTAGCTTACGTCAATAGTTGCATTTAATTAGCTTACATCAACATCTATATTTAGTAACAAATTAGGACATATTACACATTTGATTCTATCTTCAATCTTTGTTTCAAAATCATTAAAATCAAAATCTAGTTGTCTGAAAATGGAGAAGATGGACTCACTTAAGCAAACTCCCAAAGGTGTTCATCAACACTACTTGTTTTTGCAGACAGAAGTCCTAATAGTGAGGTGAACAAATTCTAGGCATCTAAGAGTATGCAGTTCCTTTCTACCAACATAGATTGAATCTATTGAATAAGTTCATTTATGTGAACACAAAAATCAAACCCATAAGCTAGCCATTTTGGATCACAAAGACTGGTCTAGAGCAAAGTACCTTCCTAAAGCCATAGCAAGTCCTCCTCCTAGACCTAGTGCAATTCATTCTCCTTTTGCCCTTCCACTCTCTTATCAACACCTAATATTTCTCATCTTCTTAAACCTCCTATACACTAGTTTCTTTGTCCACCTAAACCTAAACACCTCCCTCAATTTTCTCCTAGACCCAAACTTCCCCTAACACCTAATCCTTATGTACTACTTCCTCCAACTCTCCCTTCTTTACCTGGTATCACTAGATAGCTCATTTCCCTTCTTGAGAATTCATCCAACCTATCACTGTCATTGTTATTTCTCCTACTATTACCATTTTTGTTCCTCTTACATTTGTTGTAGTGTGGAGTCTGTCTCCTCTCCAAAGACTTTTTCATTTAAGTTCATTGTAGATGTTCTTCCTTTATCTTCCATTTTCACTTCCAACTCACTCCATCCTCAAAGCCTCCTCTATCTCTTTCTCCTCTCATGGCACACTTGGTCAAGTTCTCATCAAATGATTTTGAGAAGGATGAATACATGGATGATGGTCATTTCACTAATTGCATTGGTTGATTTTCTTAGTTATATTTGCCATTTCATTCTTCTTTTTGGTTATGTGCTTTGTGATTTTGTTCCTCCACCTTAGTGGATGATACACATCACCTTTGTAGGTGCTTATTAACACATAGGGTGGGGGACAATGTACATGTATTGTGATTGTTGTTCATGCTTCCATTTGTACTTACATTTCTCCATGTTTCATTCTTCTTTCTTTTTCTTATTTAGTCTAGTATGATCCCTCTACATTTTTGAGATGATGCTCCAAAGAATTAAGGTGCTCTTACCTCTTTCATGTTGACCCAAAATTTATGTGTACTTCTATTTCCATTTCCTCTCTTTGTTCATTGCCAAGATTAGATCCATCACTGTTAGTACATCATTTGACATCTAAAAATTGACCATTGATCACATTTCTAATTATCCCTATTTATCCCCAAATAAATCCTTAATTATCGCTACCTCTAATTTATCCTTAATTATCCTAATCCTTCCCTCACATGAGATTTAATTAATTTTAATTAATTAAATCTTATCCCCCCTAAATAATAAATTGAATTTAACAAATTTAATTTATTATTTACCTATACTGTAAATAATAAAATAAATTTAACAAATTTATTTATTATTTACTTTACCCTAAACCTATTCATAAATGATAAATAATAAAATAAATTTAACAAATTTATTTATTATTTACTTTAACCTAAACTTATTTATGAAAATTAAAAGAAATAAAAATATTAAACCAGTTCAACTACCTTATACCTACCTTTACGCATTAACCACCCTTGAACCGTTTTTACCAAATATTATAAAAAAACCTTACCTATCCCATTTATCATTTACACACACACCGAGACTTTGGAGTTATGCTGGAAACTTAAGCAACCACATCTTCAAACATTTGGTAACATTTATTTGATTTATATAGTTAATATCTTACCCCAGTGATAATCATTTTGTTTGTGCAAGATTTTGTTTTAAAGTTTTACAAATTACTTTACCCCATAAAACATATTCATTTTTTTATGTTGCTGGAAAAATTATCTCACAGTGTAAAATCTATTCACGTAGTTTTTTATGTGAGCATCGTATTGTTGGAAAAATTATCTCATGTGGCTTTTTATGTGAGCATTATAGTGCTGGAAAATTTATCTCACACTTAAAAGCTATTAGTGAGCATTATAGTGCTGAAAAATTTATCTCACACTGTAAAATCTACTCACCTTGTTTCTTTTATGAGCATTATAGTGCTGAAAAATTATCTCACACTCTAAAAGTTATTCAAGCATTTATTTATCTTGCTGTGCATTTAACATTTTGTGTGGGTTTTTGCAAGATTCATTGTCTTACATTAATGTTTTGCTTGTAGCTTCTCATTTGTCCAAGATATAAAAAATTTACAAAACTACTAATTAATCATTTTTGTAGCATCGTGCATCCATGACACAAAATTTTGCAAACTACTAATAATTTGTTACAGGATCCTTTCATGTGTTTGCATTTTTTAACATAGGAACATTTCAATTTGGTGCTTTAAAAAGAATCTAACTGTGTGTTTGGTGCATTTGCACACTTTGTGTCAATAGATCCTAAGGTAGAACAAAAGTATCCTCTCCTCTTGCCTCCCAACGGATCTTGGGTGTAAGAGAATTTGTTCTATCTTCTTTTTCTTTTTAGAAGAGCTTGCCTTGGTGGGAAAAGAGGTACTCACCCCAAGGGATGACTCTAAGTGGCATTTTCAATTCGGTCCACTATATAAATGGTTGAGGCGAAAGTCGTAGACTTCTTGGCGACGTATACTTATTCCAACAGTTCCCTGGTATCCATACACTTGTGTGTGAGATACGTTAACCCCATTCTTTCCTCTTTAAGGATTGATGTAAGTGGCTGGGATAGGCTCTTAAGTGAGTCACTGCCGCATGAATAAGCATCACCTAGAAGCCTACTATGTTGATTGAATTGTTGATGTCTTGTTGAATGCAAGAGGATACATTCTCTGAAGATACTCACCAAATGGCTCCCCTAAGATGAGACAGAAATCCTCGGCTTAACATAAGCTACTTGTTGGCTTTCCGAGGAGAGGGTGATCAAATTATCCTTCTAGCCCTGGAAGCCTCTACATGTCCTTTCTTGCAAAGACAAAAGTGTAAAAACCCACATTAGGTGTTCCTACATTGGCATTGGAGGAGATTCCAAGTTGTGGGCTTGAACAAGCTGCCATTGGCCATTGACCTTAGGTAGATCAAACATTGTTTTCAAGTGTAGTCGATTGTGTCTAGACCTGTGGGAATTTGGCCTTAAGGGGCTATTGAACATAGACATTATGCTTATACTACTTCCTATGGAGATTGTGTTTTTGTGCATGAAGTGCATTCTTGCCACCATCTGTCATTTTGAATCCTAAGAAACTCTTTCAATCAGTCATTCATCCAAATCCATCCACTCCCAAAATCTCTCTCCACCATTGGACTCCCATTATCCAATCGATCCTATACCGACATCCAAATCTTCAAGAGACTAAGTATTTTTTTTCAAATCAATCCCATATCGATCCATTTTCTTAAGAGGCCCTAACCATTTTGAAGTTAGTGTATCCTTGTCATCTTATCTTCCCTACTTAATACGCCCTGACTTCCTGTTACCTAAATTTCACTACAGCTCATTCAGGTAGAGCTTTGATTCAAAGTTTAAAAGGTACATTTCATCTAATCCTTCATACATTACATTCAAGTTCATAAATGAAATAATTTAAAAGATTATGTTTATTAAATTACTGCATTTATCCAAGTGCATGTAATATAAGAAAGATTTATACAAATCATTTTTGAACAAATAAATAATCTTTATTGAATGTAAATGTACATTATCTCACACAAGCCGTGAGATTAACTTTTCTTATTTAATGGAATTGAAGAAAAATATGTACATGAATAAGTAAATAGAGATAAATGTGCATATAAAGTTAGAGGCCAATCATTGCTTGAGAATGATTGGTTCTAGTGTGTTGTCTTACTGTTGCCCTAGGTTGTTTCTATCCTTCCTAGTTTCATGTCACTTCTAGTTCTTGCATCTGGCAAAAATAGTGGTGTTAGAGCAATACTCTAAACAATGAATGGTCCCAAACCTAACATGAACAATTACCTATGCATGTACAAACTGATCCTCAAATGCATTAAATAAGCAATGCATACCTTGGATGTCCTGGAAGAACAATCAAGTCATCAAACACATCCAAAATATGCATTTATTTTCTAACAAGTTTGTTTCATGTGCAGATATAGGTGTAATTGTGTTTCTATTTGATTCATTAGGTTACATTATGAGTGGAGAAAATGTGGCTCCCACAAGGGTTGAGCCCAGCTCATAGTCATTATAGAACATTTCATATGTATTTATCAGATGCAAGAAGGACAGAGTGTATAAAGAGAGTCAATGTCATGTAGAGTAGCATAAGAAATAGCTTATCAGGAGATATTACATGATACAGTTTGCATTCAAGATCAAGTATAAGTACAACAAGGATAGTGTTGAAAGTACAGTCAAAAGGATCAGTAGTTAGCCATAGATAGAAGACAAGAATAGTCATATCTAGAGGGAAATGTCAACAGCTATAAAACAAGGATGAAATAGCTCTATCAAAGGTGTCTGTCACAAGGACAAAGAACATACAAAAGGAACAGCTCTCAGAAGCAGTCACTAAGGATGACTGTTACAACAGTGATAATACAGTCATAGATAACAGGAAAAGGATGGATCACTGAGTCATAAGGAATAAATGCTGAATGACAAGAGGCATCCATAATAGTTATCAAAGGTAGTAGAAGAAGGTATAATGCATGATAACCATCATCAAGAGTAGAGCAATCACTGTCTTTGGAAGAGTTACAAAGTATAAAATGGAATAGTCTCACTTGATAGTAACTGTCACAGCATTCAAGTGCAGAGTAGCAAAATAGTCATCAGATTGACACAATGAGGAGAGGACTGTCACACAATTTTGTATACAAGGATGTATCACCGTGCAATAAAGGAAGAACACAGTCACTTTCAAGATAGGAAGGTACTGTCATAATAGAAGGAACAAGAGCATCTCAAGACAATGAATAGTAGATCTGAAGCATAAGCATGACTAAGGGAATCTTGATTAAAAGATAGTGATACATGCATAAGAGGGATAGGGACAATCATCTCTATGACTGTAGCAGTCTCTACTACATCATGTAGTTTAAAACAATTAAGTGACTGTTAAAGAACTCCATATTTTTAGAGATAAACTAGAAACAATACCTTATGCTTAAGAATGATTGCATGCCAATAGGGGGCAGTCAACAATCAATTAAGAACAATAGTGTATACATGCTATAGAATGCCACAAAAATTCATTAATACAAGATACCATGAAAAGCTTATACACAGAGGAATTCTCAAGCATAGTGACAGGAGGCAGTTTTTGACAGAGAAGTAATGCCAAGTTGATGAATGCTACAACATATATGTGCAAAGTGAATAGAAATATAGAAGATTTAGCTACAAAAAATAGAGTTAGGAGCAAATAATGTATGAGGTTTGAAAAGCCATCAGAATATTCAGAGAAAGTAAACCTTTCATTGTTTCTATTCACAAGAAGATTTCAGAAAACTACCATTATAGGTATAGGAAAATATGCTAGAAATAACATTAAGTATGCTGAGATAGTTACATAAGCCTTTCAAAATGCTATAGGAGGTCTGAGAGGGAAAAAATCACAGACAGAAGAATATTTCTAGATAGAAATGATATATATTGCTACTTTCTGTAACTTTATACCTAAGAAAACAGTCATTTATGTAGAGAATGAAGTCCTTCATTATAGCCATGAAAAGTGCAGAGACTTCTAGCTTATACAGTAAATAAAAGTAGCATGAATAATGGAGTTTCAAAGTATAACTTCAAATGCCGATGATGGCATGGTTTGGTGGTTAAGTCACTCAGGATGTAGTGGTGGCCACCAAAGTTCAAACCCTCGCTGGGCCAACAAGCTCGCAAGGCTTTATGCCTTCGCTGGGCCAATGAGCTCGCAGGTTTGAAGTGTTCTTCCTAGGGGATGAGGTCCCCCAGTTGTGGCCTCACCGGTTCATTGCTCCGGGCAAAAGTATTCGCGTGGAGCAGGAAGGCGTGTCGCACCAGTGTCGCCGGTCACGTTAAAAAGTTTACCAGGCGCATTTAAAAAAAAAAAAGTATAACTTCAAATAAACAACTTCATCAAACTCACCTTGATCTACAGAAGCTTTTCATGGAGGAATACAGTCAAGATGCCTTAAAAAATGGCAGATTTCATCTACAGAAAGCTCAGACAAAACCCTCATGGTAGCGCAAAATGGGCAGAACAAAATGACAAAAAAATGCAAGATGTAAAAATGAGCTTCGAAAAGTTGTTTTTGTGTCTTAGGGTTTCATAACCCTAAAGACCTGATAAGCTTTTCTTTTTGTCTTTTATGTTTTTTGCATATCATTTAAGAAGCCCATGGTCAAGACCTTATAATATGTAATGCTTAGGTGAATCCCACAAGGTGGCCGAGCATGTTAAGACTTTGTTAAGTCTTTTTCTTCCTTTGTACTAGGGTGAGCGCCTCGGTGCCATTTTCCTTTGTATTTATTTTTTCCTTGCATGAGATATATATAATGTAAAACAATAGACTTTAAATGATAACCATATAAATCATTTGAGGAGTTATTGTTACTTTTATTGTAAAGGAGAGTAAAGGGGAGTGATGGAGGACTTTATTAGCTTTGAGAGCATGTGCTTGGATTGTGGAAGAGTTGGCAGACACATGCCAAATATGTAGCCCTTTGTTTTGCCTTGGAGTGGAGGGAGATTGACTGTCTTGAGGATAGTTAGTAGTTGGCTTGATTTTGGAGGATATCTAGGAGTGATTTTATTGCTCTCAGAGTCCTTTTTGAGTTGGTTTCATGAGTCATTATGATTGACTAGGTCATGATAGACTTTTTCCTTCATTGTGGGCTCTTGTGGAGGAGATATAGGCCCTATATTTTAGGCTTTTTGTGGGCATCCGACCCCAGTTAGTTTCTAGCTCCTTGTATTGTGGAACCACTTGGATAGTGGTGGATATACTCACTTATGTGACTCTTTGGTAGGGAGTTTTGATTAGGCAGATTCTAGAGACTCAAGTGATTTTTATCCTTGCTCAGATTTTGTGAGTTTGTAATTCCTTCATTTTTGAACATGTATTCCAGTGGTGGCCTTGGACATCAATGATTATGAGTATTTTGCCTTCCCACTTTGTGCTTTATTGTGTGTATCTAATTGATTGATCAAGTTACTTGTGAAGTTTTGTTTATTTCCTTGTAATTTTGTCTTAAGCCAAGCACCTTTTTTGCAGAAAGGTATGTTGTTGCAGGTTATAATTTGTGTTAAGAATGCAAACACTTTTAGTTGTGAAATTTCTTTCCTTCTAAAGGTTTAAACATTTTAACCTCTTTATAAAGTATTTATGCAAAGACATTTGAAAGTGAGTTGTGTAAGCCAAATTCAGTCATTATTGAAATTGTGTATGCAAGCTGTGTTTGCAAGTTCTAGTTAGTTTTGGTGCATCACCTTAGTTGTAGGTTTCATTTTTTGTGCAATCTCTTCTGTACCCTTTTCCTTGTCAAAGCAGTAGGATAGAAAGTAGTTTAGGTGATAACCATAGGAAGTCGGCCTTCTTCAGAGGTTGACCTATGTTTTTTAGTTACCCATAGCTTTAGAGGTCTTCCCATGTTTCAATAGATTGTTGAACTTCACATTCAACAGGGTGCAAATCTCATTGATAACACTTCCCTTGAGTAGAGGTGATATCTTTGTATCCTTTATTCCTTAGGCATATCATAACCCTAAGTGTTTTGAAGGAGCCCTTTATCTATATTTAATCCTAATGTTCATCTAGTCTCTTTGAGTCATCATTGTGACTTTGGTTTATCCTAAATCAAACGATCCATATCCCTATATCAATTTAATCCATATCATCTACCTTACATCTTTTGGAGTCCTTTATATCATCCATATATATCCATCTTGATTCTCAATCAATCTAAGAGCTTTTTACCATTCTAAATTGTCATCTATTACCATTCCAAATTGTCATCTATTTTCATGGTTACTACCCATGCCCAAGCCAAGAAAAACAATATGGAGTTCACTCCTCAAAAATGGTAACCTCAATGCTTAGGATTACTTGAAGAAGAGCCCAATCATGATCAAACCAATCCCTCTTAGAAAAATCCTAGTTCATCACATTTTCATCATGATACACTTGGAGACCTTTCAAGTTTCGTAGACATCCAATATGACATAATAGACCAACCAGATATCCCTGAAACTCCTAGATCTACACATGACTATACTGAAACAAACCCAATTACACTTCAACTCCAACAAGACCCTTAAACCTTACAACTTGTTCATCTCTCCATGGACCATGATCCTGATTTTTATATGCAATATCTTTATGATTGTGGGGCTAGAATCCCTGACAATATTTATGCAAGAGAAAAAGCACGAAGAAAAGAAGAAAAAAGCTAAGGCCAAGGCTCAAGCTAATCCCTCTCTCCATCAAAGATATTCAACATCTACGTCAAACATGTCCCAATCTATCTCATCATCACCTACTTTCACCTTGGGGATGCCTCAAGATACCTCTATCCCCGTAATGCAACCCCCCTCTTTCTATCAACCACCTTCAACATCTACGTCAAATAGGTCCCAATCTATCTCATCATCACACACTTTCACCTTGGGGATGCCTTAAGATAATTTTATTCCTATAATCCAATCCATCCAGTCATCATTTATATCTCCATCAATTCCTTCATTAGGGATATCACAATCTATCCCTCTATCTTCTGTATCCAAATCCTCCAACATTCCTTCATCACGATCAATCCCCCAAGCAACTCATGCTTCTATCCCTCAAACTTCTTCCATCCATGTTTGTCACATCAATACTCAACCAACCCAGGTATCTACTTCCATACCCTCAACCTCACAAAACTATAACCCTACCAACATTTTATCCTCAAAACCCGTTGATCCCCAAGTCCTTCAGCTACAACAACAACTCGCCAATCACCAAAACTCACCCAATCACAACAACTTGCCTAATCACTACAACAAAATATGATACTCTAATTGGCCCAATAATCCCAAATGTATTCAAAACATCAAAATCAACCACAAATCACCACCCCAAATATAGTTCCAAAATCAAGCAATCAACACTCTACCTAATCAAGATGAAATCGAACGAATCATAGATAACTAGATTGGTCCTCGACAAAAGAAATACTCATTTGAAGAACTATACCCTGATCCATTTGACAAATCTTTAATCATGGTACCTTTTCCCAAGAACATTTTGAAATACCAAAATTTGACAATATAAAGGAAAAGGTGATCCTAGAGATCATGTTCAAGAATTTTGCATCGCATGTATGGAATTTTGACATGAACCTACATATCTAATGAGAATTTTCCTAAAAGTTTAGTCGAGTCAACCCTTGAATGGTTCTCATGTCTTCCAAGAAACATCAAATCATTTGAATAACTAGCAGAGGAATTTGTCAAGAATTTTGCCTACAACATAAAACAAGATACCTCCATGCAAGACCTTTACAATACCAAACAGAAAGGAGGAGAAACCCTTACCTCTTTCCTACAAAGATGGAGGCATATTGTTAGTCGACTTCCTTTCCATATTCTCAAAAAATAACTTGTTCCAATTTTCATGAAAAATCTTAATCAAGAGCTAGCTTTCCATTTTCAAGTACAATGCTCTGATTCATTTGAGGAAATCATGACAAAAGGAAAGATGATAGAAACAACCCTTATCAACAAAGGTCTCATTAAAATCTATAAAGAGAACAACAATCGCGATTCCAACAACCAAAACAACGATGAATCCTGATACTAGAACTGAAACAAAAATGTTGTGAATGATGGGATAACTGATACAAAACATGTCCAAAATGTGACAAACAAACCATTTGTTTTTAGTTCTTTGATTCATAATGCGCCTTGCGATTGTCCACCAAATATACAGAAGAACTTTACTCTTCTAGGACTGAGACCACCACGTAAATTTTTAGAATTAGCAGAACCTCTTGAATCAGTAATTTAGAAAATTAAACAAGAAAACATGATCAAATTTGCTGACATTGCCAAACCTTACGATGAAAGTAGACCAAAACCCTGTTGGTTCAGAGAAGATCAATATTGTGGGTAACATCATGTCAATGACCATACCACTAATTTATGCATGAGAATGAAAGATTATGTCCAAGATCTAATTGATCAAGGCAATATAAACATAGATCAAATACCTCAAGAGTCTCCCTATGAGAAGCTCAAAGCCTATACCAAGAACCATTTCCTCCACATGGACAAAAAAATAATAGAGCCAATAATGTTAATACTACAAACACATCCACATCACACCATGAAGTCCAATACAACTATGGAAACAACAACCTAATTGGCTGTATTAAAGCTTCATATCCTCATGTCAACATTGTAACTATTAGAAGTAGAGCTCCTGAGTGTGATGTCACTACACGAAGAGGCCATATTACTGTTCAAGAATAAGTTAAAGTCTTGAGGGGGAAGGATCCTGTTTGCAGCCTTCACAATTTGAATTTTCATATCTATCCAAGGAGATGCCAAACTTGTAGAGCAAGCTTCCACCACTTTTTAAATTTTAAGAAGAATGACTCATTGGAAATGATAGCTGGCAATTTTCTACCAATGCTCAAAGTTTAGAGATGGTCATGTATAGTTGAGTGCTGGAAAACTCTAGACACTACACCTACTAAGGCAATTTAAACTCCATTTTATTGCATCTTTTTACATTATTAAAACACTAAGCTACTATTTTTTTAAAAACTATGCGGAGTTGAAAAATAAATCCCTCCTTTTTCTCTTCAATTTGGATTCATTTTGATGTTTAATTGGATGATTAGTGTATAACTGGCATGTTTTGTTTGAACTTAAGTTGATTATTACTTTTATACATCTTGAAGACTAGTCTTGATCCTATCCTTTTTTTCTCAAATTAAATATGCAAGTGGGGGTTCATTTATGTAGTTCAGATTTGACCTCTAAACTTTTAAATTTAAAATTCAAAACTCAAGATGGATTAAGTTGATTATTACCTTTATACATCTTGAAGACTAGTCTTGATCCTATCCTTTTTTTTCTCAAATTAAATCTGTAGGTGCTGGTTCATTTATGTAGTTCAAATTTGATCTCTAAACCTTTAAATTTAAAATTCAAGATGGCTTAAGTTGATTATTACCTTTATACATCTTGAAGACTAGTCATTATCCTATCCTTTTTTTTTTCTTAAATTAATTCTGTAGGTGCGGGTTCATTTTTGTAGTTTAGATTTGACCTCTAAACTTTTAAATTTAAAACTCAAGATGGGCCTAATCCAATTGATTCCCTTACTACTAGTTATTACTTACCAACTTGAGCATGAAATGTGTTAGTTTGTATGTTAGCCCGGTTTGTATAAAATGATAAACCCTAATTCATTTTTAAGCATCCAAGAGAGAAAAAGAAGATCTATTATCAATTAGCTCATGTTCAATTACTTGCATCTTCATTAGAAATCATCATCAGCTTACATCAACATTCGTATTTAATTAGCTTACATCAACAACTATATTTAGCAAGAGATTAGGACATATTACACATTTGCTTCTATCTTCAATCTTTGTTCCAAAACCATTAAAATCAAATTCTAGTTGTCTAAAAATGGAGAAGATGGACTCAATTAAAAAAATTCCCAAAGGTGTTCATCAACACTACCTATTTTTGCAAACACAAGTCTTGATAGTGAGGTGAAAAAGTTCTAGGCATCTAAGAGTATACAATTCCTTTCTATGAACACGTATTGAATCTATTGAATAAGTTCATTTTTGTGAACACAAAGATCAAACCCACAATAAATAACATATAATCATCTATTAGAGCTAGCCATTTTGGATCACAAAGACTAGTCTAGAGCAAAGTACATTCCTAAAGCCATAGCACCTCCTCCTCCTAGACCTAGTGCAATTCATCCTCCTTTTTCCCTTCCACTCTCTTATCGACATCTAATATTTTTCATCTTCTTAAACCTCCTATACACTAGTTTCTTACTCTACCTAAACCTAAACACCTCCCTCATTTTTCTCCTAGACCCAAACTTCCCCTTTCACCTAATTCTTATGTACTACTTCCTATAACTCTCCCTTCTCCCACAACTCTCACTTCTTTACCTGGTATTACTAGATAGCTCATTGCCCTTCTTGAGAATTCCTCCAACCTATCACTATCACTATTATTTCTCCTACTATTACCATTTTTGTTCCTCCTACATTTGTTGTAGTGTGAAGTCTATCTTCTCTCCAAAGACCTTTCATTTAAGTCCATTGTATATGTTCTTCCTTTATCTTCTGCTTTCACTTCCAACTCACTCCATTCTCCAAAGCCTCATCTTGCTCTTTCTCCTCTCATGGCACAGTTGGTCAAGTTCTCATCAAATGATTTTGAGAAGGATGGCTACATGGATGATGGTCATTTCACTAATTGCATTAGTTGATTTTCTTAGTTATGTTTGTCATTCCATTCTTCCTTTTGGTTATGTGCTTTGTGATTTTGTTCATCCACCTGTTGGGTGAATATTTTGTCGTTAACTCACTAAAGACAAAATGGTTATATCAACCTCAGTGTGATGAGATTATATATCTCCTCTTAGCAAGGGGAGGCTCCCTCTAATTTCTAACTATTACAGACTAACAACTGATAAAACTTATTTACACTAAGAACTATATTTGGGGTGATTCCATTCCATCATATTCTCTTTTTTCAGAATATATGTTTACACTTTAAGATAATGATTTGAACAAAGTTGATACTATGCAAAGAACTATGAATTACCACAAAATCTATGAAAACACAAAGTCTTCCGTTACTTCATTCACCAACTGGAAATAAAATGATTTGGAGTAGAGTGCATCCCAAAGTCTTCACTATATGCCAAGATGAGATAAATAGATTAAAGATAACAACTTGCAGCACAAAGTCTTCAAGCTATTTCTCATTCACGAACATAACACAATTCTCACAAATGATTTTATAGCTCAAAGTCTATTAAAATTAGATTTAGAATACTCCTTAATCACTTGAAATAAACTCTCACACTTCAATTACTTATCAAAGATAATATGATAGCAAAGATGTAAGAACAATTCTATCATAAAACAAATCACTCCAAGACAAAGATTGGAATTTAACTTGCTCTCTTGTATTGATAAATACTTGAAAATTGATTTACACAAATAAGCACAAAGTCTAAACTTGCTTTTTAATTTGGTAGAGTTTTGTTACAATAGATAAAAGATATATAATTACAAAAGAGCTCTCTCATATTTATAGGTGAGAGCCAAGATCTAATCTAGGAAAAAGTCTAACTACTTTGACTTATTCAACAAAAGAGTCCTTATTGATTTAGGACTTCCTTTGTTCACACATGTAATTACATTTTTTAAAAGTACATGTGGACATGTCCAAAACTAAATACAAAGTGCATGTGAAAATATATGAAAATTTGGCTAAGGCATGAACATCTTGATCAACTTTCACCACCATCTTTCTTGAGAAAATCCTCATACATTGTGAACATAGTTTGCATCTCAAGACTATCTGGACCAGAAGTGTTCCTGAAAATGGCATGGGCTCTGGTTATTGCATCTTTAACTGTAGTAGCTCCTTTCTCATGCCTTTCCAATTTGACCTTCAGATTTTCCAGAGTTAATTGATTATCCAATAGATTATCCATAGAAGCAACTGAAAAAGTTTTCTCTTCAAAGTCCCTCTAAATCATCTTATTAAATTCCTAGATCATTTCATCATAGGAAAGAAATTGATGATCATCACCTGTCAATTTGCACATAAGTTCCTCCAACTTATGAAGAAGATCAACATCACTATCCTCACTGAGCTCCTGAGCACTCTACAAATCCTTGATCAAATCTTTCAAAACATTACTATGATGAATCAATGTTTCCTTGACATCCACATATGATTCATGGTTTGAAAAGATTCCAATTGATACCAATGTTTTCAATTTCATCTCCTTCATGTTGGTCCATTTTTCAAGACTTATATCCAAATACTTAACATCCAGAGACAAAGTATCAACCAAGTCATCTAATTCAGCTCTTACCTTCTCCATTTTTCTTTTCTTTTTTCATCACACTTGTTCGAAGAGATACCCCCTGTGCATGCATCCTTTCAAGAAACTCTCCAACCACTCTTCTCCTGGCATTAATTTTCTCAACCTTTTGGATCACAGGATCATCAACTGTGATAGCTTTAGGTACTACTAACTCAGAGGATAAAGTGATTTTCTATAGTACCTCAGTCAACTATCCTACTTTGGCTTTGTATTGATCCTTCATCTCTTTCTCATGATCAAACTTTACAATCAGAGAATTCAAAGTTGATTGAACATCGGCCTTTGCACTCTCATGAGTGATTTTTCCTAGCTCAATCCTTGAGATTGAATAATCATTCATATATTGAAATCCTCAATGGTTGCATCAGGTGGATGTTGAGACATCTCTATATACTTATGACCCTTATCTTCAAGTAGCCTGGAGAGAGTCTTAAGCTTCTTCTTGGTTTTCGCCTTGACAGGTGTTAGCTTCTCGAAGTCAAAGTCATCTAGAGAGATGGCTTGCTTCTTTCTCTTTGGAGTATATGATGAGAGCCACAGAGGAAGCACTAATAAACTAGCACTTGGATTAGAATCCATTACTAGTGCAAAAGGAGTTACACTCACACTGGTTGTAGTAACAATTGGAGAAGTGCTTGTAAGGATGGCACCTGGCACATTCACATTGGTAGCCTGCTCAGTATTTGAAACAAATTGATCCAAAATTGTTTGATCACCAATATCATAAGAAGGAGAAGATAAACTTGGCAAAGATTCTAAGGAACTAAAAATAGTGTCAAAGGCAGCCTTAGGACTATCAAAAATTGTCCTAGAAGAAGATGGTGAAGAACTAGAAGATTGAACAACAATTGGAGACAATGGGGTGTTTGAGACAACAGGCATAGAATTTGAAACATGTAAGGTAGACAAAGGAGAAGAAGCTCGAGGTTCTTGTGTCATGTTTTTTTGAGGAGACATGGTTGGTTCCTCTAGTTGTTCTTGTTCATCTTCTTTCTTTGCTTCCTATTTATCCTCCTTTTCCTCTGAAGACTTCTCTTTAGTGTCAATTTCCTCAACAATAGGCTCCTTAGTTGCCTATTCATCTATTTCCATTTCTCCTCCACTTGGCTCTTCCTCAGTCACTTTAGCTTTACTGCATTTGGATACAAGCTTTATTTTAGGCTTGGGAGCCTTGGAGGCACTCGGTGCATCACTTTTATTTTTTTTCTTATTCCACCTTTTTACCTATTTGCTGAAGAGTTTACTCCTCAAAGCTAGTGCTAAAATCTTTTAACTAAATCCCTTTGGCTTTTATCCATGTTAGGAATTGCATGTAGAAGATATCAATTGAATGCAAATAAACATTAAATAGAGGAATGAAAATACATAGAAATAATAACATCGAGAGACAATTTTTAACGTAGTTCACTCAAACTCGGGCTACATCCACCAATAAAGAGTCTAATTTTATTATCTAGAAAATCAAACTGATTACAACCAGCAATCCCTACAACTCAATACCATTGCAAATGCTACAATACAATATCAACGAAAAACCCTAACCCTTTGCCCTTTTTTATCAAGCCTTATGTCGATTATAAAAAAATAGGGTTTTTTGTATGTCGGTGCTTTTATAAAGTAATAGACAATTTTTGCTTTGGGGGTGCTGCCCCTGAGCCCCTGGTTGGGGGCATTGCCCCCAAACACCCACCGTGGGCTCCGCCCCTGGGCCCCCGTCAGGGGGGTCATCCCCCCGAGCCTTGTAAGAGGGGCTCCACCCCTTCTGATTCCCTCGTTAAATTAATTTGGGGGGAAAATGCACTGACAAAAGTGGGAAAAATTTGACCTCTGAGTCTGATTAGGCTCCATATAACAACAATCTCCCACTTGGAGTCTGATTAGACTCCACACCATATCATCTCCCACTTGGAGACTAATCATAACACTGCTGATGCTATAGCTCCCACTAGAAATAAGTACCCTGGACCCTGTTGTTTTGATTTTACTATTTTTAATCTTGAAGACCAATCAAAGCTGAAGAGGAGCTCAGCTTCTCCCTTGTCACTACCTTCGTAAACATATCCATTGGATTGTCATCTGTAGGTATCTTTTCCAGCCTTAACTGTCCATCCTTTGACACCGACCTAATGAAGTGACATCTCAACTATATGTGTTTGGTCTTTGAATACAAGGCAACATTCTTTGCAAGATGTTCAGGGTAAGTTCATAAAGATGAGGGACCAAAATGGGGGCTTAAGTTGCCACTGTTTTTTTCTGAAATTAGGAAACATTGATGTTGGATGAGAAATTGAAGATAGCTACACTCAAAATTTGAAGATGGAATGAAAACAAGAGTTGTAGTGCTCCGAATCTAGTTTCTAAACTACTAATTTTTTCTAGAAATAGTTGAGATTAAGGGGTTCAAAAAGGGGGAGCACAAAAATCGGTCTTTTTTTTTTCTAAAAAAAACATAACATAGCATCTGGTGTGCTCCCCCTAAAATGTTCACTTTTTTTTAGTATTTCAATAATCGCTCTAGTGAGAAATTAGGTAACACCATGTAGTTTATCCCTGATTGTTTTGATAATTTTTTAATGAATAATTGATTTTTTAGTAATTTTTAAAGTGCACACATCTTGAAACACAAAAATTTGAGTGTGCCCCCCCTAAAATGTTTGAAAACTAATTGAAAATCATTTTTTTTTTGAATTCGTGTATAATGGAGTCTAGTTTCTAAAAATATAACTTATTTCAATTTTTTATGAATGGTTAAAAAAAAAGTCAAAAATACTAGACACTGGTTTTTGACAAAAATTGGACACACTAACAAAAGAAATTCAATAAGAAACACTAAACATACTCAAAATATGAAAAAAATTATATGGTTAGATAGCTCGCAGAGAGCTTAAGATTATGGTGGTATTTTTTTTAGTTTTCATTGAAAAAAGTGCCATCCTGATGGGGAGCATGCTCCAAATTATCTCCAGATTTTGCTAAAAATTGATAAAAAATATGTCAAACAAAGTTGAGCATAATGTGAGCGTGTTATAACGTGCTCGCGTTATGATGAGCATAACTGGCAATACACATGCCTATTGCATTTTCTTGAAAGTTTCTAAAGCCTTTTCAACAAATCCATTTTTTGCATATATTGTAATCATTGCATTCCATTATAGAACATCTCTTTGAGGTGTTACGTCTTACAATTGACATGCCTTGTCTATGATTCCACACTTTACATACATGTCTACAACGGTAGCTGCACTTCCTATCTTCTCTCTTTATTTCTCTCCTCTCTCTACATCCTACCCTTTCTCTGAGTCTCTGCTTCCCTCCCATCTCTACCTCCCACCTCTCTCACTCTCTTCTTCCCTCCCCTACCTACCTTCTACTATCTCTCTCACTCTCTACTTCCCTCTCCTATCTACCTCCTACCCTCTTTCTAAGTCTTTGCTTCCCTTGTCTCTCTACCTCCTACCTTCTCTCTCACTCTCTTCCCCCCTCCCTCTCTACCTCTTACCCTCTCTCTCACTTTCTACTTCCCTCCCCTATCTACCTCCTACCCTCTCTCTTAGTCTCTGCTTTCCTCCCCTATCTACTTCCTATCCTCTCTCTCTCTTCTTCCTTGCCCTGTCTACCTCCTATGGTCCTCTCCCACTCTCTACTTCCATCCTGTCTCTACCTCCTATCCTCTCTCTCACTCTCTACTTCCCTCCCCTCTCTACCTCTCCTCCTCATTCTTCCCATCCAATGAAATTTCATAAATTATATTGTTTCCATTTCATTGAATCCCAATTTATATCCTCATCCATCTTTACATGTCCTATTTTTCTTACATTTCCATGTTCTTTGTCGACTAGGGAGAGCGAGAGGGAGGAAAAGGGAGAGAGGATGGAGATGGAGGGGAGAGAAACCTAGGAGAGATACCTGGTGATAGGGAGAGAGAGATAGAGAGTCTTAATTTTCTTGTTTTGGAGAGAGAGAGAGAGGGTGGGTTGGGTTTATGAGTTTAGGGTTGCTTAAGTTTAGGGTTTAGGGGAATCATTTAGGGTTTAGGGCTTTAGGGATGCTCAATTTCAGGGTTTTGGGTTAGGGTTTAGGATTGCTTAGGTTTATGGTTTAGGGTTTAGGGTTAGGGTTTAATTGTTAGGGATTTAGGGTTGCTTAGGTTTAGGGTTTAGAGGTTAGGGCTTAGAGAGAGAGAGAGTGAGGGGATCGATAGATATTGGGAGAGATCTAGGAAGATAGAGGTTTAGAGTTGCTTCCAGGGTTTATGGTTTAGAGGTTTAGGGTTTAGGGTTGCTCAGTTTTAGGGGTTAGGGTTTAGGGGCATTATTTAGGGCAACTTAAGGTTTATGTTTTAGGGGTTAGGGGTTAAGGTTTAGAGGTTTAGGTTAGGGTTTAGAGAGGACCAATAGGGAGATATAGAGGAGACTGAGGGGAGACATAGGGAGATAGAGGGTGAGGGACATGGTTAGAGACATAGGCAAAGAGATTGAGAGGTAAAAGGATGATAGAGACAAGGAGATAGGGTTTAGGGTTTAGGGGTTAGGAGCTTAGAGAGGGAGAGATATGGAGATAGAGGGTGAGGGACATGGCTAGAGACATAGCTAGAGAGATTGAGAAGTAGAGAGATGATAGAGACAAGGAGATAGGGGTTTAGGGTTGATCAGGTTTAGAGTTTAGGGGTTAGGAGTTTAGAGAGGGAGAGATAGGGAGATAAAGGGTGATGGACATGGTCAAAGACATAGGCAGAGAGATTGAGAGGTAGAGGGATGATAGAGACAAGGAGATAAGGGTTTAGGGTTGATTAGGTTTAGGGTTGATCAGGTTTAGGATTTATGGTTGGTATATATGATGTATAGAATGGTGTAAATGACTAACATATTGGCACTTATGATGTTCTGATGGCTCCTATGGCTAGCAGAGGGTAGAATGACACTTGTGACTGGCTAGGTGTAGAATGATGTTTGTGATTGATAGGTAGGTGCTACTAAGGAGCATATTGGTACATACGATATACAAAATGGTACAAATGACTAACAGATTGGCACTATGATCTTCTAATGGCTCCTGGTGAGGTATTTGTTTGATTTTGATTATTTTTGGGATCGTTTGAGATGGAGCTTAGATTGATTTGGGATGGAATTGGGATGAAATGGATTGGTTTAGGGATGATGAGAGGTGAAAAGGACTAGATTAGGAATGATTTGGGAATGATTAGAATGGTTTTAGGGATGGTTTGAAGTGGTTTAGTGCTGATTAGGGAATGATTAAAATGATTTAGGAATAGTTTAGGGATGGTATTTGAGATGAAATCCAGGTTGATTGGAAAATGATTAGGGATGAAGTTAAATTGATTTGGATGTGATTTGGGATGGTGTGAAGTGGTTTAGGGCTGATTAGAAGTGGTTTAGGGATGATTGGAGATGAAATTGAATGGATTAGGGATGATTTGGGATTGATTAGGATTGAATTTGGTTGGAATGAAAGCTTAATGTTTTCATGTTTTCACGTTATAGAGATTGGGAGAGATAGGGAGATAGAGGTTTAGGGTTGCTTCTAGGTTTTATGGTTTAGGGGTTTAGGGTTGCTCATTTTTAAGGTTTAGGATATGCACGAAATGGATTTTTTTATAAGGCTTTAAAAACTCTCAAGAAAATTCACAAAAATAAATTTCAACCATTTACGCAAACTTTGGCACATCTAAAACCAAATTGCACAACCTTGACCAACTTCCTCCTTGCCTATGCTATAATGGGATCTAGAGAACATGGTGTGGACAACCATCAAAGCATAAATGATGTAGGAATTTTCTCACATGTATTGTATTTGCAAAGTTGCCCTTGTGGACATGTATGGAAAGTATGGAAGCATAGACAAGGCATGTGAACTATTTAAAATGATGCCTCAAAGAAATGCACACTCTGACAGAATTCAATGATTGCAAGATATGCACAAAATGGATTATTTGAAAATGATTAATAAACTTTCAAGCAAATGTAATTGGCACTTGTAAAACCAAATTCTTGTAACAATAATTGATTATCATATTAAATATTTAATATAAACTATCATATATACATAATGTCATGAACATAACATCTAGTTTATATAAAAAGCCATATAGGCAAATATACAAAAATATACATCAGATTAACATACAAAAGTATGTATACAAAGCCATCTAGGCATACAAAAAAGTTCCCAAAAACTAGTTTCCTATGGACTTTTAGGAAATAATCAGCGTCCCTTCTTTGACTGTGAAGATGGAGAGTCAGTCAGTGACACATCCTCTCTCTGCCATCGAGTAGACCTCTTCAAATAAAGTTCATCCAACTGCACCTTTTGATACAAACAAACAATATGCACATTAGTATAAAAAATGTATGAAATATATAACATCACATATGTAATTGATCACTTACCGCCAACTAATGATCGTTCTCCATCATCTTGACTCTCTCTTCGTCCGTAGTTGGACGGACTGGAGTTGTGACCTCCTGTGAGAAGCATCAAGAAGCAAAATTGACTAAACATTAATTTCATTTATGTACATCAAATGAGATGAGATAAAAAAGAAATACAAAATTATGATATTTTCATGTTATTGGCTCATACCTCAGTCAAAGGATTTGTAGACATCATGGATGCATCAATGCCTATCTGCACTGACTCACGAAGATAAGGAGGAGTCTCCACTATATTCAGCATCTAAAAATCAAGTTCAAGATTATTAAAACAAAATAAATACATAACATTATTTTTAAAATGCATAATGATTAGAAATGGTTAAATTTACCTCAGTAAAAGTGGTGGTTTGGCATCCAGGAGACCAAGGAAACCATGGAGGTGCTGGTGACTATTGAAATCATCAAATCAAGTCACAAAATAATATTACCATTGACATATCTACAATAATTATGAATATGTGATAAATTACATACCTGTTGACTTGACCTCCGCTCATAAACCGCTAATGGATGGCTAATAGAGGTAGGATGCAGACTCTGACCCTAGAATTTCATTGCGCAAACAATTACATACATTATTTTTGACTTATAATATAGATAATCATATAAAATTAGTTACAAATTTTAAATAACAATATACTAAGTCTAGATGAAACTTGTAACAAATTACCTAAGAGTCAAATACCAAATATATGTTGTAAGAGATCATCACTAAGAACAAGATCATCCAACATGTCCTGCTCCTATGTCGCATCATGCTACCCCTATGTCACAAAGTCCTATCGTGCCTCCTGCATCCCATAATCACATAGGTTCCCACATGTACTACACAAATGTGGGGACACATGATGCCTACTACTCTCACCTTCATCGCCTTGGGTAAAATCATCTGCATGCTATGATAGAGTTTGGGTGAGAGTAGTTAGTGAATGTAAAGTCTCCAGCTCAATACTCTCCTTCAAAGCTAAAGGGACTGACCTACGTTTTGGCCTCACTTGGGGTATAGGCACATGTTGTTCATCTCACTGAGCCCCAAGTCTATCTTGGGTAGAGCCACCACCTCTACCCTAGAACTCACGAATGTCAGAACAATTCAGAATCTTGTTGAGGACAAACTCGCAATAGAGTTTCCTCAAAAAATATTGTGGTACCTCATCATTATTGCATGGCCGCTCATCGAATACCATGTACCATCTATCCCAAAAGTTTTGGGATATGTCTTCATTCCTACACCAATGTATAGGAAACTGTTTGCAACTTTCCTCTAATGTTTGGCTAGTTTTGGAATTAATAAATTGTGCACATAATTGAGATTTTGTAATTTTTTCCTTCTTCACTTGTTCATATGATAACTTGTCGGCATAATATTGCTGACTCCTCTCCCTATAGTCTTAGAATTTGGTGATTTGTTTCATCACCAAATCCGTGTGGGAAATAATCTCCTGTAGTGATTTGGCAAGTGCCCTCCTATGCTCAGTGGTTCCACTTGGATTGTTTAGGGTTTGAATAATAGTTTTAAGATGTTTCTTGTTTTCTTCTATTATCCCTAAGTAGTGTTCTTGATTATTCCTTACATGAAAAGGAGGTGAAGGTGGGTTTTGAGGGTTTGGAGGGTTTTGGGGGTTGTTTTCACCCTCAACTAGATTTAGATTTTTTGCTTCTCCAATAACTGTAAATGCAATATAAACATAAATCAAACATTGCAAAACTAAAAAATTATTCTAAAACTAACAAAATCAGACAAACCCTACTTTCTTCCTGTGCTGGAGTGTCCAAATTTGCATGAGGATGTCTTTGGGGGTGAGGTGGCACTGTGAATTTCTTATTTTATCACGTGCACTTGATTGAGTCTCCTCTTTTTCAATGTGATCACGTTTTGCTTGGTTTCTTTGCTACTGTCAAGACAAAAGCCACGCAGTGAATGAGCAGAAATTGTTTTTTTTTTTACTTTTATTAAAAGAAAAATGTGAGCGCGTTATAATGCGCTCGCGTTTTGCTTTAATTTTAGAGATGGTGGCACTTTTTGGTCCCCCATCTCCTTGCATTTACCCTATAGCACTCTAGATGTCCGTAAACAAATAATTGTTAGCCTGTTGTTTTCCCAATTCTTCCATGAAAGATCTTAGGCATATCATCTCCTTGCTTGCCTTTGTTGCAGCTACATACTCTACCTCTGTGGTGGATAAAGCAGCCACCTTTTGTAACCTTGAGATCCAACTTACCGTTGTCCCACCTACAATAAAGACATAACCTATAGTACTCCGCCTAGTATCAATATCCCCTGCCAAATTTGAGTCTACATAGCCTGCTAAATTAGTATTAGAGCCCCCAAAACATAAATGTTTATTAAATGTTCCTCTCAAATACCTGAGAATCCATTTTATTGCATTCCAATGCTCCAATCTGGGACTACTCATATACCTAGTTACAATGCCTACAACATGTGTTATATCCAGTCTCGTGTATACCATGGCATACATTAAACTTCCTACAACTAAATTATATGGTACCTTGGACATATCTCCTTAGTCAATTTCAAATGACTAGGCAAAGGTGTGTTGACAGCTTTTGCATTCTCCATATGGAATCTTTGCAACACCTTTTCAACATAATCAGCTTGAGATAGAGTCAATTTTTGTTCTTCCTATCTCTACAAATTTTCATATAAAGGATTTGTTTTGCTACCCCCAAATCTTTCATAGAAAATGATTTTTCTAACTGTTGTTTTAACTCACTTATGTGATCCATGTTAGACCCTGCTACAAGCATGCCATCAACATATAAACATAAAATAATGTAGCTGTCATTTTCCAACTTCTTAAAATAAACACAATAGTCAGAATTACACTCACTATAGCCTTGATCAGCCATAAAACTATCAAATTTTAAGTACCATTGTCGAGGTGCTTATTTCAAGCCATATAAACTTTTCTTCAATTTGCACACTAGTTTCTCCTTACCTTTGACCTCAAATCCTTGGAGTTGTTCCATAAATATCTCCTCCCCTTAATCACTATGGAGAAATGTGGTTTTCACATCTAGCTATTCCAAATTCAAATCTTCAGCAGCCACAATACTTAAAATAGTACAAATATAAGTCATCTTAACAACTAGAGAAAATATCTCATCAAAATCAATGCCCTTTTTCTATGCAAATCCTTTTACAACTAACCTAGCTTTAAACCTGTTCTTACCTCCATCTTCCTCTTTCAACCTATAAACCCATTTATTTTGTAAAGCCTTTTTACTTGCAGGCAACTTGCATAATTCCCAAGTCTGATTTTTCAGCAAGGAGCCCATTTCTTCTTCCATTGCATGCTCCCACTGAGCTTTTGTATCCCCCTGCATTGCTTCATCATACCCTTCATGTTCACCAACATCTGATAACAAAATAGAATACAAAGAGGGAAAAAACTAGTTGGGAGGTCTACTTATCCTTATTGACCATCTAACATTCACTAGAGTTTGTGGTATTTGCTGTTACTATTGCGGAGCATGAGGAACCACTGGAACATCGCTATCTGGAATATCATCCAGCACCACACAATCCTTTTCTTTCTTCTCATGCTACTACAACTGATCTTTGTACAACACCTTCTCATTGAATACAACATCCCTGCTTCTCACAATTTTTTAATTTTTAAAATTCCCAAATCCTATAACCAAATTCATCAATGCCATATCTAACGAAGATACATTTTTTTAATTTTTCATCTAGCTTGGTTCTATTTGCAGAATCTGCATGTGCAAATGCTTCACATTTGAAGGTTTTGAGAAAAGAATAACTCACCTTCTTACCTATCCATGCTTCCTCTAGAATACCACAACCCAAAGGAATTGAAGGACATCTATTGATTAAATATATAGCAGCATTAACAACCTCTGCCCACATGTTTAAAGGTAGCCCAACATGCAATCTCATGCTCCTTGCATGCTCCATTATTGTCCTATTAATGTGCTCAGCCACTCCATTCTCTTGTGGAGTCCCTGGAACCATTTTCTACCTACGAATTCCATTAAAGGAACAATAATCCTCAAATTCTTTGCTGCAATACTCACCATCATTATCAGATCTAAGACATTTTAATATTTTACCCATCTCATTCTCAACCAAGCTTCTCCATTTCTTAAATATTTCAAATACATCAGATTTCTGCCTAAGGAAATAAATCCAAACCTTCCTAGTTGCATCATCTATGAATGTAACCTAATACTAAGAGCCACTGAGAGAAGATACTTGAGCTGGTCACCATACATCTATATGCACAAGCTCTAACTTTTCATCTTTCTTTTGCTTCCCATCCTTGTGAAACCTAACTCTCTTTTGTTTTCCATACACACAACTTTCACAGAAATCTATATTAATACATTTGAGACTTGGTAAAACTTTCTTAGAATGAAGTACCTTCATACCTTTTTCACTCATATGCCCAAGTCTATTATGCCACAGTGTTGTCTTAGAACCTGCAACAACTGTTTCAATCTCTACCTATGAAGCTGCAGCAACTATTCCTGAACCTGTTTGATTTTTCTCTGCAACAACTAAAGTAGAAGGAACAGTATGGCCTGTACAAAGATATAAGGTGCCTACTTTCACAGCTTTTGCTACTATTAAGGCACCTCTTGTAATATTCCTATTTTTATTAGTATAAGTAACTACGCAACCTTCATCACCTAGTTTCCCTGTTGAAATTAAATTCCTACTTAGCCTTGGAACGTGCCTTACCTCTTGTAGTAGCCAATGATTCCCATTCTGTAACTTAATCCTAATTCTTCACTTTCCAACAATTTGACAGGGTTCATTATCTCCCAAATAAACCAGCCCAAAATCCCCTTGGACATAATCAAGAAAATAACTTCTATGGGGTGTAGCATGAAATGAGGCCCTTGAATCTAAAACCCATGAATCATTAGCATTATATAGGGAAAGAATCAAAGCATCATCTTCAGATTTATTACTCACCACATTTTTCTCCTTATTGCCTTCTTGTTTGTCTCCTTCTGTATTCTTCTGAGACCAGCAATCTTTCTTCAAATGACCTGGTTTCCTAAAGTACCAGCAATCCTTCTTTCCTCTAGATTGAGACCTCTTGTCCTTTGGTTTTTCTTGTGACTTACCTTGACCTCCAAAACCTTTTCCTCTCTCCTTTGATCTGCCCCTGTTTTCTATATTCAAAACACTGCCTGATGTGGATCCACCTAAGCTTTTCCTACGAATTTCTTCACTCAGAATAACACCAACAACATCATCAAATTTTAGGGTATTTAAACCAGAAATAAAGTTACTAATCGCCATTACCAAACTATTCTAGCTTTCAGGCAAAGAACATAATATCAGGAGAGCTCTAATTTCTTCATCAAATTTTACATTTACAGAAGTCAATTGATTGGTAACTGTGTTAAACTCATTTAAATGATCAGTAACCAATCTACCTTCTACCATTTTCATATTAAATAAATGCTTCATAAGAAATACATGATTAGAGGCTAAGTTTTTTTCATACAATTTAGCCAAAGCTTTCATCAGTTCATCTATTGTCTTCGCTTTTGTTATATTGAACACCACAGATGGTGCCAGATGCAATCGAATGGTTCCTAGTGCCTTTCTATCCAGAAGATCCCAATCCTCATCAGTCATTGCTACCGATTTCTTGGCTTTTCCTTCCAACGGCCTCCATAAATCCTTCTGATAGAGGTAATCCTCCATCTACATCTTTCATAACCAATAGTTCTACCCATTGAATTTATTTACATTTAATTTACCCTCGTCCACCATTGCTTCCACTTAACCGTGAGACCCCCACTCAACTGTGAGACCTTCCGACAGATGATAATCGAACACAACCTACTCTGATACCACTTGTTAGGAATTGCATGCAGAAGATATCAATTAAATGCAAATAAAGATTAAACAGAGGAATGAAAATACATAGAAATAATAACAGTGAGAGACAATTTTTAAAGTGGTTCACCCAAACTCGAGCTACATCCACAAAAAGAGAATCTAATTTTATTATTCAGCAAATTGAACCAATTATAACTAGCAATCCCTGCAACTCAATACCACTGCAAATGCTACAATACAATATCAACGGAAAACCCTAACCCTTTGCTCTTTTTATCAAGCCTTATGTTGGTTACAAAAGATAGGGTTTTTTGTATGTCAGTGCTTTTATAAAATAATAGGCAATTTTTGCTTTGGGGGTGCTTCCCCCACCGGGGGGGTCATCCCCCCTTCCGATTCCCCCGTTAAATTAATTTGAGGGGAAAATGCACTGAGAAAAGTGGGGAAAATTTGACCTTCAAGTCTGATTAGGTTCCATATAACAACAATCCATACATTTGTGTTCACCAATATGGGCTCAAAACTTTTCCTTATTGAAGTTAATTCTTTCTTTGACCATAGAACAACAGGCAAAGAAGAATCTTCAATATTCTCATTAACATATTTGGGATTCAGAATGTCTTATCATCCATCATTCCCTCTGGGATATCAGCCAATTCTAAGTCTTCAATTTGACTTAGAGTTAACTTGCAATAGTCCATTTTCTTGATCTCCTCTTGGGTTCTCAAGTTAGCCCATACATCTTCCACCATAGGGATATGTGATAGAGACTTCCTCTTTATCTTGTTATTTACCCTTCTGAAGTCAAAGTTATTTCTCCTCTTGAAATACTTTAGTGTTACTAGCTGCATCTCAGATTCAAGAGCCTTGGCCTTAGCAGAAGTAGCAATGGAGTACCTACCAATCTCAATGGGAACCTGAAACCAGGTTTCTTCAATTCCATTTTCTTGTTATGCACAACAATCATTTGCTGGTATAATTCCATCAGCACAATTCTATCACTAGGAAATTTAGGCAACACATATGGATAGCCATGAAAATAACTAACCCTTAGATAATTGAAAGTCGAGAATTAGAGATACAAACAACAGAAATTGTTTAGAACTTCCCAGGCTTCACCTAAAACTCTCTTCTACTCTAGTTGAGGATAAAAAAGGCACATAAACACTACAAAGAAAGCATCATTTACTCTTCAGAAGTGATGGATTTATCCCTTTAGAGTCAACTGGGGGTAGTATTGATATACAGGTACAACTCTTCAGTCCCCTTCTGATGTCAATCATGGAAAACTTCTTATTGAAGTAGCTACATAGACCGGATAGGATGTCATGTAGAATTTAAAGGTTGTAGATAGTTTGGTCAATTTCTCATGTAGAGAATTGCTTATCTATTGACCCCAGAAGATCCATTGTTTTCCTTGGAGGATGAGTTTAATATAAGGGTACATCCACTCATGAAAACTGGAGGAAGAAGAAAGCCGCCTAACTCTGCTGAGAAGAGTTATTTAGGTCATTGACCTCTTTGACAAAATCACTTCTTGGGAAACTTTTAGGTCATCTAGAAAGATTAGCCCTTGTAGATTTTAGCCATTTGGTATTTATGATCCTCTTTGCTTTCTCAAGATCTTTATCATACTCCTTCTGAGCAATACTGAAGTCAATCTCTGCACAATCCTCTGAACCTAGGCACATAAAGACTTTCTCCATGAATTCTACATCAAACCTCATAATCACATTACCTTGAGCATCTGCAACTATTCTATTATCCTTGTTGTAGAAATGAGCCACCTGAAGAACAAATTCGGGATTGTGTGCTGCTACAGGAAATGTGGCCACCAGTGAATATTACTCTCCACAATCCTCTTCATGTAACGACTTTGTTGCTTTGTCCTTTCCACGAACTTAGCCATATCCACATGACCAATTTCTGTATCTTGAATTTCATCCACATTGGATGTTATTGAGGTCACGGGAAAAACTCCTTGGTATTTATACTTCATGGCTTAAATAGCTTTCTTTGGGGAAGGATCACTCATCTAAATCACAGACTCCCTTGGTTGGAAAATAGATCTCGGCAATCTTGCAGGAGAAACTGCAACATAAAAGGCATGATTTTGCAGTGTTAAGGAAAATTTGGCAAATGAAGAACTGCAATGTTGAAGATCATGGTCAATAGCATGAGCTTGGTAGGGCTAGAGAGCAATAAAAGTGAGAAACTGAGTGAAAGTGGGCTAAAGTTAACAAATGTAAAAATTCTCTAGAGTTAGAGAATTTTGGGAAGGTGATGCAAGGGTGGAAAAAATTGCCGCCTCTACATGTAGGGGATAGTGCTTCTTGTGCAAGAGTGTCAAAAATCACTATCTCTGCAAGTAGGAGATTTAACTTTGCAAATATGCATGAGTGGTAAAAATTACCAACAGTGCATTTGGTATAATTCACAAATATGCATTAACAGGGAAAAACACCGACCATGCATCTTCATATAAAACTTCCTTTGTGTGGAAGTAAAGATCTTGTTAACACTAATGACAAAAATTGCCGCTCAAACATGTAAAGGACAAACTAAGTGTATTGACAACGAAAATCGCTGCCTCTTCACCGAGTTAAGCATCCAAGGTTTTATGTATGGGCAAAAATTTTTTCTGCCCCTACATCTAGGGAAAGACACATAGATATGTATCAGCGATGAAAATTGCCACCTTTACATATGGGAGATTTAAACTTTAAGTTTTTTGTATAAGCGGAGAAAATCACCGCTTATACATATGATTAAAACTCAAAGTTTCATGTGGGATCATCATTTTTCACCATCCCCGCACATTTGGGTAGTTCAAACTTATTGTAAGTTGCATTGGAAAAAAACAACGCTCTGACAAGATTTACACATGAAAGAATGATGAAGCTTACTCAAGGAAACAACACAAAAAATTACTTAAGAGTGGTGAAAAACCACTGATTCTAAATAAAAGAGATAAAAGCTAACACATGAAATGATTTAGGGTTACAAGGATATACACATGGACTCGAATCCTAAATAGTTGAAAAAAATGAAACAAATGAAATAAAAAACAAACCCTAAAATGATAATCAAAGAAAAATGAGAACAGGAAAAGAAAAGAAGAAACCCACTTGGAAAACCCTAGCTCAAAACGATGCTTAGATCCGCTCAAATGCGTGCCAAAGAGGTCCGAGGGTTCACTGAATGCTTAGGGGGAACACGAAGGTAGAGAATAAAAAATAAAAATGAAAAATAAAACGTCTAAAACCCATAAAAATCTTTTACATAACTCAACTTGAAGTGCATTTATTACACTTGAGAAGAACTAAAAGATGCTCGGGCAGTGAAATTTGCCGCTTGAATAATATACAATGGGGAACAACATGCATGGGCAGCAAATTTTGCCACCCTTGCATTTGACAAGGGTATTAACATGCATCGACAACAAAATTTGCTGACTGTGCATATAACAAGAAACTAACATGTAGTGGCGGGTAAAAATACTGCCCCTGCATGTAACTTAAAATACTCTAAATACCAAAAATATCAAACTCAATTCTTTGATTCATTTACAATTTGACTTAATTATGCAAAATTTGAGACATTGAAACAAGGGGGAATTCAAATAGATTTTTTAGAGCTAGGAAACCATGCACAAGGGGGAAATGGACTCGCCTCATTTTGCGTGCTTAGAGGTTAGGCTATGAAACAAACAAGTTTCATAGGGGTCATCCTACAAAATTGAGCGCAGCTAATTTTGAGGATAACACCACCTTAATGGATGATACACGTCACCTTTGTATGTGCTTGTTAACACATAGGGTTGTTGGCAAGAGACATTGCTATGTTGAATAATTGAGTGTTGTCATTGATGGCAAAAAGAAAAGGAACAAGGTTGGAATAGAGATTTTGGTCCAATGAAGAAGACTTAGTCATATTGGCTAAGTATTGGTAATGTATAGAAGTAGCAACAGGATAACAGTGTTTGGATTGGCATTGGTCCGTAGTTGAAGACCAAGTTTTGTAGTTATGGTATGATGTTCCTAACTCTCAAATGATCTTATATCCAAGGTTTTAGCTTTTGATTAGTTCCGAAAGTATATCTTCAATTGGCCTAAGTCTAGTAGAACAGAATACAGTGATATTCAGAGCAGTACACTCAATTGTTTTGGTCTGCATTTCTCTGGTGTTGCATATCTTGATATGCAGTTTTGAGGTGTTGTAAACACTTGTATGAATTGTCTCAATCTAGAGTTGTAGGTTCTAAAGTCCACCAAAAAGATAGTTACAAGCTGTTGAGTATCGTTACACTGTTTGATAGAGTTTGACTATGATAGAGTTGTTGAAATGCGCCAGACAACTGAGAGGGGGGTGAATTAGTTGTCCCAAAAAAGTAAATACTTTCTGCAATTAAACATTCATCACTTATCCATAATTATTATGATTTAACAATGAATGCATGAAATTAGAAACTTAACCACAGATACAACATCAAACACAAGAGACACCAGATTTTACATGGAAAACCCCAAGGTGGGGAAAAACCATGAAGAGGATTAGCTCTCAATATATATTGCAATCTTGAAATAATGATGTTCAGGCTTGGTCACTCCATGGGCCTAAACATATTGGCTTATTGCCATGAAGAACAACTAGGTCTAGCAGGCTTACTGCCTCAACCCTAAACCTAGCAAGATTATAATAAGGGTTGTTAAACCCTACAGGCGGCTTACTACCAGATTCACTGCAATGATCAACACCTTTCTATATTTTTTACTGAAGTACAATAATCCCTCTTCTCTTCTCTTCCTTTGCTCTATTCTTCCTCTTCTTTCCTCTGCCTCTTCTCTGCTCTGCCTTTTGGCCCTTTCTTAATATCTTTTCATTTCCACTCAAGGACACCTTTTCCATGACTCAACTACAAGTATTTATACACTTCATCAACCTTGGAATGATCATCAAGGTCAGCATCAACCATTGGAACAATCTCCAAGTTTGGCATTACAATTTTTTACAAAATAGGTCCTGACCTATCACAATATTATGCAAAGGAAATGAAATGCAGATCATGCCATGCCTTAGCTGGGACTCAAACATGATCTTTCACGCCACACCATGCTTCCATAATCTTCTAGAGATCTCTGTAATCACTGGGATTAACCAGGTCAACCAAAACTAGTTACACGTTACACTATCTGGGAACAATCTTCAAACATGATCTCAAGTCCTTAACATGGACCAATATCAAGATAGGAGCATGATTAGGAAACATCCACAAGCATGTTATAATCATCAGAAGCAACTGTACGAACCTTAACCACTTTATCCATAGGGATCTTTTCACCAGAACACATGAACTTTACTGTCTTCAACTGTCATAAAAGAAAGATAGCTTGTAGACCACCAAACCACAAACCATTGCAACTGTAGGCACTTATCATCATCCCAGACTTCCTTCTAGAACCGTAGAGTAAAATACTTTATTGCGGAGCAGAATACTTTCTTCATGTCCCAACTAAACTTACAGAAAAAGTAGATTTCACTTTGGTGAACACAACTCACTCAGATCTTCATGTGGAGAGCTGAAACTTGAAATATAGCATCCTTAGTCATACCTCTAACTTGCTTCCAATCTGCAGACCATGATCTTCAAGAAGAAATAAATGCAACGCAGTTTACTAGACTATTCTTCAACATACAACACTCTATCTATATTGCACTTCTCTGTAACTCACTTGTTCCTTCCAGAGAGGCTAATTTTCTCAATATCCTCAACCTACAAGTCTTCTAAACAAGTAATAGAATAAGATACAGTTGACACCAATGACAACAAGGATATGTTGACATCAATGACAACACAAATTAGGCATATACTTGTAACAATCTCCTCCTTTGTCATTGATGGCAACATATGATGTAAAAAATTGCAACAACCATCAAGACAAGATTCTCCCCCTTTTTCTTTACACACCTGCACTCTTCCTTTCTCCAAAATTCTCCCCCTTTCTCTTACACATCTGCACTCTAAGTTTTTCACATGACTTCTCTCCCCCTTTGACATCAATGGGAAAGGGCACATACTTGCACTCTTATGCTCTAATCTAATCTCTCTTCTAAACTCTCTGACTACTCCCCCTAAGAAGTAGCCCTAAAAGGCATCAATCCAGACCTCTAAGCACCTCTGGACTGATGCACTATTGTGCATCTTAGTTTAGAGAAGGAGGGGTGATAACCCCTAAATTTTCTCTGAGATACTCAAAAGTATCCTTAGGCAGAGGCTTGGTAAAAATGTCTGCAATTTGATCCTTGGTAGAAACATACTCCAACTTGACTTCATTCTCTGTCACCTTTTCTCTTAGAAAATAATACCTGATGGATATGTACTTTGTCCTTGAATGCATCACTAGATTCTTTGATATGTTTATGGCACTTGTGTTATCACAAAAGATTGCAATGGGATCTTCATACACAATTTTGATGTCCTTCAACATCTGCTTCATTCATAACACTTGAGTGCAACTACATGCTATTGCAATGTATTCTACTTCTGCAGTGGACATGGATATTGAATCTTGTTTCTTGCTCAACCAAGATACTAATCTTTTTCCCAAGAAGAATGCACCTCCACTTGTACTTTTTCTGTCATCCACATCTCTGGCCTAATCTCCATCAGTATATGCATTGAGAGTAAAGTCACAGTCCTTAGGGTACCACAAACAATAATCTATTGTACCTTTCAAATGTCTCAAAATTCTCTTGATTGCCATCACATGTGATTCCTTGGGTTCTACCTGAAATCTTTCCACAAGACATACTGCATGCATTATGTCAGGTCTAGTTTGAGTCAGATAAAGTAATCCTCCAATCATAGATCTATACCTTTTCTGGTCTACGATGGGTGAGTTATCATCTTTTCTTAACTTACAACCAATTATCATAGGTGTGCATATAGGTTTAGAGTCTTCCATCCCAAATTTCTTTAACAACTCTTTCACATATTTAGACTGAGAAATGAAGATACCTTTATCTGATTGACTTATTTGCATACCTAAATATAAGTTCACCTCTACAAACATGGACATTTCAAATTCACCTTGCATTTCTCTAGCAAAAACTAAGCACATACCTTCATTGCTTCAAAAAATAATATCATCAACAAAAACTACAATAATCAGGGTTTGTTCATCATGGATCTTGAAGTAGAGATTGCTATCTATAGTACCTTTACTGAACCCTATCTTTATCAGGTACCTATCCAACCATGCATACCATGCCCTGGGAGCTTGTTTTAATCCATACAAAGCTTTCTTCAATCTACATACCATGTCACCCTAATCTGATGACTAAAATCCTTCTGGTTGTTCTATATAGACTTCCTCTTCCAACTCTCCATTTAAGAAGGAAGAATTCACATCCATTTGATAAACGTTGAAATCTTTGTATGTTGCAAAAGCCAAAAACATCCTTATTGCTTCAATCCTTGTAACTAGAGAAAAAGTTTCTTTAAAGTCTATTCCTTCAACTTGAGTGTATCCTTTGCATACCAACCTTGCTTTGTTTCTTACCACTTCAGCATTCTCATTCATCTTGTTTCTGAAGACCCACTTTGTACCAAATACATTCTTGTCTGCTGGTCTGGGAACAAGATCCCAAGTGTGATTCTTCTCTATCTGCATCAATTCCTCTTCCATAGCCTTTATCCAATTCTCATCTTTGCAAGCCTCATCCACAGTTTAGGTTTAATCTTGGAAATCATACAGAAATTTACTTGTTCCTCTACATCTTTTCTTTTGGTTAAGATCCCTTTGCTCTTATCTCCTATAATTTGATCTTCAAAATGACTGATTCTTACATATCTTGGAGTTTTGGTAGCACTTACTGGAGATTTTTCTTCTTCATCTAGATTGTCTTCATGCTGCACCACTTCTAAAACATTTGGATCATCTGACTCATATTCATTTGATTCTGAAGACCTTTCCTTACATTCATCAACTTTAACATTTACACTTTCAATGATCTTATTCAACCTCTTATTATAGTACTAGTAGGCCTTGCTCTTGGTGGAGTAACCAAGGAAGATTCCTTCATCACATCTTGCATCAAACTTCCCTAAATCTTCTTCTCTTTTGATATAACATTTGCTACCAAAAACTTTAAAATATTTCACAGTAGGAACTCTACCATGCTACAATTCATAAGGAGTCTTTAAACTATTACCTTTTACTTGAACTCTGTTTACGATATACACAGTGGTGTGAATTTCCTCTCTCCAATATGCTTTCAGAAGATGAGCTTCCTTCATCATGGTTCTAGTAGCTTCTTGCACTGTTCTATTTTTCCTTTCAATAACTCCATTTTTTTGTAGAGTTTTGGGTGCAGATAGTTGTCTCTTTATTCCATGTTCTTCACAAAAGAAATTGAATTCATTTGATGTGAACTCTCCTCCTCTATCAGACCTCAAGCATTTGATTTTCATATCCATCTCATTTTCAACCATTGCCTTAAATGCCTTGAATTTATCTAGAGCTTCAGCTTTCTCTTTCAAAAAGGTGACCCAAGTCATTCTAGAATAATCATCAATGAGCAACATGAAATACCTATCTCCTTGCAAACTTCTTACTTTGGTAGGTCCACACAAATCTGTATGCACTAGCTCAAGTAGTCCTCCAACTGATTGGTCCTTGTTTTTGAAACTTGTTCTTGTTTGTTTCACAAATTGACACTCCTTGCAAATAGGATTAGCAGGCTTCACAAACTTAGGCAAATCTCTTACAACCTATGTAGTACTTATTTTCATAATATTATCAAAATTTATGTGACACAACCTTCTATCCCATAACCAACTCTCATCGGTCTGAGTTAACAAGCAATAGTTCTCGGTTCGTTTCAAGTGATAGATATTACCTTTGGTCTTCTTACCAGTTACAATGACTGCTCTTGAGCTTTCCCTAATCTTACATCCATTGTCCTTGAAGCTTAAATCATAGCCCTTGTCACACATCTGACCCACACTCAAAAGATTGTGCTTTAATCCTTTCACATACAAGACATCTTCAGTATTATTCTTGCCATCAAAAGAAATAGATCCTTTCCCAAAAATCTTACCAGTTGTATCATCTCCAAACCTAACCAGTCCACCATCATATCTTTCTAAACTCACAAACTTACTTTTGTCACCAGTCATGTGGTGAGAGAAGCCAATATCAATAACCCATTCATCCTTGTCCTTAATGACCTGAGCAGCCAAAGCACTTTCCACTGGCTTTTCTTCCTTCACATAGCTAATAGAATTAGTAGACATAGGATCTTCCTTAATAGAAATGAACAAGCATTCATTTACAGAGGAACTAGCATTATTTGGTTCACCATTATCTGATACTCCTTCATCATCATCAAAATCTTCAACATAATAACACTTTTTTTGGGTCCTAGGCCTGTTCTCATATCTTCTTCTATTTCTTTTAATTCTTTCAGGAAATTTGGAAGCAAAATGACCTACTTTACCATAGGAAAAACATTTGAAAGGCAATTTCCCTTTATACTTACTAGATCCTCTTTGCAGTCTGTCCACGAAGTTGGCTTCAACTTCATCAAACTCATCATCGGATTCTACCTTGTACTTTTCTAATCTAGAAGTACTTCCAGAAGTACTAGCTTTGAAGGTCATCTCAACTTTTGGCAGGGCATCAACAAACTCCCTCATTTCAAAGGCAGTAAGCTTACCAAGTAGCTGATCCATGTCAACCATTTTTACTTGCATGAATTCTTCAATTGTGGCTACCTTGTGACAATAGGACTTAAACAGAGATTTGAGAATTTTCATAACAACTTCCTTTTCATTGAGAGTTCTTCCTATGACTTTTATCCCTGTAACAAGTTCATCAACTCTTTGCATAAAGGATGATATGTTTTCATCATCATTCATCTTCAAACTTTCATATTTCACTTTCAGACTTTGTAACTTAGCTTCCTTCATAGAATCATCTCCTTCATATAGATTTTTCAACTTTTCCCATACCTTATTTGCAGTTTCAAGATCCACAACTTTCGTCAATATTGAGTCAGTTAATGAGCTTAGTAGAGCATCCTTTGCCTTGATATCTATCTCATATTCTTTAATTTCATCTTCAGTTATCGAACCATTTTGAGGAATGGTGTATTCTGTTTCTGCAGCTTTCCATACTTTGTAACCAACAGAAAGAAGATGGCTTTTCATCTGAGCCTTCCAGAGAACATAATTCATTCCATCAAAATGCAGTGCTTCCTTCTTGTAAGACATTTTGGATCTTCTTCAAGCTGTTAAACTTTCTTCAGAGGAACTTGCTCTGATACCAATTGTTGAAATGCGGCAGACAACTGAGAGGGAGGGGGGTGAATTAGTTGTCCCAAAAACTTAAACACTTTCTACAATTAAACATTCATCACTTATCCACAATTATTATGATTTAATAATGAATGTATGAAATCAGAAACTCAACCACAGATACAACATCAAACACAAGAGACACCAGATTTTACGTGGAAAATCCCAAGGTGGGGAAAAACCATGGAGAGGATTAGCTCTCAATATATATTGCAATCTTGAAATAATGATGTTCAGACTTGGTCACTCCATGAGCCTAAAAATACTGGTTTATTGCCATGAAGAACAACTAGGTCTAGCAGGCTCACTGCCTCAACCCTAAACCTAGCAAGATTACAATAAGGGCTGTTAAACCCTGAGGGTTGTTAAACCCTACTAGAGACTTACTACTAGATTCACTACCACAATCAACACCTTTCTATATTTGTGACTGAAGTACAATAATCCCTCTTCTCTTCTCTTCCTCTGCTCTATTATTCCTCTTCTTTCCTCTACCTCTTCTCTGCTCTGCCTTTTGGCCCTTTCTTAATATCTTTTCATTTCTGCTCAAGGACACCTTTTCCATGACTCAACTACAAGTATTTATACACTTCATCAACTTTGGAATGATCATCAAGGTTGGAATTACAAACATTTACAAAATAGGTCCTGACCTATTACAACATTATGCAAATGAAATGAAATGTGGAGCACACTATGCCTTAACTAGGACTCAAACATGATCTTCCACACCATAACACACTTCCACAATCTTCTAGAGATCTCCGCAATCACTGGGATTAACCAGGTCGGCCAAAATAGGTTACATGTTACACTATATGGGAACAATATTTGAACACAATCTCAAGTCCTTAACTTGGATCAATATCAAGATAGGAACATGATTAGGAGACATCCACAAGCATGTTATAATCATCAGGAGCAACCGCACGACCCTTAACCACTTTATCCATAGGGATCTTTTCATCAGAACACATGAACTTTACTATCTTCAACTATCATAAAATAAAGATAGCTTATAGACCACCAAACCATGAACCATTGCAACTATAGGCACTTATCATCATACTAGACTTCCTTCTAGAACCGCAGAGCAAAATACTTTATTGTGGAGAAATGCAGAGCATAATACTTTCTTCTTGTCCTAACTAAACTTACAGAAAAAGCAGATTTCACTCTGGTGAACACAACTCACTCAGATCTTCATGCAGAGGGCTCAAACTCAGAATGTAGCATGCTTAGTCATACCTCTAACTTGCTTCCAATCTATAGACCATGATCTTCAAGTAGAAATAAATGTGGAGTAGTTTACTGGACTATTATTCAGCATACAACTCACTGTCTGTACTGCACTTCTCTATAACTCACTTGTTCCTTCCGGAGAGGCTAATTTTCTCAATATCCTCAACATACAAGTCTTCTATAAAATTAATAGAATAAGATACAATTGACACCAATGACAACAAGGATATGTTGACATCAATGACAACACTAATTAGGCACATACTTGCAATAAGAGTCTGAGTTCTGATGGTCTACATTTTTCCGCTAAAGGATATTTTTCTTTGCAGTTTTGAAGGTATGATTTGTGATGTTTGAGGAGTCTTTGACATGAATTTGAGTAAGTCTTGTGGTCTGTAGTAAAAGATGTAGTCTAACATATGTATTGAATAAATGGAAGTCTAAGTTAGAGGCCGACATGATAAGTTTGAATTGTATGCGGTAAGCTCTAATTCTTAGAACTTAATCCTATGTTGTTCAATAGTTGCGGCTGACATATGTGAATGCAATTCAAGTGTTGTTTGAGTCTGCTGGGAGTTTTGGTAAATGAAATTTGCCGACAAGCTACTTAAGGTATGAGTCATGCTTCACTTTATTAAGGCCGACCTAAGATGAAGATATCAAGTATTGTGGATATATATAAGGGATCAAATTCAGTGTTTGTGTGGTGTGGTGTGAATGTGATACACATATATGTGCAACATACATATTAAGGTAATTTTGTGGAAGCAATAAAGAGCAAAAGAAGAGAGATCTTATTCCCATGTAAAAGTAGAGCAATGAAGTAGAGCAGTCAAACATGAAGAGTTTTGAGATAGTATTTTTGTGCTTTGTTGGAGCTGCAACCATGCATGTGTAGATGTAATCTGAGCAATTCAAATTGGCAGTGAGCCATTCTTCCTTCTTCTTTCTTTCTCTAGGCAGTGAACCTATTTTGGTAGTGAGCATTTCTTTGGGCAGTGAGCCCTAAGGCAGTGAGCCTTATTGTAATCTGGTATTGTGCTATATTAATATATTGTGAGCTAACACTCACTGTGGTTTTTCCCTTTTTCAATTTTCCATGTAAAAATCCTGGTGTTCATGTGTTATGTATTTGTGGTTGTTGTTCCTATGCTTATTCTACTTTCATATTATTAATTTTGGAAACTAGTTTATTAAACTTGTTAAGAAGTGGTTTTGTGGAATACTGATTCACCCCCCCTCTTAGTATTCCTTACTATCAACAATTGGTATTAGAGCAAGGTTCCTTGGAAGAGGCCTAACAACTTAAGGAAGATATGGGGTAGTGTAATTATGGTAGCCAAAAGATTTGGAATCTTCTAAAAAAATGTTGAACTAGAATCAACTCTTATTGATCTTGAAAAGTCTGAAGCAAATGTTAGGGATTTGAAAGATAACTTACAAGAAGTTGATGACTGCATTTGAAAATTAAAAGAACAAGTCAAGAAATTCAAAGAAAAATACAAAGAAGCTAGGGATCAATTGATATCAGCAAATGAAACCCTGAATGATTTGGAAGTAGAAGTTATAGAAAGAGAAAAAGCAGAAGAAGATCTGAATATAATAGTGAAAAACAAATCAGAAGATTGTGTCAAACTTGAAAAAGAAATTGTGAGTCTAAAATAAGACTTGGGAAAAGCCAAGAGCTATCAAGATAAGTTCTACAAAGCTTGATGAGATGATTGCTAGTCAAAAGATTGTCGATAATAAGTAAGGTTTGGGATTTGAGAAAGGAGAAGGTTCAAAAACTGGTCAAACAAACACTGAGTTAAAGAAAAATAGAGCGAACCAATTCATAAATCAAAGAAGTAGACCTTGAAGACCTCCGGTTAGATAGCCAAATGCTCAAAGGTATCCATCTTTCAATGGCCACTATTTTAATTACAATAAGTTTGGTCATAAATCTAGAGTTAATGCAGAAGTAGAGTAAATCAAAATGTTCCATCATTCTCTGGTCAATGTTTCAATTGCAAGAAAATTTGTCATAAATCAAATGAATGCAGAAATCTAGTAAGGAATGGCTCTTACAACACAAGGAATAGTCAATCATTCAAAGGAAAGTGCAATAGATTTAGACATATGGCTAATCAATGCAGATCAAATCCAATCAATAGAAGGAATCAAAGACAAAGGGATGTGGTGTGCTATAATTGCAACAAGTATGGACATATTGCAAGATTCTACAGAAGCAAAAATGTGAAAAGAAACTGCCATACTAAAAATAGGAAAATAGAGCAAAGGAATGATAAAAGAAAAGAAAAGGTTGATCCGGTTGAAACTAAGAAAGAAATGGGCAAAATTTGGATCAAGAAAGATGTGATTGAAGTCAAGGATGAATCCACATCATCATCTGGTGCAGATACTTCCTTTGGGAAGTGAATTGGGAGCTCTGGCTCAGGGGGAGCAATGTTGAAAATCCAAAACCCCCAGCTAGATAGTTAGTGTTGGAGTCCGACACGGGGATATGTGGTGGAATCTGATATGAAAGATCTTATGAAAGAAAATCTGGAAGAAAATAAGTTAGTGTGGCACATTGCGGAGCAATTTTGATCGATTGTATCTATCAGCGAAAAGTCAAGGCATCTTTTGAGAATGAGCATTTATGATGATTAGGTCAAGTGCAGAGGATAAAAAGAAACTCATTTTCCTTCTAACTCAATTTGCATTCAAGCAACCAAAATCCAAGAAAGATTGAAGCAAGATTTCAAATGACAACAAAAGTTCAAAGAACTCAGAGCAATTCAAGTGATGAAAACCCTTATTCATCATAAGAAGGTATTATCATTGGAACTTTATTATGAATCTGTTGAATCTTTGCAATGGCAACCCTAGAAGTTGTTGATATCATTGAGCGACCATGACCTAAATTCAAGAAACACCCATTTAAATTAGTCAAAGTCAATCAGATGGGTACATTTTTAGAAGTTCCACACAGAGTTTTGCATGTAGAGGATGTTAGGGCTTATATTCATGTTGCCCTAGAAGAACATGGAAAAAGCAAACTCACAGATTTATTTCTAGATCACTTGTGTGGTGAGGGTTACAATTTGAAAAATGAATACAAGGCATTAGAAACAAAGAAATTCATTCAGTACATTGACTTCCTAACATTCGCTGAGGATGAGTGGATCTAGTATGTATTGAGTAGGGTTCATGATGAATTCATGTGGCTCGAGAGACCTTTTAAGATCACAAAAGATGCTATAAGGCCAGTAACTAGATTAAGCTCCACTGGATCGATACTAGTATTGAAAGCCGTAAAGAATGATAAAGTAATGGTGGCCACTGGAGCAAAGTTTGACAAAAGGGCACTAACAATAAATGATATTGAAGACCATGCAGTAAGATTTGCATCCATGGTTATTGGATACAATGTTTATTTCTCAAACTGGGAAAATTTAGTCTCTGGTACAACAATCTATAAAGCTTTTGAGATGGTTAATGAAGATGCAGAGTATGATCTTTGTGAACTGTTTCGACAACAACTGATGGAAAATTTAAGAAAGACCAAAGAGCAAAAATATCCATTCAAATATGGTACGTTGATTATTTGTTTATTCTTCTATTTCATGCAAGAGTTGCCAGGTATGAAGAATCTATTCTAGACAAATGATAAACCTATTGTAGTTCAAATTAGAAATCATCTTAATAGAATAGGTAGTATTGAGGCTCAAAACACAACCCTATGGGGCTATTTCAAAAACTTCCAAAGGTCAATGCAAGCCAGGGAAAGAATCCCTAAAGCAGTTATTGAAAAATACAAGGATATTATCTGCTTTATGTTGGCAAGAGACACTGTGTGGCTTCATTAGTGTTGTCATTGATGGCAACAAAGTCCATCCCACACATCCGTAGGACATGGTGTGTCTTTACCGGAAGTCAGATTGAAGAAGTGTTGTGGTCCGGTAAGCAAGAATAGAGCAGGAAGCAAGGTCCAACAGTCAGGTCCGGATCTCTCAGAGGAAGTATCTCAGTAAAGTGCAGATTTGGGGAAGTCAAGAGGAGTACCTTGACTAATAGATTCCAAGGATTTAGCCTCTGGTGATAGAAGAGTGAAGATATATGAGCACTTGAGTGTTGTGTTCTTGATTGGCAGAGTAGACAGGAAGAATTGAATGACAGAGCATCAGACCTAAATCCGGATGAGATATTGATGGTGATCAAGCTTCCTAAGGTATCATTCATGATTGGACGACATGATTGATGACTTCTATAAGCAACTCCTTGATACGCATCACTTGGTAAGCAAGGATTCAATAGACAGATCAAAGTTTGGGAAAATATTGACTATTCCAGATGCCGACTAGAAAGGTGTTGAAATCACTTGTGCGGATATATATACCAGATGGATTTAGATGTGAAGGTGTGTGTTGTGAATTGTGGTGTGTGAGGAAAAGTAGAGAGAAGTGTGGAAGTAGCTTTATAGGTCTGGAATGTGACAGGACAGTAGCTTCAAGGAAGAGAAAGAATGAAGTGTAGCAGATCAGTTTATTGAGCCTAACCGGAACTAAACCTCTACATGTGTAGATGCTTCTTATCAGTTCAAGTATTGTGTTACCTTCTTATATCTTGTAGACAGTGAGTCTCTTGTAGGGAGTAGTGTGCTTGAGTAGTGAGCCCTAATTGGCATGTGCCATTTTGTTCTTTCTATTCTTCTAACAAAGAATACAATCTTGGGTTAATCACCCCGTGGTTTTTCCCTTAATAGGTCTTTCCACGTCAAAATCATTGTGTCATGTGTATTGATGTTATTTCTGTTTTCATGGTTATGTTTTGATGCTACACTAATTGCTAAAGAAGATCAGAAAGTTAAAGTATTTAAGATAACTAATTCACCCCCCTCTCAGTTATCAACAATTGGTATCAGAGCCAAGTGCCTCCAAACAGAGCCTAACAGCTTGAGGAAGATCTGGGAATCTTAATGGATATGTATGGTATGAGGGAATAGCTTCAGTCTACCTTAGATGATCTTGAGCAGTCTCATTTTGAAGTCCATGATCTAAAAGAAAGACTCAGACAAGCTGATGATTTCATTAATGAACTAAAAGAGAAATTGAGTATCTCTATGAAAAAGAGAAAGGAACTACTTCAACAATTAGCAAGTCAAAGTGAAGCCAATAACACTGATGATGATCTAAATGAGAAGAACAAGTTATGCGAAAAGCTATCAAAAGAAGTCATTATGGTAAGACATGAAATGGAATCAGGGGTTATGAAATTCACCCAAGAAATTGAAGAGAAAAGGAAAATTGAAGATAATCTAAGACAATCTCTCAAGGAGAAGTCAGAAGACTACCACAATATGGACAGAATAATCAGGCATCTAGAATCTGATCTTGAAGAAGCTAAAGATAATGAAGAACAACTTGAGAATCAGATTGACACTCTTAAAAGGGATCTTCAAACAACAAATGAATATAAAGAGAAATTCAAGATAAGCTCTACTCAACTTGAAGTTCTTCTTCAAATCCAAAAGAGGGTAGATGACAAGCAAGGTTTGGGGTATGAAAAAGGTGAAAGCTCTGGATATGGTTAGAAGAACTCCATATCAGAAAATCCAAGAAACAGGCCTAGAAGACCTCCGGTAAGGCAACCAAATGCTCAAAGATATACATCTTTCAATGGATACTGCCACAACTGCAATAACTTTGGTCATAAAGCAAATCAGTGCAGAAGAAAAATGAATCAGACTAATACATCCTTCTCCGGACAATGCTTCAATTGCAAAAGGTATGGTCACAAATCCCATGAGTGTAGAAACATGCAAATAAACAATTCATTCAATGGTAGATGCTTTGCATGCAATAGAATGGGACATATGGCAAATCAATGTAGATCAAGAGGATATCAGTCAAATATGCAAAGAAATGTTGTTTGCTACAATTGCAATAGATCTGGTCATATTGCCAAATTCTGTAGAAGTAAGAATCAAGACGAAAGTGGTCCGGAACAACATAATCATAACCAAGACAAAGGAAAAGGAAAAGTGAACACAAATGAAATTCAAAGGGAGATGAATAAGATTTGGGTGAAGAGAAGCATAGAGAATGTTGGGGATGGATCCACACCAGAATTTGGTGCTGATAATCCTTACAGAAATTGAATAGATGAGCTCTGGCTCAGGGGGAGTCACTAAGAAAAACCAATTCCCCCAGCTAGTCAATTAGTGCCTAAAATTGGCACATGGGAAGTTGTGGATTAAAGGGTTCTTAGAGAAACATCTAAAGTAGGTTTGGTAAAGATATGAGGGATCTGCAAGAGGATTTGAAGAATCTAATCTACCAAGTTTGATTCAATTTAACAGTCATCTGGTAATAACAGGGCTCTCACAGTTAGATCCGGCTTGATTCAAAATTGTGGAATCTTGATCTACGGATAGATTAAATGATTAGGGAAAGGAAGATAGATTATCACTATTCACCGAGAATAAATCTAAGTGTATCTCAGTGATCCAGAAAAGATCTATCTCAGAATAAGAAAAACAAGGCAACCAGAATGACTTAAGTTGTGCATTTATTGCAGTATAGATTTAGGTTTTTTCTCAGAAATAAAAGGGTTCATTCGCTCCTCATTTGCACATTTACATTCAAAAAGAAAAGAAAAGGAGCTCTACAACAAATTGTTTCAAATTCCTCAAAGATCAACTATTGAAGTCAATTCATCCAACAAATCAATCCGGCTCACTCCGCGAACCCTAGAAGCATAAAAGGTATTTTCTGTTATTGAATATCTCTCTGTAAATCTTTTGAAGATGGCTACACCAAATGTTATAAAGATTTCTGATAGGCCACACCCCAAATTTAACAAACATCCATACAAATCTCTAGAAGTGGATCCCTTAGGTGCATTTTCTAGCATTCTGCATGGGGTTTTGCATGTTGAAGATGTTAGGGCATACATTCATGCGAACATTGAAGAATTTGGGGAATCCAAGCTGATAGATATCTACCACAAACAATTAATAGATGATTCATTTGAAATCAAACCTCAGTGTAAGGCTATCCAGGATAAACATTTTGCACAATGCATTCATTTCCCCTATTTTGTAGAAGATGAATGGGTCTAGTATGTGCTAAGTAGAATGCATGGTAACTTTATATGGTTGATGAGGCCATTCAAGATAACCAAGGGATCCATCCAGTGGGATACATGCTCTCAAATTTGTCAAGAATCAGACAGTGAGTGAGGCAGCTGGATCAAAATTTGACAAGAGAGCCATGATAATTGAAGACATCATTGATCCAGATATCAAATTTGCATCCATTATAATTAGTTACAAGATATATCACTCTAGCAGAGAAAATTTAGTACCTGGAACTGTAATTTACACAGCTTATCAGATGCTAAAAGAAAATGCTGACTATGATCTTTGTGAACTTGTTTTAAACCAACTATTGGAGAACCTACAAAAGATTAAAAAGGACAAGAAGAATTCATTCAAATATGGTGGACTGATACTATGTCTGTTCTTTTACTTCATGAATGAGCTTCCCGGATCTAGTGGTTGGGTATGGCAGAATGATAGACCAGTAGCCATTCAAATCAGAGATTATATACATGGGCTTGGTGATGCTAAGGCACATAATACAACACTCTGGGGCTATTTCAAGAACTTTCAGAGTATGATGTAAGCAAGAGAGAGAATTCCACAATCTCTAGTTGAAAAATATAAGGATACAGTATGCTTTATGGTGGAAACTGATCAATGTTTGATGGATGCAGTAGAACCAAGAATAGTATGGATCATGGCAATGGGGTATGAAGTGGATGAGAAAATTGTAGAGCTACATGTTCAACACATGCTCAGTCAACCCAAGGATCCTAAGGCAAAAAGGTTTGGAACCTTTGAAGAGCTAAATGTGAAGATTCATGTGGAGCTAAGGCAACCGGAGATGAAGAGAAAAGTGAGAAAAGAAGTAGAGAATGTTGCCAAAAGGTATGGCATCTCAAAAGAGGCACTTGATGCAAACAGAGAAAAGATGGAAAGAGTAGAAAAAGAAAAAGAAGAGGCAAAAAAGAAAGTGCTCTGGTAGAAGCCCCCTCTTGGACCAGATCCTCTAAGAGCTCTGCTCCTAAGAGCTCAAAGGCATCAAAATCAGAAGCAAAATCATCCGGTAAAGGAGAAAAGAGAACAAAGACAAAGGCTACAAGATCATACACAAGCCTCAAGGATGATGAGGAAATAGAGTCTGATGAGGAAACTAAGAAAATGAAGAAGAAGAAGAAAGTATCTAGAGAATCCACTACTGGTCCAGACAAGGAAGAAGAAAAGACAGATAAATGTGTTGAGAAACCTTCTCTTGTCGACATCATCAAGGCAATTATTGTGGATGGAAACCTAAAACCAATAACATAATTCTATGATGAATGCATTGAAGCTGACCAGAAGATCCTGTAGGATGCCACAATTAAGTATCTGAATATCTACAACAAAGATTTCATTGAGATCATATCTTTAATTCCTAAAACCCTTAAGAAGGAACTTGAAATGAGAAAGAATAATGCCAAAGAAAAGGATATGGAGATCCGAGAATAGATATCCATTCAACTCTATCCCTCCATCACTCCTAAGCAGAAGAATATGATCTTCAAAGATTGTAAGGATGAGTTCCAGAGCAAAGATAGAATGAATCAACTTATGCTCAGAGAAACTGATAAAGTAGCAAAAGAGACAGAAGAGATCCTCTAGAATGCATACAAAAGATTCAACATTCCTATTATAGAGGACTTAGGTGATAATCCCTTAGCTATAGATGTTGAAGAAGAATCTACTGAGACAGTGGCAGAAGAGGTAAAAGAGACAGGTGAAGAAAAAGGTAAGGACATAGATTCCTTTGCTCCAGAAGAGGAGGTCCATAAACAATCAAACATCTCTCCTCTGATTTCCCCTGCAGACTCTGGATCAAAAGAAGAAGGAAGAGTAGAAAAGGATCAGTCAAGAAGCAGAGGAGAAGGAAAAAGAAGATGACAGTAGTAGGGCTGCAGAAGGAGAGAAAACTCCAACATAGAAGGCCACAGATGATAGTGGTAAGGCTTACAGAAGGGGAGAAAACTCTGTCTTTGCCAAGAGACACAGCAGAAGCAGTCAAAGATTTCTTGACCAAAGAGATGATTGAATTTGATGAACCGGAACTGCTTCAAGGTCCATTCAATTTTGATTCCCTCTCCTCGGTTCAAACCATGAAACTAACATCCTGAAGTCTCACATGGAAGACTATGAGCTCTTAGAAACTGCATCCAGTGTATTGGAGAAGATCATGCCATCATTCCAAAAGGATCCTTCGGCCTCCACATCTGGTAATCTAAAATCTCTTGTAAATTTTGTTAATACACATTTTGACTCATTAGAGAAAGCAGCAGAAGAGAAAGTCCGGAAAGAATTTTTGGATAAGAGATTCTCTAAAATACAGGGTCTAATTTCAAATGATAGGAGAGTTATGGATACTGGGATAAAGAGCTTAGAAAATTCTCTCAAAGATGGCAGAGATATTTACAAATTTTGTTTATCTTGGCCTAAAGTGACCAAGGACATTGAGAAGAAAGTAAAAGAGCAAGAGGATAAATTGTTAAGTTTATCTCAAAGTTTTGATCCTCTATCCTCCTCCATAGTAAATCAAGAGTGTTAGACTATTGTAGTCATAAATGAAATAAAGACACTTGAGAAGGAGAAGAAAAATAGAATAAACAGGTTGAGTGAACTTAGAGGGATCATTATCCCTAAGTTAGAGGCCATGCATGAGGCCCTAAATGATGCTCAAACCACAACCCGGACTAGTGATCCAACAAATCTGAAGAGGGCAGAAGCTTTTGCATTCCTGTTGAGTGGTCACATCTCAATTTTGGATAGGATGAAGCTGAGTTGGGTGACAGAACCTGTACAATTGAAGAATACTTTTGTAGATATACTAAAGTATATGTAAAATATAACCGGATAATAAACTTATGCGATTAAGTATAGATTGAGTTTTGTAAATTTTGGTGTACGAACCCCACCCTTTGCCATTGATGTCAAAGGGGGAGTGAGGAGCAGTGAAAAATGAGGAATCTAGCTAAGGGGGAGCTCCAAAAAATGTACATATGAACAGAGCATCAGCCAAGGGGGAGTGCAGTGTGACACTTAGTCATTTTTCACTAAGTGTTGCCGTCAATGCCAAAGGGGGAGATTGTTGGCAAGAGACACTGTGTGGCTTCATTAGTGTTGTCATTGATGGCAACAAAGTCCATCCCACACATCTGTAGGACATGGTGTGTCTTTACCAGAAGTTAGATTGAAGAAGTGTTGTGGTCCGGTAAGCAAGAACAGAGTAGGCAGCAAGGTCTGACAGTCAGGTCTGGATCTCTCAGAGGAAGTATCTTAGTAAAGTGTGGATTTGGGCAAGTCAAGAGGAGTACCTTGACTGATAGATTCCAAGGATTTAGCCTCTAGTGATAGAAGAGTGAAGAGATATGAGAACTTGAGTGTTGGGTTCCTGATTGGCAGAGTAGATAGAGGAAGAATTGAACGATAGAGCATCAAACCTAAATCTGGATGAGATATTGATGGTGATCAAGCTTCCTAAGGTATCATTCATGATTGGCTAACATGATTGATGACTTCTATAAGCATCTCCTTGATACACATCACTCGGTAAGCAAGGATTCAGCCGACAGATCAAAGTTTGGGAAAATATTGACTATTCCGGATGTCGACTAGAAAGGTGTTGAAATCACTTGTGTGGATATATATACCAAATGGATTTAGATGTGAAGGTGTGTGTTGTGAATTGTGGTGTGTGAGGAAAAGTAGAGAGCAATGTTAAAGTAGATTTACAGGTCCAGAATGTGACAGGACAACAACTTCAAGGAAGAGAAAGAATGAAGTGTAGTAGATCAATTTATTGAGCCTAACCGGAACTGAACCTCTGCATGTGTAGATGCTTCTTATCAGTTTAAGTATTGTGTTACCTTCTTGTATCTTGTAGACAGTGAGTCTCTTGTAGGCAGTGAGCCTCTTGTGAGTAGTGTGCTCGGGCAGTGAGCCCTAATTGGCATGTGCCATTTTGTTCTTTCTATTCTTCTAACAAAGAATACAATGTTGGGTTAATCACCCAGTGGTTTTTCCCTTAACAGGGCTTTCCACGTCAAAATCATTATGTCATGTGTATTGATGTTATTTCTATTTTCATGGTTATGTTTTGATGCTACACTAATTGCTAAAGAAGATCAGAAAGTTAAAGTATTTAAGATAACTGATTCACCCCCTGTCTCAGTTATCAACACTTTATTATAACAAATGATCAGTGCTTGATGGAGGCAGTTGAGCCTAGAACTGTATGGGTTATGCCTATGGGATATGAGGTAGATGGATGGATATTAGAGAATTATGCTTAACATGTATTAAATAAACCCAGAGATCCCAATGAAGAAAGATTTGGGACTTATGAGGAATTGCATGCTAAAATTCATGTTGAAGTGAGAAAACATGTGGTGTAGGAGCACCTAACACAAGATGGCCTCCATGAGGCATTCAACCTAATGTTTGTTTTGATTTTAATTTTGTCTCTAATAAGGTCCTAGTAGACCATCTACTTGATTTCAATGAGGACTATGTCCAAATATCTATCCTCATATTGTAAAAGACAGTCATGAAATCCTAGGGCAGTCATATGTTTCCTTACATTTGTAAGCCTTCCTAAGGTATGAAGGAGGCAATCCTCATGGTTGTAAGCATGTCAAAGGGTTAGAAGGTATGTTAGAACCTTGTCAAAGGTCATCAAATCTTTGAGAGCATTATTAAGCATAAACCAATCGATACAATCCTAAACAGGGCAGTTACTAACTAGTAATTAGTTGCAGACAGGGCAGTTGATGGTTTGGGAACTGTTTTTGCACCTTCCATCAGTTCCAACTGCCCTCCAACTAATACAAGGCATCATGGCAGGCTTCTTAAAGCCTTGAAACTATTCATTTGTAAAGAGATGAAGATTGAAAGTGAAAATAAACGAAAAACATTTGTTCTTTTGCAATTTTTGTGTTTTTCTTGCTATTTCCAGCCCGTACCTGATCCTGTACAAAATTGTCATTGTCTATGAATATATTGGATGGTTAGTGGATCAAGGTAGCTTTGATTTGAACATTGTTTGAAGACTTGACACTAGATTAGGTGGAAGAAATCGTTGGTTTCTCACAAACTGCCTTAAACCCTGAGTGAGGGTTTCCTAAGTATACCTGATGCATTTCTCTTCATTCCATTGATCTTTTCTATTTATGATCAGTGGAATGGATTGTATAATATGTAGACTAGTGGATTGTGAATTTTTTGGAGGCAGGGGAATGGTTTGGACTGAGTTTTCCATGTAGATGACCCAACAAAACCATGTGTTGGGATTTAGAGAAGAATAGTGGCAGATAGATGGTGACCATACTATGTTCAATGGAAAATCAGTGAAATGCCAAACATTGTGAACAACACAAAGGGCTCCAGATCTGACCATGGTCCTGTGAAAAGAAGTAGGAAGAGATTCCCCTGAGATTCCCCTAGAGACTATTACCACAAGGAAGGTACTAGTAATGTTTTGCCATGTTGTTTGCTTGTCATAGGAGCTTCTAAATTAGGTTGAGTTTATTCTAGTTGAGACCATCCTGTTGGTAATCATTTATGTTTAGGGTTTTAGGCTCAAGATGCTGGTGGTGCCTGCATAAGTATTCAGGTTTCAAGCATTTAAATATGCAGGCCCCTTCCCAAAAAATCCAAAAAGTTCTATCTCTTTTTACCTCTGTAGTGCTAAAAAATGCAAAAAATTAGTCATATGCATGTGTCTTTGTATATAAAAAGGTGTTTGTATATACATACAGGTCAAAATATGCATTGGCGGGTCAGAAATCTCTTTCGCCCTTTGAAAAATTGAGTTAGGTGCATTTCTAATTGTATATCGGGCTCTAAAAGGTGCATATACAAAGGGGGAATCTTTCACAGATTCTGGGGAATATTTCTGCTTTGTATAATCAGGTCATATACAAAGCAAATATACAAGGGCGTGCTAATATACAATTGCTACAGCAACGAGCGGAAGATACATTCCTGGAATATCCTGTTGAAGATACTGCAATTGTATATTAGAGGTTTGTATATTTGCGCATGCAAGCGAAACATACAAAGGTGCAAAGATGCATTTGCTACAGTTACGAGGCAGGGGCCCACCACTTGTATGTTTGCGGTTGTATATTTCAATATACAACCAAATATACATTCCTGAGATACAATTCGGGCCCAACAGAGAAATCAATTCCAGTGTATAAAATCATTGGTCTGTTGTTTGTATATTTGGCTTATATGTTCGCATTGTATATGTGACATACAAGCAAATATACAAGGGAGCAATGTACAAGCCAGATCCGATGTGAAGATCAAATTCAACTAATTCAATGGCTGGCGTCCGCAGGTTGTATGTTTGGGTGCTTGTATATATGCTGATATACAAGCGAAGATACAAAGGTTAAGATGCAAGCCGGACCCGAACAAGTTTCCAATTTGCTTCATAATATTTTGGGGTTCGCCTTGTATATTAAACTGTTGCATGTATATGCATTTTGCATATACAAAGGATTTTCGAAAGGTGAACAGTGGCGATTGTATATGCATATGTTTTTTGCATATATAAGGGTGAAAGTGGCAAAATGGTGATTGGAAAAGTCAGTGATAGAAATGTGAGGTGCCTACGTGGCACAATTTCACTGGCTGATGACTTTTTAGCATTTTTTGATGCCATTGATCCTGGTGACAGGAGGGTGATCGACGGCCATGCTTTGAGACCGCAGCAAAGGTTTTTTCCTAAGTGTTTGAAGTCATTTTCTGAGCGGGAAAACAACAGAGGCACACTGTTGCTGCATTTTAGAAGGGGCTGAGGGTGGTTGAGCCATTTATGGCAGGATTGTGAACATGCATGGGCCAGTTGTTGAACGGTCAAGTACCTAATTTATGATGGGGAGTCTTCCAGTAGTGACACAGGGCTCGAGCTCAACCATTCCTCATCCTTGTCTTGCTTCTTCCCATTTTGTCCCCTACTGCATTTATTATTTTGAGCACCATTTCTCACGATGCATTGTATCTGGCAGATTTTTTATTAGCCTTGTAATTAATTTTGCTGAGTTCACAGTTTTGCTATAAAAAGAAAACTGTGTTACTCTTTTGGGGTTGTTGAAGACTTGGGCAATTTTGGGGGGAAAAATAATGAAATACAGAGAATTTCCTATTTGTTGTATCTCTGTGGAGTTTATGTGTTGCATCTGAGTTGTATCTTGCACACATGTTCAGTTTCAGTGTCAATTTTATATGAAAAATGCTTCTTGCATGTGTTTTGCTATCTGTCTCCACTTGTTGTATGCATTTTCTTCTTTTGAATCTGGTTGCTAAGGGTTTCTTAGATTCTAGGGTATAGTTTTGCTGTACCACATGCCTAATCTGTAACTTCCATTCAAAGAGTGGATTAAATTGTTTTAGGTTAAGGTATGGAGAAGAATATATGTCAACTGGGATATCTGTAAGTATGGACAATTAAATACTTATTCTTGGGTGGTGTTTGTAAGGCAAATACCAGTCCTAACCCCTTGAAACTCGAATGCCAATTGCAAGCCATTCTTATGTATATGTCTAGTTGACTCCTTGCCTTGAGATAGGCACCGATCTGCTTCTGGATTAGTAGTTATGTTCCAAAGCCCCCCTTGTCTTGCATCAAAACATAAATTCAAAACCATTCCATTATTTCCACCTGTTAGTTGTAGGAGTAGGATTAGGAACCCCTGCATATTCTCATCCACAACTAGACAAATATGTCTAAGAACGTTGCCAACCTTGTGATTTGTCAAACAAATCTTGGTCCACACATGAGAGTATTCTACCTGTTGCTATCAAGCTAGATCTTCCTGTCATTGAGCTAGTCAATGTAACATCTTTAGTTATAGGGACACCTCCCTTGGTGCGGTAGAACCATAAGTGAAGGGGAGGTAGCTCACGTAACCTCCCGTATCTGTTGGTCGAATCTGCCTATGCATAGGAACTGGCAAACCCTCTGCCGATTCGAAAAAATAACCAATAGATTTTGGCGACTCTGCTGGGGACGATTTGATGAAAACATAATTTATTTTTATCCATCCAAGTCACCAACAGATTTTGGCGACTCTGCTAGGGAGACAATGTCATATCCATGAAAGTGTGAGTCTAAAAGATTGAAAAATTAGACCCGGAGGTGCTTTGTTGCAGCAAAGGAAAAAGTTGTATGTGTGACTCTGCTGTGGGAGAACCCAGAAAGAAAGAAATCAATTTGCAGCTTTAGCCTGTTTGAAGCTCATTTCTCTGCTAAGGAGGTGGTGACTCTGCATAAGAAAGAACCTAATAAGAGGACACCAGAGGTGTTAAATTTGTAGTTGCTGCAACATATCCAGGTATTTGTATAAGTTTTAAAAGTTCCCTATTTGGTGAAATAGCACTGGTTAAAAGGGGAATATTGGTGACTTGATTGCATACTTTCATGAGAACCTAGTTTGCATATCAAAAGAAGTATGCAATATTGTTTAAAAGAGTCATTTGGAGGCCTTTAGGAAAGTTGAAACAACAGTCTAAATTTTAAGGGCCTAAAGTTATTATTTATAGAAAATCTGAGTTGAAAAGAGGGTTGCAGAAATGCATAATGATGTATAATTGTCAGCCCCTGCACCCTTGTGAGGTGTCAGATGTAATGATGTATAATAATCAGTCCCAACCATGTAATAGAAGAAGTTTCAGCATTGACAGATATAATCCCATAAATTTTGATGGCATTTGTGGCTATCCAAATGCTTTTCCATCTAAAATTAGAAAGTGTTTGCCCAAATTTAGTGGTGCAAAGGATGAATCAGCTGAGAAACACTTGTAGTAGTTTATAAATGTTGTAGATGATTTTGAGATTGACCATGAAGATGTAGTTATGAGATTATTTGTTCAATCTCTAGATAAAGATGCAAGGGACTGGTTCTCCTATCTTCCAGCTTACTCTGTCAGCTCTTGGCATGATTTTAAATCTGCATTTCTAGAACAATATGGTGAAAGAATTTTTGATTATGCAGTTATTAGTAATTTTATGTATATACATATTGAAGAGGATGAGTTGATTCCAGCCTTTAACCTCAGATTTATGAGGACATTGAATAGAATTCCAGAATGCATGAGACCTAATGATGCACTGTGCCTAGTTGTCTATTTGGGAGCATTTGATAGGAAAATGAGCTATAGATTGAGAGATAAAGGGCCCACCACATTGCATCAGGCACGATAGTTTGCAATAGACATTGAAAATAACTGGAGGTATGGGATTCAAAAAGGGTATTTCTCTAAAAATTTTGTTGCCCTGTAGTCCCAAATGTTAATGTGGGATATAATCTAAATGTTGAAGATGAATGTCAAAGTGCTAATACCCTTGCTATCCTAGTTTTTGCATCATTCCAAGTTGATGATGTTTCTATTATAGAGGAGGATGTCCTATTTTGCCTAGTAAATGAAGTTGACAACAATAATTTCCTAAGTAATATTTGTAAGCCAGTCCTAAACAAAGAGAATTCATGTTTAAATGATCCAGTTGTGCAAAGTTGTAATCATATGGATCAATAGTTAATATCAGTTTCATCAGGAAGCATTAGAGGACTGGAAAATGATGCAGATAGTTCAACTTCAGAGTGCATTGAAGTAGCAAAAATTTTGTATGTGGGGCAATCAGAGATTAAAGATGATAAAGATGATATCCATGATCAATTCATGGATCAGGTTTGTTCTTCTTATGACTTTAGATTTGATAATGAAAAAGAAATAGATTGTCATGAAGAAGAAACAAAGACTTTTGCAATGAGTGTGAATCCCCTTTATGATGAGCCTATAGATGCATTTGACATTGTGAGTCCTGACATTCATTGGTGCAGAATTAACCCTCTGTTTGAAAATCATAATACTGATTTGCAAATTGTGGATGATAAATGCTTAGCATCAGTTGTTTCAGACATGTGCAGTGATGGCAATGGGTGTGTAGATCAGGATTTTTTTTCAATGTTAGTAAATGATATAAATGATATTGAGGGTCTCATATTTTCTGAGTGTTTTCAATTTTTAGATTATCTAGATGAGTGCCTGGTTATGTGTAACAGTCACGTAAATGATAAGGAATGCCAAGAGCAATATGATATACTATTTATGGAATATAACATACATATGTTACCTAATGCTAAAGAATATTATAATGTGTATGGTTATATGTCTGGTTGTAAGGTGTAGAGTGACAGAGGCAGTACTGACAGGGGCAAGTTTTAAAAAATGGTAAAGCATGTAATTGATCAGATCAGCTTATGGGCAGATTGTTTTAATGTTTTAGGCTATGGTTGGGATTATTCAGTTTGGAATCAGACATTTGATAGGATAAAGTTGTGGTTCTTCCTTTTTGGCTGCCCGGGGCTGCCAAAATGATATTTTAAAAATCTAGTTTGTGATGCAGGATGGTGCAAATTTGACTCTGTTGCCCAATGGATAAGGACTGGTCTGCATCCCAGAGATCTGAGGTCCTCGCCATGCCTGCAAGAGGCATACGTCACTAGATAGAGCCTATGTTGGTAATCATTTATGTTTAGGGTTTTAGGCTCGAGCTGCTGATGGTGCCTGCATAAGTATTCAGGTTTCAAGCATTTAACTATGCAGGCCCCTTCCCAAAAAATCTAAAAAGTTCTATCTCTTTTAACCTCTACAGTGCTAAAAAATGCAAAAAATTAGTCATATGCATGTGTCTTTGTATATACAAAGGTGTTTGTATAGACATACAGGTCAAAATGTGCATTGGCGGGTCAGAAATCTCTTTCACCCTTTGAAAAATTGAGTTAGGTGCATTTCTGATTGTATATCGGGCTCTAAAAGGTGCATATACAAAGGGGGAATCTTTCACAGATTCTGGGGAATATTCTTGCTTTGTATAATCGGGTCATATACAAAGAAAATATACAAGGGCATGCTAATATACAATTGCTACAGTGGCGAGCGGAAGATACATTCTTGGAATATTCTGTTGAAGGTATCGCAGTTGTATATTAGAGGTTTGTATATTTGCGCATGCAAGCGAAACATACAAAGGTGCAAAGATGCATTTGCTACAGTTGCGAGGCAGGGGCCCACCACTTGTATGTTTGCAATTGTATATTTTGATATACAACAAAATATACATTCCTGAGACACAATTCAGGCCTGACGGAGAAATCAATTCCAGTGTATAAAATCATTGGTCTGTTGTTTGTATATTTGGCTTATATGTTCGCATTGTATATGCGACATACAAGCAAATATACAAGGGAGCAATGTACAAGCCAGATCCGATGCAAAGATCAAATTCAGCTAATTCAATGGCTGGCATCCGCGGCTTGTATGTTTGGGTGCTTGTATATATGTTTATATACAAGCAAAGATACAAAGGTCAAGATGCAAGCCAGACCCGAACAAGTTTCCAATCTGCTTCATAATATTTTGGGGTCTACCTTGTATATTAAACTGTTGCATGTATATGCATTTTGTATATAAAAAGGATTTTCGAAAGGTGAACAGTGGCGATTGTATATGCATATGTTTTTTGCATATACAAGGGAGAAAGTGGCAAAATGGTGATTGGAAAAGTCAGCGATAGAAATGTGAGGTGCCTACGTGGCACAATTTCACTGTGTTAGTGCCTGAATTGACTGGTAGTTTTCTGAGCAATTTTCATTCAGGCACTCTCCCTAAGTATCCAAAAAATGTTCTAAGTGTTGGACCTCCTCAGCAGTTTTCAGCTGCATCATCATATTTTCTTGAGGAGGAGGTCATCATCATCATGTTTCCTTTGATGAAGGTCATCATCATCATGTTCTCCGTCGACCGGTTTCTCATCGTCATCATCATATTGAAATATCAGGTGATGTTTGGTTTTTATCCTGATGATGCTGACGAGCTACAGTGCGCCCTGATCTGCTTGCGAGGGTGATTTTTCAAAGTCTCCGGTGATCTTCCATTTATCACCTTACCCAGACATGATGATGATGTTGCCCCGATATTCTGAAGGGGTTATTCTCTAAGTTGTTCGACCTGACTTGCTTTTTCTTAAGGGTCGTCATCATCATCATCATGTTTCCAGTTATCACCGTGTTGCTTGCGGGGGTCATCATATTATCTGCATCATGATATTTCACCGGGGTGATATTTTTATCATCGGGTGATCTTGGTTATGATCATCCTGATGATGTTGTTGAAGAGTTCTAAGTGCGACCCGATATTCACTGGGGTCATCATATTTTGAACGTCAGGATGATCTTAGTCAATATCATCCTGATGATGTTGTATCACTTCTTGTTCGATTGTTTTGTCATCCTGATGATGCTGACGTCATCCTTATATCAGGGTGATATCTTTCTTTCTGCCTATCTGCATCATGATATTTCCGAAGGAGGGGGTGATATTTTCATATCACTCGAGTGTGTTTGTTCCAGCATCATGATGATGCTGATATTAGGGAAATATCCGCTTGCCGGCTTCGTGCATTATCTAGTGGGGGTGATCTTTTCAAGCATCATCATATTCATCAATCGCCCCGATCTTATAGTGGAGCTACAGTGCAACATGATTTTTGTGCATCAGGATGATATTTCCAAATATCCGGTTGTCTTCCGAATATCATCCTGATGTCGATATGATGATGACGTCATCAAGGTCCGGGGGGGGTCATATTTCTAACATAGATCATCTTGAGGAGATCTCCCGATATTTGCAAACATGATGATGACGTCATCCGGATATGAGGAGGTGCGCAGTACGCAGATATGATGATGACGTCAGCAGGATATGATGATGACATCATCAGGATGTTCATCGGCCAGACTTTTGGTATAGGCTCAGCAGGAGGATGTTTCTCCGATGGATCAGGTTGTGCCGATGAAGGCGATTATCATGCGGTTGTATTGCGATATGATGATGACGTCAGGGTGATATTTCAGGCAACAGGATATCATGCTGCTGGAGGATGATGATGATGAAGTCTTATACTGGTGTCGTCAGGAGCAAAAGCGCCGACATGATATATGCTCATGACCTAGTATATAAAGTGTTTATGAGGTTGCTGCGGGGTGCATGTGGGATAATGTTATCCTGCATTTCAAAATATCATGATGATGAATCTCGGCGGGAAGTGGTTGCGATTAACTGTCTGATGTTCTTCCCAAGGCCGCGGGTTGGTGCGCCATTAATGGCGATTGTTGCAGAGGTATGGGATGGCGTGGACGGATGCAGTACCTGATTGAAGATCTGAATCCCTAGGCGGCGGCGCAGGGCTCGAGATATCTTCCTGTCTCCTCCCCTACCTGCTGCATTAGTGTTTGAGCGCCATTTTTATCATACTATATATCTGGCGGGATTTTTGGTCAACATGGTAGTTAATGCTGAATACACCCTCCTGCTATATAATGCAGACGGTGTTATTCATTCAAGGTTGTTGAAAGTTGAGGATTTTTGGCTCTGTAATCCAAAACCAGATGATTTGGTTGCTCTGTACAGTCTAACTTGTGAGTTTATGTGTCTCTTGTTGTACGACTTGGCATGAATCCACTGATTTCATGGTTGATCTTATATGAGTAATGCTATCTTAGCATGTGTTGTGTTAATTCTGTCTCCAGTATTGCATGTATTCTTCTTCTGGATCTGGATATTTGGGTAATGTTTAGATTCTAGAGCATAGAATTCCTATGTTGAATGTCTGATCTTTTAACCTCTGCTCAAGGGGCAGATTAAACTGTTTTCAGGTTGAACATTGGGAAGGGTATACTGCAGTAGGGATGCCATAAGTAGAGATAACTTGACACTCTTCATTGGGAGATATCTGTAAGGCAGATATCATGTGTATCCCCCTGAAATCCAGTTTTAGCTATTCATGCTGATCATTCACAGGTGTATGTCTACCGACTCCAAGCCCTGGATAGGCACCAATCATGCTGTGTTCTTGTGTTATACACCATGTCCAGCTTTGCATCCAAATTCGTATCAAACCATTTCATACTTCCACCTGTTAGTTGTAGGAGTAGGATTAGGAACCCCCTGCATGCTCTCATACCCAACCAGACATCATGTCCAAGAATGTTGCCAGCCTTGTGATCTATCATGCAGATCTTGGTCCATACATGAGAGTATTCTGCCTGTTGTTGTCAAGTTAGATCCTTCTATCTTTGAGCTAGTCAAGGTTACATCTTGAGTTACAGGGATACCCCCCTTGGTGCGGCAGAACTAGAAGTGAAGGGGAGGAGCTCACGCAACCTCCTGTATTCAGTTGGCTGAATCTGCCTGTGCATTAGAAGTGGCAAATCCTAATGCTGATTCAAAGAATGTCAACACACTGGCTGATGACTTTTCAATATTTTTTTTCAAAGAATGTCAACACACTGGCTGATGACTTTTCAATATTTTTTGATGTCATTGATCCTAGCAATAGGAGGGTGATTGATGGCCATGCTTTGAGACTGCAGCGAAGGTTTTTTCCTGAGTGTTTGAAGTCATTTTTTGAGTGGGAAAACAACAGAGGCACGCTGTTGCTGCATTTCAGAAGGGGCTAAGGGTGGTTGAGCCATTTATGGCAGGATTGCAAATAGGCATGGGCCAGTGGTTGAACGGTCAAGTACCTGATTTATGACGGGGAGTCTTCCAGCGGCGGCACAGGACTCGAGTTCAACCATTCCTCGTCCTTCTCTTGCTTCTTCTCATTTTGTCCCCTGCTGCATTTATTATTTTGAGCGCCATTTCTCATGATGCATTGTATCTAGTGGATTTTTTATTAGCCTTGTAATTAATTTTGCTGAGTTCATGGTTTTGCTATAAAAAGTAAACTGTGTTACTTGAAGACTTGGGCAATTTTGGGGGGGAAAATAACGAAATACAGAGCATTTCCTGTTTGTTGTGTCTCTGTGGAGTTTATGTGTTGCATCTGAGTTGTATCTTGCACACATGTTCAGTTTTAGTGTCAATTTTATATGAAAAATGCTTCTTGCATGTGTTTTGCTATCTATCTCCACTTGTTGTATGCATTTTCTTCTTTTGAATCCAGTTGCTAAGGGTTTCTCAGATTCTAGGGTATAGTTTTATTGTACCACATGCCTAATCTATAACTTCCATTCAAGGAGTGGATTAAATTGTTTTAGGTTAAGGTATGGAGAAGAATGTATGTCAACTGGGATATCTGTAAGTATGGACAGTTAAATACTTATCCTTGGGTGGTGTTTGTAAGGCAAATACCAGTCCTAACCCCTAAAACTCGAATACCAATTGTAAGCCATTCTTATGTCTATGTCTAGTTGACTCCTTGCACTGAGATAGGCACCAGTCTACTTCTGGATTAGTAGTTATGTTCCAAAGCCCCTCTTGTCTTGCATCCAAACATAAATTCAATACCATTCCATTATTTCCACCTGTTAGTTGTAGGAGTAGGATTAGGAATCCTTGCATACTCTCATCCACAACTAGACAAATATGTCCAAGAATGTTGCCAACCTTGTGATTTGTCAAACAAATCTTGGTCCACACATGAGAGTATTCTGCCTGTTGCTGTCAAGCTAAATCTTCCTATCATTGAGCTAGTCAATGTTACATCTTTAGTTATAGGGACACCCCCCTTAGTGCGGCAGAACCATAAGTGAAGGGGAGGCAGCTCACGCAACCTCCCGTATCTATTGGCTAAATCTACTTGTGCATAGGAACTGGCAAACCCTCTGCCGATTCAGGAAAAATAACCAACACATCCTAAGGAGGATATTGTGACTGTCATTCTAATGGAGCAGTAGTGTTGTGACTGTCTATGAAAGGCATAATAGAGACTGCTATCTTGCAGACCCTGCACAATGGGTTGATGGAATATTAGATTGAGTTAGGAGTTCTGAGATGTGTGTCCTGAAGTCCTCCCACTTTTGTGTAATGAACAAGTATAGTTGTTGAGTTAAAACCCTTCCTGATGAGAGGTTTGATCTCTGTCAAAAACAGTGAACCTTGAGAGTCATTTCCTTGAGTTTTTGGAGTGTTCTTCTCAGTCCTTGGTGCTCTACATCATAGTGGTATCAGAGCCATAAAAGGTTCTCTTGTTGGCCTGGTATATGTCAGTAGAGGAGAGTGAAGGAGAGGCTAGCAATATGTCTCCAAAGGGGATGACCACCGAAGTGGTCAAGAAGTTCAAGGAGATGGAAGAGAAGATAAAAAGTGGAGTCAAGGAAGCACTCCAAGCAGAGTTGAAGGCCTTAAGGATAGGGAAGAGGATAGAGGAAGGTTTAGATGAAGAGGAAGAGAAAGAGGAAGAAGAAGAAGAACAAGAAGAGGTAGAAGTATCGGTTGGTCAAAGACATTTCCTTGAAGCCATCAAGGCAATTGGCAAGGATTCTTCAGAGGATAAGATGGAGATTCCCATGTTTAGTGGGAAGATGAATGCTGATGAAGTCATGGAGTGGATTGAGGCTCTAAACAACTATTTTGAGTACAAAGAAATTCCTAAAAGTAAGAGAGTTTAGTTTGGAAAAACTAAACTCAAAGGTGCTGCCCTTACATGGTGGAATTACACCCAAGGAGAGAGGATAAAGAATGGGAAGAGCATGATCTTTTCATGGAGCAGAATGTTGGAGATGATCAAGTTCCAATTCCTTCCATCAGACTATGAGGTGCAGATCTACAAGAGGATGCAAAATCTCAAACAAAGAGATTTGGATGTGGCTACTTACACCGAGGAGTTTCACAAATACACTCTTCATTGTGGGTATATGGAGGATGAAAAAGCCAAGGTGGCAAGATATCTAAATGGTTTGAGATTTAATATCCAAGATGAAATTAGTTTGCTAACCCCTGAAACCATGGAGAAGTGCTTTCAAGTAGCATTACGGGCTAAAGAAAAGTTGAAGAGGAAAGGTGAGTAGCAAAGGAGAGGAAGAGGTGGTAGAAATTTCAGAGGTAGGGACAGTTTTGAAGACAGAAATCAGTCCCAAGAAGACCAAGGAGACACAAGCAGAGGTAAGGGCCAAGTTTCTGATTTTAGAAGGGGATTTAGAGGCACAAGAGGTGGAGGTAGAGGTTCTAATGTTTTCACTGGGAGATGTTATCATTGTAATGAGATTGGTCATACAGCATACAAGTGTCCAATGAAACAAAGTTCTACATCCGGTGATAATGAAAGGAGAATGAAAAGAGGGTTCAATATGTGCAAGAAGAGGAGGTATATGAAAGTGTTAACTCTCCAATTGGGAGTGCAGCCCCAGTTCAAGATGGAGAAGCATTGATGCTAAGGAGAACACTCTTGAAGACATCCAAGGAGATGATACAAAGGAGGGCACTTTTCAGGACCAATTGCAAAAGCAAAGGTAAAATATGCAAGGTAGTAATAGATTCTGGTTCAACAAATAATATGGTGTCTAGGGAAATAGTGGATAAATTAAACATAGAAAGGATTCCTCATCAAACTCCTTACAAAGCATCTTGGGTAAGTGATAGTCAATCACTTTTGGTAAATGAACAAGCATATGCTGATTTTTCAGATTGGAGAATAAAAGGATAGGGTTTTATGTGACATTTTGCCCATGGAATGTTGTCACCTACTTTTAGGTAGGCCATGGCAATTTGATAGGCAATCATTATATGATGGATGTGCTAACACATACACCATCAAGAAGGATGGGAAGACTTTTTTGATGACACCATTGCAGGAGGATGCTAAAGCAAAGAAGGCAACCAAGGTCATTTTGGTGGGTAAGAAAGAGTTTGTAAAGATCAATGAAGAAGAGACAAGGAAAGTTGAGGATACCTCAAGGAGTGGGGTTGCCAAAGATCTAAGTTTGAAGGTGATTTCAGTTTTGAATGATGGAGATTAGATGGTGATGTCTGAGATGGATCAGAATAAGGTCAAAGAGCAGGTCTACAAGAAGCCACAAGGTGGTTGGAAAGAAGAAGATGCTATCATAGTAGGGGCCATTGTTTGTCCTCTAGAGTCAACAAGAGTTGAAAGACAATCATATTCTATCATCACAGTAGTACAAGAAGCATCCACCAAGGTTTTGAATGAAGATGTTCAGGCAAAGATGATAGTAAGGAAGAATGGCAAACAAAGTATAGGTTTGGTTGCAAGCACTCACTCATGGCAAGGTGTGAGTAGAGCCTACAATGCTAGGCATGAGTTTCTAATTCCATGGAAGCAAGTTGTAGTATAGAGATCATGGAGAAGGCATGAGGCAGCAGAGGATAAAGGTGGAGCAAAACAAAGAATTGACTCCTGTGGCATGAGTTCTTTTCTAGGTGGGGTGTATGGTGCAGGAGCACCTAACACAAGATGGCCTCCATGAGGCATTCAACCTAATGTTTGTTTTGATGTTCAATTTTGTCTCTAATAAGGTCCTCGTAGACCATCTACTTGATTTCAATGAGGACTATGTCCAAATATCTATCCTCATATTGTAAAAGATAGTCATGAAATCCTAGGGCAGTCATATGTTTCCTTACATTTGTAAGCCTTCCTAAGGTATGAAGGAGGCAATCCTCATGGTTGTAAGCATGTCAAAGGGTTAAAAGGTACGTTAGAACCTTGTCAAAGGTCATCAAATGTTTGAGAACATATTAAGCATAAACCAATTGATACAGTCCTAAACAAGGCAGTTACTAACTAGTAATTAGTTGCAGACAGGGCAGTTGATGGTTTGGGAACTGTTTTTGCACCTTCCATTGGTTCCAACTTCCCTCCAACTAATACAAGGCATCATGGCAAGCTTTTGAAAGCCTTGAAACTATTCATTTGTAAAGAGATGAAGATTGAAAGTGAAAAGAAACGAAGAAACATCTATTCTTTTGCAATTTCTGTGTTTTTCTTGTTGTTTCCAGCCCGTACCTAATCTTGTACGGAATTTTCATAGTCTATGAATATATTGGATGGTTAGTGGATCGAGGTAGCTTTGATTTAAAAATTGTTTGAAGACTTGACACTAGATTAGGTGGAAGATATCATTGATTTCTTACAAACTGCCTTAAACCCTGAGTGAGGGTTTCCTGAGTATACCCGATGCATTTCTCTTCATTCCATTGATCTTTTCTATTTATGATCAATGGAATGGATTGTATAATATGTAGAATAGTGGCTTGTGAAGATTTTGGAGGTAGGGGAATGGTCTGGACTGAGTTTGCCATGTAGATGACCCAACAAAACCATGTGTTGGGATTTAGAGAAGAACAGTGGCAGATAGATGGTGACCATTGACTGTGTTCAGTGGAAAATTAGTGAAATGCCAAGCATTGTGAACAACACAAAGCGATCTAGATCTGACCATGGTCTTGTGACAAGAAGTAGGAAGAGATTCCCCTAAGAAATCAGTCCATTCTGCCTTATTCTGGCTCTATCAGTCCTCCCTAGAGATTGTTACCACAAGGAAGGTACTAGTAATGTTTTGGCATGTTGTTTGCTTGTCATAGGAGCTTCTAAATTAGGTTGAGTTTATTCTAGTTGAGACCATCCTAAGGAGGATATTGTGATTGTCATTCTAAAGGAGTAGTAGTGTTGTGACTGTCTATGGAAGGCATAATAGAGACTATTGTCTTGTAGACCCTGCACAATGGGTTGATGGAATATTATATTGAGTTAGGAGTTCTGAGATATGTGTCCTAAAGTCCACTCACTTTTGTGTAATGAACAAGTATAGTTGTTGAGTTAAAAACCTTCCTGATGAGAGGTTTGATCTCTGTAAAAAATAGTGAACCTTGAGAGTCATTTCCTTGAGTTTTTGGAGTGTTCTTCTTAGTCCTTGGTGCTCTACATCAACATGAGATCTCTAAGAAAATTCAAAAAGTGGCAGGAGATATTGCCCTGAGACATGGGTTCACAAAAGAATAAGTGATAAAGGCAAGAGAAAAAGCACAAGCTGATAAGGAAGCAAAAGAAAAGAGAAAAAGTGAATCAATTGGAGCTCCAGAAGAACTTGTTGGTTTTTCTTCTGAATCAGCATTAGGGTTTGCCAGTTCTAATGCACAGGTAGATTTAGCCAACTAAATATAGGAGGTTGTGTGAGCTCCTCCCCTTCACTTCTGGTTCTGCCGCACCAAGGGGGGTGTCCCTATTTGATAAAAGTATGACCTTGACTAGCTCAATGACAGAAGGATATAACTTGACAGCAACAGGTAGAATACTCTCATGTAAGGACCAAGATTTGTGTAACAAATCACAAGATTGGCAACATTCTTGGACATATGTCTGGTTAAGGATGAGAGCATGCAGGGGTTTCCTACTCTTAATCCTACAACTAATAGGTGGAAGGATGAAATGGTTTGAATTGATATTTGGAGTTATGGGACTTTCCTAGACCCATTGAACAGACAGATTCCCAAACCAGTGCCTTATCTGGGTAGTAGAGTCATATCTAAAAATGTAAATGTCTCCCCATGACAACATTAATTCATATCCAGAGGACCTGAGAAGAATGCTACTGCCTAACAGCACCATGTCCAAGAAAGAGTATTACTTATGATCATACTTAACAGATCCTATGATGCAATCTATTTTCCTTTGTATCTGATCAAAAGCCTATTTAACCACTCCTTGAGCAGACGCAATAAATCAGACACATAGTATGTATATACTGAAAAACTTGGAAGCCCTTGACAACCTTGTTTGAAAGGAAAACAAATGACATACAGGAGACAATCAGAAACAATACACACACAGGTGTTTTTCATTTAAAATCAATTTGCATAGAAAGTCATCATAGAGAAAATCATCATTTACAAGCCAAAATAGACTAGTACACCAGACTAAGGACCGAGTCTGTAGCAAAAAATGCCTTTCAAAATGTGAACACCTTATGTTTAGAGCCAAAGCCGAAAGCCCAAAAACATCTGACCTCTAAAAAGTAACACAGCCAGACCATTTATACAGAACCGTGTACATTTTGCAATTAATTACATGGCCAGAAGTAAAAAATCCACCAGATACATCCATCAGAAAGAATGGTGCTTAGAAGTCATCAATGCAGCAGACAAGGGAGGCCTCGAGCCTTGCGCCGCCATCTGGAAGTCCTCATGCCAAAAATCAGGTACACGACTATTCAACAACTCGTCCATGCCTCAGCACAGTCGCCATTGCTGGCTCAACCACCCGTGTTTCTCTTGGAAACCATCGCATCATTCAAAATGGAGCTTCCCACCAAAATGCGTTTCACCGCAGGTTCAAAATAATACAGAGAGATTAATCCCACATGCATGCCACAAAGACTCCCTCAGCAGTTTATAAATGGGGCCGTATGTATAATAAGCGTCGAGCGCTTTTGCCAGGCTTGACACACACTCCTTCTCCAAAAGCCCATCAGCCAGAGATATACCATCGGCTCGCCCCAAAAACCTCTGACTGATCCCAATGGTCTCGCTGAGTGCAAACTCCATATTCCCTTCATCGGTGTGACCAACACCATCGGCCAACCCAAAAGCTTCCCCGCCAATATGTCGAGTCACACCGATGCATCAACAAGCTAGACTTTGCCCACTCGTTGGCCAGACACATGCCGATGACACCACACACATTCCAAGCTCTCGTCGGCCAGACCATCCATATCGGCCAAACAGAAATGAAGGCTGCCGATGATGAATATCACACCGATGCTCATTCCAAATCCCTTCATCGGTGAGATCAACACTATTGGAGCAACTGAACACTCCTTCGCCAACCACAATAGTCTTACCGATGGCACCTAGCACCCACTTCTCCTTTGGCAAGACTCTCTATTTGTCGAGTTAAACCATTGAACCGGTTCAACGGCTAGGTTCAACCTGATGGTTCAACACCGACCGCTACATTACAATCCCCTCCATCGGCCAAAACCAAAATCACAAAGCTTTGAACCATTGAACCTTTGAGAAAAGGGTTCAAGCGGGTGGTTCAACGATAGTTCAAAGACACAATCGAAGCGCTCAAGAAAGCTTTCACCGATGACAATCACTACGCCGATGAAGAACACATGAAGACCACCTCTTCAAGAACTAAGATGCAAATGCTGAAAAACACTGAGGGGCCCCAAAACTTAAAATTCTTTGGATTTTTTGGGAAGGTGCCTGCATGAAAATTGCTCAGGAACTGACAGTCAATTCAGGCACCAACAGAACCCAAGGGTGAACTAGAAAAACCAGAGGTAACAAGAAGGAGAACTAGAGGATCTACCTTTGTAGAAGCTACATCTATTCCCTCTGATCCCACACCATCTGCAAGTGTGGAGAAACCATCCAAGAAATCCACTGGAAAAGCTACAAAGAGACAGAAAATGAAAGGTAGAAGGATGTATGTCAGTGTAGGAAGAACTGATGAAGAAGTGAGGAAGATGAAAATTGAGGCCTCTAAAACCTACACCTTTGTCATTGATGTCAAAGGGGGAGAAGAAGATCAGTGAAAAATGGCCAAACATCTCAAGGGAGAAGAAATATAGACTGTTTATAGAAAGGGGGAGCAGTCAAGGCAATCAACCATTTTTCACTAAGTGTTGCCATCAATGCCAAAGGGGGAGATTGTTGGCAAGAGATACTGCTATGTTGAATAATTGAGTGTTGTCATTAATGGAAATAAGAAAAGGAACAAGGTTGGAATAGAGATTTTGGTCCGATGAAGAAGACTTAGTCATATTGGCTAAGTATTAGCAATGTATAGAAGCAGTGACAAGATAACAGTGTTTGGATTGGCATTGGTCCATAGTTGAAGACCAAGTTTTGTGGTTCTGGTATGATGTTCTTAACTCTTAGATGATCATATATCAAAGGTTTTAGCTTTTGATCAGTTCTATGCGTATATCTTCAAATGGCCTAAGTCTGGTAGAACAAAATATAGTGATATTCAGAGCAGTACACTCAGTTGTTTTGGTCCACATTTCTTCGATGTTACATATCTTGATATGTGGTTTTGAGGTGTTGTAAACACTTGTATGAAGTGTCTAAATGTAGAGTTGTAGGTTCTAAAGTCCACTGAAAAGATAGTTACAAGCTGCTGAGTATCGCTACACTGTTTGATAGAGTTTGACTGTGACAGAGTCTAAGTTCTGATGGTCTGCATTTTTCTGCTAAAGGATATTTTGCTTTTCAGTTCTATAGGTATGATTTGTGATGTATGAGGAGTCTTTGACATGCTTTGATCAAGTCCTATGGTCTGTAGTAAAATATGTAGTTTGACAGATGTACTGAATAAGTAGAAGTTTGAGTTAGAGGCTGACATGATAAGTTTGAATTGTATGCGGTAATCTCTAATGTTTAGAACTTAATCCTAAGTTGTTCAATAGTTGAGGCTAACATATGTGAATGCAATTCAAATGTTGTTTGAATCCACTGGGAGTTTTGGTAAATGAATTTGGCCGACAATCTACTTAAGGTATGAGTCATGCTTCACTTTATTAAGGCCGACCTAAGATGAAGATATCAATTATTGCAGATAGATATAAGGGATCAAATTCAGTGTTTGTGTGTTGTGGTGCGAATGTGATACACATATATGTGTGACATACAAATTAAGGCAATTTTGTGGAAGCAATAAAGAGCAGAAGAAGAGAGATCTTATTCCCATGTAAAAGCATAGCAGTGAAATAGAGCAGTCAAACATGAAGAGTTTTGAGACAATATTTTTGTGCTTTATTGGAGTTGCAACCATGCATGTGTAGATGCAATTTGAGAAGTTCAACTTGATAGTGAGCCATTCTTCCTTCTTCTTTCTTTCTCTAGGTAGTGAGCTTGTTTTGGCAATTAGCCTTTCTTATAGTGAGGATTTCTTTGGGTAGAGAGCCCTAAGGTAGTGAGACTTATTGTAATCCAGTATTGTGCTGTATTAATATATTGTGAGCTAACACTCACCATGATTTTTCCCTCTTTGGGTTTTCCACGTAAAGATCCTAGTGTTCATGTGTTATGTATTTGTGGTTGTTGTTCCTATGCTTATTCTACTTTAATATTATTAATTTTGGAAACTAGTTTATTAAACTTGTTAAGAAGTGGTTTTGTGAAATACTGATTCACCCCCCTTCTTAGTATTCCTTACTATCAACAAGGGTGAGGGACAATGTACATGTATTGTGATTGTTGTTCATGCTTCCATTTGTACTCACATTTCTCCATGTTTCATTATTCTTTCTTTTTCTTATTTATTCTAGTATCCCTCTACATTTTTGAGATGATGCTCCAAAGAATTAAGGTGCTCTTACCTCTTTCATGTTGAGCCAAAATTTAAGTGTACTTCTATTTCCATTTCCTCTCTTTGTTAATTATTCTCATGTGCGTTCTTCTCTATGTTCTACAAAATACATTCATGTTTTTTGTCTTCCTGACTTGGTGATGATGCAAAGCATTAGGGTATTCTTAGAATTTTCATGTTGAACTAAAACTATGCAATCCACTTTTACTGTACCTCACTTCTTATGACCAAATTCATCTATAGTGTTGTGTTTGTCTATGGATTTGGGTGATGTTGACTACTCATGGTGGTCATAATTATTCACCTTCTCATAACTTTCCCTAAATTTATAAATCCCTTTGTGTTATGTTCCTTATAGTATGTGCACACTACGTTTCCTATAAATCTACTTATACTCAATTCTTCTTATGTTCTCAAGCTATGCCACTATACACCTATTGTGTTGCTTATTTTCTCACATACTATACTCTTTCTAAGCATGGTGACCCCATAATAGCCATATATAATGTTTCAACTGATTTATCATACCCAAATTGTAGTGGCTTTGTCATTGCCATAACCTAGTTCCATTGTGTAGGCTCCTATGCATTCATGATCAACATCTCACTATGAAGACTCATTCACAACCATATTTCATTTTCCAACTCTATATGTAGGTGGCTTCTACATAGACAATTATATGCCAAGGTGCTCTCAATAATGGGACAGAAGCTATTTAAGATAATGATGCTAACATTAATGATAGTATAAGGTTAAGTGGTGTCAACGACTAGTGGTATGTGCGTTTATAATGGCAAGGTAGGGTGGAAGAGGTTAAAATAATCCTGAGACATTACATGCTTTCCATTCTCCTCTATTTAGTGTTTGAGTTCATTCGACGATGTCTTGTGGTTGTTCGTGGCTCTGGCAGAGTCTGTTGGGAAGCAAGGAAGGAAGACTGTATGATCAAAATCATGACTCTAGTTTCCTAGGGCTATCGGGTTAGATTTAGGCACACACATGGACCCTTTCCCTCCTTGTCACGGGGTGATCCTCCACGTCACTCTCACTCACATGGAATTAGCTAGTCAAGATGAGGCGAGACATAGCGGGGGTCTGGCTCATTGGAGAGCTAGACTTTGCGGAGAGGGGTCGACAAGTACTGTGGCCTTCATTGTTGTGTTCTTAATTGTATGTTTCATTCAATTGTTGTTGTAGTTGAGATAACCCTATGACCTGAAGGGTCACTAGTTTCTCTTGTTCTATTTGGGTTTCTAAGATTCCACCACTATGTGGGTAAGTGATTGTTCTCATTAATGTCCTCTTACCTTTGTAAGTGTTGAATGATTTCTTGTTGTATCTGGTGATGTCTAGTTTCTTCTAACAATAAGAGGACAAATGGGTCTCCTTGTGGTAAAATGAATGTTTCTTGTTGCAATCTTAGATGGATCTCTTGGATCTCATCACAGATAGCCCTCACCCACTCTCCTCTCACTCCTAAGTACATTCGTGAATTAGGATAGAGGTAGTTGTGTAATTACTAACCTTAACTAGACCTAAGGTTTTCACCTAGGGTTTGACTTTGTTTTGACTTGTTTTTACCTCGTGATGGGATTTAGGGTTTGGATGAATTCTTTAACTGAGGTTACCTCATGATGGAATCGAGGGTTTGCAATTTTGTCTACTCTAGTGTTTCTATATGCATGTAAGCTAAATGATATGCAAAACGTCTTTTTGGTATTTTTTAGTATTTTGGAAATGAAAGTGCTTTTAATCTACGAAAAGGGAAATATGTATGTAATTCTATATGACTTTTCTAATACAAAGTTAACCTATGTTTTTTTGTGTTTTCGATGATTTTAAAGTGATCTAATCTAATGGAAGGGAAAAATACTTTTTCTAACAATCTAGATCTAGAAATATGAAAGAAATTAATCTAACATGCAAGATCTAATTATCAAGGAAAAAGTAATGTTTTACTGTTCCCAAGAGCAAATTTGATTTTCTAATTACTATTAATTAAACAAAAACAATGAAGGAACTTGAGAGAAATGAAGATTTGTTGACTCCACTACCCTTAGCAATCCTTGTAATTGACAACCTCAAATCCTTTTGTGGCAGTGGGTGATCCTCTTGACAACAAAATGACACAAAGAAGCAAAAAGAAGCTTTGATGAAGCTTGTATGAGCTTAATGAGAGCTTGGATTAAGCACAATGGCATAGAATGAAGCAGTGTGATGCTACTTGATTGAACAAATAAAGCAAAAGGCACCTTCGTCTTGTAAGAGCATTTGAATGCTAAGTTGGAGAGCAAACAAGAGCTATGAGCACAATAAATTTGCCTCTGAGGAAGAGCTTTGAATCTATGCAACAATGAAAGCTTTGAAGCTTTGGAAAACTATAGAAAGAAATGAAGAAAGAGGCTCAAGGGCTTGTGAAGAAGCTTGAAAAAGTTTGTGAAAATGAGAAGAGTATTCTCCAACTCAAGCTCCACTTGGAAAATAATGAAGAGGTGAGGGGTATTTATAGGTTTGAAGAAGGGATGAGAGGTGGAATTGATTGAGAAGTTAACTCATTTGATTGACGAGTTAACAAGGATTTATTGGGGAGTGAACTGGATTGATTACCCAGTGAACTCAATTGATTAGAGAGTGATGATGCAAAGATAGCTTATCATTGAAGAAGAAATGAAGATGAGGGAATGCATGAGATTGATTGAAGAGTTAATTTGAGATCATATAGAGCTAATTATGCATGTGTGGGTGCATGGAATAGTTAACTCTATATTAGGGATCAAAAACCATGCAAACTGGAAGAAAAATAGGCAAAAATGAAGAAAAAACAAGTGAGAAACTTGATTTTTTCCACAGCTGTAAAAATGGCAGGCTCACCCCTTTCACCAGATAGGGTCACCCCTGGGCAACCATGGGTCACCTAGGGGGCAACCCTAGGTCGCCTGGGGGAGATCCGGGCTGGAGAGGGTCAGATGCAGAAAAATAGGTTGGGGGATGCAAGAAGGAAAGAAAAGGAGGGGTTCTCCATCAAGAAATAGGTCAGTCATGTGGAAGAATCTAAATCTCCACTTGCGTCAGTAGGATCTCCCAGGGGAGATCTAGAAATAATAGGGGAGATTTGGATTGGCTTAACGAAACTAAAAACTAAAAGCGGGAGATGTATAAGGAGACCTCTAGAAGGATTCTAGGAGGTGCACTAGATGAAAAACATAGGGGAGAGATGAAAACTCACCTACAATACACTCACAAGGCTTACGAGCAAGGTCAAAAGCTTAGAAAACGCAAGTCGACAAGTGCCGCAACAAGTGTCGAAAAGTGTTGCAAATGGGGAGAGAGGGAAATTGACAAGGAAGAAACAACACAAGATAAGAAAGAGGACACGTCATCAAGAGGCTTGTTGCTTAAAGGACATTATTTAATGCTTACATGTACGTGACAAGGATTTGAATCATCATAGGGATCCTTGTGGAGGCTATGCATGATTTTTGTGCTTACATATTTGCCCCCTCGGGGACGGTAGTCTACATGAAAGGTAGGTACTGTTCCAGAACTAGGCCTTACCTATTGTCTATTTTCTCTTAATTTGTACTTGTAATAACTAGTATTAGTCTGGCATTTAAATATATCAAAAGAAATAATGAAAACTGCAATGACAAACTTACCATGGATTGTTCAAGTTTGACTAGTTATTTTGCCTTTGTCGGTTTGGACCTATAGGGATAAAAACATGCAAAACGATGCACGAAATGGATGCATAAAAGCAAAAGAACACATGCTAAGCTAGAGAGGAGAATAGATTCTCCTTTTTATTGTAGATTTTGAAGAACATATTTGATTTTTAAGGATTTTGATGTTTTACAATTTTTTTTATAGGTTTTTATGATTTTTCTAATTTTTATGGTTTTTGTCAAGATTTTGCAAAGGTTTGATTTGACACTCCTTGAGGTCTTTGAGAGACCTATATTTAAGATATTTCTACCCTTGCCCCCATGCATGGGGAGACTCGCATAGTTGATTACACAGGTTTGTTCTTTTGACTTGCTAGAGTGACTTATGCTCAAAAATTGTTTTACACATTATTGTTACGAGACTTGACTCGATGAGATCCATACATAGCTTTAGTTGACATCTTGTACTTCACTTTCCCTCTTGTGTATATGGTTGGATAGAGCTTTTATTTTGCTTACGAGAATGCATAGCTAAGATGATCACATATGGATGATGTAATTTGTTTTTGTCTTTTTAGGAATATATATATGAATGTAGGTGACGATATGAAGATACAATAACACAAGAAATTTTGAAATGAAACATTTACTCTTACTCAAAGTCATGAGATATGAAATTTGACTTTATTTCTTGGAGACTCTTTTTTCTAATTTTGGCATGAATGTAATGTGGAATAAACAATATAACTGCTCTTTAATATGATTTTTGATTTAGGGGATTGCAAGTTGTCCTGATATAAGAAACCTATTCAAGGCTGTGAGATAGGATTTAGGGAAACTCAAGTGGGGAGTGGGAATGAAAAATTGAGTGTTTATGATTTTGGGCTTTGCTAAAGGCTAAACATTGATCTTTATCTAGATGAGAAAATCTGACAAGCTTTCAACTTAGACAAATAGCAAATTTTATTGATGTTCGCTAGACTTAGATCATAGATGGAAAGCAAGGTAGACCCAGGGTAAAGGATGAATGGGAAAGAATAAGGGTCCCTTGGTAGAAGATGATCCTAGAGACTACTAGACTCTTCAGTTTTGCTCATCTAGTGCCCGTGTGTGCTTTGTACCTTTATTTTTCTATTAGAATGTCACCCTTGAGGCTTCGAGATTAGACTGATCTCCACCCAAGAGTACAAACATTCAACAATCTTCTCTCTTTCACTCTTTTTTTGTATCTCTCTTTTTTTTGCTTTTCACTTTTTCTGTATTTTCCTCACTTGAATTTTCTTATTTTTTTTGGATTTTGACTTTTCAAGAAATGAATGCTTTTTGGAACTTTGATATACAACACTTTGATTTCTCAATTCTCACTTTTCAATACTCTTATTTTGATCACTCATTTTTTTATTCACTCATATCTTAGATTGCTTCCTTCAGAGTTTTGATCTTCTTGACATTTTTGGCCAAGAAAGATAAGAGGCTAAGAGCCACCTAAAGTTTTGTAATCTATTTGGACTTCTCTTGTACTAGGGAAGAATTGGGAAGGTCTACTTGCAAGCTTCCTTTGAACACTGTAGGTTTGAATATTGACTTTGTTTAGACCTAACATCTTGACTTATTAAGACTAGGATCAGTGTAAAGCTAAGAGCTAGGTTTTGATTGGAATCATTGGGAACGAAGGGGGATAATGGCAATTGTGAAAATCGGGAATCTCTAGGTCCCGAAAGGATAACATATATCTAGGAAGCATTAGACTCTTTACTAAAAGGAAAATAGTACAAGAGCAAGTCACTGACTATAATGCAATATGAACAGAATGATACAGAAATGCAAGAAATAAATTGTTTTTGACATTTTTTATTTTTATAATTTTTTTGTATTTTTATGTTTTATGATTTTTATGAGATACTAAACTCTTCTCCTTCCATAATGCACAAGATGTAGAGTCATTCCTGATGTCTTCCTTAACTATGTGTGGACCTATCCAATTTGATCTAAACTTCACTTGAAAGTCTTTGCAAGGACACTCGAAGACTTGGTGTAAAAATGTCCTCATATTTAGTGAGGAGTTTCGTGTACTCACATGTTTCATTGTTTGATGATTTGCCCCTAGCTCTATCATTTTCTATTTTTGTTGAGTTCCCATGTTTGTTTTGAAATTTTGAAGGGCAATTGGAGTTGGTGTTGACTCTCCTAGTTTTTGTGTGGATTATGATTTCAACCATAGGGATGTCTATGTCTGGTTCAATTGGAATGGCCGCTAAGTTGAATGGAGTGTAAGACTTTGCTAAGTTGGGATCCAAGGGGAATTCTCCTATTGCCCCCTTTCCTATACATTTTGAGGTCTTGTTTATGTTAAGAATTTGTTTTGATGTCTCTCCTTTTTCAAAAGTGTTGATTTTTAGGTCACTAGTGGTTTCCATGGACTTTACCTTCTTTTTGACTTGTTTAACTCTATAAAGGTTGAAAGGATCAGGATCTCCTTTGATGAAGTGGGTTTGTCCCATGTATGAGAAGTGTATTTCTTGAAATAATGTGGAGGGAATGACCCTCGTCCTATGGATCCAAGGCCTTCCTAGGATCATGTTGTAAGTGGTTTCTTCATTGATGACATAAAATTCAATTGGGAGGGTTTTGGGACCCAATGTGATTTGAAGATTGACCTTACCCATGGTTTGAATGTTTGGGTTATCATGAATTCTAAGGATGGAAGTTTCTTTTGTGATTTGAGTTTTTTCATAACCCATTCTTTGAAGAAAAGAAAAGGATACTATGTTGATTGCAGACCCATCATTGATCATTACACATTTAATGGAACAGTCTTGGACTTGGACTATCAGATGAAGGGGGAGGTCACCTTGTTTGGCTATGTCATTGTCTGAGGGTTACTTTTCAAAAATCAAATGTTGAAGAAGAACACTTTTCATTTGGAGTGTTTTGAACTATATGGTCTAGATCTAGGGCTTTGAGGAGAGTGTTCTTGTGTGTAGGAGAGCTCTTGATAAGCTCCATAATGTGAGAAAATTTTGAATTATTGGTGTCATCTGGTTGTCTGGTCCTTGTATGACACAAATTTCTTGATCTTTATCTAATTCCACAAGGCCTAAGGTGTTCTGATCAAAGTTGTGGGGACTAAGTTCTTCATCTTGTGAGAATGTTTCCATGAATGCCTTTTGTTGATGTTTTGGGAGGTTTGATATGAAGCGATGGTACCCCCGACATGATTTGATCTCATGCCCCCTTGTCTTGTGAAATGAGTAATATTTATCATGATTGTGATCTTGAGGTTTATGACGATTGTTGTAAGACTTCTTGTTTATTCTCAAGGGATAGTTGTTGGCATTTTCATTTCCCAAATTTGTATGACTATTTTAGTCACAATTGTAGTTCCTTGATGGTGAAGTGTTTGTTGATCCATCTATGTCTTCATCGCTTGTCTAAAATTTGTTCTTTGTATCATGGTTTATCAACCTTCCATTGGAATTATACTCCCTTCTTCTGCTATCAATAGTAGCTTGGTCAATTCTAAGGGCACTTTCAAGTACTTCTTCATATGATTTGTAAGGGAGTTTTTGGACTTGTTCACATATGTCATTGTTGAGAGCATGTAAGAAGAGATCACAAAGTTCTCTATGATCAATGTTTGGTGCGCTAGTTGAAGAATAGAGAATTTTTCTCCATCGTGTGATAAAATGTTCAACTAACTCATTGGCTTCTTGTTTAATTATTGAAAATTCTCGTATTCCTATCTTGACCAATTTGTTTATGTCAAAGACAACCACAAATTGATTGATGAGTTACCTAAAAGAGTGGATCAATGCTTCTGGAAGTTGATAGTACCAATCTAGAGTGATGCCCTCTAACGTTTTTGGAAAGATCTTTGCTACCACCCCAACCCAAGGAAGGAGTTCTCGCACTACCATGATGTAAGCCTTGATATGAGAGTTGGGATCACCCTCTCCTTTAGGTTTTGGAAGCTCAGGGAGAGGCCATGGTAGTATAACCTAATGAATGTTGTAGTCAAGAGGCTCCTTTAAATACTTGAGGTATGTTCCTAAGAGGGAGTTATGTATAGAGGATTTTGTTCCTCCAAACATTAGCCCTTCAAGTGGAACTTGTTGTGTTTGTTGAAAGGGTATGCTAGATTGTTGATATCCTGAAAAAGTTGGATGACTAGATGGTGTCATGTGTATATTTTGAAGATTGGGTGGGATCATTTGCAGTTGATCTTGTATCATAGGAATCCCACCTATTCAATTGAGACTTGTCATGCTGGATTGCGAGGGCAAGTGAGGCCTGAATGCTTTGTTATGTGTGTCATATGAATGGGAGTTTAGATGAGGGGTATTTTGTGTTGCCCCCTAGTTTGATTCAATTTTATCAATGCAATGATTTCCCTGTGCCCTAGGTTTTTTCTTGAATTTTTCTTTGACAACCATTTCTAGCTTTAAGAGTCCTAATTTGTTGGACCAATTTTTCTATAAGGCCTGTAAGTGAGGCTTCTTCCATTCTTTGAGTTTTACAACCTTGACATGGATTGCTTTGTGTTGGGGTTTGATTGACCCTACTTGTTCCTTTTGATGACACTTCACATGTCATGGGATTTTTATCTTGATGTATTACATGGGGAGGTTTTTGTGCCCCCAAGCTTCTTGTAAGCTTTTCTTTTGATAGCTCACTTCATTGTCTATTTGGGTAGCTATTTTCCTTTGGCTTGTTACGAGTTAGTCATGTTGATAGATTTTGCATTCTTGGCAAGTTTTGATTTCTTCAAGTTGAATGACCATGTCTTCATATGTGGGGTTGTTAAAAACCAAGAAGTTGTGGGGTGTCTATTGGATGTCCCCTAAATTTGAATACATCCCAAAAGGATTTGTTGAATGAAAGTGGGATCTTGCAATGAAATGCAAAAAGCTCAAACAAAAGGTTTTTGCTCTTCACGTCAGGTTCACCAAAATATTTGGTGAAGCTGACAGTGTACGGTGATGAATGAATTTTTGAAGTTAGAAAGCAAAACTACTTGTCCTAGAAGGATTTGCAATTTCACGTCGGGTTCACCAAAATATGTATGCTCAAAATTGTGACTCCGGTTACCTAGGGCTATCGGGTCAGATTTCGGCACGCACACGGACCCTTTCCCTCCTTGCCACGAGGTGATCCACCACGTCACTCTCGCTCATGTGGAATTAGCCAGTTGAGAGGAGGCAATAGACAGTGGGGGTTTGGCTCATTGGATAGCTAAACTTCACGGAGAGGGGTTGGCAAGTACTGTGGCCTTCATTGTTGTGTACTTAATTATATGTTTTATTTAATTGTTGTTGTAGTTGAGATAACCCTATGACCTAAAGGGTCACTGGTTTCTCTTCTTCTATTTGGGTTTCTAAGATTTCACCTCTGTGTGGGTAAGCGATTGTTCTCATTGATGTCCTCTTGCCTTTGTAAGTGTTGAACAATTTCTTGTATCTGGCATTGTCTAGTTTCTTCTAATAATAAGAGGACGAATGAGTCTTGTTGTGGTAAACTGAATGTTTCTTGTTGCGGTCTTGGATGGATCTCTTGGATCTCATCACGGATAGCCCTCACCCACTCTCCTCTTACTCCTAAGCACATTCATGAATTAGGATAGAGGTAGTTGTGTGATTACTAACCTTAACCAGACCTAAGGTTTTGACCTAGGGTTTGACTTTGTTTTGACTTGTTTTTACCTCGTGATGGGATCAAGGGTTTGGTTGAATCGTTTAACTAAGGTTACCTCATGATGGAATCCAGGGTTTTGCAATTTTGTCTACTCTAGTGTTTCTATATGCATGCAAGCTAAATGACATGCAAAATGTCTTTTTGGTATTTTTTAGTATTTTGGAAATGAAAGTGCTTTTAATCTACAAAAAGGGAAATATGTATGCAATTCTATATGACTTTTCTAATGCAAAGTTAACCTATGGCTTTTTGTGTTTTTGATGATTTTAAGTGATCTAATCTAATGGAAGGGAATTTTTTTTTCTAATAATCTAGATCTAGAAATATGAAAGCAATTAATCTAACATGCAAGATCTATTTATCAAGGAAAAAGAAATGTTTTACCGTTCCCAAGAGAAAATTTGATTATCTAATTACTATTAATTGAACAAAAACAATGAAGGAACCTGAGAGAAATGAAGATTTGTTGACTCCACTACCATCAGCAATCCTTGTAATTAGCAACCTCAAATCCTTTTGTGGCAATGGGTGATCCTCTTGACAACAAAATGACACAAAGAAGCAAAAAGAAGCTTTGATGAAGCTTGTATGAGCTCAATGAGAGCTTGGATTGAGCACAATGGCATAGAATGAAGCAACGTGATGCTACTTGATTGAACAAATAAAGCAAAAGGCACCTTCGTCCTGTAAGAGCATTTGAATACTAAGTTGGAGAGCAAAACTGGCAAGAGCTATGTGCATAATGAATTTGCCTCTGTGGAAGAGATTTGAAGCTATGCAATAATGAAAGCTTTGAATCTTTGGAAAACTAAAGAAATAAATGAAGAAAGAGGCTCAAGGACTTGTGAAGAAGCTTGAAAAAGCTTGTGAAGATGAGAAGAGTATTCTCCAACTTGCTCCACTTGAAAAATAATGAAGAGGTGATGGGTATTTATAGGTTTGAAGAAGGGATGAGAGGTGGAATTGATTAAGAAGTTAACTCATTTGATTGATGAGTTAACAAGGATTGATTGGGGAGTGAGCTGGATTGATTACCCAGTGAACTCAATTGATTAGAGAGTGATGAAGCAAAGATAGCTTATCACTGAAGAAGAAATGGAGATGAGGGAATGCATGAGATTGATTGAAGAGTTAATTTGAGATCAAATAGAGCTAATTATGCATGTGTGGGTGCATGAAATATTTAATTATATATTAGGGATCAAAAACCATGCAAACTGGAAGAAAAATGGGCAAAAATGGAGCAAAAACGAGTGAGAAACTTGAGTTTTTCTACGGTTGCAAAAATGGCAAGGTTGCCCCTTTCACCAAATAGGGTCACCCCTGGGTTGCCCAGGGGAGATCCAGGCTGGACAGGGTCAGATGCAGAAAAATAGGCTGGGAGATGCAAGAGGGGAAGAAAAGGAGGGGTTCTGCATCAAGAAATATGTCAGTCATGTGGAAGAATCCAAATCTCAACTTGCGTCAGCAAGATCTCGTAGGGGAGATCTGGAAATAATAGGGGGAGATTTGGATTGGTTTGACGAAACTAAAAACTAAAAGTGGGAGATGGATAAGGAGACCTCTAGAAGGCTTCTAGGAGGTGCACTAGATGAAAAACATAGGGGAGAGGTGAAGAATCACCTACAAGACACTCACAAGGCTTAGGAGCAAGGTCAAAAGCTCAGAAAATGCAAGTTGACAAGTGTTGAAAAGCATTGCAAACGAGGAGAGAGGGAAATCGAAAAGGAAGAAAAAACACAAGACAAGAAAGTGGACACGTCATCAAGAGGCTCACTGCTTAAAGAACATGATTTCATGCTTACATGTACGTGACAAGGATTTGAATCATCATAGGGATCTTTGTGGAGGCTGTGTGTGATTTTTGTGCTTACAAAGACAGGTGGGGATCCAATGAGGAAGTATAAGAAATGTGTGTCGGGGCTGAATGCTACAATGGAATTCATCAATTACATCGATAATAAAATTGAAAGTCCCAATTTGAGGAAATGGAAGACTAGAATTTGGAATGTTTTGATTGAGCTTGATGGGAAACTAGAGGTGGCTTTGAGGAAGGCTATGGAAAAATTCTCTCTTGATGGAAAGTGTTTAATGCAACCCAAGCATTTTCTTATGCCTCTCTCATATTGATGGTTGCAAGTTTCTACCCGATGCATGATGATGTAGGGGACGTTGGACTAGGTGGATGCCTTCCATGACTACATTATGACACATCTACATGTGATAAAAAAGCATCAAGAATGCCTTCAGTTGGCCATTGAGGCTATTGCGAAGCATGTTGGTCTACAGCTACCATAGGAGGCCATTCCCACCTTCTCTACATGTTGTGACTTGTCAAATGAGAGCCAGGGGGTGGAGGTGACAAAGGTGGTGGCGGAAGTCTATATGTTGAAGCTGAAAAGAGTGATGGTGGACAATAAAGATATATGTGTTGTCTTTAGTTTTTGGCATGGTATGTGAAGTTAAGGTAGGGTTTTAATATTTCTGGCAGGTTTAACCATTTTTTGATCAGTTAGAGGAATGTTTGTAAAGATGTATATGTAGGTTTATGTTTTAGGAAGAGGGCCTGTTTAATTTTCCCTCTTCGCTCAATTTCTATTGAGACTCTGTTTCAGTGGTTGGTTATGTTTCCTCAGTACTGGTGATGACAATTTTTGTTTGGTGATGGAATTAGGCATAGTATGGTTTAAATCCTATGTTATCAAATATGAAAGTAATATATGTAGTTGCTATTATGCAAAGCATGTCTTTGGTTTTTCTATGGTTCCTGGGCCACAATCCAAGTTTTTTAAACAAAAAAAAAAACTATATGCCAAGGTGGCTCCTCCATAGTCAATTCTATATCTAGGTGACTCCACAATAATATCCATATTCCTTTCTTGATTCTCTTTACTTTCTTGACTCTCTCATAGCCTCTTCTTCTCACTTCAACTTTAAAGATGATCACCCATGGATTGGACCTTATTCTTTGTTTTGCATGGTTCAACAAAGATTAAATTTTAGTTTATAGTGTGATGTTATTTTGGTACATTTTTTCTCTTAACAAATTTTGATTGCTTCTTCTTGTCTATGAACATTATAAGCTTGAAAAGGATTCCTAAGCAATGGCAATAGTACAATAGTGTGCCCCACTTTTTGGCCTCAGTGAGATACTCAAATCAACATTTTTCACTCAAATTTCACTTTATGTCATTTATAGCAAGCAAACCATTAGGAATTTTAAGATGATGTGAACTAGTGATTTTTAAGATTTTGTCTGTAGATTCTAATTTTTTCATTAATTTAAAAAATGCTTTGCCTCATTTTTAAATATTTGTTAATGACTTTTTTTTTATACTTTATATTATTTTTAATGAGTGATATTATGCCCTCTAGAATAACATTTTTTAGAAATAAGATAAATTCATAATTTCTTAAATATGGATCAATAACACTGATATTTAGCGCCTACATATTTTTTGTTGCATATTTTATTTATTATTAATTTTTGAATTCAAATTAATTATAATTTAGAGTAATATTATGTCATCTAGCAAAACATTTTTGTGTATATCTTAATTTTTTTATTGAAATAAGGACATCAATATGGAGTGTTGTAGTTTTTAGAAAAAAAAATCTATGTGCATTGAATAAAGGCCTTTGGTAAAAAAACCTATGTTCACTAGAAAATAGAAAATAAATATAATAATTATATAAAACATATTACAAATTATACATTTCAAAAAGCTTACACTAAGGGCTATGATCCTACAAAATCTCATGTCATGGTGACTTCGTTTGATTGCTAAAACCTTGCCCCAAATCATCATTTTTATAGAAAACCAAGTGAGAAAAAGTTGGAGGTTCACTCAAGGGCCTCCATATGAAGGGTCTTTAAATTAAGGAAACTTTTGACCAAAGGCCCTTTATTTGAAGGTCCTTTCTTATAGGTGTTTTTGACATGCAACATTTTAAAATGGGAAAAAGGACCTTCTTTCAAAACCCCTCTTCATTCCAACCATATTTACATGTGGCAAGCATTGTACCTTTGAATTAAGGAACTTCATTCGAAGGTGTGACATTTTCCTTCCAAGATTCATTTTTGTGTCTCATCCCACAAGTGGGACACACCTTTATGCTTCCACCAACAAAATAAGAAAAGGACAAATGAAAAAGAAGAGCATAGTTCTTAGTAACCTGTCGATGTATCCCTTATATTTCAAGTATAGTAATTAATATCTATTTACTTTAATATTCTTGATTTACCTAGTTCACAAGCCCACTGAAGTAGGGGGGAAAGGGAAGGTGCATGAAGATAGGAGACCAAATTGGAGGCTTAAAAAGTGGCCATTTTTTCCAAAAAAATAATGAAAGTTGAACTTCAATGAAATGTTCAAGGTTCCTACACTCAAATTTTAAAGATGATTTTAGAAAAAAAAATTATAAAATCTTAAATCTAATTTCTAAACTATAAAAAAATTAATGATGAAATTTAAGAGGGTCAAATAGTTTCATTTCTAATATGCCCTCCTAGTTTTCATTTAAATATAGTAGAAAATTAGGTGTGTGTTACCCCCTCCTTCCCCCTACCCCCCACCCTCTTCATATATTTTTTTGTGTTTTCATGTCACAACTCAACTACTATGTCTACGAAGAAGATAGACAAAACATTCCTATAAATGAGATTAATTCAAATGCCAAATAATCATGTATATATCTAAGTTGGTTTATATGTTATTTACGAAAATTCACATAAGATAGTTAATGCCATGACACTTTGATGAATTTGTGTTTGAATAGAGGTCAACATAAACATGTACCTTATTAATTAAATAAAGTACAGATCATTAAAACATAAATAAAGCATAATGAACTTGTGATCTTTTAAAAATCACAATCAAATCAATTACAAACAACAATTAATGTAAATTTTTCTATTTTTTCTTCCATACATATAAACTAATATCTTACAAAATTCATCCATGTTGTCATCAAAGAAGGTTCTTATAAGTACAATTATTAATATAGAAACAAGTATAATTAGAGAAGTACAAATTATCAACAAGAGCATATTTGATATCAATCTCTTTCATATTAACCCTAAGCTATAGTCTATCAATAAGTATGGGCCAAAAAATAAATCTCTATACATATCTTGCAAGCACATTCTCAAAGTTAGATTATAATTATATAGTTCCTTTACAATAGACATTCAATTTAACGATATTTACATGCCATATCATTTTTCTTAATATGGCACCTTTACCACTTTACCATGAATATAGTTATTTGCAAGAACACATGATTTGTCAATAATGGGACAGAGAACATCATGAGGACATTTTTCCAACCATAAAGCCTTGATAATCTCCCCCATTCACCACCCAAACTAGGTGGGGCCCTACCCTTCACCAATAGGGTCATGAATGAGAACAACATAGGGAGAAGGTAAAGGTAACTAGTGTGGACGACTCAACAAATGACACATGTATCTTCAAAATAACAAAATACGTTGGCCAAGGATTTCATATACAAAGTACAAATATACCACTCATTTCCATGGTAGATAAGATAACTGTCACACCCCAAATTTTGACTATGTTTTACTTTTTACTTGCATGTAATTAGTACCTGATTATGCATGATTAATGATTTAACGTTATGTGGAAATGTCAAGATAAATCAATGAAATCATAAGTTAATGTTTACATGTTTAGAATTTATACATGTGATTCTATGTTGTCATGATTATTTATTCATAAGGTATATGGATTGACTAACAATGCACTAATCCCAGTTTGGTGAATGCAAGTTGTAACAAGGAAATAGGTTTGCATCCTTCGAGAAAGAGAGGGTGAGCATCATAGGAGAGAAGACAATAGATGTTTAGAAAGAATGGATTCGTTGTCATCTAAGTCTTGTGCTTACAATGTTTAGTGAACCCTCATCAAGTTTGGTAAGTTGTGTTCAACCCAACTAGTCTAAGTTTGGTTTTGATTCAACAATCATTGATCTATTGTCAGCATCCATTAACATAGGTTTTTGTCATAAAACCAAGTCTGGATAGAATGACCATTGACAAAATATGGTTGATAGTCATTATCATCTTTACATGAGATGAAAATAATCTATTTTAGTAGTTAAACTACCTCCTTTTTAGTAAAATCTGATAGGAGTATCATTATGTCAATCTATTAATTTGTTGTTAAGCTATTTGAAAAGGGGAGATTACTTCAAATCCATCCTTATATTCTATTTTTTTATAGAAGTAACATATGTATATGTTTTATTTAATGATAATATGTTGTTATTCTCTATTGTTTTGATCTTTAGGTTAAACCTTTCCTTTTATGTCAATAAGCATTACGTGGGATGTGGTAATTAATTTTAAACCACCACTTGCTCTCATGGTCCTTTAACTTATAACCTCCTCAATAGATAAAAGGAGAAAATATTCAAAGTGGTCTTAAATAGACATTATCTCCATCTTTATATGCATGTTGCAAGTATGTGGTAATCGGTGTTGTCATTGATGTCAAAAAGCTTGTGTTGTCATTGGTGTCAACCGTATCTTCTGATGAGGTTATTATTGTTTGATTCAATTTCTTTGCTAAAGGTGGTTTGGTTGCTTTGTATAGATGCTGAAGATGTTAAATATATATATTTTTTGTTGGGTTTCCAAGTGATTTTGAGAAAATTTGATTAACAATGGAAACAATGTGTTGAAGAAGTCTTCTGGCTTACATAGTACTATTCGAGTTTTTGCTTTGCATTTCTTTTGTGTTGGAGATCTAAGTGTGTAGTTTGGATATGTTGTTTAGAAGTGTTTGGAGCTGCTAAATCTAGAATTTTGTGCTCTGGATCATTGTGTAGTGAAAGTTGTGTTCACTAGTTTGAGTACAATGTTTGACAGTGTTTGCAGTGTGTCTGGGAGAAAGTGTTTTTCTCTACATTTCTTCTTAGAGTGGTTTTAGGTGTTACGGTTCTAGATGTATGCTTATAAGTTCATTATCTATCTTCAATCTAGAAGGTTTGTGACTTGATGCTCTAAAAATTGATTTCTTGTGTAGTAGAGTTTGACAGTGTTGTTTGTAAGCATAACGTGAACTTTCTTCAGGTGAAAGTTGTTATGGTTGAATTTGTTGACTTTCAAGTGACTTCAAGATGTTTGTGGATGTTTATAGATTGTGTTAAATCTTTGTGTAAGATCCTCAAGGTGTGTTTTCCTTTGAGGAAGCGTGATCGTAAAAGTTCATCGTGTTAACACAAGTTTGGTTGACTTGGTTGTTTACACTAATTGCAGTTGTGCTTTGTTGATTGTGAAAGCATGACGAAGTGTGTAAGAGTGGATTTAGGTCCATGCTAAGGTGTGGTGTGGTCTGCATTCATTCCTTTCCTCCACAGGAATGTTTAGGTCCAGACCTAATTTTAATTTCATGAGGTAAGATGTGTTGCCGACCTTGGAGATTGATTTCAAGGTTGATGGTGGTATAAATAAGTGTCAAGATTTCATGTGTGTGAGTGGACATGAGGGATATGATGTATGTGATGTGAATTTGATCAGCATAGTAAGAGCTTTCATGTGTTAGGCTACTAGATGCAGTGAGCAGAACGTGTCTACAATCTTTCAGTGTTGTTGTGAAGGTGATGTTTGTGTTGTGGTATTGATCTTCAATGAAACTGAACTCCATGCATGTCTTAGATGCAATTATATTAGTTCATCCTTGGTAGTGAGCCTTCTCTTCTATCTCTTTCTTCTGGACAGTGAGTCCCTTGGCAGTGAGCCCTTTGGCAGTGACCCTTTTGTAATTCAGTATTGTTACTACATTATATTGTGAGCTAGTCCTCACCGTGGTTTTTCCCTTTGAGGGGTTTTCACATAAAATATGGTGTTCTCTTTATGTGTGATGTTGTTATGATTCAGTTTTAGTTATTTTCTTTTCATGCTTAATCATCATAGCATAATTAAAGGTTAATGTGGATCTAAATATTTATGAGGGTTTAAAAGTTTATGATACAACTGATTCACCCCCCCTCTCATTTGTATTGTGCATTCAACAATTGGTATAAGAGCAAGGTTCCTTGGAAGAGAGCTTAACAGCTCGAGGTAGATTTGGGATGGCACATAAGAAGGATGTTCCCTTGTTTGATGGATCTTTAGAAGATGAATGCATGCCTATCAGTAGTGAAGAACTCAAGATTTATCTTGAAGACTTAGAGAGGACTAAAGAAGAAATCAGAGATATCTAAAGGAGAATGTGAAAGAAGCAGATGGACATATCATAAAATTAAGAGAGCATATCAAGAAATTCAAAAAAAACATAAGGAGGTTAGTGAACAATTGAGGCTAGCAAATGAATCCATGAATGGTCTAAAAGTGCAAGTTGAAGAAAAGACAAGAGCTGAGGAATATCTACACTCAATGGTGAAAGGAAAATCTGAAGAATGTATAAGGCTTGAACAAGAAGTTGTGAAACTAAAATTAGATTTGGAGAATGCAAAGAATTATGAAGAAAATTTCAAGATAAGTTCTGCAAGGCTTGATGAGGTGATTGCAAGTCAAAAAAGTCCCAATGATAAAGAGGGTTTAGGATTTAAAAAAGGTGAAAGTTTAAAATCAGACTAGACTTCAAATCAGAGGAACAATGCCAAGGACATCTAGAATCAAAAAAATAAAGCTAGAAGACCTCCAGTCAAACAACCAAATGCTCAAAGGTATCCATCTTTCAATGGTTCTTATCATTTATGCAATAAGTATGGACATAAAGCAATAGATTGTAGAAGTAGAATGAATCAAAATGTTCTATCCTTCTCTAGTCAATGCTTCACATGTAATAAATTTGGTCATAGTTGTTGTATGCGGAAGTAAAGTGAGTTAGAATTCTACTAGGTGGTTTACATACAATAAGATGGGACATAGAGCTAATGAGTGTAGAAGTCAAATGAGAAATGGCTATGGAAATGATAGAATAGTTAAATATTTTAGTGGCTACTATTATACATGCAAGAAATTTGGGCATAAAGCTAACCAATGTAGATCCAGAATAAATGGAGGGAATACTAGTCAGAGGAATGTTATGTGCTACAATTGCAATAAACCTAGACACATTTCAAAGTTCTACAGAGACAGAAGCATGAAAAAGGATTATCTGGTAGAGAAGAACAAACTAGTTTAAAGGGTTAATCTAATAGAGACTAAGAAGGAGATGAATAAGATTTGGATAAAGAAGGAAGTAATAGAGGTTAATGATGAACCTGTATCGGCATCTGGTGCAGATGTTTCCTCCAGGAACTGAGATGAGAGCTTTGGCTCAGGGGGAACTTTAATAATGCAAATTTTCTCTCCCTTGCCAAAGGAATGGTGTTGATGCCTTAGGATGAAGAGATAAGATTAAGGATTAGCAAGAACAGTTTATGTCAGGACAGAGATTCTAATTGCAAAGGATAAAGGTAGAGCTGTGAAGATTAGCTTGGTTTGTAATTTTGCAAGAGGATCTTATCCTCCACAATACCTTTTCTAAAAATTTGATTAGGTATGAAGACATGTTATGAATTTTGGCTAAGTATATGTCTAGTAAAGTCAAGCTTCAATGTTTCAGTAAGTTGGTCCACATTTGTCTGCTATTGAAGATATTACTCTATGGTTCTGGAATATGGTTATTGATCATTGGATACATCTACATCCAAAATTTTGTTTGATCTTGATGATTAGATTGAAAGTAATAAGTAACAGAAGTTTATTTTGACAAAACACAGTTGTTTCTAGTACAGAGTAGTTTTCATGTTGATTGGAGGTGTTTGAGGATCTATAGATGAACTCAGAGGTGAATGGATATGAATCAAATGAGTCTTCAAGTAGTGAAGAAGAAAAAGATAAAGAGAAGAAAGTGCAAGTTGAAGAAGCTCTGAAAAAGGTTCCTAAGACCCCTAGGTTTGTGCAAAAGCATCACACTGAAGACCAGATCATTGGTGATAAGAGCAAAGGTGTATTGACAAGAAGGAGAGCTACTGAAGACTAGATGATAGAAAAATTACAAGTGGTGGTTCATTCTTTCTTGGATGTAGGTTGGTGTCTTGGCCAAGTGATATGCAAGATTCAGTGTCTTTATCTACTACAAAGGTAGAGTATATTGCTGCAACATCATGTTGTACATAGGTGTTATGGATGAGACAAACCTTGAAGGATATCATAGTTGTGTGTGATGAACTTGTTATCACTGGGAATTGCACCCATATGTAAGGCTGGTTAAAGCATTGCAATTATGTGTAACATGGGACTAATCTCAGGTTGTGGGTGCCCTATGACGAGATTAGACCTCTAGATTGTGGGCTGGTTCCCTTCAAATGTTCTAAATTGAGATATATGTTTTTACTTTTTGGGAACAGGGAAAAAAGAAACTAAATGAATACTAAAGGTAAAATGGTGATGCACCTGATATGGATAAAAATAATGCAATCTGATTCACAATGTTTGCTCAGAAATCTGACTTCTACACAATCCAGACTTGGCATAAATATCACAAAAATGATTCTAAGGAAGGTTTGAAAACAAGTTTTTATGAAGGAAATGGTTTTTTCATAGAATGAAAAGACTATTTCTATTTAACACAACCTAATACCTGTGATGAATTTATGTTTTAATGTTGTAAACAATGAGGTGAGACAATAATTTTGAAGGTTTTAATAATAAAACACAGCAAAATTTCATCAAAATCACTTCAACATTCAACACTAAAAGGAAAGGTAATTCAACTGATTTGAAATAACAAAGGAAATATTTGCAAAAAGACAAAAGATAACCTATAACCTGCCGATCTCTCAATAAAATTGTAAAAGTGAGCTACAAGAATTCTCCAATCTATCTAAATCAGAATGAGAATCAAGAACTAGAAAAAATAGACTCTTGCTTTACAATATATAGTCTTGCTCTCTCCAAGGGGCATGCAAAAAATATAGACTTGTAGATAACTGCCTCTAAAAATACTCATTCCCGAGCAACCTCAAAAATTCTCAAAATTAGGGTCTAAAACTGCCTCAAATTGAGCAAGAATAGCTTCAATTTGGGCTTCTCCATGTGTTTGACCAAAATTTTGACCAAGGATCCTAAAAATACTGCTAAAAGTTATGCAAAACCTCCTAGGTGGCCTAGTTAACTCAACTAATCAATTTGCGTGATTTTACAAGAGCAAAATTGATTGTGAGTAAATAATAAAGTAATAAAATATTACTCTATTATTGGTTACAATTTGCTTTATTTTTTATTTTACAACTTGTGGAAAATAATAAAGTAATTTATGAGTATTACTTTATTATTTATTTACAATTAATAAATGTGTAAAATCATGCATGATTAGAATAAAAATATACTCCTTATCACTCCAATACATTTGAGAAAAAAAAAATCTCCCTCTGCAAGGAAAATAAAAAGAACTGTCACTCTTGTAGCACTCCATGTACAAGACAAAATTGCATAAATATCCTTATCACTCCCTCTTGTTGACATTGTGCACATACATCCATCTCTCAAATCTCCTTATATCCACATATGCCAAATTTGAAGTTAAGGAAATAAAACAACTCCACTATGCAATTTGATCCCATGCATAAAAATGTCCATCATATGCTGTCACCATCAATACTACTACCATGCAATTGCCACATCACTACAAGACAAATACCTAATTAGCCATGAAGTCATATCTCCACCATGCATAATGAGCTTACCCTTGAACTCCATGTATTTCATATGCATATACCATGTCTAAGAATCATCCACCCTCTTGGTTGTTAGTCACCATGCATAAACTTGAAACCTATCCTTGGATGCTTGGAAATGAACAAGGGACCTAAGCATGTGATTTGTTATGCCTCCACCATTCGACCACCAAGGAATCTTCACCATGCATAAAATGTTATAAGGCTTGGAGCCTTCCCACATGTTAAATTAGTCTCTTGACTTAAAAAGAGCCAACCTCCAAAGGTTTGTTGTCGGCCACTATGTGTTATGATTGCTAGGGAAAGTCTTGACCCCAACAACAAATTTGGATAAGGTAATAATTGGTTTTTCTTAAGTCAAAAATTGCACTTGAGAAAAAAGAACCTTTGAACAAAATAGGGAAACAACCCTAATCTTTGCTCATTCACTCTTCTTTTGATTTCTCTCTTTGAGCTCTGCACAAAACATGTCTGTTGAGGGTTTCAAGTAGCTCCATGGTGGCTCTAGTTTTCTCCTTTCAATGGCTCTTCGTTGTCGTTGTCATAGAACTCTGCATGAGCTAGGAAGAAAGTAACTTTGCTCTCTGGAAGTTATGAAACATTTGAGTATCTATAGCTTCCTTCATCTGTATGGTCACGGCCTTCTTCACTGTTATAAACTCCTCCATTGTTGTGCACTCTTCTCTTACCTTTGTTCTGTTTCTGTGTGCTTCTTTGGTGATGGTCTTCATCTGCTCTTCTTGGAAATTTGAGGCCACTGTGAGGCCATGGAAGATCTTTCTTCCTGCTAGCAACAAGGTAAGCACTTGCTATCTAGTCTATGTAGTTTCATTCTTCTTTGGTCTCACTCCTTATAGCATGATAAACTATAAATAGACGTGGGTATTGCATTTTATAGCAAAAAATGTTGTCTCTATCAGCCATGGCTACATATTTCTTCTTTTGTCTTAATCTATTTCATATGTAGAAAACCTGAGGGTTTTGAAGTTTTAAAGTAGGGTTTCGACTTCTCCTCTATTTCTAGAACTTCTACCTACCATGGCTATGCTTCTCTTGTTAATAGGCATCAAAAACTGTAACTTACTAGAGGGTTTGTAAGCTTTAAAGTTAGGGTTTTAACTTCATCATGCACAAAAAATTCTTGTAATGCCATGGCCATACTATTTTACTTGATCTCTTTCTCTTTATACTGTAGGAAATGAAAGGTTTGAAGTATCTGTGAAGAAATCTTGTTTATTTCGTAGATGGGTATACCCTCTTTCTTGTTTCTTGTTCCTCCTTATTGGTTATGAACGTATCATGGCATCTTCTTTGAAATCTCTCAACTGTGTCTGCAAGAACATCATTAGGGTTTGGTCCCTTGACATGGGTATACAGTCTTTTCAAAAAGAATGGCCTCTTTCTCTGCAGCACCACCTTGACTGTGATCTTGTCTCCATCTATTGGCAAAAGTTTAAGGGTTTTGAAGTATTAGAAATGGGTTTTCTTGCTTTACTTCTCATAATACTTCTCACCTCCTTGTGACTGTCTCACATTTGTTGATGACTCATTTACCTTATTATTCCACTGTGGCTAATGGGTAGAAGCATATGTTAATATTCTGTTATGATAGTAACCTTTTGATATTCTATATAATGGCTTTGACATTTACCTCCATTTGCATCTGTAGCATAGATTGCACCATTTTATAAGGTTCTTCTATAGAATATCTCTTCAGGTTGCATGAATGTAATGTGATGAACTGTTTGGTTGTGTCATCATCATTTGACTATGGGACTATCTTTCTACTATAACTAGATTCTACCATGGCATAGAGATTAAGCTATCTTTTTCTTTACTATTTGTGGCATTCTTGAAATGCACCTGTAGCTTGGATAACATGATTTTTTGTTTCTTGTTGTCTTTCAAGTCTTATCTGTAGCATATGTACATGTCTTTATTCCATCTTAGCTGGTACAGCTGTAGCATGCCTTCGTGTATCCTTATTGTTGGTAGGTGGCGACTGATCAGGAAAGTACTGTACACTAGCCATGTATCCTCGCCGGGTTTTGGGGCCGACTTAAAAAATCCTAGGGCCGACTTAAAAAATCCTATTTTTTATGACTGACATAAGAAAACCCTAATTTTTGTAACCAACAAAAAGGCTTGATAAAAAGCGGCCAAGGGTTAGGGTTTGAGAATTGTATTGTAGCATTTGCAGCGGTATTGAGTTGCAAGGATTGCTGATTGTAATCGGTTTGATTTACTGGATAATAATATTGGACTCTCTGTTTGGTGGATGTAGCCAACAGGCTAACAGTTCTTTGTATACAGACAGTCAGAGTGCCATACATCTTGCAAAGAATTCTGCCTTGCATTCAAAGACCAAACACATAGAGTTGAGGTATCACTTTATTCGGTCGGTGTTGGATAATGGACAGTTAAGGCTGGAAAAGATACATACAGATGAAAATCCAGCGGATATGTTTACAAAGGCCGTGACAAGGGAGAAGCTGAGCTCCTCTTTAGCTTTGATTGGTCTTCTAGACTGCACGCACTAAAATTGAACAATAGAGTCCAAGGTGCTTATTTCCAGTGGGAGCTGCATGCGCTGCGGTGTCGTCCAGGATCAGTCTCCAAGTGGGAGATTGTTTTGGTGTGGAACCTGATTAGTCTCCAAGTGGGAGATTGTTGGTAGGTGGTGACTGACCAGGAAAGTACTGTACATTAGCCATGTATCCTCGCCGGGGTTCGGGGGCGGCAGCCCCCGAGAAACGGGGGTTCGGGGGCGGTAGCCCCCGAGAAAAATTTTTTTAGGGCCGACTTAAAAAATCCTAGGGCCGACTTAAAAAATCCTATTTTTTATGACCGACATAAGAAAACCCTAATTTTTGTAACCGACAAAAAGGCTTGATAAAAAGCGGCCAAGGGTTAGGGTTTGAGAATTGTATTGTAGCATTTGCAGCGGTATTGAGTTGCAAGGATTGCTGATTGTAATCGGTTTGATTTACTGGATAATAATATTGGACTCTCTATTTCGTGGATGTAGCCCGAGTTTGGGTGAACCACGTTAAATCTTGTCTCTCGCTGTTATTAATTCTGTGTATTTCCATTTCTCTGTTTAATCTTTATTTGCATTTAATTGATATCTTCTGCCGGCTAACCCTAACACTTATACCTGTAGTCATTTTTTTTCATGTTTTATAGTATACATGTAGCTTCCTTGTGCATCTTTAGATCTCTTCTGGCTGTTCATACTTTCATCATTATGCACCTTTGTATTATAAATATATGCCCTTTATCCCTCCATTCATCTGTGATCATTCATGTGCCCACTGACTGCCTATTTTATCAGTTTTCATGTTCTTCTGTAGATGGGCAATGACCATTATGATGTATCATGAATGTCTCCTGCTTATTTAAACTACTTCACAAGTCACTATCATGACCATCTATAATGAAGATGACTGCATTTATTCTTTTTCTTGTAATGTATCTTTCTTTATGTCATCATGACATCTTTTTGACTGCACTGTATACATGACAGCATCTTGCATGGCATCCTTTTTACTATGTTGCATCTACTTCTGTGTTGTATCCTTTATAGCTTGTAATTTCATACATGATAGTCTCTTGTTTTTGCATATGTACTCTGAGTGTCTTTATCATTCGATGAACAGTGAGCATCCTATATGTATCTATTATTTGTATCTTCCACCTTAGTCATAACTGTCTCTCATTTGATCTTGAAAGTTGATTTGACTGTCATGTCTCCTGACCATTCACTGTGTTGGGGTGTTTGCTTATGTATCATATGCTTCATCCCTCGATGCTTGATTGTTTGAACATTTTACTCCATTTAGAATGTAGCATTTGATCTTCATGTATCTTTTGATGGTTTGAAGTTCTGAGGCATTGGTGGCAGCCTTTTACAAAGTTTATATCTTCTTTTTGGATGATCGCACACCTACGTCATACATATTGTGAAGTTATATTTATGGTAGTCAAGTTGGCATAGTATTTTATAATTGTCTTGCCTTCCACTATTCCATCTGTTGTTCCATGTGGCATTTACTTGACTACTTCTATGAGACACTTGTAAGTTTGAATTTAATATAGCTGTTTAAACTTTGATCATCTTTAAACAGTATGAAAATAATATGAGAAATACCTGGTATGCAATGTTGTTTCATCTTACTCCTTTGTCATAATGAGATTACCTTTACAAGATTTATTCAGCAACTTGTTCAAATGATACATAAGTTCTTGTATCTTCCTTGCTCTATCTCTCTTCTCTTTATCAGGCACAATAATCTGAAACTTGTATCACTCTTGAGATGACTGTAATCTGATTTTCTAAATTTATCTTTTTGTCAATCTTGATTTAGTCATATAGCTCTGATTTGTTTCAATAATTTGTAATGATGTCATGATGACATCTTCTTTATGTAAGTTGATTAGATGATGCATGATATAGCTTAGAATGATGCATCCTATCTTTTTCTGGTACTCTTTTCAAAAAAAATGAAAAGAAACATGCTGGGCTCAAAACCTTGTGGGAGCCACATTTAATCCACATGTTTATTTGTCTTCAAATCAGCAACAAAATTTGTCATATACCTGCACAGTGAACAAACAAGCTAGCATAAAAAAGTACTTGATAGCATTGATTGATCTCTTTCATGATTTCTTCTTGATCTGTATCATTATCTGATCTAAATTCTTATCTGAATGCATGATATGATAAGTAGATGTCTCTGTTTGATAAAAGCATGTGGTAACTATAAACATCCGGAGCACTAACGGGGCTGTCCCAAAAAATTTTGCAGGTTTCAACTAGATGGTGGCTTGGATTGAAGCATGAAGACTAGTGACTTGAAGACCAGCTTCAACAACAACCTCCATCATCAGGAAATGATGGATGTTCTGATTTATCATATGTTCTTTTCTCTTTTCTTTTATCAAACAGATACATAGCTTGCATTTTTACAATTGTTTAGTTTAGTTACTCCCACAGCTTGTGTGGGACACATTTGAATATTTTTTCAAAACATGATCAGTTAGTTTCTCTGATGCATATGATGTATATGTTTTTCCTTTTTAATCAATGCATGAGATAAAGTAACAGATACTTGGATGTATGTTCAAAACATAACATGAAATAATAGTGTAATACAACATCTTTCTCTCTTTTATTCAAAACTAATTAATCTGAATAATCAATTTAACTTATAACTCCTGAAAGATCAAACTTTGTAGAACAATTGTATCTCCTTGAATGTTTTATCCTTTGATAATCAATTCTTTTGTCATGATAACTTATCAGTCCTGATTGGATTGATGGGTTATCCTGACAACTGGATCCTCTTTTCAACTTTGTCAAAGTGTCAACCATTCAAGAATGCATAACCTTGAAGTTTTCTATTATTCATTCTGAACAATTACACCTAGGTCCAACTAATTTTTAGTGTGAACAAAAAATTAGTAATAGAACCAATTCCTATCTCTTGTGATAATAAAAGTGCCATTAACATTTCAAAGAATCCATTGATGCATTCAAGGACAAAACATATTTCAATCAGGTATCACTTTCTGAGAGAGAAGGTTGCATAGAATGAGGTAAAGCTTGAGTATGTGCCTACAAAGGATCATGTTGCTAGCATATTAACTAAGGCTCTTCCTAAGAATACATTTGAGTATCTCTAGGAGAAGTTAGGAGTTATTGACCATCCCTTTTTGAACTGGATGCATAAAAAGTGCATCAATCCAATGTGCTTCAAGATTCATTCTTTTCTAAACTGATGATGGAGGCTACCTCTCAGGGGAAGCAAGTAGTGGCATTGATGATTGTTGCAGTCAGGGGGAGTAAGAGTTGATACAGTTTAGTGTGTACTTCTACGGGGGAATATTCATAGCAGTAGTGAGTAGTGCAAGTATGTGTAGTATCATAAAAAAGTAAAACTTGTGTCACCCTTTGCCATTGATCTCAAAGGGGGAGATAGTTCTTGTGAAAAAGAAAAGAGTTAGTAATAAGAGAGATAGTAAGATGTATAAAATAAAGGGGGAGTGTAAGCAAGTAAAGAAGATTGGTAAAGACTTGTGTCTTGATGGTTTTTCACATCACGTGTTTCCATCAATGACAAAGGGGAAGATTGTTGCAAGTATGTGCTAATCAGTGTTGTCATTGATGTCAACAAGCTTGTGTTGTCATTGGTGTAAACTATGTCTTCTGATGAGGTTATTGTTGTTTGATTCAATTGCTTTGCTAAAGGTGGTTTGGTTTCTTTGTATAGATGTTGAAGATGTTGAGTATATATATTTTTTGTTGGGTTTCCAAGTGATTTTGAGAAAATTTGACTAGCAATGGAAACAGTGTGTTGAAGAAGTCTTCTAGCTTACATAGTACTATTCAAGTTTTTGCTTTGCATTTATTTTGTGTTTGAGATCTAAGTGTGCAGTTTGGATATGTTGTTTAGAAGTGTTTGGAGCTACTAAATCTAGAATTTTGTGCTCTGGATCATTGTGTAGTGAAAGTTGTGTTCATTAGTTTGAGAACAATGTTTGACAGTGTTTGCAGTGTGTCTGGGAGAAAGTGTTTTTCTCTGCATTTCTTCATCGAGTGGTTTTAGGTGTTGCGATTCTAGATGTATGCTTATAAGTTCATTATCTGTCTTCAATCTAGAAGGTTTGTGACTTGATGCTCTAAAAATTGATTTCTTGTGTAGCAAAGTTTGAGTGTTGTTTGTAAGCATAACGTGAACTTGCTTGAGGTGAAAGTTGTTATGGTTGAATTTGTTGACTTTCAAGTGACTTCAAGATGTTTGTGGATGTTTATAGATTGTGTTAAATCTTTATGTAAGATCCTCAAGGTGTGTTTTCCTTTTAGGAAGCGTGATCGTAAAAGTTCATCGTGTTAACACAAGTTTGGTTGACTTGGTTGTTTACACTAATTGTGGTTGTGCTTTGTTGATTGTGAAAGCATGACAAAGTGTGTAAGAGTGGATTTAGGTCCATGCTAAGGTGTGGTGTGGTCTACATTCATTCCTTTCCTCCACAGGAATGTTTAGGTCCAGACCTAATTTTAATTTCATGAGGTAAGATGTGTTTCTGACCTTGGAGATTGATTTCAAGGTTGATGGTGGTATTAATAAGTGTCAAGAGTTCATGTGTGTGAGTGGGCATGAGGGATATGATGTATGTGATGTGAACTTGATTAGGGTAGTAAGAGTTTTCATGTGTTATGCTACTAGATGCAGTGAATAGAACGTGTCTACAATCTTTCAGTGTTGTTGTGAAGGTGGTGTTTTTGTTGTGGTATTGACCTTCAATGGAACTGAACTCCATGCATGTATTAGATGCAATTATATCAGTTCATCCTTGGCAGTGAGCCTTCTCTTCTATCTCTTTCTTCTGGATAGTGAGTCCCTTGGAAGTGAGCCTTTCTTTCTTCTAGGCAGTGAGCCCTTTGGCCGTGACCCTTTTGTAATTCAGTATTGTTACTACATTATATTGTGAGCTAATCCTCACTGTGGTTTTTCCCTTTGAGGGTTTTTCACATAAAATATGGTATTCTCTTGTGTGTGATGTTGTTATGATTTAGTTTCAGTTATTTCCTTTTCATTCTTAATCATCATAGCATAATTAAAGGTTAATGTGGATCTAAATATATATGAGGGTTTAAAAGTTTATGATACAACTAATTCAGCCCCCCTCTCATTTGTATTGTGCATTCAACAATTGGTATAAGAGCAAGGTTCCTTTGAAGAGAGCTTAACAGCTTGAGGTAGATCTGGGATGGTTTAGAAGAAGGATGTTCGCTTGTCTGATTGATCTTCAGAAGATGAATGCATGTCTATCAGTAGTGAAGAACTCAAGATTTATCTTGAAGACCTAGAGAGGACTAAAGAAAAAATTAGAGATATCTAAAGGAGAATGTCAAAGAAGCAGATGGACGTATTAGAAAATTAAGAGAGCATATCAAGAAATTCAAAAAAAATATAAGGAGGTCAGTGAACAATTGAGGCTAGCAAATGAATCCATGAATGGTCTGAAAGTGCAAGTTGAAGAAAAGACAAGAGCTGGGGAATATCTACACTCAATGGTGAAAGGAAAATTTGAAGAATGTATAAGGATTGAACAAGAAGTTGTGAAACTAAAATTAGATCTAGAGAATGCAAAGAATTATGAAGAAAAATTCAAGATAAGTTCTACAAGGCTTGATGAGATGGTTGCAAGTCAAAAAAGTCCCAATGATAAAGAGGGTTTAGGATTTGAAAAAGGTGAAAGTTCAAAATCAGACCAGACATCAAATCAAAGGAACAATTGGAAGCAGATCCGAAATCAAAAGAATAAAGCTAGAAGACCTGCAGTCAGACAACCAAATGCTCAAAGGTATCCATCTTTCAATGGTTCTTGTCATTTATGCAATAAGTATGGACAAAAAGCAATAGATTGTAGAAGTAGAAGGAATCAAAATGTTCTATCCTTCTCTAGTCAATGCTTCACATGTAATAAATTTGGTCATAGAGTTGTTGTATGTAGAAGTAAAGTGATTCAAAATTCTACTAGGTGGTTTACATACAATAAGATGGGATATAGAGCTAATGAGTTCAGAAGTCAAATGAGAAATGGCTATGGAAATGATAGAATAGTTAAATATTTTAGTGGCTACTGTTATACATGTAATAAATTTGGGCATAAAGCTAACTAATGAAGATCTAGAATAAATAGAGGGAATACTGGTTAGAGGAATGTTATGTACTACAATTGCAATAAACCTAGACACATTTCCAAGTTATATAGAGACTAAAGCATGAAGAAGGATTATCTGGTAGAGAAGAAAAAACTAGTATAAAGGATTAATCTGACAGAGACTAAGAAGGAGATGAATAAGATTTTGATTAAGAAGGAAGTAATAGAGGTTAATGATGAACCTATATCAGCATCTAGTGTAGATGTTTCATCTGGGCACTGAGATGAGAGCTTTGGCTCAGGGGGAGCTTTAATAATGGAAATTTTCTCTCCCTTGCCAAAGGAATGGTGTTGATGCCTTAGGATGAAGAGATAAGATTAAAGATTAGCAAGAACAGTTTAAGTTAGGATAGAGACTCTGATTGCAAAGGATAAAGGTAGAGCTGTGAAGATTAGCTTGGTTGGTAATTTTGTAAGAGGATCTTATCCTCCACAATAAGTTTTCTAATTATATGTCTAAGTATATGTCTAGTAAAATCAAGCTACAATGTTTCAGTATGTTGGTCCAGGTTCGTCCACTATTGCAGATATTACTCTATGGTTATGTAATGTGGTTATTGATCATTGGATGCATCTACATCCAAAATTTTGTCTAATCTTGATTACTAGATTGAAAGTAATAATTAACAGAAGTTTATTTTGACAAAACACAGTTGTTTCTAGTATAGAGTAGTTTTCATGTTGATTGGAGGTGTTTGAGGATCTACAGATGAACTCAGAGGTGAATGGATATGAATCAAATGAGTCTTCAAGTAGTGAAGAAGAAAAAGATAAAGAAAAGAAAGTACAAGTTGAAGAAGCTTTGAAAAAGGTTCCTAAGACCCCTAGGTTTGTGCAGAAGTATCACACTGAAGACCAGATCATTGGTGATAGAGCAAAGGCATATTGACAAGAAGGAGAGCTACTGAAGATTAGATGATATGAAAATTAAAAGTGGTGGTGCATTCTTTCTTGGATGCAGGTTGGTGTCTTGGCTAAGTAATATGCAAGATTCAGTGTCTTTATCTACTACAGAGGTAGAGTATATTGCTGCAACATCATATTGTACACAGGTGTTATGGATGAGACAAACCTTGAAGGATATCATAGTTGTGTATGATGAACCAATTCTTATCTCTTGTGATAATAAAAGTGCCATTAACATTTCAAAGAATCCATTGTTGCATTCAAGGACAAAATATATTTCAATCAGGTATCACTTTGTGAGAGAGAAGGTTGCAGAGAATGAGGTAAAGCTTGAGTATGTGCCTACAAAGAATCATGTTGCTAACATATTCACTAAGGCTCTTCCTAAGAATACATTTGAGTATCTCTAGGAGAAGTTAGGGTTATTGACCATCCCTTTTTGAATTGGATGCATAAAAAGTGCATCAGTCCAATGTGCTTCAAGATTCATTCTTTTCTAGACTGATGATGGAGGCTACCTCTCAGGGGAAGCAAGTAGTGGCATTGATGATTGTTGCAGTCAGGGGGAGTAAGAGTTGATACAATTTGGTGTGTACTTCTAAGGGGGAGTATTCATAGCAGTAGTGAGTAGTGCAAGTATGTGCAGTATCATAAAAAAGGAAAACTTGTGTCACCCTTTGCCATTGATCTCAAAGAGATAGTTCTTGTGAAAAACTAAGGGGGAGAGAGAATAGAATGTGAAAAAGAAAAGAGTTAGTAATAAGAGAGAGAGTAAGATGTATAAAATAAAGGGGGAGTGTAAGCAAGTAAAGAAGATTGGTAAAGAGTTGTGTTTTGATGGTTTTTCATATCACGTGTTGCCATCAATGACAAAGGGCAAGATTGTTGCAAGTATGTGCTAATCAGTGTTGTCATTGATGTCAACAAGCTTGTGTTGTCATTGGTGTCAACTGTGTCTTCTGATGAGGTTATTGTTGTTTGATTCAATTGCTTTTCTAAAGGTGGTTTGGTTGCTTTGTATAGATGTTGAAGATGTTGAGTATATATTTATGTTGTTGGGTTTCCAAGTGCTTTTGAGAAAATTTGATTAACAGTAGAAATAGTGTGTTGAAGAAGTCTTCTAGCTTACAGAGTACTATTTGAGTTTTTACTCCACATTTCTTGTGTTTGAGATCTAAGTGTGTGGTTTGGATATGTTTTTTAGAAGTGTTTGAAGATGCTAATCTAGAATTTGGTGCTCCAGATTGTTGTGCAGTGAAAGTTGTGTTCACCAGTTTAAGAACAGTGTTTGATAGTGTTTATAGTGTGTCTAGGAGAAAGTGTTTTGCTCTGCATTTCTCCGCAGAGTGGTTTCAGGTGTTGCGGTTCTAGATGTATGCTTATTAGGTCATTATCTATCTTCAATCCAGAAGGTTTGTGAGTTGATGCTCCAAAAATTGATTTCTTGTGTAGCAGAGTTCGACAGTGTTGTTTGTAAACAGAACATAAACTTTCTTCAGGTGAATGTTGTGGTTGAATTTGTTGATTTTCAGGTGACTTCAAGATGTTTGTGGATGTTTTTAGTTTGTGTTAAATCTTTGTGTAAGATCCGCAAGGTGTGTTTTCCTTTGAGAAAGTGTAAGCTTAAAAATTCATAGTGTTAACACAAGATTGGCCAACTTGGTTGTTTACAATAATTGTGGTTGTGCTTTTTTTATTGTAAAAGTGTGATGAAGTGTGTAAGAGTGGATTTAGGTCCATGCTAAGGTGTGGTGTGGTCTGCATTCATTCCTTTCCTTTATGGCAATGTTTCGTAGGGGTCATCTTACAAAATTGAGCGCAACTAAATTTGAGGATACTAGATGGCTCCAACTGGGGAGCTTCGCTTGATTATTCTTTAAAATGATCAAAGGGAGAAGAAATCCAGTCTCTAAGTGCCTTCATCTATCCATTGGGCTATAGAGTCAGGCAACACAACAAAAGACACAACAAGACTTCAAAGAAAAAGACATAAAACTATACAAATATACATGAACTTATTTGTCACTTTATTGTGAGAAAAGCTTCAGATGTTACCCACTGTGTAGTAGGAGGAAAGGTGTCCCATATTGATACTCCTGAATGAAACTATTTTCACTGCATAGCTAATGAATGATGAAGGGGCCTCTCCATAGGGAATCAAACTCCCCATGCATTCCTTCAGCTCTCTTCTCTTGTGCCATAACAAGACTTGATCCTTGACTTGGAAATTCCTGGATTTGGCCTTCTTGTCAAATAGCTTCTTCACTTGACTTTGGTGTTCTGCAATGTGATCAACCACCTTAACACGTTGTTCCTCAAGCTTAGAAAGGAACATCATGCACTTGCCAATTGAGCTCTCAAAAGTTTCATCTTCAATTGCTTTTGCTAATTTCTAAGTAGGTAGCTCTAATGTAATCGGTATCTCAACATTCAATCCATACAACAATTGAAAATGTGACATACTAATTGCTCTTTTAGGGGTAACACAGTTTGCCCACAATGCATCAAACAATTCCTTGTGCCAGGTCCTTTGATTTTCATCCACTAACTTCCTGATAATAGTTACCAAATTCTTGTTGCTTGACTCAGCTTGACCATTTCCTTGAGGATAATAGTTGGATGAGTGAGAAAAAATGATGCCATATTCAAAATAGAAATTAGTTATTTCTTGTGAGGAAAAACAAGTAGAATTATCTGCTACTATCTTTTTTGGAACACCAAACCTTAATATTATGTTTTCTTTGAGAAACCTACAGACCACCTCAGAAGTAGCATGCTTTATAGGAATAGCCTCCACCCACTTTGTGAAGTAGTCAGTTGGCTACGAAGTACATAATTGTGTCCTGCACTTGATGGTGGATTCATTGCACCAATGAAGTCAATACCCCATTGTTGAAAAGGCTCCTCAATAATGACTGGTTTGAGTGGTAATGCAGCCAACTTGGGTTTCCCCACAAATTGTTGACGAAGCTCACACTTACGCACCTAGTCATATGTGTCTTGAAACAGTGTGGGCTAATAATATCTGGCTTGCAAAATCTTATGAGCCATCACTGGTGCTAAGAAATGCCCACCACATGCCAAATTATGAAAAGATTCCAATATTTTAATTTGTTGTGCCTTATCAAAACAACGTAGGAAAATTCCATCAATGCTTCTCTTATACAAACCATTGTCCCATAGGAAAAAAATTGCAGCTTTGAGCTTAATAGTCCTTTTCTCTTTATAAGATAAATGTTTGGGACATTCACCATAAGTGATGAAGTCAGCAATATTTGAATACCATTCGTCTGTTGTGCTAACAAAAAGAACGATGGGAACATTTTCATTTTCTTCTTCTTCATCACCTGTTTCCTTAGGTACATTATCAACAATAAGCTGACATAATCCTTTCCCATGCACAAGCGTGGTGGGCTTAATGTCAAGATCATACTCTTGGATCTTAGCAATCTAGTTGCCTCTCTTGATCCTAAACTCTTTTTGGGTTAGAATAGACTTGACTGTTGAATTTGGAACCAACGCAACAGTATGGGAATTCAAAATGTAAAACTTGAAATGCTTGATAGCTTTTACCATGACATATGCATGTTTCTCCATAGCTAAATATTTAAGTTCATGAGTTTTAAAAGGGCAACTCATGAATGCAATAGGAGATTCAATACCCTCCTTATTCTATTGAACTAGGATAGCTAACAACGTATGCTCAGAAGCATAACTATACATAATGAAATCTTTGGTATAATTAGGACAAACCAAAACTGGAGCAATGGCAATGGCTCTTTTGATATCCTCAAAAGCTTCCTTACCTTCTGCACTCCAACAAAAAGTGGACTTACCTCTCATCATATTTACAATATGACGGGTTTTCTTTGCAAATTCAGGAATGAACCTCAGCAGAAAATTCACCTTTCCAAAAAAAGAATGAACGAATGTCTTACTTGAAGGCAAAGTAAGACCTTGAATTGATTTGACTCTTTTTGAGTCAATTTTTGTACCTTCCTTAGACACCATGTGCCCAAGAAGCTTGCCTTCAATTACCCCAAAAATAGACTTTTTAGGATTGAGATAAATTCCATGTTGACGACACCTTTCCAAAACTTGCTGCAAGTGATATGCATGATCTTGACGCTTTTTTGAAAAAATAGTTAAGTCATCAAGATAAACAACAATGAACTTACACATTTCATCTCTGAAAGACAAGTCCATTTCTCTATGAAAGGTCGCACCAGCATTGATTAATCCAAACACTATTCTGTGATAAGCAAAAGTACCCCAAGGAGTCGTAAAGGCAGTTTTATGTTGGTCTACTTCGCTAACCTCCACTTGGTTGTAGCTTGAGAATCCATCCATTAACATAGAGACAACATTTTTGAACAGATCACTATTTGAAGTACTTGATCCATTATCGGAAGTGGGTAATTATCCTTTAGGGAAGACTAATTCAAATTCCAAAAATCCACACAGAAGTAGATTTCACCATTCTTTTTCCTTACTGGCACTATATTTGCAATCCATGTAGAATGATGAATTGGGAAAATTATTCTTGCATTTAACATCTTTTGAATTTCAGCTAAGATAGTACCTGAAATTTTCAGATTGTATTGCCTCTATTTTTGCTTATGAGGCAAGGATCCCATCTTAAGTGGAATCTCATGTTGGACTTCCTTAGGCCAAAAAGACTTCAAGTCATCATAAGAATATGCCAACACATCAATATAGTAATGCAAAAGCACCACAAACTTGAATCTTTCATCTTCTATGCAACATTTCCCAATGTTGACCATTTTGGGATCAACTTCTATACCTAGATTCACCTGTTCAACTTCCATCGATGAACCTGTTCCAATCTGCTACTGCTACTTGATGTAACGGTCGTGCTTATCAAATAGTTTCTCGAGAGAAGCCAAGCCTTTGGAAATTTTGTTCCCCTTTAACTTTAGAAGCTATTCACCATTCTTTGAATCCACGTTAGAAATAGATTCTCGAGGAGGAGAATCACTTCCTTCATAGTAGAGTTCACTAAAACTATTAGCTTTCTCTAGAAATGTGATAATTTGATCATTGCCATTGAAAACTTGCCAATGATCAAAATTATCTGGGACACTTGGTTGAAAGACCAACTCAATAGTATACTTGTTACCCTTAAAATCCTTATGAGGAATCATAAGGGTAGCTGAGATAGCCAATGAATCTACCCTGTCATTGAACTCTCTTGGTACTACTGAAATATTAAAAGCATCAATGTCCTCAATGCAATCCCAAACACAATTGCGGTAATGCCTTAAATTTTTTCTTTTAGTTTGGTACAAATTCCTCACCTAAAAAATGACAAGTTTTGCATCTCCCTGTGCATGGAGATTCTTGAATCCTTTGGTGTGATCAAATTCCATTCCTAGAAGCAAAGATTCATACTCAGTAGTATTATTAATATTATCAAATTGTAGCTTATAAGAGAAAGGGAAAATATCTCCCTGAGGAGATATGAGGTCTATTCTAGCCCCGGATCCTGTTGAAAAATAGCTACCACCAAACTCCAAAGTCCAAACACCATTTAAACTCTTTGATTTGATGTTCTCATGATTAGGAGACTCTTCACTTGAAGAAGAATATTCTTCCATTATCACATTTTCATTTGAACTACCATCTAACATTAGTAGGCATGAGCTTTCCATAGTCCATAGAAATTGTGATAAAGAATGCTTTTGGATTATAGTGTGTGAGTTTTTTGTGTCAAAAAAATCCTCAGTAGTCAGAAAGTAGTTCCCCATACCTGAAGATTGAAAATTAATTTGTGCCTTTGGATCCTTAGATTTGGTTACAGTATATTTTGCTTGCCTTTTAGGAAGCAACTTTTACATAACACCCTTAACAGGTATCCTTGCTTCAGAACGGTCCATGTTGATTTCCCCACCAACATCTTTATAGAAATTCCACCCCAACAAAATTCTATATGAGGCTGCAACATTGGCCACTAAGATGGTCATTTTAATCCTTTTCTCTGGAAAGGCAGCGAATGCAAACTGCACATCCTTGATTTTCCCTATAAGGGGAATTTGTTTGGTTTCCATAGAAAAGCATCTACCAAAGGTGTTTGTCAGAGTTAATCCCAGGGCATCTGCCACCATGGTAGGCATGACATTATCAGAGGCTCCTAAGTCTATGATGCATTTACTAAGTTTATGACCATTTACCAACAAAGAAACATAGAATGGCTTGATTTTCCTTGTGGTAGTGGAAGGGGTAGCAACTTGATTGTTCTGAGAGGGTCTTGTCTTAGAGATGATAGGAATGTCTTTGGAAGATTCTTGCCCTACAAGGGCAGCCTTATTTTTTACAAATTTAGCTAACTGTTCAAATTGATCCAGATTAGCTTGTAAATACTCGACCTCAGACATTTGAATTTTACTCTTTCTAGCATGATCTATTATATCAAATAGTTGATATGAAGTAGACACAGGAGAAGGAATACTTTCATTTTGAGGTCTTAGATTGGAAGTATTGGTCTGAGGAATGAAAGAAGAAGAAGGATCATTATATGTACTTACTTTTTTTCACTGGGTTGGAAAGGTAGAGGTGTACCTCTCTTAGCAATGGAGATTGTAGGATGAGGATCCTCCTTAGACTTCCCTTTGTCAGCTGCTTGTTGATTTAGCTGATTCTATGACTACGTGAAAATAGCATATGATTCACCATATGCATCTTCTCCTTGTTATGCTTCATCCTAAAAATTTAGGAAACCAATGTTTGAGTCACTGGCTAACTCTTCTTCTCCTTCCTTGAAGAGGTTGGTTTTATTATCCTAATCAAAATCAAGTTGAGGGGAATTTTCTTGTTCTACTTCATAATAGCCAACTACTTCATTAACCGGCGGTGCTTCCAAAGAAAGTATCCCTTGTGTTGGGGGAAGCCTATTTTGTCCTTGGTTCCACTCCCCATTACCTTGTTATGGAGTATTAGGAAAAGTTCTCCTTGGTATGTCCTTATAGGAAGGAAAGGACATATTTTGAGATGCTTGTTTCTTCAAGGCTAACAATTCATTAGCTAACTTTTGCACTATGGGATCCGTGGTGCTTGTGGAAGGTGTACTTGGAGAAGGTTGCCCTTTAGCCCTGTCTATATCCTTCCTTATTTTTCCAGCGAGGATCAAGTCATCCTCAATTTCAATAGCCAAGGTCTGAGATGCTACCAAATTGGATGGATTTGTACATTGTAGAAGAAAACTTACTTCCGGCAACTAAGTGTCTATGAAGAAACACTTTTGATTCTTAGTTGTAGGCTGAGCAGTTGCAAGAATTTTGTTGGTCAACTTGTTAAACTTTGCAATGAACTCACGCATGGGTTCTTGTGGTTCCTTCTTCATTTGAGTGAGCTGATCCAAAAGGGCATGTGAATCCTCAGTAGGCTTGAACCTAGCCTCGAACTTGGTTCGTAGAATATTCCATCTAGTGATGGTTTGAGATGGTAGATGATAAAACCAGTCTATAGCAACACCTTGAAGTGTCTCACCAAAGAGTCTTATAGATACATAGATTCATATTCTACCCCTAGAACACCACATGCAATGTAGAAGGCTGCAATGTGTTTGTCAGGGTGAACTTTTCCATCACCATAAAACTTTGGAAAATTTTTCCTTGAGCTATGAGGCAGCTCATGCAATGGTGGTGTTAGATTCAAGGGCCCAAAAGCATTTCCCCAAGGACCTTGAATAGCCATTATATGTCGATTCAAAGGCAGAATTACAAATATTGAAACTTGTGGGATAAATGGAGTTCTATGAACACTTGAAGCTTCAGTTGGTATGGAAGATCTCACATTGGTAGGTGGAAAGCTTTGTGTATGTTGAAGAGATTTCTTAGGAGGAAGATTGAAATTGTGTTGTTGCATTAACTCAAAAATAGGATCCACAATTCCCTGTGCTCTTCTACTTCTTGTATACCTTGGTTCATCCAGGATACAATTTAGTAAACAAAAGATAAACATAAAAACCTATTTCTAGCAATGGGGACTAGTGTACTTCAACCAAAAGCATCAGGCTCTTGGTTGTGTTTCATTCCCCAGTAGAGTCACCAAAAATTGTTGGGTGAATATTTTGTCATCAACTCACTAAAGACAAAATGGTTATATCAACCTCAATGTGATAAGATTATATCTCTCCTCTCAGCAAGGGGAGGTTCCCTCTAATTTCTAACTATTACAAAATAACAAATGATAAAACTTATTTACACTAAGAACTATATTTGGGGTGATTCCATTCCATCATATTCTCTTTTTTCAGAATATATGTTTATACTTTAAGATAATGATTTCAACAAAACTGATACTATGCAAAGAACTATGAATTACCACAAAATCTATGGAAACACAAAGTCTTTCATTACTTCGTTCACCAACTAGAAATAAAACGATTTGGAGTAGAGTGTAGCCCAAAGTCTTAACTATACGCCAGGATGAGATAAATAGATTAAAGATAACAACTTGTAGCACAAAGTCTTCAAGTTATTTCTCATTCACGAACACAACACAATTCTCACAAATGATTTTATAGCTCAAAGTCTATTAAAATTATATTTAGAATACTCCTTAATCACTTGAAATAAAATCTCACACTTCAATTACTTATAAAAGATAATATGATAGCAAAGACGTAAGAACAATTCTATCATAAAACAAATCACTCCAAGACAAAGATTGGAATTTAACTTGCTCTCTTGTATTGATAAATACTTGAAAATTGATTTACACAAATAAGCACAAAGTCTCAACTTGCATTTTTCGCTACAATAGATAAAAGATATATAATTTCAAAAGTGCTCTCTCATATTTATAGGTGAGAGCCAAGAGCTAATCTAGGAAAAAGTCTAACTACTTTGACTTATTCAAGAAAAGAGCCCTTATTGATTTAGGACTTCCTTTGTTCACACATGTAATTACATTTTTGAAAAGTACATGTGGACATGTTCAAAACTAAATACAAAGTGCATGTGAAAATATATGAAAAATTGGCTAAGGCATGAACATATTGATTAACTTTCACCACCATCTTTCTTGAGAAAATCCTCATACATTGTGAACATAGTTTGCATCTCAAGACTATCTGGACCACCAGTGTTCTTGGAAATGGCACAGGCTCTAGTTATTGCATCTTTAATTGTAGTAACTACTTTTTCATGCCTTTCCAATTTGACCTTTAGATTTTCTAGAGTCAATTGATTATCCATAGAAGCAACTGAAAAAAATTTCTCTTCAAAGTCCCTTTAAATCATCTTATTGAATTCCTAGATCATTTCATCAGCAAAAAGAAATTGATGATCATCACCTGTCAATTTGCACGAAAGTTCCTCCAACTTATGAAGAAAATCAACATCACTATCCTCACTGTGCTTCCGAGCACTCTACAAATCCTTGATCAAATCTTTCAAAACATTACTATGATGAATCAATGTTTCCTTGACTTCCACATAAGATTCATAGTTTGAAAAGATTCCAACTGATACCAAGGTTTTCAATTTCATCTTCTTCATGTTGGTCCATTTTTCAAGACTTGCATCCAAATACTCAACATCCAAAGACAAAGCATCAACCAAGTCATCTAATTCAGCTCTTACCTTCTCCATTTTTCTTTTCTTTTTAGCTACACTTGTTAGAAGAGATACCCCTTGTGCATGCATCCTTTCAAGAAACTCTCCGACCACTCTCCCCCTGGCATGAATTTCCTCAAACTTTGGGATGACAGGACCATCAAATGTGATAGCTTCAGGTATTATAGATTCTAAGGATAAAGTGATTTTCTGTAGTACCTCAGTCAACTATTCTACTCTGGCTTTGTATTGATCCTTCATCTCTTTCTAATGATAAAACTTTAAAATTAAAGCATTCAAAGTTGATTGAACATCGACCTTTGCGCTCTCATGAGTGAGTTTTCCTAGCTTAATCCTTGAGATTGAATAATCATTCATATTTAAATCCTCAATGGTTGTATCAGGCAGAGGTTAAGCTATCTCTACATACTTATGACCCTTATCTTCAAGCAACCTAGAGAGAGTCTTAGGCTTCTTCTTGGTCTTCGCCTTGACAGGTGTCAGCTTCTCGAAGTCAAAGTCATATGAAGAGATGGCTTGCTTCTTTCTCTTTGGAGTATATGACGAGAACCACGAAGGAAGCACTTATAAACTAGCACTTGGATTAGAATCCATTACTGGTACAGAAGGAGTTACACTCACACTAGTTGTAGTAATAATCAGAGAAGTGTTTGTAAGGATGGCACCTGGCACATTGGCATTGGTAGCCTGCTCAGTATTTGAAACAAATTGATCCAAAATTGTTTGATCACCAATATCATAAGAAGGAGAAGATAATCTTGGCAAAGATCCCGAGGAACCAAAAATAGTGTCAAAGGCAGCCTTAGGAGTATAAAAAATTGTCCTAGAAGAAGATGGTGAAGAACCAAAAGATTGAAAAACAATTGGAGACAATGGGGTGTTTGAGACAATAGGCATAGAATCTAAAACATGTAAGGTAGGCAAAGGAGAAGAAGCTCAAGGTTCTTGTGTCATGTCATTTTGAGGAGACATGGTTGGTTCCTCTAGCTATCCCTATTCATCTTTTTTCTTTGCTTCCTATTCATCCTCCTTTTCCTCTGAAGACTTCTCTTCAGTGTCCATTTCCTCAACAGTAGGCTCCTTAGTTGCCTATTCATATATTTCCATTTCTCCTCCACTTGGCTCTTCCTCAGTCACTTTAGCTTTACCACCTTTGGATACAAACTTTATTTTAGGCTTGGGAACCTTGGAGGAACTTGGTGCATCACTCTTATTTTTTGTTCTTATTTCTACCTTTTTACCTATTTGCTCCAGAGTTTCCTCCTCAGATCTAGTGATTAAATCTTTCAACTGAATCCCTTTGCCTTTTAGCCATACATTTGTCTTTGCCAAGATGGGCTCAAATCTTTTCCTTATTGAAGTTAATTCTTTCTTTGACCATAGAATAATAGGCAAAGGAGGAATCTTTAATATTCTCATTAACATATTTGGGATTCAGAATGTCTTCATCATCTATCATTCCCTTTGGGATATCAGCCAATTCTAAGTCTTTAATTTGACTTAGTGTTAACCTACAATAGTCCATTTTCCTGATCTCCTCTTAAGTTCTCAAGTCAGCCCATACATCTCCCACCATAGGGATATGTGATAGAGACTTCCCCTTTACCTTGTCCTTTACCCTTTTGAAGTCAAAGTTATTTCTCCTCTTGAAATGCTTCATTGTTACGAGCTACATTTTAGTTTCAAGAGCCTTGGCCTTAGCAAAAGTAGAAGTGGAGTACCTTCCAATCTCAATGGGAAACCTGAAACCAGGTTTCTTCAATTCCATTTGCTTGTTATGCACAATAATCATTTGCTGGCATAATTCCATCAGCACAATTCTCTCACTAGGAATTTTAGGCAACACATATGGATATCCTTGAAAATAACCAGCCCTTAGATAAGTGAAAGTTGGGAATTGGAGATACAAACAACCAAAACTATTCACAACTTCCCAAGCTTCATCTAAAACTCTCTTCTGCTCTACTTGAGGATCAAAAAGGCACATAAACACTACAAAGAAAGCATCATTTACTCTTCGGAAGTGATGGATTGATCCCTTTAGAGTCAACTGGGGGTAGTATTGATATACATGTACAACTCTTTGGTCCCCTTCCAATGTCAATCTTGGGAAACTTCTCATCGAAGTAGCTGCATAGACCAGATAGGATGTCATGTAGAATTTTGAGGTTGTAGATACTTTGGTTAATTGCTCATGTAGAGCATTGCTTATCTGTTCACCCCAGAAGATTCATTGTTTTCCTTGGAGGATGAGTTTAATATAAGGGTACATCAACTCATGAAAAGTGGAGAAAGAAGAAATCCCCCTAACTCTATTGAGAAGAGTTATTAGGTCACTGACCTCTTTGACAAAATCACTTCATGGGAAACTTTTAGTCCATCTAGAAGTATTATTCCTTGCAGATTTTAGCCATTTGGTATTTATGATCCTCTTTGCTTTCTCAAGATCTTTGTCATACTCCTAAGCAATACTGAAGTCAATCTCTGCAAAATCCTCTAAACTAGGACACATAAAGACTTTGTCCATGAATTTTGCATCCAACCTCATAATCACATTACCTTAAGCATCTGCAACTATTCTATTATCCTTATAGTAGAAATGAGCCACTTGAAGAACAAACTCAGGATTGTGTGTTGCTAAAGGAAATGTGGCCACCAGATGAATATTATTCTCCACAATCTTCTTCATATAATGACTTAGAGATTGTTACTTTGTCCTTTCCACAAACTCGGCCATATCCACATGACCAATTTTTGTATCCCGAATTTCATCCCAATTGGATGTTACTAAGGTCACGGGAAACACTCCCTGGTATTTATACTTCATGGATTTAGCTTTTTTGGGGGAAGGATCAGTCATTTGAATCACAGACTCCCTTGTTTGGAAAATATATCTCGGCAATGTTGTAGGAGCAACTGCAACATAAAAGGCATGATTTTGCAGTGTTAAGGAAAATTTGGCAAATGAGGAACTGCAATGTTGAAGGTCATGGTTAATAGCATGAGCTTGGCAGGGCTAGAGAGCAATAAAAGTGAGAAATTGAGTGAAAGTGGGATAAAGTTAACAACTATAAAAATTCTCTAGAGTTAGAGAATTTTGGGAAGGTGATGCAAGGGTGGGAAAAATTGCTGCCTCTGCATGCAGAGGATGGTGCTTCTTGTGCAAGAGTGTCAAAAATCACTGTCTCTACAAGTGGGAGATTTAACTTTGTAAATATGCATGAGTGGTAAAAATTACCGATAGTGCATTTGGTAGAATTCATAAATATGCATTAGCGGGGAAAAACACCGACCATGCTTCTTCATATAAAATTGCCTTTGTGTGGAAGTAAAAATCTTGTTAACACTAACGACAAAAATTGTTGCTCAAACATGTAAAGGACAAACTAAGTGTATCGCCAGCGAAAATTGCTACCTCTACATATGGGAGGTTTAAAATTTAAGTTTTTGTATGAGCAGAGAAAACACCACTTATACATATGATTAAAACTTGAAGTTTCATGTGGGATCAATGTTTTTCGCCATCCCCACACATTTGGGTAGTTCAAACTCATTGTAAGTTGCACCGGCGAAAAACAATGCTCTAACAAGATTTACATAGGAAAGAATGATGAAATTTACTCAAGGAAACAACACAAAAAATGACTCTTGAAAGAGTGGTGAAAAATCACCGATTCTAAATAAAAGAGATAAAAGCTAACACATGAAACGATTTAGGGTTACAAGTACATACACATGGACTCAAATCCTAAATAGTTAAAAAGAATGAAACAAATGAATTCAACAATAAACCCTAAAATGATAATCAAACAAAATCATGAATAGGAAAAGAAAAGAAGAAACCCACATGGAAAACCCTAGCTTGAAACGACGCTTAGATCAGCTCAAATGCTTACCAAAGAGGTCTGAGGGTTCGCTGAATGCTCAGGGGGGACATGAAGGTAGAGAAACAAAAATAAAAATGAAAAATAAAACGTTTAAAACCCATAAATGTTTTTTAAAAAACTCAACTCGGAGTGCATTTATTATACTTGAGATGTTCTAAAAGATGCTCAGGCGGTGAAATTCGCCGCCTGAACATACAATGGGCAACAACATGCATGGGTTGCAAATTTTGTGGCCCTTGCATTTGACAAGGGTATTAACATGCATTAGCAGAAAAATTTGCCACCCATGAATATAAGAAGAAACTAACATGTAGTGGCAGGGAAAAATACCGCCCCTGCATGTAACTTAAAATACTCTAACTCCCAAAAATATCAAACTCAATTCTTTGTTTCATTTGCAATTTGACTTAATTATGCAAACTTTGAGACATCGAAATGAGGAGGAACTTGAATAGATTTTTTGGAGCTAGGAAACCATGCACGAGGGGGAAATGGAGTCACCTTGTTTTAAATGCTTAGAGTTGTAGGCTACAAAATGAACAAGTTTCGTAGGGGTCATCCTACAAAGTCGAGTGCAGCTAATTTTGAGGATAACACCACCTTAGTGAATGATACATGTCACCTTTGTAGGTGCTTGTTAACACATAGGGTGGGGGATAATGTACATGTATTGTGATTGTTGTTCATGCTTCCATTTGTACTCACATTTCTCCATGTTTCATTATTCTTTCTTTTTCTTATTTATCTAGTATCCCTCTACATTTTTGAGATGATGCTCCAAAGAATTAAGGTGCTCTTACCTCTTTCATGTTGACCCAAAATTTAACTGTACTTCTATTTTCATTTCCTCTCTTTGTTCATTATTTTCATGTGCTTTCTTCTCTATGTTCTACAAACTACTTTCATGCTTTTTGTCTTCCTTACTTGGTGATGATGCCAAGCATTAGGGTATTCTTAGCATTTTCATGTTGAACTAAAAATATGCAATCCACTTTTAATGTACCTCACTTCTTATGACCAAATTCATCTATAGTGTTGTTTATGCCTATGGATTTGGGCAATGTTGACTAGTCATGGTGGTCATAGTTATTCACCTACTCACAACTTTCCTTGAATTTATAAATCCCTTTGTGTTATGTTCCTTATAGTATGTACACACTACTTTTCCTATAAATCTACTTATACTCAATTCTTCTTATGTTCTCAAGCTATGACACTATCCACCTATTGTGTTGCTTATCTTCTCACATACTATACTCTTTCTAAGCATGGTGGCCCCATAATAGCCATATATGTTTCAACTAATCTATCATACCCAAATTGCAGTGGCTTTGTCATAGCCATAACCTAGTTCCATTGTGTAGGCTCCTATGCATTCATGATCAACTTCTCACTATGAAGACTCATTCACAACCATATTTCATTTTCCAACTCTATATCTAGGTGGCTTCTACATAGACAATTATATGCCAAGGTGCTCTCGATAATGGGACAGAAGCTGTTTAAGGCAATGATGCCAACATTAATGATAGCATAAGGTTAAGTGGTGTCGACGATTGGTGGTATGTGTGGTTATAATGGCAAGGTAAGGTGGCAAAGGTTAAAATAATCCTAAGACATGGCACACTTTCCATTCTCCTCTATGCAGTCTTTGAGATCATTTGACTATGTCCTATGGTTGTTTGTGGCTATGGCAGAGTTTGCTGGGAAGTGAGGAAGGAAGACATGTGGGGAGCCAGTGAGGAAGTATAAGAAACATGTGTCGTGGCTAAACGCTACAATGGAATTCATCAATTACATCGATAGGAAAATTGAAAGTCCCAATCTAAGGAAATGGATGACTAGAGTTTGGGATGTTTTGATTGAGCTTGATGGGAAACTAGAGGTGGGTTTGAGGAAGGCTATGGCCAAATTCTTTCTTGATCCTAGTCATACCTGTGGATGATGGAAGTTGTTTAATACAACCAAAGCATTTTCTTGTGCCTCTCTCATGTTGATGGTTACAAGTTTTTACCTGATGCATGACAATGTAGGGGATGTGGTGGACGCCTTCCATGACTGTATTATGGCACATCTACATGTGATCAAAAAGCATCAAGAATGCCTTCAGTTGGCAATTGAGGCTATTACAAAGCATGTGGGTCTACAACTACCAAAGGAGGCCATTCCCACCTTCTCTGTGTGTTGTCACTCATCGAATGAGAGCCAGGGGTGGAGTTGACAAAGGTGGTGGCAGGAGTCTAGATGTTGAAGCTGAAAAGAGCGATGGTGGACAATTAAGATATATGTGTTGTCTTTGGTTTTTTACATGGTTTGTGAAGTTGGGGTAGGGTTTTAATATTTCTGGTGGGTTTAACCATTTTTTGATCCGTTAGAAGGATGTTTGTAAAGATGTATATGTAGGTTTATGTTTCAGGAAGAGGGCCTATCTAATTTTCCCTCTTCCCTCTATTTCTGTTGAGACTTTGTTTCGGTGGTTGATTGTGTTTCCTCAGTACTGGTGATGACAATTTTTGTTTAGTGATGGAATAAGCATAGTATGGTTTAAATCCTATGTTAATGAATATGAAAGTAATATATGTAGTTACTATTATGCAAAGCATGTCTCTGGTTTTTCTATGGTTCCTGGGCCACAATCCAAGTTTTTTACACAAAAAAAAACTATATGCCAAGGTGGCTCCTCTATAGTCAATTCTATATCTAGTTGACTCCTTCACAACAATATCCACATTCCTTTCTTGATTCTCTTTCTTTTCTTGACTCTCTCATAGCCTCTTCTTCTCATTTCAACTTTAAAGATGATCACCCATGGATCCCTTATTCTTTATTTTGCATGGTTCAACAAAGGTTAAATTTTACTTTATAGGATGCCTAAGCAAGGGTAATAGTACAATAGTGTGCCCCACTTTTTGGCCTAAGTGAGGTACCCAAATCAACATTTTTAAATCAAATTTCACTTTATGTCACTTATAGCAAGAAAACCATTAGGAATTTTAAGATGATGTGAACTAGTGATTTTTAAGATTTTGTCTGTAGATTCTAATTTTTTCTTTAATTTAAAAAATACTTTGCCTCATTTTTAAATATTTGTTAATGAATTATTTTTTTATATTTTATATTATTTTTAATGAGTGATATTATGCCCTCTCGAATAACATTTTTTAGAAATAAGATAAATTCACAATTTCTTAAATATGGATCAATAACACTGATGTTTAGTGGCTACATATTTTTTGTAGCATATTTTATTTATTATTAATTATAATTTAGATTAGTATTATGTCATCTAGCAAAACATTTTTGTATATATCTTAATTTTTTTATTGAAACAAGGACATCAATATGGAGTGTTGTAGTTTTTAGAAAAAAAAAATCTATGCGCATTGGATAAAGGCCTTTGGTAAAAAACCTATGTTCACTAGAAAATAGAAAATAAATATAATAGTTACATAAAACATATTACAAATTATACTTTTCAAAAAGCTTACTCTAAGGGATATGATCCCACAAAATCTCATGTCATGGTGACTTCATTTTATTGCTAAAACCTTGCCCCAAATCATCATTTTTATCGAAAATCAAGTTTGAAAAAGTTGGAGGTTCACTCAAGGGCCTCCATATGAAGGGTCTTTGAATTAAGGAAAATTTTGACCAAGGCCCCTTTGTTTGAAGGTCCTTTCTTATAGGTGTTTTTAGCATGCAACATTTTAAAATGGGAAAAAGGACGTTCTTTCAAAACCCCTCTTCCTTCCAACCCTATTTACATGTGGCAAGCATTGTACCTTTTAATTAAGGACCTTCATACAAAGGTGTGACATTTTCCTTCCAAGATTCATTCTTGTGTCTCATCCCACAAGTGGGACACACCTTTATGCTTCTACCAACAAAAGAAAAAAAGGACAAATGACAAAGAAGAGCATAGTTCTTAGTAACCTCTCGATGTATCCATTATATTTCAAGTATAGTAATTAATATCTATTTACTTTAATATTTTTGATTTACCTAGTTCGCAAGCCCACTAACATAGGGGAGAAAGGGAAGGTGCATGAAGATAGGGGACCAAACCGGAGTCTTAAAAAGTGGCCATTTTTTCCTAAAAATAATGAAAGTTGAACTTTAATGAAATGCTCAAGGTTCCTACACTCAAATTTTAAACATGATTTAAGAAAAAGAACTAAAAAATCTTAAATCTCATTTCTAAACTATATAAAAAATTAATGATGAAATTTAAGAGGGTGAAATAGTTTCATTTTTAATATGCCCTCCTATTTTTCATTGAAATATAGCAGACAATTAGGTGTGTATTACCCCTTTCTCACCCCCCACTCCCCACCCTCTTCTCATATTTTTTAAGTGTTTTTATGTCACAACTCAACTACTATGTCTATGAAGAAGATAGATAAAATATTCCTATAAAAAAGATTAATTCAAATGCTAAATAATCATGTATATATCTAAGTTGGTTTATATGTTGTTTATGAAAATTCACATAAGATAGTTAATGTTGATGAGTGCCAAGTAGCACCCATGAAATACACCGTTTTACCCCTCTTTTTCTCCCTTCTTATTCCATTGTCCTGATGACTGCATCAAAATAGGTTAACAAGATTGTTCTAATGATGATTAATAAGAGATGAATTACTTAGAATCATGATTTCTTATTGAAGGACTAATGTGCATTGAATTGATGGAAATATGCAAAAATCTTCTCTTTTTGAATCAACATGTGTAGGTGTTCAGGTAGACAATTTTGTGCATCTCTAGAGGCAGTCCTAATGATCTCCAGAGCTAACATCAGAATGCCATGACTGGTCTCCAATGTTTTCCAATTTGATTGGAGAGATTTTGGGATAAGGAGGTGAACTATCTCCAGAGCTAGATTGAAGTCACAAGCATCTCTGGAGCTGAACAAGAAGGTCACAATCATATATCCAGAACTACAAACAAAAACATACATCTCCGGTGCCTCTTTAGAACAGTGCAGATTTCTAGCATAGTTGTCAGTCAAACGCTTCTAGTAGTGATTAGGTTGCTCCTGATGTTACTCAAATAATCACTTGAGTGATTGAGGGAAGACCATAGTTAACTATTGGAAGTTTTATCTCTTTTTGATTTTGCATGAGTTATTGATAAACTGATTTAAATACCTATATTTCAGGGCCTCATTGCCTAAGTGTATTTAAAACTAAGACTCAAATTTAGTGTGGACTGTTGTTCCACTAAATCTATTTTAATTGCATGGATATTCATTCTGTAGTTAGACAGTTAGTAGAATAAAGAGATTGATGTTATCTCTTAGATGAACTAGTAGATAGGGTAAGTGATATCTCATCATAGATTTAGATATAAACTTATAGAAGTAGCAGCAAAAGACACACAATGATTAATTTCTTATTTTTATAACCTTATTTTGATATAAACATTTTATGAATACAAAGTTGATGGAATTAGATTGGAATTGAGTTGTGATATTATCTTCTTGTATTGATTCTTTACTTTGGTCTTCAGCCCCAAGGGTGTGGAGCAAGGGCCTACTCTTACCACTAAGGCAGAAGGCTAGTACTGTTGTTTTTGTTATTCCAGATTCTATTTAAGGAGATAGTTACTATTTTCATAGATAAATGCGCGTTTCCATTGGAAGAAATAATATAGATTTACTTTAAGCAATTCATTGTTCAGTTTTGTTTTCAATATTCTTGGAATTCATTTTACAATAGACAGATCAATAATATTAAGTTTCTTTAATCAGTAAAGATCATTAGAGTTAGTTAGATAAATATGGCAACTTTAGGATTCCTAATTACAGATAGCCATGGACACAGCCCTAGATTTGACACTTGAAATATGATTAAATGATAAGGTACAATGACCCTTATCATTTTTAGTGCCGTTGCTAGGGATGTTGTGTTAATTAGGAAAACTTAGCTAAATAGTTTTAGGATAGATCTGTATGGTCAGAGCTAGGGATTCAAAAGGAAGATACATAAAATAGACACCCCATCAACAAACTATAGGAGAAAGCAGTGGGGTGACGCAAGATCTTGTTGAAGAAAGACATCTAGAACCTACCTTGGAAGCTGCACCTGAAATTAACAATCCTTTCAATCCTCCAAATCTTCCACTTGTTGACTATATCTAGGAATTACAACAGAAATTCCAAGTAGACCCTTTGCCAGAACCTATTTTCCTAGAACCTCAAAAAGAAGAGCCAGTACTAAACATGGATAATAATCATGATAATCATGAAGATGAGGAAAATTAGGCTCCAAGAATTTTAGGGGTCTTGCTTCTGAGGATCCAGATCAGTTTTTGTTTGAATTCAAAGTGGTATGCTAGACTTATGATTATTTATTAGATAATCACAGACTCAAATTGTTTCCCTCAACCCTAAAGGACTCTGCAATGAGATGGTTTATGGGCCTGTCCCAAAACTCCATCCATTCCTGGGATCAGATGGAGACATAATTCTTGGGAAAATACCAGGACTACTGTAGAGTCAGTGATAAGAATGAGGAATTATTCAAGATTAAACAGAGAGAGGAAGAGACCTTAGAGGATTATGTGGATAGGTTCAACTTTGCTTTGAGAAGATATGGCAACCTTGTAAATCATTCTTTGGCCAGAACCCTATTTGTAAAAGGATTAGACAAAGAATCAAAACAAGCACTGGATCTTATGGGAAAAGGGAATATTAACAAAATGGATATGCCTACTATAGAAGAACTCTGTAGGAACTATTCCAAATCCCAAGATGAAGTGAGAATGCCCAAATTTTTCAAAGGGAAGAATGAAATAGGACAGTTAAGGGAGGAGATTGCAAACTTTAAAACAAATATTCTAGTCCAACTAAATACCACATTAGATGGGATTCAGGAAAAAAATAGAACAAATGATTAGGATAGAACAACTAAACCACTCTCCATCTATTGTCCTAGGTGTAGAAACAAACATCTGTTGAGAGAATGCCCTTTAGATAAATCAAAGATTTGTCAGATCTATGACAGGGAACATCGTACCAATCGATGTGATCAGCTCCCAGCCTTAAAAAGGCTAAGTAAAAAGAATACCATTATAGAGGATGAGTTGAATTATGTAGGACAAAAACAAGATGGAAATTTCCCTTATAATCAGTATCCAAACTAGCCTTCTTACAGAGGTCCTTCTAATTGGGGAAATAATCAGTGGAATCCAACTTGGCATGGGCCTCAAAATAATCCTCCTTGGGGACAACAGGATTGGCCAAATCAACAATGGAAAATCCAACATTGGCAAAATCAACCCTAGGGGAATCAATAATGGCCACAATAGTTTGGATCACAAAACATGCAGCCTCATTGGGGTCCTCAACAGGGGTATAATCAATAGTACCAAGGACAACCTAGATGTTTCCAACCTCAACAACAAGCATTGCTAACTGGACCCCCCAGCTATTGCAAGTATGGGCCTAATCGGTGTTGTCATTGATGTCAACGTACTTCTGTTGCATTAATGATTAGGATTGGATGAACTATTTGCTGAGGATATTGAGAAAATTGGTCATATCAGAAACAGTGAAGAACAATGAAGATAGTAAGGTAAAAGTCCAAGTTAAGATGAGGATCAGAGGATACAATTTAAAGGGTTTGTAGATATGTGTCTTAAGATGCTCTAGTAAAGATTTCAGAGGTTTGCATGAAGATCTAAAGAAGTTGTGGTCGCTCAAGTAAAACTAGTTCTGGCAAGTGTTCAGAGGTGACGGAGTCATACAGACAGGTCCGGTGAGATCCAGAAATGCATTATCCTATTTTGCGGATTTGAGGGAGTGTTCAGGAAGTCTTTGTCAAGTGTCAACTCATTTGGTTCATGGTTTGAAGGTCCGCAAGCATCTATTCCTTTGTGACAGTAATGACAGACTGTGTTCTTGAGGTTTCAGATGAAGGAGAGAAGGATTTCAGTAAGCAGATGAAGTGTGGATGTTCTTGGTGATTCAGGCAAGCTTGTGGAGGTCTTTGGATCGTGTCTAGTTCATGTTGGTGGTTCACATTGAAGTTTAAGCTCACATTTGAAGAGTTACTTCTGGATGAAGGTGTTCTTCCTTAGACTGTCCGACTGGATGAGTTACTCACCATGCGGATGCTCTTGTAGATGTTGCCGACTTAGATGATCATTCCTGAGTCGATGTCTTGTATAAATAAGGAATTGTGAAGTCATTTCAAAGTGTGTCTTGGAGATGAGTGTGTTGTAGCAAGGAGGAGAGCTAAAGGTAGAGAAGAAGTATTGGGCTTAAATGGAACTGAATCAAGCATGGTGAAGATGCTATTCCTCAGTTCATGTATGTGATACTTACCATTTTGTAGATAGTGTGTCTCTTGTAGGCAGTGAGCCTCTTGTGAGTAGTGTGCTCGGGCAGTGAGCCCTAATTGGCATGTGCCATTTTGTTCTTTCTATTCTTCTAATAGAGAATACAATCTTGGGTTAATCACCGCGTGGTTTTTCCCTAAACCAGGTTTTCCACGTCAAAATCTTGGTGTCTTATGTGTTGATGTGTTTTTTCTCTTGGTTTAATGCATTGTGTTTCCATGTTTGAATTATTATTATGCTGTTGAATTACAATGTGGATTTAAGTGTTTAAATTGGAAGAAAGTTTTAGGCTATTGATTCACCCCCCCTCTCAGTTGTCTGTCCTGAATCTAACAATTGGTATCAGAGCCAAGTTCCTCTAAAAGGAGATTAACCGCTTGAGGAGATCCAGGATGCTGTCCTACAAGAAGGATAGTCTGAAGTTTAATGGAACCAATTTTAATCTTTGGAAAAGTCGCATGAAATGTCACTTGCAATGTATGGGAATGCAGTACTGGAACATGGCTTCAACAAAGTATACTCCTCCATAGGGTGGTCTGAAATCCCCATATGAAATCATAGATGCTGAAAACAATCTACAGACTATAGAAGCTCTTCTGAGCACTCTATCTGATTCAGAGCTTTCAAATGTTGTTGACCTACCAACTACTTTTTAGATTTGGCAAAAACTAGAACTTCTGCATGAAGGAGACAAGTATGTTAAATGTGCAAGGTTACAGAGTCTGAAAGGGAAATTTGAAAATCTGAAGATGAGAGATGATGAAAATATTACTACTTTTATGCCAAGAGTAAATGGGATTGTTTGTGGAATTAGAAATACTGGTGGAGTCTTGGATGAAGATGAGATTGTTGGGAAAATTCTCAGATCCCTTCCTGCTTCTTATAAAATCAAGGCTGCTGCCATTGAAGAATTCAGAGCCCATACAACTATCATAGGAGATCAATTGGCTGGTAAATTGGCTGCATTTGAAATGACCGAGTTTGGAGATGCCCCCCCCAAGACTGAATCAACATTCAAAGCTAGTGCCTCTGTAGAAGGCAAACAAAGGTTTGATCCAGGAGAGAACTCTTCAAGGAAACTATCATGGTAGGAAAAAGAAAGAAAAGACCTAGAAGAAGAAGAAATAGAAGCTGCTCAGCTTGAAGCTCTTATTGCAAAAAGACTACCAAGAGAATCCAGTAAGTATGAAGGAAAATTGCCTTTTAAGTGTTTTAACTACAATAAGATTGGTCATTTTACCTCAAGATGTCCGAAAAGATTTTCAAGGCCAAATCCTTATAGATCAAGGTTCCAAAAGAATTGTTACTATGTTCATGAAGGAGATGATGAAGGAGTAATAGATGATGAATCAGAAATAGGAGATAAATCTAGAAGTGATTGGGTTTTCATTGCCATCAAGGAAGAAGATCCAATGCCCTCTGAATCTGTCAGTCATAAAGTTGTAGAAAGAGCTCTGGCTGCCCAAGTTGAAGAAAAGGATGACTGGGTCATTGATAGTGGATGCTCTCATCATATGACAGGTGACAAAAATAAGTTCATAGATTTGGAAACGTATGAAGGAGGAGTGGTAAAATTTGGTGATAATTCTGTTGGTAGAATCAGAGGTAGGGGAACAAATTCTTTTGATGGAAAGAACAAAACTGGTAATGTACTGTATGTTGAAGGATTGAAGCACAATCTTCTCAGTGTTGGACAGTTGGTGGACAAAGGCTATGATCTCCGATTCAAGAATGGAAAATGCAAGATCTTTGAAAGTTCTGGAACAGAGATTGCATCTAATACTCAAACTAAAGGTAATATCTTCCACTTGGTTGGTACTGGTATAAGTTGTTTATTTGTTCAAATTGATCAGAGTTGGTTATGGCATAGGAGGATGTGTCATGTGAATTTTGATAATATCATCAAGATAAGCAATACTCAAGCTATAAGAGATCTTCCAAAACTAGTGAAACCTACAAATAGTTTGTGCAAAGAATGTCAGTTGGGAAAACAAAGCAAAGTCTCATTTAAAAGCAAGGAATAATCTTCTACTGGATTATTGGACTTAGTTCATACTGATTTATGTGGTCCGACAAGAATCAGGAGTGTGCAAGTTGATAGATACTTCATGTTGCTAATTGATGACTATTCCCGGATGATGTGGGTAACTTTTCTGAAAGAGAAATTAGAAGCTCTTGAGAAATTCCAAATATTCAAGGCTATGCTAGAGAATGAAACCAGATTAAAATTGAAATGTCTGAGGTCTGATAGAGGTGGAGAATTCACATCCGGTGAGTTCATAGATTTCTGTGAGAAACATGGAATAAAGAGACAGTTGTCTACTCCTAGGACTCCACAGCAGAATGGAGTAGTTGAGAGAAAGAACCGGACCATCCAAGAAGCATCTAGGACCATGATGATGGAAGCAAATGTTCCTCAGATCTCTTGGAGAGAAGCAGTTAGCATTGTAGTCTATACTCTCAATCAAGTTCAAATTAGAAGCAATACCGGTAAAACTCCTTATGAACTTTGGTTTGACATCACTCCTATTGTGAGGTATTTCAGAGTCTTTAGTAGCAAGTGTTATATTAAAAGAGATGAAGATCTAGGAAAGTTTGATGCTAGAAGTGATGAAGGAATATTTTTGGGTTACTCTACTCAGAGCAAAGCATACCGGTGTTATAACAAGAGACTAAGAAAGATAATAGAGAGTACAAATGTAAAGGTTGATGAAGGAATTGAAAAACCCTCAAGATTTTATGAATATGATGAAGATGATCAAAATGGTGTTCTAATTCAAGGAGCCCAAGCCTCTTCTAAAAAATAGATTCAAACTGATCTGGTAAATCAGGAAGAAGAGATGAGTTTTAATGAGCCTGATCAAGATTCAGAAGTGCAAGAAACTCCCAAAATTCCAAGGTATGTAAGACTAAAGCACTCTGAAGATCAGATCATAGGTGACAAAAGCAAAGGTGTACAAACTAGAAGAAGAATTACTCAAGATTTAGATGAGTATTGCTTGATTTCAAAGATTGAACCTAAGACAGTAGATGAAGCTTGCAATGATGAAAACTGGACTAAAGCAATGGAGGAAGAACTGATGCAAATTGAGAAAAATCATACTTGGGATCTTGTTCCCAGACCTAGAAACAAGAATGTGATTGGAACCAAATGGGTCTTCCAGAACAAATTGAATGAAGTTGGTGAAGTAATCAGGAATAAAGCCAGATTGGTCTGCAAGGGCTATTCTCAAATAGAAGGAGTTGACTTTGAAGAAATGTTTGCTCTGGTGGCAAGAATTGAAGCAGTCAGATTATTTCTTGCATTTGTTGCCTTCAAGGATTTCAAAGTATATCAGATGGATGTCAAGTCTACTTTCCTAAATGGTGACTTGGAAGAAGTATAGATTGAGCAACCAGATGGATTTCAATTGTCTGATCATGATGATATGGTCTGCAAGTTGAAGAAAGCATTAGATGGACTCAAGCAAGCCCCAAGAGCCTGGTATGAAAGATTGGATAATCATCTTTTGAAGATTGGTTTCAACAAAGGTACTGCTGACAGTAATTTGTATTTCAAAATTGATCATGAAAACATCTTGATTGTTGAAGTGTTTGATGATGATATCATTTTTAGAGGAAGAGATAGTATGTGTAAAACCTTTGCAAATCAAATGAAAAGTGAATTTCAGATGTCCATGCTTGGGGAAATGAATTTATTTTTGGGTCTACAAATCACTCAAACAAAGAAAGGAATCTTCATTTCTCAGTCCAAATATGTGAAAGAATTGTTGAAAAGGTTTAGGATGGAAGACTCAAAGCCAATGAATACTCCCATGGCAACCGGATGCAAATTAAGCAAAGATGATGACTCACCTAAGGCTAATCAGAAAAATTATGGGTCAATGATTGGAGGGTTGTTGTATCTTACTCAAACTAGACCATATATTATGCAGGTTGTTGGTCTTGTTGCTAGATTCTAGGCTGATCCTAGAGAATCTCATGTCATGGCAATCAAGAGGATTTTTAGATATTTAAAAGGGATAGCTAAGTATGGATTGTGGTATCCTAGAGATCATGATTTCTCTCTTCATGCATATACAGATGCGGATTGGGCAGGAGATGTGGATGACCGAAAGGGTGGAGCATTTTTTTTGGGAAAAAGATTGGTCTCTTGGCTGAGCAAGAAACAAGAAGCAATATCTCTATCCATTGCAGAAGCAGAATATATTGCAACAATAGGTAGTTGTACTCAAGTTTTGTGGATGAAGCAAATGTTAAGAGACATAAGAGTAGAATATGAGGAGCCTATCACAATCTTCTGTGATAACTCAAGTGCAATAAATATATCTAAGAATCCGGTGTTGCATTCAAAGACTAAACATATATCCATCAAGTTTCACTTTTTGAGAGAGCAAGTAAACAAGAATGAAGTCAGATTGGAGTTTGTACCTTCTAAGGATCAGATTGTAGACATCTTTACTAAACCTCTACCTAAAGACTCTTTTGAGTATCTTAGGGAGAAGTTAGGGGTTATTGCCCCTCCGGTGATGAACTAAGGTCCACTGATGTGCATCAGTCCGGTGGATATCATAGTCATATTTTGTGATCCGGATTGATGATGGGAAGCTGCCACTCAGGAGCAGCTGGTATGATTATGAAGTGGTGAAATTGCAATTATATACCCTTTGCCATTGATGTCAAAGGGGGAGAGAAGACATGTGAAAAACAAGTGGTTTCTAATCAAAGGGGGAGTAGGAAAGAAAAGAGAAGACATATGAATGGTTGTTGCTGATAGGGGGAGTTGTGATAGTAAGGAAAAGTTCTTGTCTTGATGGTCAAAACAATTTTTCACATCATATGTTGCCATCAATGACAAAGGGGGAGATTGTTGAAAGTATGGGCCTAACCAGTGTTGTCATTGATGTCAATATACTTATGTTGCATTAATGATTAGGAGTGGATGAACTGTTTGCTGAGGATATTGAGAAAATTGGTCATATCAGAAATAGTGAAGAATAATGAAGATAGTAAGGTAAAAGTCCAAGTTAAGATGAGGATCAGAGGATGCGGTTTAAAGGGTTTGTAGATATGTGTCTTAAGATGATCCAGTAAAGATTTCAAAGGTCCACATGAATATTTGAAGAAGTTGTGGTCGCTCAAGTAGAACCGGTTCTGGCAGGTGTTCAAAGGTGACAAAGTGATACAGACAAGTCCAGTGAGATCTGGAAATGCATTATCTTGTTTTGTGGATTTGAGGGAGCATTTAGGAAGTCTTTGTCAAGTGCCAAATCATTTGGTTCATGGTTTGAAGGTCCGCAAGCATCTATTAATTTGTGATAGTAATGACAGACTGTGTTCTTGAGGTTCCAGATGAAGGAGAGAAGGATTTCAGTAAGTAGATGAATTGTGGATGTTCTTGGTGATTAAGGAAAACTTGTGGAGGTCTTTGGATCGTGTCCAGTTTGTGTTGGTGGTCCGCATTGAAGTTTAAGCTCGCATTTGAAGAGTTACTTCCGGATGAAGGTGTTCTTCCTTAGATTGGCTGATCGGATGAGTTACTCATCATGCAGATGCTCTTGTAGATGTTTGCTGACTTAGATGATCATTCCTAAGTCGATGTCCTGTATAAATAAGGAATTGTGAAGTCATTTCAAAGTGTGTCTTGGAGATGAGTGTGTTGTAGCGAGGAGGAGAGCTAAAGGCAGAGAAGAAGTATTGGGCTTAAATGGAACTGAATCAAGCATGGTGAAGATGTTATTCCCCAGTTCATGTATGTGATACTTACCATTTTGTAGATAGTGTATCTCTTGTAGGAAGTGAACCTCTTGTGAGCAGTGTACTCGAGCAATGAGCCCTAATTGGCATGTGCCATTTTTTTCTTTCTATTCTTCTAACAAAGAATACAATCTTGGGTTAATCACCCCATGGTTTTTCCCTTAACCGAGTTTTCCACGTCAAAATCTTGGTGTCTTATGTGTTGATGTGTTTCTACTCTTGGTTTAATGCATTGTGTTTCCATGTTTGAATTATTATTATGCTGCTGAATTACAAAGTGGATTTAAGTGTTTAAATTGGAAGAAAGTTTTAGACAACTGATTCACCCCCCCTCTCAGTTGTCTATCCTGAATCTAACACCAACATGTAAGGTCAGTCACAAAACAAACCAGTTAGCTAACCACCCTTACTAGCTCAACCTATACCAAACCCATGGAATAAGCAGGGAGCAGCTGCTTACATTACAGAACAAGAAAACATGGCTGGTATTAATGCCACATATTCTAATAATTTCTAGCTGCGTTCTAGGAAAGAACTTCCAAGACCGTCTCCTCCAACTATAGTTGAAGTAACCAATGATGAGGAACCTAAAAATCCATCCACTCAACTTCTAGAGGAGATTACTACTGAAACAGTGCTAAAAGAATCATCCTTGGATAACTTTGGAGTTGCCCCTAAAAGAATGACTTCGGAGAACATCCATGGAAACAATTCTAATAAGAACTCCGAAGATGCTCCAGAGATGGAAAAACTAGCACCATACCTAGAGCGGCTTAAACAGTATGTCCCTTAGAAAAAAGGTCTTACAAAAACAAGTCCAATCTACCCTAGAATTAGAACTTTACAAGAAATTAGGCAACTAAACATTGAAATTCTACTCCTACAAGCAATCAGAGATGTGCCTGAACTTAACGAATTCATCAAACAACATTATGTTATGACCCAGGGAAGAAAGAAGAACTTTCCCTCAACTATCTAGGTGGAAGGAAAGGTATTAGATCTCCTAATGGGAGAAGTGCTTCTCCCAAAATATCAAGACCCTAGAAATCTTGTCATGACTATTTACATCTCAGGGGTAGAAATTTCAAATGTTTTGGTTGATTTGGGAGTAGCAATAAATGTAATGACAGTTCATACAATGGACAAATTAGCCTTAACAGGTATCCAATCCACATCTACAATCCTTCAACTTGCTGACCAGTTAGTAGCTATTCCAAAAGGGGTGATTACTAATGTTCTAGTTGTGATAGAATCATGGGAATTCCCAATAGACTTCCTAATATTAGATCCAAGAAACCAGAGAAATGCTTATCCATTGATATTAGGAAGACCATGGCTGGATACAATAGCAGCATATATTGATTGTTGAACTAGGGATATGGTCATTTCTAATGGAAGACTTGAAGAAAATATCTTTGTATCCACCAGCTAAACCATCAATACATTATTCAGGGAGAGTATCAGTAGATGAGCCAAATAACATGGGGAACAGTGCCTCAATAGCTATGGTTACCATCAGAGAACATTTGGGTTAGTTAGAAGAAGAAACCCACTATGATACAATAGAAGATATCACCCACATTCTTATTAATGAGGATATAATGGAGCTAGCCCAAGATTCAAGGAGAGAACTTCTCACTTCTGCTCATTGTACCCTAGCAAATATCATTCCTTGTGGAGAAACCTTTTACAGAGACTTAGCCACATTCCACATGTTTCTTCCACATTCTTGCCCCCCCAATACCATGACTCCAGGATATGGATTGAATACATCTATGGATCAGATCACAAAACAAGTTATGATTTTACCCATGAAAACACTAAATATCAACACACAGTTAGTAGAAAAACATGAAGAAGAACTTATCAAACTCCTAATTTCCCATTCAGCAACTTTTGCTTTGGAATACCAAGATATGAAGGCCATCCCTCCTGAGATCTATACTCATCATATATACACTGAAGATGTCAAACTTGTCAGACAACCCCAGAGAATATTGAATCCTACTTTAAAACACATTGTTAAGACTGAAATAGAAAAATTGTTGCAAGCAGGGTTTATATATCCAATCTTAGACAGTCAATGGGTCTCACCCCTAGTCATAGTGCCTAAAAAGAATGGGAAGTGGAAAGTGTGTATTGACTATAGAGAGCTAAAAAAATCCACAAAGAAGGACTAATTTACCCTACCATTCATTGACCAAGTACTCGACAACCTTGCAGGGAGAAAGTATTTTTCTTTCCTAGATGGGTTCAGTGGATATAATCAAATCCTAGTAGCACCTAAAGATCAAGATAAAACAACTTTCACTTATTTTTGGGGAACTTTTGCCTACAAAGTTCTTCCATTTGGACTATGTAATGCTCTAGCTACATTTCAGAGGCTTGTTTTAGCCATTTTTGCTGAACTAGCTAATGAGTGCATGAAAGTCTATATGGATGACTTTACTGTGTATGGGAACAACTTTGAAGAAGCTCTCATAAACTTAGAAAAGGTACTAAAATGCTATGAAAAAAATCAACTATCCCTGAGCCATGAAAAATGCTTCATGATGGTAGAGGAAGGAATTGTATTAGGACACCACATTTCAGCAAACAAGATCAAAGTGGACCAAAAAAATAGAAGTGATCAAATAGTTACCTTCACCCAAAAATCAGATAGATGTTAGAAGTTTTCTAGGTCATACAGGCTACTATAGGAGATTCATAGAAAATTTTAGTAGAATAGCTGCTCCTCTGTTTACCCTTCTTAACAAAGACACATAATTCTTATGGACAGATGATTGTCAATCAACATTTGAAACCCTTAAAGAGAAACTTACTGTCACACCTATTTTAAGAGGACCAATTGGACTCTACCATTTCACATACAAACTGATGCTTTAAATGAGTCCATTAGAGTAGTCTTAGGATAGAAGGAGGAAGGAGAAAGTATGCATGCCATCTATTACATCAGCAAAAACCTTACCTCTATAGAAAGAAACTATACCACAACTAAAAAAGAATTCTTGGCAGTCATCTATGTTATAAACACATTCAAGTATTATATCACTAGGTACAAAATATTTGTACATACTGATCATGCAGCCATCAAATACTTAATGAGTAAGCCAGTAGTGGGTGCAAGGATAATTAGGTGGTTATTGTTGTTGCATGAATTTGACATTACCATAGTTGATAATCCATACAAATTTAATTTAGTTTCTGACTTTATGTCAAGATTGCATACAGGTGGAGAGAACCAGCCAGTGGAGGACAGATTTCTAGAGGAACATCTTTTTGCTATCTCCTCTACTGCACCTTGGTTTGCTAACATAGCTAATCTTTTAGCTACAGGCTTATTTCCATCCCATTTTACTTCAAAACAAAAGAAACACTTACTTAAGGAAACCTCATCTTACAAATGGTTAAATAGTTTACTATTCAAATGTGGTCCTGATTTCATTTTACGCAGGTGTTTAAATGCTGATGAAATTTTTGATGTCCTAAGGGCAGGTCATGATGAACCATCTAGTGGGCATTATTCTTCACACAGAACCTTCCACAAATTTTTGGGAGTTGGTTACTACTAGCTCTCTATTCATAAGGATACCAAGAAGTATGTGCAGCAGTGTGACCAATGCCAAAGGATGGGATAGCCAACCTTCACCCAGGAGATGTTACTACATCCTTAAGTAATGATGGAGCCATTTGAACAGTGGGGTCTAGACTTTGTGGGACCAATTTCTCGACCATCATCAGACAAAGAGTACATTCTTGTATGTACAGACTATGTCACTAAGTGGGCTAAAGTGCAGGCATTATAATTTGCAAGAGAATAGAAAGTTGCTGATTTCCTTTACAATAAAATTTTCTTGAGGTTTGGAGCCCCAAGATCCATAGTTTCAGATAGAGGACCTCAGTTTACTTCATAGGTAATTAGAGCATTCACAGACTTATATCAGGTTAAACAAATAAAATCTTCACCTTACCATCCTCAAGCTAATGGGCAGGTAGATGTGACTAACAGAGAACTTGAGAATATTCTGACAAGGACAGTGGCCATGAACAGAAAGGACTGGGCTAACAGATTACCTGAAGCAGTTTGGGCTTACAATACCACTTGGAAGTCCACAACAAAATTCTCACCATATGAATTAGTTGATGGAAAGAAGTCCATTCTGTCTATAGAATTTGAGCTCCAGACACTTAAAACTACATTAGATATTGGTCTACCATTGTCTATAGCCCAACAAAATAGAATTCTTCAGCTCAATGAGTCAGATGAAATATAGACAGAAGCCATTCAACAAATAGAATTGGTCCAGTATCAAAGGAAGCAATGACATGACCAACACATCAAAAGGAGGACATTTCAACAAGGTGATTGGGTTCTCCTATATGATTCTAAGTTCAAGGAGTTCAAGGGAAAGCTACAAACTCATTGGATGGGTCCTAACTAGATAAAGGAAGTTTTTGAGAATGGAACAGTGCTACTGAAACCCATTGATGGAAGCATAGACACATTCTTAGTGAATGGCCACAGAATTAGACTCTATAAAAGGCCATCCACTAAGGAAGAATTTATCAAAGATTTGTGCTTGGTTATAGGGGGCACATCCTCTGTGATAGATTTGGACTGAAAGTTAAAAAAAATTTAAAAAAAAATTAAAAAAAGGTCGAAAACTAGTAAATGGCGGCCTTCTTAAAAAAAAGAGAAAAAGAGAAGGTTGAAAACTAGCAAATGGCGGCCTTCTTAAAAAAAGAGAGAGAAAAAAAAAAGAAGAAGAAGAAGATGGAAAACTAGTAAATGGCTATCTTTCTCGTACAAGGGGATTGAAAACCAGTAAATGGCGGTTCCCTTCTTCATACCAAATAAGAATAATCAAGCTACGGAGGTGATCGGGTGCCAGAAGTTACTCAAACACACCTCCGGTGCTCACAAATAAGGAGCACCTCTGGTGCTTCACGAACTTGAAGCACCTCTGGTGCTTCACGAACTTGGAGCACCTCTGGCACTCGCAAACTAGGGGCACCTCCAGTGCTCCACCAATAAAGAGCCATTGTTGAAAATAATAAATTGGGAGGGGACCCACCTCTCCAGGCAATAAAGTAGAGATGTCATTTGATGAGGTCATCATGACTCATCCTACACTTTATGACAAGGACAAACTTGATGTCAACATGCATATCATCAGCAATTGAGAAAAAGTCATTACTCTCACATGCACAGGTCCTCACAAATGACTATGCTGACGTCACCTAAAAATATGGCATTCTTGAACCACTCAGCAGAAATGATTGCAAGGTATGTGATAACAGGGATGCTGATGCCATTTCAAACCCACCCAGGTGCTGCTCACATGCCAAGTCACATCCAGTCTCATCAAAGCCACGACATTGCAACCAAGTACATCGGGTCGTCATCATTAAGATTGGTTCTTGTCATCATTAAGATTGGTTCAGGTAGTTCTCTTTAATTAAGCATTAGTTAGTAACTGTCTTGTTATTTCTATTTTTGGGTGCTGTTATTATGACACGTCCCCCTACCATTATTTCCTTTTTCACCTCATGCATGCCGCCATAATTGCCACGCTGCCGACCTGTCTACGGAGTGTCCCATCACTCTGCTACAATTATGACTGCATAAGCACACTAACCAATTTCAAGCTCCTTTCCCATAATTCAAGCAATTCAACAAACTAACATAACAACCCTCATTCAAGACTACAAAATTCTCTACAAATCTAGGTCTATTAACACAGTTCTCCGGAGCCTATGGAGTTAAAAGAGGAAAAATAGTAAAAGAGGATGGATAGACCATAGTGAGAAGTAGACAGAATTTTAGCTACAAAGGGGTGGGATAGGACTGAAAGATGGGAATTAAAAAGAAATCAGAGCCAGAAAGTATAACAAGTCTTTTGCAGGATGATGTTGTGGTATACATTCTTAGGAATGTAGGGTGGTTGGAGTTCTTGGAAAAATTTGAAGGTTTTCAAGAGGATATTGTTGATGACTTCCTACGAAACCTAAGAGACAATCAAACAACTGTTAGAGGGGTTCAAGTCAATCTCTCTACTACCACCATCAGTCGTATCTCCAGATTGCCAGAACAATGTGAGAGGTTTTACCATCTAAAAACCCTATATGCTGATTTAATTAGAAATTTCTTTGTAGAAGGTGCACCTTCAATATAGTTGCATTTAAGCAAGAATGAGGTTAAATGAATTATTAGGTCTTCACTTCCAAACCCATGGCAATCTGTAGCATTATGGTTAATGAAGTACTTTACATGTGATGGCCAATTTTCCTTAGTTCTAGGACCAATAATGAAAATGTTGATTTTTTTGAGGCATGGAAATGCCCACCCAAAATTTAACATAAACATTCCAAACTTTCTATACTCTACCATTAGAGAAACTACAGACAAGTACCAATAGGGAAAATGTCCTATGAAACACCATGGCCTCATTTTTCTAGTAGTAAAATATCACTTTCTATCCCAAATTGATGGGGAAGCATTATGGCAGATATTTTTAGATAACAAACCCTAGGACAGAGAACCAACGAGGGCACATGAAGTGGGTGAGGCTTCCTCTACCCAGCAAGAAGAGGAGGCAGAAACTTCAACTTCCTCTCCATCTATTGAGAAAGGTAAAGGTCTAAAACCCTCACTGGAGGCAACTTCATTTGCTACCCTTGTTTTTGATAGAGAGAGAAAGGGGAAGGAAGTTAAGGAACCTATTCTTGAACAAACTCCATATATGACTCGCTTAGCAAGGAGGAAGATGACCTTGGCTAAGGAGTCTATTCCAACAGAACCAACAAGGGAAAGGCCAAGTTAGAAGACAAAAAGAACTCTAAAGAAAACTAACTCAAGAATACACTATTGGGTCGAAGAAGCATCTTATGACTCAGATGAAATCCCTCTAGTGAGAAAGAAGGAACAAAGAGAAGTTCCCCTGAACCATCTGTTCATCTAGGTTCTCATAGTCCAACTTCACAACATTTTCCTGCTCCAGAGATAGAACAAAAAGAAACTTTTACTATTTCCTCTGATTCTGAAGATGATATACCTGCTCCGGAGATGCCTACTCAACCTATTCTATGAAGAAGCAAAAGGAAAAGGTAGCTTACCCAATTTGAAAAAGATATTACTCTCTTAGCTAAAGTTATTTTGGGTCTCAGAACTTCTGAGGAAAAAGTTGGGCCTTCATCAATACTAGTAGTGGCAGAGAAGACTCAAGATGAAACTTAGGATAGGGAGGCTGCAGGGGAAGTTAAAGCAGAGCAAATGGATACAGCTGGTAGTGCAGAGCCAATAGCTATGGAAAACCCTGATGTAGAGCAATCAGAGGAAGAAACAAGAACTTATTCTCACCCCTCAGATCAAGAGGATATTGAAATTTCAAAAGAACAACAAATGTTAGAAGATATTGATAATCTGAAAAGATTATTATGGGGGAAGAACCAGATTATTACTAACCTCAAGAAGGTCATGAAAGAAAAAGAAATAGAGGAAAATCAAGTGATTGAAGGGCTGCAAGTAGAGCTCTAGAATAAACAACAAATAATTCAGGAGAAAGATGCAAAATTGAGAAACCAAGAAACAAAGGTAGCCCAAATCATCAAGGACAAGGAGTCAAAGGTAGTACAGAACATTTCTGATCTTACCAAGGCCAGAGACAATAGTCTCACAATAATTGCAGCACTGGTTGAGAAAGTACAGAGTCAAGATAAACAATTAACCTGGGCCAAAAATAAAATAGATGATCAAGAAGAGTATATTTATGAGTTAATTGGCCCAGAGGCAACCATGGAACAGGGAGTACAAACAAATCCATATGTGGGCCCAATTACAATAGATATTCCCAAAGCCTTGTTCCATTGGGAAAGGAGTTGTAGAGAATATGAGGCTTCTAAGCCCATGCTGTAATTACAGAGGACAATTACTGCCATGACAAAAAGAGTAGAAACCCTGGAAGAAAAAGTCATTCAGGTAGCTTCCATTTCATATGAAATCCTATCTTGCATGCCCCCAAGTGGAAGTTATGCTCTGTTCTTACAGGAGAGAGTTCTGAAGAGAAAACTATCTTTGGTTCTGTCTAATCTTACTGAGAACATATAAACAAGAGAGGGGTTCATGGAAGCATACATGAAAAGTTCTGATGAAGACAAAAATTTTCTGTGTGAATTATATTTGCATGGTTTCTGTGTAGATGATATGACCTTCATTATCAACTATTTTGTAGGAGAATGTCAACTTAAGGAATTTATGTCACTAATGAGAAATCATCAGATTTGGAATGAGAGAATGGAGGCTTATCTCAAGAAGGATATAGAAACAAGTCTTTTCATCAGAAAAGAATGTCCAAACCCTCATGCTTTTAAGGTCCAATTTAGGGCATATGTCTACCACCCGGAAAGTAAGACTAGGATTTTGCCATTGTATTTGAAGCATTTGTAGGATTGTTCCATTGATTTTGGTCTTTTCATGAACAGTTCAACTAATCAAGTACTTTCAGTGGCAAGGAAATGGTGGAATATCTTAACTTCAGAACAAAAAATGAGAGAAGTGGTGACTCCTGCTAACTTGAGACTATTTATGAAGAAGGCCAGAGTAGTGTCTAAAATGATGGATAAATACCAGATGGAGTGGATAGGTGGTTGTTTTATACCTCCTTTCATCATTGAACCACTACCTATTTGGACTAAGCAAATGGAAGATGACAAGTTTCAAGAATGGATGAAGTAGGTTGATCAGTACAGGGGAAATGGTAATACAGACCGCACCACTTGGACTACCTATGCACAAGACTACAACTTGACTGATAGTATATTCCACTAGAATAAGTCTAGATTGTGAGAAGCAAGAGGACCTACTAATCCTTAAGTACAGGGGGATGATGAGTGCCAGGTAGCACCCATGAAATACACCTTTTTAACCCTCTTTTTTTCCCTTCTTATTCCATTGTCCTAATGACTGCACCAAAATTGGTTAACAAGATTGTTCTAATGATGATTAATAAGAGATGAATTACTTAGAATCATGATTTCTGATTGAAGGACTAATGTACATTGAATTGATGGAAATATGCAGAAATCTTCTTTTTTTGAATCAATAGGTGCAGGTGTTGGGGTAGACAATTTTGTGCATCTCTGGAGGTAGTCCTAATAATCTCCAGAGCTAACATCAAAATACCATGACTGGTCTCTAATGTTTTCCAATTTGATTGGAGAGATTTTGGGATAAGGAGGTGAACCATCTCCGGAGGTGGATTAAAGTCACAAGCATCTCCGGAGCTGAATGAGAAGGTCACAGTCATATCTTTAGAGCTACAGACAGAAACATACATCTCCGGTGCCTCTTTAGAACACTATAGATTTCTAGCACAGCTGTCAGTCAAACACTTCCAGTAGTGATCGGGATGCTCCTGATGTTACTCAAATCATCACCTGAGTGATTGAGGGCAAACCATAGTTAACTACTGGAAGTTTTATCTCTTTTTGATTTTGCATGAGTTATTGATAAACTAATTTAAATACCTATATTTTAGGGCCTCACTACCCAAGTGTATTTAAAACTAAGACTCAGATTTAGTGTGGACTGTTATTCCACTAAATCTATTTTAATTGCATGGATATTCATTTTGTAGTTAGACAGTTAGTAGAATAAAGAGATTGCTGTTATCTCTTAGATGAACTAGCAGATAGGGTAAGTGATATCTCATCATAGATTTAGCTATAAACTTACAGAAGTAGCAACAGAAGACACATAGCGATCAATTTCTGATTTCTGTAACCTTATTTTGATACAAACATTTTGTGAATACAAAGCTGATGGAATTGGACTGGAATTGAGTTGTGATATTATCTTCTTGTGTTGATTCTTTACTTTGGTCTTCAGCCCCAAGGGTGTGGAGTAAGGGCCCACTCTCACCACTAAGGCAGAAGGCTAGTACTGTTGTTTTTGTTATTTCAGATTCTGTTTAAAGAGATAGTTACTATTTTCATAGATAAATGCATGTTTCCATTCGAAGGAGTAATATAGATTTACTTTAAGCAATTCATTGTTTAGTTTTTGTTTTCAATATTCATGGAATTCATTTTATAGAAGATAGATCAGTAATATTAAATTTCTTTAATCAGTAAAGATCATTAGAGTTAGTTAGATAAAACTAGCAACTTTAGGATTCCTAATTGCATATAGCCATGTACACAACCTTATATTTGCCACTTAAAATATGATTAAATGATAAGGTACAACAACCCTTGTCAAATGCCATGACACTTTGATGAATTTGTGTTTGAATAGAGGTCAACATAAACATGTACCTTATTAATTAAATAAAGTATAGATCATTAAAACATACATAAAGGATAATGAACTTGTGGTCTTTTAAAAATCACAATCAAATCAATTAGAAACAATAATTAATGTAAATCTTTCTATTTTTTCTTCCATACATATAAACTAATATCTTACAAAATTCATCCATGTTGCCATCAAAGAAGGTTCTTATAAGTACAATTATGAATATAGAAACAAGTATAATTATAGAAGTACAAATTATCAACAAGAGCATATTTGATATCAATCTGTTTCATACTAACCCTAAGATATAGTCTATCAATAAATATGGGAAAAAAAATAAATCTCTATACATATCTTGCAAGCACATTCCCAAAGTTAGATTATAATTATATAGTTCCTTTTCAATGGACATATTCAATTTAATGACATAAACATGCCATATCTTTTTTCTTAATATGTTACCTTTACCATTTTACCGTGAATATAGTAATTTGGAAGAACACATGATTTGTCAATAATGGGATAGAGAACATCATGAGGATATTTTTCCAACCATAAAGCCTTGATAAGCTCCCCCATTCACCACCAAAACTAGGTGGGGCCCTACCCTTCCCCAATAGGGTCATGAATTAGAACAACACAAGGAGAAGGTAAAGGTAACTAATGTGGATAACTTAACAAATGACACATGTATCTTCAAAATAAAAAAATACCTTGGCCAAGGATTTCATATACAAAGTACAAATATAGCAATCATCTCTAAGGTAGATGTAATTAGTAGTTGATTATGCATGATTAATGATTTGATGTTATGTGGAAATGTCAAGATAAATCAATGAAATCATAAGTTAATGTTTACATGTTTAGAATTTAGGCATGTGATTATATGTTGTCATGATTATTTATTCATAAGGTATATGGATTGACTAACAATGCACTAATCCCAGTTTGGTGAATGCAAGTTGTAACTAGGAAATATGTTTCCACCCTCTGAGAAAGAGAGGGAGAGCATCATAGGAGAGAAGAGAATATATATTTGGAAATAATGGATTGGTTGTGATGCAGGAGCATCCCTGGTTCAAGAGCAATCTTGCATCCACCAAAAACATTTGCATTCCAGTTTGTTTGCATTTCAGTTCTTTCATTTTCTAGTTCAGTTCAGGTAGTTTCATCAGTAGCAGTTCTTAGCTTGTGGTCTGGTTTTGGCATTTCACATCTTGTGTATCTAGACTTAACATCTACATCATATCAAGAATTCAAAGGATTTGGATAAGTGAGAAAAAAGATATCATTATCTGAAAATCATCTATTTTCCCTAGAACAGAGCATTTTAACAGTTCTTGATAATCAGCTGAAGGAGGAGGCTTGTGGATCATTCTTTGACTTGCGGATCCTAATGACACATCATTCAACGATCCTTGGTTCATGGCCGACCTTCTCTGGAGGTCTGTGCATTGTTTCATTCATTTGAGGAAGTGTTCTATTCATTTAGGTCTGACCTATCTATGAACACGTTACATCTCTTCATTGGAGTTTGTGTCCTTCCTTGGCCGACGCGGTGGAATCTATTGGTCTAGAGATGATATATTAATATGTAATAGATCCTTAGGAAGGTAGCTCTCAGTTGATAGTTCTAATGATTTAGAAGATAGATAGTTGGCTCCTTCATGAGAAGAGCTTCAAAGATGTATCTTGCACATGTATATAATCAAGCCTTTGAGCCCTAGTTGTAACCCCGCATGTTACCGTCCAGATTGTATTTGAATTCTATGATATACTAAATGACTGAATCCGTATTTGTTCCATTTCTTGAATTGTTTCTATTGTGTTTACTCTTGCTGCATGGTTTGGATAGTCCACTCTGTGAACCCTTCTACCGTGGCTGCACTAAGTGGTATCAGAGCTAGGTTCGAATCTTGGAGAATGAAAGTTCTATTCTTTAGAGTGAATTGGTGAAGGGGATTCTATAAGATCTTATTGTAAGCATATCGCCAATCTGAGGCAGGTTACTTGTGCGCAACTGATCGCTGATTGAGAGGTAGTTGTCACTTGTAGCTCAATCGCCGAACCTGAGGTAGTTTGCACTTGATCCTAAGAAGATGCCACCACGAAGAGTTTCTCCTGTTGGTACAATGGCTAATAGAATGGATGAGATGATGGAATTGATGAGAACAATGTGAATTCATTTGGATGTTGTTGAAGAAGATAGGCGAAGAGGATTGATACTGAGACCTAATGTTGAGAGTAATGATGAAGAAGAATTCCAATTTGCTGAACAAACTAGAGAAACCCTAGAAGGTAATGAAGAAGAAGAATCAGATCAGGTAAAGATGTTGTGAGCTATTTCAAAGATTGGAAAGAGACCTAGAGTTGATGTGTTGAATTATACTGGTAACTTGAACCCTGAAGAGTTGATTGATTGGATAAATGATATGGAAGAATACTTTGAATCTGAAGGGATGGAAGATCCAGAGAGAGTGAAATCTGCAAAGAAAAAGTTGAAAGGTTATGTTGCTATATGGTGGAAAGAAGTTCAGTTGGAAAGAAATAGAAGAGGAAAAGAAAAGATTACAAAGTGGGACCTGATGGTGACAAAGTTGAAGAATCAGTTTATACCTACTGACTATGAGTTGGAACTATTGAAAAGATTGCAAAACCTGAGACAAAAGGAGAAATCTGTGAAGGAGTACATGGAGGAATTTCATAAGATGATCATAAGGATAGGACATAGTGAAGCAAGCAAGGAGAAAGTGACTAGATACATCAATGGACTGAGATTGAACATTCAAGAAGAACTAAGCATGGTAATGATGACATATTTGGAAGAAGCATATCAATTTGCCTTGAAAATTGAAGAGAAGCTGAATAAGAAACATGATCAGAGACAGAGAGGCAAACGAGGTAAATTTCAGAGAGGAAGAACATTTTCTAGATATGATAGATCAATTATGGAGTAGAACAAGTTTGACAGCCCATGGAAGAAGGATGACAGAGATAACAATGCTTACCAGAGAGATGACAGAAATTTGTACTGGAGAGGAAACCCTAGTGCATACCAGAATGAAGGATACAGAAGAGAAGGAAGAGTATTTGACAAGAGAACATTCAAAGGTACTTGTTTCAAGTGTAGAAATGAAGGACATAGAGCATTTGAATGTAATCAGGGTAGTACAAGAAAGAAAGCATAAAATAGTGGAAGAGCAGCCTATGTTGAAGAAGAACCTGTTGAATCACCTATCAGTTGGCAATCCAAAGAAAGGAGAATCATTGGTGATGAGGAGAGAACTATTTCAAGTAGAGACACATGAGGAACCGTCATAGAGGAAAAGTATGTTCAGAACCAGATGCAAATCCAGAGGTAACTTTTGTAAAGTTGTGATTGATAGTGGTAGTTCAGATAACCTAGTTTTAGAGGAGATGGTGACTAAGTTGAAGTTGGAAAGATTGAAATGCCCTAAGCATTATTAGATAGCATGGATTTAGGATGATCATAAGATACTGGTGAGTGAGCAATGTTTGGTGAAATTTCATATTGGATCTTATCATGATGAAGTCTTGTGTGATATTATGCCTATGGATGTTTGTCATATCTTGTTGGGTAGACCTTGGTAGTATGATAGAAAAGCTATGCATGATGGGAGAAAGAATACATATACCATAACAGCAAATGGAAAGAGAATTACCTTGATTCCTTTGGAAGATGATCCTAAGAGTGAAGTATGTGGGAATGCTAGAATCTGTTTGGTAGATGGAAGGAAATTTTTAGATGGTTTGAAACACAAAAGTCTGTGTTATGCCTTGATTCCTAAGAACCCTGAAGAGGTGAAGAAAGAGACTGAACCGAAGGAGATAAGAGAGTTGCTGATAGAGTATGAAGACATCATATCAGATAATGTACCTGAAGGATTACCACCTATAAGGAGTATTAGTCATCACATGAATCTTATACTGGGAGCAAGTTTGCCTAACAAAGAAGCACATAGAATGACACCGGTAGAGAATGAAGAATTGAATAGAAAAATACAAGAGTTATTGAGGAAAGTTTTGATTAGAGAAAGTTTTATTCCTTGTGCAGTACCTGTAGTTTTGGTACCAAAGAAGGATGGAGAATGGAGAATGTGTACTGATTCCAGAGCAATAAACAAGATCACAGTTAAGTATAGATTTCCTTTACCTAAGATGGATGATATTATGGATTGTTTGAGTGGAGCAAGATATTTCACAAAGATAGACTTGAAAAGTGGATACCATTAGATCAAAATTAGAGAAGGAGATGAATGGAAGACTGCTTTTAAGACAAATGAAGGATTGTATGAGTGGTTAGTGATGCCCTTTGGATTGACAAATGCACTGAGTTCTTTCATGAGATTAATGAATGAAGTTATGAGGAAATTCTTGGTTAAGTTTGTGATTGTATACGTAGATGATATTCTGATTTTCAATAATATGAAAGAAGAACATTTGTGGCATATTAGACAAGTTTTGTAGAGACCAAGAGAAGAGAAATTGTTGATAAACATCAAGAAGTGCAGTTTCATGAAGGAAGAGTTGGTATATTTGGGATTTGTGATTTCTGTGGAAGGATTGAAGATGGACCCTAAGAAAGTGAGACGAATTGTTGAATGGCCTACACTGGAGAGCATTGGAGAGGTTAGATCATTTCATGGATTGACTAGTTTCTATCAGAAGTTCATAAAAAAATTTAGTTCAATTTGTAACCCTATGACAGAGACAATGAGATGTGACAAAAAGGATTTTAAGTGGACATCAGGAGCAGACAAAAGTTTTGAACTGTTGAAGTAGAAAGTGAAAGAGCAACTTGTTTTGGCATTACCAGACTTTAATAAGGTATTTCAAGTTGATTGTGATGCAAGTGGAAATGCAATTGGAGCAGTATTAAGTCAAGAAGGTAGACCTATAGCATATTTTAGTGAGAAGTTGAATGATGCAAGGAGAAGATCTTCAGTCTATGATCAAGAGTTCTATGCCATAATTCAAGCCTTGAAGAAGTGGAGACATTACTTGTTGCCTAAGGAATTTTTGTTGTGTACAAATCATCAAGCTTTGTAGTATTTGAACAATCAAGGTAAGTTGAATCAGAGACATATGAGATGGGTAGAGTTTATGCAGAGTTATACTTTTGTGTTGAAGCATAGGAGTGGTAAATCAAACAAAGTTGATGATGCCTTGATTAGAAGAAGGAACTTGTTGACAGAGATGAGAGTTGAAGTGTTGGGTTTTGATGAATTAAAGAACATGTATGAGGGAGACATTAATTTTGTAGAACCTTGGAAAGCATGTAAAGAATATGTTGTGATAGATAGAAGTAAGTGGTTGGACTATTTCATTCAAGAAGATATGTTGTTCAAAGGAAGTCAGTTATGCATACCTAGAAGTTCAATGAGAGACAATTTGATCATGGAGAAGCATAGTGGTGGATTGGCAGGACATTTTGGCATTACAGTGGCTTTGGTGAGTGAAAACTATTTTTGACCTCAGATACATAAGGATGTTCAGAGATTTGTGTAGAGTTGTAGAGTTTGTCAAGTTGCAAAGGGAGTAGTCAGAACACTGGATAGTATAAACCTTTGACAGTACTGGAGAGACCTTGGGAAGACATAAGCATGGATTTTGTAATGGGATTACCTAAGACACAGAGAGGACATGATTCAATATTTGTAGTGGTTGACAAATTTTCAAAGATGGATCATTTCATACCTTGTAAGAAGATAACTGATCCAGTGCATGTAGCTGACCTATTTTTCAAAGAGATTGTAAGATTGCATGGATTACCTAAGTGTATAGTTTCAGACATAGATACAAAGTTTGTTGGTTACTTTTGGAAGAAGATGAAGACATATTTGAAGTTCAGTTCTACTTTCCATCCACAAATAGATGGACAGATGGAGTTATGAATAGGAGTTTGGGAAACTGGTTGAGATGTTTGGTTAGAGAGCAGATAGGAAGTTGGGACTTGATTCTTTCACAAGCAGAGTTCGCATACAATAATTCAGTAAATAGAAGTACCGGAAGAACACCTTTTGAGATTGTTATCGGAGTGAATCCTAGAGGAGTTGTAGAATTGAGAGACATCAGTACAGAGGAAAAGAGAAGTGCAGAAGTAGAAGAATTTGTGGATCACATAAAGACAGTGCATAATCAGGTGAAGCAACATTTGGAGACTATTAATAGAAAGTACAAAGAGAAGGCTGATGAGAAGAGAAGACATAAGGAATTTGAAGTTGGAGATGAAGTGATGGTGTACTTGAGAAAAGAAAGATTTCCAATTGGGACATATCACAATTTGAAGATGAAGAAGTTTGGACCTTGTAGGATACTCAAGAAATTTGATTCAGGAAATGGATATGAAGTAGAGTTATTGGAGACATTGGGTATATCACCTATTTTCAACATTACAAATCTTTATCAGTATCATGAAGTAGAGTTTAGTGACAACATGGAAGGAGACTTGAAGAAGTAGTTACCACACAAAGCACCAGAGTAGATAGAAGAGATTTTGGACAGCAGAGTTACATGTAGCACTCAATGAAGACAATACAAAGAATACCTTGTGAAGTGGAAAGACAGACCGGAAGAAGATTCATCTTGGATTTCTCAAGCTGAGGTGGACCGTCTTGGTTCTACCCTAGCCCCAGCAAAGTGAGGGACTCACTTTTTCAATAACCCTAGATGTCTGATGTAGGAGCATCACTGGTTCAAGAGCAATCTTTCATCCACCAAAAATATTTGCATTCCAGTTTGTTTGTATTTCAGTTCTTTTATTTTCCAGTTCAGTTTAGGCAGTTTAGTCAGTAGCAGTTCTCAGCTTGTGGTCCAGTTTTGGCATTTCACATCTTGTGGATCTGGACTTAGCATCTACATTCATTCATCTATATCATATCAAGAATTCAGAGCATTTGGATAAGTGATTGGAAAGATATCGCTATCTGAAGATCATCTGTTTTCCCTAGAACAGAGCATTTTAACATATTCTGATAATCAGTTGAAGGAGAAGGCTTGTGGATCATTCTTTGACTTGTAGATCCTAATGACACATCATTCAATGATCCTTGGTTCATGGCTAACCTTCCCCAGAGGTCCGTGCATTGTTTCATTCATTTGAGGAAGTTTTCTATGCATTTAGGTCTAACCTATCTGTGAACACGTTACATCTCTTCATTGGAGTTTGTGACCTTCCTTGGCTGATGTGGTGGAATTTATTGGTCTGGAAATGATATATAAAGATGTAATAGATCCTTAGGAAAGCATCTCTCAGTTGATAGTTCTAATGATTTAGAAGATAGATAGTCGGCTCCTTCGCGAGAAGAGCTTCAAAGCTGTATCTTGCGCATGTATATAATCAGGCCTTTGAGCCCTAGTTGTAAGCCCGCATGTTGCCAGCTAGATTGTATTTGAATTCTATGATATATTGAATGACTGAATATGCATTTGTTCCATTTCTTGAGTTGTTTCCATTGTGTTTACTCTTGTTGGATGGTCCAGATAGTTCATTCTATGAACCCTCCTACCGTGGCTACACCAGGTTACCATTTGAGTCTTGTGCTTACAATATTTAGTGAACCCTCATCAAGTTTAGTAAGTTGTGTTCAACCCAACTAGTCTAAGTTTGGTTTCAACTCGACAATCATTGATTTGTTGTCAGCATCAATTAACGTAGGTTTTTGTCATAAAACCTAGTCTGGATAGAATGACCAATGACAAAATATGAATGATAGTCATTATCTTCTTTACATGAGATGAAAATAATCTATTTTAGTAGTTAAGCTACCTCTTTTTCAATAAACTCCGATAGGAGTATCATTATGTCAATCAATTAATTTGGCATTAAGCTATTTGAAAAGGGGAGTTTAGTTCGAATCCATCCTTATATTCTATTTTGTTATAGAAGAAACATATGTATACATTTTATTTAATGATAATATGTTGTTATTATCTATTGTTTTGATCTTTAGGTTAAGCCTTTTCTTTTATGTCAATAAGCATTAAGTGGGATGTGGTAATTAATTTTAAACCACCACTTGCTCTCATGGTCCTTTAACTTATAACCTCCTCAATAGATGAAAGGAGAAAATATTCAACTCATGGAGTGGTCTTAAATAGCCATTATCTCCATCTTTATATGCATGTCAATCATGAATAATGATAGGCATGTTGCAAGTATGTGCTAATCAGTGTTGTCATTGATGTCAACAAGCTTGTGTTGTGATTGGTGTCAGCTGTGTCTTCTGATTAGGTTATTGTTGTTTGATTCAGTTGCTTTACTAAAGGTGGTTTGGTTTCTTTGTATAGATACTGAATATGTTGAGTATATATTTTGTTGTTGGGTTTCCAAGTGATTTTGAGAAAATTTGATTAACAATAGAAACAGTGTGTTGAAGAAGTCTTCTGGCTTACAGAGTACTATTTGAGTTTTTGCTCCGCATTTGTTTTGTGTTGGAGATCTAAGTGTGTAGTTTGGATATGTTGTTTAGAAGTGTTTGAAGATGCTAAATCTAGAATTTGGTGCTCTAGATCATTACGCAGTGAAAGTTGTGTTCACCAGTTTGAGAATAGTGTTTGACAGCGTTTGTAGTGTGTCTGGGAGAAAGTGTTTTACTATATATTTCTTTGCAGAGTGGTTTTAGGTGTTGCAGTTCTAGATCTATGCTTATAAGGTCATTATCTATCTCCAATCTAGAAGGTTGTGACTTGGTGCTCCAAAAATTGATTTCTTGTGTAGCAGAGTTTGATAGTGTTGTTTGTAAGTAGAATGTGAACTTTCTTCAGGTGAAAGTTGTTGTGCTTGAATTTGTTGATTTTTAGGTGACTTCAAGATGTTTGTGGATGTTCTAGATTGTGTTAAATCTTTGTGTAAGATCTGCAAGGTGTGTTTTCCTTTGAGGAAGCGTGAGATTAAAAGTTCATAGTGTTAACAAAAGTTTGGTTGACTTGGTTTTTTACACTAATTGCAGTTGTGCTTTGTTGATTGTGAAATCATGATGAAATGTGTAAGAGTAGATTTAGGTCCATGCTAAGGTGTGTCATGGTCTGCATTAATTCCTTTCCTCCACGAGAATGTTTAGGTCCAGACCTAGTTTTAATTTCATGAGCTAAGATGTGTTGCTGACCTTGGAGATTGATTTCAAGGTTGATAGTGGTATAAATAAGTGTCAAGAGTTCATCTATGTGAGTGGGAATGAGGGATATGATGTATGCGATGTGAATTTGATCAAGGTAGTAAGAGATTTCATGTGTTAGGCTATTGGATGCAGTGAGTGGAAGGTGCCTACAATCTTTCAGTGTTGTTGTGAAGGTGATGTTTGTGTTGTGGTATTGAGCTTCATTGTAACTAAACTCCATGCATGTGTTAGATGCAATTATATCAGTTCATCCTTGGCAGTGAGCCTTCTCTTGTATCTCTTTCTTCTAGATAGTGAGTCCCTTCGTACTGAGCCTTTCTTTCTTTTGGACAATGAGCCCTTTGGAAGTGAGCCTTTCTTTCTTCTGGGCAGTGAGCCCTTTGGTAGTGACCCTTTTGTAATTTGGTATTGTTACTACATTATATTGTGAGCTAATCCTCACCGTGGTTTTACTATTTTAGTGTTTTCCACGTAAAATCTGGTGTTCTCTTGTGTGTGATTTTGTTATGATTTAGTTTCAGTTATTTTCTTTTCATGCTTAATCATCATAGAATAATTAAAGTTTAATGTGGATCTAAATATTTATGAGGGTTTAAACTTTTTTGATACAACTAATTCACCCCCCCTCTCAATTGTCTTGTGCATTCAACAATTGGTATCAGAGTAAGGTTCGTTGGAAGAGAGCTTAACAGCTCGAGGTAGATTTGGGATGGCACACAAGAAGGATGTTCTGTTGTCTGATGGATCTTCAGAAGATGAATGCATGTCTATCAGTAGTGAAGAACTCAAGGTTGGTCTTGAAGACCTAGAGAGGACTGAAGAAGAAATTAGAGATCTAAAGGATAATGTCAAAGAAGTAGATGGATGTATTAGAAAATTAAGAGAGCAAGTCAAGAAATTCAAAGAGAAACATAGGGAGGTTAGTGAACAATTGAGGTTAGCAAATAAATCCATGAATGGTATGAAAGTTCAAGTTGAAAAAAAGACAAGAGATGAGGAATATCTAAACTCAATGGTGAAAGGAAAATCTAAAGAATGTACAAGGCTTGAACAACAAGTTGTGAAATTGAAATTAGATCTGGAGAAGGAAAATAATTATGAAGAAAAATTCAAGATAAGTTTTGCAAGGCTTGATGAGATGATTGCAAGTCAAAAAAGTCCCAATGATAAAGAGGGTTTAAGATTTAAAAAAGGTGAAAGTTCAAAATCAAATCAGACTTCAAATCAGTGGAACAATGGCAAGCAGATCTGGAATCAAAAGAATAAAGCTAGAAGACCTCCGGTCAGACAACCAAATACTCAAAGGTATCCATCTTTCAATGGTTCTTGTCATTTATGCAATAAGTATGGACACAAAGCAATATATTGTAGAAGTAGAAGGAATCAAAATGTTCTAACCTTCTCTAGTCAATGCTTCACATGTAATAAATTTGGTCATAGAGTTGTTATATGCAGAAGTAAAGTGAGGCAAAATTATTCTAGGTATTTTGAATAAAATAAGATGGGACATAAAGCTAATGAGTGCAGAAGTCAAATGATAAATGGCTATGGAAAGGATAGAATAGTTAAATATTTCAGTGGCTACTATTATACATGAAAGAAGTTTGGGCATAAAACTACCCAATGTAGATCCAGAATAAATGGAAGGAATACCGGTTAGAGGAATATTGTGTGCTACAATTTCAATAAACCTGGACACATTTCAAAGTTCTGCAAAGACAGAAGCATGAAGAAGAATTATCTAGTAGAGAAGAACAAACTAGTACAAAAGATTAATCTGACAGAGACTAAGAAGGAGATGAATAAGATTTGGATAAAGAAGGAAGTAACAAAGGTTAATGATGAACCTGTACCAACATCCAGTGTAGATGTTTCCTCTAGGAACTAAGATGAGAGCTTTGGCTCAGTGGGAACTTTAATGGAAATATTCTCTCCCTTGCCAAAGGAATGGTGATGATACCTCAGAATGAAGAGATAAGATTAAGGATTAGCAACAATGGTTTAAGTTAGGACAGAGACTCTAATTGCAAAGGATAAAGGTAGAGCTGTGAAGATTAGCTTGGTTGGTAATTTTGTAAGAGGATCTTATCCTCCATAAGAAGTTAGCTAAAAATTTGATTAGGTATGAAGACATGTTATGAATTTTGGCTAAGTATATGTCTAGTAAAATTAAGCTACAATGTTTCGGTAAGTTGGTCTGCGTTGGTCCACTATTAAAGATATTACTCTATGGTTCTAGAATATGGTTATTGATCATTGGATACATCTACATCCAAAATTTTGTCTAATCTTGATGATTGGATTGAAAGTAATAAGTAATAGAAGTTTAGTTTGACAGAACACAGTTGTTTCTAGTACAGAGTAGTTTTCATGTAGATTAGAGGTGTTTGAGGATCTATAGATGAACTCAGAGGTGAATGGATATGAATCGGACGAGTCTTCAAGTAGTGAAGAAGAAAAGGATAAAGAAAAGAAAGTGTAGGTTGAAGAAGCTATGAAAAAGGTTCCTAAGACCCCTAGGTTTGTGTAGAAGCATCACACTAAAGACCAGATCATTGGTGATAAGAGCAAAGGTTTATTGACAAGAAGGAGAACTGCTAAAGAATAGATGATAGGAAAAGTACAAGTGGTGGTGCATTCTTTCTTGGATGCAAGTTGGTGTCTTGTCTAAGTAATATGCAAGATTCGGTGTCTTTATCTACTACAGAGGTAGAGTATATTGCTACAACATCATGTTGTACACAGGTGTTATGGATGAGACAAACCTTGAAGGATATCAAAGTTGTGTATGATGAACCAATTCGTATCTCTTGTGATAATGAAAGTTCCATTAACATTTCAAAGCATCCATTGATGCATTCAAGGACAAAACATATTTCAATCAGTTATCACTTTCTGAGAGAGAAGGTTGCAGAGAATGAGGTAAAGCTTGAGTATGTGCCTATAAAGGATTAGGTTGCAAACATATTCACTAAGGCTCTTCCTAAAGATACATTTGAGTATCTCCAAGAGAATTTAGGGGTTATCTCTCAACCCTCTTTGAACTAGATGCATAAAAAGTGCATGAGTCCAGTGTGCTACAATATTCATTCTTTTTTGGACTGATGATGGAGGCTACCTCTCAGGGGGAGCAAGTAGTGGCATTGATGATTGTTACAGTCAGGGGGAGTAAGAGTTGATACAGTTTGTTGTGTACTTCTAAGGGGGAGTATTTAGAATAGTAGTGAGTAGTGCAAGTATGTGCAATATTATAAGAAAGGAAAACTTGTGTCACCCTTTGCCATTGATCTCAAAGGGGGAGATAGTTAATGTGAAAAACTAAGGGGGATAGAGAATAGAATGTGAGAAAGAAAAGAGTTAGTAATCAGAGAGAGAGAGTTAGATGTATAAAATAAAGGGGGATGTAAGAAAGTAAAGAATATTGGTACAGAGTTGTGTCTTGATGGTTTTTCACATCATGTGTTGCCATTAATGACAAAGGGGAAGATTGTTGCAAGTATGTGGTAATCAGTGTTGTCATTGATGTCAACAAGCTTGTGTTGTCATTGGTGTCAATTGTGTCTTCTGATGATGCTATTGTTGTTTGATTCAATTGCTTTGCTAAAGGTGGTTTGGTTGCTTTGTATAGATGTTGAAGATGTTGAGTATATATTTCAGTTGTTGGGTTTCTAACTACTTTTGAGAAAATTTGATTAACAGTGGAAACAATGTGTTGAAGAAGTCTTTCAGCTTACAGAGTACTGTTCAACTTTTTGCTCCGCATTTCTTGTGTTGGAGATCTAAGTGTGTGGTTTGGATATGTATTTTAGAAGTGTTTGAAGATGCTAAATCTAGAATTTGGTGTTCTAGGTTGTTGTGCAGTGAAAGTTGTGTTCACTAGTTTGAGAATAGTGTTTGACAATGTGTCTGGGAGAAAGTGTTTTCTCCGCATTTCTCCATAGAGTGGTTTAAGTTGTTGTAGTTCTAGATGTATACTTATAAGTTCATTCTCTATCTTCAATCTAGAAGGTTTGTGATTTGATTTTCTGAAAATCAATTTCTTGTGTAGTAGAGTTCGACAGTGTTGTTTGTAAGCAGAACCTGAACTTTCTTCAGGTGAAAGTTGTGGTTGAATTTGTTGATTCTCAGGTGACTTCAAGATGTTTGTGGATGTTTCTATATTGTGTTAAATCTTTGTGTAAGATCTGAAAGGTGTGTTGATATTCCCCAGACAACTGAGAGGGGGGATGGTGAATCAGTTGTCTCAAAAACTTAAACACTTCTATAATTAAACATTAATCACTTATCCACAATTATTATGATTTAACAATAAATGCATGAAATCAGAAACTTAACCATAGATACTATTGGGATAAGGTGCCATTAACCTTGTAAATCCCAATATTGTAATTATTCCATTTATTATTTGTTATTTGTAATTACCCATAAGGAGATGTAATAGTTTCATTGGCAGTGGAAATTTCAGAGTTACCGGCGGTAGTTATATAGTGACTTTTACTATTGGCAAATGTAAAAACTCAAATTAAATGAGGGTAGGTGTGCTCCCTTGAGGAATCTACTACTTTTGGCATATATGCCAACTGTCATAATCTTTGGTAAGTGAATCTATGACAGCTGCAAGTTATCATAAGATTTTGAGATTCTATGATGCATATGACGGATATGTTAGTTGTATATTTTCTATATTTAACCCAAGGTTCCTATCTTGGAAAGATACTCTTTTGTGGAATCTATGACAATTATGATGTGTCATAAGATGCTATAAGAGGCCAAATTTAGTCTTGGGCACCCAACCTTTGCATGGTTGTTTTTGGACAAGTGTCAAATGCTTGTAAGATGGTAATTAATGTTTACAGGTTGGAGAATCTTAGGAGAGAGAAGGTGAATGCCTAAGATGAGTTGGCAAATGTTTCTATAAGTATTTTCCATGTATTTGTTGCTGCAATATAGATTTTAGGTACTCAGGTGTTGCCGGAATGCTGTTGGATTGAAGACTTGTGGAGAGACTTGTGTAGTTGATGTATTGTATAGATCTTTTACAGATTAATACAAACTTGTGCCTCTTTCCTGGTGTAGTTTTTTACCCGCAAGGGTTTTCTCCACATAAACACTATGTCATTATGTTGAGTTCTTCATGTTTGACATCTTTTCTGTAGTGGGTTTTATATTTTGTTACAATCTCCATTGTTAATGCACACTTAAAGATTGCTGAAATTTATCTTGAATCAGATTTCCATTGAAGTAGTGTTGCTTTCATTTCTAACATTTGGTATCAGAGCCTGGCTAGCTTTGACTCTTGGGTGGTAATGTGGAAGCTGTAGCTATAGTGGGAGATTTGGTTGTGTTTGTTTTGTAGACCTTGTGTTGTTATTATGGCTAGATCCATCGTTGCATCAACCTCTTGATTGGACATTGAGAAGTTCAACGGAATGGGGTATGAGTTGTGGAAGCTAAAAATTGAATATTTGTTGGAAAAAAGAAACCAATGGTTGGCTGTTCAAAAAGAGAAGAAACCTAACAATGTCTCTCAAGATGAGTGGGATAGACTAGATAAGAAGGCATGGGGAACCATCGGGTTGTGTCTTTCAGACTCTGTCCTATTGAATGTCACAAAGGAAGAGACCACACACAAGTTGTGGAATCAGTTGGGTGAGATCTATCAAGCCTAGAGTATGGTAAATAAACTTTATTTAAAAAGAAAATTATTTTCCATGAAAATGCAAGAAGGTGAATCAGTTGTAGAGCATTTAAATTCTTTTAATTTGTTATTGAGTTAGCTTGATTCAGTAGATGTTGAGGTTAGTGAGGAAGATAAATGTATCTTACTTCTTTTTTCTTTACCTGAGTCTTGGGAGAATGTTATCATTGCTATCACTACTAACCTTGTGGATCCGAAGTTGGATGCTCTTGTTTCAATGCTACTATCACAGGAATTAAGGAAGAAGAGTTCGGATAGTGCAGGGGATTCTCTCAGTGTCAGGGGAAGGTCTAAGGAAAGGGGACCTAAAGGAGATCAGAAAGGGGATAAGAACAAGTCTAAGGGCCAGTACTCTTGGTAAAAAGAACAGAGTTAAGTGTTGGAACTGTAGTAAAAGGGGACATGTGAAGAAGGAGTACAGAAACCCAAAGAAATAGTGGGAGAGTGCTTTGGATAAGTCCTCAAATGCAGGTGAAGAAGTTTTACTTTCTGTATGTAATCTTGTTTCTAATGATCACTGGTTGGTTGACTCAGGATGCTCGTTTCATATGACCCCACATAAGGAATGGTTCTCCTCATATGAAGAATATGATGTAGGTAATATCTACCTTGGTGACAACTCTTCATATCTAATTATCGGGAAAGGAAATGTATTGTTGTGTTTCAGTGTTGGGAGGATTAAAACCCTCCTAGGTGTTTTGCATGTTCTTGGATTAGCTAGAAATTTGATTTCAGTTTCAAAGTTGAATGATTTGGGAATGCATGTGACATTTGACAAGCATGGCTACAGATTGGTTAGGGGGAACTTGGTTGTAGTGAAAGGGAAGAGATTTGGGAACTTGTTTAAGCTTGAATCCACTATAGTTTGTAATGCCTCCTATGTATCTGAGGGCACTACTGAAAATACATGTATGTTGTGGCACCGTAGATTGGGCCACACAAGTAATAATGTACTAAAAACTATTAAGAATAAAGAATTGTTGGACAATTTCTCTTATTTTGATGAGCACTTTGATTTTTATGAGCATTGTGTGTTTGGTAAACAAAATATAAAATCATTTCCTTTAGGAAGCGATAGAGCAAAAGAGAAATTAGAGATTATTCATACAGATGTGTTTGGACTCATGGATAATGAATCTATCAGAAAATCTCGTTATTTTGTAACCTTAATTGATGATGTATCCAGATTTACATGGATTTATTTTATGAAACATAAATATGAAGTTTTCACTAAGTTTAAGGAATTCAAAGTCTTAGTAGAGAACCAATCAGGTTTAAAAATAAAAATATTAAGATCTGACAATGGAGGGGAATATTGCTCTAAGGAATTTGATGAGTTTTGCAAGCATGCAAGTATAATCAGACAAAAGACAACTCCATATACACCACAAAAGAATGGTGTTGCAGAAAGGATGAACCAAACAATAATGGAAAGGGTCAGAAGTATGCTTAGTGATGCACAGTTGGCTAAATACTTTTAGGCAGAGGCTATGTATATTGCTTACTACTTGAAAAATAGGTCTCCTTGTAAGGCTCTTGATTTGACACCTTATGAAGTGTGGACAGGTAAGAAACCTTCTGTTTCACATTTAAGGGTTTTTGGTTGTGAGGCTTTTGTTCATGTGCCTAAGGAAAAGTCATCTAAGTTGGATCCAAAGGCTGAAAAGTGTACGTTCATTGGATATGGTGATAATGTCAAAGGTTATAAGCTTTGGAATCCACTAACCTGCAAGATTATCTTTTCTAGAGATGTTATTTTTAGGGAACTTAGAGCTATTTTTGAACCTAAGCAGCCAAAAGAGAAAGAAGAAAAGGTAAAGAAGGTGTACTTTGATTTAGAGTAGCAAGATGCACCTCAGGAAGAACAAAATGATGGATTGGGGGGTGAAGAAGAAGAAGAAGATTCAAGTAGTTCTGATGAAGATGAGTCTGTTGTTACAGAAGAAGTTGATGCAGATGATTATGTAGAAGAATGAGTAGAGTCTCTTACTCCACCCTTGAGGAGATCCACAAGACAACATAATCTAGTTGACAGGTATAGCCCACCAGATTTTTGTTGTGTATATGCTTTATTGAGTACTAACGATGAACCTAGATCCTACAGAAAAAGCTATTTCTACAGATGATAGTGAGTCTTGGCAGTTAGCCATGCAGGAGGAGATGATGGCTTTAGACTCTTGTAACACCTTAGATCTTCTTCATTTTCTTAAAGGAAGAAAGGCCATAGGTTGTAAGTGGGTCTTCAAGAAGAAGTTTGGAGTAGATGGTTCATTGGAGAAGTACAAGGCTAGACTAGTAGCCAAGGGCTACTCCCAGAGAGAGGGAGTTGATTTTGGTGAGATATTCTCTCCTGTTGCTAATTGACTTCAATTAGATTTCTCTTATCCATTGTTGCAACTTATGATTGGGAGATTGAGCAAATGGATGTTAAGACTGCGTTCTTGCATGGAGATCTTGAAGAAGAAATTTATATGCAACAACCTATAGGTTTTGAGGTAAAAGGAAAAGAGCATTGGGTTTGCAGGTTAAAGAGGTCTCTTAATGGTCTGAAATAGTCCCCCAAAATGTGGTATCAAAAGTTTGACTCATTTGTTTTGAAATTGGGCTTTATTAGAAGTGAGGAGGATCATTGTGTTTACATTTATTATGTTGATGATTCTATACTGGTTATTGCTTTGTACGTTGATGACATGTTTTTTAGTAATACTAAGGGCATGATCAGTGAGCTTAAAGCCCAACTTTCAGGTGCATTTGAGATGAAGGATCTTGGTGCTGCAAGGTATATTTTAGGAATGGATATTAGGAGGGAGAAAGTTAACAAAAACCTTTGGTTGTCACAAAGTAAGTATGTGAATACTATTTTCCAAAGGTTTAGTTTGCAGGACTGTAACCTAGTTAGAGTTCCTTTACCCATTGGTACTAAGCTTTCGTTAGATATGTGTCCAAAGACTGAGGATGATCTTGAGGATGTCTAATGTACCATATGCTAGTGTTGTGGGGAGTTTGATGTATGCAATGGTTTGCACTAGACCAGATATTGCCCAAGCAATGGGAGTTTTGAGCAGATTTATGTCTAACCCTGGTAGACAAGATTGGAACTATGCGAAGAGGGTGTTTAAATGACTTGTAGGTACTCCTGATTATTGTTTGGTTTATTCTGGTACTAATAGTGCTGACAAATCTTTGGACATATAGAGTTTTGTTGATGCAGATTGGGCAGGTGACTTGGATAGTCGAAGTCCACTAGTGGCTATGTGTTTACTCTATTTGGAGGTGCAATGAGTTGGATGAGTAAGAGGCAGCCCACAGTTACTTTGTCCACCACAAAAGCAGAGTATATGGCGGCTACTCATGTCACTAAGGAGGTAGTTTGGTTGAGGAGACTATGTACAGGTATTGGTTTTGATTGTAGGAACATTCAGATTGGTTGTGATAGCTAGAGTGCTATTTGGATGGCTAAGAATCCCATGTATCATGCTCGGACTAAGCATATTGATGTTCAGTATCACTTTGTTCAAGAGATAGTTGCAAATGGAGAGATTGAGCTAAAGAAGATAGACAATCAGGAGAATGTTGTAGATTCATTGACCAAGCCTATGAGCAAATAGAAGTTTGTATGGTGTAGAGAGGCCATGGGCCTTGTTTCTAGTGCATGATTATTTTAATTTGATTTCCTATAGGTTGATTTACAATGTATAATGTCAAGTGGGAGAATGTTGGCATAAGGTGCCATTAACCTTGTAAATCCCAATATTGTATTTATTCTATTTATTATTTGTTATTTGTAATTACCCATAAGGAGATGTAATAGTTTCACTGGCAATGGTAATTTCAGAGTTACCGACGGTAGTTATGGAGTGACTTTTACTATTGGCAAATGTAAAAAATCAAATTAAATGATGGTAGGTGTGCTCCATTGAGGAATCTACTTTTTTTGGCATGTATGACAACTATCATAATGTTTGGTAAGTGAATCTATGACAGCAGCAAGTGGTCATAAGATTCTGAGATTCTATGATGCATATGACGGATATGTTAGTTGTATATTTGCTATATTTAACCCAAGGTTCCTATCTTGGAAAGATAATCTTTTGTGGAATCTATGATGGTTATGACGTGTCATAAGATGCTATAAGAGGCCAAATTTAGTCTTGGGTGCCCAACCTTTGCATGGCTATTTTTGGACAAGTATAAGATGCTTGTAAGATGGTAATTAATGTTTACATGTTAGAGAATCTTAGGAGAGAGAAGGTGAATGCCTAGGATGAGTTGGAAAATGTTTCTATATGTATTTCCCACGTATTTGTTGCTGCAATACATATTTTAGGTACTCAGGTGCTGCCAGAATGTTGTTGGATTGAAGACTTGTGGAGAGAGTTGTGTAGTTGATGTATTGTATAGATCTTTTATAGATTAATACAAACTTGTGCCTCTTTCCTAGTGGAGTTTTTTACCCGCAAGGGTTTTCTCCATGTAAACATTATGTCATTGTGTTGAGTTCTTCATATTTGACATCTTTTCTGTAGTGGATTTTATGTTTTGTTACAATCTCCATTGTTAATGCACACTAAAAGATTGCTGATATTTATCTTGAATTAGAGTTCCATTGAAGTAGTGTTTCTTTCATTTCTAACATATACAACATCAAACATAGGAGACACCAGATTTTACGTGGAAAACCCTAAGGTGGGAAAAAACCACAGAGAGGATTAGCTCTCAATATATATTGCAATCTTGAAATAATGATGTTCAGGCTTGGTCACTCCATAGGCCTAAACATACTGGCTCACTACCATGAAGAAAAACTAGGTCTAGCAGGCTCACTGCCTCAACCCTAGACCTAGCAAGATTACAATAAGGGCTGTTAAACCCTGAGGGCTATTAAACCCTACTAGCATCTCACTGCCATGATCAACACCTTTTATGTCTGTGATTGAATTACAATTATTCCTCTGCTCTACTCTACCTCTACTCTGCTCTGCCTCTTCTCTGTTCTGCCTCTTCTCTGCTCTGCCTCTTCTCTGCTCTAACTTTTGGACCTTTCTTATTATCTTTCCATCTTCACTCAAGGACAACTTTTTCACAGCTCAACTACAAGTATTTATACACTTCATCAACCTTGGAATGATCATCAAGGTCAGGATTACAATCATCAACCATTGGAGCAATCTCCAAGGTTGGCAATACAAGCATTTACAAAATAGGTCCTGAACGATTACAATATTATACAAAGGGAATGAAGTAAAGATGTATGCAGATTATGCCACACCTTAGCCGGGACTCAAACATGATCTTCCATGCCACAACAGGCTTCCACAATATTCAAGGAATCTCCACAATAACTGGAATTAACCAAGATAGCTAAGACTGGTTACACATTACATTATTTGGGAACAATCTTCAAACATGATCTCAATTCCTTAACACGGACCAAAGTCAAGATAGGAACATGATCAAGAGACATCCATAAGCACGTTATAATCATTAGGAGCAACTACACAAACCTTAACCACTTTAACAATAGGATCTTCACATCGAAACATATGAACTTCACTATCTTCAACTGTCATAAGAGAAGGATAGCTTGCAGACCACTAGAACATGAACCACTTCTATTGTAGGCACTTATCATCATCCCAGACTTCCCTCTAGAACCACAGAGAAAAATTGATGTAGAGCACACAGTGGAAGCACAAAATTGATCAAAAATCAATCGGTGAGAGTCCAACTTATGTCTCACTGATCTACTCTCCTTTTTGATATTGGCCAAACATACCCCGTCGGCCACTTTATAACTTTTCACACCAAAGTCTTAGTCACCCCGATGTGAGACTCAATGCCCCTTGCCTATCGGCAAAACAATTACTATCGGCCATGGTAGGATTACCTTCACCGATACACCGATGGTTATTATGTTTGTTGTGACCCTTATCATTGGCGAACACTTACAAACTTAGGTCGATGTGCCAATGGACCATCCCATCTTTGGTGAGACTTCCTTTCATGTGTCTCCAATACGCTGATGCATCTGACTTCAAGTTCGGTGAGACTCAACTCTATTGGAGAACTCTATGTTCACTAGGACGATACACCAATGAATCTCCCGTTGGTATCACTTATCTCTTGCCACTCTGATATGCCTTGATTGGTAAGACCAATGCTGTCGGTCCAACTCCAAGTTATCTACCCGATGACCTTGTCATCCCAATATGTATCTTTAGACCGCGACTTCCATACGACGACTTGAACCTCTCTTCGGCTAGACTAGCCTTCTCACTCCAAGAGAGAAATATTTTTCTGATGGCCTCGATCTCATTGATAATGGCTTTAGTAGTTCTGCAACTCTGTAACTACGCAAACACTGAATAACTTATACAGAAACAACAAAATCTCAATAGAATGGAAAATGATCTACTCCTAAGGAAGCCATTCCATTGATTTCAAAGAATCTCAACCAGTGGAATGCTTCCGATCTAAATTCTGTGCAACAGAACCTTACTTAGATATACACAACAGAACAAAATTTCTTATTCCTCAGAAAATACACATACAAATCAATTCTCCATCTGTGTCTATTCTCCTTCCTTAATGAACACAGACTGACTATATAGACTCATGTCGATAGTTACATAAGATGGAGGGTGAATCGCCCTACAACCACTTTTGCCATTCGATTACACCCATTTAGTTCAGTTACAATCTTTAATGACACATATACAGACTCAATGTTATGCCATTACTTGGCCAAGTATGATTCAATATGGCACTAAGGCCTTACAAACATAACACTTTAGACAGAACAGAATATGCATGGAATCCCCCTGATTCTTAGATTTCGAGGTGCTCCTGCACCATACAACCAACCAACAAAGATTTCCAAGTCCCTTGGAAATGTACCTACAAAACAAATCTACCTTTTCTTGCATCTCTGCCTGGCTTCATCTTTCACTCTGTCTCTTCAGCTTTAGGCTTCAAATCTTCACATCAATGGAATATTGACCAACCAACCAACAATGGCAAACTACCATCAACATTTTAGAGCATCTTCAGGCTCCTTCTACTCCTACCAATGGAGTACTCTCAGACTAATCAAATCCACAATGACTACAACACAATGCTCAAGCAGATGTCCATCCTACATGCTGCTATAGACCCATTCTTCTTGTCCAATAGCAGATCCTGGAGATGCACTACCACTCTCTCTCAGTGGCCTCACTCTGCACCCTCTTCCAACCAAATCTCTATTGGTGAATGGTCTTGACAGACCTCATCATCATCTGCCCACACACTATAGGAATCCTATTCAATCTCGCAACTAGATGGCACGAGCATCTGCAACAGTCTAGCAACTACTGTCAGCCTTCAAAATACTTCTTATGATCTCTATTTTCAAAATGGTCACCAACCAAACATTTTTCTTCAACTCTTCACCTGCCTTCTCAGTGACAGAAATCAAATACACAACTGCCTAGACCTTTCGCTAGATCTGATACCAATTTAATGTAGAGTGCACAGTGGAAGCACAAAACTGATCAAAAATTGATCGGTGAGAGTCCAACTTATATCTCACTAATCTACTCTCCTTTGATATCAGCCAAACATACCCCGTTGAACACTTTGTAACTTTTCACACTGAAGTCTTAGTCACTCCGATGTGAGACTCAATGCCCCTTGCTTGTCGACAAAACAATTACTATCAACCATGGTAGGATTAGCTTCACTGATACACTGATGGTTATTGTCTTTGCTGTGACCCTTATCATCAATGAACATTTACAAACTTAGGCCGATGTGCCGATGGACCATCCCCTCTTCGGTGAGACTTCCTTTCATGTGTCTCTGATACACCGATGTGTTCAGCTTCAAGTTCAGTGAGACTCAACTCTATTGGTGAACTCTAGCTTTGCTAGGCCAATACACCGATGAATCTCCTGTCGGTATCACTTATCTCTTGCCACTCTGATATGCCTCGATCGGTAAGACTAATGTTGTCGGTCCAACTCCAAGTTATCTACCCGATGACCTTGTCATCCCGATATGAATCTATAGACCGCAACTTCCATACGACGACTTGAACCTCTCTTCGGCTAGACTATCCTTCTTGCTCTGAGAGAAATATTTTGCTGATGGACTCGGTCTCACCGATAATAGCTTCAGCAATTTTGCAACTCTGCAACTACGCAAACACCGAACAACTTATACAGAAACAACAAAATCTCAATAGAATGGAAAATGATCTACTCCTAAGGAAGCCATTCCATTGATTTCAAATAAATCTCAACTAGTGGAATGCTTCTGATCTACATTCTGTGCAATAGAACTTTACTCAGATAGACATGATAGAATAGAATTTCTTATTCCTCAAAAAATACACATACAAATCAATTCTCCATCTGTGTCTGTTCTCCTTACTTAATGAACATAGACTGACTATATAGACTCATGTTAGCAGTTACATAAGATGGAGGGAAAATCACCCTACAACCACTTCTACCATTCGGTTACACCCATTTAGTTCAGTTACAATCTTTAATGACACGTATACAGACTCAATGTTATGTCGTTACTCAGCCAAGTATGATTCAATATGGCACTAAGGCCTTACAAACATGACACTTTGGCCAAAATAGAATTTGCATGGAATCCTTTTGATTCTTAGGTCTCGAGGTGCTTCTGCACCAAAAATACATTATTGCAGAGGAATGCAGAGCAAAACACTTTTTCCTTGTCACCAAAGAATAATCAGAAGGAGTAGGCTTTACTCTGGTGAATGTAACTTTCTCAAAACTTTACCCCAGATGCTCAAACTCAGGATTTAGCATCTTTAGACATCCCTTTAAATAACTTCTAATCTGCAAACCAGGATCGAAAAGCAGAGGGAAATGCAAATCAATTTACCAAATTGTTCTTCAGCATACAACTCACTGTTTATACTACACTTCATTGTAACTTACTTGATTCTTCCAGAGAGGCCAATTTTCTCAATATCCTCAACACACAAGGCTTCTAAACAAGTAATAGAATAGCACACAGTTGACACCAATGACAACAAAGATATGTTGACATCAATGACAACACTGATTAGGCACATACTTGCAACAGTCTCCCCCTTTGTCATTGATGGCAACATATGATGTGAAAAACTACAGCAATCATCAAGACAAGATTCTCCCCTTTCTCTTTAAAATACACTTGAACTCTTTCTTTCTACAAGATTCTCCCCCTTTCTCTTTACACATCTGCACTCTTTGTCTATCTAAATTTTTCACATGACCTCTCTCCCCCTTTGACATCAATGGCAAAGGGCACATACTTGCACTCTTTTGCTTTGATCCAATCTTTCTTCTAAACTCTCTGACTACTCCCCCTAAGAAGTAGCCCTAAAAGGCATCAATCCAGATCTCTTAGTACCTCTGAATTGATGCACTATTGTGCATCTTCGTTTAGAGCACGAGGGGTGATAACACCTAACTTTTCTCTGAGATACTAAAAGGTATCCTTAGGCAGAGGCTTGGTGAAAATGTTTGCAATATGATCTTTGGTAGAAACATACTGAAACTTGACTTCATTCTCTATCACCTTTTCTCTTAGAAAATGATAGCTAATGGATATGTGCTTTGTCCTTGAATGCATCACTAGATTCTTTGATATGTTTATGGCACTTTTGTTGTCACAAAAGATTATGATTGCATCCTCATACACAACTCTGATGTCCTTCAAAGTCTGCTTCATCCATAATAGTTGAGTGCAATTGCATGCTGCTGCAATATATTATGCTTCTGTAGTAGACAGGGATATTGAATCTTGTTTCTTGCTCAACCAAGATACTAACCTTTTTCCCAAGAAGAATGCACCTCCACTTGTACTTTTTCTATCATCCACATCTCTGGCCCAATCTACATTAATATATGTACTAAGACTAAAGTCACTGTCCTTAGGGTACCACAAACCATAATCCATTGTACCTTTTAAATACCTCAGAATTCTCTTGACTGCCATCACATGTGATTCCTTGGGTTCTGCTTGAAATATTTCCACAAGACATACTGCCTGCTTTATGTCAGGTCTAGTTTGAGTCAAATAAAGTAATCCTCTAATCATAGATTTGTACCTTTTTTGGTCCGCCATGGGTGAGTTATCGTCTTTGCTTAACCTACAACCATTTATTATAGGTGTGCAAACTGGTTTAGAGTATTCCATCCCAAATTTCATTAACAACTCTTTCACATACTTACACTGAGAAATGAAGAAACCTTTATCTGATTGACTTATTTGTAAACCTAAAAAGAAGTTCATCTCTCCAAACATGGACATTTCAAATTCACATTCCATTTCTCCAGCAAAAACTGAGCACATGCTTCATTGCCTCCAAAAATAATATCATCAACAAAGACTGCAACAATTAGGATTTGTTCATTATTGATCTTGAAGTAGAGATTGCTATCTATAGTACCTTTACTGAACCCTATCTTTATCAGATACCTATCCAACCATGCATACCATGCCCTGGGGGCTTACTTTAATCCATACAAAGCTTTCTTCAATCTGCATACCATGTCACCCTAATCTGATGACTGAAATGCTTCCGGTTGTTCAATATAGACTTCTTCTTCCAACTCTCTATTTAAGAAGGTAGACTTCACATCCATTGGTAAACCTTGAAATCTTTGTAGGCTACAAAGGCCAAAAATATCCTTATTGCTTCAATCCTTGCCACTAGAGAAAAAGTTTCTTCAAAGTCTATTCCTTCAACTTGAGCATATCCTTTGCACACCAACCTTGCTTTGTTTCTTACCACTTCACCATTCTCATTCATCTTGTTTTTGAAGACCCACTTTGTGCCAATAACATTATTATCTGCTAGTCTGGGAACAAGATCCCAAGTTTGATTCTTCTCTATCTGCATCAATTCCTCTTCCATAGCCTTTTCCCAATTCTCATCTTTGTAAGCCTCATCCAAAGATTTAGGTTCAATCTTGTAAATTAGACAGAAATTTACTTGTTCCTCTGCAGCTTTTCTTCTAGTTAAGATCCCTTTGCTCTTATCTACTATGATTTGACCTTTAGAATGACTGAGTCTTACATACCTTGGAGTTTTGGTAGCAATTACCAGAGCTTGTTCTTCTTCATCTGAGTTGTCTTCATGTTGCACCACTTCTGAAACATCTAGTTCATCTGATTCATAGCCACTTAATTCTAAAGAATTTTCCTTACATTCATCAACTTTAACATTTGCACTTTCAATGATCTTATTCATTCTCTCATTATAGCACTGGTAGGCCTTGCTCTTAGTGGAGTAACCAAGGAAGATTCCTTCATCACATCTAGCATCAAACTTGCCTAAATCTTCTTCTCTTTTGATATAACATTTGCTACCAAAAACTTTGAAATATTTCACAGTAGGAACTTTACCATGCCACAATTCATAAGGAGTCTTAGAACTGTTACCTTTTACTTGGACTTTGTTTAGGATATATATAGCGGTGTGAATCACCTCTCTCCAATATGCTTCCAGAAGATTAGCTTCCTTCATCATGTTTCTAGCAGCTTCTTAAACTATTCTATTTTTCCTTTCAACAACTCCATTTTGTTATAGAGTTCTAGGCGTAGATAGCTGTTTCTTTATTCAATATTCTTCACAAAAGAAATTGAATTCATTTGATGTGAACTCTCCTCCTCTATCTGACCTTAGGCATTTGATTTTCAAATCCGTCTCATTTTCAACAATTTCCTAAAGGTTTAGCTTTTTCTTTCAAAAAGGTGACCCAAGTCATTCTAGAATAATGATCAATAAGCAACATGAAATACATGTCTCCTTGCAAACTTCTTACTCTGGTAGGTCCACACAAATCTTTATGCACTAGCTCAAGTAGTCCTCCAACTAATTGGTCCTTGCTTTTGAAACTTGTTCTTGTTTGTTTCCCAAATTGACGCTCCTTGCAAATAGTATTAGCAGGCTTCACAAGCTTAGGTAGATCTTTGACAGCCTGTGTAGGACTTATCTTCATAATGTTATCAAAATTTATGTGACACAACCTCTATGCCATAACCAACTCTCATCATTCTGAGCCAACAAGCAATACTTATTAGTTCCTTTCAAGTGATAGATATTACCTCTGGTCTTCTTACCAGTTGTAATGACTATTCTGAAGCTTTCCTTGATCTTGCATCCATTGTCCTTGAAGCTTAAACCATATCCCTTGTCACACATTTGACCCACACTCAAAATATTGTGCTTTAATCCTTTCACATACAAGACATCTTCAGTATTATGCTTGCCATCAAAAGTGATTTTCCACAAATCTTACCATTTGTATCATCTCCAAACCTAACCAGTCCACCATCATATCTTTCCAAACTCACAAACTTACTTTTGTCACCAGTCATGTGGTGAGAGCAACCACTATCAATAACCCATTCATCCTTGTCCTTAATGACCTAAGTAACCAAAGTACTTTCCACTGGTTTTTCTTCCTTCACATAACTAGTAGAATTAGTAGACACAAGATCTTCCTTAATCGCAATAAACAAGCATTCATTTCTAGAAGTACTAGCATTATTTGGTTCACCATTATCTAATACTTCTTCATCATCATCAAAATCTTCAACATAATAACACTTCTTGGATCCTAGGCATGTTCTCATATCCTTTTCTATTTCTTTCAATTCTTTCAAGACATCTGGAAGCAAAATGACCTACTTTACCACAAGAAAAACATTTGAAAGGTAATTTGCATTTATACTTACCAGATCCTCTTTGGAGTTTGTCCACAAAGTTGGCTTCAATTTCATCAAAATCATCATCAGATTCTAGCTTATACTTTTCTTATCTGGAAGTTCTTCTAGGAGTACTGGCTTTGAAGGCCATCTCAACTTTCGGCAGAGCATCACCAAACTCTCATTTCAAAGGTAGTAAGCTTACCAAGTAGTTGATCCCTATCAACTTCTTTTACTTGCATGAATTCTTCAATTGTAGCTACCTTGTGATAGTAGGACTTGGGCAGAGATGTGAGAATTTTCATCACAATTTCCTTATCGTCGAGAGTTCCCCTGATGGCTTTTATCCCTATGTGAAGTTCATCAACTCTTTGCATAAAGGTTGATACGTTTTCATCTTCATTCATCTTCAAACTTTCATATTTCACTTTCAGACTTTGTAGCTTGGCTTCCTTCACAGAATCATCTCCTTCATACAAAATTTCCAACTTTTCCCATACCTAATTTCTTAAAGGAAGCTAGGTGTATGGAAAACGCTTCCTACACTATTCTAATGAAGAGAGGGCTATGCAAATTCAACTTTATCCTAACTATTACAACAATGTTAAACCATTAACATGAGATATTGCACCAAAACACAAGAACCAGAAAGAAGACATAAGAAGAGAGACAAGATATACGTGGGAAAAACCCTTATGGGTGAAAAACCCCACACTCCAAAACATAACTCAAATGTATTACAGTAAACAATAACATATTACAATATAGTTTCAGAGCCAATGCTCTTTCAGGAGTCTTCGAATGTCGAATCTTGAGATATTCCGGCAGCATAACAGTACTTGTACCAAAGTTGTTTATCTCCCATCCAAGCACCTATTTATATAGAGTTTACAAGGCAAATATGGAACCTTCTAGAGATGGGCATCCATCTTGGACTCATGCCCCAAAACCCACGCCTAAGGATACTTGTCCAACATCCCATCCCGAAGTGGGCGCCTGGTCCCAAGATAGGTTACAATAGATGCTCTTATGCACCTTACAGCTGTAAGAGAATCTATCATACATTGACTAAAAATATCATATTCCTCTTACATGTCATAACCTCCCTTGACCACCCAAAGATGCCTTTCTCTCGTGCAAAGATACTCACTGACACTTGTCATTAATTAAAAGTCGTTTGAGGTTTCGGGGGCATTGCCCCCAAGCCCCCACAAGGGCACTGCCCCTCGACCCCACCCTATACCGTGATAGGGAGCACTACCCCTGGACCGCACAAGGGGCTATGCCCCTTGATCTCGTCTTGGGGGCGCTGCCCCCAAACCCCCGTTAATTATTCAAGGGGGAAACCGCGGCTGCCAAAGTCACCAAAATTTACCCTGCTGCATATACACAAGGTGCTGACTATGCCAACTGAACATGGGATAAATAAATACAACATTGGGAATTTGCAAAGGTTGAGACACCTTAATTCTCAACAATTTGCAGGTTCAAGTTCCACAACTTTCATTAGCATTGAGTTAGTTAATGAGCTTAGCAGAGCATCTTTTGCCTTGACATCCATCTTATAATCTTTAATTTCATCTTTAGTCGTCAAACCATTTGGAGGCATGGTGTATTTTGTTTCTACAGATTTCCATACTTTGTAGCCAAGACAAAGAAGATGGCTTTTCATCTGAGCCTTCCAGAGAGCATAATTCATTCCATCAAAATGTGACACTTCCTTCTTGTAAGACATTTTGGATCTTCCTCAAGATGTTAAACTTTCTTAAGAGGAACTTGGCTCTGATACCAATTATTGATATGCCCTGGACAACTGAGGGGGGGGTGAATCAGTTGTCTCAAAAAATTAAACACTTCTACAATTAAACATCAATCACTTATCCACAATTATTATGATTTAACAATGAATGCATGAAATTAGAAACTTAACCACAAATACAACATCAAACACAAGAGACACCAGATTTTATGTGGAAAACCCCAAGGTGGGGAAAAACCATAGAGAGAATTAGCTCTCAATATATATTGTAATCTTGAAATAATGATGTTCAGGCTTTGTCACTCCATGGGCCTAAACATACTGTCTCACTTCCATGAAGAACAACTAAGTCTAGCATGATCATTGCCTCAACCCTAAACCTAGAAAGATTACAATAAGGGCTATTAAACACTGAGGGTTGTTAAACCCTACTGGTGGCTCACTACCATGATCAACACCTTTTTATGTCTGTGATTGAAGTACAATAATTCCTCTGCTCTGTTCTGCCTCTGCTCTACTCTGCCTCTTCTTTGCTCTGCCTCTTCTTTGCTCTGCCTTTTGGACCTTTCTTAATATCTTTCCATCTTCACTCAAGGACAACTTTTTCACATCTCAACTACAAGTATTTATACACTTCATCAACCTTGGAATGATCATTAAGGTCGGCATTACAATCATCAACCATTAGAGCAATCTCCAAGGTTGGCAATACAAGCATTTACAAAATAGGTCCCGACCTATTACAATATTATACAAAGGGAATGAAGTAAAGATGTATGCAGATCATGCCACGCCTTAGCTGGGACTCAAACATAATCTTCCATGCCACAACATGCTTCCACAATCTTCAAGGAATCTCCACAATAACTAGAATTAACCAAGTTGGCTAAGACTAGTTACACATTACACTATCTAGGAACAATCTTCAAACATGATCTCAATTCCTTAATGCAAACCAAAGTCAAGATAGGAATATGATTAGGAGACATCCACAAGCACATTATAATCATCAGGAGCAAATACAAGAACCTTAACCACTTTAACAATAGGATCTTCACACTGAAACATATGAACTTCACTATCTTCAACTATCATAAGAGAATGATAGGTTGCAGACCACGAGAACATGAACCAATTCAATTGTAGCCACTTATCATCATCCCAATCTTTCCTCTAGAACCACAAATCAAAATACTTTATTGCAGAGCAAAATAATTTTTCCTTGTCACCAAAGAATAATCAGAAGGAGCAGGCTTTACTCTAGTGAATGTAACTTTCTCACAACTTTACTTTAGAGGCTCAAACTTAGGATTTAGCATCTTTAGACATCCCTTTAAATAACTTCCAATTTGCAAACCAAGATCTGCAAGCAGAGGAAAATGCAGAGCAATCTACTGGACTATTCTTCAACATACAACTCACTATTTATATTGTACTTCACTGTAACTTACTTGATTCTTTCGGAGAGGCCAATTTTCTCAATATCCTCAACACACAAGGCTTCTAAACAAGTAATAGAATAGAACATAGTTGACACCAATGACAAGAAAGATATTTTAACATCAATGACAACATCGATTAGGCACATACTTGCAACATGGTGTGTTTTCCTTTGAGGAAGTTGTTGGCAAGAGACACTGTGTGGCTTCATGAATGTTGTCATTGATGGTAACAAAGTCCTTCCCACACATCCACAAGACATGGTGTGTCTATACCAGAAGTCAGAGTGAAGAGTATTGTGGTTCGGTAAGCAAGAATGGAGCATGCAGCAAGGTCCGACAATTAGGTCCGGATCTCTCAGAGGAAGTATCTCAGCAAAGTGCGGACTTGGGGAAGTCAAGAGAAATATCATGACTAGTATATTCTAGAGATTGAGCCTCCAGCGATGAAAGAGTGAAAAGGTATAAGCACCTGAGTGTTCAGTTCCTATTTGGTAGAGTAGATTGAGGAAGACCTGACTGACAGAGCATCAGACCTTAATCTGGATGAGATATTGATGGTGATCAAGTTTCTTGAGGTATCATTCTTGATTGGCCGACATGATTGATGACTTCCTTAAGCATCTCTTTGGTATGCATCACTTGCTAAGCAAGGATTCAGCTGACAGACTAGAGTTTGGGAAAGTATTGAGTATTCCAAATGCCGACTAGTAAGATGATTGAAATCATTGATGTAGATATATATACCAAATTGAGTTCAGTATGAAGGTGTGTGTTGTGTGTTGTTGTGGGAAAAGAAAAGTAGAGAGTAGTGTAGAAGCAATAATACAGGTCCGGTATGTGACTAGACAACAACACCAAGAAGAGGAAGAATGAAGTGCAGTAGATCAGTTTATTGAGGCTAACCGGAATTGAACCTTAGCATGTGTGGATGCTTCTCATTAGTTCAAGTATCTTGTTACATTCATTGTACCTTGTAGATAGTGAGTCTCTTGTAGGCAGTGAGCCTCTTGTGAGCAGTGTGCTCGGACAGTGAGCCCTAATTGGCAAGTGCCATTTTGTATTATCTTATTCTTTTAATAGAGAATACAATCTTGGGTTAGTCACCCCATGGTTTTTCCCTTAACAGGGTTTTCCACGTCAAATCATTGTGCCATGTGTATTTATCTTATTTTTGCTTTCATAATTATGCTTGCTTATAAGATTTGATGTTGCACTAGTTGTTAAAGAAGAACAGAAGGTAGAAGCAATTAAGATAACTGATTCACCCCCCCCTTAGTTATCAACAATTGGTATCAGAGCCAAGTTCCTCCAAATAGAGCCTAACAGCTTGAGGAAGATCTGGGAATTCCAATGGATATGTATGGTATGAGGGAACAACTTCAGTCTGCCCTTGATGATCTTGAGAAATCTCACTCTGAAGTCAATAACTTGAGGGAAAGACTCAAATAGGCTAATGATTTCATAAATGAACTAAAGGAGAAACTAAGTATCTCTATAAAAAAGAGAAAGGAACTTCTTTAGCAATTAGCAAGTCAAAGTGAAGCCAATAATACTAATGAAGATCTAAATGAGAAGAACAAGTTATGTGAGAAGCTATCAAAAGAAGTCATTATGGTAAGACATGAAATGGAATCAGGGGTTATGAAATTCACCCAAGAAATTGAAGAGAAAAGAAAAATTGAAGATGATCTAAGATAATCTCTCAAGGAGAAGTCAGAAGACTACCACAAAATGGATAGAATAATCAAGCATCTAGAATCTAATCTTGAAGATGCTAGAAATAATGAAGAACAACTTGAGAATCAGATTGACACTCTTAAAAGGGATCTTCAGACAACAAATGAATACAAAGAGAAATTCAAGATAAGCTCTGATCAACTTGAAGTTCTTCTTGAAAGCCAAAAGAGGGTAGGTGACAAGCAAGGCTTGAGGTATGAGAAAGGTGAAAGCTCCAGATCTAGTCAGAAGAACTCTGGATCAGGAAATACAAGGAACAAGCCTGGAAGACCTCCGGTAAGGCAACCAAATACTCAAAGATATCCATCCTTCAATGGATACTGCCACAATTGCAATAACTTTGGTCATAAAGCAAATTAGTGTAGAAGAAGAATGAATCAGAATAACTCATCTTTCTTCGGACAGTGTTTTAACTGCAAAAGGTATGGTCATAAATCTCATGAGTGTAGAAATATGCAAATGAACAATTCCTTCAATGATAGATGCTTTGCATGCAATAGAATGGGACATATGGCTAATCAATGTAGATCAAGAGGATACTAGTCAAATATACAGAGAAATGTTGTTTGTTACAATTGCAATAGATCCAGTCACATTGCCAAATTCTGTAGAAGTAAGAATCAGGATAAAAGGGGTCTAGTGCATCATAATCAAAATCAAGACAAAGGAAAAGGAAAAGTAAATGCAGATGAAATTCAAAGGGAGATGAACAAGATTTGGGTAAAGAGAAGTACAGAAAATGTTGGGGATGGATCCACACTAGAATCTGGTGCTGATATTCCTTTTGGAAACTAATTAGGTGAGCTCTGGCTTAGAAGGAGTCACAAAAGAAAACAAGTTCCCCTAGCCAGTCAATTGGTGCCTGAAATTGGCACATGGAAAGTTGTAGATAAAAGGGGCTCTCAGAGAAACATCTAAATAACCTTTGGTAAAATTTTGAAAGATCTGCAAGGAGTTTGAAAAGGTTAATCATCCAAGATTAATCTAGTTTAATAGTCATCTGGTAAAAGTAGGATTCTTCAGTTAGATCTGGTATGATTCATGATTCAAATGTGTGGATTTGTGGTAAAATGGAATGATTGGTGAAAGGGAGATAGATTGTCATTTACCACCAAAAACCATTCTAAGTGCATTTTTGTGATCCGAAAAGATCTCTCTCAGAACAAGGAAAACAACACAACCAGAATAACTTAGGTTGAGCATTTATTGCAAAATGGAATTAGGGTTTGTGCAGAAATAAAAGGGTTCTTTTGTTTGTCATTTGTACATTTGCACTCGAGAAGAAAAGAGAAGGAGCTCTGCAACAAATTATCTCAAGCCTCTCAAAGATCAACTGCAGAAGTCGATTCTTCCAGCAATCCGATCTGGCTCATATCGTGAACCCTAGAAGCACAGAAGTTATTTTTTGCTCTTGAAAATCTCTCTCTGATTCTTTTGGAAGATGGCTACTCCAAATGTTGTGAAGATTACTGATAGGCCGCGCCCTAAATTCAAGAAACATCCCTACAAGTCCCTAGAAGTTGATCTCCTAGGCACATTTTCTAGCATTCCGCATGGGGTTTTGCATGTAGAAGATGTTAGAGCATATATTCATGCAAACATTGAGGAATTTGGGGAATCCAAATTAATGGATATCTATCACAAACAATTAATAGATAATTCTTTTGAACTCAAACCTTAGTACAAGTCTATCCAGGTTAAGCATTTCAGACAGTGCATCCATTTCCCCTATTTTGGGGAAGATGAGTGGGTCTGGTATGTTTTGAGCAGAGTGTATGATAACTTCATGTGGTTAAATAAACTAGTTAAGATCACAAAATATGCTATTAAAGTAGTAACTGGTTTGCACTCATCCAGAGGGTTACCTATTCTCAAATCGGTCAAAAACCAAACTGTGAGTGAGGCTACCGGATCAAAATTTGACAAGAGAGCCATGACAATAGAAGATATCACTGATTTGGATATCAAGTTTGCCTCCATGATAATTGGTTACAAGATATATTACTCCAACAGGGAATATTCAGTACCTAGAACTGCAATTTACACTGCTTATTAAATGCTAAGAGAAAATACTGACTATGATCTTTGTGAACTTCTCCTAAACCAACTGTTGGAGAATTTGTAGAAAATAGAGAAAGATAAAAAGAACTCTTTCAAATATGGTGGCTTGATACTTTGCCTATTCTTCTACTATATGAATGAGCTACCTAGAACTAGTGGCTGGATATGGCAAAATGATAGACCTATTGCCATACAAATCAGAGATTATTTGCATGGAATAGGTGATGCCAAGGCACAAAATATAGCACTGTGGGGTTACTTCAAAAACTTCCAAAGCATAATGCAGGCCAGAGAGAGAATCCCCCAATCTCTAATTGAAAAATACAAAGATACAATGTGCTTTATGGTAGACACTGATCAATGTCTGATGGAGGCAGTGGAACTGAGAATAGTATGGATCATGCCAATGGGATATGAGGTTGATGACAAAATCCTAGAGCTACACATCCAACACCTATTGAGTCAGCCCAAGGACCCTAAGGTAGAAAGGTTTGGAACATTCCAAGAGCTAAGTGTAAAAGTTCATGTTGAACTAAGACAACCTGAAATTAAAAGAAAAATGAGAAGAGAAGTGGAATAATTCACCAAGAGGCATGGAATATCAAAGGAGGCACTTGATGCCAACAGAGAGAAGATGGAAAGGGTAGAGAAAGAAAGGCAAGAAACATAAAAAGAAAGTGTCCTAGTGCGAGCCCCCTCTCGGACCAGATCCTCCAAAGGCTCTGCACCTGCCACCTCTAAGAGCCAAAAGGCATAAAAATCGAAAGCCCAGACATCCAGAAAGGGAGAGAAAAGAACAAATAAAAAGGCCACAAGGTCTTACACCAGCCAAAATGATGATGAAGAGACAGAATCTAATGAAGAGATTAAGAAAATGAAGAAGAAGAAGAAAACATCTGGTGAACCCTCTACCGATCATAGTAAGGAAGAAAAGGTAGAAGAGTTTGTTGAAGGGCCTACTCTATCCATTGATGATGTAGTCAAGGTAGTTACTGTGGATGGCAATCTACAACCAATAATAGAATTCTATTAGGAGTATAATGATACTGATAAAAAGATCTTGGAAGAAGACACAATTAAGTACTTAAACATATATAATAAAGCATTTATTGAAATCATATCTCTAATTGCCAAAGGTTTAGAGAAGGAACTTGAAATGAGAAAGGAGAATACCAAGGCAAAGGACTTAGAGATCAGAGAGTAGATTGCTATCCAACTCTATCCTTCCATTACCCCTAAACAATTGAACATGATCTTCAAGGATCGCAAGGATGAGTTTCGGAGCAAAGCTAGAATGAATAAACTTATTGTCAGAGAAATTGATCAAGTGGCAAAAGAGACTAAAGACATCCTCCAGAATGCATTCAAAAGATTCAATCTTCTGGTTATAGAGGACTTAGGTGATGAACACTCTACCATGGATGACAAAGGAGAGTCCACTGAGACAACTGCAGAAGAGACAAAGGAGACTAGTAAAGAGAAAGATAAGGACTTAGATTCCTTTGCTCCAGAAGAGGAAGTTCATGGACAAGAATACACCTCTCTTTCGGACCCCCCTACAGACTCTGAAATTGAAGGAAAAGATAGAAAAGAAGAGAGCATCAATCAAGAAGAAGTGAAGGGAAGAGAAGAAGGTCAAACAGAGAAGACCACAAGTGACAGTGCTGAGGCCATAGAAGGAAAGGAAAATTTGTCTTCGGCAAGAGACACTGCAGAAGCTGTCAAGGACTTCCTGACAAAAGAAATGATGGAATTGGATGAACCAGAGTTACTTCAAGGACCATTAAATTTTGATTCCCTATCCCTAGTTCAAACTATGAAGATAGCATCCTTTGCTCAAGCAAAGGTAAAAGAAAAACTTTTGAAGTCTCACATGGAAGACTATGAGCTAATAGAGATTGCATCCGGTGCATTAGAGAAAATCATGCCATCCTTCTAGAAGGATCTTTTGGCCTCTTCATTCGGTAACTTAAAATCTCTTGTTAATTCAATTAGCACACATTTTGATTCTTTGGAAAAGTCAGCTGAAGATAAAGTCTGGAAAGAGTTTTTGGGAAAGAGACTCTCCAAAGTTCAAGATCTAATAACAAATGATAGGAGAAATATGGATATTGGGATAAAGAGCTTAGAAAATGCTCTTAAAGATGACAGAGATTTATATAAATTTTGTCTATCCTGGTCTAAAGTGACAAAGGATATTAAGAAGAAGGTGAAAGAGCAAGAGGATAAATTGTTAAAAGTATCTCAAAATTTTGATCCTCTCACCACATCCATAATAAACTAGGAATGTCAAACTATTGCCATTCTAAATGATTTAAAGAAACTTGAAAAGGAAAGGAAGAATATCATAAGTAGGATGGGTGAACTTAGGGGGATAATTATCCCTAAGTTAGAGGCCATGCATGAGGCCCTAACTGATGCTCAGACCACAGCCCAGACCAATGATCCAACAGATCTAAAGAGGGCAAAAGCTTTTGCATTCTTGTTGAGTGGTAACATCTCCATTTTGGATAGGATGAAGTAGAGTTGGGCAACATAATTTATCCAGTTGAAGACAACTTTTGCAGATATACTTCAGTATATGTAAATATGTTATGTATGTATATTTATGCGGCCAAGTATAGATTGTTTTTGGAGATTTTGGTATGCAAATCCTACCCTTTTCCATTGATGTCAAAGGGGGAGTGAGAAGCGGTGAAAAATGTGGAATCTAGCTAAGGGGGAGCTCTAGAAAAGTGTACATTAGAACAAAGCATCAGCCAAGGGGGAGCATAGTATGACACTTAGTAATTTTTCACTAAGTGTTGCCATCAATGCCAAAGGGGGAGATTGTTGGCAAGAGACACTGTGTGGCTTCATGAATGTTGTCATTGATGGCAACAAAGTCCTTCCCACACATCCACAAGACATGGTGTGTCTATACCAGAAGTCAGATTGAAGAGTATTGTGGTCTGATAAGCAAGAATAGAGCATGCATCAAGGTCTGACAATCAGGTCCGGATCTCTTAGAGGAAGTATGTCAGCAAAGTGTGGACTTGGAGAAGTCAAGAGAAGTATCATGACTGGTATATTCCAGAGATTGAGCCTCAGGTGATGAAAGAGTGAAAAGATATAAGCACCTGAGTGTTGGGTTCTTGTTTGGCATAGTAGATTGAGGAAGACCTGACCGGTAGAGCATCAGACCTTAATCCGGATGAGATATTGATGGTGATCAAGTTTCTTAAGGTATCATTCTTGATTGGCTGACATGATTGATGACTTCCTTAAGCATCTCTTTGGTATGCATCACTTGGTAAGCAAGGATTTAGTCGACAGACTAGAGTTTGGGAAAGTATTGAGTATTCCAGATGCCAACTAGTAAGATGATTAAAATCATTGATGCGGATATATATACCAAATTGAGTTTAGTATGAAGGTGTGTGTTGTGTGTTGTTGTGGGCAAAGAAAAGAAGAGAGTAGTGTAGAAGGAGTAATACAGGTCCGGTATGTGACTGGACAGCACCAAGAAGAGGAAGAATGAAGTGTAGTAGATTAGTTTATTGAGGCTAATCGGAACTGAACCTTAGCATGTGTGGATGCCTCTCATCAGTTCAAGTATCTTGTTACATTCATTATACCTTGTAGACAGTGAGTCTCTTGTAGGCAGTGAGCCTCTTGTGAGCAGTGTGCTTAGACAGTGAGCCCTAATTGGCAAGTGCCATTTTGTACTATCTTATTCTTTTAACAAAGAATACAATCTTGGGTTAGTCACCCTGTGGTTTTTCCCTTAATAGGGTTTTCCACATCAAATCATTGTGTCATGTGCATTTATCTTATTTTTTCTTTCATGATTATGCTTGCTATATGATTTGATGCTGCACTAGTTAAAGGAGAACAGAAAGTAGAAGTAATTAAGATAACTGACTCACCCCCCTCTCAGTTATCAATAGAAGTGTGAGCTTAAAAATTCATAGTGTTAACACAAGATTGGCCGACTTGGTTGTTTACACCAATTTTGGTTATGCTTTGTTGATTGTGAAAGTGTAATGAAGTGTGTAAGAGTGGATTTAGGTCCATGCTAAGGTGTGGTGTGGTCTACATTCATTCCTTTCCTCCACGAGAATGTTTAGGTCCAGACCTAATTTGAATTTCATGAGCTAAGATGTGTTGCCGAACTTGGAGATTGATTTCAAGGTTGATGTTGCTATAAATAAGTGTCAAGAGTTTGTGTGTGTGAGTTGGCATGAGGGATATGATGTATGTGATGTGAATTTGATCAGGGAAGTATGAGCTTTCATGTATTAGGCTACTGGATGCAGTGAGTAGGAGGTGTCTACAATCTTTAAGTGTTGTTGTGAAGGAGATGTTTGTGTTGTGGTATTGAGCTTCATTAGAACTGAACTCCATGCATGTGTTAGATGCAATTATATCAGTTCATCCCTGACAGTGAGCCTTCTCTTCTATCTCTTTCTTCTAGACAGTGAGTCCCTTGGCAGTGAGCCTTTCTTTCTTCTGGGAAGTGAGACCTGGGAAGTGAGCCCTTTGGTAGTGACCCTTTTTTAATTCAGTATTGTTACTACATTATATTATGAGATAATCCTCACCGTGTTTTTTCCCTTTTAGGATTTTCCACATAAAGTCTAGTGTTCTCTTGTGTGTGATATTGTTATGATTTAGTTTCAGTTATTTTATTTTCATGCTTAATCGTCATAACATAATTAAAGGTTAATGTGGATCTAAATATATGTAAGGGTTTGAAAGTTTTTTATACAACTGATTCACCCTCATCCCTCTTAGTTGTCTTGTGCATTCAACAAGGCACTTTTACTTCCTAGTGCTCCATGGTAGTATGGAGAGATGGATAATTTTTAAATAGGATAGACCATCGAAGTTAAGGTGAGAAAGGAATTCTATGATTAAGTGACATATAGTGTAGAAGATTAAGAAGGAATGATGCTTGATAGAGTTGATATATTGTATTATTATCAATTTGGAATTTTCACAGTGAGCTCTATGTTATCAAGTGTGTTCTTTTAGATTGTTTCGTAGCAAGGATAGCATAAGAGGTAAGTGAATTTGTTACCAAGACATTTGTTTCATTTACTCTTTGTGATAAGACATTCTTTGTAAATTTCCATGGATGTTTTACGTAGATTCTTTTAATAATATGCAAGCAACAATCAGGATTTTAGTGGCTCTGAAAACACAGACTAATTATGAAATAATATTATCCTTGTGTTACAAATTGTTGTAGCACTCAAAGTATATGAGTCATATAAGATCAAAGTTGTGATTTTGAGATATAAGCATTCTAGCTATTTAACTAGATAGATCATATATTAGGTTACTATTGAAAACACTCTTTCCTAGTTTGATGCTCTCAGACTATTAGAGTACTTTGTTCTCTATCAAAACACAAAAATGTACTGTTGTAAACTTTTTTTAGTCTTTCTCTATGTCATTGGGTTTATAGTGCAATAGGTAGTAAATATGTTTGTAGGTAGACACCTATTACAACATATAGATTTGGAATAATAATATAGTTATTTCATAAGGATTCTTGTATGAAAACAATTGTCTTTATCTCTAATTGTATTCAACAATGCACAGGATGTAGTAACTGATGTAGAGACATGAAAACTTTGTAGTTTCTACCTTGTAGAATGAATAAAATAAATCTCTAATTGAACTCTAATTAGACTTAGGGGCAAAACCAGTGAGTTTAGATAAAAATGGTTTCACATCACAAATGTTCTATATATATATATAAGAGTCTTGTTGATTCTTTCATAAGCTTTAGTGATAAGTTTTTCTATTATTGATGAGTATCTTAAAGATATTATTACCACTAGAATGTCTAAGGATAGTGGTCTATTATCATTTATGCAACCATGACAGAAATATCTCTATATTTAGGGATGTTTGTCATGAATTTGTAAACTTACTCTACGGGGAGAGTATGTGGATTTGAGAAGATCAAGAGATTAATGATTTTATTATTGAAGACACCAACATAACTAGATTGAAAGATAGACATAATAGAGGACATAGTTATGGAGTTTTGGTATTCTTTAAAGACTTTATAAGTAGAGGATATACCTCATGAGTTTTGTTTAATCATATTATGATAAATGTGATGCCCTTATAGTTAAGAAAAGACTAGAGATAATTGCTATTTAAATTATATATTGTTATAAGTTTTTACCTTTGGAAAAACAAGAAAGTTTTCTTGGTATTTTAATGAATGGGTTAGAGAAATTTAAACCCTAGAATCAACTCAGATGCGTTTAGCGAACTTAAAAATCTCTTAAGAAGGATTATGACATTGTTTTAGTCTAATGTATTGTATGGTCGACAGAAAGGGTCAAGAAACCATAGATTAAGATATTATCACAAGAAAGAGTATAAAGAATCTTATTGATAAATTTTATAGATTTCTTGTTAGAGTTGAAATATGAATTATAGTACAAAGAATGCTTAATTCTTGAGTCGTGGAATTAGATTGACAGGAAGTCATAGACTTAGATGGTTGCAAGAATGCAACTAAAGACTCTTTGAAGAGTTAAATCTTCTGATCTTATACCTTATATATATATAGTTTGTTTTATTTTATTAAAGACTTTAGAAATGAATTGTCTTAGCTAAATTTGATTCCTAGTCAATCTGACTTAGAATTTAATCTTGAATCTATATATATCCTAGATTCAGGATTAAATTCTAAGTCAGATTGACTAGGAATCAAGTTTAGCCAAGACAATTCATGTCTAAAGTCTTTAGTAAAATAAAACAAACTGTAGGATGAGGTAGTCTTCCAAGTCAAGTTAGAGGTGTGTGAACACATGACTAAATTTATTGAAAATGTCTATCTATATAGAAACTTTGGCCAAAGTGATGCATTTGTCTCTGCATGCATTAGTCAATTCATAGTGTCTAGATTGTACGAGTTGTCAGAATGATCATACTTATCTAGAAGATTGTCTAGAGTCATATGGTCGATTGAGTTACATAGGACACAACACTAGAACTCAGAAGGCAAACTTGTTGGTTCCTTAATTCTATACTCTTCATGAAGCGTAGGGCCAGTTCCAGGAAAGAAGGTGTGTGGGGGACCGTAGGTTTGTGGTTGTAGGTAAAGCACGTAGATGATGCTCTCCCTTTGTAGTAGAAGACTCGCCGAGACTTGAGTGACATATATCAAGATTCTAGATGTAGTGTACTTCATGATTGACTTATGATTATCAAACTTATGTAAAGTTATGTAAATTGGAAAGTGCAACATATTGTAATGTATAATGAAATGTTTTTCACTATGATTTATCTTTGAATATATTGTATTCCAAGGTTTAAAAATATTTAGAAAAATCCTTTTATTTCCTTGTAATTATGCAAATGATAAAAAATGTGCTTTCTTGTTTACCATGTTCATTTACTTTCTAGTAATTGTTTATGTAATTTCAAGTAATAGGAGATGGCATGTTACAGTAACCCAAACTTGGGATTCTTACTATAGTGTAGTTTGACCTCTACCAAAAATGTATGACACTAACTATACACCTATACAAAGATAGAGGCATGTGCTCACTTGTTATTTGGAGATGACAATAATGGTTCCAAAAAATACTAGCCCTATAACCTCTTGTATGAGACTTGAATAAAAATGGATTTAGCTATACATGGATGTGTTGGTAATAAATGAGGAAGGGTGGGCCTCAAGGAACCTCATATTACTCATTATTGATAGACAAGCCACATATAAACAAAATGCATATAGTATCATAGGTTAACCAACATTTCCAAGTTTGTGTCTAATTTATAGGAGTATGTAACATCCAAGATCAAGATAATAATCCTTGTCCAAACTATGTACTCATAAATCTTGATTGATGCATCATTTACATGAACATGTTGTGTACTAAACATTATCATGTTTCCTAATTGATCCTATGATAGGAGAATCTATGCACATAAGATTACAATGCTATGCACATTAGTTCACAATAATAAAGCAAAATACATGTTATACAAAAAGGGTTCAAGAATCTAAACTAATCTCAAACATATCCTAATCTCAAAATATAATATACTCAATTGAATTCAATTACTAGAGCTAATATTATAGATTGTGTGTCAAGAATCTTGTATATATAGCTAATATACTAGAGCTAATGTAATTAACTTTTATTAATATAAGTTTGGGTGCTTATCACCTTTTATCTTTAAAATAAAAAGAATCTTGTATATTAAACTCTTTACTCAACAAGAATGATTCATAATTTGAAAAACTAAACAATATCTTTCTTCACGAGTATAATGTAGTCAACAAAGAGTCCCATGTTCATTCTTTTGACCATCCCATGACCAATAAAACAATGGATCCTTATATAATAACTTATACTAAGTAACATTGTTGAATGAGAATCATGACCACCAAATCACAATGAGTACGTATATTGTTTGGCAGGACTTAGCATCAAATGTAATATACTTGACTAATTAGGTTGAAAACCTAGTTGGGTGGCCTAATATAGTCTCCTATTATGTTGCAAACCTATAAAGAAATTCTAACAGATAATTGTTGTCAAATCCTAATAGGGTGCCACAAGTTAAGTCTATTATATATCACCCAAGCTTGATATATGGTGACAAATACATCAATTTGGTATTGCACAAGAATAACAAAGAAATATTACAATGTGGTTGTAGTAGAGGATGTGAGGCACCTCCTAAAGAGTCAAACTAGTATAACACACATGTTAGAGACACATCTGTACCCAATATGAAGATGCATATAGTCATGCATGTCCACAAATATGATTTGTATTAAGAGATTCAATGTAATAAGAGTGTATAAGAGAGTGAATGAGAGATATGATTATATGAGGGCATTGTATGAGGTACATTGTAGCAGAGCATGTGATGCATTGATATTGGACTGAATATATATAAATGATGTTGTTATCATGCCCTAAATTTTACTCAACCTAAAACAAACACAACTACCAAATTTTTTTCAACTTGCTAGTATTACTAAGGTAAATTCAAGTTCTAAAGCTAATCTAAAATCAATGACATCAAGTTTACAATGTCCTCTCATTGCTTAAACAATCTTAGTTTGCATTTTTCCCTAAGTGTTTCCTTATTGAGATGTACAAAACTTTTCCTAGGTATCCTAGAGTATTGAATTTGTTCGATCTTCTAACTAATTTCCCATTTTCTATCTACATTTGTTTCCCTAGTATAGCTATAAAGAGAACAAATATTTCTTAATAATAAATTGACTATCAAGAGTTGAAAATGAAGAGCTACATTTAATATAAATAACCTTATAGAAATAATCATTCTTGGAGCAAAATTTTAAAGTGAACCAAACTATTTCTTAACTTTACTATTAACATCAATGACACAAGAATCATTTTGATTCTATCAAGACTCAAAAGATAAGCTGTAATCAACATTTACTTATTGTCTTTAGTAGTTTTAGATTTAGATGTAACTACTTACTTCATTTTAATTCATAGTCTAAAATTTGATCTCATTGACTTAAAGGTCAAACTAAACCAAATTTCCACTTGGTTTATACTAATATTCTTGATCAAAGGTTTAAATAAGTTAGCTATTACTTTGATGACTTGGTTTTCAATTCCCATTAACTAAGGGATTTCCTTGCTCATTCCAACTTCAAGATCTCATATATTTATCTATGGAATTTATCCCATCTAATAGATTCATTCATTGAGATAAAATTTAAGATTAATCACAATCTCCAACTTGTTACTATTAATGTTAAATCATAACTTTATGATTTATTAGCAAACAATTTACCTCCACCAGAAGAGTTTAACATTTAATGACAATCCATCCTGTGTTTGATTAATGAATAAGTCAAGTTAAAATACATGTATATATATTACATAACAATCTTAATGGTTTTATAAATTTAATTACACTTTCATTAAATTTTAAATTGATAGATTTATTACAATTAATTTTTAACTCCATTTAACTTAATTTTTATTCCCCAAATCTTAATTTAAATATTTTTAAATAGAAACTACCTTATTATTAACTCAAAACTAATTCTCTTCTTATTGATTTCCTTCATTGAATCATACAATGCAATCAATATGATTATACATTTAAATCTTTTTTCTGTCTTTGTTTAACATTTTCCAAATCAAGTGTATAAGAAATGATTATAAGATAATCTATGAAACATGAGGATTATTGGTAACTAAATAATGTAAATGATACAATCTTTTCTTTCAAAGAAACACATAAATTTCTCTTCTTGTAGATACATTTTGACTTACAACTTAACAATTGAACTATTGTTATTATTTTCCTTCAAATGCATATGTAACAACACAAGTTTGCTACTTTAACACTTTTACAAATAATCTAAAACATTTGATACACAAAGTACATCATGAAACAAAGATGTATTTCTCAAAAAAAAAAACATCAACCTCCATCCAAGGACCTAAAAATGAACAAGAGAGGAAAACCAACAATATGTCAATGGGTTATCCACCCTTCCATAGGGTTGTATAACAACCCACCCCCAAGCATGGGATAATCTCTTAGCCACATGAAGCCACACAATTAAGGTAAAAGAGGGGTAAAAATGTATTCAAACCAAAAAAGAGCAATACAAAGCAAGGGCATTACACATCCATGTCTATCTCCACTAATTGGTCCAATTTTTGTGACAAATCTTGGGGTAATTGACCCATTTCCACAATATTCTAACCATGCAAATGATCATAATCCCATTTAGCCAAACAATTTGCAACCCCATTCCATTCTCGAGGAATATGACAAAGAAACAGAATCCAAGGAAGCACATAGATTAAGAATCTGTTTTATAATAACAATGAAATGCCAACTGACATCCTCTAACTACTGCCTCTTCAGCAAAGTCACCACCACCTAAGAATCAGATTCAAAAATGATCCATCTCCATCCAAGAGCACAACCATGCTCCATAACACATAAAATTGAAAGAGCCTCCATCACATTGTAAGTATACCAACCCTTATAAATAGAAAAGATAAACTCAACAATCCCAAAACTAGTCTGCCCAACATCTCCAATACTAGCATGACCAGGATTCCCATGAGAAGAACCATCTATGTGATTTTCAACACACCCTGAGGAGGAGGACACCAACACCCCTCCATATTTATCTTCTGAAGAGGATGTCAACATCTATTTCTCACGATCTGACCAACACTTTGAGTAGCACCCCTCAGAAGAGGAAGATTAAGATGAGTACAATAGGCAACCTCTCCAAGATCCACACCCTCAGCCAAGTCACACTTAGCTAAAATAGTTTCTCCCAAAGAATGAAGAATCTTCCACTACAAATGTTGGACAAGCAGCTTCACATCTTGAAAAATTCTGTGATTCCTCTCCAACTAGATATGTCAGATAATAAAAGTTGGTCAAAGAGCCCAAGTAACTTTGAGAAAAGAGGTCTTAATAGGAGCCTTCCCCCACCAGGCAAAGAACTCTACCAAAGAAGAGACATGCCAACAAGCCTGGTTCTACATAACCCACTAAAGGTGCCAAAGCCTCCTAGAAAGGGAACATTGGAAGAAGAGATGAAAGACACTCTCTTCACTTTTATAGCACAAAATACACATTGAGGGACCCTGGGACCCTCTCTTGCATAAGTTATCCCAAGTAAGACACCAGTTCTATGAGGCCTACCTTTTCATTCCCTTATATTTGACTACTTTATTTTATTGTTGGTGATAATTATTAGACTTGTGGGACTATTGATCCCAAATTTTAGGACTATTAGACCTTATGCTTTATGTGGATTTATTATGTTTAGCATGTTTATGATGTGGTTACACCTTGATATTGAATCACCGATGATGTTACACATATGAATTACATTATGATGCTATTGGGATACTATTCATGTGATTTTTGTTAGAAATTTATTATGAGACTTTATCTTGTGAAGGATGTTGCAATGCAAAATTTAGATTTGATTATGATGTGATTTGTTGATGTTTATATGATTTTGTGATGACGTGAGTGCATGTTTCACTTTGCTTTGACTATTATATACATGTGGGATTAACATTTCATATGAGTGTGCAGGTGTTTCTAACGAAGCCACGGATACTTGAAGATCATCCCACACACTGTGTTGTTTTCCCATGTGAAGCCGATCTAGTTCCAAGAGGAACCAAGATCAACTATGTTGCATGATGAATTTTTGTAATGTTGTTGCATGGTTTTAGTTGGGCTAGGTCTACCCTTCTTTTATTTCATTTCTAATTGGTGTTGTAAGTTGTAATGTCATTTGAATTTTATTTTTGAGTTTTAATTTTTGAGACCCCTTTTATGTGTTTTTGCTCAACCTTTGGTGCTCAAAATGGGTTAAATTTGACCTTGGGTTGTACCCCTAGGGTCTAGGGGTCATTTGGGGCTTATGTAACCTTAGGTAAACTCCCATTTGGTCACTTTAGCTTCACCTTGAAGTAAAGTGACGAAAATGGAAGCTTGGGAGGGAGAGGATGAGTGGGTTAAACACTCAACCTCTTCCTTTCCTCTTCCCTAGGTTGGGGGAGTCTTCAAGACCCCTTAATTATAGAGGACTCAACTCCAAGCCACTCCCACAATTGGTGAGGGTACCTTGGGGTTGAGTGGGCTTTCTTGGGAGGAGAGGATTGGGGCACATGTGGCACCCACTCCTTCTTTGGCTCCACCTTTCTCTCCCACATATGTAAGAGAGAAAAAGTGGATGGGAGAAAGACTTGGTGGAATGGGTGGGTGACAAGTGTCACCGCCCCATTTCAAGATTCTTGCTAGTAGTTGGGTGGAGGAGTGAGGAGGTGACATGTGTCACCTCCCCATTCCTCAAGGCTCATGAGAAGAGCCTATTTTAATCCCTCTTGAAGAGAGGGAGGGGGTTGTTGAATCTTTTCTAGTTTTTGAATTTTAATTGTTTTGGGGACAAAGTTAGAGGAGAAATTGGTGGCTCAACTTGGAGAAGGAGTTAGAGGAGCTCTTCTCAACTATATTCCATTTGGGCTTTATAAGGTAGGATTCAAGGCAAATGCCTTTCCTTATGCATTTTCTTTACTTGCATGTTGTGTGTGAGTTTTTTTTTTGTTGTTGTTTTTACTTTGTTGTTGTGGAAAATTGGGTATGGGAGTTGTGATAGCCTCTCCTACTTGGGAGAAAATGCTCAACATGTGTGGTGTGGGCGAGGAGTGAACCTCCTCGGGGTCACTTCCTTAGTTTCATGGAGTTTTAGCCTTGAGGCCAAATTGTGAATTTGAGCAATATGTGAATATGAGAAAATTGTGATATGGCTTGAGAGCCAAGAGAAAGTTGTGAAATCATGTTTATAAGTGTGGGCTTGAGGCCTTGAGGGATTTAAGTTTTTGGGAAGTTTTTGGAGTGGCACTCTTGAGTTGAGTGATGTCCATCCCCTACCCCATTAAACTCATCTTGAGTGAGTTTTTGTCATGTGGAAGCCATGGGAGTATTCTTGTTTTGTGTTGTATGAAGTTGTTGTTAAGTGGTGTGTGCTTACCTTGTGTGAGTATGACCTCCTAACTCGAGGGTGACTCATGAGTGAGTCAATGGTAGGGAGGAGAGCAATTTGAGTGGCTTCTTTTCCCTTCTATGTGTTTATTGCAGGTTATTTTTGGAGCTTTGAAGTGTAGAAGAAAATGAGACTTTCCTTCTTATGATGTCATTTTGGGCTCTTGTGAGAGTATGGCCAAGGTTGGCCTTGTGTAAATATTTTCAGGTAAAGAGAGAGGATCATTTTCCTCTTGGTTTGTAGAGATACATGTTTAAAACTTTGAGTTGTATTTTAACTTATTTGCATATGGAAATAAAAGTCATACTTGCTGATTTATTTACTATATGGGAAAAAAATGTGTATCCTTAGACAAGATGTATGTGCAAATTTATTGGTAGATGTATATGTTTTACTTGAAGAAAAAGGATAAATATGTTGTTGTTTTGTTATTTGAAAGATTTGTGAAAATGATATTTTCTTTAAAAAAAGAAGAGATAGTCTATTGCTATTTTTATTTCAAAATATATATATATATATATATTTAATGTAAATGCCTTCACTTTAGAAAGAAAAAACAATACACCTATCTTAGATTTCCTTTCGTTACAAATATATATATATATATATATATATATATATATATATATATATATATATATATATATATATATATATATATATATATATGTTTTTCCTTTCTATGAAAAATGTATTGGGTAACTGCTTATAAAAATGTGAATATATATATATATATATATATATATTAAAAAAAAAATTAGTTGCTTCTTTTATAAAAAAAAATTTCTACTTATTTTAAGTTGCTGGACTTATTGGTTAAACTATGGAAAACTGAGTCTATATATATATATATTTCAAATTAAATCTGAAGCTATGTTATAAATTAAAAAAAGTAATATTTTATAGTATTGCCATCCGAATGCCAAAGTAAACTGCCAAATGAAATTAGGGGCTGCAAAATTTTGAGAGGAAATTTGTTAGTTTGGGGTGGGTGTTTAAACCTCCACTGCCGCCGCCTTTGAAACTAATGGAGTGTGGGAAGGGGTCGAAACTCCACCCACACTCCACCGAAGTGGAGTGTGGGTGGGGTTTTAGCCCCTCCCCACACTCATGTCCCCCTCTTGCTTCCCGCGCTCCCCTCAGCCTGCTGCCCGGTTCAGACACCACACTCTCCACCCCCCACTTACCTGCGCCACACCACTCCCCATGTTCCCCCTTCCCGTAGCCTTCACATTACCGCCCTCTCCATTCTTCAACCTTCCTACAGTCCCCACTGTGGGCGGATACCCTCTTCGACGACCGTAAAACAAAGAAAAATGTGTGTCGTCCCCTCTGCTATTTCAGCCTTCAGCCGCTCATATCTATTTTTCACTGTTAGTTTAAACTGCTATTTATACTTTTAAATTATATATATATGCACCTCTTTCTATGTATGCATCTGATGCTAAAACAAAAGAAATTTAAAAAAAATTAATTTAAACGGGTATACACAATGTGTATACCTTCTTTGAGCTTCCATCCATGGAGGCCATTTCCTAAACCTGCAAACACAAGCATTGGGAGAAGAAAGAAAATGGAGAGATTAGAGAAAGGAGAATGAGAGAGATATGGAGAGAGGCTAGGATTTCTCCTTCCCTCTAACAAGGAAATTAGTTTTCTATTGAGAGGACTTTTAGGGCTTGCTATTTAAAATTGTTTTTATTATTTTATTTTTATTTTGGTTCCCTCACCTTTTTATTATTTCTTCCATTTAGTTTATTCTTTTAAAATGGGGTTTGGAGATAAATATAGGATGGGAAAAATTTTAATTCCTTTTGGGAGATGTTCCTATTTATTTTAATTGTTTAGTGGTATGGCAATATTTAAATAAAATAGTTTAAGGCTAGAGTGAGTTTATATATTTTGGATTTCAATTTGATTATTGCAAAGTGATTCTATTGTTTTAATTAATTCTTGCTCCAATTTAATTATTGAGATGTTTTTTATTTTAAACAATGGGGTTAATCCTTTGCTTTCAAACCAAATTCGACGAGGTTAATATATAACTAGATTGTTATTAATTTAATATTCCTTTTTAATTATATCTAGAGCAATTTTATTAGTTTAATAAAGACGTCATTTTAATACAACTTGGAAACTTAGTAAACTATCTAAATGAAGTTAGTATAGCATGCTTCTGTGATCTAGTCTACCAAGAAATTAGGAATAACGTAAAAGATGCAGTGATAGCTCTAATTGATAGAGAGCATGAAGGAGAACAAATTGATCGATCTTTGTTGAAAAATGTTCTGGGCACCTTTGTAGAGATTTCATTAATGAGTTTTAGGGTATTTAATTTATCTGATGAACTTTTCTACCAATTTAACTAGTGTAACGTAGGCAATTTAAAACCAACCCAGTAAACTTTCGATCGAAATCAGATTTATTATAATAAAACCCTAATCATGCCCGTGAGACGTTATGCTGCCAGATTCTTTCAAAATTTAGAGTTTATGCTAGGTTAGTAAAATTTAACCTTGCTTAGGATTAAATTATTGTTTTCTAGTTATCGACATTATGTTTTGGTATTATTATATTTTTCTCATGTTCTAGAATTTGGCTTTTGATTTTGACCTGTGTCAAAATCCCATCATCCACTTAGGTTAACCTGGGGTTTTGATCATTGATCCTAACCCTATTAGTGACATTAATCACGTCGTGTCGACCCCCTAGTTGGCCTTCATCATGTAGAGGAATGCACAGGTGAGTGCATTACCCCGCCTTTGTCTGACATGTTTACACCTTAAGCGTAACGCCACCGAGCACGCTTACGCATGCGAGGGGGTTTCTAGGGATGCGTGGTAAATTTTTTGATATTTCGTGTCATGACCACATGTCAAATGTGGACATGACATATGTGATGCGTGTTGTGACTGCATGAGAAATGTGCGCATGATATTTGGTATCAGAGCCAAGTTTAAACACTGGGCTTATTTGGGCACATTACTTATTCCACGAATTTGATTAATTAGTAATTAGCTTGTTTTGTAGGATGCCTCACCGACAAGTTCGGTGAGCATGTTCACGCCACACTACATCTGTTGAGGTGCAGAGTGATTCTTTGGCTAAGGGTCAGGCACCACCAACACCAAAGGTCTTACCTATACCAGACATTGGACCATAGATACTTTAGGCACTACAGGAAATGTTAGATAGGCCACCACCAGCTGTAGATGTGCCGCAAGTAGAGCCACGTGCTAAGCCCCACGTTGATCCATGAGAGGAGCCATGCATGGAGCCATGAGCAGAGTCATTTGTGGAGCCCTGTGTCAAGCCACGAGAGGCACCACGTGTGGAGCCATTTGTGGAGATACTAGATACGACAGCAGAGGAGGTTGGATCAGCCTATAGGGTCCATAGCAGGAGCCCTCCATGTCATGATAGGCATGAGGAGATGGTGTGGGTGGTGCAGATCATTCACAAGCCGTATGATTATTATGTAGAGGAGCCCATTAGAGGGCATAGAGACCAAGGAGACCCTATTCGAGATTTGTTGAGGTTGAATCCTCCCACCTTCGCCGGGACTACAGAGGGAGCTGAAGTTAAGGTTTGGCTCATCAGTCTAGACAGATGCTTTGCATTGCATCCTTACGAGGGCAACATAAAGGCACGTTTGGCAATCCACCTGTTATGAGATGCAGCAGCTACTTGGTGGCATACTAAGGGGTGCAAGTGCTATTTTTTATTGGACACACTCACTTGGGAGACTTTCATTAAGTGCTTCAATGCGTGATATTTATTAGATCACTACAGATAGCGTCGCATAGATGAGTTTCATGACCTTCAGTAGAGAGGGCTTACTGTTGCTTAGTACGAGGGCAGGTTCACTGAGTTGTCTTGACATGTGGAGTATCTCCATGATGAGAAACTCCTAGTTCATAAGTTCATCAGAGGATTGAACCATAGCATAGCAGGGCCTGTACGCATGGCAGACCCCTAGGTATTGAGTGATGCTGCCGAGAAGGCATACATACAGGGATGAGGGCAGGGATCACGCCCCCAATTTTAGGATCGTGGGCAGCAGCAGCATCAGCAGAGTTATTGTAGACCACCACTACCACCACAAAGAGGAGGATTTAGTTCTCCATCATTACCTCCTAGACCTCCACAGAAATAATAGCAGAATTAGCAGAGGTCTAAACCTTAGCAGAGGGCATAGGGAGGGCAGAATCGAGGATGGCAGCAATAGGGCCTGCGTAGAGACCAAAGGTAGCAGAGACCACCTGTGGGGCCTGCGAGGTCTCAGTAGTCATACAGGGGTTCATAGAGTTCTACAGGTAGATCTGGACAATAGTAGTCAGGTAGGACTTAGACGGGACATATACAAGCTCAGGGCCCATGCTATGTGTGTGGTGGAGTAGGACATCTAGCCAGAGAGTGCCCACAGGGCTTTACGATAGGGGGACAGCCCTGTTCAGGAGGGTCAGAGCAGACGGTAGGAGATGTGGGCAAGTCCCACCGCATGTTCGTAGTGATTGATAACCGCTAGGCTGACTTTCAGGCATCAGTGATTGAGACATCAAGTAGGATTGGGGGTGCCCCATTTCTATTCTTTCTGACTCTGGAGCTACCGATTCTTTTCTATCTACATTGTTAGTGGAGTGTTACAGGTTGGTGGCTTCTAGGCAAGACATTAGGTGGGAGGTTGATTTGGCCACTGGGGCCAGGATGTCAGTAGATGCCTTGGTTCGAGATTGTGAGATCTCTTTGGGGTCCTTCACTACATCTTGTGACCTTAGAGTTATGCCATTAGGTTCCTACGATGTGGTTTTGGCTATGGACTAGCTTGCGGCTCATAGAGCCAAGCTAGATTGTCACTGGAAGGTAATTAGCTGCTTAGATGATCATGGTACACCAGTTGAGATAGTGGGAATTCAGAATCCCATGGTAGTTCCTATGATATCCGCTTAGCAACTTAAGCACTGCATGCGGAAGGGATGTCAGATGTTTGCTATCACAGTTAGTGACAGATTAGAGGATGAGCCTGAGGCATCATTAGATGACCATCCCTTCTTGAGAGAGTTTGCCAGCGTGTTTCCATCAAAGTTACTAGGGATGCCACCCTGTCGTGAGGTAGACTTTCATATTGACTTAGTGTTAGGTGCCAAGCTAGTGTTTCGTGCACCCTACATGATGACCACTCATGAGATTACAGAGCTCAAGCTGCAGTTAGAGGAGTTGCTCGAGAAGGGGTACATCTGACCGAGCATTTCACCTTGGGGCACTCCGATTACCTTCACTTGTGCATGGATTATAGGTAGTTGAATAAGGTGACAGTGAAGAACCATTACCCTCTACCTAGGATTGATGATCTCTTCGACTAGATGTAGGGATCTAGGGTGTTCTCTATGATTGACCTGAAGTCCAGTTACCATCAGTTGCGTATCATAGAGGCAGATATTCATAAGACTGCTCTCCACACTAGATACGACCACTATGAGTTCACTGTGGTCCCCTTCAGCTTGACGAATGCCCCTACAGTGTTCATGAGTCTCATGAATGATGTGTTCCATACCTACTTGGATTAGTTCATGATTATTTTTATTGATGACATATTGATCTATTCACGGACTGAGGAGGAACATGAGGAGCACCTACGTCAAGTTTTGTAGTGCTTGAGAGAGCAGCAGCTTTATGGCAACCTGGCAAAGTGTGCCTTCTTCAGGACAGAGGTACAGTACTTGCGGCACATTCTATCAGGCAATGGCATCTCCATAGATCCATCGAAGATCAGAGCTATTAGAGATTGGCCAACACCCACCAGTGTGACAGAGGTCAAGAGTTTCATGGGATTAGCCAATTACTACCATAGATTTTTAGAGGGATTTTCCAGGATATCACAACCCATTACTTCCCTTTAGTGGAAGGGGAAGAGTTTCACTTGGACCGAGCAATGCGAGAGGGTCTTTGGGGTCCTCAAAGAGTGTCTTATCAGCACTCCCATCTTAACGGTTCCAGATCCTATAGAGGATTTTGTAGTTTGCACAGATGCATCACCTGAGGGGTTGAGAGCTATGCTCATGCAGGGTGGTAGAGCGATTGCATACGAGTCGTATAAGCTCAAGACACATGGGCTGAACTACCCTACTCATGATTTAGAGCTCACAGCAGTGGTACATGCTCTTGTTCGTTGGAGACACTTTCTTTTAGGTCGTCGCTTTGAGCTCCATTTAGATCACCATAGCTTGCAGCACATTTTCACTCAACCTAATTTGAATGCTCGCCAGTGGTGTTGGATGGAGTTTCTATGCAAGTATGACTTTGATGTCCACTACATCAAAGGGAATGAGAACGTGGTCACTGATGCTTTGAGTTGGAGGCACCACAAGATCCTAATCTTGACCTTGAGTGTGGACTTGAGAGAGTGCATCATTCAGCATCTGCTTAAGGACAAGTGGTTTCTTGAGGTGCAATAGGAGATCTAGTCACAGAGGGCCCTTAAGAGAAAATTTGTAGGATATTCCCTTGAGTCAGATGGATTTCTTAGACATCGACAGCGCATTTATGTACCCCATGTGGGTGATCTTCATGTAGTGGTTCTTTCAAAGGCACATAGAGCACCTTATGCAGCACACCCAGGGGTGAAGAAGATGCATGTTGATTTGTGACAGTTATACCATTAGACGGGTATGAGACAAGCTATTGCAGAGTATGTTGCTCGTTGCCTTGAGTGGCAGAGGGTCAAGGCTGAGCATCAGCATCCAACAGGTCTTTTATACCCTTACGAGATACCTGAGTGGAAATGGGACACCATTTCCATGGACTTCATTGTTTGTCTTCCTATGTCATCACACCGCCATGATGCCATCATGGTGACGGTTGACAAGTTGACCAAGGTAGCACATTTCTCACCTGTACGCATGATGTACAATGCACCATCTGTGGTGAGAGTATTCTTGGATCAGATTGTTAGATTACATGGGGTACCTCGCCGTATCATTTTTGACAGGGATTCAGTGTTCACTTCAGCCTTTTGGAGAGCCTTGCAACAGGTGTTGGGCACATAGCTCAACTTAAGTTCTTCTTATCATCCGGAGACCGATGGACAGATAGAGAGAGTTAATCAGGTTCTTGAGGATATGATCTATATGTATGTCATGGATCACCAGAATAGATGGGAGCAGTACATGTATCTAGTTGAGTTTGCCTACAATAATGGGCATCACAGCTCGTTGGGTATGCCTCCTTTTCAGGCCTTGTATGGTAGACCTTGCAGGATACCATTGAGTTGGGACCATATTGAGGACATGGTGGCGATAGGGCCAGAGTTGGTTCAGGATATGGAGCAGCAGGTGACTTTGATTAGGCATAGACTTTAGGAGGCTTAGGATAGACAAAAGAAGTATACTGATGCTAAGAGGGTAGATTGGAGCTTCTTAGTTGGGGACAGAGTGTTCTTGAGAGTGTGACCGCATAAGAGTCTAATCCATTAGGGAAAGGGCTCTAAGCTTGTACCTCATTTTGTTGGACCTTTTGAGATCTTGGAATGGATAGGACCTGTAGCCTATCATCTAGTCTTGCCACTTAGCCTGTCGCATATCCACGATGTATTTCATGTTTCTATTTTATGGCATTACATATCTGATTTATCTCATGTATTAGATTTGAGTGCTCTTTAGGTAGAGGTGGACGGTCAGTTGGCTTTGGAGCCAATTCGCATATTGGCTCGTCGGATGTTGGGCCTTCAAGGTTGAGAGCTGGACTAGGTTAGGGTCTAGTGGGATATGTATGATGAGGTCACGGCATAATGGGAGGATGCAGTGAGATTGAGGGCCCTTTATCCGCACCTCTTTAATGACTTCCAGGAGGAAGTATAGTCTTAGGGGGGGAGGATGTGAAGCCTACCTTTTCATTCCCTTATATTTGACTACTTTATTTTACTTTGGTGATACTTACTAGACTTGTGGGACTATTGATTCTAAATTTCAGGACTATTAGACCTTATGCTTTGTGTGGATTTATTATGTTTAGCATGTTTATGATGTGGTTACACCTTGATATTGATTCACCGATGATGTTAGACATATGAATTACATTATTATGCTATTGAGATACTATTCATATGATTTTTGTTAGAAATTTATTATGAGACTTTATCTTGTGAAGGATGTTGAAATGCAAAATTTAGATTTGATTATGATGTGATTTGTTGATGTTTATATGATTTTGTGATGATGTGAGTGCATGTTTCACTTTTCTTCGGCTATTATATACATGTGGGATAAACATTGCATTTGAGTGTGCAGGTGTTTCTAACGAACCCACGGATACTCGAAGATCATCCCACACACTATGTTGTTTTCCCATGTGAAGCCAATCTAGTTCCAAGAGGAACCAAGATCAACTATGTTGCATGATGAATTTTTGTAATGTTGTTGCATGGTGTTAGTTGGGTTAGATCTACCATTCTTTTATTTGATTTCTAATTGGTGTTGTAAGTTGTAATGTTATTTGAATTTTATTTTTGAGTTTTAATTTTTGAGACCCCTTTTATGTGTTTTTACTCAACCTTTGCTGCTCAAAATGGGTTAAATTTGACCCTGGGTTGTACCCCTAGGGTCTAAGGGTCATTTGGGGCTTGTGTAACCTTAGGTAAACTCCCATTTGGTTACTTTAACTTCACCCTAAAGTAAAGTGACGAAAATGGAAGCTTGGGAGGGAGATGATGAGTGGGTCAAGCACTCAACCTCTTCCTTTCCTCTTCCCTAGGTTGGGGGAGTCTTCAAGACCCCTTAATTGTGGAGGACTCAACTTCAAGCCTCTCCTACAATTAGTGAGGGTACCTTGGGGTTGAGTGGGATTTCTTAGGAGGAGAGGATTGGGGCACATGTGGCACCCACTTCTTCTTTGGCTCCACCTTTCTCTCCCACATATGTAAGAGAGAGCAAGTGGATGGGAGAAAGACTTAGTGGAATGGGTGCGTGACAAGTGTCACCACCCCATTTCAAGAGTCTTGCTAGTAGTTGGGTGGAGGAGTGAGGAGGTGACATGTGTCACCTCCCCATTCCTCAAGGCTCATGAGAAGAGCCTATTTTAATCCCTCTTGAAGAGAGGGAGGGGGTTGTTGAATCTTTTCCAATTTTTGAATTTTAATTGTTTTGGGGACAAAGTTAGAGGAGAAATTGGTGGCTCAACTTGGAGAAGGAGTTAGAGGAGCTCTTCTCAAATATCCTCCATTTGGGCTTTATAAGGTAGGATTCAAGGCAAATGCCTTTCCTTATGCATTTTCTTTACTTGCATGTTGTGTGTGAGTTTTTTTTTTGTTGTTTTTACTTTGTTGTTGTGGAAAATTGGGTATGGGAGTTGTGAGAGCCTCTCCTACTTGGGAGAAAATGCTCAACATGTGTGGGGTGGGGGAGGAGTGAATCTCCTCGGGGTCACTTCCTTGGTTTCATGGAGTTTTAGCCTTGAGGGCAAATTGTGAATTTGAGCAATATGTGAATATGAGAAAATTTTGATATGGCTTGATAGCCAAGAGAAAGTTGTGAAATCATGTTTATAAGTGTGGGCTTGAGGCCTTGAGGGATTTAAGTTTTTGGGAAATTTTTGGAGTGACACTCTTGAGTTGAGTGATGTCCACTCCCCTACCCCATTAAACTCATCTTGAGTGAGTTTTTGTCATGTGGAAGCCATGGGAGTATTCTTGTTTTGTGTTGTATGAAGTTGTTGTTAAGTGGTGTGTGCTTGCCTTGTGTGAGTATGACCTCCTAGCTCGGGGGTGACTCATGAGTGAGTCAATGGTAGGGAGGAGAGCAGTTTGAGTGGCTTCTTTTTCCTTCTATGTGTTTATTGCAGGTTATTTTTGGAGCTTTGAAGTGTAGAAGAAAATGATACTTTCCTTCTTGTGATGTCATTTTGGGCTCTTGTGAGAGTATGGCCAAGGTTGGCCTTGTGTAAATATTTTCAAGTAAAGAGAGAGGATCATTTCCCTCTTGGTTTGTAGAGATACATGTTTAAAACTTTGAGTTGTATTTTAACTTATTTGAATATGGAAATAAAAGGCACACTTGCTGATTTATTTACTATATGGGAAAAAAATGTGTATCCTTAGACAAGATGTATGTGCAAATTTATTGGTAGATGTATATGTTTTACTTGAAGAAAAAGGATAAATATGTTGTTGTTTTGTTATTTGAAAGATTTGTGAAAATGATATTTTATTTAAAAAAAAGAAGAGATAGTCTATTACTATTTTTATTTCAAATATATATATATATATATATAATGTAAATGCCTTCACTTTAGAAAGAAAAAAAAATATACCTATCTTAGATTTCCTTTTCTTACAAAAAAAATAATATATGTTTTCCTTTCTATGAAAAATGCATTGTGTCATTGCTTATAAAAATGTGAATATGTGTGTGTGTGTGTGTGTGTGTGTGTGTGTGTGTGTGTGTGTGTGTAGATATATATATATTTAAAAAAAAAATACTTCTTTTATAAAAAAAATTCTACTTATTTTAAGTTGCTGGACTTATTGGTTAAACTATGGAAAATTGAGTATTTATATATATAAACAGTATGCATTTATTTTCTGAGTATATATATATATTTCATACTAAATCTGAAGCTATGTTATAAATTAAAAAAAAAGGTAATATTTTATAGTATTGCCATCCGAAGGCCAAAGCAGACTACTGAATGAAATTAGGGGCTTCAGAATTTTGAGAGGAAATTTGTTAGTTTGGGGTGGGGGTTTAAACCCCCACCGTCACCGCCTTTGAAACTAATGGAGTGTGGGAAGGGGTCAAAACCCAACCCACACTCCACCAAAGTGGAGTGTGGGTGGGTTTTCAGCCCCTCCCCACACTCTCGTCTCCCTCTTGCTTCCCGCGCTCCCCTCAACCCACTGCCCACTTTAGACACCACACTCTCTACCCCCCACTTACCTCTGCCACTCCAGTCCCCATGTTCCCCCTTCCCGCGGCCTTCACACTACCGCCCTCTCCTTCCACCAACCTTCCGACAGCCTCCACTGTGGGCGGATACCGTCTTCGGTGGCCGTAAAACAAAGAAAAATGTGGGCTGTCCCCTCTAATATTTCGGCCTTCGACCGCTTAGATCTATTTTTCACTGTTAGTTTAAATTGCTATTTATACTTTTAAATATATATATATGCACCTCTTTCTATGTATGCATCCAATACTAAAAAAAAGAAATTTAAAATAATAATAATAATTTAAATGGGTATACACAATGTGTATACCTTCTTTGAGCTGCCATCCATGGAGGCCATTCCTTAAACGTGCAAACTCAAGCATTTGGAGAAGAAAGAAAATGGAGAGATTAGAGAAAGGAGAATGAGAGAGAGATGGAGGGAGGCTAGGGTTTCTCCTTCCCTCTCATAAGGAAATTAGTTTTCTATTGAGAGGACTTTTAGGGCTTGCTATTTAAAATTATTTTTATTATTTTATTTTTATTTTGGTTCCCTCACCTTTTTATTATTTCTTCCATTTAGTTTATTCTTTTAAAATGGGGTTTGGAGATAAATAGGATAGGAAAATTTTTAATTCCTTTTGGGAGATGTTCCTATTTCTTTTGATTGTTTAGTGGTTTGGCAATATTTAAATAAAATAGTTTAAGGCTAGAGTGAGTTTATATATTTTGGATTTCAATTTGAGTATCGAAAAGGGATTCTATTGTTTTAATTAATTCTTACTCCAATTTAATTATTGAGATGTTTTTATTTTAAACAATGGCGTTAATCCTTTGCTTTCAAACCAAATTTGATGAGGTTAATATTTAACTAGATTGTTATTAATTTAATATTCCTTTTTAATTATATCTAGAGAGATTTTATTAGTTTAATAAAGATGTCATTTTAATCCAACTTGGAAACATAGTAAACTATCTAAACGAAGTTAGTATAACATGCTTCCGTTATCTGGTCTACCAAAAAATTAGGAATAACGTAAAGGATGCAGTGATAGTTCTGATTGATGGAGAATGTGAAGGAGAACAACTTGATCGAGCTTTGTTGAAAAATGTTCTGGGCACCTTTGTAGAGACTTCATTAATGAGTTTTGGGGTTTTTAATTTATCTAATTAATTTTTCTACAAATTTAACTAGTGTAAGGTATGTAATTTAAAACCAACCCAGTAAACTTTCGATCAAAATCAAATTTATTATAATAAACCCTAATCACACCCATGAGGCGTTATGCTACCGGATTCTTCTAGAATTTAGAGTTTATGCTAGGTTAGTAAAATTTAACCTTGTTTAGGATTATATTACTATTTTTCAGTTATCGACATTATGTTTTGGTATTATTATATTTTTCTCATGTTCTAGAATTTGGCTTTTGATTTTGACTTGTGTCAAAATCCCATCATCCACTTAGGTTAACCTAGGGTTTTAATTGTTGATCCTAACCCTATTAGCAACGTTAATCACGTCGCATTGACCTCCTAGTTGGCCTTCATTGCATAGAGGAATGCACAGGTGAGTGCATTACCCCTCCTTCGTCTGACATGTTTACGCCTTAAGTGTAATGCCACCGAGCACGCTTATGCGTGTGAGGGGGTTTCTAGGGATGTGTGGTAAATTTTTTGATATTTTGTGTCATGACCACATGTCAAATGTGGACATGACACATGTGATGCATGTCATGACCACATGGGAAATGTAGGCATGACAAGTTCTAGACCACTAGCCACATAAAAAAATTGCACTTGGGCCAAGAAATTTTGTTCTACACTTACTTCCACCAAGGAACCTCAGTGTCCCCAAACACCTACCTAAATAACTCACCATACCCCACTAAAACAGAGTACTTACCAGATAAATCACTGTCACTCCAAGCCAAGACATCCTATCCTGCCATGGAATTGTATTCACATGATGCAAGAATCTAAGCCAACTCTTGCCTATCCTCCTCTGAACCTCTTGGCAGCAAATCCGAGGACTGCTTCCATCTAAGGCTAGCAGCTAGTCCAATATTCTGAACAGACTTATAATGCTCAACCATATTCTAACCTACAGTAGTAAAATGATCACAAAGAGACTGGACGTGAGGGTAAGCAGAAAGAATAGGAGGATGACCATCCCAAGAATCCCACCAAAAGAGAGCTTGAGAACCCAAATGACATATCCAAAAAAGCCCCTTCTTAACCAACTGAGCCCTTGATTTAAGGGTATTCCAAATCATAGATCCCCTTCCATCTAAAGGGAAATGAGGAACATCAAAAGTGTTAACATCCTTAAGATACTTGTGGGTAAGAATACAGGCCCAAAGTTGATGCTAACTAGTACACCAATGCCAATATAACTGGCTGCAAGAGCTTGCCCATTCAAAACAATAGAACGCAAACTAAGGCCCCCCTCTTTCTACGGCTTGCACACCATATCCCACTTAACAAGACTCCACTTAGCTGACTGCAAGTTACCACTCTAAAGAAATTGTCGTGAGAGAGCATCAAACTCCCTTAGGAAATACAAAGGAGCCACCTAAACAAAACACCTGTAAATAGGGAGATCCTAGATAATAGACTTTAGAAGAGTTCACTCGTGTAGTAGTAGAAATCCACTGATGAGTCTACTGATTGACTTTACTATGTAACTTATCTAACAAATTTTGCCAAGAAGACCTGGGCTGCCTACCAACAGCAAGAGGTACTCCCAGATAGACAAAGTGAAGAGACCCACTCTAAAACCTCAAAATACTAGCAATCCACCATTGAATAGCTTGAGGAGTATTAAAAAAGAATATAGAAGACTTGTGCTGGTTTACTTTCTGATCTGAAGCAGCAAGGTAAATATCTAAAGCTCACCTAAAAGTAACAACCTATTGAAGGCAAGCCCTCCCCATAAGAGAAGTGTCGTCCACAAACTAAAGATGAGAGAGCAGCAGAAACCCATTGCCCCAATACCAACCTTGAATCTTGCCCTGGGAAACCCATGACTTAAGAAATTTGCCTAGACCCTTAGCCATAATAATAAATAGATAAGGGGAGAGAGGGTCTCCTTGTCGAAGGCCCTTGGAAGCCTTAAAAATCTCAGAAGGTTCCCCATTCATAAGAATAGAAAAAGAGGAAGAGGTAACACAACTCATAATCCAACTGACCCAATCTAAACTAAAACGAAATCCTAAGAGAATTCTTTGCAAAAAATACCACTTAACTCTATCATAAGCCTTGGCCATATCCAACTTGATGAACATAGACTTCTCCTTAGAAGTCACCATAGAGTGAATGACTTTAGAGGCAACCACCACCCCATCCAGGATCTGTCTACCAGCCACAAAACCTTCTAGCTCCTTAGAGATTATAGAAGGAAGATAAAATTTGAGCCTCTCTACAATCAATTTAGTAATAATTTTGTAAACCACATTATAGAGAGCAATTGGTCGAAAGAATTCAACCTGATTTGCCGCTTCCTTTTTAGGAATGAGAACTAGAAAAGTAGAGTTCAAGGCTCGAGGAATCTGCTTACTGTGAAGAGATTCCCAGGCAACCTCCAGCAAATCCAAACTTATAATATCCCAAATATCCTGAAAAACTTCAACAGGAAAACCATCTGGACTAGGAGCTTTACCTTTATTCATCCCAAAAACAACCTCTTCCAATTCAGGCAAAGAAGTTAGGGAGATGCGGAAATCATTCACCCCCTTAGAAATTAGGGAGGGAATGCAAGAAATGATCAAATTCTCATCATCTTCTTTAGGGGGCGAATCCTCAGAAAAAAGAGCAGAATAAAACTATGTAGCCTCCTAAGACAAAGACTACCAAGAAGAAATGTGGATCCTATCTACATTGACTAGAGAGGAGATACAACTTCTATTGTGATGAGCCTACATAGAATGATGGAAGAAAGCAGTATTCATGTCCCCTTCCTAAAGCCAATCAATTCATACACAAGTACAACAACAATATTTTACATATACATAAAGCACAACACATTTCTATCACATTGGTTTACCTTAAGGGAAAACCACTTAGGGGGAGTAGGGGCTTAACCAGACATGGGGAACAAAATATATCATATTCTCCATCCAATCCACACCCTTATACTTCCCAACAATATATATACATTTCTGCAAAATACAAGGGGATACTCATATCCCATACATACAATGGTACTCATACCCCAGTAATGGCCATTACCTAAACAAAATACTCTTATCCAAAAATGAAAAGCCCCAATGTGAGGGAGCTACTCCCACTCAACCCCTTGCACATGGAGGACCAAATCAGCCTCTTCGTAAGAGGGGGTCAACTCCCCTATAAAACACATAAAGAACATCACACAACACAAAGTAAAGCACCTATTCGCAAACCCCAACAAAACCCTTAAAAAAACAATTGTTCCTTCTTTCAATTTTCAATGCAAGATGACATATGGCATGACGTATAGTAAATTAAAATCAGATTTAAGAATGTAAATGACAGCAGCAAATTAGAAACAAGATATTAAATGCAAATCCTAAATTTCAATAGTAACTATGTCTTCTAAAAAAAGGAATTTTTTTTCTTTTCTATAAAATCTAGCAATGAAGACATTTTAAATGCAATATGTATAATTATTAAATGACTAATTGTTGTTGTTCTAATCATATCTAATGTAAAAATCAGAAATATAATTCATGCTATGATGATCCAGGTTTATGACATGCAAATAAGGCAACAAATATGCTTCTTTCAAGATTTACAATGAAATGTTTGTTTTTCCAATTTCACAAGTAACAAACCCTTAGAAAAACAATATTTACATTTAATAAATAAAGAAACATATAATATTTAGGACATACAATATTTACATTTAACCAATAAAGAAAAACATATAATATTTAGATTTAATCAATAGAGAAAACCGTATAAAATTTACATTTAATCAATAAAGAAAAACATGATACCTCAATCACAATATCCCACTAATTGTAGAATCCCTAAAAGAAAATCATAAAATGAGCAACACCCCCCCACTCCAAGAAGAGTTTTTAAAGAGAAGGAAGGAGTAACTTCCTACCCAAAACTAACTCAACCACCCAACTAATTCAACCAACCAACTACCTTCCCATTTTCGTCACTTTTGTAAGTGGGGCTTAAAGGAGGGTCTAAAAACTTGTTAAAACATTATAAATGTTAAAAATAAACTTCTAACATATGTACTTTATACCTAAGCCAATTTCCAAAACATAAAATACTACCTAGACCTCTTAAAAACACTTAAAATCACTTTAAAAATTACAAGGTTAAAACCCACACAAGAACATAATCATTTTATCACACAAAACTAAAAATAACATTTCTTAACATCATGGCCAATAGACCTTAGGGCTCCATGCATAGGTCCGACATCACACAGAAAGACATAAAGTGGCTAAATGACCCCCATCATCCATTGACATAATAATTCCACCTATACACTCAACAAGAAGTGTCAGTACAATATATAGCCAAAATATATCCATCATAAATAATAATATATTATCACAAATCCATTAGTAACCATAGACTAACATATAAAATTCAGACTCATCTTTTTGAGTCATTTTTGTATTAGTTATGTTTTTAAAAAGGCTACAACTGGAGGTTTTCTTTGCCTGATTCTTTCCTACCGGTATGCCTCGGTGAATCAAGCTTTATGTAATTTCTCTTTTATAATTAAATATATTTTCAGTGGCTGTGCCACTTTTTCTTAAAAAAAAAACATATAAAATTCACCATTCACAAATACATAAATCAAATAATCTCATCAAAGGATATCATATAGAATCGAATCATAAAATATAACATCCATAAGTATATCAAATACCATCCATAATAAATAAATGTGCCATCCATAAGTACCGAGTATAATAATCATCAAAATGTCTCTAGGAACATCAAGGATCTTAAAGAAACAAGAGTACATAGAATAGGGGTCTCACAGTTGTTATGATATGTGTATATGAGTACTTGTATAGAGAAAGGATTCTACAATTTTATGCGTGTCTCTATATCTACGTGTATAATCTACTTTCCCTTAATACACTAACACCAAAGTATCAAGATCATTTAACATAAACTAAATCAATCCTAGATCTAGTTTTTATTTCAACATTTGGTGGTGCTATCAAAAATTTATTTGTTGGTGTTTAAGAGAGAGGTGTCAAACAAGGGTTTGTTTTGTATGAACATATATAGAGGCTTATCCGAGAAATATCAAAAGAGAAAACTACAAAAATAGACTAGTGTAGTAACATATATTAGGACCTATCTCTCAAGAAAGATAAAATGAAGATAGTGGTGAGAGATCAAAATGATAAAAGGTGATAACAAGAAAGAGAGAAATAATCACCAAAATAGAGATAGGCCTGGAGGAAGATAGAAAGAGAACCTAGGAAAAGAAAGAATGAGAAGAAGAAAAAAGAGTAAGGTAAAGGAAAGAAAGAGAAGATAAGGATAGGAAGAGATTGGAAAAAGAGAGAGAGATGCATGAGGAATCATCAATGAATAAGTAAGAGTATGCCAAATGTCAAGAAATAGAGTTCATTTCCACCATTAGTCCTAAGAAGAAATTTGTGTAGTTTTCTAATCTAACAAAATTTTAGCAACATTTTGGGTTGTAAAATCCACTTATATAGAAAAAATGAGAGAAAAGACAAGAAGAAAAATAGGTAAGATCCATCATAAAGAAGGGACACAAGATATGTGTGGGGAAAAACCTTTTGGGTAAAAAACCCACCCTTCAAGCATCATGAAACCCTTGTATTTAGCACTAGTTTCAATATGAAGGTCAACTCCCATCTCTAACACTCATTTTTCAACTTGTAACTCAACATACAATATCTTCTTGGTTTAAAAACCTATCACATCTCAAATGTGCAACTATAAATTCATAGCCATATTACATATTACAATGAGGAATAATAATACACAAGATTACACCATCCCTCATCCATGGTGTAATTCTAGTAGAATTTTGGGAAAGTAACCTTGCTCAACCTGCTAATAGCATGTCTTTATATCATGCCCCTTCACTTTATGAAAGAAGCAGTATGTGTTAGGGTCATAGGGGTAATGGTACAATCCTTGATAATTTCTCTTAGTTCTTTTGTAAGGTTTTATATTGTTCTATGGATTCCCAATGGCATTAACATTTTTGTTCATCGAGTTGAGATAGTCATTCCCACTTTGATCTTTTCCTTTTGCATGCTAGGGTGTGTTGGTTAACCCATCTATCATTGTGTTATAATTATTCTTCAGGATCTTGATAGTGGAAGGGTTGCTTCTATTACTGTTAGTATTTTGGGAAGTTAATAATCATCCATTTGTTCCATAAACTTTTCACCCACTATCAATAGTGGCTTGATTGATTCTCAATGCACATTTCAAAGCTTCTTCATAAGACCTATAAGGAAACTTTTGGACCTCCTCCCTTATATCCCTATTAAGGGCATGTAAAAAGAGGTCACATAGTTCTTTATGATCCATATTTGGGGCACTAGTTGATGAGTAGAGGACTTGCCTTCAGCACATGATGAAGCATTCCACTGATTCATTTACATCTTGTTTAATAGATAATAAATCTTGAATTGGGAAAGAGGGTCAAGGATGAAAAGCCCAAAATATTTTAGTTTGTCGCACTGGCTATTCCTATAATGTCTACCCTAGTGTTTTCTTAGTATGCTTTTTGATTCATATGTTATATGTTGTATTGAGTGTTTATCAGTGTATTATGTGACTCTCATGCGTTGATCTATTGGACTGAATTTGCTGATGAGGATTGTTGTTCCATTGAGGGGTTCTGAGGGTGTATTCTAGATGACCATCTAGGTATTTCTAATGGGATTTTGTATTGACTTTGGATTTTGACTATGAATTATGGGATGTATATGTTGTAATTTTTGTGTGATAGATCATTGCAATGTTTCATCTTCACTTTTTTCACTATATTGGTTATACTTGTGATTATCATAATGTTTCAGCATTGTGAAATGTTGTTGATTATGCATCATGTTCCTAGGATCATGCTAATTATACATTATTTATAGTAGATGTGATGATTTTATATTATGTTATGATGTACGCCATGTTGGATGGATTATATTGCTTTGACTAGTATATGTGGAGAAGGTACACTTGATGGTTGACATGAATGTGCAGGTACAAGGTTATTGTTGGAAACAAGGCAGATAACTGAGAGGGAGGGTGAATTAGTTATCTTTGTATACACCTAAAATTGGCTCATGTCAAATTATGTAAATATTCTAATATTTATCTTAATTCTTATTTTCTTTTATCAATTAAATAAATATTCTAAGTTTATTTGATTGGTTCATTATCCCATAATTAAATAAAAATCAATTTGTTTAATTAAATTCCCTAAATTCTTCTAATGTCTCACAATTAAATAATCCTAAATTATTTAATTAATCCTAAATTCCTCTATCCTAAGTCCTAATTCCATAAATCCACCTCACCAGTCCACCTCACCTTTCCACCTCACCTCTTCCACCTCACCATGTTGCACATGTAATTAAATATTTTAAATATTTAATTAGCTAATATTCCCTCACCCACATGTCCTATTTATCCTCTAGTCAAAATTAGTTAACTCATTAATCAAATCTGTTAACTAATTAGTCATTTGAGTTTACTGGTCAATCTATTCAGTCAACTCCCCAATCAACTTAGTTAATTGATTAGTCCATTGAGTTAACTCCTCAATCTATTCATTCAACTACTCAATCAATTCTATTAACTCTTCAATCTATTCAGTTAACTCCCTTGTTGCATGAAGGAACTTGGACACTTGTCCTCTTTCTATTCATGCACATTCCTCAACCATTCTCAACCATTGATCTTCTTATTTCTTCTCAACCATTGATCTCTTTTCTTCTGAGTCTATAAATGGAACCTTATTCTTCCATTTCTATGATCCAAGCTTTAAGTAGAATTACTATGTCAAATTACTAGTGTGCCTTTGGCACCCCATTACTATCTATTTGCTTGAGATCGCCCCATTGCTTTGAAGCTCATCTTCATAGCACATTCATATCACAGCCATTCTATTCTTCTCATCTTCAACAAGCAAGGGAGTATACACTTCTGAGGGCTTTATTACAATCAAGATCAAGAACAGATAGGCGAATAATGGAAGCCGTAGAATAACAAGGTTTGTGAGGTTTGTGCTTTATTTGTTCAATCTTGTTATTTGCATATTTCATTGTGTTATTGGGTTTGATATGCTTATTTATTTCATCCAATTTCCCTGATAACAATCTCAAATATCTTAAATTTCTTTTCTCCTTTAATAATTAGTGCAGCATCAAAACTTATAAGCATATATGATCATAAGAACAGAAATAAAATCAACACACATAACACAAGGATTTTTACGTGGAAAACCCTGTTAAGGGAAAAACCACAGGGTGACTAACCCAAGATTGTATTCTCTATTAAAAGAATAAGAAGTACAAAATGGCACTTGCCAATTAGGGCTCACTGCCCGATCACACTGCCTATAAGAGACTCACTATCTATAGAATTTACAGAAGGTAATCAGGTGTTTGAACTGATGAGAGGCATCTATAAATGCTAGAGTTTAGCTCTAGTTAGGCACAATGCACTGATCTAATGCACTTCATTCTTCCTCTGCTTTAGTGCTATTGCTCTGTCACATACCAGACTTTTACTATTGCTTCCACACTTATCCTGCTTTTCTTCGCACTTTATTTCCTCATATCTGTATTGCACACACCTACATATTGGAATCCATCTAGTATATATATCTACATCAAGGATTTCAACATCTTTCTAGTCGGCAACAAGAATACTCAAGATATTTACAAGTTACTGATCTTTTGGCTAAATCTATGCTTGATTTCTGATGCGTATCAAAAACATAGACATAGAAGTTATTAATCATGTCATCCAACAATGTATAATCCCCCAAATAGCTTGATCAACACCTTTTACTCATCCGGATTGAAGTCTGATGCTCTACCGATCAGTTCTTCCTCTGTCTGTACTACTTGACTGAAACCCGATGCTTAGATGCTCATATCTTTTCCATGCTTTACTATCAGAGGATAAATCTCTGGAACATGGTAGTCATGATACTCCTCTTGACTTATCCAAGTCCACAACTTGCTGAGTTACACCATCTAAGAGATCCAGACTTGATTATCAGACCTTGTTGCATACTCTATTCTTGTTCACTAGACCAAAACAATCTACAATATGACTTTCGGTATAGGCATACTATGTACTACGGATATGTGGGATAGACTTTGTTTCCATCAATGACAACACTCATGAAGCCACACAGTGTCTCTTGCCAACAATCTCCCCCTTTGGCATTGATGGCAACACTTAGTGAAAAGTGACTAAGTGTCGCAGTAAACTCCCTCTTAGCCAATGCTCTGTCTTATGCACTATTTTACCGGAGCTCCCCCTTAGCTAGATTCCACATTTTTCACTACTCCTCACTCCCCCTTTGACATCAATGGCAAAGGGTGGAATCCACACACCAAAATTTGCAAAAATTAACCTACACATGGCCGCATAAGTATATATAAATGTTATACTTACATATACTTGAGTATATCCGCAAAAGTGGCCTTCAACTATACAAAATATGTGGCCCAACTCTGCTTCATCCTATCCAAAATAGAGATGTGACCACTCAACAAAAATGCATATGCTTTTGCCCTTCTTAAATCTATCAGATCACTAGTCTGGGCTATGGTCTGAGCATCTATTAAGGCCTCATCCATTGCCTCTAACTTGGGGATAATTATCCCTCTGCGTTCACTCATTCTATTTACTATATCCTTCTTTTCTTTGTTCAACCTCTTTATTTCATTTATGATGACAATGGCCTAGCATTCTTGATTCATTAAGGATGTAGTGAGGGGATCAAAATTCTGAGATACACTTGATAGTTTACCTTCTTGTTCTTTCACCTTCTTTTCAATATCCTCTATCACTTTGGGCCAAGATAGACAAAATTTATACATGTCCCCACCATCTTTAAGAGCATTTTCAAGGCTCTTTATCCCAATGTCTAGGGTCCTCCTATCATTAGCAATCAATCCTTGCACTTTAGTAAATATTTTTCCTAAAAACTCCTTCCAGACCTTTGTTTTAGCCGATTTCTCTAAAGATTCAAAATGAGTGCTAACAAAATTTACCAGAGATTTCAAGTTACCGAATGGAGAGGCCGAGGGATCCTTTTGAAATGATGGCATGATCTTTTCCAACATCCTAGATGTAATCTCCAACAGCTCACAGTCTTCCATGTGAGATTTCAGAAGTTTTTCTTTTGCTTGGGCTTGAGCAAAAGATGCTATTTTCATTGTATGGACTGGAGAGAGAGAGTCAAAATTTAGGGGTCCTTGAAATAGCTCAGGTTCATCTATTTCCATCATTTCTTTGTTCAAGAAAATTTTCACTGCCTCTGTAGTGTCTCTTGCCAGAGATTGAGTCTTCTTTTCCTTTTGGATCTCAAAACTATTATCATAGGTTTTCTCTGCTTGTTCTTCTTCTTTACCCTTGACCTCCTCTTCTTGACTCACTTTCTCCTCTTTTCTTCCTTCTCCTTCAGCTCCTAAATCTAGAATGTTTGCAGTGGGATCCGGAGGAGAGATGTTACCTATGTTTACCGCTTCTTCCTCTTCCGGAATAGAGGAATCCAAGTCCTTAGACTTTTCTTCATCTATCTCTTTTTTTTTTTTTAAACAAAGGGCTAAAAACTTTATTAGAAATCAGAAAAGAGCATTACAATAATAACCAAGGGACCTAGCCCCAGAAAACAAGGTGAAAACCCCACAACATAAACAACATCAACTATCCCCATGTATCCTCCTATCTTCCTCCAAGAACCAGTCTAAATCCAGATGCAGCTTAGGGTTAACCTGATCCCAATCCTCAACCTTCCAACCACTATCATGCTCAGAGGCCCATTTGGCCAAGCAGTCGGTAGCTCAATTCCACTCCCTCGGGATGTGAACAAAGGATGCTTCCTCCATCCGAGAACTAACCTGAAGAATCCGCTGAACCACCGAAGCCAACTACCAATTAATATCAGATATCTTTCGCTCATTCAAGAGATTAATCAAAATCTATGAATCAGCTTCACATATAACTTTTCTCCATCCCAAAGCAAGGGCCCTCTCAATAGCATGCAGAATTGCCAGACCCTCCATGAAGTTAATAGTCTTCACCCCCTCATGTATAGAGAATAGAAAAATCACCGACCCAGCTGAGTCCCTACCAACTCCACCAATTCCAACAGGCCCAGGATTGCCCCTAGAAGAACCGTCAGTATTGATCTTTAAAAATCCATTGGGAGGAGGTAACCACCTTCCAACCTGATGAACCCTCTTTTTCCCATGTCTACAGTTTTTGGAACTGACAAAAGAAGAATGAATTTCTTGAAGACCCAGTCTAGCCACCAACTCATCATCACCTCTCTCCAAGGGGAAAACCACATCACATTTAGCTGAAACTGACTCCTGCACCATTCCTAGCATACGCAGCCAAACTTGCTGACCCACCAACTTCTGATCACAAAAAATTTGGCGGCTCTGCTCTAGCCAAATCTGCCAAAGTAGAAAGGTAGGACCCATGAACCAAACTTCATATAAAAAGGAAGACATAGAAGGAGGTCTTCCCATACTATCCCAGAATTCAACCAAAGAGCACACATGAATACAAGGAAGCTTCCATACCTCCCACCACCAATGCCAAAGCTGCACAACAAACGGGCACCAGAAGAACAAATGTGAAGAATCCTCTTTTGCTCACCCACACAAAACACAAATTGATGGTCCTTGAAATCCCTATTTACGAATGTTATCCCAGGTCAAACACCTATTCCAAGTCAAAGTCCAAAAGCAGTTGCATTTAGGCCACGAGAGTTTATTCCACACCCTTTTCCACCAATGAACCTCTACCCCAATTAGCTTCTGAGCCAATAACACCTGATAACCAGAAGCAACAGAGTAAACCCCCTTAGGATTATGGGTCCAAGCAGGAATATCCTCTTCTAGAAGAGAACTACAACTCCTACTATGAAGAATCTTGTGAAGCTCAGCACTATCTTCCGCAAGTCCCAAATCTAGCCACACTGCGGGATCCTTCCAATGAGCTACCTCTAATTGACCAAAAGAAGCAATAGACTTGAAGTCACTCACCCTAGCCCAGCCAGCCTCGAGAAATCTTTGGCACAAAGGAAGAAGGTTGGGGAACTAAGAAGTAAGTGGAGGGAATCCATCCCAAGAATTCGACCAGAAGAGAGCTTCAGTTCCCCATCTACAAATCCAAAATAAACCTTCCTTGATAAGCTTTGCACCCTTCTAAAGAGTATTCCAAATCACTAAACCTTTCCCCTCAAGAGGGTAATGAGGGAGATCCTACCGTGGAATCCCCGAGAAATACTTATGAGATAATATCCTGGCCCACGGTTGATCTTGTTCCACACACCATCTCCAAAATAGCTTAGCAGCCACAGCCACTCCAGATAATGTAGACTGTCAGAGACCAAGACCACCAAATTGCTTTGGGCTGCACACAACATTCCACCTAACCAGGCTCCACTTGGAGGATGACAAACTTCCTACCCATAAAAACTGCCTTGCAAGAGAGTCCAACTCCCTCAGAAAACCCATCGGAGCCACCTGAAGCATACATCGGTAGGTAGGAAGAGCCTACACCACCGACTTGAGAAGCTGAACCCGCCCCACAAAAGACAACCATCTGTGGGTCCAATGATTAACTTTTGCATGGAGCTTATCAATAATATTCTGCCAAGAACCCTTGGGAAGATGGCAAATAGAAATTGGGAAACCCAGATACATCAAAGGGAGAACCCCTATCTGAAACCTCAAGATATTAGCAATTTTTCTCTGAATGGGGGTCAGCGTATTGAAGAAGAATATGAATGACTTCTCCTCATTAATCAATTGTCCTGAAGAAACAAGATATATGTCCAATACCTGCCTCAAGTTAGTAGCTTCCCTAATAGTAGCCATCCCCATCAGGGCAATATCATCAACAAACTATAAATGAGATTGCGAAGGCAAGTCTCCACCCCATCGCCAACCCTGAATGGTGCCAATCTCCACCCTTCTTTTCAACAAACGTCCAAGGCCTTCCACAAGAAGCAGAAAAAGATACGGAGAAAGAGGATCCCCTTGGCGCAAGCCCCTAGAGGCACCAAAAAGTTCAGAATGATCACCATTTATCAAAACTGAGAAGGAAACAGACGTGACACAGCTCATGACCCATTGGATCCACTCCTTACCAAAACCAAAAGAAACAAGGATCTTCTACAAAAAAGACCATCTAACCCTGTCATAAGCCTTAGCCATATCCAGCTTAATGAACATAGCCTTCTCATGGGAGTTGTCCATGGAGTGGATGGTCTCCATAGCAATGACAACCCTGTCAAGAATCTGTCTTCACGCCACAAATCCACTCTGTTCCTCTGAAATCAGCACTTTAAGCCACTTCTTCAATCTCTCAGCCAATAACTTAGAAATGATTTTGTAAGCCACATTACAAAGAGAGATAGGCCGGAACTGAGATAACCTATCAGCCCCTTCACACTTGGGTATGAGAGCAAGGAAGGTGGAATTCAGAGCACGAAGCATCTGCTTATTCCTCTGGGACTCAAGGACAACTACCAGAAGATCCAACTTTATGATATCCCAGAATTCTTGAAAAAATTCAATCAGGAAACCATCGGGACCAGGAGCTTTACCCTTCTTCATCTGAAACACAATCCCCTCCAGCTCATCAAGAGAGATATCTTTCATCAGATACTTATTCGCCTCCCTAGAGACCAACTGAGGAATACAAGAAAGAACCTATGCTTCCTCAACAGAGCCCCCTCATGAATCCTCCCTAAATAAAGTAGCAAAATACTAAGATGCCTCAACAGAGATTTCCTGAAACGAGGCAATGCATTCACCCCTATCGTTCACCAGAAAAGGAATGGAGTGACCATGCTTCCTGTCCTTCATAGAATTGAAGAAGAAGGCAGTGTTTTTATCACCTTCTTGTAACCATTCAACCCGGGCCTTTTGCTTCCAATAGATTTCTTCCCGCAATTCAAATTCCTCAACCACTTTCAAAGTCTTAGCCTCCTCCCTTAGAAGATCCTCAGAGGCCCTATTCTCATGAATCAACCGTGTAATATTATTCAACTCCTCTTGGGCAGCAACCTTAGCATGAAAGATATTACCAAAACATCGCCGATTCCACCTTTTAAGCTGATATTTGACAAACTGAAGAAGCTTGGAGAATGTGTACATTGCCGTACCAAAAGTTGGTCTACCAATCTGCCACCACTCAGCCACATGTTCATGAAGAGTAGGATCCCATAACCACATAATATGGAACTTGAATGAGGGAGAACAAGGCTCTCAAGCAGAGATAATACTAAGCTTAATAGGCCAATGATCAGAACCTCTCCAATCAAGAATTTCAGATCGAGTGGACCATAAGTCTCCAACCCAATAACAGGAAACCAAGAATCGATCAAGCCTCTCAGCAACACAACTCTCACCAATTCTCCTATTATTCCAAGTGAAGTGACCATTACTTGGCAGAACATCAATAAGATTTAATTCAGAAATGCTATCTCTAAATAACAGAGCAGAAGGCTCCAACCTAGGAATACCACCTCTTTTCTCAGACAACTCCACAATAGCATTAAAATCGCCAACCATAACCCATGGATGGTAAGGAGCTAAGCTATGAACCAAATGAAGATGGGACCATAGAAGTTGTTTACCTTGAAACTCAACAAGAGCATACACATTAGAGAGGAGAATACACTCACCAGTCTCATACTAAGAGGCGACTAGGGATATAGAGGATCTAGAGGACATCCACCAGAGAGGGAAAATCTTTTGAGGGTTCCAAAAGCAAGCCACCCCTCCAGAAGCACCAAGAGCCCCCATACACTGGCATTCACCATATTTCCACAACTTAGGAGCCATGGCCAACATATTATCTATAGATAATTTAGTCTCCTAAAGAAAAAGAACATCTAGAGAATGATTCCTAACCAAATCACGAACAACTTTTTGTCGAGGGCAACTGTTCAAGCCCCTTACATTCCATGAGAGAACAATCATTTCTGGGGGCATGAAAAATGTGAATCCAGAGTCTTGACTGACCCTGACTCCACCAAAGTTTCCCTAGTTAATTTAATCTTCTCCATATCCTTCTTCCTTCCCAGCTTGGAAGTCTTGTCACCAACCCCTTTCTTCAGTTCAATTTGCTGAATACCCAAAAGAGAGGAGGCCAAAGAGCTCTTCCCCACATTCTTGCCTCCTTTTAGGGGTAATGGGGAACCACCTCCACCACTCTTTGAAGCTCCAATAGAAGATTCTTGTTCAATCTGGACAATCAATTGTTGATCCGTATCCATCTGCCCAACCCCAATCTCTTGCACAACCTGCATGGCCTCCAATTGTGGCCCATCCTGTCCTGTACCCAAAGTTCCTTGATCCAAGTTCAGCAACCCCAGATTCACTTCCCCCTGGCTGAGATCATCCAGCACCTGAAACCTATTAAAAGTTTCATCAACCTGCCTCTCCCTCAAGGTCCGCTTCTGGCCCTGATTCCTAGTGCGAGCCTTGACAGGGACATAGCCATCATCTCCATTACCATTACCCGAAATAGGCTCCTTACCATTATCAGCCCTAGGTGGATTACGAGAAGGCTGAGAAGGTTGGGGTACCACATGCTTAGCCCTAAGGCACCTATGCTACAAGTGACCATATTCATGACAAAGACGACATCGAAAAGGTAGGGTTTCGTAATCTAGCTGTTGCACCCAAGTATATGATCCAGCACTCACTTCAATAGAATATGGTAGTGGCTTGCTTAAATCAATTTCTACACAGATATGAGCAAAATTCATTACCTTTTTATACTGCGTCTGTTGTGAAGACCCAACAAGTTTACCGAGCATTGAAGCCACCAAATGCAACACATCATCCCACCAACACTCAACTGGAAACCACGGCAACCAAACCCAAACTGGGATCTGACTTGATAATGCCTCAGTCAGGTTGAAGCCAGCATGCCATGGCTTGATAAACAAACCCACCTGGTTATAAAAATAGGGGCCACCCTCGAAGACCTTATTCCGATCTGCCATGCAATCAAAAGAGACCATAAAAAAGTTGTTCGCAAGGAGCCTAATCTCCATCTCCCCCTCCGGCATCCAAGTCTGCTGAGCCCAGGATTCCAAAAATTGCAGCGAGACTCTCAAACCCATGAACTTGCAATAAAAAGAGTGCCTTGAATAGTATTCAGTATCATCTGCAAGCATTTCCATCGGGATAATCAACTTCGGTCGCTCTTTGCATCTTTCCAAACACCCATTAATCTTTGTTATTCAGGAACCACTAACTGATCCTAGATCATTCATCTCCATCTCTGAAGAAAATAACGTATTATCAAAAACATTCATTCCATGCACCGAAGGCTTCAAACCAATTGCTGATCAGAAATCCAATTTGGGGCTAGCCCCAGATGTTTCCCCACCCTGCATAGCAAAAAACAAGATCCCCAGCAGGCATGCAAACCCCCAGGACACGTGTGCAAGAAAAGGAAAAAGACAAGACCCCAAGGGAAGGATCAAAACCCTTTCACCCACAAGCCACCCAAACGGCAGCAAGAAGGCCTCCAAAAAAGAAAAAAACCCACCACCACCACCCTGAAAGCTTCAAAAAACCCCCCCACAATGTAGAAGCGAGCAACACACAGAGAACGAGCTAGGGCACGGTCACCCTAGCTCAGCTTGCAGAGCACGTGAACACCATCTTCGAATTGAGTTATGAATTGAACTCTTCATCTATCTCTTTTGATCCTTCTTCATTGGTGACATTTAATCCTTCAACATCCATGGTAGAAGGTTCTTCATCTGTTTCCTCTATAATAGGAAGATTGAATCTTTTGAAAGCATTCCGGAGGATGTCTTTTGTTTCTTTTGCTACTTGGTTAGTTTCTCCAAGCATAAGTTTATTCATTCTTGCTTTGCTTCGGAATTCATCCTTACAGTCCTTAAAGATCATGCTCATTTGTTTTAGGGTGATAGAAGGATAAATCTGAATTGCTATATGTTCCCGAATCTCTAAGTCTTTTGCTTTTGTATTTTCTTTTCTCAGTTCAAGTACTTCTAAACTTTTAGGAATTAAGGATATAATTTCAATGAATGCTTTATTGTAAATATTCAAGTACCTGACTATAGCTTCTTCCAAGATCCTCTTGTCAATATCAATATATTCATCATAGAATTCTGTTACTAGTTGCAGATTCCCATCCACAGTGACTGCCTTGATGATATCATCAATGGAAAGAGTGGACTTTTCAACAAATTCTTCTACCTTTTCTTCTTTGTTTTTACTGGCAGAGAATTCCCTGGATGTTTTCTTCTTCTTCTTCATTTTCTTAATTTCCTCATCAAACTCTGTTTCTTCATCATCCTTGAGACTTATGTATGACCTTGTGGCTTTTGTTTTCATTCTCTTTTCTCCCTTTCTGAATGTCTTGACTTCCAGTTTGGTGGCTCTTGAGCTCTTAGGAGTGGCAGATGCAGAGCTCTTGGAGGATCTGGTCCAGGAGGAGGCTTGTACCAGAACACTTCCTTTCACTGCTTCTTGTTTCTCTTTTTCAGCCCTTTCCATTTTCTCTCTATTGGCATCTACTGCCTCTTTTGATATGTCAAATATTTTGACAATTTTCTCAACTTCCCTTCTAACTTTCCTCTTTATCTCCAGTTGTCTTAGCTCAACATGTATTTTTACACTTAGTTCTTGAAAGGTTCCAAACCTTTCTACCTCAGGGTCCTTAGGCTGGCTCAATAGGTGTTGAATGTGTAGCTCCAAGATTTTCTCATCGACCTCATATCCCATTGGCATTATCCACACTGTTCTGGACTCAACTGCCTCCATTAGGCATTGATCAATGTCAACCATGAAGCACATTGTATCCTTGTATTTCTCATTTATGGATTGAGGTATCCTGTCTCTGGCTTGCATCATGCTTTGGAAGTTCTTAAAGTAACCCCAGAGAGCTGTGCTTTGAGCTTTAGCATCACCAAGTCCATACATATAGTCTCTAATCTGGATTGCAACCAGTTTGTCATTTTTCCAAACCCAACCACTTGATCCGGGTAGCTCATTCATGTAATAGAAGAATAGACACAGTATTAAGCAACCATACTTAAAGGAGTTCTTCTTATCCTTCTTGATCTTCTACAAGTTTTCTAACAATTGATTTAAGAGAAGATCACATAGGTCATAATCTGTATTTTCCCTCAACATCTGATATGTTGCATATATTGCAGTCCTAGACACAGAATTCTCTCTACTATAATGATAGATCTTATACCCAATTATCATTGAGGCAAATTTGACTTCCGAATCTGTGATGTCATCTATGGTCAGTGCTCTCTTGTCAAACTTAGATCTGGTAGCTTCAGTTACTATCTGGTTCTTGACAAATTTGAGTGCATGTAACCCACCAGATGAGTGCAGTCTAGTTACTGCCTTGATGGAATATTTTGTTATCTTGAAGGGCCTCATTAACCACATGAAATTATCATGTATCCTGCTTAGAACATACTGAACCCAATCATCTTCTACAAAATAGGGGAAGTGTATGCAATGCCCGAAGTGTTTATCCTGAAGGGCCTTGTATTGGGGTTTGAGTTCAAAAGTTTCATCTATTAGTTGATTGTGGTAGATTTCCATTAACTTGGAGTCTCCAAATTCCTCAATGTTGGCATGGATATAGACCCTAATGTCTTCTACATGCAATACCCCATGCGGAATGCTAGAAAATACACCTAAAGGATCAACTTCTAGAGATTTGCAGAGATGTTTCTTGAATTTAGGACGCGGCCTATCAGTGATCTTTACAACCATTGGAGTGGCCATCTTGCAAAAGATTCAAAGAGATATTTTTAGAATGGGAGTACCTTTTTACGCCTTAGGGTTTGAAATAGGAGCCGGAACAAATCGCTGGTTGAATTTGATTTCCCAGTTGATTTTTGAGTGGATTGTAAAAACTTCAATGCAAAGCTCTTCTTATCTTCTTCGTGAATGCAAGTGTGCAAATGATGAATGAAAGAACCCTTTTATTCTTGCACAAACCCTAATTTCCTTTTGTAATAAATGCACAACTTAAGTTACTTGGTTGCCCTGTTCTAAGAGAGATCTTCTCGAATCACTATGTTGCATTTAAAATCATTTTCAGTGAGGATTGACAATGTATCTTCTTTTCTTCAATCATGCCATGGATCCGCAGATCAAACTGTTTCAATTTTGAATCATACCAGATTTGTCTGTGAAAATCCTAATTTGCTGGATGGCTGTCAAACCAGATCAATCTTGGATGATTAAACTCTTATAAAACTCCATGTGGATCTTTCATATTTTTACCGAGGGTTATTTAGATATTTTTCTGAGTACCCTTTAATCCGTAGCATTCCATGTGCCAATTTAGCAACTAATTGACTGGCTGGGGGAATTTATTTTTCTCTATGACTCCCCCTAAGCTAGAGCTCATCTGTTTATTTCTGGAAGGAATATCAGCACTAGATTCTGGTGTGGATCCATCCCCAATAATTTTTGTACTCTTCTTCACCCAAATCTTGCTCATCTCCCTTTGAACTTCATTTGCATTCACTTTTCCTTTTCCCTTATCTTATTTTTGATTAAGATGCACCGAACCCTTTTTATCCTGATTTTTACTTCTGCAGAATTTGGCAATATGACTGGATCTATTGCAATTGTAACAAACAGCATTTCTTTGCATATTTGATTGATATCCTCTTAATCTGCATTGATTAGCCATATGTCCCATTCTATTGCATGCAAAGCATCTACCATTAAATGAATTGTTTATTTGCATATTTCTGCATTCATGAGATTTGTGACCATGCCTTTTGTAGTTGAAACATTGTCCAGAGAAGGATGGATTAGTCTAATTCATTCTCCTTCTGCATTGAGTTGCTTTATGACTGAAGTTGTTGCAATTGAAGCAGTATCCATTGAAGGATAGATATCTTTGAGCATTTGGTTGCCTTACCGGAGGTCTTCTAGGCCTATTTCTTTGATTTCCTAATCCAAAGTTCTTCTGACCAGATCCAGAGCTTTCACCTTTCTCATATCCCAAACCATGCTTGTCATCTACCCTCTTTTGGCTTTCAAGAAGAACTTCAAGTTGGGCTGAGCTTATCTTGAATTTCTCTTTGTATTCATTTGTTGTTTGAAGATCTTGTTTAAGAGTGTCTATCTAATTCTCAAGTTGTTCTTCATTATCTCTAGCTTCTTCAAGATCAGATTCAAGATGCCTAATTATTCTGTCCATTTTGTGGCAGTCCTCTGTCTTTTCCTTGAGGGATTGTTTTAGATTATCTTCAATTTTCCTTTTCTCTTCAATTTCTTGGGTAAATCTCATAACCCCTGATTCCATTTCATGCCTTACCATAATGACCTCTTTTAACAGCTTCTCACATAGCTTATTTTTCTTATCCAGATCTTCATTAGTATCATTGGCTTCACTTTGATTTGCTAATTTTTGAAGTAGTTCCTTTCTCTTCTTCACAGAGATACTCAGTTTTTCTTTTAGCTCATTTATGAAATCATCAGCTTGTTTGAGTCTTTCTCTTAAGTTATTAACTTCAGAGTGGGATTGTTCAAGATCATCCAGGAAAGATTGAAGTTGTTCCTTCATAACATACATATCCATTGAGATTCCTAGATCTTCCTCAAGCTATTAGGCTTTGTTTAGAGGAACTTAGCTCTGATACCAATTGTTGGAAACAAGGAAGATAACTAAGAGGGGGGTTGAATCAGTTATCTCAAATATCTTAAATTTATTTTCTCCTTTAATAATTAGTGCAACATCAAAACTTATAAGCATATATGATCATAAGAATAGAAATAAAATCAACACACATAACACAAGGATTTTTCTATGGAAAACCCTGTTAAGGGAAAAACCACGGGGTGACTAACCCAAGATTGTATTCTCTGTTAAAAGAATAAGAAGTACAAAATGGCACTTGCCAATTAGGGCTCACTGCCTATAAGAGACTCACTGTCTACAGAACTTACAGAAGGTAATCAAGTGTTTGAACTAATGAGAGGCATCTATAAATGCTAGAGTTCAGTTCTGGTTAGGCACAATATACCGATTTAATGCACTTCATTCTTCCTCTGCTTTAGTGTTGTTGCTCTATCACATACCGGACTTGTACTACTACTTCCACACTTATCCTTCTTTTCTTCGCACTTTATTTCCTCATATCTATATTACACACACCTATATACTGGAATCCATCTAGTATATATATCCGCATCAAGGATTTCAACAGCTTTCTAGTCGGCAACACGAATACTCAAGATATTTACAAGTTACTGATCTGTCGGCTAAATCCATGCTTGATTTGTGATGCGTATCAAAAACATAGACATAGAAGTCATTAATCATATCATCCAACAATGCATAATCCCCCAAATAGCTTGATCAACACCTTTTACTCATCTAGATTGAAGTCTAATGCTCTACCGGTCGGTTCTTCCTCTGTCTATACTACTTGACTGAAACCCGATGCTCAAATGCTTATATCTTTTCCATGCTTTACTACTAGAGGCTAAATCTCTAGAACATGGTAGTCATGATACTCCTCTTGACTTATCCAAGTTCACAACTTGTTGAGTTCCACCATCTGAGAGATCCGGACCTGATTGTCAGACCTTGTTGCATATTCTGTTCTTGTTCATCAGACCAAAACAATCTTCAATTGACTTCCGGTATAGGCATATTATATACTGCAGATGTGTGGGATAGACTTTGTTTCCATCAATGACAACACTCATGAAGCCACACAGTGTCTCTTGCTAATAGTTATTTCCCCAATGGTGGTTGTATTGGAGATGGTCATCTTTGGGTAAAAACATGTATGTTAACCTGTATCTCACTCAATTTGAATGCAAGATGAATCTTGTGAATCCCTATGTTAACTAGAATCAAAATCAATGGCGATTCTATATTCTACATGTTGGGGAAACCCATGAAGTGTGAAGAGTCCTTTGCATGTGTTTCATTTAGCTTTTTGAATTATATTTTAATTTATCTAAAAAAAAAAATTATTTTTACAAAATAATTGAATGGTTTACTCGAAAAAAATTAAACTATCTTAGTGGAAAAGTTTATTACATTATTTTATACTAGAGGAAGAAATTCAAAATGATGTCGATTCTTTCTTCAAAATTTGATATTTTTGCTTTCAAAAAGAAGAATCGCATTATAAAGGAAATTAAATTTAATTATGTGAGTGTTTGAACTTTTTCTAATGTGTTTAAATTAAATTACAATTACCTTGTGGGAATAATGACATTAATTTAATTAGCTAATTTTCCTATTATTTGAAAAGTATTTTGGGAATTAGAAAAGAATATGAAAGAAAATGAAATTAGAGCTTTTTGTATAAAAGGAAAAAAGAGAGTTTATTTTGTATTATGCATTTTTTTGTCATTTATCCTCAAAATTATCCTTAAAACCCTCTCCTTGCTTGATTGGAAAAATAATTTTCTTGGATTGGAAATGAAAAAAAAATTTGCTTGCTTGGATGGAGATTTGTTTTGGTATTGCTTGGTGGAGGATTTTTATTTTGGATTAAAGATAGATCAATAATACTACCAAAAAAAGAGATGTATCAGTACATATTTGTGGCCAAGAGAGCCACCATAATAGGACTTCACAGATAGTCACATATTACTTACATATGGTGAGAAATACATATATAAAAGGTTGTGTCAAGGTGATGTTTAAATCAAAATTTTATACATCCGATATATCATAAAATAGATAGTCTAATCAGCATCATCTACCTCCTTAGAGGCTTCTGAAGGATCAATCTAAGATAAGGGTGCAACATCACAAACATCCATGAGTGAAGAATCTATATCAAGATCTGATTCTATGTGCAGAATGCCATCATCATCTATGAAAATCCTCTGGTTCTCTAAACTGGATTGAGCATCCCGAAATGAGACAGAATCCTACCAAGCTTTCTCCTTCACAACCCCTGAAATGATAAGGTTGCTGAATTCTTTATGCATATGATCTAGTCTTTCCTTGAAGGTTTGATAGGCAATATTAAAAGCATGAAGTCCCTGATCTGAATTATCAACATCATCCTGATGAGAAGAGATATCATCTATTCTAGTCTGCTTGGCCAAAGTCCCTAACTATTTTTCAACTACCAATGCAACCTATACATAGACATCAACCTATATGAGTCTCGCATCAGACCCAGTAAGCAATCTTGGTTTATCTTCAAAATGGTCCTCATTCTTCTTTTTCGACAATGCCCATAAAATTTCAATTGTCAAAACAAGCCAAAATAAATTAGTTTTAGTATCAAAATCATAAATAAAACCAAGTACTATCCTAATTTTTTCCATTGGCTCACATATAGACCAATCAACAATATTTCCCATAAATAATTTCCAAATTTGACATGCAAATGGAGATTTAAAAAATATATGGTCACAAGACTCAAAGACATTGCATAGTCTATAGACATAGCTATTAAACTCAATTGGTAATTTATTCAAAAATAGTAACCATCTGAAACACCCTTTCTTGGGCTCCAAGGACCTACTCCAAAAGGATCTAAACACTTGGCTTATCTTCTTATAGCTTATGACACAATTCCATGTCTTGGCACAATGCTCCAAGATCTAGTTAGAGTTACTAAGGATCCTGTAGATCCTTCTAGATTCACAAACTTTCATTTTTCTTCCATCTTTCCACTTTAGTATACTCAACCAATCTTGTTCATCCAGCAAACTTGACTGACTAGGATACTTTGAGTAGGCTGCAACCAACAAAGAATATGTTCTCTTTTGTGAATCTTTCAGACCAAAGTCAACTTTTAAGCTTTCCCAGCTCTTAAAACCATTTGCAGTTATTACATCATTAAAGGTGGAAATGCCTTAATTATGCCACTTAAGGCAAGAACAACCTTGAATAAGGGATAATGGTCTATCTTTGTGCTTCAGAGACCACAAAATGGAGTTATGTTTTCCCCACTAGATTGGAGAATCATCCCTTCCAGGATAAATTATGAGTTTCCTGGTACCTTCCCAAGCTTTCCAAATAGAGGCAAACACAATTGAATCGAAAGGTTTAACATTGAAATCCCTAAAAAGGTAGTCATGTAAATGCAAGTTATTCCAACCTAGACTCCTTCTCGGCCTAGCCATTTTAATATTATTCCTTACTAAAACTTTCCAGGGCTCATTGCCTTCCAAAGATTTTATTATCCATTTGGCTACTAAGGCCATCCCCCAAAGTTTTAGGTCTTTCAACCCAAGCCCTCCTTGATCCCTCCTAATGTAGCACCATTTCCAATTAACACAGTGCTTCTTATTTTTACCTTTTCCATCAGACCAAAGAAAGGCTCTAATGACCTTTTTAATACTATCTGTTTGCATGTTGGAAGAAAGCCACATTGAAGCATAAAATACAGTGTATGCAGACAATATTTTTTGGCAAACTTGGAATCTCCCTACTAAGGATAGAGCTTGTCTATTCCATTTCTTAAGTTTAATATCTATTTTTGCAAACAACCAGTCCCACATTTGCTTGAGAGAAGGATCCATAGCAAATGGAATACCTAAGAATCTAACCAGTTTCTTAGGACCACCCCATTGCCACTCATTTTCATCCAACCACTCTGGACGAGCCTTTGACCAACCTATAAGAGTGGATTTGTTGAAAGAGACTTTAGCACCTGAAGTTGTACAAAATTTATCCAATCTGCTTTTCAGATTTCTTAAGTTTTCTTTCTCTATAATAGGATAAAGGGCTGTATCATTTGCAAACTACATGTTGAGTAGATGAGACCCATCAAGTAACTCAATTCCTTTGAAGCACCTGGGAATTCTATCAGTTCTCAAAATATAAAAAAGGGCTTCGAAGGCTATAACAAACAAGGCAGGGGCCAAAGAGGAGCCTTGCCTTATCAATCTTCCCATTTGGAAGGGGGATGTAAGGTCTCCATTAATTTTAATTTAGGTAGAAGCATCATTGAAAAGCATTTTTACCATTTTGATATACTCCATTGGGAACCCAAAAGCCTTAAGTACACATATAATGAAAGACCATTCTACTATGTCGTAAGCTTTTTTAAAATCTAATAGTAGAATCCTTGCATTCTATCTAGAATCCTTAGCCCAGTGTGTAGCTTCCCAGCTTGTTAGCATGTTCTCCAAGATATATCTGCCCTTAATAAATCATGTTTGTGTTACATTTATAATAGAGGGTAGAATATCAACTAGTCTCCTTGCCAAAACTTTGGCAATTATTTTGTAAGACACATTGAGCAATGTGATAGGCTTCTATTTTCTCAAGTTGGATTTGTCACCACCTTTAGGCAAAAGCTTAATAACTTCTCTATTAATTTCCTTTCCCAAGGTTCCTTTCCCTATAGCCTCTTCATAGACTTCCAGGAGATCATCCACCACCCATTCTGAATTGGTTTTATAAAATTCCACTGGAAGACCATCTATTCTAGGAGATTTGTTAGAGCTCATTGAGAATAAGGAATTTCTAATTTCTTTTTTAGATATGCTCTATTTAAATTTCCTTTCCATAGAGTCATCAATTTTCCTAGGGCAGATTTACGTACAAAGCTTCTATGCCTCCAAGCACTCTTGACTCCCATCTTCCACTTTAAATAGTTTTTTATAGAAGTTCTTGAAAACTTCCTTGATGTCCCTCTGTTCAATATAAGTAGTGCCATTTTTTGTTATTGAATCAACATGTTCTTGTCTAAATTTGCTCCTCAAAATATTGAAAAAATATTTAGAGCCTCTATCTCCATCCTTTATCCAATTCAACATAGCCCTATTTTTAGCATTTTGTGCCCTCAGAGTTTCAAAATACCTGAGCCTATTTTTAATGGAATTGATTGAGGCAATCAGACTCTCATTAAAGGGATTATCCTATAACTTCTTTTCATATTCAAGGAACTAGTTTTGAAGTACTTTTTCTTCCTTTCTTTTGTCCATGGAAAATTTTTTCCCACAGAACTGAAAAAATCCTTGGCAAGATTTGACAAGATCAAACCAATAATTGTTGGCAAAACTATGAGTCTGGGTATATTTAACAATGTTCCTCACTAAAACTATGCCTTGTCTACAATCTTCTTTATCTAATAACATGACATTGAGTTTGAAGGATTTATAAATTTTAGTTTTAGACACAATTTCATGAGCTATAAGATAGATTTCAGCACAAATTGGATGGTGATCTAACAGAGAACTAGGTAAGACTTTAACTACATTGTCCTCTTGAGAACTTTTAAATTGAAAAATCTCTTTAGTCAAATATATTCTATCCAATCTACTGTATATTCTCCTACCACCAGACGGTGCATTACACCAGGAGAACTAGATGCCCTTGCTCATGCTCTTGGCACCCTCTAAAAGGTCTAACAGCCTGAGGGATTTCTTGAGCCTGAGCCAAAAGAATTTCTCATTGCCTTTCCACTCTACATTAATCCCTCCTATTTTGTCCTCTCTATTCTCCACCATATTAAAATATCTGGCAAAGATCCAAGGGATTTTAGGGAGATTGGAGGTAAGCCAATCCCAAAGCTCCCCCCTTTTTTTATAATCATTAAGAGAACAAATACCAAAATTTTCTCCATTTTTATCAATGCAAACCCATGCTGCCCTGTTGCAAGGAGAGAACCCACTTTGCAAAATAAAAGGCCCCTATTCAGATTTAATAAGAATTGCAGTGCCTCCTTTACCGTTATCATGAAAGGTATGAATTTTTATGGAGTCCTTCCATATGAACCTCAGAACATTATCTAGCTGAAATTTTATAGCTCTGATTTTCTGAAGTAATAAAAAATCTAGATTCTTATGCTTATTGACCAGGTCTCTCATAATATATTTCCTATCAGGAGACTCTAAACCCCTCACATTCCAACTGATGCATTTCATGGAAAAAGTTTATGAATTTGTTGTTCAGCTCATTGAGCGTCTTCTTTAAACACACCCATCTTGTCAAAACATTTAGGAGGTTTCCCTCCTTTTACTCTTTTAGCATCACTAAACTTCCTTCTAACATATTTCCTTTTTTTCCTTCCACCTTCCCCTTTAGGACATTCTACAATGTCTTCTACTTCATCAATTCCACATTGGGTATTCTTTACAACCATAATGGGGATTTCAGAGTTAGTATTCAAATGGTCTGGTGAATTAGATTGTGAAAGAAGAAAAATCTTATGCACAAGTTCCTCCATTTTCCTTGCCAACAAGTCTTCTCTGATTTTCATCAAAGCAAGTTGTTGAGCATTTCTATTTACTGGGGAAAGACCCAGTTTATCCTCCAAAAAAGTTTTTTTCTCCATTGCATCAGAATTCTTCTTGACTGTGGCTTGTTCCAGGCTTATTTCAAAAGGACTATTCTTACCCTTTAGAACTGAATCCTAAACATCTTTAACCTTCCCCGAAAGAGGGCTCACTATATTTAACTCCTCTAAATTCATATTGCAAGTAGTGAATGCCTCTTCTAGAGGAGAGGGTTCTACTTCTACAACTTTTGAGCCCCCAAAAACCACTTTATTCTTGTCAATAGAGGGAGATGGGAAGGGTGTAGACTCAACCATTTTAGAGGAGGTAAGTAAATCTTCATTAGAGGAGAGTTCCTCCAATTTTAGTTTTTTCAAACTATTTCTGACTTCCCTAAGAGACCCCTCTAAAGATTCCGGGCTTGGCTGGGGAGGTTGAGGACATGGCACAGGCTTGGGTGCTGTTGATGACTACAATATACAGCCTTCTAGCCCTCCTTCTAGCGCCAGAAAACTGTTGATGACTGTTTTGATGCAATCATAACAATAAGTTAAAATTCACATAAAATGAACTGAAACTATACTTGAAAGACAAGAAGGAATCATTTGGTGATTCAACTAATCCCAAGTCTACAATGGTTTGGTTGGTCAAGTTCAGTTGGTCAATGTGAAGCTGTAATGTTCAAGGGGCCTTACGTAGTTTAGGTTTATTTTGTGGTTTACTGGCCTAAGAATATGCAAAGAGGTCATAGATTTCAACAAGTATTCTGTTCATTTGCATACAAGTGATACTGGGCTGCAAGTTTTAGAGGGTTTTCTTGGATTTTTGCAGCTTTCTTCTTTATCTGTTTATGAAAACTGTCTACTTATAGCTCTGTTATGCATGCTTCTTCAAATTTGAGACAATTTCCTTTGGATTTCTACGTTTTCAGCTAGATATTTCAGATGGGTTGGGAAAAGTTAGAAAGATCTACTCTATACCTCACTTAATCTACCGAAGGATCTAAGTGTTTCTGTTATGCACTATGTAAATACTACAGTAGTTTGATCAAATCCACAGTAAAAACCCTAAATGTAAGTTCTGAGCATTTTCACAAACATACATTTAAAATTGCAAGCTCTCAAAGAAGATATTTCCAAACACAAAGAAGAGCAGGAGAACACTCAGAAGATAGATGCAGAACTCCAGATTCTATTGTATTAGAAACGAATAGCCATACATGATTTACAATGTAAGAATGACTCTTAGTTTCATTGATCATACTACAGAGAACTTACAAGCTTTACAGATACAGTAAGGCAGCCAGACATTCCACGCGCACCTTACTGCAGACAAACAGGTGACCTCCTTCTTCTACTTCTAAACTATTCTAACTTAACTGCTGTGTTTTCCTAGAATCTCTGTTGTAGGCCCTAAAAATCCCTGTTGTGTAGCCCCTGTTGTAAAGTATTACAGTGTAGAGAGGCACAATATAAAGACATTTTGATTGTCCTCACTACAGCAAAAACCTAACTGAACCCCTGGTTCAAACCCCTAGTTACAGCAATAAATGCAGGTGAACCAGTTCTCAAAAATATCTCAGAGCAGTGGTCAAATCTGGGCGAAATATTGCCCCTTCTGAGAAGTTCCGGCAGCTGGGTAATAACTTCTGTTTGTCTTTTGTGATAATACCTTCAGCTGCGACCTTCTTCTTTACTTGAATGGCCTTGACCTTTTGCATTTCATCCTTATCTTCTTGCTCCTGAGATCAGATCTTTTGCCTCCATGAGGTCACTGCGCTGACTTTCCAGCTGCTTCCTCAACTGCAAGCCTGCAAGACAAGACAAGCAATAAGTTTCACATTTATCATAAAAAACAGCATGAAATTAAAATAAGCGTTCAAATCCAGGTGACAGCGCAAGATGGAGAAAATCGGATCCAGAAATCCTCTCAAAACGCGTCAAAAAATGCGTTCAGACTGCTCAAGATTCACGGGTCAACCATCGCTGACCGAAAAATGCCAGAGGCGCCAAAAAAAACACTTTAAAACTCCACCGCCTCATTTCTCGCCCATCGGCATGACTATCCCTGTCGGTGCGTCAAAAAACATGCTGGTCGATATACCTCATCATCATGATATTCTGGAAATATGATGCATTCCCTCCTGAAGGTCCAGATGAATGTCATCATGATGTTTCGCTTCTGCATATCGGGGAAAAGAACAACATCATCATCATCATATTGTTGAAGAAGAATAGGAGGATGCGAATATGATCATGCTGCCGAGGAGAGGAAGATGATGGTGACGTCATCATGATATTCGGGCTTCATTGAAATGCTAAGGATGACGTCATCATCATGTTCGGTTAAGATCAGGGGGATATTTGTGATATCGGGTCACCTAAGGAGCATGATCAGGATGATGAAGTGAATATGACCCTTTTGCGGCCAAGGCAACCCTCTCGAGAAAAATCAGCATGATGAAGATCATCATCATATTTGGGGCTTTTGTCGAACTTGGAATAAGACGTCATCATCATATTTCGGCAAACGGATCGTGCTTGAAAATATCCTGTTTGAAGGAAAAATGATGATGATGATCATCAGGATATTTACTTCTTCGTTTATCAGATCGGGATGACGTCATCATGATATTTGGAGCCTTCGTTAAACTTAGATCATGACGTCATCATGATATTCGCCAACCGGATCATGTTTTAGAAAATATCCTGCCGAAGGGAAAAGGTGATGATGATGATCATCAGGATACTTGCAAAAGGTTGTATTTCATCGGCAGGAGGACTTGGCGAAATATCGGGCGCACAAACAAGATCATGATGATCTTAACAACAGGTCAGGATAAAACATATGATGATGATGATCCTCCTTATCGAGTTATCCAGATGACGTCATCATCATAATTTGTCTTCGGAGCACAAAGATGAGTTAAGGTCATCATGATATTCGGGCCAGGGTGATATTGCAAAATATGATCATGCGGTTGAGAAATGTAATATCGGCTACTTCTGAATAGATAGGGTGATCATCATGATATTCGCTAACCGGAGATCAGGAGGATATGAAGATGATGATCCTCCTTCTCGAATTATCATGATGATGTTTCCAGCACTTAGCAAATTTCAGCGAATGACCCTCTTGAAAGACCAGGATGATATGGAGTCGTCATCATCATAATTCGAAGTTCAGCAAATATCATGATGATGACCTTGCGATAGGATTATAGCACGCGCATGCAAATATGCCGAAGGTGGATTTTTCTAAGTCTGGGTGATCAGCATGATAATATAAGATCAGGTAATGTTGAATTATCATGATGATGCTTGCGATACAAAAGACCACTTCGACGGGGAACTTACCTTGACTTAAAGCCGATGTCATCATGATATTTGAACCTCAGGATATTGTCGGGGGGGTGCGTTTCAAATATGATGATGATGTCCTCATACAGCAAAACCAGGTTTATAAAATATGACGCTCCTAAGAAAATCATGATGCTGATGATGCGCCTGAGGCCATTTGACGGGTAAAGGGAACTACCACCTAAAATTGACGTCCGGATATTGCGACTACATGATTTTTAGCGGGTGATAGACCAAGATCATGATGATCCTGTCAACATGACTTAGGATATAAAAATATGATGATCCTCCTGCGAATACCAGGTTTGACCAAGACTTTGACCGTGCATAACTTCCACATATGGACGAATTTTCAAGTGAAGTAAAAGGCAAACCTGCATGGAATTTCAAGCTCTTTCTAAATATGAGGTCACAGAAACAAAATACGAACTTTGACAAACAAACCTCATGATGATGACCTACCTCATCATATATCATGATGATGATGCACCTGACCTTCATTTTTACCAGACCGCCAGGAAGTAGAAAAAACACAAGCAGAAGCAAAAAGCAAGACATCAGCAGGGGTCCCCATTTTGCTAAGGAGCATAATGGGGCGTGTTGTGAACATCACAACAGGTGCCAGAGGAGAATCATTCCTAGGCATGGCATCTAGGACTTTACTATGCCCTAAACCACTTGAGCTGAAGGCCACATTTGTAGATTCCCCTTTTTCAAACTGGTTTTTAATATTCCTTAATTTTATCATTGGGTAGTCTTTCCTTAAATGACCATTAGATTTACACAAGAAGTAGGAGTTGAGCCCCCTAGACCCACGACTGCACATTTTACAGTCTTGTTCTCAAGATTTATTTGTAGCACTTTTGGGATTATAATCCCAGGTTTAAGGAAAACCAAAAGCCTAGCATCCATATGCGGTAGGGTCATCCAAGAGTATTCTACTTTTAGGATTTTGCCAATGGGTTCCAAAAGGTTAACAAGAAATGCCCAGAGCTGCACAGGTACATCTTTTACTAGCAACCACCTTGGGACCAAACATAATTTTATGTCTTGCATAGAGGCCTCTGGGCTCCATGAAAAAACCTTAAATAAAGATATGCCAACATTCCACATTTCCTTCTCTAAATTTTCTTTTGCATGCCATGGTTCTTAAGAATAATCACAAAATGCCTTTAGAGATCATTCTATAGAAGGAAATGTGAACCCTCATTTTTTTCCCCCATAATGTATACAGCTAGTTATCAAAAAAATTTCTAGCAGGCAATTTTTCACAGTCCAAACACACAAAGAAAAGAGCCACATTTCTCAACCTATTTTCTTCAGCATTCATAGTAAGCTACATTCCAAAAATTAGGTTAAAGGACTAGTTTATGAGGCAAACCAAGATTCTTACCTTCTTCCTTTCCCCCTGTTGCTTCCTTTTCTTCCATTCTGCCAACCTCGCCACCATTGTTGTCCTCTTCTCTCTCCTCCAGCACTGAGAAGCTCGCATCTTGGGGCCGAGGGGCAGCATTACTGATATCCAGGGTTTCCTTGAGCATTTTTCCTACAACCTCAGCTCCACCATTATTCCCCACATCTTTAATAGTATTTTCATCTGCCTTGGCCATTACAACAGCCAACCAAACAGTAAATGCCTCAACCAAAACCATGCAGACCAGTCATCATTCGCATGTGTCAAGACAATGGAGACTTCAATCCTACCTGGTGGGAAACCCAACGTAGGGAATTCAAAAAAAAATTCTATGATTTCAAAAGATTCAAATGTTTAGGTAATTTAGGGTTAAAAGGAATGCTGAAAAAAATAGAAACTTTAATACATAAAACTAAAATATTAGCAAGAAAACAATAAAATTGTATGAAAATTGCAGAAAAAAGATGACCAAGAGGACCAATATTCAAGCTAGAGAGTAGCTCTACAACTTGGTAATGGAGGGGAACCAGAACCCTCGAACAACTTGCAGAGTACTCCACCTCAAGAACTTGCTTGCATGAATCGTTGGTGGAGGATTGAAATTGTGTAGCAAAGGAATACATTCATGAACTCATCTTCTTCCCTTATTTTCAAGCTTACTAGAAAGGTAATTTTCTTCCAATTTATTTGTTATAAAATTGTTTCTCTCATCCTTTTCCATGCCACTATGTCTAGATTGTTTATGGCTTCATTTGGATAGGAATAGAGTGCTTAAAGAATGTAGTTGTAGTTTATTTTATTTTCTTGAGTTTTAAATTTTGAAAACTTGCAAATATGAACAAAACTATGACAAAATTTTATTTAGCACCTATCTTCAATTCTATTACATGAATAAGTGTTGTACATATTTGGGACAATGGGTTGTCATTTTATTTTTAAAAAATCTTGTATTCTAGAAAATGAAAAAAATTCAAGGTTGTAAAGAAACCATTAATTGGTGGAATTGGGATTTTTATGGTTATTTGCATTATGAGAAAAATGTAAATTTTATATTTTAAATCCAATTTAAATAAACTAAATTGTGGGATGAGTACTATCCTTATGTTTTGGAAAATTGCATCTTTTTAATTCATGTCATGATTTTTATCGTCTCATTTTTTGTGCCATGCCCAATTTGTGAAATTGGTGAGATGGATGTGTAGGAAGTGTCACACCCCATTTTTGGATAGTTTCTTTATGTTATCTTTAACTAATTATTAGTTAGATACATTGGATTGCACTTTAAATTATGTTCTTAAAATTGTGATTTGAGGATATTTACGATGTAATAATCTAGTTTTTAACTATGCTAGAATGTGAATATTAGATTTTATGATGATTAAAAGAAATAAACATGATTTCTAAATGTTGATAATAGATTATTATCATTATTTGTATAAATTGAAATGTTTATATGATGTTATGGATGTTATGCTAATTGGACTAACTACCTTGTCAATTAAATGAGGTGGATGCGAGAAACTAGTTCTCCATCCCAGATGAGGAGGGAGAGTATTTCTGGAGAGAGAGAAACAGATCAAGGAAAATGGGTAGATCATCATACTCTGAGAACTCACACACACACAATGTTTGTGATTATATGCTTGTGTTATTTCTTGTGTCATGTTTAGTAAATCCTTACATCTTGACATATTCATTTACATGTCATCATAATTGTCTTCATGTTACCAAGTTGTCTTGTTGTATAAAGGTTACGGAGTCAATCTTCCATTTTTCTTTTTCCATGTTGATCTCGCTAAAAGGTGTTATTAATCTTCTATTAGAGATATATGCATAAGTATGTTTATATAAAGGAAATTATATAAATATCCATATATATATAATCTTATAGTTATAATTACTATTAGATTGATATATAGTTATAATTTTATTTAGATGGTTATTTGAATTCAAATTGTTGGGCAATTTAACTCCATGGAGATATCTTCATTTATTATGGAAGTGATGTGGAATAAAGAGTGGACATAAACTCCAAAAAATTGCACCTTACTGCATACTCATTTTAGTTAAAACTTAAATGTTGAAGAGGAGTGGTTACTACTTCACTAGAATGCTTGGCATTCAGAGAGGAATTCCAAGGGTTTCATCGCCCAAGAATGAAGGAAAAATCAGTGAAGAAGAAGAGGGAATTTGGAAAAAGAAGAAAGTAGTGTGGAAGTAGAAAGAAAGAGGAAATAACTTTACAACTCATTGAAGGAATATTTCTTGAGTTTTTGGTATATTTTTAGAGTATTTTGAATAATTTGATTTAAGTATTAAATTCTTCAATCATTCTTTTGCAATATACATTGTTGGAACCTCTAAAATTCTATTCCCATTTTACCATGGTTTCCCCCAAAAATCCAAAATTCCTATGTACTTCTCTTAGCCAAGGTCAGCATTGAATAAAGAATTGAATTCGAAGAAACTTTGCCCTTTTAACCATCTCAAAATTCCTTAAAATGAAGAAGTTATGCCTGGTCAAAGTTTCACTTTTTATATTATTTGCCTTGGTAAAAAAATGTTAGGTCTTGTTCCCTATTTATCCCTTAGAATATTTTTCCATTTTGTGCCTTATCGACAAATCGGCTTTCTCCCAAACCTACTAGCTTTTCAGGAGTTTGGCTTTTAGCCGATTCACCAATAAGGTGATAGCAGAGCAGAGGAAGACAATGTTTCGGCAAAGGAAAAGAAAGGAAAAAGAAGAAGTCTATCAGCAAAAGGAGAAGTTTGAAAACCTTGAAGTTCACCGATAGGGAGTTCACTCAACAACCATTTTGCCAACAAAGGCTAAGGAAAACAAAGGCATTGCCTTTATCAAGGAATTTGCCCAAAATCAAACTTTTCTAAAAGTTTGTGTTTTTTGCATTTCACCAATAAAGCGATTAGAGAAATGGTGAAGAGCAATGTAAAAGGTTCTAAAAGGTTTAAAGTTGCTGATAAGGCAAGATTGTCTAAAGAAAGATAGGAAAAGTATTGTTTATTGGGGAATCAGCAAAGTCCCGAACCTTGTAAAAGTTTGATTTTCTTCAAGTTTGCTGACATGGGATTTTTTTCGATAAGGCAAAAAGGTGTCAAGGAAAGGTTCGGTAAAACAAGATTTTGCTGATAAGCAAAAGGAAGGCTATCCAAGTTCTTAAAGTTCTATTTTTGTTGATAGATTAAAGTGAAGCCAAGGTAAAGGTTCAGCACGGGATAGATTTGCTAATAAGGCAAATAGAGATAATATTTTACAAAGGCATAAAAGAGTTTGGCAAATGCCATGTTTTTTGATAATAAAGGAATGATTTGGCAAAAGAAAAGTTTGCCGATAGAATTAAAATTTGGCTAAGGCAAAAGTGATCTTGTACCTTTGTTAGGAAATTGGGTGGAAATCAAACTTTCTAAGAGGTTCGTGTTTTTCCCATTTCGCTGAGAAGGTGATAAGATAAAGCCAAAGGAGAAAGGTGAAGGTTTTGAAGTGAAGCATTTTGCTGACAAGGAAAATATTGAAAAGCATAAAGGGTTCAACAAAGTTCCTCCATGCAAGGAAGGAGGAGCTTCATCAGGGAATCAACTATTCACTAAACTAAAGAAAAGTTCACTTTGCTGAGAAAAGAAGAAGCATAAACCAAAGATGGAAAGGTTCAACAAAAGGCAACTTTGTTGATATGAACAAAAGAGCGCTACAAAGAATAGTTTTGAAAAGTTTAATTTTGCCGATAAGGGGCAAAAGGCAACCAAATGGTGACTTTCCTTCATAATTTGAAAAAGTGGTAGTTTGCCGACAAAGCAAGATAATGCAGAGGATGACTAGGAAGAAATGAAGCAGTGGAGGTAAAGTTCGAGAAAGGTCAAAATCATCAATAAAGGCAAGAATGAAAGGCAAGGCTCAATTCAGAAAATGGAGAGTTCCCCGACAAAGAAGAGGAAAAGTCAAAGTTTGGCAAAGTCAAATTTTGCCAATAAGTAGAAAAGGTCACCAAAAGATAAAGTTTGGCAAAAGGTAAGTTTTCCAATAGGGGAAAACAAGGAGATAAAAGAAAGATGGTTTGTGATATCTAACATTTGTTGACTAAAGAGACAGTAGATGGTTTGGTAAATTAAATATTTTTTGATAAAGGCAAATAAAAGAAAATAGCATCCAAGTTATGAAAAGTGTGAAATCGACGATAAGGTCAATAAAGCAGTGTGTAAATGAAAAAAAAGGATTTTTTCTGATAAAAGGCAAAAGAGGGAAACACAAGCCAAGTTCTAGAAAGTGAAGATTTACCGACAAGACATAAAGAGGACCAAAAGAGGATGATGGCAAATACACAAGATTGGGTGATGAGGAGGAAAATGCAGAAAGGTGCAGTTAGTGGTTAGATGGCTCGAAATAGAAAATGAGGACAACACATTGGGAATGCTATCAATACCTAAAATGGTTAATTCCCTGAATGGATGCCATGATTGTAGAGATACACAAACTGATTTGTATCTAGAATTTAATGAGCTCATAGAACAATGTTGTGTAGGTGGCTGGCATAGTAAAACTCTTCAATGCATCAAAGACAAATCTGATAAGTCAATATCGTAGGTGGCAGAGAAGGATTAGAACCTTCCCTCTTTATTACTTGGAGTACAATTAGAGTGTAAGCAATCTTTTTTTGATTGTTTGTTGAGGTGGTAGAGCATGGGTTCTCAACCTCAGTTCGTGCAAATCTTTTGATAGGTTGGAGATTAGAGTTTAATGCAACATGGTGTGTACTCATTGACTGAGTACTATGTTGGGAATTAGTGCTCTCAGTTTGAATTGAATTGCTATATATGCTAGGTTTGGATTGGTGTTAAGGGTTGGTCAATTTGGCAATTTCTTAGCAGGGTTGTGAGCTCTAGAAGGCAGATTAAGAAAGGATATTTTGTAGGCTTTTTTTATACATGAATCAATCATGAAGTGTATGTAATATAATTCACAAATATTTGTATAAGATTGTTGTTTTTCTCCAGTGTTGTAGGTGTTTTTCCTAGTAAACTATAATCACATTTACAGTTTGCTTTTGCCACATTTAGTGGTATGATTGTAATCTCTGAATTGATGAATGTGACAGTTATTAATCCATTTCCAAGATTTGTGAATGGTCATTTTAGTATTGCATAGGGAAGAACATGGTGTAGTGTGGGATCATTAAGTATTTTCAGTAATCTGGTATTGATTTCTTTGCATTTAATTCATCAAGTAGATAGTTATACACTTCTATGTGATTGTTTTCCTCTATTTCACATTAGACTCTATAGTCCAATAGATAGGCACCAGTTTAAGTGGCCTTAGATCAACCATCTTCAAAACAAAAAACATACATCTTATCTTTAGAAGTAGAAGTAGTCTTTATGCATCCTCATTGTGTAGGATTGCACTTATCAGCTCTATAGGGGTCATACAACAACCAACTTTCCTTAGTACAGTGATAGATTTGGGGTTAAGATAGAAATTTGGGTTTGGTTGTTAATATTTTTAGTTGTTCATCTAGTTTGATTTTAATACCTATTTAGGTATAATACCCCTTGGAATATCCCTACAGAGTTTAAGTTGAGTGTGAAGAACATAGGAGTTTACCCACTCCTGTAGTTGGCCAAAATCACCAAAAAATTGTTGATAAATCTCTTCTTTTCAACCTGACAACAATCCCTAGCCTATGTGATTTAGGAAAGTTTTAGAGTTTTATGTTGTAATTTTGGGAACCAACATTTTGGTGTGTCTTTGTCGTGGAGTAGTTATTTTATTCAAATTCAAAATCCTTGGTAATAGTGAATTGTTTTAGTTCTTCTTGTTGATATTGAAATATAGTTTTGTTTAAAATTTTCTTCCCAGAAGAGGAGTGGTGACTCTATTTTGTTAACCCAGAATTAATTTCAGTGTGAAAGAAGTTTCAAAATGGATAGAGGAAGAAACTAGAGTAGCCTAGACATGAGGAATCCTCTAGTAATGCTGGAAATAGGAGTAGGTATAGGGAAAGAAGTCCCAATGTGGTACCTACAAGAAATGCCTAAGACAATATATTTGTCGACCTTAGAAGCCAATACAACTATACTTCTGAGGATTCTTCTGATAACATCTTTAGAAGAAACAAAAGACAGAATAGAAGTGATTATGATGTTAGAAGGAATGAGAACATTATTGGTAGAGGAGGTGGAGATAGATTGCATGATCTACATTTGAGAAATTTTGGGATGCCTAGTGATAATGAGGAGATATATTAGGATGCCAGGCATCTTGATTCTCTTGCAAGGTTAGTTGGAAGTCAGCATGACACTATCCCTAATGTGGATGATTAGTAGCATCCTAGTAATGATGAAGAAAGAGAGAGAAGGATCCAAGATGAGTTGGATCTACTCCATCACCTCAAAAATAGACAAAGGGAGGTGCAAGCTTTACTTGAGCAATAGGAAGATCAACTAGCCCAAAGAGGCTTAGATTAGAATGCACAACAACAATGTGCAACAACAATATCAACAACCACATAATTAGCAGAATAACCAGAGACAACAACAACAATGTCATATGGGACAGTAAGCCATAAATTAGGCCCCTACTCACAACATCAACATGTAGCCACCACATAATCAAGTTAACCAGTAGCATGGAAACATTTAGCACATTGGGCATGCTCAGTGAAGACAAGCACATAGGTTTATTGCATAGAGATAGCTATTAGGAGCTGAAAGGTACAAGAAACTTGATTTCACTGGTATTCCATATTTTCCTAATCCCATTCCAACTAAGATTAGAGGGAAGATTCTGAGATTTTAGGGCAACAACGCTATCACTGGTGAGGAACACCTGTAAAATTCTATTAATGTCACTGATGAGTATGAGATTGAAGATGAGGATGTGATGATGAATTTGTTCATACACTCATTGGAAGAAAGTGCAAAAGAATGGTACAAGGCTCTCCCTGACAATAGCATTGATTCTTGGGAGGAGTTCATGAGAGTTTTTAGACTGCATTATGGGGATAGGATTGACCCCAAGTTTTCCATCCATGAGCTCACAACCATAAAAAATGTTATCAATGAGATTATAGCTAAGTTTAGTAGTCACTTCATCATGACAATGAGAAAGGTACCTCCTCATATGAACCCAATGAATCTATGTGCTTGGTTTTATATTGTGGTTCTTTTGATTCAAAATCAGGGTATTGTTTGAGAGACAAGAACCCACAAACATTAACAGAGGCTTATGCTATAGCAATAAATATTGAGAGTAACATGAGAGCTTCATGCAAGCATATTAAAAGGGCTGATGTGAAATTGTCCTAGTTGGACAAGGTTGTTTTCAATCAACCCCTCACTACTGATGATAAGTTGGACAAACTTATGGAGGTAGTGAATGATCTGAGTTATAAGGTTTCTAGAAATGATAAAGGGTTGCCACCTCAGGGTTCTACAACACATTGTAATGAAGGACAAAGGCTTCATAATAGGCCTTATAATACTGATTGGTCTAAGAGACCACAATAGAATGTCAGATAGGCTGCTCCAAGTCATGTGAGTTTCAAGCAGCCTGAAAGGGACACCCCTGATCCATTGAGAAATGATCATGTTAATTTCCAAGATGATTCGTTGTGGTGTCAAGCTTGTTTTCTCCCCATGATCCATCAAATTGTGTAGTGGCTCATTCATTGAGAAAAGAAGAAAAATTCCCAAATGAGGAAGGTGCAGCTGAGTACTATGAAGAAGAGATAAATCAGTTCGATACAGATGAGTATGAACATATGGATCAAGGTGTTGATTGTGATAACAATGAGGAGGATGATCATATTTTTCAATATGATAATGATAAAGATCCAAAAAATATCAATTGCTAGCCCATGACTTTGGGCATCTAAAGGACCTTATGCAAAAAAGATATCAGCAGTCCAAGCCCTCGAAAGAGGATATGAAAGGATTAACTGATGTAGGCATCTTGCAAGTCCAAGGAGGCTATCAGCTAAGGAATAAAACTATCCCCGTTCAAAATGTCCCTGCCAAGGAATTGAGAAAGAAAAAATCTGATGATGAAAGGGACAAAGGTAAAGGGAACATGGAGTAGAAGAAGAGCAATGCTCCAAAGAAAAACATCCCTAAAAAGAAGAAAAACTCAATGTCATCTCCAACTACAAAACAAAAGTATGTTCAAAAGATTCCAATGCTAATTGTGTAGCTTGTAGATACTACACCCATTTTAGGGTTCCATTATCCAAAAGGAAACAGTAAGCAGGATCAGCCTCAGACACAAAATGGACCAAAAAAGGAGAAAACAAAACAAGACTTGGTAATGATATTTCATCCAATCAAATCATACCTTACATTCCTTCTACAAATGATGTAACTATTTCATGTGGCAGTCCCTTGCCCAATTATCTCCCTATTGACATGGCTCAAGTTTTTAGCCAAATTAGAATTTCTATGCCAATAGTGGAATTTCTTAGAATCCCTGAACATAGAGATAGGGTAGAGTCTCTTATTACTATTGTTGATGCAGAAAAACAACCTATTGTTGTTCCTAATAGTAATGATGAGGGTGTAGGTCATGAGGAAATAGTATAGGTTTATTTAGGGTCTTCCATGGTTAATAGAAAGATGGGAGTTGAACTCTTCTACACCACTCTGATTATAAATGGATGGGTGTTACATAATTGTATGCTCAATTCTATGGCATCCAAAAATGTCATGCCACTAGAAATTATGAATGAGTTGGGGTTGAAAGTGTCCAAATATTTTGGCAAATACTTTGCCATGGATTCTAGGGAAGTCAATGTCATTGTCTTGGTCAAGGATGTTAAGGTCAAACTCACCTCCTACCCAGACAAATATTTCCTCATGGACATCATTATTGTGGACTGCCCAACCAAGTGGGGTATGTTGTTATCTAGGAATTGGACTACTTCCATGGGTGGTAGTATCCAAATGGACTTGTCATACGCTACCATTCCTATCTAGGGTGTGGAAGTAAAATTATACAGGGAGAAGAAGGTGGAAGATTTGAACATTGAAGATAGATACAAAATAGAGGATGATCATGTAAATTTCTTTGATACTGAATTGATCACTTTATGGCATATTGCACTAATGATGATCCTAATGTAAATGTTTTACCTTCTAACCCTATTGTTGTTCATGATACGTATGATTTGTGGACACTGCATTTTGATGGTGCATTTTCAAAAGATGGTTCTGGAGCTGGGATTATTTTAACATCCCAGAAGGTAAGTGGTCATGCATATCCTTCAGATTGGATTTTCAATGCACAAATAATGTGGAAAACTATATAGCAATGTTGCTTGGTCTAAATGTGGCTCATGAATATGGCATCCAATTCTTGAAAATATATGGAGATTCAGAGCTGATTGTACAATAGATAAGAAAAACATTTGCTGCCAAAGACAACCAACTGAAAGCATACATAAATGTTGTTTGGGATACCATGGAGTTGTTCAACACCATTGGTATTGAGTGGATTGATAGATCAAAAAATGAAGAGGCAAATGCCCTGGCTGTAGTTGTGTCTAGATATAATCCTCAATCAAAATTTCTCCATGATCATCAAGATGTTGAAGTACTTACAAGGCCAACCATTATAGACAATATATATAGTTGGCAAGTATTTAATGATAGCAGTCAGATTTTTTTTTTAAAAACTGTATGGATGAATTTGAAAGTCAAGAAATTGACTGGTAGCCAATGATTGAAATGGAAAATGGCAAAGAAATGCTATTTGGTAGCGAAGTGGTATAGTTGAATACCAATAACATTCCCAAGGGATTGATAGCACTGGAGAGGATGTTTGATAGCACTAATCACTAGAAGAGCAATGGTAAACCAGTTCAAGAAGGTAGTCTAGAGGGTGTTAACCTTGTAAATAAGGAAGCACCAAATATGGTTTACACATGCAAGAAACTAAAGCCTCATGTAAAGCAAATGATGATTACTTTACTAAGGAAATTAAGAAAGTGTTTTGCATGGTCATATGATGATTTCAAAGATTATAGGGAGGATTTGTTTCAATATACTATTCCCCTTCAACCTAATGCAATACCATTTAGGTCGAAACAAAGGCCTATAAATCCCACAATAGATCCCAAGATGCAAAAGGAGTTACTAAAAATGAAAGAAGGATGTATCATGAAGCCTATCAAACACTCTGAGTGGGTGTCTAATCTTGTCCCAGTCAGAAAGAAGAATGGGGAGATTAGATTATGTGTTGACTTTAGAAATATAAACATTAAGTCTCTCCAGGATAATTATGCTCTACCAAGCATTCCAGATCATTTATTGTAGAGCGTGGTTGGTTTAGAATTGATGTCAATTATGGATGGATTTTCAGGGTATAACCAGGTGCTGGTCAAGGAGTCTGAACAATAAAAAACAACATTCACCACTCCTTGGAGAACATATGTATATCTAAGAATGTCATTTGGTTTAAAAAATGTAGGATCTATATTTCAAAGAGCAATGGATGTGGCCTTTGCTGGCCTCATTGATGAGATCATGGCTATTTATCAGGATGATCTCACTATATTTTCAAGGATAGAAATGATCATTGCAAACATTTGCAATTAATTTTTGAAAGGTGTTTAGAGTATGGGATCTCTTTAAATCCCAAAAAATGTCAATTTGAAGTTGAAGAAGGAAAGCTACTGGGACACATTGTGTCAAAGGTGGGGGTTAGAATTAATCTAGATAGGGTTAAGGCCATTGACCTTATTCCCCAACCTAAAACAATCAAATGTATTCAATCCTTCCTTGGTCAAATTAATTTTGTAAGGAGATTCATCCCTAACTTTTTTGAGAAGACAAAAGCCATCTACAAAATGCTTAAGAAGGGACAATCTGTCATGTGGGACAAGGAATTGGCTGAATCTTTTCTTGACATAAAGGAGGCTCTGAAAAATGCACCAGTGCTGGTAAGTCGAGACTATTCCAAACCTTTCCACCTCTTTTCCTTCGCTTCATTTTACATTGTTGTTGTTGTGTTACTACAAAAGAATGAAGATGGCTATGAGCAGCCCATAGGTTTTTTTAGTAAATCTTTACAAGATGCTGAGTTAAATTACTCCATTATGGAGAAGCATGCCTATGCATTGGTCAAGGCTACAACAAGTTTCAGACCCTATTTCACAGGGGCCAAGATTATTGCATATGTTCCACACACAACAGTGAAAGATATATTCATGCAATAGGAGGCTTCAGCTAAAAGATGTAGATGGGTTAACATAATCCAAGAATATGATATGGACATACAAGTCACCAAATTGGTAAGAGGCCAAGGCTTAACCAAGATGATGGAAAATTCAAATCTTGAAGTAGTAGAGGTAAATGAAGTGAAGGAAGATGATGTAGCTCCTCATTGTTCATTGGCCAATAATCAATTGTATAAAGATATTGTATTTTACCTTGTTAACATGCACTATCCTATAGTCATAGTGTCACATAGTAGAGGACCCTTAAACTTCAGTCCCAAAGGTATTTCTTAGTTCAAGGAGTATTAATGTGGAGAAACCATGAAGGGATGCTGTTAAAATGTCTGAACCAACAACAAGAAGTTGTTGTTGATGAATATTATCAAGGAATATGTGGTGGGAACTTCCATGCCAAAACCATAACATAAAAAATCATCAGAGCAGGATTTTGGTGGATGAATCTTTTCAAAGATGTTGCCAAGCAAGTTAGAAAATGTGATGCTTGCCAATGTTTTTCTAGCAAGATGAACTTCTCTAGAGAATTACCTCTTATGCTAGTTGTAGTTGAAGAACCATTTCAATAATGGGGCATTGATTTCATAGAAGAAATTTGGGAGAAATCCAACAATGGATGTAAGTGGATCCTTGTGGCCATTAAATATTTCACCAAGTGGGTTGAGGTTATCCCCACTCGCAATGCCACATCCAAGGTGGTAATTGATTTTCTTATGAGCAATATAATAACTAGATTTACAGTGATGTCAAGAATTATTGTAGACAATGCCATGTGCTTCAAATCTCAGGATATTATTGATATGTGTTCCAAGTATGGAGTCAAGCTAATTCATTCTTCGCCATATCATCCCTAGAGTAGTGGACAAGTGGATTCCAATAGTAAGAGTCTCATGAAGATTATAAAGAGGATGTTGGATTAGAATAAGAAAAGGTGGGATGATAAACTGAAATATACTCTATGGACTAATAGGGTAACATTCAATAAATCCATTGGAAGGAGCCCATTTGAGCTGGTATATGGAGCAAAGGCAAAAATGCCAATGTCATTGCAATTGCCTGTATATCACCTACTGCAACAAATCAATGAGGATGAGGATAATGCTTTAGCTCTGAGAATGCATGAGTTGGTTGAGGCTAGAAGGCTGGCACATGATAAAAACCAATAGCAACAACAAAAGGCCAAATACTTGTTCAACAAGAAGATAGTAAAGAGGATCTTTCAAATTGGTAACTTGGTTCCCCTATGGAATGCAAGAGCAAAAGACAAGGTAAGCATAGCAAGTTTGAGCCTATGTGGTTGGACCCTTACTAGATTGATGAAAAAGTTGGACAAGATACATATTACATTAGAAATATGGAGAAAGAATTTTTGGAGCTATCCATTCATGGACAACATCTGAAGCTTTACTTTTCATAAATGCTTCCCCTGAATTTTGATTACAGTCAATAGTATTCTTTTCTCTAATTTTAATGACTATATTTTGCCTTGTATATAAGCTATGGTTGTAAATATGTTTGTTTGTGTTGTTTCCCTTATGTGTTTTTGTTGTGTTTTTTGTCTTTTTGGTCTATCCAAAGATCTGAATCCTGACTGTGACACTGCTTATCACACCTCCCTAACTAGAGCTAGTGTTGGCACCTGTAAAATTCTATTCTTATTTTTCCATGTTTTTCCCCAAAATTCCAAAATTCTTGTGCAATTTTTTAGCCAAGGTCACCATTGAATACAAAATTGAATTCTGGGCAACTTTGCCTTTTGAACCATCTCAAAATTCCTTAAAACAAAGAACTTATGTCTGGTCAAAGTTTGAATTTTTGTGTTATTTTCCTTGGTTAAAAATGGTTAGGTCTTGTTCCCTATTTATCCCTTAGAATATTTTTCTATTTTGTGCCTTATCGGTAAATCAACTTTCTCCCAAACCTACTAACTTTTCAAGAGTTTGTCTTTTATCTGATTCATCGATAAGGTGGCAACAGAGTAGAGGGAGATAGTGTTTCAACAAAGAAAAAGAAAGGCAAAAGAAGAAGTCTATTGGTGAAAGGTGAAGTTTGAAAACCACGAAGTTCGCTAATAGGGAGTTCACTTGACAGCCATTTCACCAACAAAGGCTAAGGAAAAGAAAGGCAATGCCTTTATCGGGGAATTTGCCCAAAACTAAACATTTTTACAAGTTTGTGTTTTTTGCATTTAGCTAATAAAGCAATAAGAGAAATGGTGAAGATCAATGTAAAAAGGTTCTAAAAGGTTTAAAGTTGTCAATAAGGCAAAATTGTCTAAACAAAGATAGGAAAAGTATGCTTTATCAGGGAATCGACAAAGTCCCGAACCCTGTAAAAGTTTGGTTTTCTTCAAGTTTGCCGACAGGGCATTTTGCTGATAAGGCAAAAAAGGTGTCAAGGAAAGCTTAAAAAAAATGAGATTTTGCTGATAAGCAGAAGGAAGGTTGGCCAAGTTATTAAGGTTTTATTTTCACCGATAGAGTAAAGTGAAACGAAGGTAAAGGTTCGACACGGGATAGATTTGTCGATAAGGCAAATAGAGCTAATATTTTACCAAGGCATAAAAGATTTTGTCAAATGCCATGTTTGTTGATAATAAAGGAATGTTTCGGAAAAAGCAAAGTTTTCTGATAAAATCAAAATTTGGCTAAGGAAAAAGTCATCTAGTAACTTTTTCAGGAAATCGGGTGGAAACCAAACTTTCTAAGAAGTTTGTGCTTTTCCCATTTTGCTGACAAGGTGTTAAGATAGAGCCAAAGGAGAAAGGTCAAGGTTTCAAAGTGAAGCATTTTGTTGACAAGGCAAATATTAAAAAGTAGAAAGGGTTCGACAAAGTTCATTTTTTCTGACTAAAGCAAGGCAGGAGGAGCTCCATTGAGGAATCAACTATTGGCTGAACTAAAGAAAAGTTCTAGAAAAGTTCACTTTGCTGATGAAAGAAGCATAAACCAAAGATTGAAAGGTTTGGCAAAAGACAACTTTGCTGATATGAACAAAAGGGCGCTACAGGGAATAGTTTTGAAAAGTTTAATTTTGCTGATAAAGGGCAAAAGGCAAGCAAAGGGCAACTTTCTTTCAGAGTTTGAAAAAGTGGTAGTTTGTCAACAAAGAAAGATAATGTTGAGGATGACTAGGAAGAAATGAAGTGGCGGAGGTAAATTTAGAGAAAGGTCAAAATCACTAATAAAGGAAAGAATGAAAGGCAAGGCCCAGTTCAGAAAATGGAGAGTTCCCTGATAAATAAAGGGAAAAGTCAAAGTTCGGCAAAGTCAATTTTTAACAATAAACAAGAAAGGTTGCAAAAAGATAAGTTTGGCAAAAGGTAAGTTTAATGATAGGGGCAAACAAGGAGATAAAAGGAAAATGGTTCACGATATCTAACTTTTGCCAACTGAAGAGATAGTAGATGGTTAAACAAATTAAAGATTTGTCGATAAAGGAAAATAAAAGAAAATAACCTCCAAGTTTTGAAAAGTGTGAAATCGCTGATAAGGTCAATAAAAGAGTAAGTTCAGCAAAATGGATTTCTTCAGATAAAAGGTGAAAGAGGGAAACACAAGCCAAGTTCCAGAAAGCAAAGATTTATCGACAGGGCATAAAGAGGACCAAAAGAGGATGATGAAAAATACAGAAGATTATGTGATGAGGAGGAAAATGTAGAAAGGTGCAGTTAGTGGTCAAATGGCCCAAAACAAAAAATGAGGATGACACACTAGGAATGTTGTCAAAACTTGAAATTGTTAATTACCTAAATGCATGCCATGATTACAGGGATACACAAACTGATTTGTACCTAGAATTTAATGAGCTTGTAGAACAGTGTTGTGTAGGTGGTTGGCATAGTAAAACTCTTCAATGCATCAAGGACAAATTTCTAAGAAGTCAATGTTGCAGGTGGTAGGGAAGGATTAGAACCTTCCCTGTTTATTGCTCAAAGTACAATTGGAGTGCAAGCAATCTTTTTTTGACTGTTTGTAGAGGTGGCAAAGCATGGGTTCTTCACCTCAACGTGCAAATGTTCTAATAGTTTTGGGACTAAAGTTTAAGGCAACATGGTGTGTACTCATTGACTAAGTGCTACACTGGGAATTGGTGCACTCAGTTTGAATTTAAGTGCTATATATGTTGGGTTTGGATTGGTGTTAAGGGTTGGTCATTTTGTCAATTTCTCAACAGGATTGTGAGCTCTAGGAGGCAGATTAAAAAATGATATTTTGTAGGATTTTTTTATACATGAATCAATCATGAAGTGTATGTAATATAATTCACAAATCTTTGTATTAGATTGTTGTTTTTCTCCAATGTTGTAGGTGTTTTTCCTAGTAAACTATAATCGCAGTTACATTTTTCTTTTGCCACATTTAGTGGTATGATTGTAAGCTCTGATTTGATGGATGTGATAGTTCTTAATCCATTTCCAAGCTTTGTGAATTGTCATTTCAGTATTGCATAGGGAAGAACATGGTGTAGTGTGGGATCATTAAGTATTTTTTAGTAAATTGGTGTGGATTTATTTGCATCTGATTCATCAACTAGGTAGTTATACACTTCTGTGTGATTGTTTTCCTTTGTTTCACATTAGACTTTGCAGCCCAATGGATAGGCACCAGTCTAAGTGGTCTTAGATCACCCATATTCAAAACAAAAACCATACATCTTATATTTACAAGTAGAAGTAGTCTTTATGCATCCTCATTGTGTAGGATTGCACTTATCAGCTATATAGGGGTCATACAACAACTGACTTTCTTTAGTTTCATGATAGATTTGGGACTAAGAGAGAAATCTAGGTTTGTTTGTTAAAATTTTTAGTTGTTCATCTTATTTGATTTTAATACCTATTCAAGTATAACACCCCTTGGAATATCCCTCTAGAATTGATGCAGGAGCATATGGGCGAACGGGCAATCCTACATCGTCCAAAAACATTTCATTTCAGTTTTGGCTCTATTTCAGTTTTGGTCATCTCGGTGAAGACATTCATTAAGAAATTATTATTTCTGGCTCAGGTTTCCCCTCAGGCTGATGTCTTTTCATGCTTTGGCATTATACTGTATATCGGCAAGAGTTTCTTACATTTCGGCCAGACTCGGAGTGTTGTCTCAGTAATGCCCGATACATCGGTGGGACTTGCCTATTTGCTATGACTCTTGGTGGGGTCATCTGTTAGTCTAATGGTATTCTTTCATCCAGACTCAGAGCTCAATCTCAGCAATGCCTTTATATCAGCAGGACTTGCCCATTCAGTGTGATTCTTGGCAAGGTCGCTTGTCAGCCCAATGATGGGTATGCGGAAGTGGAAACCCTGTTGGCCAGACTTGAGCTTAGTCTTAGTGATGCCTTTATATCAACAGGACTAGCCTATTCGATGAGACTTTTGGAGTGTCTCCCGATAGCCCGATGAAGGGGCATCCGGGTAACAAAGCTTGGGTCTCTCTGACATTTCATTAAGCGGGAAGCAACCTCTTTGGTGAGACCAAACCATATCAGCATGACTCCATACATGGTCTCCTTGACTTGGCAAAGCTTGACTCTTTGTTTGACTTCTTCATGGAACCGTGGAACACTTGGAGTGCATTTATTGGCTCTACTAAGTGGCAACCTGGCTCCAGCAAGGAAAGACTATTTGAGGTTTCAATAATGGAAATTATATAGAGACATGGATTGTGGTGTGTGCCCTATAATGCATGAAGCATTCAGTGAGGTCGTGGTGAAGACATGCATGCTATCATGGGAGAATTCATTGATGAGCATGCAACCATTATCTCTAAAGGACCATTAATGGATCATGGAGAAGAATGGGGTGGAGAATCTCTTCTTGGTGTAATGCTAGAAGGAGTGATATATGAACTTGATAGGAAATAAGATGAGACAGTTAGAAAGTCCTCACACAATAGAAGAAAACAAGAGAGTAGAGGCAGTAGAAGGGGAGACCCAGAAGCAATCTGGGTAGGAACTTGAAACAAGGCAGTCTAGAGAGATAGAAGAAAAAGGGCCTATGGCCTAGAGGTAATCCAGATAGGAAATAGCCCAGACAGAGAAGAGAGTTTGAAAGGTCAATTCCATGAAGGCAAAAGAGAAAGTGACAGAGAGAATGCAGATTTGGAGTGTTGGTGAGAGCAGATAGAGAGAGGGGAAGATATCTCAGTCCAAGAGAAGGGCTGGAAACTTGGGACAGTGCATACCCAAGGGATGTCTATGTGCATTTCATAGACAAGAGGGATGAGAGGTCTTAAAGGCCTTTATTTGTCATTATAATAAGATATGCTTGTAGAAGCTTTATTTCAATAAAATGAAATAAGAGTTTTTGTGTTTGCAATCTCTGTGTTGTGAGTCATTTAGTGTGTGTAATCTAGCGGAGGGAAGTACCCTCTTGCATCAAGTAGTAGTTTTGCTAGGAGATTGATAAGCCTGATAAGGTTCCTTGTTCTCAACTGTGTCAAGTGGTATCAGAGCTTGAAGTTCCTGAGAGTGTGGATAGGCACCAGGATCATGGGTGAATCTTGTGGAGAGTAAGGATGGAAAGTGGGAAGAGCAGACATTGATTCTGTAAGAATGTTGGTAGTTGTTCTCTAGCAGCGATAAAGCTGGGTAGAAGGTGCAAAATCTCTTCCACTGAGAGGAAGTGCATGGAAGGGAATGTGGTCATGCATCTTCCATAATTCTGTTGGTAGAAGATAGAAATGAAGAATTTGTTGCAGGGAGTATCTGTAACTACAGAGGGTTGTTACCCTAAGTTGAGAGAGGATGTTGCAAGGAGAACTTGTAATGGCAGAGGGACTTGTGAGTCTCATAGAGAGAATGTGGAACCATTGAAGAAGAAAGAAAGTCTCCAGAAGAGAGGCAATATGAAAACAAATGCAAAAGTAAGATGCAAAAATTGACAAAGAATTGGCTGAGTTGAGAAGAGATGTGGAGGCAGTAAGGCAATATTTGGAAGAAAGAAACCAAGGTAACACTTGGTGGTGGCCAATGAGAAAGAAAGTAAAGTGGCTTGTTGTTGAGAAGAGAAGTAGACAAAGGATGAATGCCTTAAGAAGAGAAGGTAAAAGTATGAGAGGATCCCAGAGAGTTTGGGACAACAGAGGGTTGCCTGATGAGCAATATGGACTAGAAAAGGTCAAAGGAAGTCTCATGGTGAAGGACTTGAAGGAAAGGAGAAAAGAGGAAGTGCAACAAGGAGCACTTGAAGCAAAAAGTGATGAGGAAAGAAAAGTGTCCAAGGAGACCACTTGGTCTCATGATTTATTTACTAATAATGTGAATGTAGGTGTGAGGAAGGTCAAGAATGAGAAGATCTTGTTGAAGACAAGAGAAGGAGCAAGAAAAGCACCTGAGGAAAGAGTAGAAGTTGAGAATGAAAGAAGGTTAGCTACATTAGAATGTCAAGAAAAGATTGTAGCAATGGTATGTGACAAGGTACCTGAGATTGAAGATAAATAAGAAGTCTTTGTGCAAGAAGGTCAAAAGGAAAGATAAAATGTCATAGCTAAGGTTGCAAAGGATGAAAAGTTTTACAACCCTTTGATAGATAGGGCATGGAAGGAAGAAAATGTGGGAACAAACACAAATGGAAAAGATGCGAAATCACATGTTGCAGCGATGGCATGTGAGTGGAGTGAGTTGTGTGAAATAGAAGGAGGGTGTTCTCAAGTCGAAATAGTGAACACAAATGGTCCCAAGTTTGATGATGAGATTGAGGAGAACAAGGATGAAATGAGAAGGATCCAAAGTTATTTGGATGGTGAAGCTAAAAAGTTAATGGAGAAGAATAAATTGGTGGCACAAAAAGGACCATTGGGGATTGGTGATTTCATAATTCTTCTTATGATTTGTTTGTAGGTAAGAAGGAAGTTGCATCTATGGTTGAAGAAGTAGATAGAGAAGAAATAATTTATTCCTTGGAGGGCAAGTTAATAAAAGTAGATGATGTTGGAGAAAGCATAGTAGCAGGAAGGCTTGAAGAAATCCTTGTGCAAAAAGATGAAGAAGACAAGAATGAAGTAGAAGAAGCATGCCTTGTTAGAAGCATGGAAAAAGAGAGTAGCCCAAAAGTTACAGCAGTGTATAAGGAGCAAAGTGGAGTTATAAGTCTCATAGATGAGAGAAAAGTTACAGGAGAGGTGAAGATTGATTGTTGTAATGTGCATTCATTTGAGTTTGAGAAAGTAGAAAGTACAGAAAAATTATCAGTTGAGGTGCACTCCAAGAAAAGTCATTATGTTGGTATGGCAAGAAGCAAGGTTGAAGAGAAATTGGTTACATCAGTTGGAGTTGAAGAAGTTGTAGAGTAGGTTGGAAAGTTTTTCAAGCATGAACACTTGAAGGAAAGTGAAGGGGCATCAGTAAATATGATGCAAAAGGCTGGTATAGCAGAGGTATGTTTTAGTTTTTCAAACTTGTGTGAAAAGGAAGTTACTTTGAATGCATGTGTAGATGTGTATTTGCATGAGGGGACTAGGGAGGATACTCTTGGTGATGTTTGGTGGGGGTGGATGGATAGTGGTGGGATTGATCCCGCAAAGGGGAGAAACTTTTGTAGATAGTATGTTCAGGGAAGGAGGACAAATTGTCATGGGTTAATTCCCACAAAGGTGGAAGATGAAAGTGGAATTTGGTGGAAGTGGTCAATATGTGGTGGGTCATCACCCACAAAAGGTAGGAAGAATGGGGTGATTGTTGGGAGGAGGTGGATGGTTTGTGGTGGGTTAAAATCCATAGAGAAGGAGAGAAGTCCGGAAAGAATTAAGTGGAGGAGGTCAGTCTATAGTGGATGTGAGTCCACGAGAGAAAAGAGGAAGAAGATGTTGATAACTGAGAGGGGGGGTGAATCAGTTATCCTAATTATTTCTTCTTTTGAACTTTCTTATTAATCAATGCAGCATTGAATCAAACAAACAAACATTACCATGAAATGAAAAACACATGACACAGTATTTTTGACGTGGAAACCCTGTTAAGGGAGAAAACCACGGGGTGATTAACCCAAAGATTATTCTCTGTTAGAAGAATAAGGAATTACAAAATGGCACTTGCCAATTAGGGCTCACTGCCCGAGCACACTGCTCACAAAGAGGCCCACTGCCTACAAGGAGACACACTGTCTACAAAGTGATAAGAATCACAGTCTTGAACTGATTGGAAGCATCTACATATGCTGGAGTTCAGTTCTGGTTAGGCTCAGTACACTGATCTGCTGCACTTCATCTTTCCTCTGTTCTTTATTCTGCTATCTTTTCACATACCGGATCTTTCTTACTGCTTCTGCTCTGCTCTGTATTTATTCGCATACACCTTCACACCATTACAATTTTCACAACTAAATCCATCCTCTATATATATCCGCACTAGTGATTTCATTATCTTTCTAGTCGGCACCCGGAATAATCTATCTTCTCACAAACTCTGTTCTGTCGGCTGAATCCTTGCATATCAAGTAATGCGGATCAAGCATATACTTGTAGATATCATTAATCATGTCGGCCAAACATGATTCATGCCTTCACAACCTTTACCATCAACAGTAACACATCCAGAAAATAGTCTGATACTCTATCAGTCAGTTCTTCCTCTGTTCTCACTGTCTCTCAGGAATCCAGTACTCAACTATTCATATCTTTTTCTTTGTTCATCACCGGAGGCTAAATCCTTGGAATATACTACTCAAGGTAGTCCTCTTGACTTCCCCAAATCCGTACTGCACCAAGACACTTCCTCTGAGAGATCCGGACCAATCTGTCAGACCTTGCCACATGCTCTGTTCTTGTTCACCCGACCACAACAATCTTCATTCTGACTTCCGGTAGAGACACATCATGACTTGCGGATATGTGGGATGACCTTTGTTGCCATCAATGACAACAACCATGAATCCATATAGTGTCTCTTGCCAACAATCTCCCCCTTTGGCATTGATGGCAACACTTAGTGAAAAATGACTAAGTGTTTACACTATGCTCCCCCTTGGCTGATGCTCTATCTTTATATACAATTTCTGGAACTCCCCCTTAGTTGGATTCCTCATTTTTCACTGCTCCTCACTTCCCCTTTGACATCAATGGCAAAGGGTAGGGTCCGCACACCAAAATTTTCAAAAATTTTCTATACATAGCCGCATATTTACATACTCACATATACTGAAG